>CM048748.1:39841077-41152577 GCA_026315105.1 Locusta migratoria
CGAGGTCGTTCTCCGTAGGGCGTTCGAATTCCCTCCTTGGGTATGGATGTTTGTGCTGTCTTTCGTATAAGTTAGTTCATAAGTAGTTCGTAAGTTTAGTGACTGATGACTCCGCACTTAAGTCCCATAAGCTTAATAAACATTTGAACATTTTTGTGAAATAACATACCAAATGATAAGCCAGAAGCCTGTTACACTACACTACACTCCCGTCCAAATTATTCGACATGTGATTTTAATATGTGGCAGAGTGGCTAGGTCACCAGTTATTTATAGGCATTCACCGAACTACAGCCGTCTGTCAAATTTTAAAACGTGTTTTTGCGGTATGTTATCCTAGTGTGTATTGAATAATTGTTTAGGGTTGGTCGTTAATTATCGTTGCAGCATGAGGGTGTGATTTTTATTTCTGTGTATCTTTTTAAGATGGTCCAACCTGTAAACATCAGATTCTCTTCTGAGCAAGGGTACTAATGACCTAGCTGTTTAGGTTCCCAAAATACCAATCATCCTAATTTTTGTCAGAACTCCTTATCGTCAACGTTTTAATCCCGTGAAATACTACACTCCAGATACTATAAGAAAGGACTTCCTACCATTAAAATTAATTTTGGACGTCAGGAAACTTCTCTTCCTGAGACATTAGTTCCTTTCCATAACAGTTCTGTATTCATATCTTCCTTAATTCGCTAACTAAATAACAAAACTTATTACTACTTTTATTGTCCCGTTACCTAATCTAATTCCTACAGCATCGCCTGATTTTCTTAGAATACATTACCTTTCCATTATCTTGCTAATTTTCATCTTATATCCTCCTTTCAAGAGACTATCCACTCATTTATCGGCTCATTTGCTTTTCCATGTTATTTACGCTCTATATGAAGTCGGAAAACTCCAAAGATTTTATTTCTTCTGCTTGAACATTAATTCCTTCTTCAACATTTCCCCTTAGTTTCGCACACATCTTGTTCGACGTACAGATGGAATAGCAGCGATGGAAGGCTGCGACTCTGTCCACCGGCCCGGCCAATCACTGCGCTACCTACAGGCACTTCGACTCTTAAAAGTACTTTTATATCATTTTGTATTTCAAATATTTCACCGCTGATTCCTTCATAATTCGAAAGAGAATAATCCTGTGAGAATTGTCAAAAATTTCTGTCAAAGTCGTAGGAATGATCCGTAGTCTGTAGCCCTCTCTCCGCCTTAAATAGAAACTGCAGTTTCGAGTGCTGAAACGCATCTCAGCTGTCTCAGGTGCACTGCGCATGCTTAGATATTACGTCACCTCTGCTGACAGCAGATATGCTACGTACGATTATGGCAGCTCCACCGCAGTCGATCCAAGTTACTGTTCGTTTGTTTCTCTCTCTCTCTCTCTCTCTCTCTCTCTCTCTCTCAATTTTTTTTATTGTTATGTGCTAGCAAGAAGTGAATTTTATAGTTGAGCTGCCAAAGGGGCACAATTTCCGCAGATTCTTTAACGAGCAAGTGGAAGGGTAAAGATTTAAGTAAACCTATTCCCTATTTAAATCAGAAAAGGAGAGCCCTTGGGATTGGGCTCACTGATTTTGTGAGAACGATGTACTTTAAGGGTTTAAAGGCCCCACTCAAGTTCGTAAATATTACTTAATGGTGAGGTTATTTCTCAGTTTTGGCAAGAGAGCAATGATATTCAATGTGTAGTACCCTTGCGAGATGACAGCTGAAATGATATAAAGTACGTGAAGGATGCGTGAGTCATAAATTGTTACTGCAATGTTAATATCATAATTATAACGAGAATGGCGGCTGTAGAATGAATGGCTTAGGTGAAATTGATAATCAAACTTCAGGTTTTTTGAGTGTAAAAATGTGTTGTTCTTTAGCGCCGTGTACTCAACACTTTATCATCTACATCTACATAGATATTCTGCAAATCACATTTAAGTGCCTGGCAGAGGGTTCATTAACCACTTTCATAACTTTTCCCTACCGTTCCATTCTCTAATAGCGCGCGGGAAGAAAAAACACCTAAATCGTTCCGTTTTCGATCTGATATCTTTTATTTTATTGAGATGGTCATGTCTCCCTTAGTAGGTGGGTGCTAGCAAAATATTTTCACATTCAGAAGTAAAAGTCGGTGATTGAAACTTCGCAAACAGATCACGCCGCAATGAATATCGTATTTCATTTAATGATTTCCACCCCATTTCGTTCAACATTTCCGTGACGCTTTCCCCCCCGTAACGTGATAAAACAAAACGAGCTGCCCTTCTCTGAATCTTCTCAATATCTTCCGTAAGTCCCACCTGGTGAGGGTCCCACAAGGGGCAACAGTACTGCAGGAGAGGACGCAGAAGTGTGATGTTGGCAGTCTCTTTGGTGGAGCTGGTGCATCGTCTAAGCGTTCTGCCAATGAAACGTAACCTTTGATTCGCCTTCCCCACAATATTTTCTATGTGTTCTCTCCAAAGTTGTTCGTGATTGTAACTCCTAGGTATTTGGTAGAATTTACGACCTTAAGGTTTGACTGATTTATCGC
This sequence comes from Locusta migratoria, assembly GCA_026315105.1. Taxonomy (NCBI): domain Eukaryota; kingdom Metazoa; phylum Arthropoda; class Insecta; order Orthoptera; family Acrididae; genus Locusta; species Locusta migratoria. The sequence goes on from CM048748.1 coordinate 39,843,605, forward strand.
GTAATTGAAGTTCAGCGGATTTCTTTTAGTGGTCAGGTGTATTACTTCACACTTTTCTTTATTTAGTGTCAATTGCCAATTTTCACACCAAGTAGAAATTTTGTCTAAATCGCTTTGCAGTTGCTTTTGATCCTCTGTTGACTTCACTAACCGATAAACGACAGCATCATCCGCGAACAATGTAAGGGAGCTATTCAGATTGTCTCCTAAATCGTTTTTAAACATGAGGAAGAGTAGGGGACCTATAACGCTTCCCTGTGGAACGCCAGATATCACTTCTGTTTTACTCGATGACTTACCGTCAATAACAACGAACTGTGTCCTTTCTGATAGGAAATCGTGAATCCAATCGCACAATTGGGGAGATATTCCATAAACACGCAATTTCATTAGAAGCCGCTTGTGGGATACAGTATCAAAAGCCTCCGGAAATCCAGAAATATGGAATCGATTTGAGATCCCTTGTCGATAGCACTTAACACTTCATGTGAATAAAGGGCAAGCTGTGTTTCGCAAGAGCGATACTTTCTGAATCCGTGTTGACTATTGGTTAATAGGTCGTTCTCTTCGAGGTAGTTCATAATATTCGAACAAAGTATATGTTCCAAAATCCTACTGTAAATCGACGTCAATGAGATTGGCCTGAAATTTTGGGGATCACTCCTATTTCCTTTCTTCAATATTGGAGTAACTTGGGCAACTTTCCAGTCTTTGAGTACAGATCTTTCGCTGAGTAATCGGTTGTAAATGATAGCTAAGTACGGAGCTATTGCGTCAGCATACTCTGAGAGGAATCTAGTTGGTATACAATCTGGCCTGGAAGATTTGTTTTTGTTTAGTGACTTAAGTTGTTTTACTACTCGAGGAACATCTACTTCTAAGTTTCGTATGCTGGCAGCTGTTCTTGGATTGAATACTGGAGTGTTCACTTCGTCTTCTTTGGTGAAAGAATTTCGGAAAGCTGTGTTTCATAATTCTGCCTTAGCAGTACTGTCGTCGGTAGTATTACCATTGCTATCGCGTAGTGAAGGTTTTGGTTGTGTTTTGCTGCTAGTGTACTTCACATATGACCAGAATTTCTTTGGATTTTCTGCAAGATTACGAGACAGGATTTCATTGTGGTAATTACTATAGGCTTCTCGCATTGAAGTCCGCGCTAGGTTGCGAGTTTCAGTAAAAGATTGCCAGTCTTGTGGATTCTGTGTCTGTTTAAATTTTGCATGCGTTTTTCTTTGTTTCTGCAACAGTGATCTGACCTGTTTTGTGTACCACGGGGGCTCAGCCCCCTATTCTATTAATTTATTTGGTATAATTCTCTCGATTGCTACTGATATTATGTCTTTGAAAATAGGCCACAACTGATCTACACTCCCATTTTTAGTTTTGAAAGACTGGAGGTTATCACTCAGGAAAGCGTGAAGCGAATTTTTATCTGCTTTATTGAATAGATATATTTTTCATTTATTTTTGGTGCATTTGGGAATTTCGACATTTAGTCTCGCTACTACAACTCGATGTTCGCTAATCCCTGTATTTGTTTTGATGCTCTTTACTATCTCTGGATTATTTGTTGCTAGGAGATCAAGGGTATTTTCGCAACCACTTATTATTCTAGTAGTTTTCAGAAAAAGCATTCAGAACTAGTTCGGACGATCTTTTATATTTGCCACCGGTTTTGAATACGTAATTATGCCAACATATGAGGGTAAATTAAAGTCGCCACCGACTATAACAGTATGCTTCGGATACCTATTTGAAATATGATTCAAGCTTTCTTTGAACATTTCTGCAACCGCATCGTCTGAGTCAGGGGGTCGATAAAAAGATCCAATTATTAATTTATTCCTATTGTCAGGTATAACGTCTACCCAGACCAACCCACAGGGAGTATTTGCCCCGATTTCGCTGCAGGATAAACCGTTTGTAACAGCAACAAACATGCCACCTCCTTTTTTATATATTCTATCCTTTCTGAAGACCATTTGGCTCTTTGAAAAAATTTCGGCCGAATTTATCTCAGGCGTCATCCAGCTTTCAGAACCTATAACGATTTGTGCCTCAGTACTTTCTATCAGCGCTTGGAGCTCTGGAACTTTCCCAATACAGCTACGACAATTTACAACTGTTATACCAATGGTTTCTAGATCTGCTTTCTTCCTGTGTCTCACCTGCCCCCTTTGAGACTGAAACCCATTTTGTATATTCCCGAGGCCCTCTAACCCTCACTCCTTTTTTACTCCAACATTTGGCATTTAGAAAGGTGGCTCAAACGTACTGCTCAAGAGTGGTTATTTTAACCTGTGTATTGCCAGATTCCGTTGCGTTGCAGTCGGCTAAATGTTTCACCATGAGGTTCGAATCATAATGAATGTACCACGAAGCTATAACAGCGAGCAATGTTTGCAAACGTGATGTGAATGCAATGTGGGTCTAGTAAATAGACAAACATTACTAATACTACTGATATGAAGTTGAAATCCATTCGTCGGAGTTTCTATAGCTAATTCATTTACCAATTTCAGTGCTATGCACGCTGAATTACTTTCATCAGTGACCATAATAACACGATTAAACTGTTTTTGCTTTCAACAGTACGCAGTTCGCGGAAAATATCATTACACTGCATCTCGTTAGCAGTTGGCATGAAAAGTATTTTTAAAGGGAATTGTGATAATACGGTCTATCATATTTCGTAAGTGGAAAATGTAAATGATACATGTTACTGACGCACACTATTTGACTGCATTGAAATAAGTGCCTATGTTTTGTATTTATAATTGTACATATTCTTACTGAAAACACCAAAGACGGAAAACGGGTGGGGCTGTTTCAACTACCACAGAATTCGCATTTCTGTCTATAAAATCCTGTTTGCCAAATGAAACTTCTGTCTTGTATGTCGAATGCTCAATTAAGGTGTTCTTTCATTACGATTAAATCTGCCCCGTTTACAAGTCACGTCATTTGTACTAATAATAAAACTGCAGTTATATGTCTGTCGTCTTACACTTCAATCTTCAGAATGTTTAGACGAATTGTGGTTATGACGTGTAATCTAAGCGAAGTTTTGGTCTATATATAAGAATATGTTAAGAACGACATAATGAAAATACACAGTCGTGCAATAAATATTAATTTACTGTCGATTTTGGGCCAGATCAGACCATCTTCGTGTTTCACGTACAGGAAAAAAATGAATACATAATGTGTGAAAAAGAACTAATGGCTTAAAAAATTTTCTGAGGTTCTATACTGAATACATTTCCATTCATGTTTATGAGAAAATGTTTACATAGGAAGTATTACTTCTACATTCCAAAATTGCTAATCATATCACTATTGTTTTTCAAAATACAACCTTAGACGCACCAGAATGAATGTAATCATTTCTTAAGCCAAAGATCGTATAATGTGCGTCTGAAAGGTTCGGTGAATGTCCCATATTTTACAAAATGCACTAATGAGAATGAGGTGCCAACGCATACACATTGAGGGGCATGTCAACTGGCGCTCCACACAGCGCAAAGCACTGCAGGTGAAGTTTGGTACACCTGTGACCCAGCTGACAGGATCAGTGTGAGAACTCATTGCAACATGGAACGAAAATGGAGCATTGGAGAAAACACATTAACATTTTTTTTATATATATAAAACACTTCATTCACCCAAGATCGCTAAAAATATATTTTCGTCCCTTAACCTGTTTCGGTGAGCTCGGTCACCATCTTCAGAAAGTCCAGTACAATCACTATTCTTGGCTCTCCAGTGGCGTAAAAAGCCTTTTAATTATAACATTGTGACTAGCCAGGCACTTGCAGAATATAACGTTCTTTTAAAACTACATAAGAACATTACAAAGAAATGTGATTGTACTGGACTTTCTGAAGATCGTGACTGAGCTCACCGAAACCGCTTAAGGGGCGAAAAAAATTTTTTAGCAATCTTGGCTGAATGAAGTGTTTTATATAAACTGTTGATCGGTATCCAGTGGCGTAAAATGCCTTTCAACTATAACTTTTTTTTTTAAATTACACAAAAACGGCGACCGAGACATATGGAATATTAGAGCAAGTGTATGTGTTAAAGCAATGAACAAAAAGTGTTTTTTTTTTGAGGGATTGCGGATATCCAATAACGCGTGACCTTGTTGCGTCGAGCGATACTACAAGATGCGTTTGCTGAATCTCTCCAACAGCTGTAGAAAAGTCATAAGTGTTCAAAAGATTCAAATATTTGTAATTCTTATGGGACCAAACTGCTTTGGTCCTAAGTCCATAGATTTACAAACTACTTAAACTAAGTTAAACTAATCTAAGGACAACACACACTTCCATGCCCAAGGGGGCCGCGCGATCCGTAACGTGGCGCTCCAGACCGCTCGGTTAATCGCGCGCAGCGGTCAGAAGTGTATTGTAGCCAATGGAGTTACTTGGATGGCCCGTAAATATTCACTGAAACGTAGTTTCTCTTATGTTCACTTACATATACACTTATAATAATCTTAGAGCTGTGCAGAGTTCTTTCATCGTTGAGGTGAGCTGAAATATAGTACAGCACGACGCATATGAAACTGGTACACCTCAAGTACGCCTGTAGTCACCACTTGTAGCATTTCTTATAAGGAGGTAACTACGCTTTTTTAATGTCAGTGTTCCGTTTTGTTTTTTACTAATTCATTCTTAATTTAATCTGAGACGTGAGGGAACCGCGTGTAATAATATGTATTCAAATTCGACATAATTTTGTTTGTATATAAAGCTGAGTGACCGTATGTTTGTGTGTACGTATTGCAAACAAACCTACAGTTTTGTTCCAGACTTTATAAAATTTTGTACACGTAAGCTTCAATCCATGAGGTAAGTATAAGAATCACGTACGATAAATATTTAACGAGGTATGACGTCATAAACAATAAGATGCGAGAAAAACCGCTGCATTTAGCGACAATCCTGCTGATTTTATCGTAAACCACTGGACCGATTTCGACCAATTTGGTACACACATTCCTTACCGTGAGATAAAAAATTTTCAGGGTTAAGAATGACATGCAACACATAGTTCAGGAGATATTATGTCATAAACAATAGGAATCGCATGAAACTGTCACATAATGCAGCGAGAATTTATAAATACGCCATATGAGAATAAGAGTGCTTATCGACTTGCAACAAACTTTAAACATAATTTCAAACCTTTATGAAACTTTTTCTAGCTGACAACCACATCAAAATAATGAACTGAAAAAAGTTTCTCGCTTAATATTTTCTTCTGTTCATGGACTGAAACTACGGCATTCGGTATGACGCTACAATTTATAATTTCTACACTACAAATTGTAGCCGCAGGAAATTTTATATAGTGTATACACACATACTGCTGAATGTACCTTCGAAATTTTATCACAATACGACATGTAGTTCGTGAGACATGAGCACATAAAAGTTAAAGTTTATGGAAAATAGTACCATGATGCTCCAAGTTTTAATATATTATTATTTTACTACTAAATTTATTCGCAACAGATTTTCCAGACATGCAGCACTTATACAAATCAATTCATACTTGAAAGTTAAACAATTGTAGAACATATAACAGATAAGTATGAGATCGTACGCATTGTATATGCCATTTGTATATTGATTACTACCTTTCTTTGTTTGGATACTGCACGTATAATTTTGTACATCATCGAGACAGCCTTATAGGAGAAGTACTAACTCAAGGCAGGAATAAATAAATAAATACCTGAGCAAAGCCGAGTTTTCAGCTAGTTTCTAATAAGAGGAAGTAGCTAAGGCTTACATGAGATGTAAGATCGAGTATTACAGGAGATCAGAAGATGACGTTTGAGACACGTCGAAACCAGCGAGCACAGAATATCATAGCGAGGCTATACCGCCTACATCAGCGTACAGGCAGTGAAGGCAGGGCAGACATCTTGGATGGGTGAAGAAACGAACCGATGAATGCAGAGTTCTTCAAATGGCGCTCGCCTTAAGTACATTGTCATTTGAACCCCTTACGATGCGAATAAAAAAAATAGCATCTTTTTCACGCGGACAGGTGAATAGAGAAGGAATGCAGCAGTGTTCTTAACAAGTACAATTCGTATTGTGCTTGTATAAAAATAATAATTGAAATTATTACTTTTACATCAAATTAAAATTACGATATGAAAACGTTTGTCGCCTGCCACTGTTTTTGTTTTGTGATCAGGACATTGTCGTTAGCGAGAAAGTTTTAGATAATGAAATAAACTATCCTTTTTAATTATATAAGTTTTTCATAGCTCCCCGACTTTTCTCACAAATTTCGATAGAATAGAGCGGTGGAAAATTCTACTGGTTAATATCAGTGAGCTTGCCGACCTGCGAGCACAGATTCTGTCGCCTACTCACCTTGTAATTTGGGACCAATTCCGAGAAACATTTTGTTTTAAATTTGGGATACAATTTTCGGTATTATGTAACTATGACTTAATACTTTTTATTTCTATTATTAGTAACTAGCTGGCCGCCCCGACTTTTCACGGGTAATCTTTAAAATTCTTTAACTGGAGAACTGCTGAACGTATCGTGATGTGGTTTGCTTCAATTTCTTCGTTAAAATTCTGGGATCAACGTAGGCTATATTAAATTTAAATAGAAAATGGGAAATAAATGAAATACAAATAATAACGTAGACTCGTTTACCAGTTCCGCACTTTCGTGATGTTTGTACCGGAAACTATGAGCCCTACGCTACATAGTTTGGAATTATAGAACTAAAGAAGATTTTTTTTCTTAAGCCGCTACATCATATATCTAACTTGTAGCGATTTCCCATAATCACTATATCTGAAGTCTGTAGCCACCTGGCGCCAGCACTTTATATGAGAAAAAAAAGATAAATATGGTTCACTCGTGAAAGATAGACACATGCTCTCTCGTATTTTATGTTTTTATTTAGATCTTTGTGAGTTCTGCAATTCTGTACTATGCAGTTTATGCTCTAGAGCTGACTGATGTAAACAATCGTTAAATAATTTTACCTTATTATTATTTTAGTTGTTTCACAAGTTCCTATTGCCATTCGAAAAAAAAAAAAGAAAAAAAAAAAAAAAAAAAAAAAAAAAGAAACCGCATGTCGATACCTTCGGTACATCTCGAATTATAAAAGGTTAAAGGGACAGACAGAGGGGAAAAGTTCTTCTAATTTATATAACAGTATGATTTTCTAACCATATCGGAATTTTGTAATTACTTATGGAAAAAAAGATTGTAATAAATGAAACAATTTATTTATTTATTTATTTTTATACGAAGGATAAGAATCAATGATGTTATTTAGTATAGCAGTAAAATTATTATTGAAAAATGACGAATTTCATGAATAACACTATAATACATTAATAACACTCGATAATAAAATGACATGAAATCAAGAGAAGTTATTTGATAAATTAATACAAAAACGGGAATAAATACCTTATGAGTAATAAACTGCACTGCAGGCTAAGTAGAGAAAAATTACCTTGACACTCAACTGCTCCAAGATTTCTGATGTGGCCCTATACAGGCACCACTGTAAACACTCAGGCACCCTGTGCTCGCAGCTGTGTCCAGATGGCGCTCGGCACTAGGATGATTCATGCTCTGCGGCCGCCATGTTGGTTGGGTGTCGCGCACTCTGTCGGCTTCATTTCACTGTCATTATAAGGCCCCTCTATGTTATTCCATGCTCGCTGGTCAAAACCGGTTATCCGAATGAATCAAACGCATCTTGGCTGGAAACTTGTTTAAGTTTAAATGTTTGATGTTCCACAATAAAGGCCTATTTCGTTTTTACAATGCCTGAAGTATCCAGTGCTTAATTCTGATTATGAAAAGTGTCATCTGCTAATCTTGAAGTGTAATTCATGTTGGGAAAGCTTATACTAATATTCTATATTTACTTATTGTTATAAAATTGTGGTATATTTAATGTACTAAGACTGAGGTATATCTATACGGAAGTATAAATTTCAGTGTACAGTTTTTCACAGCGAAAATTTTCATCTGTAAAAACTGTAGTGTATCTCATAGTATAATAGCTTAAACTGATTCTCAGTATCTGCCTGTTGTTATGAAAGATTTAAATGCTTGATGGAATAAAACTGAATTAAACTTCCAACATGAATTTCTACATTGCAAATTAGTATATAATGTTCTAAGAAACCAGTTGTGGATTTTGAGCACTTAATTAATTGCCAATCTATTCGCTAATCCCTCGCTCGCGCATTACTTTCATTCGTCTGCATGTTGTGTTTCTTAAGCTTATTCCAGAGGTACTCAGCTGTCATGATCCACAATATAAAGGTTATTCTAATGCGTGACATTATTGTAACAGCCTAAAAGTGCTTTTAGATTCGTTTTTATATTATATATTTTCAGTAGCTTCCGTGAATTACTTGTTACCTGATTATGAGATTTGTCTGAGACTTCTCAGACCTTTTTGTCGTTGAAGTTTGGTGGATGATGGTATGCTGTTTCTCTGACCGATTCAGCACACCTATTTACTCATTTGGTATTCTTTCCACGACCCACAATGATAATAAACATTGAAATGTCTGCTCCTGCGTTCGTCTTATAATCCAGTGTCTGATATCGAAATATCTGACAATGATGGAATCGAGGTGGAATCTTCCAATATGTCTAGGTTGGCCGAGGGGACTGAGACGCTCCAGTCACGGTCTGCACGGTCACTACGGTCGAGGGTTCGAATCCCCCCTCGGGCATGGATATTTGTGCCGTCCTTAGTATTAGCTAGTTCATAAGTAGTTTGTAGGCTTAGTGACTGATGAATCGTAGTTAAGTCCCATAAGCTCTACAAACATTTGAATTTGAATCTTTAGGTGGATTTAAAGTTCACCTAATGCCTGGTACTTGAACGCAGTATTTGGTATTGATATAATAAATTTCGCTATAGTACTCTATTACTCTTTTTTCTCCCTTATTTCTCATACTAACACGTTATCCTACCTCATCTTCTCCTAAATCAGGGCGCTGAAGACCTATTACCCCCTATCCATCCATCCATCAGTTTTTCATCGTCCTTGACCGAATTGCAGGAGAATCAATGACGTGTGCATCTAGTTTATCTCCATGTACAACACTCACCAGAGAACGTTGATTTATAGAGTTAGTCCAGAGAATAAGTCTACTGTTGCAAATTTTCCTGATAAATTTCTCTCTCTCTCATTAGGCAGAGTGTTAGTCAAGACGCTCTCCTACAGACGCCGGCTATGTAATTCATATTCACGCCAGATAGGCCGCGCAATGTAATTCTCTCGCTTTCTTTGAAAAAACCCATTTAGGCAGTGGCGCCAAACCTTCTTTCGGCTACCGCAGACTCGCTTCGGACAAAGGGGCACAGAATTCGATTAGCCGTCGGTCCTTTCTCGCTGCGTCAGACAGCGAGAGGACCGCAATTGCTGCTCTGCGCTGCCGCAGCCGCAAGGGGCGCACTCCCTGAAGATGGGGCGCGTCGACCGAAACGCGCCGCAATCTCGTTAACATTGCTCAGCGCCAGCGCGACCTCTGCTTTCCCACAAGTCCTCCCACGCGTGGGTCCCAACAGTTGCGCACGCTGGTGGCAAATAGGATACCTTTCAAATAATTTTAACAGAGGCTACTCGGTGCCACCTGCAGTGTACTCCACCTCGCCAGTTTTTATTATCACGGTATACTTTCGTGCCACAAAGTAACATATATTTGCCTCTACCTTGCACCTGCAGCTACTGACTTGCCAGATTTCTCTGCATGAATCATTACGATGCTAAACTTCTCTCCCACTCCGCGCACCAGTGGTGGCAATTAACAGCGCACAGTTTGGTTCGGAACTCCGCTCCCGGCATCATAACTGTAACTCAATCCGCCTTCCAGTGGTCGGCAATCGATTGCTGCGCTCGACCACCGACAAGCTACTCTGTATCGTCTGGTATCACTGGAGCAATCGTCTGTTTCTCTATTTCTCCCTCGCCTCTCTCCGTCTCGTTTTTCTCCCTCTCCCCAGGCTTTACGTTGTCACTGAAGATCCTCACTACTGTACTTCCACGCTTCCTCTTATGATAGCGATAATTAATTATTCTTTTCTTCAATTAAGCGTATATATTTTAGCAGTTAATTATTAAATATATAACCAAACCAAGTATGAAATGAATATTTACTCATATGTGAATGAAACATTGTTTCAATTATAAAATCATGTATTTTCGAGTAGGATAATATTTGATATTACTACTTACTGCATGTGGATTTGATGAAAGAGTCATTATCATATGTTTTGTAATGTTTTCTCCTGTTACCTTCCTTTCACTTCACTTATGTCCTTTTTCCCCCGGAACTTCATACATTCTTCCATTGAGCCTCCTGCTTTAACAAGATCTAGAGAGTAAATTAGTTTCCCCTACATTACGTACACCTATAGGGTATTTTCCTTTGTGTCTCCAAGACAGCTTAAAACTTCTTTCATCGGCTGCAGTCATAACATTTCCACTCAAAAATCAAAACTCAAACCTAAAAAAAGTCGTGAATGATTCAAAAATCAAAGGTGATACGAGGCTGAGTCAATCATGTTACTTATTAACCAACAATCACCTTTAAATTTCTATAACAACATCGTCGACTTAACAGCATTTATTTTCACAACTTTTTTGACATTGTTTAGACTTCTAATTTTTTTATTTTTTTATTTTTTATTTTACTTAAGTATTTACTTTTATACATCCGTACGTTCTCACTCAGCAAAAAGATGCCCTCCTCTCTACAAAGGTTACAAAATGGTAATATGGAACCTCATATTTTAATAGTTGCTCCCAGATATCTCCGTAATCCTAACAATTACTCTGTTATTACCACAGTACTTCCTCTACAGCAGCATTCCACTCCCCCACTATTAATACATACGACAGCAATTCACATACTAAATTACCCGTTCATTATTCTTAAATACTATATATCTTTACAATTTCTGCCACCTCGTTAAGTTTACCTGAACTACAAACACTTCCCATGAAAAGTAACTAGTTTGTTGCAGGCAGCTGTATGTCATCGGGCTTTCCATTTAGCCATACGAACCTAAACCAGTATCAGTAGACAAGTACCCACTTTTCAGCAGCGCATCATCCGGTTAGTTTTTAAAGTTTTTGAATATCGCGGTGTGCTACGGGCTTTGGTTTTCTTCTTGGTACATGTGTACCGCGCGTCCCTATATCTTGTACCCATTCTAGAGTCCGTTGTGATTATAGACTAGTCGTATTTTTTATGTAACGATGCAACATCCGATTGGAACGTTAATAACAGACGATAGGTAACAACACAAAGTAAAGACGCTCGCTGAGCCATTGATAGGCACATAAAATAAACAATCACATTCACATAATTTTAATTTTCGGCCACGGTCTTCATCAGATAAAGAAACACATAAATTAAAAAAATCGCTCAGACATTGCTCGCACACACGACCACCGTCTCCGACCGTTTTAGTGATACGAGCATGTTGTGGGGTGAATGAGGACAGGAGCGGACTGGGGGGGAGGATGGCGGAGAATGACGATTAATGGTGGGAATGGAAAGTTCCGCTTTACATAATGGTGGTCGTGTGGGCAAGTTATGATTATGTGACTGTATGGATCTCTTTCTCCGATGAAGGCCATGGCTTAAAATCTAAGTTGTCTGAATGTCATTTTGTTTTATATCATATCACAAATAATTGTCAAACCACATTTAAAAATGTCAAAGTTTTTACTGTACAGGGCTAGTTTCAGTGCACAACGGGACCCTTCTGAAATGTATGGATAGGAAAAAATCACAAATTAATATGTGATAATATGAGATATAAGACTAGCATTGTCCTTTGGGAATATTTTTAAAAATAATTGTTGATTCAGTAATTGGTGGAAGCCACATGAAGAACTGCACCAGATCCCCAACTAGCTCATATATCAAAGACACATAATATCAAACCATTTTCGATCAAAAGTGAACACATATGTTAACGCAGCAAGGAATGCTGTTTTGCCATAACAGGTGGTATTCTACTGGTGGTGTACTGCGTTGATCATTTGGCATGAAAAGACAAGCTTGTCATACGTTTGTAATATGCAGCACTTGTAGGAATAGATCTAGAACACATTATGAATTTGTGCTGTGTCCTGTATAGAAGATGAAAAAATATCGATCCATACCCATCAGAACCTGTCAGTGGGCAGTAACTCAGGTTGTCTTGAAACCTGCCCCCACTTTGCTACGTTTCCATAATATGAGTGATTCGTTTACATAACAGAAGCAACTATTTTCTATTTGATGCCAGCCCTCAGAGAGAGTAAATAATATTTTTACAGCCCGAGGTGGTAACCCATGTTCATGAAACCTGCCCATTACTAAGGCTAATTGCTAATTGTTTAAAGAACGCATTTGTTGATATTGAAACATTTTCCAACATCAGAGAAAAACACCCGCCGGTTGCGGTGGCTGAGGGGACTGAGGCGCTCCAGTCACGGTCTGCACGGCCACTACGGTCGGGGGTTCGAATCCCCCCTCGGGCATGGATATTTGTGCGGTCCTTGGTGTTAGCTAGTTGATAAGTAGTTTGTAAGTTTAGGGACTGATGATCCCGTAGTTAAGTCCCATAAGCTATACAAACATTTTAACATTTGAAAAACACCCGATTCATCTGTGAAAACACCAATTTATCATTGAAACGAGTGAACTATATTTCTTCACTCACACTATTTTTTTCTCGATCTGTCAGATATGACAGTCCTTTTGCATTCATACTGACCTTTCTTTAATGCGTATCTGAGTGAGTTTATATACTTCGGTATTGAACTTCAAACAAGAATTTAAAAAAATACGATTACAACTACTGTGGTAGAAATCCTTCCTTATATTGAAACCTGTACACAATGCCGGAAGATGGTTAATTGGTACTCAGCGAGTCCCTCACTCCAACTAGCGACAGAAAGCAGTCTTTTACAACAGCTTGACAACTAGCGTATCTGAATAAAATGTCAATTTTTATTCATTTATTTATTTATTTTTTTACTTTTGTGATTAAGATGTACATCATCCTTCGATTAAGCAAGACGTTGTTTCTTTTTGTTGCAAAGGGTAAAGACAACAGATGAGCGCATCGTACATGCCTATCTATTTTCCATTTCGTTACCATCACGATTTATACGCATACGCTATCACATTAAATAATAATCCTCCAAATGTTTTAGTCTCTAGTACCAACTTCCATGTTAAGTCAATTCTTGGCCAGCTAACTCAATAACTAAAAATGTAAATTTCCGCACAGTAACAGAAATTTTGCGACTTAACTGTAATCGAGTGGCTCTCCTTAGCACTTTTGTTGTGTACTACCGTTTAATACTTCAAGCACAAACACTGCTGTTTGTTATGCTGTTTGTTAGTTGTCAACTCTCTCCTCCCGCAATAGCAAATACATGCCTTCCTGTCTGCTGACCCGTCTATCTCCTTCATAATGTAACACATCCACTCATCTAAATGCACAAGCACTGTGTCTCTCTCTCTCTGTCTGTCTGTCTGTCTGTCTCTCTCTTCTCTCTCTCTCTCTCTCTCTCTCTCTCTCTCTCTCTCTCTCTCTCTCACACACACACACACACACACACACACACACACACTTATCCACTTGAAACTACATATAGTGGTATGCGTTTAATTTCATTAGGCAAATTCCTGGTGTGCATTGCGTGTTACATATTGATGCATGAAAATCCACGGCATCCTCAGATGCTTATTATTTGCTAAGCTTACAGAATACCACGACGTTACGCATAAATGAGTTATATGCGACCACACCCTTACGTGCGCTTAGTAGTACTGAGTCCTTCATTACGTGCCTCTTCATTTCATTTGTGGTAGTTGTGAATCACAACTCCTTCTCCTCAGTAGATGAAGTTTTAGATATTTAGTAATTGCACAAATTAAAAGAAAAAAATCCCACTGGCGTCTTGTAAATCCCACTTTAGATTTGGCTGTATTGTTATGATTTTTTGCAAACCTTTCGTACACAAATAATAAAAATATAAATAATAAAAATTGATGGACGATACGATTACGACTCTACTATTGTGATAATATCTATGCACCCAACACGTAATATTTTTTCTGACCGGTTTTTAACAACCAGCCAAAATTATTTGATATTTGAGTTTAGCTTTGACAATTATACTCCTTTTTGAACTTTTACCTCTATTATTTTAATATCTCTCCCACATTTTCACCATCACTTAATTTACTCATCTTAGGGAACGATCTTATTGTATTAAATAGGATAGATGCCAAGAACGTAATTTTCATTTTATTTATTCAAGACGACTGCTTTATGCACTCTGTGGTGTCATAATCTGGTTTCATTATCATTAAACTGCTTATTATGGTGCTCCAGGTAGGTGTACTGGTAGCTGTACTAGACGATACTTACAGAGAAAAATCATGTGCTGATGCCTGGTCAAAATTAACACAATAAAATATACATAAAAATAATCATTATAGTGCACATGTCTGGTCGGTTTTATAGATGTGCTTAACATTTGGCGTTCGGAAATCATCACCTTGACATCCCTCGCCCGAAACTTTCTTTTGCATATACCATCTTGCTTTGTTTGTTTAATGATTTTCCTTCTCGGGCATGGATATTTGTGGCGTTCTTAGTATTAGCTAGTTCATACGTAGTTGGTAAATTTAGAGATTGATGACCCCGTAGTTAAGTCACATAAGCTCTACAAACATTTGAACATTTGATTTGATGATTTTCTTATTATAAATCAAACGTCGTCATATCAAAGCAATGGCGCATTGAAAATGATCAAAAGCACATCGTTGTTAGGACTATGTCTAAAAAATGCCATGTTAGCAGATAACACCTGCCATAGATGGTACGAGAATTAAGGAGTACTCTCGCAGCTGTCCGGCGAAGCGTAATGGACAGCCAATTACTTTGTAATGCACGAACATCTTAGACGGTGATTCGAAACATGTCTGGCGCTGTGGCTTAGAGCGCTTGGTTAGAGGGTTACCGATGTAGTATCTAAGCATCCTCGGCCAGAGTGCTCGACGCCCTCTGTAACGAAAAGACTGGGGGAACGACGAAACGAACAAAATAAAACAAAATAAATCAACATCCACAAAGGATCGATCAAACCAAAGAACCAATTAAAAGAGAGAAAAAGAAAGAGGCCTCGACGCCAACTGTATAAAAAAATTTACCCAAATTCTCAACCAACAACCCAGAACGAACTTAAACAAAAGACCGCAAATCATCTATCTACCTAAAGAACAATTTTTTTAAATAAATAAAAAATAAATAAAAACCCGCCACTTGCATTTTTTTCATCTTGTTTCGTAAAAGGTTTCTGCATACTCTTGTTAAATGATCACAACTAGATCCTGCAAGATTCTGAGTTGTTCAAAGGTAACACCGCTCTCCCTGAAAAGTACATTTCTTCTATTTTGTGAACATATCATGAAATACTTACCAACGAATTGCAAACATCAGATGTATACAAACTGGGAAGATAATTATACCATGATTTGTAAATGACGTAATGGTAATAGAAAAATCTGTATATAGATTAAGTACTAGAGCTTTGTGGAATTGGTATTACCACACTTATTCCGTTTGTTGTTTTAGCTATAAAAGAAAACGTAGACACTGTTTGAAACGGAATCTTTGCTCTTAATTTGAGCGTAGAACAGAGTGACATGAACAAAGTCATATCTGAACTACAGAAAAGGTAATAAAATCTAAGTTAAAAACGTCCATAGCATCCTTGCCAGAGACAAACATATTAGTAGACGCATTGATTATAATTAATTACGTTCAATATATGCCATTAGTAGCGAAAAATTGCTTAGTGACAAAACAGGTAATTTGTTGTATAATGGAACGACAGTTGCCACAGAAATCTAAAACTCCATTTATATGTGAAACTTCCAGTACCTGCACAATATTTAGAATATTAATTATCATAGTATCCCGCCAGATGTTGTGCAGATGCTTCAGAAAACCAGTGTTGAATTCGTTGTTACGTATTTCACGGCATGTTCACCAAATAGAACAAACGCACATGTTAGAGGGAGCACTCTTACATCTGCACATTTCTAAACATTGCAGAAGGTAGCTCTATTTAATTAATAAGAGTGCCGGAAACCCTTTTAGGAGGCAAGGCGAACACAAAAATGGAAAAATGGCATCGGCGTGTTTCCAACTACCGACCAAATGCATCACACCGAAACGAACTACCCACTAAACCACGGCGAACAACTACGACATTGTCGTTTAAGTCTCGTACTAATGCTGGCAGTTGGTAGCAGCTAAAAATGACATTCTTAGACACAGATTATAATTTATTATACTATGAACTACGTGCTTTGTTGATTCTTCACTGCGCTACTGCTTTGAAATGACAAAGAAAAATATAAAATACACGAAACAAGAAAGCGTATGCAAGCGAGAGCTCTGGGAGAAAAATGTCACGTGAAATTTCCCAACGCCTGTTTACGTAAAATCAAGAGGCAGAATTAAATCGCCGTTATTTTTGCAAATATTTCTGTAACAGTGCGAGTTACGAAAAAACATAACAGAGGAAAGATGTAGAGAATTTTCCCCTCTATTAATTCGAGTATTCAGTTTTCGTGTCCAATGAACGGTTTGTTTCCAATTACAATAACATTACAAACGGCTTCTTTTAGTGTTACTAACGTATTTTTTGTCCGAATAATTTGAAAAAAGGAAGTTTGGGTTTCTGGCGACCAACAATTATGTCTGTATGTATGCGATCTGAAAAGCGGAAACATCGTCAAATCGCAGTTATTTGTGCAAATATCTTTGACACAAGATATGAAAAAAAAAAAAATACCTGAGAGAACAAGGTTGTAGAAAATTTTCTTTTCTACAAAGTTGTTCATTCAGTTTTCGTGAAACCTGTACGGTTTAGCCGTTACTTACATTTCCAGCTGTCAAAAGGTGATCGCAAAGGCACACTTTTAGTGTTACTACCGTAACCTAAAGTGTGCCAAAATAATTTTAAAAATTTGACATGTTCTGCGTCGTTAGAAAATGTCGTATTCATGACCTATACAACAAGTAGTAGAATATAATCTTATTTCAAGATACAGCAAAGCAACTTGAGGATGCAGACAATGTCATAAACATTACGAATTTCCTGAAGAATGCAGAATTTTAAGCCACTACTCAGATCACGTTCTCACTATCAATATCATCGTTACCACTGGGTCCGTTCATTGTCTAGATTTGTCCAAATTATGCTGTATTGTTCTCCGAACCATTCATGTCCGTTCTCATACAACTACGTTAGCTGCTACTAGTACCATGTACCTTGGACCCTTTAGTCAAACATAATATGCATTGATAAAAATTGCGACAGGATAATGAATTAAAGATCAATGATTAATTAATAAAAAAGGTTTTATTCTAATGTTTGCAAATGACTTAAGCAACGTTAGATAACGTAGTTGAATAATTATTCGATCACATGTTTTGATCTGTAGGAAGTGGACCTACATAATGAATAATAATAAATAGCACGAAACAGGGATGAAATGAGTTAAGAACGTTTTGAGAGTGTTAGCAAAATCCCGATCTGATTGATCATCGACAGTCCTCAGACACCAAGTCCAATTCGCGATAAAACATCACGAAATAATCGTTGGCTTGTATTTGGTACATATTAACAAATAGTAATACATAGTGTGGAATCATGTGCACCTGTTACAATTACGCAATGGAATCGGAAAATATCAAATGCCACAGTTACAGACCCGACAAAACGTCTGATTGTCGCTCGTCTTCTAAAACAGTTCAAACCCATCTCTTCAGCAACCCTTACAGATCCTTCTTGTTCCGAGAAGAGTGATAAAGTGATTCTTCCTGCTCCAAGGAGCTCTTCACACGAACAGCCCAAGTATTTTACTTGACCCCCTTCTCCTCACGGGCAGATTGCCATCCCTCAGAAAACATGCAGATTTCTTAATATGATAGCTTAATTTTGGTTACCTTTCACCACTTCTAACGGTTTGAGCAAAATAAATAAGAAAATAAATCAGTTTTTAGGGCTTGACCGCTCCTATTACAAAATGTTTATGTACAGTTACAGGAAAAATAGATAAATATTCATGAAATAGTTACACGATCGTTAGGACAGGACACACCATACTACTTTAAAATTCTGGGATTCTGTGGAGAATACGATAATCTTACTACATTTCCATAATAATTGACATAAGAAGAGTAATAAATCCTTAAATAAGGATCATTTAAAAAAATCCAAATGTTTGTTAAGCTTAAAGTACTTAATTACGGGGTCATCGGTACCTAAACTTACAAACTACTTATTCATGCCCGAGGGGGGATTCGAACCCCCGACGGGGAACGACAACGCGCATCGTAGCATAGCGCCTCAATGCGCTCGGCGGCTCCGCCGCGGCAGGAATAATCTAAGTCATATTTGTTGTCTTCCATTGTCTTCCTCGGTCTTGAGCGGTTGCTGAGGCTAAACCAGGCTTCCCTAAAGACTGGACTGCCCTTCCTAAACAGAAGCTGTAAGCCTCGCCAGCCGAAACGAGTGTCGCCGTGCTTTCCATTCAATAACAACAATGTGAATAATTATATGAAAAAAAATATGGAGTATATACCATTATGTTGCTCTAACATATGCAAATTGCCATTGAAACCACCTCTTTGGAGCCATAACCGTTACGCTTTTGAGCTACCTGTAATTCCGCATTGTTCCTGTATGTCTTGGAATGTAGCTCAACCCATAAAAAGCCTGTATATTTGTTGTATTTTCTGATCGCCTTCGCTATTCGGATATAAATATGTGTTCCTCTCAAGTCTGCTCGTGCTCGATAACCCATTATTTTTTTTTTTTTTTTTTTTTTTTGTTACTATTCTCAGTCGCTATCTTGCCAACATTACTCTTTTCAGTGGCTTTCGCATTAAAGCCACATGTCTATAATGGCAATTTGAAGAATGTTGCGGATCGCGCGGCCGCCAGCGTCGGAGGTTCGAATGTTCCCTCGGGCATGGAGATTTTTGCTGTCTTTAGTATAAGGTAGCTCATAAGTAGTTTGTAAGTTTAGGGACTGATGACGCCGCAGTTAAGTCCCATAAGCTTTACAAACAGTTGAATTGAAGAAAGTTGGTGGGAGTTCTTAGGTTTTAATGCAACTAAATTTAATTCATACTCACCTGACATTATTGTACTTTGGGTTCCACCTGACTTCTTCAACTTACATCAATGCAAAATATTATCAAATTCGGTGTTAAAGTTCGTTAATTTTTCGCTACCAATAATTCACGTAATAATGTAGCTATAAAGATACTAATTGACACGTATACATCAAATGTAATGGGGTTTATTTGAGATATTTGATATAAACAACCACTTGTTTGTAAGAATGTACTGGAATTGTTACCCATACAACGGAGTATATGGACCGTCAAAATTACACTTCGGGCGTGGTATACGAGGGCCAATTGTATAGTAAGTATAATTGATATTGGAGTAAGAGAAACTTTAAAATGTAAATCTACCACAATTTGCAATATGCAGGTTATTTCACATTTGAAGTCAGTCACCATAATCGTTTAAGTACCTGTAAAAACGAAACACCAGCAGTTGGATTTTAACACAAAAGAACTGTGATGCGTGGCCGTCGTATTGTCTGTAGTTAGAATTGTCGATAACCACTCGCGAAACTACTGATAATGAATTATGAGGAAATATCGGCTGCAGCTCTCCAGTAGTCAAGCGTCTTTTTTGGCAAGTTGCCTCGTTAACTTCTTGTGTGAACTCTTCATTGGTAACAATAGACCGTCTGAATCAAATCAAGCACTTCACTATTGACGAAATACATCAGAAATTTCTCTATGTTTCACTATCGATAGTTTATCACATTGCTCCAAAAATTTCTCTGTAAAAAGCGCCTGTCGTAATCGATAAATATTTAGAAGTTGGTGGTGAATGTGGTTACAAGTTAAAAAGTAATTACATACTATTGTGTCTGATACAATTTACATTCCTAAATAAAGGTTCTCTTAGTATTACTTGCGAATCGGTTCTTACTTTGAAATGCATTATTTTATTTGTCAAACATACAAAAGTACTAAAATCAAAAGATAAAAGTACTTATTCGGTGCACCTTATTAATGAAATCTTCTCCGGTAATCAGCCGAGTGATGACGTCGCCTTGTCGCAACGTTTCGATAAGCTTCGTACTCATCATCTTCTGGCGAAGTGACGGGATGCTGGACTTGCAAGCCCACTTGGCTTGGTGGTGTGCACGATAAGCGCTATTAGCTGTTCCTGCTGTCCCTTTGGCTTTGGAGATTTGTGCCTGGTTTTTCTGGATTTTCTTTATTGCGTTACCTTTGTTGGGTCTAGCCCCTTCCTGTCTTGCTGAGAGGTGCGGTTTTTTGGCCTACTCTCCCAGCATGTTGTCGGCCTGTGGTGGACTGGTTTACCCAGTGCCTCTATCAAATTTTTGATGGACTTTTCAGTGGCTACGTAAAACCCCTTGCCAGTTTCTTAAACCTGTTTTGTAGCACTTGTAATCCTGTGTCCTCATGGAGCCTGGCTGAGGATTACTCCCGAGGGAGGTGTAGTGCTGCCTTCAGTGCCCTGTTTTGAATCCTCTGCAGCGTTTTTATATGAGTGGGTGCTGCGTTATCCCACACCACTGACTGACCAGCGTCATGTACATGGTACGGCCATGGCGGTGAGGTAATTTGGACTGAGGATTGAGGATGGGGTAGAGGGCACGGAGTCTACCCAGTGCCTTGTTTCTTATTTCCCTGATGTGTGGCTGGCATGTTAATCGCTGATCCAGGGTTACCCCAAGGTACCTCCCCGTCTTACTCCATGGAATGGAGCTGTTCGCTATGGTGAAGGGAGGTAGATCGGGGATGAGTTTCCTAGTTGTACGCCGCACGCCATATATAGTCGCCGTCCGCTGGTAACACTAGCGACCGACCAATCAGGCTCCTTCGCAAGAATGTGCCGCGCGCCGGCCGGTGTCCAATCGGGTTCCTCTGGAAGTCGCTGCTGCGTGTAGGCAACACCACCTAGAGGGAAGGCCGCGGTGCTCTCGTGTGACGTCACGCAGAGTAGGTTGCGCGCGCATAGCTGACTGGGTAGCAGCTGGGGCACGGCCCACTATGCCGAAGCAGCGAGCCAGTCAGCTATGCGCGCGACCTACTCTGCGTGACGTCACACGAGAGCACCGCGGCCTTCTCTCTAGGAGGTGGTAGTGGTGGTGCTGGTGGTGGTGTAGGCCGCCCTTCCGGAAGGCGCTGCCGAGTGTCGAGGCGTTCCTGACGAATTTTTTAAATTGTGGGATTCCACGCTGCACTAAGCTGAAAGCCGCTGTCCCGGTTTACCAAATTGTTGTGCAAATGTATCTCCACTGCCCCTTTGAAAATTGAGTCCCAGAAACCACTGGAACTGCAAACCTTCCTTGTTTTCTCGCATTCGAAGGCGTGCCCTCCGAAAATGCTGTGTTCTGCTACCGCGGACTAGTTTGCCTGTCCTAGTCGTACGTTCCTGATATGTTCTGTAATGCGTTGGGAGATACAACGTTGTGTCTGCCCGATATATTCCATACTGCATTCGCTTTCAAAACTATAGATTTCCGGCGTCTGCAGCCCTAGCTGGTACTTTGGCCGAACCGAGAATATCTTTAACTTTTCCCGATGCGTGGAAGTAGGTCGTAACTTAACGCTTCTTTAGAATTCTAGTGATCTTCGCTGTCGGTGGTCCAATAAACTGTAGAAAGGCCACACGTTTTTCTTTTCCTTCTTCTTGTCTTCGTCTGGTATCTAGTCCCGCCTCTTGTCTGTACAAAAGGTGTGTCTAATTTGTGTTTCGGTGTACCTGTTTTTCCGAAGGTTTGTTGCAGATGTGCTAAATCGCGTGGCACGCTCTCGCTATCACATATTATTAAAATGCTTCTTTATTATGGCTTTTGGTTACAGTGACCATACAGCCAGCTGCTGTTACAGTGGCAACAGTGCAATAGAATTGAAATTCTTACCATGTATATCACAATTAATATACCACGATTAATATATCTCACTTCATACAGCCTCAGAATAAAAGTAGAAAAATCAGTTGTACAATATATAAAACAATACATATTTAACAGTACTGACAGATGTAATACAACGAAAGTGCAAACAGCATGAGACCAAATGAGAGTTGCAAAGGCATATAAAAGTCAAAATATGATATAAAAGTACTTATGCACTTTCAAGCTGTGCATGTTCAAGGTAAACACACCAGCCCTTAAATTAGAGCTTTATGCCGGTGGCTTTAAGATAGTCCTTCATTATACTTAAACTTGTCGAATCTATGAAGGAAGACAGTAACACTTGTGGGGAAGGGGTAACCCCTCGCAAACAGTTTTCTGTAGAAGACACTTTGTGCGGCCGTTTACTTGGTGCATGCCAATATAATGTGGTTGAGATCCACCATTGCCATTGGATCTTCGTCGCAATGCCGAGAAGCGATGATTTTCAAACGGGGTAGGTGGGCAGGGTAATATATTTGTCCCAGTCTTATCCGAATGAGACACGCAGCATGACGTCTACTAAGCTTCATCGACGAAAGCCATGGTTGAGAGGTGACATTTGGTTGTATAGTTGTCAGGTGTCCTCCCTTAAACGCTTGAGAGAGGTGCCATTCGTGGTCCCAAGTGCGATAGGCAGCATTCTGAATTGTCGATCGGAAGTTTGTATAAGGAATCGGCGTGGGACAGTGTTGACCTTCCGTAATACTTCTCTTGGCGAGGCAGTCTACTGTTTCCTTATGGTTTATACCTTGATGTCCTTTAATCCAAAGTAAGTGGATGTCGATGCCCACTGTCTGACTGGTCAGTATTTTATAAGCTGTCACGTTTTTAACTTGTGGATCTTTTATATAGTGACGTGTTTTTAACTTGTCGTGTTTTTAACTTGTGTATTTTTTATATAGCTACTAAGTGCAATGTTGCACTTGTTATTCTATACCCAATTTTTTTAACGAGATGAGCAGATTATAACATATATGGGACCAAATGATGATGACACAGTGCACCGAAACAGGTCGTTACTTAATAAATTATTAATGCGCGATCTTGGCTTTTCATTTTGAAAACAATTTTTTCAAACTTAGTATATACAAAGGCAAAATAAAAAGCAAACTCTTGCACTAAAACAGTATGATCAACAGGCCCTAGATTTAATAATTACTTTATCTTATACAGAGTACAAAACACACACACACACACACACACACACATATATATATATATATATATATATATATATATATAGCCGAAGGAGGACTCGAACCTCCGATGGGAAAGGGCACCCAGTCACACATGCTCGAAGGAGGACTGGGTAAGATCGCGCAGTCTGTAGCATTGAGCCTTAGACCAAACGGTCGTTTCGTTCTGTATAAAAGCTCACAACCAACGGTATACGGCTACTGTCAAATGTTTAATAGTGTTCCAAAGTATTGCCAGCGAACATATAAATTTAAAGTGATAATGTGCGACTTATTTACTCGATATTGCGAGGAATTAGATTAGATGATGTAGTTTTTGTAACGAACTACTCAAGAGTTACAAAATATTTTGGTTAATGTTTTAATTAGTGAGTTCTGTTATTACGTACACAAAGTACAGGTAAGAACATAGAATTAACTTCGTTGAAACACCAAAAGATTAATATTGGTGGAGTTATGGTCCACAGACTTCACTGACAAGCGAATGGAGGGTACATTCAGACTGACATAGCAGTTAGTCAGCTCGTGATCTGTATATGCATATCTAGACCCTGTTCCTTTCATTGAGGGATTTTAAACGGAATAGCTGTCATAAATTTTGAGCTTTATACTCGCGTGCTGTTATCGACTGGTAGCAATCAAAGCGGAATCTGATACTTGCCACAGATAAAACTGTACAAAGCCTAGGATCGTACGTCATAATTTGTATTATATTAGCCCCAGGTACCATTTAGCTCTGGCCTCGCTGTGCCGTATTTTATTCGGTGGCAGAATGGTTTGTTCGAGTAAATGATGGCGACTATTATTCTTCTTGCTCCCTGGACACCCGTTTTGTTCTCAGCTTTTGATAGATTACTTAGGTGCACTCTGAAAATGTTCTTTTGTTTGTATTGCTATGGTCGTTAGCGATAATCACTAAATGATCAACAGCTTACCGAGAGTGCGCCTGATAGGTTGAAAGGACAGCAGCTACGTAAGGAAAAATGCTGCCCTGAAGAAAGTAACCCACAATGGACGAATCTAATCGGACATAAAAGGAAAGATCAAATCAAAGAGGGCATTCGTAATCTTGACAAGGAATGTTCTTTATCTGATGAAGAAATATTTGACAAGCGGTAAAACCCTAACATAAGAGATTCGAAACGTTAGAAGTGTTGTTTTAAAAAATACAGTAGAAACTTAGTCGTACTGATGAGGCACAGAATGAACAAGTTGTCCGCAAAATCTGCTTTGAAAGTCAACCACTGATTAGTTAAAAGGGACTGGAAGATAAGAAGACAACAGATTATAACCTCTTACATACTGAAAGGATATGTAACGGTTAAGAACTGCATGAGAGGACAAAGAATTGATTACACATAGCTAGTTGACGATGATGCAGGGTGTAACTGCTGTTGTTAGGCGAAAGTTTATGCAACATTAACAGATGTTCATATGTTTGTAAGTCTATGGGACTTGGCAACTGATGTTATCACCCGCCCCCCACCCCCTATTACATCGTATGCAATCAATGTCATGAATCATAACAAAAATAATAGCGTTGTTTGCATTGTAATATGTCATTTGCACCCCGAAAAACTGAGAAGCGAAACTGACCATTGAAACAAATGAAGTACACAGTTATCGCACGTCCTGAGACTCAAGCTACCGGTAATCGTGAAGTGACTGAAGTACTACGTTAGTGTAGTGTTTATGTTTGGTGTGTAGTCTTGTGTAGTTCGCGAACGAACTAGTTCGGAAGAGCGCTCCCACATGCATACTACGCGAACTAGTTCGCAGATCCCTCGCCTCTTAGTTCGTCCGCTCCTTTTCCGAAGACTGACGGGGAACAGCGAGAGGACGCGAGACGTGCAGAATCGCGTGATTCCCTTCTGCCAGTTACCTTCATTTTGAGCTGAGATGCAGCTCAGCTGTAGTTTCATAGTTCACTGCCACAAGAAATCTATTTAAAAAATAAAGTACTACGAGTACTCTGTATGCAAAGTAGTTGAATACCATTGTATCACCCATTCGTGTGAATGGGTATTTGATGTCAAATTGCCCAAAAATACTGGTAATAACACTCTCTTTGGCAACACTGATTCATTATATGAAAAAAGCTGTCATAAAAAGAGCTCTTGTTGTAGCGATAGCAAAAACCACAAAGAGGGGACCAACTAGGAGGAGCGGATGAACTCTATGAGCAGCGGACGAACTAGGAACAGCGAGGCGAACTAGGAGCAGCGGATGATTATGCCAAACGTATCTTGCTTCATAGTCCCTTGGATTCTTTTCCGAAGACCGACGGGCAATAGCGAAAGGGCGCGTAGCAGAATTAAAAATCACGTGTTTGCTTTCTGCTGATGAGTCATTTCGAGGTGCCTGCTAGATTACATAGTTCAGTGTTACAAAATGTCTGTTTTGATGTGTTCTGCACTCTGCAATATCTGATTAATAAATTCCATAATGCCAAGATAACTCTAAACATAAACGCGAGATATCGTTAGCGGCTCAAGCAGCAAGTGCATGAAGCAGCTAGGTTGGGGAACAGCCAATTTTTGAGTTGTACTTGAACTGATCCACCTCTTATAATATGTCAAAGAACGCAGTATTGGAATTATGGGTTTCTTGAGCACAATTTTTATTGTTGCGAAATGATAACTAGAGGTATAATGAGTGGTAACACACATGGTTATACGTTTCTAAACCTCATACGTCCTTCAGTATGTAGCTTGTAAAGGATAGTAACGGCGACACAGTTTCTGTCGCATGTAGCACTGTGCTCAGAGAAAGTGTTTCCTGCATTTGCACCTTTCTCCTGCTGTAAACAAACCAATGTCACAACGGTACGCTACACTCTTAAAGTGTCTCCTAATGTGTTCTGCTGGATTGCTCTCATACTGTATTGTAATGCACATACGCTGTCCTATTAAAACCTTTTTTTCCCTTCTTCCATTTTCCGTCGTCTTGTCGACATTCAGGCATTCAGTAATAAAAATAAACTAGATATTATTTCAATTCAAGGCGATTGTCACAGAAATGAAACCGCAGCAGTGACACCGTACGCTGAACGCTACCCAGATCAACGGTGTCCGTCACGTAGAACCATTGACGACATCTGTAAGACATTCACGGAAACAAAAGCTGGGCTCCAACAAAACGTCGATGTGCAAAGCCAGCGACTACAGTCGGGCCTGGTGCTTGCGACAATCGACTTTGAGCGCCGGCTGCGGCAGCAGATCATTAAGAAAGTCAAACGTGGGCTTATCTCTGCGCATGCGCGCGTTTGGTTAAGCTGTGCACTTTTGCCAGTTCTGTCAGACAACAACGCCCTGTAGCTATACTCGCCGGCAGCGAACTAACTACTTGCCAACACGGCTGCATTCAGTCTCCGCGGCCGGGGCGGTCTCCCAGGGCAGTAGATGGAGCCAGTGATCATCGTATTTCGGCCAGACTATAGCTATGGAAACGAAATTACTGTTCTGGCTGCTGTAGCGCACAATCCTCAGGTGAGTGTATGCCAAGTTGCACAAGATGGAGGAAAAAGCCACAGTAGTGAGTGCAAAATCTTGCATCGGCATCAGTTTCATCCTCTCCATATCTCACTGCACCACGAACTGTACGAGAATGAGTTTCAATCCCACATTGCATTCTTTCGTTTAGCACTTCATTAGTTGGAAGATAACGCAGTATTCTTAAACTATACGTTTTTTACGGACGAGGCTTCATTTACTAATCATGGTAATGTGACTCTGTCGAACATGCATTAAAGGTAAGTGCAAAATCCCCACTGGATTCGAAAAGTTGCTCATCAACGACAGTGGAGTGTCAATGTTTGGTGTGATATCATTGCTAAGTGTATTGTAGATCCCTATTTTCACAGTGGAACATTAAATGGACAATGATATGCATCATTTCTTCAAAACAGACACTAGCGCTCCTCTTGTGCAGAAAGTTGAAATAAGCAGTTCACATGATATAGATAAAACAACTAATTCTTCTAACTGGGGAGTTATCAAAAATGGGGTCCCACAAGGTTCGGTCTTCGGTCCCTTGTTGTTCTTAATTTATGTTAATGACTTACCATTGTACATTCACGAAGATGCTAAGCTATTAATTTTTGCTGATGATACAAGTATAGCTATCACACCTGACAAACAGGAATTAACTGATGAAATTGTAAATGATATCTTACAGAATATTATTAAGTGGTTCTCAACAAATTGACTCTCATTAATCTTTGATAAAACCCAGTATATACAGTTTCGTACAGTAAATGGCATGACACCATTAATAAATTTAGAATTTGAACACTCTGTAGCTAAGGTAGAATATTCAAAATTTGTATATTTTTGCATTGTCGAGGAACTGAATTGGAAGAAACATATTGAAGATCTCCTGAAACGTTTGAGTTCAGCTACTTATGCTATCAGTATCATTGCAAAATTTGGTGATATACATCTCAGTAAATTAGCTTACTACGCCCATTTTCATTCACTGCTTTCATATGGGATCATATTCTGGGGCAATTCAACATTGAGTAAAAAAGCATTCATAGTAAATGCGTGTAATCAGAATAATTGCTGGATTCACTCATGAAATTTGCTATTAACAATCCAACCCAATTCAAAAGTAATATCAGCGTGCATGGCTACAATACTAGGAGAAAGGTTAAATCTGGCTTAGGTAGGGGTGAATTATGCTACCACAGAAGTCTTAGTTCACTTACCAAGTAGCATCAAAAGTCTGACAAATAGCCAACGAGTATTTAAAGAGAAATTAAAGGAATTTCTGAATGGCAACTCCTTCTACAATGTAGATGAATTTTTAGATAAGACTTTAAACAAATAAAAATAAAAAACAACAAAAATGTAATAAAAATCCTTCAAACATTGAAGTGTAGACAACATTTACTAGACTGACACGTTCTACATCATTACGAAATGTCGTATATATGATCTATGGAATAAGTATTAATCTAATCTAATCTAATCATGGAGAATCTGGGATTGGAAACTCGTCTATCAACGTTTTTCCAAAATGATAGATGTCCCGGACACAGTGCGAAATTACCAGTGACGTTCTAGATGCGACATTTACAAATAGGTGGATGTGTCCTGGGCGGTAAGATGACTATTTCGGCATCATTCGAGTCACCTTCGGATCATCGTTATTGATCTAGAATAGAGTTAAAAAGTACTATTACTTCAGACAGGCAAAAAATGGAAAAATGAAATACAGTTTATCGTCCTGGTGGGACGAAAGTCAAGTTACTGAAATGAAAACGGAATGACGTATGCTGACTAATGCAGTGCTGCAGGTGTCCATAAATAGGTGCAAACAGTAGCAGCATTTTATATTCACATACAAACACATGTGTTACCATAATATAAAAATGTCACTGCCACCTCCATCAGTTTATAAAATGATTGTATTCTTCTGCAGCACTGCATTACAAATCATACATACTTTTATATCAATTTAGGCACTAGACTTTCGTCTCACAAAGACGATGATCTTTATTTTATTGTTTCCATTTTGTAGCTGTTGTGGTGTGTGAGTACGTTCTGTGTACCAAAACATTGACAACGACACTCACAGTGTTTTAAAAAGAAGAAGGTGGCCCGAACAGGGACTGAACTAGTAGAACGAAATTTTCTGCGATCTGGACTGTAAGGTTATGAGCCTGTATACAAAGTAAGTAAGCTGAAAACATCTTTGATTACATTGCAAAACGCGTTCAATTCCGCCTAATTATCATTCAAGCGGTATTGTTTATTACGCTAAACACTCTTTATAATTATGCACTCAGCGGCTACATTAAAGACACATAGTATCATGGTGTGCATTATTTCGTTGTAGCTGTGGTTTGGTGTAGTCACTAGTCACTCACAGACCAAGAGGCTTGCGTGTTATCTAACAGCTGCACAATTTCTGTTACGTCGTTTACTTTTTTATTCAGTACAAAATACCAGACATATTCTAAATACAAGAACCATGAGAAGTAAATCAGCAATGCTGCTGTGGAAAGGTACTTCGGGAACTGGACAGGGCAAAGTTCAGCGATCCGCACTGCCGGCAGTTTTCCTACACAAACAGACTCCACCCGGCGGCGGAAATATTAAAATGCAAAACTTGTCTACCATTCCTGGGATCAGAATTCCACTAATTGGCTCACAGCTGTCCTCCCAAACGAGCCAAGTTTTCTGCTACATAGGACTAACCTTTGGCTCGAAACAGGTGAGATAGAAACTACGCAACACTGCTTACAGCACTAGGATTACGACGAGAATGTTTCGTTATTTCGAGGTACGTCTTTACAAAATAACAAGCATAAAATAAATTCAACGTAGCGGATACGTATTCATCATTCCTTTTTTTCTACATAAAAAGTTTTAGTCTAGGCAACATTGCCTGCTCAAACTGAAACTGGACCATTCCTTATGACTGGCTGGAAGACTTCCTAAGTAATAGAACGCAATGTGTTGTTATCGACGGCGATTGTTCATTAGAGACGAGTGCAACGTCAGGCGTTCTCCAGAAAAGTGTGATAGGGTCGGTATTATTTTCTATCTATATAGTTGATCTGATGGACAGAGTAACTTGTAATCTGCGGCTGTTTGCTGATAGTGTGGGGCGGTGTGGGAGGGTATCGTCATTAATTGTAATAGCATACAGGATGCTCAGTTGGTGTTTCTAGTTGGTGTGAAGAATGGCAGCTAGCTACACATGTAGAAAACTGTAAGGTAATGCACATGAGTAGGAAAAACAATCCCATAATGGTAGAAGACAGCATTAGTTGTGAGCTTCTTGATGCAGATTGGTCGTCAGATATCTAGGCGAAACATTGCATGTAAGGACAGTTGTGAGTAAAGTGGACAGCTGACTTCGGTTTGCTGGGAGAATTTTGGGAAGATCTTCTGTGAAAGAGACCACGTATAAAGTGCTTGTACGACCACGAAAATGACCAAAATTGTGAAAAAATTTTAATGCTTCTTCATTTACTACATAGTATTAAAATTTAAATTACCAAATATTACGTTCTAATTCCGCTTCTACATACGGAAAGAAGTTAATTTATTATAGCCTGTACAGGGGCACGCCGTTTTCCTTGTTCACCATTCTCTCGTATTACCTGTTTATGTGGGGTTTTATTTTTTATTTTTTACAGTCAGAATGCAGGGAATGTCTGCATACTACATCAAGAAGGATGTGGAATAACATAACTGCCAAGAAATATGTTCATAGCAAAACCATGAATCCTGATGCGTCTCTGAAGCCCCTCATCTGTAAACGTTGCTCCAAAACTACTTTTTCGCATCAAAGGTAGTTAATACTGCAGTTTATGATGCAGTGTTTAATGGTGCCAACTCAGATAGGATAAAAGTCTTGCAGAGAATGGGCTTCAAGTCCGCAGTTTTCAATCGTGACATCTTGAAGTGGATTGATACTGAATGTATTCTTGCAGCCATTAAATCCATTGCAACGTAATCAAGACAGAAAAGTAGAAGCCAGAATAGGTCTTGAAGTAAATTAGAATGTTAATTACTTATCTGGAGGCTTTCGAAGGTGGGAGTGACAACGAAGAAGCAATTTTAACTTTAAAGAAGTACCGTTTTAATTATTCAGGTACATTTTTCTCCAAAACAAGAAAATATTTGATTGTGATTTTGGTATGTCTTTTTCATGTACACATGTATACCGAGTGCATATGTAATATCATTCATGTATGCCAAGATATAGAGTAAAGAAAGTGGAATTTCTATGTGTAGTTTTTCAATTAAAAATAATGAGGCCTAAAACTTCATTAAATATCAGTAAATTGAAATGATTCTGTGGGTTTCTTTACATGATGGTTGCGATTATAGTGCAAAAAATTGAAGGTAATTTCGTAGAATTCTGAGTTAGTTATCTTAAAATACTACAAAAATTAAAAATTGCAATTAAAATTACAAAACGACTTCAGTTGACGCTTTAAACTACCCTCAACCATTGTACATAATTTCATTAATGTAACTCAAAAATTGTGGATTTTGTGACAGGTTATATTTGTACCTGTTTCTCATGTAGGTAGATATGGAAGCGGATCAGAGGCGAGCAGCTACGTTTGCTACTGGTAGGTTCCAGTAATGCACGAGTGCCACAAAAATGCTCCGGGAAATCAAATAGGAATCACTGGAGGAAAGACGACGTTCCTTTCGTGAAATTCTGATGAGGAAACAGAAGTAAGAAAGAAGACTGTGACAATACCTACATTTACTGGTAAATATCAACTGATACAATTACATGTATGTAGCGTCTGTCCTTTCTTCTGTGCGGAGGCACTCCTTTGTTCTTATGGGAATCAGTTTTCAAAACTAAAAGTTTGAATAATAGTGAGCAGGGAAAAGTTGAAAATATATGTCTGACTGGAGGCTTAGGTAGTCCGTACATTTGTGGCGATCGCTGTGTCCTCAGTGGTGTAGGGCTTAGCGCAACTGCCTATAAAGCAGATGAACCGGGTTCGAATCCCGGCTAGATTCACATTTTCAACTTAACCATTCGCAGTTAATGTATTACATTCCACGAATATGAACAGTACAAACAATTTCAACACTCTGTTAAAGCAATTGGTCGATTCTGTTTCCGCAGTTCATAAAGCACTATGGTAGACTCCTACTTTTCGTAGCGGGGCTGATATTCACAAGAACCGAAGCGGTTCTGAAGCACAGATACACACAAGGAGCAACCACAGGAAGAGTGCCACATAAATAATCAGGATTGTTTAAATAATATAGCTTGCATTCTAAATGCAGTAATGCGTGCAGTTGTGAGTGGAATCTAACGGTGTTCTAAGAGGAATCGAAGATATAAAATGCATATACACATCGCGTGTAATTGTCATCCGTTGTCACTGCGTGGTGCGTGTGAGTGAGCGATGGTGACAGTCTGTCATTGATGAGGACTGTGACAAAAAGTACGATACGTCAGCCATAAAGGTCACTCCAGACCTGCGTGTCACAGCAGCGAACTTTTCCAGTACTATAAAAGTTCTAAGTGTAGTAGTGGAACGAACTTCAATAATAAATCACTTGAGTTGCAAAGGCTTTAGCAGTAATTATGGTGTTCAAGCAATACGTAGTGGATAAATGGTAAATAAGACATGTGCTTAGATAAGAATTGTTGCACACTTTTTCCAAACTCCGGGCTAGGTTTTCCCAAGACGCAAATTTTGTGAAGTGACAACGATTTTTCAATTTCTGGGCGAGGTTACGTACCGAGAAGCATAAATAGGGATGGTTCAGTTTTGCAACCTTTTTCTATGTTCTGGTAGAGATTATGTCCAAGAGACAACTAAGGGTGAGGTTCAGTGATGACTAAAAAATTCAAATGTTTGTATAGCTTCTGGGACTTAACTACGGGGTCATCAGTCCCTAAACTTACAAACTATCTAATACTAAGGACGGCTCAAATATCCATGCCCGAGGGGGGATTCGAACCCCCGACCGTAGTGGCCGTGTAGACCGTGACTGGAGCGCCTCAGTCCCCTCGGCCACCGCGGCCGGCTCAGTGATGACTGGTAAAACATTGGTGCACACTTCTGGGCGAGGTTACGACCAAGAGGCAAAAATGGGTAGGATTTATTGAGTATTAGGATAACCATGTTTTTGTATGTCATTGACTCAATGATTACTCTGCCGAGTCACTTTTAGTATTAATGTTCTGTATCGTATTTATCTCCGTAGTTCTCTTCCGTTTTTCAATGATTGTTACCAAATTTTCGGGCTGCTCTGCGGACAACATTCAACAGACCTCAAAATGATTTAGCTTTCATAGTATACCGTGAATAGAAGTTTCCTCCACCATCATCGTTACAGGATCAGTAATATTTTGCAGACGGGAGGGTGTAAAGTTGTACCCTTCGCCACGCACCTTACGGTGGATTGCGGAGAATACAGTGTGTAGCCGGTCGCGGTGGCCGAGGAGACTGAGGCGCTCCAGTCACGGTCTGCACGGCCACTACGGTCGGGGTTCGAATCACCCCTCGGGCATGGACATTTGTGCCGTCTTTAGTATAAGGTAGTTGATAAGTAGTTTGTAAGTTTAGGGACTGATGACCCCGTAGTTAAGTCCCAAAAGCTTAACAAACATTTGACTACAGGGTGTTCCACTCAACTCTTTCACCCCAGATATCTCTGAAACTACACGAAATATTGAAAAACGACTTTCACGGTCATGAACGTACGGTAGAGGCTTATGAACGTGGGAACTATGAGACAGTCTAAAACGTAAAGAAGTATTATTTTCAACGCCAACTTATGTTTCTTTAAATGGATGTGTGAGGGACGGAGGGGGGGGGGGGGGATTTCTTCACGGTTCGACATTATAAATGTGAATATTTCAGCCACAACCCCAAAACAACAGAATTTTTTTTATCAGTGATCGTGGGCGAATGCCTTAAAAATTCAGAATCTGGCAAACGAAACTAAGAGAAATTCGTTTTCACCACCGCTAGGTGACACCCATCTTCGAGCGACAGCACACCTAATCATACGTTCTCTATATCCAAGATGGCTGCTGGTATTTATATTCGCTGTTGAAGTGAAAAGATAGGTAGAAATAGAAAACATGACTTAATTTACTAATGTTATACACTAATTTGACTGTAAAGTTTCTCAGCATTCCATTACTTCAATGAGAGATCTTTTTTGCCAAAATCTCAGAGCCCTGCTTACTCGATTTTCGTTGCTTCTTGTTTGCTACGCACTGGCGCCAGGTACCAGTCGTCCACACTCGCCTCTTCTCTTGTTTCCTCCGTCAATAGCGCTGTATGTTAGGTCTTCCGTAGAAGATCTTTGGTCTGTCAAGTGGTGGTTGTCTAGGCGGAAAGCATGAATTTAGCTCTTTCCTAGAAGATCTTTGGTTGGTCGTGTTGGTGGTTCTCTAGGCGGAAAACATGAGTTGGCCAGAGATTAGGACGACAGCGCGTGTGCAATGTTCGAACGCGGCATCGGACCAGTGGTTTGTGTTGTTCCCGCTACGTCTGTCCGCCTCGAAGTCGATGAGTCTTGCAGTAATGGGTCATTTCTCGGAATAGTTCTGAGACCGAGTCAAGAAGCCGGGCCAACCTGCTTGTTGTACCAGAACAGTATGTGTGATAGATTTGTTGGCCTTGTCCGTCGTTGTGGATTAGATATTCTGTTGCGGTATGTGTGAAAATGGATTTTCTGGTCGGGTTTAGGTGCCGCTTTAACATTTGATGTTTTCTAATTGAAACTTTCATATCCTGTTCCACGTGTAACCAGTGGTTTCTTCTGCTTTGTTGCCGTTCGTGTGTGTGTCATTTGCCTGCCCTGACCGAAGGTGTATATGCAGGTAGTCTATTTTGCCTTTCCTATATTGCCCGGCAAGTGGATGTAATTAGGCAGTGTGATTAGTTCCGCATTTGTTATTGAACTTCGCGTGTCCCATCTTCTTGTGTTAGCGCTTGCTTTGTCTACATTTATCTCCTCAGTACCTGCCTGTGTGTTCTTTGCCCTACCGAGCCGCAAACGAAAGAGTCGGTAGGGTTCTTTCCTTCCATATCCTTCTTCTTCGTGCATAGGATTGGATCGTATTTTGCAGTTATTATTACTCAGAATCGAGTGAAGTGTATTTTAATCTGATTCACAACCTGAAGGAATGTGGCGTCGTATAACGTAAGTACGCCGCGGCCGAGCGCATTGAGGCGCTACGCTACGATTCGCGAGGCCGTTCACCGTCGGGGATTCGAATACCCCCTTGGGCTTGGATGTTTGTGGCGTCTTTAATATAAGGTAGTTCGTACGTTTAAGGCCTGATGACCCTGCAGTTAAGTCCTTTAAGCTCTACAAACATTTGTAACTTATACCCGATTGCTATCTCTACCTTACTCCCTACATCAGGACTAGTTCAATGGTGCCTGTCCTTATATTTTCTATGAGCGAGGCGTCTCCACCGAGTGATAATTGGTTTTTAGGCGTATACTCCATTCAAGGGCCTTGTTCTCTGATTTAGTTACCAAGGTCATCGCATCGTATCCATCATGTCCATCACCAGATTTAATGAGTGCCATTCACCTGTTCCTTGTTTTGATATGGCATATTAACGATCAGTAAAGATTGTTTTAACTTAAGTAATCGTCCCCCAAATTGTTCACATGTGTTGTCACTACTTAAGACTCCTTTTGGCATCGGACATATATATGTTTTGTAACTGGCAAGTTGTAATGCTCTAGAAGCACTTCCGAAAATTGCCTCACGTTAGGTGCTCAGCACTGTATTCTCGTCTAATTATTTTCTGAAGGGGGAAGACATTCTGAGATATTTCACCTTGTTAGCATTATTCCAGTTATTGTTTCAACCATTGCCATATATATTTTTAAAGAAATTTGTTTTCTGAGGTACTATTATAGACTTTAAGTTATCTGGAGATCTTGAGAAAGTCGTGGGATGCCAACAAGCATGTTTCAGAAACGGAAAGTCAACTGTAGACTATATACAGAAAATAAGGCAAGTACTATCCGCAATAATAAATAAATAAATAAAAATAAAATAAAATCATTGTTCACTACCTTTTTGTGGACATCCAAAATCATATGATAGAGTTAATAGACAAGCAATATGGCGAGAACCTAAGGTTAATCAGAGGATAAAACGTTTTCAAATAATTATATTTTTTTTGGAAATAGCATCATATCAGACAGTGAACCCCAATTAAGTCATTATTGTAACTGTGGACAGGTCCCAAGATATGTACCAATCCCGACTGAATTCAACAGCAAGTAAAGGGAACCAATAATTAACAGGAATCAGGACGTTCTCACCACAAATTAGTACTGAAATATTTGTACAAAAAATGTCAAGTAATAGTACGAAACCGATCCTAATAAGATGCAGTTAGCTATGAACATCAAAATTAATTAGAAACACTGTACAATAAATAAAAACACTGTTAAACGATACAAATAAAGCAATAACATATTAAAACATATTAATTGGTTTCCATTAACGTAATATTTTTAACTTTTCGTCTCGAAGCTAGTGCAAACAATACTACAATTAAACAGCTAGTAAGCTTAGTAAAGCATACCACGTCAACTCTTGGCAGTTTAATAATGAGATGTGTAAGATTAGATCACATGGGATTACATTTAGGATTTACTCTTAATGCGCAAATCATAGATGATACTGACGCATAAAAGCGTAAAAAAAAGTCAACTTCATGAATTTCACTACCGGTAATTATGTCTTTCGAAATGGGTCAACTAAATAACAGGTTGCAAGCACCAAAAATCACATAGCAGAAAAGGTCTCAAAAGAAGTGCATACGATCTCGCCGTTCCAACATCAGTGTGTACCCTCAGTTTACATACAACGGGCGTAAACTTACAATATAGGTGCCGTGTTGTCATGCGGATTTGACAATGCATACCCGATTCCGACAAATTCTTATTGCCCTAGGGATCTATATAAATTCAATTCGCATCCGTGCTGTGACATTACATTGCTCCTGTTATCAGCAGGAATAAATGATCAAAGACGATCCACAGAAGTTCAAGATCTATGTCACAAACAGTGAGTTTGCCTCCTGGCAAGACGCCGAGTAAAAAATAATTTAATAATATTAATATTGTGTAGCCAAGATTTAATACCACATTAATTATTCCCAAATAACTAGCATATATATATTCAGACCATAGAAATAATTTTAAGGAATACTGACGTTAGTTCACGGCGTTACCCGAGAATTTATTCCTTATCGTATTAGCTTATCACCTTTCGCTTTCTAACCTAGTCTCTAACGATTTCAGATTCTTGTAATAGAATCTGCATACGCAGAGGAGCCCAGATCGCTAGTTTAAAAATTACTTTATTTACACCGGTTTCGGAAATTCTAAGTTGGCATCTTGAAGAGGGCAACTTACAATTACCGAAATCGGCCTAAAAAAATTTGAAACCAGCGATCTGGGCTACTCTGGTTATGGAGATTCCATTGGAAGATATTAGATCGAACCCCCCGGCTTGAATGATGTCAAGCATATACAACATTTCAGATTCGTTTTCATGGAGCCCAATCCTTATGATATCATATCTCCTAACTACGACTTGTACAAAAGTATAATTTTCCACGTTTTTACGTTGCAGTATTAGAAAACTGCTTGAGAAATGTGCTTCGAATAGTGTTGGTAGTAAGGATATAATATATTAAAACATTACGTGTGATGTGTTGGATTATTATTTAACAGTTTGACGCCATATCTTGTCATGAGCTGTACTATAATTTCAGTAGTTCATTCTGTGATGTATGCGCATAGTGTCAGCAAACTATGTTGCGAATATAGTTAGTAGTAAAAGCGAAATGAATTAAAACCCATGCGCAATAGAATGGTTTTTCAGGAACCTACTTATTTATGACTTCATATTTCACGATTTATGTGTCGTGGTATGATATAATTTGGAAGCTACATTCGGTGCTGTGTGTGTGTACTGTCTGTAAAGTGTTTACATCTACATGGGCACTCAGCTTGTCAAAGTGAAGTAGATGGCAGAGGGTTCATCAAACTACTTTTATGGTATATCTCTATAGTTCCATTTTTTACTAGCTTTCGGGAAAAAGGAACACCTAAATCTTCCTGTTTTCGGTTTTATTTCTCTTACTTTGTTATGACGATCATGTCTGCCTATGTAGGTGGGTGCTAATAATACACGTTCGCATTCGGAAGAGAAAGTTTGTGAAAGAAATTTCACAAATAGATCTCGCCGCAGAAAATTACACCTTTCTTTTAATGATTTCTTTTTAAGATTTCGCCAGCCCGTGCATCATTTTCGTAACATTCTCTCCCATATATCGTGATAAAACAAAAAGAGCTGCCCTTCTCTATACATTCTCTAAATCGTCAGTCAATCCCACAAGGAGTGCATCACACAATGCACAGAAATACCCCAAAATAGGACGCACAAGTTCAGTGTAGCCAGTTTCTTTAGTACAACTATTGCATCTTCTGTGTTCTGCCAATGAAACGTAGTCTTTGGCCTTGCTTATACAATTAGTACTATTGAGGTAAAATTTTTTTAACATCATTCAATACTTTTATTACGTGAACAGCGGACATGTACTTCTTTCCTTTCATCATTTCACCAGGGTTGACATCCAGGAAACATCTCGATAAGTTTTGAAATAATGTGTAAAGTTTGGTGCAAGTCGCTAGGGAGTCTCACTCCCACATAGTTAATTACGCGTCGCACCCTGGTGACGTTTTCTCGCTGAATACGTTGTTTGGTACGTCATATTTAAGGAACATTCTGATAGTAACGTACTTTCGGTTAAATCGCTCCAATATTGTCGGAGGTGATACGCGCGGTGATACACTCACAACCGCGCGCGCACGCACACACACACACACACACACACACACACATACACACACACACTCCTACTCCATTGACTTGTAGATTTACGACGCCTCTTCAGGATATCATACCTTACTACTAAAACAACAGCGCCAAGTAATTCATGTAAAAAATGAAACTGTAGAAGTTCCATACAACCCTTCTTCTTCCAAATCCCTCTTCCTCGCCCTAGTGTGCTGGCGTGTTCCTATAGAAGATAGATGGCGGCCGGTTAATGGATTATGCACTGAAATTGCAAATTTTGTCGGAAAGCGCCCCTCCTTCCGATCGGTCCGTTGCAGTTGAGTAGGCGGCCTTGTCAGACGTGGTTGTACAAGTGATTTAGGTAACAATCAGTGACGTCTTCGTCGCGGCGGAGCGACCGAGAGCATTGAGGCGACATGTTCCTATGTGCGAGACCGTTCCCTGTCGGGGGTTCGAATCCCCCGTCGGGCATGGATGTTTCTGCTGTCTTTAGTATACGTTAGTTCATAAGTAATTTGTAAGCTTAGGTACTGATGATCCCGCAGTTAAGTCCCATAATCTTCAGAAACATTTCAACATCTAACCTCATATGTGGACGGTGTTATGCATCCCTAAACCAAGCGCCATTAATTGTTATCTTATGATTTGAGCAAATTCTATTGAGAAACATCAAAATGTATATGGATAGAAATCACAGTTCTCGTCGTATCAACGGTTACCATGATATATTAAGAAATACTAAGTGCCACTTCGCGTATCGTGTTTTGATTTACAGAAGAAGTTGCCTCTACTTACGATTCCTACCAACAAAGTGTGTTACAAAAGGCACTTGTGCATGTATAATTTAGGTATTCACATTGGCAAATACGGCGAAGGCCACTGCTACGTCTGGGTTGAGGGCGAAGCTGGCCGTGGAGCTCAGGAGATTGGCAGCTGGCTCAAAAAACATCTCGAGGGAGTTGTCACTGCAAAAGAACTTATTCT
This sequence comes from Locusta migratoria, assembly GCA_026315105.1. Lineage (NCBI taxonomy): Eukaryota > Metazoa > Arthropoda > Insecta > Orthoptera > Acrididae > Locusta > Locusta migratoria. The sequence goes on from CM048748.1 coordinate 39,883,274, forward strand.
TTGATCAGACTCGTGTTGAGAGCAAAATCGTAACATAAAGATACTGTTGTCACTTAAAACTGTTTTGGGAAGTCGTCCTACGTTAGAAAAGATTACTTTGCGGCATGTTCTCCCAGGGCACAGCTTTTTGCCCCGTGATTTTGGAGACAGAGTGTGCACTGAAACTACAACAACGGTTGTACATTGTCGATGACATAATGAAAGTATGTCGTAAAAAGAATGCTTTGGTCGTTCACAGAGTCGAAAAGAGAGACTTAATTTGAACGCAAATCCTGGAAAAACAAATAACAAACCGCAAATGTGACACAGAAACCTCAAAATAAATTGGCTGAAGACCAGAGGAATTGGAATGAGAAAGGACAAACTTGTGTGTGTTTTTATGAAAAGCGATTTTGACAAGGTGACTGCAGCTGAAATATGAATTCAGAAAAAGGAAAGAAGAGGGCAACCTTCTTCTCACCCGTTGAAATTGAGTGAACACTTAATCCACTGTGGCCAGGAGGAAAACGATTTATAAAGAAAAGCTGGCAGACTTGAAATCTTTTCTACTGCTGATAACAAAAGATGCAAGACAAATCTACCGGTCGTTTCGAAGTCATCCCAGTGTGGAAGAAGACATCGATGGTTTCAATGGATACGTTGACTTCGACATTGAATGCAAATAATGACAACTACCTCTAATTTTCTTTTCTATACGTTTCATTATCTTTCATTTTACTGGGTTTGTACAGTAGACCCATTGTGATGACGTCAGTGATAAAAAATGATACAAGAACTTCAGGATGTTATTCACAATGCTTAGCTTACAAAATGTAATTTGTTCTTTATTTAAGCTTCGTTTTCAGTAACTTCATTAAATTGTTACAGGGTATGAAAGGCATATGGCTTCTAAGGCTTTATTTTTAAAATAGGCATAATTCACAGTTCATTTACGGATAATGAGACCAAACGACGTTCAAGTCTTTTAGTCCAATGATGAATAACAGAACTGCACAAGCAGCAATTAAGTATCAGTAGTCTAACGACCATTTTTATTTTTTCGTGTTTTTTAGCTTTTAATTACGTTGATCTTATACTAATAAGTGAAACAATAATAACTCTTAATCTGTACAAACAATTGGGTAACTTCAACAATAGATACGTTTTTGAGGGAACGGAAAATTTTGGACGCCATTATCTCGCTTATGACATTTTGGCGATTGTTCTAGTTATACATAACACCGTCCATGTCATGTACTGTTGGTCGTAGTGTGATATAATATCAACGGCACACATATGTAAATACATCGAGGACGCTGCTGTGGTCGACAAATCCTATGTAAGACAACAAATGTCTGCCTAAGACACGATAGGTCACGATTTAAGTGTCTCAACGACGGTGAACGAAATATGGGACGCAGAATCTTCCCTATGTACCAAGTCTCTATGCCGGGTGGTCACTCCCGCCACGGTTAGCATCGCTGACTTTGGCAGCGTCACTATAAAATGTGCTATTATATTGCCCCTCTTGGGAGCGAAAATTTGTAATATACTTTTCGCGAACCAATACTTTATAGATGTTATTGTTAACAGTTTACAAAATACCACTATTCGTCGTATCGTTCAGACCGCTCACATACAAATACTCATAAAGATATAGAAAATATTACCAGTTCTGTGCACATTGAGGGAGATAGTAAACCTTGTTCTGCTCTTGTGGATGTTAACTTTATACGCTCCTTTCCACTCGTTGTCCATTCCGTTCAATTTTTCTTCCAGGTCCTTTTCCTTCTCTGACAAAATTACAATGTCATACGCAAAATGCAATGTTTTTATTTCTTCATCCTGAAGTGTAATTCCTTCTCGACATTTCTCTTTGCTTTCCTTCACAGCTATCTCAATATAAATTGAATAGCAACGTCTACAACCCTCTGTTACTCCCTCCGCAACCACTGCGGCCGTTTCATGCCCTTCAACTCGAATAACTGCTGTTAAGTCTAAGTTGTAAATAACCTTCCGGTCCTTATATTTTACCCCTGCTGACTTAAGAAATTGAAATAGTGCATTCCAGTCAACATTGTTTCTTAATGTGTTCAAATATTTGTAAATCTAAGTGACTTAACTACGTTGGACATTAGTCCCTAGGCTTAGAAACTACTTAAACTAATTTATGCTAAAGACAACACACACGCCTTTGCCCGAAGAAGCAACGGAGCTCTCTGCAACAAGGCGCCTTAGAATGCTCGGCCACTCCACAGCAGTAAACCATTTCTACAGATCTACATCAGCTGTAAATGCAGGATTGCCTTTCCTTAATATATTCTCTAAGATAAATCGTAATGTATGGCTTCCCGTGTTAGTAAATATCCCTTGAATCCGAAATGATCTTCAACAAGATCAGCATCTACCAGATCTTCCATCCTTCTGTAAATAACTCGTGTTAAAATTTTGCATCCATGACTTATTAAACTGATGTATAAGTAATTTCATTCCTTTCTGCGCCTGCTTTCTTTGGTATGTGGATTATTACATTTCCCTGAAAGTCTTGCTTTTCATACATCTTACGCACCAGTGAAAATACTATTGTCATAACGGGTTCTCCCAGAGACTTCAGTATCTCTAGGGGAATGTTGTTTACTATATGGCCCTTGTTTCGACATAGGTTTTTCAGTACTCTGTCAAATTTAACTCTAAGTGTGGAATATCCTGTTTGGTCTACATCTACTTGCTCTTTCCTTCCTACATTATTATCTCTGTTCATTTCCTTTGAAGAGCCCCTCTATGTATTTTTTCCACCATTCATTTCCCTCTTCTTTACTGAGAACTGGTTTTCCATTTGTTCTTGATATTGACACAGCATTTTTCGTATCTCCCAATATCTTTTATTTTCCTGTTGGAGGTATCTATTTTTCCCCTACTCGTATATTATTCTAGAGACTTGCATTTGGCTTCTAGTCACAACAGCTTAGCCATTTTTCACTTCCTCAATATCATTTCTTAGTCTTCTGTACTGCATTTTACCTGCATCATTTACTGCCTTTTAGTATCTTCTACCGTCATCAATTAAATATAGTTTTTTATGTGATATCCAAGGACTTTTTGTAGTCTTGTCTTTGTACCTATTTCGTCCTTTGCATTCTTGAGTATTTCATCTCTGAAATCTACCCAGCCCACTTCTACTGTTTTGATTTCCTCCGCTCCTGATAATTGTTGCCTAAATGAGATTCTAAAGAACTTTAGGTTTCTTCAACTTATCCGGATCCAATCTCGTTATATTCCAACTTTTCTGCAGTTTCTTTGTCTACGGCCAATAAAATATAGTCCATATCGGCCCCTTACAGTTTAAAACTTGGCTCCTAAATCTGTGTGTTACCATTGTAAAAATTGTGGACAAAGAGAGAAAAGGACCAAATTGTAAATTTATATTTCTCAGGATTTTATAATCCCCGTGTCGATGTCATGATCTACTGCTCTCTGCGAATCTCCCACTGTATACTCTCACTTTTTCTCTCTGTTAATCTCCTGCTTCCCCTGTTTTTCAAATTTACAAATATCTGCTAAATTGCTTGGTGATCGACGAACGGCTTTGGAATGCGAATAGAAAAAAATCTTGTTGCAGTCAAATGAACATTATGGCAAGGCATGAAATACGAATTAATCAAAATTTTCCAAAGCTACGATTGTACATTACTTACATATTTCTGTATAGTCTACCAGGTCCAATTGTAAATATAAACCATTCATTTATTCATCTAAACAGATACGCTGAAACTTTCATTTAGATCGGTCTAGCGATTTAGAAGTAGTTCAGCGACATACCCAGGGTTCTTTCAAAACTGCCCTTATTTTCTGCGCGCATTGTTCAGATTGTTTCGGGACATCTTACCGAAAATTATATGCAGAATAATAGTAAAAGTAATGTCACGAAAAATTTGTCAAGACCGTTTGTGTTGTACGTTAATTTCGAAAATACATGTTTCGCGAATTAAACTGTAGCATCAAGGAAAGGTTTGAAATCGTAACACGATCGAATTTATTGGATGCATAACCTAAATGTTAAAATTCAAATGTTCAAATGTTTGTAGAGCTTAAGGGACTTAACTACGGGGTCATTAGTCCCCAAACTAGTTATGAAGTAGCTTATACTAAAGACGGCACAAACATCCATACCCGAGGGGGGATTCGAACCCCCCACCGCAGCGGCCGTGCAGACCGTTACTGGCACGCCGCAGACCGCTCGGCCAGCGCGGCCGGCAATGCATAACCTATCAGAAAGTAAAGGGTTCCCGAGAGTTAAACAATGCGCTATGAGATTTTCACAAAAAAAAAAAAAAAAAAAAAAAAAAAAAAAAATCAACAGATATCATACAAAAATATCAGAATACCAGTTCGGATTTACAAACAGTATTCTGCGGCATTGGCCCCTTACTTAGTTTGCATTTATCACGAATCTTTAATTCAGCGCAAAGTTCCTAGTGATTGGAAAAAAGCGCAGGAGACTCCCGTTTATAAGAAAGGTAAAATTACTGGCCAATATCATTGACATCAGTTTCGAATAGAATTTTATTCCCAGCTCGAATATAATACATTTTCTTCAGACGGAAAATCAGCACGTGTAAAACGCAGCTTCTTTTTTTCTCCATGAAATCTTGCAAGCCAATGATGAAGGGATACAAGCAGATTGTATTTTTCTCGATTTGAAAAAGGCATCTGGTGCCACACTGCCGACTGCTAACGATGATACGAGCATTTGGAATAGGTTCACAGATTTGTTACTAGCTGGAAGCGTTTCTAAGTAATAGATCACAGTATGTTGTTCTCGACGGCGAGTGTTCATCAGTATCGTCAGGCGTGTCCGGGAAAGTGTGATAGGACTGTCATTATTTTCTATCTATATAAATGATGTGTTGGACAGAGTAACTTGTAATTTGCGACTGTTTACTGTTGATGTTGTGATTCATGGGAAGGTGTCGTCTTCAATTGACTGCATACAGGACGGTTTAGACAAAAATTTCTAGTTGGTGTGAAGAATGGCAGTTAGGTCTAAAGGTAGAAAAATGTAAGGTGATGCACATGAGTACGGAAAACAATCCTATAATGTTCGAATATAGCATGAATAGTGAGCTTCTTGATGCAGTCGCGTCGTTCAAATATCTAGGCGTAACAATGCAGAGCGATATGTAATGGATCGAACATATAAGAACAGTTGTAAGTCGGACACCCGACTTCGGTTTATTGTGTGAATTTTGGTAATATGTATTTCATCTATAAAGTAGACCGCGCATAAAACGCTTGTACGACCACGACTTGAGTGTTGCTCAAGTGTGTGGGACCCGCGGGAGATCAGGTTAATGGAAGACATAGAAGCAGTTCAGAGACGAGCAGCTAGGTTCGTTACTGGTATGTTCGGCAATTGACCGAGTGTCACGGAAATGCACCGGGAACTCAAATGGGAATCGCTGGAGGAAAGACGACGTTCTTTTCGGGAAATTCTGCTCAGGACAATTAGAGTGCCTGCCGCCTACTTATTTCGCTTAATGACCACAAAAACAAGATAACAGAAATTAGGGCTCGTAGCCTCGTACAGAGGCATATATTCTTTTTTCCCATGTTCTATTTGGGAGTGGAAGAGGAAAGCAAATGTCTGGTAGTTGTACTCTATAACCTCCGCTACGCACTTTATGGTAGATTGCGGATTACATTTGTAGATGAGAATATTAAGAATCTCAGTGATCGGATATTTGGATGTATCTGCGATTAAAATTTATAATTACATACAAACACACAGTGTATCGATACATAATCAATTAACTAATGAACTTGACAGATAATAACTGTTTATCTGATACGGGTCGCAGGATAGAAATATTAATGGAAATATCTGGATACCTAATCAATATTTCATAAGCGTTAATGAACTGGTTATTCCCTACTTCATTATTTGTCTAAAACGATAATGATAAAATTATGTGTGTCGCTAGGTTTTATTCCCGAGGACACGCGTTATTACCCTGAATTGCGCACCTGTCACGCTTGTTGAATCGTTTTATGTCAAAAGGAACTCATTGAATTCCAGGAATATATGTAACACTCTAGAGTACCGAGAACGCATGTAATAATGAAAATCGAACAACGAAATTTCATATCGTTTCCATATTCCGGTAATTCTATCTCGTTCAAGAACAGAAGCAAACGCGTGACCTGTACACAGGTTATGACCTCAGTAATGTTATAAAACGCAACTCAACTTTTTTTATCTCACAGTACACAGAATGGAGTTTCTTCAGTACACTTGAAATACACTTATGGTGAGTAAGAAAGTAATGTGTTAGATGCAATCCCATTATTTATCTTAGTGGAAAAATACTAAATTACTGACGCACAAAACGGGTCACATTTAGTGAGAGAATTTAGTATCTTGCTCTGTGGTAGGTATGAAAATGAAGTCAATGGGTATCAAATGAAAACTGTATACTAATGAGAAGCGATGCAGTAGTGATACGTTATGATTTGAACTATTAACCAATACTCAACATGGAAACAGAAAGCATCGCTCTTGCGAAACACAGCTTGGTGGTTATTCATATGAAGTGATAAGTGCCATCGACATGGGATCTCAAATCCATTCCATATTTCTGGATTTCCGGAAGGCCTTTGACACTGTATCTCACAAGCGGCTTCTAATGAAATTGCGTGCTTATTGAATATCGCCAAAATTGTGCGATTGGATTTCTGATTTCCTATGACTTATGACACAGTTCGTAGTAACTGACGGTAAGACATCGAGTAAAACAGAAGTGATATCTGGCGTTCCCCAGGAAAGCGTTATAGGTCCCCTACTCTTACTTGTGTTCATAAACGGTTTAGGAGACAATATGAACAGTTCTCTTAGACTGCTCGCGGATGATGCTGTCGTTTATCGGTTAGTGAAGTCAACAGAGGATCAAAAACAACTGTTAAGCGATTTAGATAAAATTGGCCATTGACACTAAATAAAGAAAAGTGTGAAGTAATACACATGACCCCTAAAAGAAATCCGCTGAACTTTAATTACGCGATAAATCAGTCAAACCTTGAGGTCGTAAATTCTACCAAATATCTAGGAGATACAACCATGAACAACTTGTGGTGAAGGCGAACCAAAGATTACGTTTCATTGGCAGAACGCATCGAATATGCACCAGCAGCCACCAAAGAGACTGCCTACATCACACTTGTGTGTCCTCTCCTGGAGTACTGTTGCCCATTGTGGGACCCTCACCAGGCGGGACTGACGGAAGATATTGAGAAGGTTCAGAAGAGGGCAGCTCAGTTTGTTTTATCACGTTACGGTGGTGGGGGGGGGGAGGAGCGTCACGGTAACTTTGCACGAATCGGGGTGGAAATCATTAACAGAAACACATTCATTGCGGCGTGATCTGATTTCTAAGTTTCAATCACCGGCTTTTACTTCTGAATGTGAAAATCTTTTGCTAGCACCCACCTACTTAGGGAGACATGACCATCCCAATAAAATAAATCAGATCGAAAACGGAACCATTTAGGTGTTCTTTCTTCCCGCGCACTATTAGAGAATGGAACGGTAGAGAAAGGTTATGAAAGCGGTTAATGAAACCTCTGCCAGGCACTTAAATGTGATTTGTAATCTATGTAGAGCTAAATGAACATTTGATGTCCAGTTGTCAGTGTTGAAGGCATTTTGACTTCATGGCGTGTCGCAGTGTGTGCCTGTTGTCTTCTGGAGATGGGCAAAACCGATCTTTTCAGAGATCGGATCAGAAATAGTCATTCACTGGGATGAACTAGTTCTTTTTCATGGTTCACCGACTCACCAACTAATAAAAAACGTGAAACGATGTCACGTTGCTTTTTTGTCACTATACTTTTATCTGATTTGGCCATATTGTGAAAGAAGAAAGAAGAGTAATAATTTTATTGTAAGCCAGTAGTTTCGAGAATTAAAATTTGTTAGTTACACCTACATTAAAGATTAAACATGTTATAACACAAATTAAATATTTTTGCAGGTTAAATAATTGTAAAAAGAAAAATTATTATTTTTATACTTTCGTTAAAAAATACAATATTTTGCAGAATAAAAATACTAGTTCCCTATTTATACAGTGAGTAGTTTAAGAGACTTGAATGAAACGTGATATATCGCGAGAGATCCGTGCAAAACGTTGCAACTGCCGCAGCGGAATAGCCGAGCGCAATAAGGCCGTGTCCTATGTGAGCGACAGAAGCGAGCGACAGCGCGCGATATTCAGCGACGCAACACGGCAGCTACAAGCAGCAACATTCGGCGACACGGCCGGGTGTCTTACGTGAGCGCGACAGATTCTCGCTACAAGATGGCCGCTAGAACCCATCACTTGTTATCTAAAAACTAAAGTCTGGCACCAATAAACAGTAAAATAATGATAGCTCCTGAGTAAGCAATAAAGTTTTATTTGATTTCGAAAATAAGGCGTCAAAAGAGTAATGTCCATTAAATTTACAAAGCGAGGAATGTTCGTGGACTATTTCATTCGTAACTTCGAGTACGAAAAAAAGACTGAAAGTCTCCAGCCAAATTCTTCGAAAATACGACGACGAGTACAGATACTTTCGACTATGTCGTCAATGAGTTTTTCTTTGGTGAGTACAAACCATCAACAATTGATTAAGTTCGAAGAGAGTCTTAGCTAAAGAAATAATTAGGTAAATAACTGCGGTGATACTCTTACAGTCGGTACGGGGGTAGCGTTCTGGGCTCCTATAGCCTAAGTTTTGCAGTTGTTGGTAAGATTTCCGTTCCACCTTATATTTTTAGTTCCTGTAACTACAACCCTTTCACCTGTTATTTGTGCAAAGTTTTATATATTCTCTATACAGAGCAATGCGAATTATTTTTTTAAGTGCTTCCCAATATAGTTTATCTTTAATTGCAAACACACACATACTTCTGTACCAAACACATTAAATTCGTAATGAAACATTACAGCAAGATATTTTACTCAGAAACGTAATTATAGACATCTCGTTTGACATCCTAGTGTTCTCTCTCTCTCTCTCTTCGAAAACAAGTTTGTTGTTACTGTCAAAGATTTGACGCCAGCAGCAAAAATTTCAAATGTACACATTCATAAAACTGAATGGTGGACACACAAACGACGAATGAATGGTTTCAGATATAGAAAACATTAATGCACATTGTTGTTTTCTTTGTTATTCGATTATATAGTCATAGTTTTCAACGTGCCAAAATAATGTAGATGCATAAAAGACGCATAATTTGTTACAGGACACTCGTCTATCAAGTCAGGAAACTGTGTGATATGGACTTACAAAATTTAAGCAACAGAATGCACATTAAACAAGACTTTGTCTCTCTTGCTCCCTTCATGCAAACTACAAGTGTCAGAGAAAAATGGAGTAGGATCTTTTTTGCAGAAATCTTATATAATTTAATTTTGTACTGTAACGCGTTTTTGCTACCGACTGTAGATTTCCTGTTATTAAGAAAAAACATGTAACAATAAATAAATACGTTTCATCTCGAGTACTATTAGAAATAGGAATATAACGGTTTCTGTTGCTTCAGATGATCGTTTCTGTAAGTGAGCTGCAAGCTTTATTAGAACACAGGAGTCGAGAGAACAGAAATGCGCGAAGTCGCTTTGTTCGGCACCATGCGGTTCGCCAGAGGAGTGGAGGGAATAATGAGCAGCGCGCCACACGGGCGGCTCTGCAAGCGAGCGGAGTCGGGAGAGTGGTGGGGAGAGGTGAACCGGTGAACCAGGTAACTCACCGACTCAGTGGCGGTCGGATCGCCTCGATCGCCGGAGTCGTGGGGAGCAGCGAGTCAGCGGTAGTCGGGAGCCGCGCACTCACTGAACCATGCTGCTTGCGCGACTCACTAACTCTCGACTCACAGCGCGAAGGCGCTGCACGTGTTTAGGCGCTCATTTTTTGCGTTTTATAGTTGCACTTTGTCTATAGCACATTTATTTTGTAGCTTAGGAAACTTCTGAAGCATGTGGCAAGGGGTTTAGGAAACTTCTGAACAATGTGGCAAGGGGTGCTTATGCAGCTCATTGCTGTCACCAGAGGGACTTTTCGGATCAGATGAACTACCACTCTGTTTTTTATTCATCCATCACTCACTCTTTAGAAGGATCTGGCTCTTTGAATCAGTTCAGGAACAGATTGCCCATCTCTATTGTCTTCATAGTGCCCAGCACTATTCGTGGCTTCATGTTCCAGGAACTCGACTACTAGCGGGAGAGAAAAGTCATGCCATAGCGATACACAGATACCAATGGAAGTAGTATCACCTACACAAGATATAAAAATACGGTACATCAGCAAGGCGTCACTTGTATATCTGTGTTTTATGTGGAGAAGTTTCCGGAGTGTATATGGGTACACTACGAGGATTAACAAACTTTGATTGCGGAATGGAAAAGCATGTAAACGCATGGAGGACTCCATGTCGAATTTTCTGATGTCAACAGTAATTGAAAGCAGCAAATTTTAGGAATTACTACTGACAATGTGTTTGTAATTGAGAACATTATAGAAAAACACAGAGAGTTGAGAAGGATTTTGAACATATCAGCCATGATAGCCTATGGAAGATTATGTCTGTTACCTAATAGAAGTAGTATTAAAATACATGCAATATAATGAACACAGGCAGCACTAAATTAGAAGAAATAAAGTATTAATTAAGGAGTAAGTTAGGATCTGGACTCTCACATTTTTTTTAATACATACATTGATTTCATTCTTCGGAAATGGAAGCTGAAAATAAACAAAGGAATTAAAACATCAAATCACAAATACACGAATGTGCTTCTATTTGCAGATGACATCGTTAGTATTCAAAAGAATGAAGATGACCTCTAGAGTTCAGTATATCAGTTGAACGAAATAAACAGGAAATATAACTTTATTCTTCTAGTAATGAAACTAAAATAATGGCTTTGTGAGGGCAATACGTAATCAGATGAAACATTTTCTTGGATAATTCACCTTTCTAACAAATCTCTCATATCTCATATTTAGGCTACGATGAAAGTTTGGATTCTGATTCCGACACTGAAAAATTCCAAGTTGTCTGTGGTACCATAAACAGAATATTTCATTATAAAGCACAAAAAGAGACTATTTTAAAATTCTATAAAATTATGGCAGTTCCTGTACTAACCTATGGAAGCGAATGCTGGGTTACTACAAGAAGGCAAAAAAATAAAATCCAAAGTGCAGTGATGAGGTTACTGAGAAAGACGAAGGGCTGCACCAGAAAAGACATGATCAGGAATGACGACATAAGGAGAGAATTAAATATTTTCAGCATGAACGAGAAAATTCAACAATATCGAGGAAACTGGTGGCAGCACCTTCTTAAAATGCCAGAGCACAGAATCCCCCAGAAGTTCCTAAAATAAAAACTGAATGGTAAAAGAGATACTGGAAGATCACGGAAAAGATGTGAATGATTGTTTGTGAGTTCCTAATCCCTTGAAAGAAAACTGATGATATCCACTGAGGTCGGACAATGCAGAGACCGACAAACCGCAATTGATGACCGAAATCGGCGGCGTTCGTGTAAAGTTATCTGAAACAAAGGTTACGGTACTCTGCATGCATTAACAACTGTAATCGATGGGATGAGTACCAGAAACGCATCCGTATGCCTCTGTTTAAGGGCGACATCAGGTTGAACTCAAGGACTATAAAACATTGACATGATAAGATGAATCCCGTTTTCAGATGTTAAGTGCTGATTAGGACAAAACCCAGTCCGCCAGCAGATAAAATCTCCAACCCCAAAGAAAACCCAACACGCTGTCCACTAGACAACGGAAGTGGACGAGTTTAGTGTTAGTGAATGGCAAACACCCCAAAAATCCGTTGACGTGGGATGTTGACATGACACTTCCCAAGCTGCTGTGGATCCATAATTGAATAATTGAGGTTTTTTGTCGAATGTTTGTCGTTAGTCCATCACAAAGGATCTCTGGCGGAATTGTGAATTGTATTGAGACAAATCACGCACCCCATGTCATATTCAATAGTATGTCAGCACGACATTGTTCGGGACATCATACCATCCTCAAATAATGAAAACTAGGAAACATATTAAAACAAGGCGCAGGATATCGACAACTCACTTACCAACTATCCAAATCAGAAAACTATAAAACTAACATACCTATAAAATTCGTCTGTCGCTACGGAACATAATTAATGAAATACATAAATCATCACGGCATTCTCATGTTAAGGTCGTCGGTCAGAACAACACTGCTATGATGACGCACACTTGTGAACTAACGGACATCAACTCTCACACATGTGTATGCATCGTAAATCGCAAAGGCGACCTTCGATAATAATGTCATGAAATTTGAAATATTGTGTGTCTAGTCATCCAATAAAATTGAAGCTACTGTATACGGAACAAATCTCTTAACTTAATGAGCGATACTCTCGCCGATATTTAAAACTGGAAAAAAAGTCAATGTTTCTTAAGGGCGAGTTGCAAAATAGCCCCTGGAATGGACTTTAGATCTTTCTTCTCATTGAGAGTATTGTTGGACTTCTTTAATTCACAAAAATTATCTATTTCCACCAAATTGGATAACAATCAGTTTTGTCCTCAGAGTATATTACCTTGATGTCATTCGAAGAATGTTATTCGATCTTCAGTTTCTCCGCTACTGCTGCCGAGCCACTCTGTTACTGTACTTCTGAAACAGATCTTCAGAATTTCTCATCGTTTGTTCTACATACTTCATATAACAATCCTGACGATTGATTTCATATACTCCCACTTAGATCCCTTGCATAAGTCTTACGTCTTAGTCTCAGCTCTAGTTTGTTGTCGGTCCTAAATGCAAATTTTACACCCTTCTTATTAAATAATTTGCCAATTAGTATCAGACGATTCCCCAGAATCCCCGAGTCATAACCATTTTCTACGGTTATCTGCCTAAGCGTCTTTATATCACCTTTCTTATTTCAGGGATCAGCGGAATGGTATTAAACCGGTGGAGCGCACTTGAAAGAAGAGATGTTATTTGTTTATGAGGATTGAATGACTTTTTTATCCATAACAACAAATGTAAACGTGCGCTTGCTACAAATACCTAAATAGAGATTTAAATGCTTATTCCAAATCTTCAAATCAAGATAATCTAAAATTATTTGTTATCCATGATCAACCGTAAATACCATGCACCTATGCTCCTTGTTCACGTCACTTGCAAAGTCATGTATGTGCTTCTCGGTAACGTCATACACTATAAGTTTATCGTCAACATATGTGTTTTATCTTTGTACTTAACTTATCCATTAAAAGTGGCATTTAATTACGCTTTTGAACGAACTGACCTGCTGAAGAATAACCAGTTGCCAAACTGTGTTATTGTAGGTAGCACTTCCTATTAAATTTCAAATAATTAAATGATAGATCGAACTTATGAATTGTAGTTGTCGTTGTTGTTGTTGTTGTTGTCTTTAGTCCGCAGACTGGTTGGTTGCACCTCTCCACGGAACACTCTTCTGAGAATACGTATGACAACCTACGTCATTGTGAATCTACTTACTGTATTCGTCCCTGGGTCTCCATCTACGAGTTTTGCCCCACACTTTTCCCTTTAATGCTGAGTTGACGGTTCCTTAATGTCTCGCAATGCGTCCCACCAACCTATCCCTTCTCTTAGCCAGGATATGCCAGAAATTTCTTTTCTCCCCATATCTGTTCAGCACATTCTCATTAGTTACGTCATCTACCCATTTAATCTTCTTCATTCGTCTGTAGCACCACATTTAGAAAGCCTCTGTCATATTATTGTCTGAACCCCTTATCGTCGTCGTTTCACTCCAGACAAATGATTTCAGAAAGGACTTCCTAACATTTAAATTGATTTAGGATATCAAAAAATTTCGCTTCTTCAGAAGCGCTTTTCTTTCCATAGCCATTCTGCATTTTATATCTTCTTTACTTCGGCCATCAGAAGCTACTAACCAAATAACAAAACACATCTACTTTTATTGTCTCATTATGTAATATAATTCCTTCAGCATCGCCTGATTTTCTGACACTACATAACATTACCGACGCTTCACTATTGTTAATGTTCATATTATACCTTCCTTTGAAGACACTGTCCATTCCCTTTCATTGCTCTTCCAGGTTCTTTCCTGTCTCTAAAAATTACTATGTCGCCACCAAACCGCTAGGTTTTTATTCCCTCTCCCTGAACATTAATCCCCTCTCCATAATTCTCCTCTCATTCCCTCACAGCTTGCTCGTTGTACAGATTGAACAACATTGGGGAAAGGCTGCAACCCTATCTTACACCCTTCCCAACCACTGCAACCCTTTCATGACCTTCGACTCTAATAATTGCTTTCCGGTTTTTGTACATGTTTAATAAAACTCTTCGCTCTCCACATTTTACCGCTGCCACATTCATAATATCAAACAGTGTATTGCAGTCAACATTATCAAAAGCTTTATACAGATCCAAATATGCTAAAACCGTAGGTTTCCCTTTCCTTAATCTACCTTCTAAGATATTCGTACTACTAAATCGAAACTGATCTTCCCCGAGATCGGATTTCACCAGTTTCTCCATTCGTCTGTAAATCATTCGTGTTAGTATTTTGCATCCATGACTTATTAAACTGATACTTATGTAATTTTCAAATTTGCGTGCATTTTCTTTCTTAGGAATTGGAATCACTATATTCTTCTTGAAGTCGGAGGGTATTTCCCTGTCTCATATATCTTGCATACACGGTGGAACTTCATGACTGTCTCACATAACGATGATAGCAGTTCAGACGGAACATCATCTACTCCAGGGGCCTAGTTTCTACTCAAATATTTAGTGAATTTATGAAATGAATTATTTAAATTTCAGATTTTATGACGTGCTGACATTGAGTTGTTCTCTTTATTGTATATTGCCCCTTCTAATAGTACAGATGTTTACAAATTAGTCATATCTGAAGAAGCTATCCGTATTTAAACCTCCTTTATCAGTTGTGCCTTGTCCTACTATTTTCGACTGAAAAGCAGTAAACCACTTCCGTACCATGTCACTTAATCGCTTCATTAATTTTGCTCCTGGTCCCTTTCAAACACTAACTAACGACCTCACCTGTTCTCCCCTCTTAGGGGTCTTTATGCTGTAATCCAAATATGGGGAGTCTGTTTCATCACTATGAGGCATTGTATTTCTTGTTTGGTGAACAAAACCTGAGTGTCCTTAAAATCTTCGAATTTTCATACGTTTGTGGAGTATAAGGGACTTAACTACGGGGTCATCAGCCCCTAAACTTACAAACTACTTATGAACTAGCTAATACTAAGGACAGCACAAATATCCACGCCCGAGGGGGGATTCGAACCCCAGACTGTAGTGGCCGTGCAGACCGTGACTGGCGCGCCGCAGCCGGCTCGGCCACCGCGGCCGCCTCTAAAAGCATCTTAAGGCCTGCTTCAAATCCACTAGTATAATCTTGTTGGGCTTTCAGAATACCATTTTCAGCAAAGAAACATGTTGATTCATTACGATGACCGCGTTTCCCTTGTCCCCTTTACTAATAGCGCTTAATTTTATTCCAGATTTCGATTAACTCCTTTCAAAACTTTTGCCTCTCTGCTCACTCTTCCACTGGATAATTTCTTTTCTATTACTTTATTCGCCTTATACACCAAATTACACCATCTCGCGAAATTTTTAAACTACCTGCAATAATTTTGGTAGTTGCCACTAGACTATGAATGTTTTTGTCGTTGCTAACGTCGGTACGTTGCATTTCAAGTCTTTATGTAGCAGAGGCTTCCTCTTGAGAAAACTCCAGTCACGCTGGAGCAGCTGAGCGGTCTAAGACGCCTTCAGCCTAGGATACTTGTGACTAGTGATGTCTAACGTCCCTTCTTTTTTACACAACGCTTGTTTTGATCAATTCTAGAAAACTTCCTTACGGATGTATTAACTATTATTTTCTTCTTTTCAAAAATTATATCACTGATATCTTTGTATAAGTCGTCAATCTGTACGTCTGACTGTAATTAGGATAGTTGTAAATGCATTTCACAGTACTTCTCCCTGTACTGAATTCTTTTTACGCAATTCCCGACTATCATTACCTATTCAGATTTGACAACATTTGTAATTTTCAAACCTCAAATGTTTGTAAACCTATTGGACCAATCTGCTATTAGTCGCTAGACATACAAACTACTTAAACTAAATTAAAGTAACCTAAGGACTACACACACGCACCCATGCCCCAGGGAGTACTTGACCCTCCGACGTCGAACAACCGAGCAACCCACTGCAAAGTTGTCATTTCTATAAAATTTTATTACATGTTTCGGGAGAACAGGTGTGTCACTTACCTCACCACTTAGATAACTAGATGACCGATGACTTCGAGACAGATAATGTAAATTCGAAATTTATGTACTAAGAGACTGCTGATTTCATCCGTTTTTGAACTAACTTACGCGAAGCCCAAGACTCTCTCTCTCTCTCTCTCTCTCTCTCTCTCTCTCTCTCTCTCACACACACACACACACACATACACTTATACACAAGCCCAAGGAGGACTCGAAACACCAGCTTGAGTGGCCCCGCAATCCGTGTAATGGCGCCTCATACTGTACGTCCATCCCCACGCGGCCACTTGGAAACACATGCATAACGTGTTCCTCAATGATGGAAATTTTATGGATGATATGCGCCATGTCACTGGACAACAATGTTTCGAATCGATTTTCAGAACATTCTGGACCAGCGGTTCCAAAATTGTGACTCGCGACCCACTAGTGGGTCTGTGCTGGTACGTACGGGTAGTCTTTTAAAACATTTAAGTAAAATTTGTTAGCGACTTATTGTATTTCGTATATTAATAACTTTCATTATATGAAACAATTCTCAGTCCGAATTATAGCCAAGATCGCTTTATCTTTTGAATACCGGGTTCGATGAACTAAGTCATCATCTACAGATCAGATTGCCTTCAAATTACTGGTCATTATCTATCACATATTTGGAGTAATGTAAAAATGTGTATAGGCGAAAATTGCACGAAGTTTCGAGGAAGTAAGTTATCATCTTCAGATCAGCATTGTCTACAAATTATTGGTCAGTCGCTCCCACAAGTTTTAAGTAAAGTTAATGCAGGAAGTCAAACAGGAAAATGCAATAGTTGCACACTAACACATTAACGTTACTTCAAAGATGTGCAAACGAATGGCCTATATTTTGCAGACAGTGCCGATCTGAAGTTGATGTCTTAGTTCATCGAAAACGGTAGTCATAAAGCACTGCAAAAAAGCGATCTTAGCTAAATTTCGTTTGAGAATTGTTGTTAATTAGATCGCCTCCTTCCTACAGCACCAGTCCCTTATGTCATCTTTCACCCAGTAAAAGGAACTAACAGCTGTTCTCTACTTCGTCTTTATTTGACACTAGCAGAAAACCCGGCGTTGCCCGGATACTTCTTTATTTCAATCTTAGTCCATCTTTCCTTCCTTGTTCTCTATCCACCTTCTCTTTCGCTCTCTATCCCTCTTTCTCTCTCTCTTTCTCCACCTCCTCAGCCCATTGCCTCATACATCTGTCAATAATTCTATAACTCTGTGAACTTACATGGCGATTAGTTTACTGCGTAAACCCTCCGCCAGACACCGTACGATATTTTAGGTAGACCATCGTCCTGTTTCGATAGTAAAATTTGCAAAATTTCATCACGATTGGAATAAAATCGTGAATTTTTCGTAGTTCGTAGGTAAAGTACTATCTGCCATGCATCATACAATATTTTACGTAGACAGTAAATTTCCTCTTATTTAGAATATCGATTGTGCGAAGCTTCATCCCAGTTGGATGAACTGAACGGCATCACCTGAAATACGGACAAACATGTTGATAGTTTTCAAAATGTTTCAAATGTTTGTATAGCTTATGGGACTCGAATACGGGGCCATGAGTCCCTAAACTTACAAACTAACTATGAACTACTTAATACTAAGGACAGCTAAGAATATCCATGCCCGAGGGTGGATTCGAACCCCCGACCGTAGTGGCCGTGCAGGCCGTGACTGGAGCGCATCAGTCTCCTTGGCCACCGCGCCCCTGCGTTGATAGTTTCCCACGGGTTTTAATGTTTATAACTCCCTAAATTCTAAGCTATAAATCGCGCAATGAAATAATTTTGTAGGTACATTGATTGGTATAAATGGATACAGATTGCAAAATACCTTGCATATACATGTAGTACTAAAGAAGTAATAATTTTACATTATTAATTATGTGGAAGTTTTTCACGCATCTCCATGACGTCATATCTTCTGAACAGTATGTTGTACAGTAAGTGCAAGAAGTATCTTGACAAAGTGGCATCGTAATCGGATGAACGGTACGGCAGCACATAACATACGAACAAATACTCGCTAAACTTTTATATATTAAATGAATTTGAAAAGTAGAAGAGTAAATAGTATTTTCAAAAGGTAATAATCCGATCGCTATCAAACTTCACACGAACACCCGCAGCGCTATCAATTAGCTTTATGGTGCATTACGAAACTAACAGCGCCTCTATTGATTCTTTGGTGTATGACGCCGATCGTTCCACGCATGAAATACACCTTTTATTTCCTTGATATTATTTTTATGAAATGAAGGTTATATTTTGCCCCAGGCTATTTTCAATGTATCTGTGATGTCCCACGTATGTTCGTTTAGTACTTTTAGATATTTACCGAACTACAGCGTCCTTATAAGCATAATAAATCTTCGAAGTACGTATCTTTTCTTCCCCTTACTCTATTTTGATGAGAAGGAGCCTACGTTGTCCTCCAAGCTATTCTAAAATAACATGTGAAGCCCCCACTAATGTTCGTGTAGTACGTTTCGAGATTACCGTCTACAAATAGGCACATGCGATTGCTTTCAGAGAAATGCTAAAGTTGTTATATCCTTGCATTCTTTGCTCCGATTTTGTGAAATGGAGCGTTTATGTAACCGCACTTTACCTGTGAAAAACTCCTGAAAATTCGTCTATTAGTTTTGGAGATTAACGTCATGAAAGAGATATACAGACATGACGGTGGTAGATAAAAAAAATTAAATTCTGGTGTTATTTTGCTCCCGTGAATCGATTTTTATGAAACTAAGTCTATATGTTGCCCATGGTACGCTGAATTTACCTTTGTAAAACCCCATGCGAATTCGTGAAATAATTTTGGAGACAAGTGGTTTCTAATAGATGAACAGACAGACATGACGGTTACTGAATACTCTTAAAGTTACG
Organism: Locusta migratoria; assembly: GCA_026315105.1. NCBI lineage: Eukaryota > Metazoa > Arthropoda > Insecta > Orthoptera > Acrididae > Locusta > Locusta migratoria. Next base: position 39,902,582 of record CM048748.1, read on the forward strand.
ATATTTTTTTAGGTGATTCTATTTTGATGAAATCATGCCTAGATCCCGAACCAATCTTCGCTCATGTGTCCTGTGAAAACCACATGAAAATTCGTCCTGTAGCATTGAGATTGAAGCGAACAGAGACAGGCCTATATTTACAGACATATTATTAAATCGGGGTCATCAGTCCCTAAACTTACAAACTACTTATGAACTACTTACGAACTAGGACGGCACAAATATCCATGCCCGAGGGGGGATTCGAACCCCCGACCGTAGTGGCCGTGCAGACCGTGACTGGAGTGCCTCAGTCCCCTCGGCCACCGCGGCCGGCACATATTATTAGTCTAGAAAGATATTGACGGATACGGGATAATGTTTCAAGTTTACGGTTTTTACGAACATCTTTTAACGGTAGGCTCACTGATTGTTCTTAGTTTTTGTAATACAATAACATAAAATTGGTTCTTGTTTGTGGAGTTGCTGATTAAGATTCCCTGTTGATTTATTACGGATACAAAATCCGTCTGTAGAAGGCAACCTTAAATAGTTAAAACTTTCAGCATCTAAGAAGTGCCCCCTGACAGTTGTATGACTCTGTTTCGATAATTTTCTTTGAAGACAGAAACCTTGCCGCGTGCAAGTAGCCGAGTGGTCTGGAACGCCACGTTACGTATCGGGCGGTTTCCCGCGTCGGAGGTTCGCATCATCACTCGGGCAAGGATTTGTGTTTTCTCCTTTTGACTTAGTTTAAGTAGTTTGTAAGCTTCGGATTGATAACCCAGTAGTTGAGTCCGATAGATGTACAAACATTTGAAAATTTTTGAACTCAAGCCTTATCCGATTTGGACTCACAGGAAAGGTATAGTACCGAGTAGTCGTTAATATGGCTTTGATGGAGTTAATGGGGTCTGTAACTACTGACTTACACAAGAGTGCATTTGTAGCTTTTAGAAAATAATGAAAAAAAAAAGTGACTGAGGAACTTTGTGATTGAAGCGATTCACGCCTTAAAGTGTTTAAATCCAGGTTTAATACGTATCAACACCAAGTCAAAACAGTACCACAATCTTAATAAACTATTTGATCTGTGCTAAACAAATTTTTATATTACTCCCTGCTGTTCCAACTTTAATAGTTACTTCTTAACAGTCTCGGGGGATGGCCGTACTGTCTACCATTTTTGTGAGGAATTGCGCTGACCCTCCCGGTAGATATTCGAGTGCTCCCTCGGGCGCGTTTGTGTGTTGTCCGTAGAATAAGTAAGTTTTGTTTAAATGCAAACGTAGGCTTCCGCGGCAGTTGTCACTATCAATAAAATTCTTCTGCGTAAGACAACGCGTCGTCATTGTATAAACTGTACCGACGTTTCGGCCACTGTTGCAGGCGGCCTGCATCAGGGTCTGTGTCTGACACAGACACACCGCCTGCAACAGTGGCCGAAACGTCAGTACAGTTTATACAATGACGACGCGGTGTCATGCCCAGAAGAATTTTATTGATAAGTTTTGTTTAGTTTAGTTTGTAAGTGTAGGGACCGATGAACTCAGCAGTTTGGTCACTTATTTTCAGAAACTTTTGAACGTTTGACGTCTACGCAATTTATAAAATCTGAATCAGGAAGCCTGTTGCGCACATAAGTTCCACGTGAGTTATAATTTCTATGGTAATATTACCTGCTGTCTAGTCCCTGTAGTAGTATATACTGGATCGCAAAAACAATTTCTAATTTTTTTTCCCCATTACCGGAAAGGATTGCACAATTACGATCTTAAAATGTGACACCTTTCGTCTGTTCTAAGGATCAACTTACACTCTGGGGAAATTACACATTTGTTTAAATAAAGGCACTCGATATAAAAGTAAATAAATATGTACAGACATTAATTTGCCACAGAGAATCTGAAAGCTGGTTGAGCTACTGCTCACTCGGCCATATTGGTGTTTCAGCGACTGTTGTGTCGTGTGAAATGGAGCATATAAAATACCGTAAAAACGTTTGGCTTAATCAATAAACGTATAAGTTGGCATCAATACAGTTTTATGTGACAGAGAAGGTTTATGAGTGCGAGAAATGGTAGCCTCAAATAAAACCGAACCTGACTGTCACCATCGCGATGTTCATGTGGCCATATATGCGGCAAGATACGTAGACTAGAAAGGTATGCCAGTTTGGGCTTCTTCACTGTCATTGGTTAGCGCTGTATTACGTCACTCGGCAGCAAGCCGCTGTATTAAAGGCCGCCGTGAACACATTTTCTCCGTCTTTTCTTATCTCAATCGACAAAAAAACATTGCTTTTAACCGATGGAACACGCTTGTGATTAATATATATATACTAACATACAAAGGACTGAAAAAGAAAAGCTTCAAACATTATTAGCAACTAGCTAACCCATACCGCCCGGCGATTTGGCACGGGTAATATTTAAACGTTTTTAACTCGAGAACCACTGAACGTATCGAGATGAGGCTTTTTTTAAATTGTAGAGCTCATAAAGATCTAAAATATAGTCGATGATAGCACATGTCTAACTTTTATAGATTTCCCACAATCACTATTTATGTAGTCTGAAGCCATCCGGAGCCAGCGCCTTAGGAGAGAAAAATCGTTCCGGCTAATGAAGACGTACAGAATACGTTTAAGTGCGCGAAAGACGCATAGGTGGCGCGCTTGTACGTGATACATTACCGACTACAGGTTACGTAACTGAACATTACTTGATACTAGCTGAAAACCCGGCGTTGCCCGGGTATTTATGTATTTATTTGAACCTTCAGTTAGGCCTAGTACTTTTCCTATGCACTCTCTCTCTCTCTCTCTCTCTCTCTCTCTCTCTCTCTCTCTGTCCATCTCCTTTCTTTCTAAAAACATGTTACATTTATCACAGAATATATAAGAACAGGTAAAAATGCACTCGTTTCGAAGAATGCAATCACGAAATTCAACAATAATGATTGTAATAATATCACAGATGGACACTTGATGTAACGCGCGAAACGTCAAATCGATTTTTTTAAAGAGATGCATTAAAAGAATTTTTTTACTGCTTTATTTATGTATTCTTATATTTCCTTATTCGTATCCTTATCCTTACAGAGAAAGAGCTGAAGACATTGTAGCACGCATAGACCAAAGTATGGTCTGTGGCATCACGTTTCGCTGTATGGAACCTCCTTGCTATAGAGTCGCAAACTTCATCGCCGGCCTTCAGTCAGGTTTTTATTTTTATAATTTTACGACTTTCAGCCACCATATCTTCCACAGGCATGAAATTGATATGGTGTACAACGGTAGACTTCGGACAACAATTACACACAGACCATTCGTTTGCGTTCTGTAGTTTTCGCTGCAGAGCGATATATTAACAGACACACACGTAGAATTTTATATACACCGATAAAGTTCCATCCCAATATACTCCGCCGGCCGCGGTAGCCGAGGGGACTGAGGTGCTCCAGTCACGGTCTGCACGGCCACTGCGGTCGGGGGTCCGAATCCCCCCTCGGGATTAGTTAGTTAATAAGTAGTTTGTCAGTTTAGGGACTGATAACCCCGTAGGTAAGTCCCATAGACTATACAAACATTTTTTGAAACAATATACTCCACCATTTTATCATTATCACCCTCAAGCAACAACGCAACCAATAAAACCATTTTCAAAGAGTAAATATAATTTTCAAAGAGTAATTATTGTTCCGCATTTCGCGTTATATTCTTCAAATTACTTAGTATCTATCAGATCGCTATAAAACCGTGCCTAAAATCTTCCTCGGGTTAAATTAGTAACTGTACAAATATTTAAGTCTCTGCGTCTTGTCGTTCGGACGTCATAAGCGTACGCCGAACAGACCTTCACATTATATATATATATATATATATATATATATATATATATATATATATATATATATATATAATTAAATAGCTATCCGATCGCCATAAAACCGTGCCTAAAGTCATCCCAGGTAGACATTAGTAACTGTACAAATTTTTAGCTCTTTATGTCTAGTTCAGATGTGATAAACGTACACCGAACAGACATTCACATTTATAGATATATATTACTGACATCCGCTACTGAAAAATGGCTATCATTATGTCGAAAAGGGTACGATATTACGAAAACATTTGTTCATATACTAGGTTTCAAAAATATGTGTTTAGATATTTAAGTCTTACATTAAAATTCCGGCCTTTACCAGACACATGAAGTATTTTAAAATTTTCTAAGCTTCGCGGATGATGGCCAGAGGGATGGGTTTTATTAAACTGACCTTTTCTATAATACAATAGAGGCTTCCGTTGCAGGTGTTCTCTGTACTGCAAACAGCCGGGCTGAAATGCCGTTGGACCTACGTTAAATAGTTTACTGTCGTTTCGCGTTCGACTGCGGAAGGCATCCTCAGAGGTGAAGCGGAAATTAGCAACTAGAGGTCGAGTGACATAGGGGCCCTCCTGAGATTGCCACTGTCAATTACACGACGTCACCTGCGCTATGGTCTCCATCACTGCCAACATTCTCCGTTGAAAATAATTGATTGGTATTAGAATATCAACATCCAAATTTCAAAGAAACATCTGTTCTGTAGGAATCGCAGCCGTTTATATGATATTAAATAAACAATTATTTATCTGTCGACGTTGGCAGCGGAGACATTGCAGCCCCTAGTAACTGTTCCGCCTGTCTACAACTATTGACTTTTTAGGTATGACTATCTGATTGTCAGATATATTTTTTTGTATTTTAAATTTTGAATTGTAGGTTTAGCATATTCATCTTCGTCTGAAGAAGGTGCCCATAGCGGCAATGAAACCTGCTTACGAATATTTTCCTACTTTGCGACTGAGGGCTGCCCCTTATAAATTTAAATTATTTGTTCGCCATTTGTGAAGTCTGTCGATAATAGTGGCATTACTGAAGATGTTCTATCATTTGGTAACAAATGAAAAATTGTGCCGGACCGGGACCCCAAACCAGTTTCTCCAACTTTTTTTCTAATTTCACCAAGTCTTTCCTGTTAAAATAAATCCGGTCTTAAAAATTTCTATGAATGTGCTACATTTCCCGTCTTATTTAATCTCAATATTTTTAATAAGATGACCAACTTATAAAATGTAATATGACCAGATGACGGTGTCATTATCCTGCGAAACTTGTTGTCACTAAATAAATATATTTTTCTACGAAGTCAGATTATGTCAAACTAAATTACACTAAGGACAACACACACCTCCGACGGGGAACACAACTGCAGCATGGCGCCTTACAGCGCTCGGTTCTTCCACCACGGTAAAGTAATGACCTTTGTCAGTAGATGTTCATTTAACGTAACAGTGAAAGGTCTCCCTCTCAGACCAATATATTCATCAGAATATTTTGTAGACTCCTGGTTTAGAAAACAAAATTTCGCATTATTGCTTGTTATGAGAGAGCGGAAAATGTACTGGAGAGCCTTTTGGAGGAATTACTTGATCATTTTTGTGCCTTAACAGGTTTGCCAAGTTATATGAAAACGGTCCACGAAATTGAATAGCAACTCGTCTGCGTGTATCTGCGGCTGGTAAAACGGACGGGTTAACTTCAGGATCTACAGCATTTTCGCTTGCTGGCGAAACGACGTTAGCGAACATCTCACCTGAGGTTAATGCTTGCGATTTAACTCCTTGTCCTAGTTAGACCGAAGATCTTTACAACGCTAAATTGTGTTCCGATTGCTGTATTTAAATTGCCTTGTTATCTCGGAGTTTGGTGGAACTTCCGATAACTCAGCATTAGGTAGTTGTTGTTGGGTCCAATAATTGTTTCGGCTGTGATTTCCTAAACCGAAAGTTGCTACTTATTAACCTTTCATGACGTGGTCGTTTAACAGTGATTGTTTTAGTTTCAATGGGTATACTGGTATGCAAAGATAATTTTATTGCTTGATTAACGTTTTCTTACAAAGAATTTATGTTTTCTGAGGTTGAGTATTTGCCTGAGAGAAGATTGCTTATATTACACCTGACGGCGTTTGAGAATTCAAGGTCATGCCGTTTGGACTATGTAATGCCCCGGCCACATTCGTATGCAAGATGGACAACTTACTTCGATACGTTAAATGGACGACATGTCTTCTTTTATCTAGAAGACATTGTCTTCTTCTCAAGGACATTTGGGAAACATCTAAACCGTCTGTCAGCTGTGTCGAAGTGTGTTGAGACACCAGGATTCCGTCTCAACCCAAAGAAGTGCCTCTTCGTCGTCAAAGATATAAATATCTTGGGGCACCTAGTCAACGGAGATGGTGTATCTCTTGAATCAGATGAAGTAAAGACAGACACAAAAATTCCAACTCCTCAGAACATCCGTGATGTGAGAAGTTTCCTCGTGTTGTGCTCATACTACTGTCGTTTCATAAAAGGTATTTGTAGGAAGGCACGTAAATTGCAAGAACTTCTGCAGGGAGACGCCAAGTTTTACTGGGATGAGACAAAAGGAAGAGCTTTCCGAGCACTTAAGAAGGGTCTAACCTGCACCGTTTCTAGCCTTATATGACGAGAATGCTGAGACCGAACTTAACACAGACGCTAGCGGTTATGGGATTAGTGCAGTACTTGTACAGATTCAGGAATGTGCTGAAAAGGTGATAGCCTATGCATCAAGAGCTCTCTCGGATTCCGAGATAAACTACAACCGAGAAGGAATGTCTCGCCGTGATCTGGGTTATTAACGAGTTTCGGCCGTATTTATTCGGAAAACCATTCACCGTCGTGGCAGATCACTATTATTTATGTTGGCTGACCAGTTTGAAGGATCCATCAGGTGAACTAGCAAGATGGGTACTAAGAGACCAAGAGTATGATCTTACAGTGGTATTAAAAAACGGGCGCAAACACAAGGACGCCAACTGCCTTTCGAGGAATCCATTAACCGAACACAACAGCATGGATGAAATCTCGGCTCTCACTGAGTTAGGTAACACTACAGCTGAATAAAGGAAGGATCCAGCATTATTACATACCATAGAGGCCTTGGAGAAAGGAGAACTGACCAAAGGAGAGACATTGTATAAGAGCAACTACGATCCACAGGCCACAAATGGCTACAGGATGTTGCTGATAATTTCCGGCCAGCTATCCTCAAGTATTTGCACGATTTACAATATCCGGTCATCTGCGATTCGTGTAGACCGTACACAGAATCAGACGCAGGTACTCGTATTATTGGCAAGGTCTCTGCCTATCTGTGAAGTACTATGTGAGTTACTGTAATAAGTCCCAGACAATGAAGCATGTGCCGCAGTTACATCTGGTACCAATTCCGCCTGCAACTCCATTCCACCGGATTGGAATCGACCTTTTAGGTAGGTTCCCGAATTCGAGAACCGTTAACCGATGGGTAATAGTCTGCACTGACTGCCCCACCTGCTACGCTGCACCAAACCTGTGACCACTGCAGAAGCTCCATATATAGCAAAATTCCAAGTAAAAGACGTTATTTTGAAGCATGGTGCACCACGTGTTTTGATACATGATCGAGGAAAAGTATTCATGTCAATACTAGTATCAGATGTCATGTTGCCAGAACTGCCTACCTTCTCAGGCAAACGGTCTTACACAACGTTCTATGCTGTCGGTTTACGTCGATGTTGAGCAGAAGGATTGGGATACAATACTGCGTATCGTGACATTTGCTTATGACACAGCAAGGCAAGACACCACAGTTTCACTCTGTTTTTCCTGCTCCATGGTCGTGAAGCTGAGACAACAATGGATACGTTGTTTCCATTCCAAACTGACGGTACTCAGGACGATTATGTAAATCAACTCATCACCTGGGTCGAAGAAGCAAGACAGGTGACTCACATATGGACAAAGGATTCCCAGGAGAAGGGCAGTCACCGGAATAATGACAACCACCGACCGGTTGTATGCAGCCCAGAAGACCTGGTATGGTATTTTACCCCAGCACGGAATGATGAGCTATCGGGAAAGTTACTAAAGCGATACTTTGGTCCTTATCGTGTCGTATGTCCCCTGTCAGACGCCACGAAGTCGATGATTATGAGGCGTCCTCAAAACTACAAAAACGAAGAGACACTGTGCACGTCCTCTGTATGAAGTATTAGCACGATCCCAATGAATTGATAGACAGAAACAGCCTCTTGTTAAAGGACTCTGCAGACAGTCAGGAGGATACAGCGGTTGTCGTTGTCGTCACCGTAAGGAACGTGTGCAGGAAGAATAAAGGTGTCCCAATTTGCCATACAGAGGACCCTTGTCAAGATGCAGGACACTGCAGTTGGCTCCAAATGGAAACTAACAGCTGGTCGCTGTTCTTTCTAAAGTGGAGCAATGCCGCGAATCTTAAACAGAACGCGGGGCGCACTGGTTAGCATCGCAAATCGCTGTGCTTTCGCTCCCCATATCAAATCCCTCCACGGGCAGAAAAAATTATTTCTATGTATTTCCTATTTGTAGAATGTACTTGTAAGTTCTAGAAAATTCTTTGTCAGTCTGTTGTGAGTGTACACTTGTGTTAGCAATAGACGTGTTCTAAGTGTAAAGTGTTGTGTTCTACCAAAGACCATCCTTCGAATTCCGGACCACCTGCAGTTTTAAACGTGACAATAGGTTCGAAAATGCTGCAGGAAACTGATGTCAACAATATTGGCCTGTACTGATGTGGGTCAGTTCTCTTACCTTTCTCATTAATTGATGTCACCTGCACTTTTTCCAATGACTACGAACTTTCTGCTGAGTTAGTGATTGGTAATAAATGTGTAGTACTGCCTAGATCATCAGCGTTCTACAGAAATAAGTGGCGCAGCAGTCCTACAGAAACTCACCAGCCGATCATGTTTTCAGAAAATTGCGAAACACAACAACTCTACACTCACTGTCAGTGAAACTGCCTGTCCATTGAAGAGGTCCCTACTTATCAGCACGGATGAACAAAGGAGTTCATGTCGATAAGCGACAAGTGCCCATTAGTGACAGCAAGCGGAAACATAACTCACAGATTGGGCTATGGAACTCACTTGCGACAAGAACAAGCGCTTATATGCACTGTAAAATAGAACATGCGAGGAAAGATGGCAACTCGAGACAGAAAAGAAAAGCAATCAGAATAGGAGAATAAATGACGTACCTAGATAAATTAGAAGAAAGGAATTCACAAAAACCAACTGAAGTTCAACCCCCCCCCCCCCCAAAAAAAAAAAAAAAAAAAAAAGAGAGAGAGAGAGAAAAGAAAAAAGCTAGGCAGGAGCACCAGAACAGAAGGAAATACGCCACGGCTCCCTGTCACCCTGTCATAACTTTCGGTGCATCGACGGAGTGGCCGAGCGCATTGAGACACTATGCTGCCATGTGTGAGCCCTTTCCCCGTCGGGGGTTCGAATCACCTCGGGCGTGTATGTTTGTGCTGTCCTTAGTATAAATCAGTTTACAAGTAATTCGTAAGTTTTAGGGACTGATGACCCCGCATTTAAGTCCCATAAGCTTTACAAACATTTGAACATTTTTAAAGTTCGATGAACTGTAACATTAAGGTAGATGAACTATGAAATGGATGAAACTTATAGTCCTTTCATATAGCAACCTGCCATAACCATGCACCACTGAACTCTGCGATACATGATCTGGAAACTCTGCATGAAGATTCCCTTTACATGGTGTTCAAAAGCATCATCTAGGGCTGTGTCTTTTCAGGCTCTCCCGGCGATCTAGTGACACGATGGGTAGTCGGGTATACTGCCGGATGTCAGTGTCTACTCTGCACAATATTTCAGCTACGTAACTCGTAACCTTCATCAGGTGCGACCTGAGACTGCCTTCTGAGTGGACCGGGTCCAGCATTTATATCTGCGGCCTTCCTCCTCCACAGGCGGTTGTAGGTGCTCGCTCAGTGGTCTGATCGTTCCATCTTTGGTCTGGTGCTCCGTTTGCGGTCTGCGCCCGTTGATCGAGCACCTACAACCGCACCTACAACCGCAGATATAAATACTGGACCCGGTCCACTCAGAAGGCAGTCTCAGGTCGCACCTGATGTAGGTAACGAGTTACGTAGCTGAAATATTGACCAGAGTAGACACTGACATCCGGCAGAATACCCGACTATCCATCATGTCATCATCTAGGGCTGTTCAGAATGTCGTCAATTCTATTTCCTTTCAAAGCGAGTTTGAGTAGAGGGAGTAGGAATAAGTCTGGATGATTGAGTCCGGCGAGTATGGTGGACGATGAAGGTACACCACTCCTTTCTTGCTCGGAACAGTTTGACGATGTTGGTTGTTTGCGTGAGTCAGCGTTGCCTTGGAACGTGAACATTCCCCACAATCTTCGGATCTCAATCCTCCACTTCTTCTTATTCCCTGGACTCAAAGTGGCATCGAAAGGAAAGATGTTTTACAGTATTCCTGACATCCAAGCTACGAGGCGAGGGTTTGAACTCTTATCCAGAACGAAGGTTTCTTGGCAATTTCCAGGACATGTCTCGCAAAACTCAGCACGGTAGTGGAAAGTAACTGTAGTTCATAGTTAACCTTCAACTGGGGAGGTGACCATTCACAACATTCCTAGGGACGTGGAGTGTTCACAGTACCCTATACCATAATGAGGTTTCTATTATTTTCTTAAATTGTTTATTATACAATGAACATAGAATTCAGTCTTTATTAATTCAATGAAGTAAAATTGTAACCACTGAGGTACTCGAATAATTATACATAACCGATCAATCAATATCATGTGTGAAATGGTTTCAAATATTCATATACATACTAATCAAATAAGAAAAGCTTTAATTATTTTCAAACAAAGACAACAGACAAAACGACAGACATATTTATATAACTCAAAACAATCATTCATGTCAAAAGTCTAGAGAAAAATCACATTTCAACTCCGAACATTTTCGTCATCACTGGAATAATGTTCTGACTTATATATTTACTGCAGTTAATTTTCATTGGTTATACTTGCAACAGATGAGCTGTTTTTCTTTTGTCAGAATATCTTTTGCCAAACTGTGCATATTCCAGATATGAATTTATTTCTTTGAACTGCTGGAATAAACTCTTCCATGTTTGAGATCTTAGCTGCCTTCAGCCGGATAGGTATTGGAACAGCTGAATTTGAAGCTTTTTTTTTTTTTTAACCTACGGCTGCATATAAGTGTTGGCGCGCTTTAATATTGAGCGATTATTTGTGCATTTATAAACACAGCAAAGCATTCTACTGCAGTCTTGCAGTTTTTAGCAATTTCTGTAGTTCAAGGAAGTTGAGTTACTATATTTTGTTCTGATATTATTTGCCTTAGGTGTAGTCATCGATTTAGTTACTTCATCCTCACTAAGCAAGAACCTCTCCAGTGCCATATCTACAACATCGTCATCAGATTGATCACCTGCAGTTGCATGATCGCTTTCTTTGCACCGTTCTTCTTCTTCATTGTCGTCGGAATCATCAAACTGTGGAACCTCTCTGTCTTCATGATCATTAAAACCTTCCTTCAAAAACCTTCATAGAAGTTTCTTCTTTTCCTCATATGATATTATGATGTGCTCATCTCGACAGGGAAAGTGATACTACTAGGTAGCTGGGGTGTTACCAGCAATCTAGCGTTTGAAACTTGATGTCTATAGTATTGCGTACATTAAAAAACATGAACAATGGTTTCGCAACAATGTGCATCCCTTTCAGTGAAGGTAAAAAGCCTATCATCATTGTGACCAACATGCTTCACTAAATACTAGGAAACCTTTACAACTGGGGTGCTGTGAACACCCCACATCCCCAGTTAACGGTTAATCTACGTTTATGTTTCGGAGCTATTCACCGAAATTTAGCGCCACATATTGTAATTGTCGGTTGGCATTCTAGTGAAGAAATGCTCAGGATGGAGCAGGGAGGACACATGGATGAAACCGCTCTGGTGGTGTGTGCTTTCGGAGTGGCGTGCCGGCCTACAGCACGTCGGTTGCGCTCCTGGTGAAGAGATGCTCAGAATGGAGCAGGGAGGACACCTGGGTGAAATCGCCCTCTGAACACCCACCTGGTGCTGTGTGCTTTTGGCAAGCCGGCCTGTGGCACGTCGGTTGCCCTTCTGGTGAAGAGATGCTCAGGAAGGAGCAGGGAGGACACCTGGATGAAACCGGACGTGTTGTCAGACCTGATGGTGAGTGCTTTCGGAGTTGCGAGCCGTCCTGTGGCACGTCGGTTGCTCTTCTGCAGATGCTCAGGATGGAGCAGGGAGAACACCTGGATGAAACTGACCGTGTTGTCAGACCTGATGGTGTGTGCTTTTGGAGTGGCGTACCGGCCTGCTGCACGTCGGTTGCCCTTCTCGTGAAGAGACGCTCAGGATGGAGCAGGGAGGACACCTTGATGAAACCGGCCTCTGAACAGCCACCTGGTAGTGTGTGCTTTCGGAGTGGCTTCCCGGCCCGCAGCACGTCGGTTGCCCTTCTGGTGAAGAGATGCTCACGATGGAGCAGGGAGGACACCTGGATGAAACCGGCCTCTGAACACCCACCTGGTGGTGTGTGCTTTTGGAGTGGCGAGCCGGCCTGTGGCACGTCGGTTGCCCTTCTGGTGAAGAGATGCTCAGGAAGGAGCAGGGAGGACACCTGGATGAAACCGGCCGTGTTGTCAGACCTGGTGGTGAGTGCTTTCGGAGTTGCGAGCCATCCTGTGACACGTCGGTTGCTCTTCTGGAGATGCTCAGGATGGAGCAGGGAGAACACCTGGATGAAACTGACCGTGTTGTCAGACCTGGTGGTGTGTGCTTTTGGAGTGGCGTACCGGCCTACTGCACGTCGGTTGCCTTTCTCGTGAAGAGACGCTCAGGATGGACCAGGGAGGACACCTGGATGAAACCAGCCTCTGAACACCCACCTGGTGGTGTGTGCTTTCGGAGTGGCGTGCCAGCCTGTGGCACGTCGGTTTCCCTTCTGGTGGAGAGATGCTCAGGATGGATCAGGGAGGACACCTGGATGAAACCGGCCTCTGAACACCCACCTGGTGGTGTGTGCTTTCGGAGTGGCGAGCCGGCCTGTGGCACGTCGGTTGACCTTCTGGTGAAGAGATGCTCAGTATGGAGCAGGGAGGACACCTGGATGAAACCGGCCTCTGAACACCCACCTGGTGGTGTGTGCTTTCGGAGTGGCGTGCCAGCCTACGGCTCGTCGGTTGACTTTCTGGCAAAGAGATGCTCAGTATGGAGCAGGGAGGACACCTGGATGAAACCGGCCCCTGAACACCCTCCTGGTGGTGTGTGCTTTAGGAGTGGCGTGCCACCATGCAGCTTGTCGGTTGCCCTTCTGGTGAAGAGATGCTCTGGATGAAACCGGCCTCTGAAAACCCACCTGGTGGTGTGTGCTTTCGGAGTGGTGTGCCAGCCTGCGGCACGTCGGTTTCCCTTCTGGTGGAGAGATGCTGAGGATGGATCAGGGAGGACACCTGGATGAAACCGGCCTCTGGACACCCACCTGGTGGTGTGTACTTTCGGAGTGGCGTGCCGCCTGCGCGTCGGAGGCGCCCTCGGCAGGCGGCGAGGCGTCGCGTCGGCGCGCCCTCCCTCGCCGCGCCGCCCGCGCAGCCGCCCCTCGCCAGTCTGGCGGCCACGGTCGCGCGCGACGGTCGCTGCTCGCCCTCCGCCGCCGCCGCCGCCGCGCAGTGCCGAGTGCTCGGCGCCCCGCGCTCTCGACCGGCAGCGTCCCGCGGGCGACGGCGTCGCGGGCGGATATCGCGGCGGTGTGGTGCGTTCGCTTACCGTGTGATGCCAGTGTGGTGAGCCAGTGTGCTGCTGTGTTCTCGGGGCTTCCTCTGCTGTGCTGTGCCAGGTGGGGAGGGCAGTGGTCGCCAGTGGTCCCTCGAGGGCAGCGGCGATGGTGCGACCGCCGGGATCCCCTGAGGCCCGGCGCCCCAGACGCCCCTTCGGCGGTCGTCCAGTCGGCTGCGAAAGGCCGACGCACCGCCACGTCAGGCTGGCGCTGACGCTATTGTTGGCGTCCCTCATTGTTGCCGGACTCGGACACGCCGTGCCGGACGGCGGCGCTCCGTACAAAGGTAAGTGCGGCAGCCGAACCAGTGTCAGTGCTTTTACTTCCTGTCCTTCAGTAGCGAGTCTCTTCCACATACGTCTGGCAGGCTGGTTACCCGGCCATCACACCGTAAGTACGAGGCGCGTCCAGAAACTATGCTCCGTTTGGTAATAAAATGAAATTGTACACAGATACAGAAGAAATTTTTATTATATTGTAGAAAGATATAAAAAGGCCAAGATCGCTGATCATCAATTTTTATTTATGACGACCGGCTTCGCTGAACTATGTCAGCATCATCTGGTCAAATAAAATATTTTACAAGGCCATAATCTTGTAATGTCTTGTTATATAACAATTTACAGTGCATAGGTGCACTATGTCATTATAATGAAACATAAATCACAGTGAGTGACAATAGCAAACTGTGATAATTATGTTTTATTATAATGACATAGTGCACCTGTAAATTGTTATATAACAACTGATTGACATTACAAGATTATGGCCTTGTAAAATATTTTATTTGACCAGATGATGCTGACATAGTTCAGCGAAACCGGTCGTCGTAAATAAAAATTGATGATCAGCGATCTTGGCCTTTTTATATCTTTCTACAATATCATAATTGGATCGCATCCTAGAATGTAAATCAACTCAAATTTTTAGTACACAAAATTCTACAACTCTTAAACTACTTTTCCATATTACTGCCGAAATTTTGTAGGCACTTGTCATATCGTGGCCACAAGTTTTTGCATGCATCCTTCACAGATGGTTGCTGCCTGTGTATTCAACCATGTGGTAACAACTCTTTATTATCGTTGAATTGTTGACCACCAAGGACAGATTTTAGCTGTAAGAAGAGATGAAAGTCGCTAGGAGAGAGGTCCGAGCTGTATCGAGGATGATCAAACAGGTCCCATTGAAATTTCCTTAAGAATTGTTTGGTCACATTCGATGTGTGAGGTCAGGCATTATCGTGAAAAAAAATCTTTTGATAGTAATCCTCTTCTTACACCTAAAATCTGTCCTTGGTGGACAACACTTCAACGATGATGACGAGCTGAAGCAACATGTTACCACATGGTTGAATACACAGGCGGCAACATTCTATGAAAAAGGCACACAAAACCTTGTGCCATGCTATGACAATTGCCTACAAAATTTCGGAAGCTGTGTAGAAAAGTAGTTTAACAGTTGTAGATTTTTGTACAATCGATATTTTTTTCTGTATCTGCACCCGTTCGTTTTATATAACCAAACGGAACATACTTTCTGGAGGCGCCTCGTATAATAACATGGTGTGTACGAACCACCTTAGTTTTACTATAGGTTTATGTTCGTGTTTTTATTTTTTTATTTTATTTCATTTTTTCCCCAAATAGCTCGTGCTAATGAATAAGATAAACAATCTATCATCAGACAGGTAACAACTTGACTTTCTCCATATCTTTCTGTTCTGTGCACACTCCATCTGTTTTTAACTTGTAATGTAATATAATATGGTTTTCTGTTCCATAGGACCCAATTGAGGAGTGAGACTTCATGGTCATGGAACAAGTCATTACAGTAGTCCCATGCACACGACAATCTTAAGACAAAGTGAAAAGAATTATAAAGAATAAAATTAATTAGCTTGTTTAACTTTTCTAGGAGTTCCTCGACAGAATAAAAGTAGTGAGCCATGAGGTAACTCTTCAATTAAGATTTGAAAGCGTATGGGTTAGTGCTAAGATTCTTTAGTTCTTGTGACAGCTTATTGAAAATGGGTGCTGCAGAATGCTGTACACCTTTCTACACAAGTGTCAAAGTGGTGCGACGCAAATGTAGATTTGACTTCTGTCTAGTATTCACCGAGTGAAAGTTACTAACTCGTGGGAATAAGGTGATATTATTAACAACAAACGACATTAAAGGAAAACCGTATTGTGACGCCAGTATCAAAATTCCCAGACTACAGAAAAGGGGTCGATATGACGTTCGTGAACTTACACGACATATTGCTCGAACCGTCCGTTTTTGAGACAGAAATATCCTTTTTTGCATCAGGCGAGTTACCCCAAAAAATAATGCCGTACGTCATAAGTGAGTGAAGGTAAGCGTAATAGACTACTTTTCGTGTTGGAAAATCGCTTATTTGAGATATTGATGTAATGGTAAATATAGCAGAATTTAGTTTTGGAACAAGATCCTGAACGTGGGCTTTCTTCAATGCTTACTGTCTATCTGAATACCTAGAAATTTGAACTGTAAACAATATGTCAGTTTTCGTCAAATTATGTGTTAGAAATTGTACAAACACTTGGCATACAAACCTTCCTCTCCCTCTCCCTCTATTTCATTCTACATTTTCCCTCCATTACCCTCTGGAGTGGGCAGTTCCTGCGTAACATGTGTCCAACTAGGATGTTTTCCTATTCTGTATCAGCCTTATGAAGTTCCTTACCTCTTTTACCCTGCTCAGCAGCACCTCATTCTGTCAATCCACTTCAATTTCTCCATAGCCACATTTCAATGCTCTCTAAAAAAATTTGCCTTTCTTCCTGACTGTCCACGCTCCACACACAACATTTGGCAAACCTCTCCCGGAGATGACGTGGATGCTCCTGGCTGTCAGTAAATCTTTTACTCATCCAAACGCTTTCTTTCTTATGTATTGCGTGTCACTGCTTCTGTACAACTTCCGTTGGAAGTTATCAAGCGTCCCAGATATTTGAATGCTTGAAGCTGTTGCAGTTTTCTTCCGTCTAGTGATGTATTGATGGTGACACCTTCTTTCCCTATTTTCATTACTTTGATCTTAACAATGTTCAATTCCTTTCCCAATTCTTTCTCCATCCCTCCAATATCCTCCATCATTACCTGCAACTCTTCTTCTGTTTCTGCTAGTACATTCATATCATCTTCCTGTTTTATAGTTTTCATTCTCTCTCCTCCCACTACATTTCCTTCTGCTTTTTCACGGACTTTTTAATTAATATTTCAGCCTAATATATTAAATATAAAAATTATAATACAATATTTTATATACCTAGTTTTTTTATCATTTATTATTTTTATTTTTACAATAATGGCTTACATATTTGCAAGAATGGACCGAAAACCACGCCAGTCCTTTTCCTACTTTCATAATTTATTTTACTTTTCTGCTCATTTCGAACTCTTATTAAAAAATCTCACTTACGACAAAACTTCACTTATTTTTTGGGTGCGCTCGGAAATAAATAAACCAACCTCCTTAATCTTGAAACATGGCTGTTAATTATTATTTCGCATTCTTTTCATATTTTTTCTTTTATGATTTTTATAAAAAGTATTTTTCTGCGATATGTTCATCCTTACAGGAGTATTAATGTCAAACCATTCATGTAACCTCTATTAAATGACGTATAGCAAAAAATCAGAATAATTAGATCTTGATACGTGTTTGCCAATTTTCAGACTCAAAATATCGACGCGACGGAAAGTTTTCGATAATCAGTTCTGAACAAATTTTACATGATTTTTCGACTCATAATAGCCGAAATATGGCATAGTGCGTAACCTAGCGACGTTCGGTAACGCTGTCAGAGGTAGGTTCTGCTCTCTAACAGGCTACAAATACGTCCGTAAAGTTTTGTGCTGATCGCTTGAGCGACGAAGCTTACAAAGTGGGAACACGATACAGACACACTGTCAGTGACAAATCGCTGTTATGTGTGCCAACGATGCGAAACAACAAAAAGATCATAAGGGTGCAAAGTTGTAGTTACTTTTTCCTCTATAAAGTTATTTTTTCAATATTAGCCCCAGTGAACCATTATGACTTTACTTGCAATTAAATTTGGAGCTGTCGAAGGGCCATCGTAAACGGCTTACTTTTAGTGTTACTAACACAGATCTCGTTAAAACCGTCAGTTGTTTCACTTTCAGTTTTTTTTTTTTTTTTTTTTTTTTTTTTTTTTTTTTTTTTTTTTTTTTTCACGTGAAATCTTTCGAGACATGAATGAGGGCAACAAGTACACTTCATTACTCTGGATTTCCGTAAGGTGTTCGACCCACAAACGTCCCTCCAACGCTACTTTGACATTTCTTTCGTGTCTCAGAATATGTCCAATCAATCGATCTCTTCTCGTAGCTAAGAGATGCTAGAAATTTCTTTTCTCCCCAATTCTATTTATTATCTTATTAACTCCGTGATCTGCCCACGAATTTTCAGCAATGTTTAAAAGGTTTCTATAATTTTTCTTTATGAACTCCTTGTCAACCTCATTTCACTGCCGTACAAGGCTACACTCAAGACACTCAAGACACTGTAGATTGCTAACGAATGTTTCAGCGTATACTAATAACATGGTTCTCTTTTCCGCAGGACCTAATTGAGGAGTAAGTCTCCATGGTCATGGAACAAGTCAATACATAAGATTTAACACAAGAACGATAATAAAAAAAGTTTTAAGTAATCGTATGCACACGACAATCTTAAGACTAAGTGAAAATAATCAATAACAAAAGGTTTCAGGCCTGGCTTAATTGTTTAACTTTTCTATGAGTTCCTCGACAGTATAAAAAGAACGAGCCTTGAGGTAACTCTTCATGTTATATTTGAAAGCCTGTGGTTTAGTACTAAGATTCTTCAGTTATTGTGGCAGCTTGTTGAAACGCCAGTGTCACGATTCTCAGACTACTAAAAAAGGAGTCGACAACACGTTCGTGAACTTGCACTGAAGATTACTCGAACCGCGCGTTTCTGAGTCAAAAATATCCCTTTTGTATCAGTCGAGTTACCCCAAAAAATAACGACGTACGTCATAATTGGATGAAATGTGTAGTAGACTACTTTTCAAGTTGAAAAATCAGTTATTTCAGATATTGTTCTAATGGTAAATAAGACAGAATTTAGTTTTGGAGCAAGATCCTGGACATGGGCTTTCCACAACAGCTTACTGTCTAAGAACATCTAGAAATTTGAACTGTTCAGTCTCACCTATCATACGCTCATTATGTATAATCAAAATGTCAGCTTTCATTAAATTATGTGTTAGAAATGTTAAAACTGAGTTTTACTGCGATTTAACATCAATTTGTTTTTCACAAGCGTTGAAGTTCTCTCTTGAACGGCATTATTCGATACTGTGTCAATATTGCAAAACAACAACCTTCACTACCAAGCTGGTATCATCAGCATACAAAAATATTTTCCAATCTCCTGTCATACTAGAAGGAATGCCATTTATATAGATAAGAAACAGCAGTGGTCCCAAAACAGAGTGTAGAATAGTTTCCCAGGTGGGCTGATCGCTCGATGACTACTTAACTAGTGCCTTGCCCTAGAGGGTGAATTTTCATTACACGCTGATCGCTCGATGACTACTTAACTAGTGCCTTTCCCTAAAAGGTGAATTTTCATTACAGGCAAGGATGTAGTCGAGAGGCCCCCAGGGCATGGTGACAGGATCACTAATATTTTCTGTCTACACAAATGATGTGGCAAGCAATATGCGACCATCTGTTGAAGAGGCTACGATGTATGGGAAGCTGTTGCTATGTATTAAATACAGCAGCATGTAAAATCACAGAATATATATGGTGCGAGAGATGCAGAACCTCTAAATATAGAGAAAAGTAATGTGGTACAGATGAATAGGAGCAGTGTTTCCATAATGTTAAGATATGACATCAGTAGTATTCTGCCCTACACAGTCGCGGCGATTAAATGACTAGATGTAACGCTACAGAGCAATATGAAATATAGCGAGCATCTAACGAGTGTCGTTTTGTTCCGGGAACTGTGGTTAATTGTGGCCTATGCGTAAAGGAGTCCCTGGAGTATTGCTCAATTGTTTGCGATCCCAACTGGGTCCGTTCAAAGAATGACTCAGAAGCAATTTAGGGACAGGTTACTGTGATTTTTACTAGTAGTTACTCTCAACGCGTGAGTGTAACAGAGATTCTTCGGGAGGCCAAATGGAAATCGTTGAAGGAAAGGCGATGTTGCGTTGCAGAAGCACAATTGAAGAATTTTATGAGATAAGAATGATTGTACTGTTGACAACTTACATTTCACACAAATAACTCAAAGATTACAGAAATTGTGGCTCGTATAGTTCCTTACAAGCATTACCTTTTCTCTTGTTCTACGTGAAACGGAACGGAAAAGACTATTAGTACCACCAGGCAACTAATAATAATTTACAGGGTATGTATTGTACTCATTTTATACGCCGTGACTTTAAAAAATGAAACACGCAATCAATGCTCTGCGGACCTTATGTAATTACGTAACACGAGAAGTTATAAATTCCAGATATTTCGAATACCATAAGATCTTTTCAGTTGAGGAGCCCTCTTGGTCATTATGTGCCACTACACCAAGTGGTAGACACTCAATCACCGTGCGTTTCTACCTTAAAGTGAAGAAAATCATTTCAAAATATTTGGATTGTCGCATGACACACCAAAGCGTGCCACGCAGCTCCGATAAGTTTTATCGTTTTTACAACCTACAGAAGTAAACAGATGTTACAAATGGAAATTTACAAACCCTGAGACTGTTTATCGTTTCGAATATGTCAAAGACATTAAAGATAATGTATTATGGTAATTATACATCTGGAATTTGTAGCTTTTCGTGTTACATAATTACATAAGGTACTACGGATTATAGATTGCGTGTTACACAGACTACAGTCACGGCATATAATATGTCTACATTCTATGTTTCACCTTTATCTTTAAACAGATGTTCTTTATACCGAAAAAGATTTGATTTACATCTCTCGGGTCTTACCTAGCAGTCGACATCACTCCCCTTATGAGTGAATTTTACTTTATCTTTACAGAATAGTCAAAGGATTTCCGATGAACACATCTGGAGGAAAAGTTTTCTCACTTTCACTATTTTAAAGAGTTTTGTGCAACGTTCCGCTGATTTGTCAATATTCCGCAGCCGGCCGCGGTGGCCGAGGGGACTGAGGCGCTTCAGTCACGGTCTGTTCGGCCACTACGGTCGGGGGTTCGAATCCCCCCCTCGGGCATGGATATTTGTGCCGTCCTAGTTCGTAAGTAGTTCATAAGTAGTTTGTAAGTTTAGGGACTGATGACCCCGTAGTTGGGTCCCATAAGATTTACAAACATTTGAACATTTTTGAATATTCCGCAAAAATATGATTCATGATCTGAAACAGCGTTCTTTGCACATATCATCGTATCTCGTCAGTACTACTGTTCTATAATCACTTTCACTGTAGCCTTGGTGCTATGTGAGTTGAACGAGAGGAAGCTTATTATTTTTTTCCAGCAGAAGCACAGGGAAGGAAAACTGGTTGTGTTTTATATATGATTACCTAATATCAAGTTTCCGAAACTGAACACACATAATGCTAGTAATGTCTGAATGTTTGGAGCAACTTCTGTCTAAAAGTAAACATATCGAGAATGATGGGTGTGGATCATACAATGAAACTGGCGGATAAACATTTGAAAGCTATTGACATGATTCGATGCAGCATATCCAAACCAAAACTGATGATATCTTGGTATCCAAACGCCTCTTTCACATTAATGTCAGTGATAATTTCTGCTTGCTGGTTTGTGGGTTCGGATATATTCACTGTAGACCTCATGTAACTTTGTTTCCTGACGTCAGCCTCTATGAAACAATTTTAGTTTGCAAATAAACATGATGGTTGTCCTAGTTACTATGTATTGTCCGTGGCTCATGCATAATATTATTAAAGAACCTTGAACAAATATTTTCGTTCTTTCTGTAGGTACTGTACACAGTGATGCGGCTGACACTAGTAATTTTGATTCGGATAACCGGCCTTTTGAGAAAAAAAAGTGTCCTTTGTACTACGTAGTGAATGCGATTTTCAAGGGCGATTATTTTCATAAAAAATTTCAGACACTATGTAGAGGGCCCAATAATGGAGTATTACATATTCGAAACAAGTTGTTTCATTATTTTCTTTACAGTCAACAGATTTTCTTTCTTGGTTGCACCTGTTAGATGCCGTCAGGTATCTGAGGATGCTGAATACTTACTTTCAAGAAATACTTTGAATATTCCGTCGAGTTATCCTGCGGAATAACATGAGAGGCGTGCCTCTAGAGATAAGGGATGTCTTCCTCAGGACAGACCAGTGGGTATTGCACCCTTCAATAGTGTTCAGTTGGAAACTGAGTATTTCGTTTGCGAACACTATCATGTCATGCAATATCTTATTTCGTAGAACAATGACGCATTTCTTTCACAGATCAGTCTCCAGATGTGTTGATTTATAGAAGTATTAAGTGAAAATAATTCATGGCTGGCGACACTCTCTTAAAATTTTAGTTTTGGTCATAAAACGTTCTATAATCGTGCGTAAAACTATATTATTTACAAAACACTCATTTACTTTTGAGTATTGGAACACTATTTTAATATAGCAAGGATTGACAGTATAGATTGCTGGTAGGACGCTTAGAAATAAGGTAATACAGTAATAAGAAAAAGGAAGTAGTCGTTTCTTACACCTTAGGGCGATCTTTTGTATGATTCATTATTGTAATTTTAATAAAGCTGATCGTGATTTTTAAAATAAAGTTTTTCCTGAGATTATTTCGTTTTCCATATAAACAAAAATGCATGGGAAAATGACAACAATTGACACAATACCGCTTGTGTGAATCAAAATTACAAGGTGACTGCATAATGAATTTGATAATATACAAGTATTTTTTCCATTCTGTAAGGATTGAAACTGAATTACGAACAAAGGAGGCAAGTTTTTATAAAGTATAACAATGAAATTTTGGTGTGTTTCTCTCACAAAAAGTATGCCAAAACCTATTATTAACCACCTATCAGGTCTATTTGGTGTTTACGACTGCGCCCAGATGCAGGAGGGTTTATGTATTTATTAATCTATTTTCGCTTCTCTCGGTTTACACCATAGACAGAAACAAGAATGCAATATGTGTGCTAAAGATGATTTTGCTATTGAATTCACATTTTTAGATAACGGCATCTGTCGTGTGATTATGCATAAACGTCTTTAGTCACAAATCTACTAACATTTTCCACAGAAAAACTATATAGATCCTACGATCTGATTATTTTCAAGCGTTTATTGCAGAAATGGATCTATGTTCATAGACTTTATCGACCTACAGTCATTTATCAAGATAAATGCGTAAAACGCCAATCAACGTATATCGCTAAACGTCAGCGGAAGTTATTACACTATATCGTCATTCGAAGTAACTGTTCTGCGTTACATTGCGCACAAGTGATTTGTAAATCAAATAAACAAGAATGTAGTAAAACAGTTAACAGTTTTCTGAATTTACAGTGTTCTGACCGGAAGGAATTTCCCATCATGGTAATGCGTACTGTTAATATTATCTATGTATATTTTGGTTTCTCGCTGAGAACTGTATACTAGGTTAGATGTAGGTCATGAAGTAAATGATGTTTTACACTCAGAAAAGTCCGCAAACTGTAACGCGAGACGCTGCTTCCCTGCAAATAACGTGATTCGCAAATACTCTTTGTATGGTATCGTAAATGTACAAACGCAATGTTTATTAAATACAATATAAACCAGTATTGCTAAATTCATTAAAGTGAAATATGTTTATTCATCTACAAGAAATTTTTAACTTTGTTCACCAACTTTACCTGGGCAAAATTTAATTTGGTTGTGGATTGAGGAACAGTGTAAGCTAGAATCATCCAATATATCAATAGTGTGGCAAAAATATTACCGCAGGGGAGATAATGTCAATAATGGCAACTGATCGTTGTTACATGCATTCGGATCAAAAGTAAGTATAAAGGCAAGAAGATAAGCATTTAATTCCTTACTCGTGTGTGTGTTTGTGTGTAAGTTTCCTTCTTTCTTTCTTTCTTTCCTTTTTTTTCCCTTGGTGATTAGTGTTTGAATGAAGACGAGTTTGTTAGTGTTTATTTTAGGTGTTATACCCTGAATTGTGGGAATTAATTGTAATGTAACTGACTTATATCAATTTATGTCAGTTACCATTCATAATTTGAGCCTTACGAAACTACTGAAACCATAAGGACTGGATGATTTATGGAATTACAACATTAAATAGTGTACAATCTCTGAGATTTTAGACGTCCCCTGTTAAATAAAATAAATATTACCTATTTTTAACCGACTTTAATAAAACGAGGATGTTCTCAATTCGACTGTATTTTTATTAATATTTGTTATCTCAGAACCATCGACTGTGTGAACCAAATTTTAATCGACTTCATAAAAGGAGGCGGTTCTAAATTTGACTGCCTTTTTGATGTTTGTTACCTTAGAACCTTGGCCTTTGTGAAACGATTTTAATAATTATTTTTTTATTATTTGAAAGCTGGAGCTCCCCGAGTGGTCCCATTTCAATCTGGTTTAGTTCTGACAATGGAATCCATAAGAAAACCTTATAATTCTGAAATTTGCATTAAGTATGTGCGTGACAAATGGACTCAATATCAGGCCAACCGATTTCAGCGATTCTTTTTTTATTGGAATAGATGCACTTCAAGGGTAGTTTGACGAGAATTTGTTTAGGTTCTGATTGTGGGATCAATGACAGAGTAACGGAACTTTTCAATTCTTAGGAACAAATTAACGATACTCGGCCGAATCCGTTATAGGCTATCCGCATATTTGAATCACCTACCGTAACGTCGTAATGGTCAAGTGATTCCTTGTTCAAAATTATTTTTCATGTAAAGCCACATTTTTGAAAGTCTATTTTGGCGCTCTTCGCAATTCTCTTTTTAAATTGTACTCGAGACAGATTTCCACTGTTGAGATAGGCGTTTCTCCGTAATTTCGTTTGTTTCATTTAAACGGCGCTGTCTCATATGAGCAGCACGTATAGTAGGTCTGCCCATATTCAGAAAAATTAGTTACTTCAGATTCACAAAAAATTAAAAGAATAAACAAATATTTTAACAAAAGAAACGCGGACTAAAAAAAAAAAAACTGTTCCAACTTCCTGGCAGATTAAAATTGTGTGCCGGAACCGGGACTCGAACCTGGGACCTTTGGCTCTCGCGGGAAAGCGCTCTACCGGCTGAGCTATCCCGACACGACTCCATGGCTCCACCATATCCTTTCTTCCAGGAGTGCTAGTCATGCAAGTTTCGCAGGAGAACTTCTGTGAAATTTAGAAAGTAGGAGGCGAGGTACTGGTAGAAGTAAAGTTGTGAGGAAGGGTCGTGAGTCGTATTGGGATAGCTCAGTCAGTACAGCGCTTGCCCGCGAGAGGCAGAGTTCCCAGGTTCGAGTCCCGGTTACGGCACACAATTTTAATCTGCCAGAAAGTTTCATATCAGCACACACTCCGCTCCAGAGTGAAAGTTTTTCTAGAAATTAATATACAATAAAAACAATTAAAAAGGTAATTGCGTATTCTTCTACAACATAATAATAGACTTACATTCATTTTACTCATCAATATGTAGGAACGATATATGTGTTTACCTTGCAAGAAGTTAAGGTGGTACCTACCCACATTAAATCTAACTCTACACATATCTATGAATAACAAACAATGATCAAAATATTTTTAGAGATCTCCTAAGTAAAATGAAATGAGAAATATTAGACTGCTTCAAAGTAAATCAAGTTATTACGATAATATAATGTAGCTACAGTTATTTCTTTTCTTTATTATTATTATTATTTTTTTTAATTTTTTTTTGAAATAGTCGGTGGCAACCAAGGAAACACTACAGGATAGGCAAGGATAGGATAGGATAGGATGTTTTGGGCGCACAACAGCAAGGTTTTTAGCGCCCTGAAACACTACAATATACCTAGCAAAAGTATACGAGAAAATTGACACCGAAATCGGATCTGATTTTTCCGTGAGTAGGGACTTACCTATATTCTTGCGTGGTAAACACATAGATTGTACCTGCATATAGAAGAGTACGAAAAGTAAGTTGTAGAAGAATGCGCAAAAATTATTATACTTTTTAGTGCATATTTTTTAATAGTTTTTAAGTAGGTTTTTCCTTTTGTTCAAGTATTTGTTTATTATTATAGCAGCTGTTACAAATTAAACCATTCTAGGAAGAAAACTAAGTACATCTAATTTTGAGCTTACATTCCGCTTTTGTTATGCATAGTAGTTTTCCACTTCCTCGAAATATCTCATAGCAAAGGGTCGAATTCACTCCAGTCGCACCATTCGTACGCTTCTTTGTTTAGTTATCTCTGGTGGCCAACCTTTTACCAGAAATATTGAAAAAGTTCTTCTTCTTCACGTAGCGTCTTAAATGAATTCCACAAAGTTTTCTAAAAATTTCAGTGATGCAGCTTGAAACCAACAAATATTTTTGGGTCAGTCAGATCCGGTATTCCTTAAGCGATTTCTGCATCAATTGACTGGAACAAAGTTTATAGTCAAGATTATCTTGCTTACCGATGCCCCACCCCAAAGTCTCATACGTAGTCAATACGATGTTCATCCTTATGCAAAGTCATATCTGCACATGTATCATCGCTGACTAGTCATTACCTCTTCGAAATAGATTATTGCTTGAATAAAAGGGGTTTGTTTATATTCCTTTAAATTTCTGCATCGGAGGACTCCAGTGAGCTGACGGTAGTTATTCCGAGCCTATCTCAAGGTGAACATATGCATTCATATGTCTTCCAATCTTGTATTTCTAATCCTCGAACTTTTAATCTTCTAGTCACTGGTACCTCGTCACCATCGAAGTGAAGTCCTCGGCGTTATTCCTTAACTTTTCAAAAAAATGTTCAAATGTTTGTATAGCTTATGGGGGTCATGAGTCCCTAAACTTACAAACTACTTATGAACTAGCTAATACTAAGGACGGCACAAATATCCATGCCCGAGGGGGGATTCGAACCCCCGACCGTAGTGGCCGTGCAGACCGTGACTGGAGCGGCTCAGTCCCCTCGGCCACCGCGGTCGGCCCTTAATTTTTGGGAACACTTATGATGCACTTGTGGGTGATCGATTACAGTACACCGAAGGCGTCAGACTGATTCTGAAATCCCAGTCCTCATATGAGGTCTAGGCATACCGGAGGGGCGGAGCTTCTCTTCGAATTCAAGCTCTCAGCTTTCTGAAGAATTCTCACGCACCGACATTTTTACACACCACCAAGTTACACGATAGAGTATATACATCATCAAGTATATTATTTGATTTCTTGTTGCGACCCATAATGACTCATCTTCAAATCGTAAATGTTTTTAAAGTGCATAATGAGAACAATAAAGTCATTACATCGTGAAACAATTATCATATCAATAGTGGTCAAAGATGGTCTTGAGGTGTGTTATACGATGTAACGATTCCATTGTTTCAATCATCTGATATGTTTTATCAATATGTCGACAGACATGCGTTTTAAACACATTCATAATCCGAGGATGGTTCTTTAAGAGTCGAAACTAGTAATAGAATAATGAAACTGGCGTTCATGACTCTGTCGTCGTGGAACCAATGTCGATACAAGTGGTAGCTCTGTAACGGCAAAGTACAATGTGAGTCACCGATGCGGGTAATTCGACGATTAAATGCATGGCCTGTAGTGTCTCTACCTGTATTGAAAACATGATTTTAAAAAGGCACATTATATCGACGAGCACTCCGTGCATTGAACTGTGTGTTCAGATTCTGAGAAGCAGCAAAGCATGGTGAGGGTCGTTGATCCGTCTGCAATAGAACAGCAAAATAAAATTTATTTCAACAAACATTGAGGCTAAAATTGTAGCCTAACGGGAGGCTGTCGGCTTGGAAGCCGGTAAACATAGTATCTGCGCCAGATCTTGAATTTATCCTTTTTTTTTTCTTTCTCAAAAATGCTCACACTTCAATTTCAGTGCGAATATGTAAGTGCAGTTGATTATTCCATTGATCAGCTCGGCACAACAAGCTATAAGGGCGGTCTTTTTCTTTTTTACAGCTCTGAAGTACATTCTGACCTGTCATTTTTCAACGGAACCCAAGAGCAGCTCCGCCTAACATACGGCATTCAGGTGCCAGTGATTAAGTTTTCCACCCCGCTCCGACATGCTATATTAAGCAGCTGTCAGCGAGTATAACAGTACTAATCTGAGAGAGGGGATTCTATGGAAAGCCGCCGACGGCTATATTCTTTCTCCCTAACGTTCGTGGATTGCAGACATTTCTAGAAGCCTTTTGGAGTTCGGTAATATTTAGCAGACTGCTTGCACTCGCTACTAGCCTCATGAGAAGATCTGTTGCATGTGAAGAGTGTTCAATTTTGGATTTATTAATAAGGCCAGGCAGCAGCGTACAAATATGTCAGTATAGTTGGTACATAAGTTTGTTCAGGCCAGCTACATAGTCTCTGACAGATTAAAAAATTTTATCAATCGCTTTTACACTATAAAAGCTACTATAATGTCTACGACCAAAGTTATCTGCAAGTAAACGAAAGTTATTGGAGTTATTAATGTAGTTAGAAGAGGTGGCTAAATTTAGTTCACACTCTAACGTTCAATTCAAGATTGAGCTCTACAATAGTGAACTGGTGTAGTTAATACTTCAGTTGGATTGTCCCGTCCATTTAACCTCTCCCCACACACCATTCATTTCGCGCCCCACACACTCACAATTTTCAGCACGTAACATAGTGCGTATGACACTATCATCTCTAGAAAGTTTCATCCACATTTAGTTTCAATTGAGATGATAATATGTGTAAGTAGGCTTCGAAAACCATAAATTACAAGCACAATTAATTCATCAAGCAAGTAGTTAATCAAAGGGAAAGCCTATCCGAAACATTACACGAAAAGTCTATATATATATATATATATATATATATATATATATATATATATATATATATATATATATATATATATATAAACGGCATACATGTGAATCATCAATATAAATATATTTGCTAAAACAAAATGTACTTTTTCTTTGCGTGTAGCCATATATCCGCAACCAAGTTTTGGAGTCGTGTAAGTCATGTGGTGTCGTAAGTCTCCACCCCCCACCCATGAAGAACTTTACTTTTCGAGCCGTATAAGTTAGTAATGGAGAAATTGTAATTTTAAGATGTACCTAAAATAGCTGTGTCTGTCTGAATAAGGTTATCTCCTAGAATAATATTCACATCCAAATACGATTTTAAAAAGGTAAGATATAGGGTTCATTTCATCAAATTCGGATCACGGAGAAGGGTATTTCTTCCTAAAATATCACCTCCAACCGTTGTATCTGACTTTTACACGAAAACAATATGTTTTACTTAAATTTTCTAGGATTGGCGAAATTTTTAATGTACTTTGTAATTTCGGTGGCTGTTAAATTACCTTAGACGTCAGAAGTCCCACATGTTCCTAATAATGCCCTACTTTTCTTTATACAAATTTCGATGAACTCTGGTTATTCCATGACTATCAGCAAAGGACAAAGCTATTCGTCGTGTATGAGATCTAAAAACCGTATTGTGTCCATGTTAACAGCGAATAATCCCAGAGGGCCTTCGCCAGTAATTAATATTGCTAAATGTTTCTACATAATGACATGAATTGTGGAGTGACATCCGTTCGGTAATGAAATACGGAAGCGTTTCCAAACACATGAACTTTTCACCAGAAAAAGTTGCACAGGTACACAAAGAAGCGCTAATTCTTAACTTGAAGAATGTGCAAAAACGTGATATTACTACGATCTAGAAGTCACTCATTGTCAGTGTAATCTTATTTCTGTTATTGATTCAGTATATATTGCAGTGGCACCAAGAATAACAAACAGAATGTTACTAAAATTATCTATATATGTGAAGACAGCCCTCTTACGTTTTTCTGTATTTTTTTCTTTTTTCTGTATTTCAGTCCTTTTGCAAATATGTATATTTTCTTTGTGAGTGTTATGATGATGACAGTGAAGAAAAGGTTTTTTTAGTGTAATGTGGAAACCGTTTATTCGGGTTGGAACTGGGCGGGATCGAAAGATGTAAGCCCGTGACACCCATAACTGGTAACATGACTATGGAACGTGCTTAGTTTATGTCAACGTCGCCACGTGGAAATAGCGCCTTATGAGGAACAGAGGGGCTGCTCCCACCGGAGGTTCGAGTCATCCCTGGGGCATGGGTGTTTATATGTGTGTCAGGTTAGTTTGACTTAGTTTAAGTAGTTTCGACCAATAGACCATTTGAAATTATTTTATTTCACTTCGTTGAGTTTTATGGGGAGAATCAGTGCATTGCTGTTGATTTTACAAATGTGGTTTCACGTCACAATATACGTTTAGTTCCATTGCTACATCGACTTTAGTTTCCATATTACAATGTTTCATTTTTCTGTGTATGACATCCAAATTACGCTCATATCAAGTTACGGATCATCAATATACTTAAGTATGTACACATCTGTTCGTAGCACATGGACGTGTTTTATAGCACCCTATTTAATGTAAATCATAACTTCTTCTCTGATTTTGGCAGTTTCATATTTGTGAACACTCACACTACACATTTCTCACTCATAAGGCTCCCGACTAATATGGAAGTATGTGTGTATGAAACTTCCTGGTGTGTATGTTGTACATCTGCTCCGCAACAACTGGACCGATTTAATCAAAATTTATGCACATATTCTTTTACCGTTATGAAAAAATACTACGTGGTTATGAACCACTTACGACACTAGAGCAGGATATACAACTTTATAGACCACGAGAGCTGCGAAAACTGTGGCTTGGCATAAAAGGATAAAACACCAGAGCACTTAGCAACCTGCAACAAACTTTATACGTAATATGAAACACTTAACATATTTTCCTCGCTGGCTACCGTAACGAAAAGGATGAAAGGAAAGATTTTATCTGCTTTCTACTGTTTCGCTTCTCATTCAGTAAAACTAACAATGTTCTATCTGAGGTCATATTTTTTTTTTTTTTTTAATTTATTACTTGTAGACAAGTTATTATATTCGTGAGACATTTTATAGATAGAGAGTGTACACATACACCACTGACGATACACTTCAAATTATATCATAGTTCGAGCAATATGTTTCAGTAGGTATGACGTTGTAAACAGTGACATACACAAAAACCCGCCCCATCACGCACGGGGCATTAATGCATTACGTCTATTTTTGACTGATTCTTCTGTCAGCTCTTGATGGAATGTCATCATACTGAATTAAAAATCACACTTCTGCGTATTTTCCATAAATTTATTGTAATTCATTAACCGGTTTTTGTCACAAAAGGCCAGCTTCAGACTTTACTGTTTTACGAAGACGTTATAATGGTAGAGGCAGACTTGAAAGTTACTCGTTGACAATTACATTCAAGCAAAGAGGAAATGTCACCTTTGGTTCTGCTGCGGGAGAACAATTAAAATGTTAAAATTTTATCAATCATAATCAATACACATGAGGTGGAGGGAGCAGGAATAAATTAATTTTAAACAGGAAATACTATGTGTAAAACATTTTTAACAATTAACATTTCCCATAAATAAATAACTTGAGAGACTGCTTAAGAATATCATAACGATGTTGTTGAACTGCAACATTGTATGTCAGTTTGTTCATGTAAGAAGATCGTTGACATTTTTTTTTTTTAATTTATAGCTTGAAAATCATTTTCCAGTATGTTTTCATGAAACATTTTATTAATGAAATAATTTATAGTGATAATACTTGATTTTTATTTATTTACTATCGATTTAACTATAAGATAATACTTTTTTCACTCTCCTGTAAAACTGAATTTTTGATGTTCAACACCATGTAAATTACTTTTACATAGGCTCTTACATTGTGGGATGTAATGAAAAACAAGGAATAATTAATTTAAAACATGAAACTTTTGGTGCACAATATTATAAATCCATTAACAATTTCAATTACTAAATTACTTGTCCCAAACTGCTAAGGAATGTTTTCAAAATTTAGGGAGCAGACCAGGGGAAATATACTGACGTAACACTTTCCCATGTAAATTACTCCAATTAAAGAAATAACTAGGTCGCAGAAGAGATATTGTAATATTTTCAAAACCTTCAACTGTAATTATGAAGTGAAAAGTCTTACCTATAAAATCTTTTGAATAAACTAGCAATTCTAATAAATAAATGTGCTTTACCATAGAGGTATAGAATGTTTAGAATCACTGAGGAGCCAACCAGGTATTGGCTAAACTTATAACTGGAATATACGAGAGTAATATTTTAATAATACTTAAATTGGTAATATAATCATATCTGTAGCTGTCTCCCATTACCTCTGCATCTAGATAAACATAAGTACTCTGCATGTGCTTGAAGAGGTTTCATGGAATCGCTTTTAATATATTTCTCTACGGTTCCATTCTCTAATAACTCGCCGGCCGCGGTGGCCGAGGGACTGAGGCGCTCCAGTCACGGTCTGCACGGCCACTACGGTCGGGGGTTCGAATTCCCCCTCGGGCATGGATATTTGTGCCGTCCTTAGTATTAGTTAGTTCATAAGTAGTTTGTAAGTTTAGGGACTGATGACCCAGTAGTTAAGTCCCATAAGCTATACAAACATTTGATTTTCTAATAACTCGCGGGAAAAGGAACACTTAAATGTTTGCGTTTCGATCAAATTTCTATCATATTATTTTGATAATCATGTCTTCCTAAGTAGGTGGGTGCTAACAAAGTATGTTTGCATTCGGAAGAGAAAGTTGGTGAAAGAAATGTCGAAAATAGATCTCATCGCAACGAATAATGCCTTTCTTTTAACTCGTGCATCACTTCCGTGACAATCTCAACATATATCGCGATAATACAAAATGAACTGCCCTTCCCTGGACTTTCTATAAATCGTCTGTCAGTCCTACTTGGTGGCGATCCCACAATGCGCAGCAATACTCCTAAATAGGACGCACAATTATGGTGTAGAAACTGTTACAGCTTCTACGTGTTCTGCCAAGGAAACGTAGTCATTCGTGGCCTACTAGTATTATATTTTCTATGTGATCCTTCCAGTTTAAGTTATTGGTAATTGAAGGCATTTTGTTGAATTCATGACCTGTAGGTTTGAATGATTTATCGTCTAAATGAAGATTAACGGAGTTCCTTTAGTGGTAATATGGATGAGCTCACAATTCTCATTATAAAAGATCGATTGCCATTTTTTGCAACATGCTGACTGCAAGGAAAAATTTTTGAGTGGTAACTAAAGTTCAGGGAGAAGAAATAAAGACTTCGCGGTTTGCCGTTGACATAGTAATTCTGTCACAGACCGCAAAGAATATGGAAAAGCAATTGAATGAAATGGACAGTCTCTTGAAAAGAGAGTATAAGATAAACATCAAAAAGAGTAAGACAATGATAATGGACTGTAGCGTCAGAAACTCAGGCGATGATGCTGAAGGAATTAGATTAGGTAAGGAAACAATAAAAGTAGTAGATGAGTTTTTTTCTTTGGGTAGCAAGATAACTTCTGATGGATGAAGTAAAGAAGATATAAAATGCATAATGTCTATGGGGAAAAAGCGTTTCTGAAGAATCGAAATTTGTTGACATCTAATATTAATTAAAATGTTAGGTTGTCCATTCTGAAAGCATTTGTCTGGAATGTAGCATTAATATGGGAGTGAGACGTGGACGATAAGGAGTTCAGAGAAAAAGGTGATAGAAGCTTTTGAAATGTAGTGCTACAGACCAATGATGAAAATTATATGGGTAGATTACCTAACTACTGAGGAGGTCTTTAACCGAATTGGGGAGAAATGAGTTTCTGGCATATCCTGACTAGGAGAAGGGATAGATTGGTGGGACACATTCTGAGACATCAAGGAATCGTCAACTTAGCATTAGAGGGAAGTGTGTTGGGTAAAAAATCGTATAGGGAGACCGAGAGACGAATACAGTAAGCAGATTGAAAATGATGTAGGTTGCCGAAATTATTCTCAGATGAAGAGACTTGCACAGGACAGGATAGCGTGGAGACGTTGTGTTGGGTAAAAAATCGTATAGGGAGACCGAGAGACGAATACAGTAAGCAGATTGAAAATGATGTAGGTTGCCGAAATTATTCTCAGGTGAAGAGACTTGCACAGGACAGGATAGCGTGGAGACCTACATCAAACCAGTCGGCGGACTGAAGGCCACAACAACAACAGCTGATATCTAAACCGTTTGCAGATGCTTTTGATCTTCTGCTGACTTTACTAATGGATAAATGACAGCATTATCTTCCAACAGTCCATGAGAGCTAATCAGATTGTCCCCTACGTCGTTTATAAAAATAAGGAATATTAGGCTCTGCAACACTTCCTTGGGGAAAGACTGATATTTCTGTTCTACGCGTTGATTTTCCTTCAGCCACAACATATTGTGTCATTTCTGTCAGGAAATCATGAATCCAATCGCACAACTATGGTGATATTACGTAAGCAAGGAAATTGTTTAGAAGTCGATTATGAGGCACAGTGTCAAAAGCCTTCCGAAAATCTAGAAATACGGAATCTATTTGACATCCGTTATCGATAGCACTCATCACATCGTGTTTCACAAGAAAGGTACTTTCTGACTCAATATTGACCCTGGGTCAATAGGTCATTCTCTTCGAGGTAGTTCATCATATTTAAAGAAAGTATCATTAACCTGCTGCAAACCGATGACAATGATATAGTCCTCTAAATTTGCGGACGTCTTATTTTGTCTTTCTTCGGTATAGGAGGAACCGCTGCAACTTTCTAGTCTGTTGGTACGGAACGTTTGCTAAGCAAGCGGTTGTACATAAAAATTATGTACGGGACTATTGTATCTGCATACACTAAAAGGAAAGTAATTGGTATACAGTCGGGACCGGGAGACTTCCCTAGAGGCAAGTTTGATAGACTTGGTTCGTTCAAATGTTCAAATGTTTGTTAAGCTTATGGGACTTAACTACGGGGCCATCAGTCCCTAAACTTACAAACTACTTATGAACTACTTACGAACTAGGACGGAACAAATATCCATGCCCGAGGGGGGATTCGAACCCCCGACCGTAGTGGCCGTGCAGACCGTGACTGGAGCGCCTCAGTCCCCTCGGCCACCGCGGCCGGCTAATTCAATTTCATAAGAATTGAAAACTAAACTGAAATGGACAGAAAATTTGACAGAAAGTAACCGACAAAGCACGGAGAATGATGTGGATAAACGTAAGAATACTTTAAGGACATATACGGGCAGCGCCAGAGCTATAATGTCCATATATGTGTGCAACAGGAGGAAAAGGTAGGAAGGCGATGTTATTAGCAACCAATAAGAAATAAATGTGTTTGTGTATGGGAAAATGATATGGTTTTTCGAAGTATAATGAGGATGACAAGAGAAGACACACTGGCAGGAGTGAAAAATGGACTGCGAAGAAAATAAAACTTCAGGAATTCTGAGACTTTGACGGTAACCACAACACCGCTATGGTAATGTGAAGTTTTAGAATCATCTTCTCCCTTTATATAAGTAGAAAAATGTGTTTTATTTTTTTACTACCAGTATTCGAAGGGACATAAATCCACTCATAGCGATCGACCGACGACAGGCTTTCTCTCTTTCTTCCGAAGCAGTCGGCGGCGTTATTGCGTGGCAGCCATTCTTCGGCGTGCGCTTGGAGCAACTGCGCTCGCTCGCATTATCTCTGGCTGCAGCAGAGAGAGCAATTCCTCCAACCCCAGTGACGCTCAGTGCGCTGCACTCTGTTTATTGCGTTTGCTGTTCTCTGACGAGCCATCTGTTACCGCCGCTACGCTCCGCATCAAACCGCAAATAATTTTAAAATGTGCGAAGTTTATTCTCTCGTAGTTCCGTAAAAAACGGAGAAACAAAACGTTTAATGTCCTCTCGCCATATGTCTAGAATCGAGAGATACATACGACAGCTTCAAATAACAGTCCCCTGTCGCAGAGAATGAAAAGTAATAAATTAAAACTTCTATTACAGTGAACAGTGGAACTTTCCCTTCTTTATTACAAAGCAACTGCTTCTTTTGTTCCTATGTATGAAGTAACTGCGCGGAGAGGAAATCAGTCGTGTGCTTTCACTTATGGATGGGACATTCACGCCGGCCGCGGTGGGCGAGGGGACTGAGGCGCTTCAGTCACGGTCTGCACGGCCACTACGGTCGGTTCGAATCCCCCCTCGGGCATGGATATTTGTGCCGTCCTAGCTCGTAACTAGTTCATAAGTAGTTTAGTGACTGATGACCCCGTAGTTAAGTCCCATAAGCTTAACAAACATTTGAACATTTGGGACATTCACAAAAGGTTTTCAATGCATGTCAACTATTTACTATTGTGACCGTAGCCCCTCCCCCTCCCCCAGGGTCCTGGGACAACTTTAATGTACATGTGTTCATATTTTATGTGGGCTTTACATTTTACACAGATTTATTTGCATAGGCTCAGTATAATGTTCAAATGTTTGTAGTGCTTATGGGACTCAACAACAGGGTCATCAGTCCCTAAACTTACAAACTACTTATTTACTACCTTATACTAAGGACGGCACAGATATCCATGCCCGAGGGGGATGCGAACCCCCGACCGTAGTGTCCGTGCAGACTGTGACTGATGCGCCGCAGAACGCTAGGCCACCGCGGCCGGCTGCTCAGAATGCACATCTTAAAACAATTGGGGGATAAGGTGAGGTATTTTACTGAGATATTGTTACCAATTGTACTTTGTGCGTGGTACGATTTAACTGAGGCTTACAATGCGTTTATATAGAGTGAGTCACCATGGGGTTACCACAATACTAAAAAAGTCAAACTCGTTGATTTCTAGCATGGTGTGTCATCACCTCTGACGGCAATTACCTTTGCACATTTCCGCAGTATGACGTTATCTATCGTCTCTTGAAGGATATTTGGCCACTCCTGCAATATATCCTGCAATATCCAGGACTACAATCGTTGTGGGAAGTGCTGAAGTGGCTGCAATGCGTCTGCCAATTGCATACTAGGCGTGTTAAATCGGTTTTAAGTCCGGTGAATAAGCTGGCCACTGCCTTCGTTCAGTTCTCTCACGTTCACGAATGTGGTCCACCAGTGAATCTCAGAGGGGACGAGCGTTATCGTTCACCAGAAGGAACTAGCGTAGGGCACAACAAAACTCAAAGGATCTCGTCTCTATACCTCTGAGCAGTTAAAGTGTTATTTTGAACGACATAGAGATCCGTACGTGTGCCAATACTGACTCCAGCCCACAACATTCATCTTTTTCCAAGATATGGTAATGTTTTGCTGCGCAAATGGCAGTATTGTTCCGAGTTCCATGCTCTCTCAAGATGAGAAGGTGACATTTTATCTGTGAACAGAACCCAGTGTCATTCGTTACTACTCAGATCATGGTTACAGTGTCGTGATTGTAATGGGCCACACACCATAGGGCTCCGTGCGTAAAGGCCACATTCCCGAAGGCGATTTCTGAATGCCTGTGTTGATATTATGAGTCCTGTTGCTCCCTGAGTGTTCGTTGTAGCTTATTTTCATTAACCATTAACATTGGAAGTTAACTGCAGTTAACTGCTTATGCTAACCCGACTTGCTTACTTTTAACAGTTCCAGTTATTGGAAATCGTGTCCCGGTTCTAGAAATTACACAGTGCGACAAACCAATAGCTGCGGCAACCTCTTTGTCTGTACAGATTCCAACCTTCCTATTGCTCTCCATAGCATAGCTTCAGGTTAGATACGTTGTTATTGCATTGCACAACCTGCTCGCTACACTACTTGTTGCTCATGTGCAGAGAGTTCATGAAATACATAAAACCTCTTTTGCAAACACTGTACAAGAAATCTGACAGCTATGATCCACACAAAGGAGTTCTAATGCTCGTCGCATATCAAATTTGTGCGCCTGGTGTCTTCGACCAGCAACGTCCACCACCCCTCTTGTATTCAAGGTCAGGCACTCAAAATTTCATCAAGATCGGAATAAACCTGTAGACTGATGTAGGTGCCTGTTGCAAAGTACCCACCGCCATGCACCGAACTATTATTACGTAGACAATCAAAAATGTTCAAATGCTTGTTAAGCTTATGGGACTTAACTACGGGGTCATCAGTCCCTAAACTTACAAACTACTTATGAACTACTTACTACATATCCATGACCGAGGGGTGATTGGAACCCCCGACCGTAGTGGCCGTGCAGACCGTGACTGGAGCGCCTTAGTCCCCTCGGATACCGCGGCCGGCCGTAGACAATCCATGCCCTCCTTGTGTGAAGGTATTTTCATCTGTTTCTTTGGATTTTCCTTTTCTTATTTCCTCCCCCCTCCCTCACTCTCTCTCTCTCTCTCTCTCTTTCTCTCTCCTTCCTTATGTCTAATCCATCTCTGCTTTAACGGGATCAAAACAAAACAAGGACTTTCAAACTGGTCAAGCCATTTTTTGAATTTTTTACAAATGGCTCACACCAATTCATTTTTTATACATATAGATGTCGACGTTTCTCATCTCAGATAAGCAAAAGTTCTTGCCCAAATGCTTTGAAATTTCGACTTATCAATAGAATGCGAACTTGGTTTTCGTCATCTGTTTCTTTTTTATATAACATACAAGGTCATGCCTGATGCGACAGTTTTACTGCATCACAGCGATACTCTTGTAAGCGGTAGACTTCTCTTCGTTTCATCTTCACGTTCAAAATATTTCAATTTTGTTGCAGGTTCCTAACTACTCCCATTTTCCGTATAAATCTGGGTATTCTCATGCGGTGCATCTCATTATTTATGACGTCATATCTCCTTATCTCGCGGCCAACGGAAAAAAACAGGCCTGAGCGCGCACATCATGCGACGTAAGCAAGGTAGTTCCGAGCCGGTGCTATCGCTAGCTCATTGGCTGCCCGCTATGACGCAGTGGGCAGTGCCCCAGCGGTCGGCCAATCGGCTAGCGATCGCGCCAGCTCGGAACTACCTTGCTTACGTCGCATGATGTGCGCGCTCAGGCCTATATTTCTCGCCGGCCACCTCCTGAGCTATGCATCGTGCTCTTTTGTTTATGGGCGAGGAACCTACGTGGGCGTACGGTGAGCAGTTCACCAAAGTTTCCATACAATCGAATGATTGGTTTTTGCCAAATATGACGTTTTTGATGAATCTTCAAAGCTCCAAAAGCAAATATGAAGGGCGAGTTGCCTTAATGGAGTATTTATGCATGCACAAGGCGAGGTGTGCAGTAGCTCCATTGTCTTGCTTCTGGACCATTCGTGCGTAATCGAAAGAGTTCAAGTAGCCAGGAGCTGGTGTCTCTACCAACGCCAATGTTGAAAGCGGCGCTTCCCCTCGCGCCTCACTGCCGCGGAAGCGATTCTTCCTCCAGGGGGTTCAGAAGAGAATCTGAACCTCAGCCGCGCATGCATATTGCAATGCAGCGTCCACTGCCGCCTATATTAAGTGGCCGCGCTACGACTCGAATACGTGCTGTCTCCGCGACGTAGAACGAGTCTCATGCGATAAAAATACGTTGAATGGATATATAAAATGATCAGATAAAAGAACGAAACGTGGAATGATTGTTTGAAACACTTCTTATTTTATTTATTTATTTACATTTTTTTCACCGCGAGCTTTTTACTGGCGTTTCACTGAACCAGTGGACACTTAGGACGCGCCACCACTGCTGAGTGAAATACTAATAATTCTTCAGCAAATAGTAATGAACATGTCCTGTCAGTTTGAGATTTTGAGTATGAATCACTGTCGCGAGATATGACGTCGTCAGATGGAGCAGCCGACAGTAACAAGGAGACCACACGCGTATCGGATTTTAGAATTTCTTTATATTTACGGTACGTGAAGGTCAAAACTTATTTTTAACAATCAGCCAAAGCCATTCGTCCAAGCTCTCAAAAATTATCGAGAAAATGAGATTTAAAATTTGTAAGTACATTGAAGTACCTGTAATTAAATTAATTGCAGCTTTTGTACGCGTAGGTTAAGTTGTAGCGTTCTGGCTTTGTAACCATGGGGACTGTGGTTCAAATCCCACTGCGACAGATTTTTTCGTTGTTTTCAAACACTTACATCATTTTAATACCCAATGGTAATTTATTTGAACAATGCAAGTATATATATATATATATATATATATATATATATATATATATATATATATATATATATACACGGCATCGAGTGCGGGGAGTAACTTCGTGAAGGGTGTAACCAAATTTACACTCTTTAAATTCAGTTATATAAAGAAGCATTTCGCGATCTCTAATCCCCCCAATGACAGTGTTTGTGTATGTATATATGTAGACGAAGTGAAAACCCTGTCTTCACGTCAAACGATGCTTGAGAACGTTAGCTGTTGGGAGAGCCGTTAGCAGTTATAGAGGTACCTTTCCAAAAACAGCGTCAAAGCTCTTCACAAATGAACAATCAAAGACAGACGTCGTCAATTAGTTTTTCTTATTGGAAATATCATTAACAACCTTTTATAAAATATAGAACATAACGATAAACAAATAATTTGTCCATATTTCGTAAAAATTATAATTATATATTAAAATCATGAAAGCAATCGAACATAGCAAATAAAGAAAAAAAAAACTGTCCCGACGGGATTTGAAACACAGACCCCCAAGGTTGTGAGGTAAGGACGCTACCATCTAAGCTGCAGCGACAGATGCTGTTAAGTGTTATTTATTGTTACTTATATGTAATTTCATGTACTTGCCAAACTTCAACGTCGGTTTTCTCGAGAATTTTTGAAAGTGGCGTCGAATGGCTTTGGCTGATTGTTATTGAAGTTCTGAACTTCACGTACCATAAATATAAAAAAAAAATAATTAAAAATCCGATACCCTTCTGGGCTCCTTGTAAGATGGGAACTGGTCGGTGTCGCCACGTGTTTTAACGGCGGAGCTTTCCGCGACACGAGGTTACGCATTCTGCCACTGGGGCGCCACGGGCGCGTGAGTAAATGCTCTCCTGGAGGAATGCGGCGCGGCCCTCGCTTCCTGCTGCCATTACTCATTGTGAAGTACCTCGGCGCGCCATTGCAGCCGCGGCGTCTTTCAGCGACACCCACCTCCACTCTCGTAATCTGCGAAACTCCAGAAGCGCCAGGTGAGACATAAAGGCGGAGAAGAAGAGGGGAAAAAACAGCCGTAATAGCTCACGGAGAATGAAAATGAATTTTCTTCGAAATTACGCACACGGGGCGTTTCTTAAAGGATATGCGTATTTGGACGCAAATAATTATTAAACTGTACGACATAAAACTTGGGACACATATACTCGGATGATAAATATCATTGCATAACGATTTTCACAGATGTATATGGCGGCCCTTTCACTCACAGAAGTTATAACAGTTCGGTGCATTGCGAGGCCAACGAGAAAGACAGGCCCCAGCATAGACGTCATGCCACGTAAGCAAGGTAGTTCCGAGCCGGCGCGATCGCTAGCCGATTGACCGGCCGCTATGGCACTGCCCACTGCCTCATAGCGGCCAGCCAATGAGCTAGCGTGAGCGCCGACTCGGTATACCCGAGATCTACGAGAAAGACAGGCCCCACCGCAGTCGTCATGCCACGTAAGCAAGGTAGTGCGAGCCGGCGCGATCGCTAGCTCAGTGGCTGCCCGCTATGACACCGTGGGCAGTGCCCCAGCGGCTAGCCAATCGGCTACCGATCGCGCCGGCTCGGAATTACCTAGCTTACGTGGCATGACGACTGTGCTGGGGCCTGTCTTTCTCGTAGGCCTCAGGTGCATTGGCACTGACGTCATTAGTGATTCATGGTTTCTGACAAAAATATAGCCGCATAATATTCAGTTTGTCTGCTAGATCTGGATGCAGGGGACATTAAATTTTAGAAATCGTTAGAGCAGTGAAGGTCTAGGGGGGGGGGGGGGGACAGAGGGATCGCCCTGGGGTTCTCGTCTTAAGGAGCCTCAATTTGTTTTTTCTTTTTTTCGCCCTTTGCTCTCGTTCTGGACAGCCCTGTGTCTCTTGTCTTGGGTGGGTGGCGGGGCACGAATTTTCTTCCTTTTTAAAAATTTTTTATCCCCTTTGTGCTCTTGTTCTGTATCACCCTGGGCCTCTTATCTTGAGGGGCACCCATTTTTTTTCTTTTATTTTTCGCCCTTTGCCTCTCTTTCTGGGGCCTCCAAATATCGGAAGCTATGTTTCGTAGATTT
Source organism: Locusta migratoria (assembly GCA_026315105.1). NCBI lineage: Eukaryota > Metazoa > Arthropoda > Insecta > Orthoptera > Acrididae > Locusta > Locusta migratoria. The sequence continues at coordinate 39,944,736 of CM048748.1, forward strand.
TTCTTTTCCCGGGGGCCTCAGTTTGTTCTGCCACTGCCCCGACCCTCCAACGGCCTTAGTCCGCCACTGCGTTGGAGACACAGCGTGCCGAGGATACCAAATTTGAGGAAATACACTATATGATCAAAAGTATCCTGACTCCCCAAATAAACTTACCTTTTCCGAGTAAGGTGTATTGTGATGCCACCTACTACCAGATACTCCATACTAGCGACGTCAGTTGTCGTTAGACATCGTCAGAGAGCACAACATTGCGCTACGCAGAACTCAACAGACTTCGAAACAGTGAAAGGTGGTGGTTCCTTTAAGAATTTGTTTCTCAATTTTCTCGCCTTTCCTGTGTATTATTTCTAATTAATGTCTGATCAGAGGTGTAAAATGCACGTAATGATTTTATTATTCTTATTTTCTGACTTCTACATTCAGTAAGGGGGTTGGGAGAGATATGTCAAATGTCTTATTCATTGATTTAACTGTTTATTAGAGAACTTCATATATTCCATTTCTGTGGTTACTCATGTCAGTGTCGAGCGAGCTGTTTTGAGCTGTAGGAAGCTGTGACTTGAGTCGAGGGGAGGTGGGCTGGCGCAACGTTACAAGCAAATCAGTATTGTAATTTTCCTTTAATCCGACGTTTAGTTTCCGAGATATTTGAACGTCTTCATTTAAAACGTACACCATGTATATATAAACTGCTTTGTAACCAACTCATAACTCACATTACGAGTAAGTGCTGTGTGCTATTGGAAATCCTGTAACAAGAAGATTTTGTAGAAGTAAGCTGAAAAATGAAATTTTGCAAGAGTTTTCTCGAAAAAACAACGGCGGTCACGAACACATCAAGTGTTTAGTAAGTAGATGCTATATGCCAATTTTCCATCCATCCCAAGAAGCTGATGGGTACCTTATTGTTTAATTTCATTGCAGTCACAGACAGAAATTCGAAAATGCAAACTGATATTTCGACAAGATAAGATCCAATAAAATATAGTTCACTTGCAGTTTCGCCCCATCTAATGATCATACTCATAATTTAGGGTCGGTGGTGCGCGGCTGTTGGGCTTCACGGGTGTTGCAGGCACGATTATAACTGCATTTGCACCTGTGCAGCCGAGTAACTGCCCAGAAACAGCCATAAATTGTAGGGCACCATTGTATAGGTCAAAACCGCCAAATAAATAATGTTATATAATTTTGACGACGTTATAGCGTTCAATGATTGAAATAAATCACAATTTGCGATCAGTTATGGCTTCACTGTACTAGGTTTAGATGGAATACCAAAGTGCAGCAGATGAAAATTTGTGCCCGACCGGGATTCAAACCTGGGACCTTCTGCTTACTAGACAAATACGTTGACCACTCCACCACCGAGTACATAGTGACCAGCCCGACTGCAGAGGACTCTTCCCTTTACGTCTCCCGCCACACCCAAATCTCCATTCGCCACGCTGTCTCTTTCCTGTTACCACATCCTTTTTATTCTGTAATGCTCGCAGCAAAAATATATAATTGTACACAAGCCGAGGCTAGGCTCCTGACAACAATTAATTGTGTCTCGATACCTCATGGTCTGTTCTCCCTGATGCGGGAATACGGGTTTCAGGCTGCGAGCATTACAGAACAAAAAGGCTCTGGTAACAGGAAAGAGACGGCGGGGCGAATGGAGATTTGGTGTGGCGGGAGACGTGCAGGGAAGATTCCTTTGCAGTCATGCTGGTTACTGTCTCCTCACTGGCGGAGCGTTCAACGCATCTGCCTAGTGAGCAGAAGATCCCAAGTTAGAAACCCGGCCGGGCACAAATTTTCATTCGCCGCACTTTGGTATTCCATATAAACATAGTACAGTGAAGCCATAACTAATGGAAAATTGAGATTTATTTCATTGAAGTGAATAATATGTTTTATCGTCGTGAATTTTATTTTGTCCAGATGTAGTTCATCACAGATCGCTGCTCTTCTGCGAAGTGTGGTTCAAATTCATGATAATGATTTATCCTGCCGTGTAGTGAGTTTGCAATGCCTGACAGGAACCATCTACGGCTAATGAGTGTAAACGACGGTTAAAGTTACTTGCTATTTGACGTTTGCCACAGACGCTGCCTAGTACCCTCCAGTTATGGGTGAAACTGGTACGGCACGTTGTAACCAACCGGCGCGAGCTGCGATGTGAACGAAACAGCTCCTTTTAAATGTACAATGACTCATCTGTGGCCGAGAAGCCTTTTTGAACTCGTTAATCACCCCGTCTGCCAACGTAACTACAACACTGCGGTCTGCGATGTATCCGAGAAAACGGCGCTCAGCAGTCTTCAGAAGTAACTGTAGGGTCGCTTCATTCTTAGTGATTGAGGGCAAAAGCAAAGTTTAATTTTTCGCTATCACTGGTTAGTTGATAATATCGTGACACTTGGCTAGCTCGACAAGAGCAACTGCGGCTTGTCCCAGTGAGCAGTGCTCTTTGAAAGTTGGTTACAGCTTACGGACAACACAGGCAGAATCCAATGGAAAAAATATATATGATGATAAATGAAATAAAATGTACTCAGTACTAGTATGAAAATGACGATACTAAGTGCTAGAAATAAAACAGTACAATTAAACCAATTAATTAATGACAATTGCAAACACATTTACTGTGATTATATTTGGAACTTAGAAACAACATTGATTTGGAGAAAGTTGGAACCAACGAATTTTAACAAGAGGGGCACAGCGTACGTTATTGTACATCGCCAATAATGTATAGGATAAGACTTTTCTGCTCTATTGGATGCCGCGGTGGATTAGCCGAGCGGTGTAAGGCGCCTCGCTGTTGAGCGCGCGGTTGCTCGCCGTCGGAGGTTCGAGTCCTCCTTTGGGCATGGGTATGGGTGTGTGTGTGTGTGTTGTCCTTAGGTTAGTTTAGCTTACTTTGAGTAGTTTGTAAGCTACGGACTGATGTCCACGCAGTTTGTTGCGATAGATTTACAAACATTTGAACAAGTTTTGCTCTATTGACAACCACAACGGAGAACTGAATTAAAAACAAAAATGTAGGCTTCACACAAGTAGTACCACGGTAATGTCGATCTCTGTGATTATAATAAATGTGTGCGTGACCTTGTAAGCCAGCTTGTGCGAATGTTCAAATGTTCAAATGTTTGTACAGTTTATGGGACTTAACTACGGGGTCATCAGTCCCTAAACTTACAAACTACTTATGAACTGATTCTTGAATTTTTCCCGGCGGACATAGTAATCCATCATCTTTCGGGGGTGCACCCGGGACAGCGACAATTCTTCTTCCGATATTTCGGCTGCAAACCTTACGTGCCTATTTATACGGTAAATCACGTGATCCAAGCTACTGAGGATTAGACTGCGCATGCTCGAAGATACCACATTCGTAACTGCTGCGCTAGTCATAGATAAATATATACTTCAAAGATAATCTGTGAGCAGTGAGTGCAAACATAAACAGAGCTGTTACGTATCCACAGTGCTTACGAATGAATAATTAATCATTAAAAGTGCTAACATCAATCGGAATAGAGGACGCAGACATTCTTTCAGAACGAAGGCGTGATATAAGTGGCTTCCATGCATTGTCGAGATGAAATCCGTCGTCACGATTTAGCAGGTGGTCCGCCAGTTGTATATGTATAGCTTCCTTTACAACAGAGTCCCAGAAAGTGGAAGCTGTGGTTAAAATCTTTATTCCTTTGTAATTCATGGAGTGGCTAGTGGAAATACAGTGTTCGGCTACTGCAGACTTGTTGGACTGAAGAAGGCGTGTATACCGTTGGTGCTCAACGCATCGTTCCTGCACAGTGCGCGTTTTCCACACTCACAAGGGATTTCATAAACTCCCGCTTTTCGCAATAACAAATCATCTTTGACAGATCCCAGAAGAGCTGAGGTCTTAGGTGGTGGGCGAAAGATCACATCCACTTTATGTTTCTTCATGATTCTCGCTATTTTTGAAGACACATTACCCACGTATGGGAGAAAGGCTGTAGATTTCACATCCCGTTCCTCTTCATCTTTCTCCTGTGATTTATCTGGTGTTTTTATTTGTAAGGCTTTTTTAATCTGATGTTTCGAATAGCCATTTTTCTTGAAAACCGCCTCCAGGTGCAGGAGTTCATCCTGTAGGCTGTCAGCATCAGACACTACCTGAGCCCTGTGAACTACGGTTTTCAGTACACTCATAGTTTGCGAAGGATGGTGGCAGCTGGACGCCTGCAAATAAAGATCTGTATGGGTGGGCTTGCGATATACGCAATGGCCTAGGAATCCATCCTCTTTGCGTCGAACCAGAACATCCAGGAACGGTAAACAGCCATTCTTCTCCCGCTCCATAGTGAACTTGATGTTTTCATGAATGGAGTTAAGATGGTCTAAAAATTCTGTCAGTTTATCCTCTCCGTGGGCCACACTATGAATGTGTCGTCCACATATCTCCAGAAGACCGTCGGTCTTAATGTTGCTGAATTGAGGGCTTTTTCTTCAAAATCCTCCATAAACAAATTAGCCACTAGGGGAGAAAGAGGACTCCCCATAGCGACACCGTCAATCTGTTCAAAGTATTGTTCATGAAATAAAAAGTAAGTGGAGGTTAGTGCATGCTTAAATAAAGCTGTTATATCATCCTCAAACATGTTGCTAAGGAGAGACAAAGAGTCAGCCAAGGGTACTTTGGTGAACAACGAGACAACGTCAAAACTAACTAATAAATCAGTGCTGTTGAGTTTCAGGTTTTTTAACCTACTGATGAAATCCGACGAGTTACGGATACGATGTTCACATTTCCCCACATGTGGTCTCAACAATGAGGCTAGATATTTTGCCAGTGAATACGTTGGTGCACCTATGTTACTAACGATTAGTCGAAAAGTTAACACTTTCAATATATGCTCCAAGTTTGGTTTGAGATTTTCAATTTCTTCTGAACTGGACGTTTGCAAAACTTTGTGTACCTTTGGAAGGCCATATAATCTGGGGGGCACCGAACTGCGGCCCTTCAATTTGTTTGCAACATCTTTAGGTAGAGAACTAGCGTTCAGAAGTGATGCAGTCTTTCTCTCAACACGAGATGTGGGGTCCTTGTCAATCCTACGATATGTTGATTCATCCAGTAGGTTGTGCATCTTCTCAACGTAGACGTCTCTTGGAAGTAAAACTGTGGCATTCCCCTTGTCTCAGGAAGAACCAAGGTCTGTGAATCATTCCGGAGATTTCGTAGTGCAGTTCTTTCAGTTGAAGATAAATTACTTTTCTGTGGACGTGATCCTGTGAGTGTACGGCACGCTTCGCGTCTTATTTCTTCAGCAGAGTCACCAGGTAACTTTCCAACAGCTTCTTCAATACCTGAGATAAAAGATGTTAACGGCAAGGGCTTTGGCGTAGGAGCAAAGTTCAGACCCTTTCCTAAAACTTCCAAGAGACGTCTACGTTGAGAAGATGCACAACCTCCTGGATGAATCAACATATCGTAGGATTGACAAGGACCCCACATCTCGTGTTGATAGGAAGACTGCATCACTTCTGAACGCTAGTTCTCTACCTAAAGATGTTGCAAACAAATTGAAGGGCCCCCCAGATTATATGGCCTTCCAAAGGTACACAAAGTTTTGCAAACTTCCAGTTCAGAAGAAATTGAAAATCTCAAACCAAACTTGGAGCATATATTGAAAGTGTTCTTTTCGACCAATCGTTAGTAACACGTATTCACTGGCAAATTATCTAGCCTCATTGTTGAGACCACATGTGGGGAAATGTGAACATCATATCCGTATCTCGTCGGATTTCATCAGTAGGTTAAAAAACCTGAAACTCAATAGCACTGATTTATTAGTTAGTTTTGACGTTGTCTCGTTGTTCACCAAAGTACCCTTGGCTGACTCTTTGTCTCTCCTTAGCAACATGTTTGAGGATGATATAACAGCTTTATTTAAGCATGCACTAACCTCCACTTACTTTTTATTTCATGAACAATACTTTGAACAGATTGACGGTGTCGCTATGGGGAGTCCTCTTTCTCCCCTAGTGGCTAATTTGTTTATGGAGGATTTTGAAGAAAAAGCCCTCAATTCAGCAACATTAAGACCGACGGTCTTCTGGAGATATGTGGACGACACATTCATAGTGTGGCCCACGGAGAGGATAAACTGACAGAATTTTTAGACCATGTTAACTCCATTCATGAAAACATCAAGTTCACTATGGAGCGGGAGAAGAATGGCTGTTTACCGTTCCTGGATGTTCTGGTTCGACGCAAAAAGGATGGATTCCTAGGCCATTGCGTATATCGCAAGCCCACCCATACAGATCTTTATTTGCAGGCGTCCAGCTGCCACCATCCTTCGCAAACTATGAGTGTACTGAAAACCGTAGTTCACAGGGCTCAGGTAGTGTCTGATGCTGACAGCCTACAGGATGAACTCCTGCACCTGGAGGCGGTTTTCAAGAAAAATGGCTATTCGAAACATCAGATTAAAAAAGCCTTACAAATAAAAACACCAGATAAATCACAGGAGAAAGATGAAGAGGAACGGGATGTGAAATCTACAGCCTTTCTCCCATACGTGGGTAATGTGTCTTCAAAAATAGCGAGAATCATGAAGAAACATAAAGTGGATGTGATCTTTCGCCCACCACCTAAGACCTCAGCTCTTCTGGGATCTGTCAAAGATGATTTGTTATTGCGAATAGCGGGAGTTTATGAAATCCCTTGTGAGTGTGGAAAACGTTATATAGGTCAAACCACGCGCACTGTGCAGGAACGATGCGTTGAGCACCAACGGTATACACGCCTTCATCAGTCCAACAAGTCTGCAGTAGCCGAACACTGTATTTCCACTGGCCACTCCATGAATTACAAAGGAATAAAGATTTTAACCACAGCTTCCACTTTCTGGGACTCTGTTGTAAAGGAAGCTATACATATACAACTGGCGGACCACCTGCTAAATCGTGACGACGGATTTCATCTCGACAATGCATGGAAGCCACTTATATCACGCCTTCGTTCTGAAAGAATGTCTGCGTCCCCTATTCCGATTGATGTTACCACTTTTAATGATTAATGATTCATTCGTAAGCACTGTGGATACGTAACAGCTCTGTTTATGTTTGCACTCACTGCTCACAGATTATCTTTGAAGTATATATTTATATATGACTAGCGCAGCAGTTACGAATGTGATATCTTCGAGCATGCGCAGTCTAATCCTCAGTAGCTTGGATCACGTGATTTACCGTATAAATAGGCACGCACAGACGCTGAGAACTCAGTCTTGGACTCGCCTTGAAGATGGCTGTAAGGTTTGCAGCCGAAATATCGGAAGAAGAATTGTCGCTGTCCCGGGTGCACTCCAGAAAGATGATGGATTACTTATGAACTACTTACGAACTAAGACGGCACAAATATCCATGCCCGAGGGGGGATTCGAACCACCGACCGTAGTGGCCGTGCAGACCGTGACTGGAGCGCCTAAGTCTCCTCGTCCACCGCGGCCGGCGCTTGTGCGTATGATTCCAGATCCAGTAGTGTTTCGTAAGTGCTGAACATAAATCGAATTCTATTTCGTTAGCATTTTTATTACCGTTTGTAGCGATATGCAAAATAAAAGGGACAGATTTATGACTAGTGATGAAAGTAACTTCAAGAAGGAAAGCCAAACAATGATTTGGAGTTGAAGTGAAGATTTGAGGCAGACTGGCGATAGCGAACGGTCGGACGTGCCGTTGAGGGCTCTTATTGGAGAGAGGCAGCTCCCGCGTGTGAAGTGTCAGGTAGGAAGTACTTTTCATCCGAGTATCGACGATGTATTCGTTGTCGTTCGCCCAATAACCGATCCGTAGCGCAGCATTCTATAGTTTCTGCAAAATAGGTTTTTGCGATACGTAGCCTATAGCCTCTTTAAACCTCCGTATAAATATCGTTCTTAACATGCGGGTGTTCTTATATCCTAGAGCTATTGTGAAGTTTTACTTGAAAAATTTGGTGAGTGGTGTCAGAAAATTGAAGGAAATAAGAGCTGAAAACAATATTATTTTGCTGATTTCTTAAACAGGCGCCATTAGTTAAACCACTGCTCCTCCGTCATTTGTAAAGGTATTAGAAACCTTCAACAAACTCTTTACCTGTAACAGCTCAAATTACGGTACTCACGCACTGTTATATATACGCAGTATCGACGAATTCATATGTTAAAATGTTTGTAAATCTGTGGTACTCAACTTATTTGGTCATCAGTCCCTCGGCTTACAAACTCCTCAAGCTAATTAAACTAACCTAAGTCCAACACACACACACACACACACACACACACACACACACACACAACACTTACACACACACAGACACACACACACACACACACACACACACACACACACACACACACACACACACACATATGCACACGCATGCCCAAGGGAGGACTCGAACGTCCGACGACGAACAGCAGCGCGCTCCGCAGCAAGGCGACTTAGATCGCTCGGACACACCACCGCGTCTATCTGAACAATAGTGCTTATATTTTCTCATCAATTCTGATCTTGAGCACTTCCCTGTAGAAGAGCATTGCAACTACGCTCGTGTAAACAGATATAACTTAGCTGTGTCATTGCCTATAGATGTAGTGGTTAAAGTTTCGATTACTGATACGATTTCAGATTGTTCAGAAACTGTCGTCCAAACAATCTCATCTTCATCAATGCCAAGGTGACGTTAAACATGACCGAACAGTCTCCAACGGCGCCTTCCGGCAATTACGACCACCGTCTTTAAGTTCCTAGAAAATGTCGCTACAGGTATTACTGTACAAGTTGAAGAACAGTACTGAATTAAGAAAAGCTAAATTCGCTGTTTAAAAAATGATGTTTCTGTAGAAGCGTAGACCACTATTACCTTGTCGTCTTTCATGATTTTATTTGTGTTGTACGAGTACTTCCATTTTTCCAAGAAACATAATTTATCCTATTTCAGTGAACAACATACTGCCCTTCCCCATGGTGAAGAACATAACACAGTAAAGTTATTCATATCTTAATCATTCTCTTAATATGGGAATCGGGCATGGATATTTGTGCCGTCCTAGTTCGTAAGTAGTTCATACGTAGTTTGTAAGTTTAGGGACTGATGATCCCCTACTTAAGTCCCATAGACTATACAAACATTTGAACATTTGAATATGGGAATCACAGCAAAGAATCATATGACATTTTTCTTACACAAAGCGCTCTATACGACGTTCATCGTTGGATTTAACTGAGAGTAAATGTTATACGATACTTAAATCCCCATCCATTTTGTGTTACCCGTATAGGCTTGTCATTCACGCAACTTTAAGCCGCTTCATCGCGGGTACAGTCTAGTACAATAATCAGATATCGTGTTTTTGTGCATCGTGACTTACGCTATTGAAAAATATAGCAAATCAAAACATATTTACATGCGCATTTGTGCTATCGATCAGGTAACTCACAATGAAGCTTACAGTTACAGATTTGGTAATCAAACAACTCCTTCCATCTTTGAATCGAATGAAAACAGTTCCCAACTCGAAATATTGTCTGCCACATGGATGACACTCTGTTCCACAGCAATATTCACAAAGACTTTCAACTTCCCATTTTATTACTTTTTAAATATTTTTCTTAATACAGCCAGCATTTATGACTATCTTCAGACAGATCTTCGTGGAAAATTGCAGATATTTTAACACTAGAAGTACCACCGCGGTGTTCCGAGTGTACTAACGCCCTCCATATTCAGCGTAGCACAACACCCTCTCATGACTTTTAATCATTTATGAAGTAGTATAACTCACCAAAATTTCATCCCAAAACGGCCAACTACAAGTATGCAATATTTATCTGTTATACTATTACTACCATGTTGGTCATAAACAGTTCAACACAATTTGACGTCAGTAACTTCAGTTTTTAGACATTAAATAATTTCTGGGCGTGCCTCAATGTTATTCACGATTTGTTGGAGTATAATACGACTCTTTGGGCCAAACATAAAGTGGAATATTCAAAATTTGTAGGTCCAGGGACGCCTTACATCCGCGCGGCTATCGGTTTTCTGCGGACTGGCGACATTCAGACCTGTGAAATGGTACTGGGGAGCTACAGTATAATCGTACCTCTATCTGAGGCACTATTGTTGGTTCAATGACAAGTCAGATCTCAGGCGCGTCACCCTTATAGAGGTTTCTCTCTGATTATCTCTGCCTTTGGTCAAGCCGTGTGGGAAGAGGCATTCATGGTAGCAGCGATATCAGCTTGAGATTTATTTTCGTTAGTTCGCGTCATTGAAGATATGATGGCAAAACGACGAGTTCAAATACTCAGATTCTCTACTATCTACATTTTATTGACACAATCAAGTGACGAATCCGGTAGCGAGACAAGCACAGAGGAGCACAACGATTTTGTTACAGTAGAACCAGCTGATCAAGTATTTCAGATGCATAAAATGAACGACAAAATAATAGGACACATCTGATGATGATTTATCTCTTGCACAACCTAAGCATGTACCATTGTACCTAAGATTTTGAACCAATAAACACGCAGTCCACTGTCGTTCTTTGTTTTATTATTTAGGTGTCAGTTCATGGATCTCTTTATTCTAAGTAATGAGCCTAATGGCTGTCAGGTCAATGACAATTCTGAGAGGAAACTCCCAGAAATTGTGAAATTTAATAATGACAGAGACAGCAAAGGATTTGGTACAGCAATTGAATGGAATGGACAGTGTCTTGAAAGGTAAATATAAGATGAACATTAACAAGAGTAATTACTATGGTATTGGAATTTAATGCCAGAAAATCGGGCGACGGTGAAGGAATTAGATTAGGCAATGAGATATAAAATGCAGAATGGCTCCGGGAAGCAAAGCGTTTCTAAAGAAGCGAATTTTCTTATCATCCAGTATTAATTAAAATTTTAGGAAGTCCTTTCTGAAATCATTTGTCTGGAGTGTAGCATTGTATGGAAGTGAAACGTGAACGATATGGATTTCAGACAAAAAGAAGGTAGGAGCTTTTGAAATATGGTGCTACAGACGAATGATGAAACTTAGATGGGTGAGTCACGTAACTAAAGAAAAGGTTCTTAACCGAATTGTGCAGAAAAAAAGTTTCTGGAATACGATGACTAAGGGAAGGGATAGATTGGTGGGACACATTCTGAGACATCGAGGAATTGTCAACTTAGCATTAGTAGGAACTGTGTGGGGTAAAAATCGTAGAGGGAGACCGAGGGAAGAATACAGTAAGCAGATTGAATAGGATGTAGGTTGCCGAACGTATTCTCAGGTGAAGATACTTGCTCAGTACAGGGTAGCGTGGAGAGCTTCATCAAACCAGTCTACTGACTGAAGACACTATAACAACAATAAGGAAACCCATGATGGAGTCGTAGTTGACCAAATGACAAGATATTAGTGCCCAAGCTGGCACTCACTGATGGCCTGTGCATATATTTTACAACATTCATGACTTTGCAATAATCAGTGCTCATATAGTTTTTAAGTTATGTATGTTTGCCAGCAGCGGTGGCCGAGCGTTCTTCGGCGCGCCAGTCACAGTCTGCACGGCCACTACAGTCGGGAGTTCTAATTCCCCCTCGGGCATGGATGTTTGTGCTGTCTTTAGTATGAAGTAGTTCATAAGTTGTTTATATGTTTAGGGACTGATGACCACGCCGTAAAGTCCCATAAGCTTCACAAACATTTGAACATTTGAATTTTACGAAGATGGGAAGACGAGCATGTATTGTCAGAATCATGAGCTTGCTGCCCCTTACAAACCGCATTGGGAAGCCAAACTCTCCCTACAACCGAACGGTGGTGGCGCTGGGCAATATAAAAGTAGAAGGCATTTTCAAATCCAGGATTCCTACAAACAACAAAAGGGGAATAAAACGCTAAAAGTATGTTTCAAGTGCAACAAGCACGTGTGTGAAACCTGCCAAGCCAAAACACTTGTGTAACGTCTGAACAGTGAGACCACCCCAGCTTAGACAATGCTGTAACAATTTCTTCCAAAATATTTCCAAACACTTACAACAATAGACTGTATTGATTCTTTACTTTTGAACCCTTGATTGCAATGACGAAGAAAACATGTAGCATGATCACAAATACTCGTCACTGAAAAAAGTAAAAATACCATTAGTAGAGGTATAAACAATATGTTTTCAGTATGTTTCAATCTCTTTATATAGATATACATTGTAAAATTACATTTACTCGTTTTAATTATGTTTTAATGGAAGACGGTGCTACTTCTTCAGGAATATTTAAGTAAAAGAACATTTAATCCTGAAAATTTACATTTGTTTGCGAACTATGAATGTTAGAGAACAAATTATATTTATCTTGCCCCCAAGAGATTTGTTGTATTTAATACTAACATGGTGAAACCGAAAACATCAGCAAAATACTAATGATATGGTAATATGCCACTATGGGTCAAGAGTGACTGCTATGGGTACGGGAAAGTCTGGTATTTCTAGTGTTAAACGTGTTATGTCATAACCTGGATCCAGATACGTTCAGTAGGGTTGAGTTTGAATTGATATGGCGTTAAGTTGACGACAATCAGATCCGCGCCTTCGCAGTACCGTTAGTAGTATACTGATACCTTTATGTAACATCCTGCTTGCTTCGATAATTCCACTTTAACTGCAGGAGAATCGACATTACCTCAATTTTCTGTATGCCTTTTTACAAAGTGTCTTCTTTTCGCCATTACTCTTGTTGCATATGTTCATCTTTAATAATGTGATGAGATTCATTGCACTGAATACGGGAGGACTATAATTTGGAAAGAACTTTGAATCGTCGGACGTCGAAATCTCGCACGTTGCGTCCTCTACGATTTTCTTTGGCGCAACAGGAAGGGGTGTCGCTTACCGGGTGGTTTGTTGGGGGAGCGGTGTTGGATGGCGGCAGCAGGACAGCGAGGTATGGTGGGAGGGGTCTCGAGTGCACGGGGCATGTATACTCGGCGTCACGTACGAAGGCGGCACAGTTTTCAAGTTGCCTCCTCCTCGCTAGGGCTGGAGACTTTGAGTGGATTGCATTATCCAACCGGTAACTAAGCCTTATCATAACGTGTAAGCTTTCACGGCCCGCGTCTTCAGTAATTAAAACTTCCGGGCTGAGAGGCCGTGGTCGAACAGTAGAAATTTCTTCCCCTGACGTTTCGTTGCCGGCTGCGGGCAACATCTTCTGAGGTGAGTCGACGACTGGCTGCAGGGCCGTGGAGATCCTGCTTATATAAAGGGCATAGAAGGCGCCACCACTCGGCACGTGATGTCAACAGTAAAACTATCTCTGGCTGGCGTCATTACTCTCGATCAAAGGTAATCGATTGTCACATCTTTGGTACACAGTAGACCGCCATATCTTGTCTAACTTCAAGCCTTCTTACTTCCTGTTAAAATTATTGCGGTGTTTAAAAATCTCTATAGCCTCTCTAATAATAATAATGCGATGTCTTGGCTAGCACGCTTGTCTCACTAAATTTTATTTGGTGGTCACCGTTTTCAAAAACATGTTCTGCTACGGCCGATTTGTCCGTGTGTCCCAGTCGACAGTTCCTCTTATGTTCCGTTAGGCGAGTATTGATACTTCTTTTAGTTGTTCCAATATAAACCTTCCCACAACTCCGGGTGTGTATAAGATTCCATACGAGATTGAAGGCTGTTCTCAAATTGAGTGATCCCTCGCGTTTGTATAAGTTGTCAGTAAATAACTTACTAATTTTGGTTTCTTCGGTTTGTTATACGACACTGTACACAATCTTTTAGCATTGTTGTTATTTAGAATGACTGAATGCCTTTTATACGTTTTCCATTCTACCATCCAGAGTTCTATTTCTTGAGGCTTGTAATATGGAGTAGGTACACGAATCATTCCCTGGATGTATTGTTTGATGGCTTGACGCTGATCCAGTGCCCCAAAGCAAAATATTGAGTAGGCTCGGGGCAGACACGATGTGGGAGACGGCGTTTCACACTCGCTCATTGAAAATGGACGGTTAACATGTATACAAGATCAATCTGGACAGACGCACATGCCAGCATACCAGTTACAGGATTAGGGGAGAGCCGACGGTCTCTCATCAACTTCACCCAGTACGTTAACAGTGATCCTGCATGTGGTTTTTTAGAAGGTTAGTCACATTGATATAGGCAAATACTGTACATGTTAAATTTATGTTACTGCTAAGATCGCGTATTCAGACCTTTACTTGGATTTGCCAGTTTCGGTCGGTCTTGCCGCTATCATCAGAATTAAAAAAATCGCAAAGAAGAGGATCAATAAAAGCACCTGCGTCGCTAACGTGCAGCAACCGATAAAAATCATAAGTGTAAACATTCTAAAATGCTACTTACATACTTGACAAAAAGTGACTGTCAAACTATTATACATACTTCTGTCTTTAGTTCGTGTTACAGGTTTGTCAGTTACGTAAACTGTTGTTTGTCAGATGATAAAATGTACACGTTGTTTCCCCCACAACATCTCTCTCTATAGACATGCGTCTTGTTGACGTGTTATTGTGAGTCCTCATCACATTCAACTTCGCGAGCACGCGATGCTTTCACGCGCCCACAGTTATCTAACTGATCACTAGAGGGCGCCCTCTTTCTAAACCTCATATTTTCCCACTGTTTTTCCAGGATATTATGTTCACATTTCAGTCGGTTATTTTACGGCTATGGTAGACAGATAACTCTCATAGCAATGTATAGCCCCAATATGTTTTAAATTTCTAAGGATAATTTACAAAAACATAAAGGTACGTATTTTAATTGGATGACTGTTTTTACACATTTTACAAACACATAATATTAAAATAAAAATCGTCTTTACTAGAGTTATATACAATATGTAAGGAGATCTGTTTCATATTAAATCGGCGAACAATAAGGTAAATTCAGGTATAAATTTATAAAATAAAATATCATAAGATGCCAGTTTAATCTGTCAAATCCGTTCACATGAATAAAGATTAAAAACGATCTTGGCTGTTTCCATAATAAATTAATAGAAGAGATCACCAATAAATTTACCTATAAAATTGTTATACGTGTTTTATAGTACATAATTTCGCTTCCAATCCTCAGTCCTGTGGCAGTACAATTTTTTATGCAGAACTGAAACGGAAATTTCTATCCACTCTCCCTTTCTCCCTCTGTCACGTTCTCTCATTTACAGCTTCAAGCACAGTTTCACCAAACAGCTGTAGTAAAGGTATATTAAATAGTAAACAGGTGTACGAATGAATAAAATTTTAGACGGTGTAGATCACATCAAAATGTATTTGGCATTATGATAAAGTTGAATATTATAACTGGGAAAATATTGAGGTAGATTTAGTTAAAATCATTTGTTTGTAGCATAAACTATTCAGCAGTTTTAGGCTTGCCGATGTTCTTCAGATGCTGTGTGGAGCTAGTTCTGTAACAGAAAATCCTTCCGTAATCTAGAAAATATCACGAACCATTGGAACTACTACGAAAACCAGAGTCTATTTCGTACTTCATGCCCTGAAAGCTCTCATAATTTTTTTTCAGGTTTGCATATAACCGCCATATGTAAATTCTCCGAAATGTAATTTAAATCTTCATAAATGCATTGTGTCACGCATACTAACGAGGTGATTATTTCACAGTAAATTACGCTTTCGTAGGTTTTAAAGTTCACAGACAGACAGCACACGTTTTTAAATGTCGCTGTATGTAACAGGTCTCCGTATAGAAACTGTTACTATTTTCTACTATCACCCAGCATGAACTGTACGAATAATTGTGAACGACATCGAGAAGCAATTAACTAGATTTTATGTGACTTTATCGTCGTGTTTAACATTTACACAATGTGTAATGTGTCTCTGTGATTGATTCTGGTTTCGAGAGTCACTGAAGAGCGAGTCCCTTTGTGGCTTAGACAGTATTTTTATACCATTACTAGCTTTACGCGAATTGCTCTGCAGTATTTTTATTCGTAAGTAGATACACATATGCAGATTAGATAGGTATATAAAAAATAAGGACAATGTGTTTTGTGCATTATTTAATGTCAATTAGAAATGTAATGAGTATGTGAGAAGTATAGATTTTGTTGATCTTCGTCACGTGCTTCCGTTCTCATATCCGTAGATTCTACGATGACCACGAACACATGAAATCCACATATAGGCTACTTATGTCTGTTGTCACATATGTCAAACAGCTTTTGTAATTGTAATTCATCCTTATCCTAACCTGCAGTTGTTTGAAACATATAAGAAAACTAGAGTTCTGCCATTTCACGTTTGTAGTTTCTAGATGAAAGAACTGACTGTCAACCGCCGGATTGTTCGTAGTTTTGCAACGTGCGGCTCTTGACCTTTCCTTGCTACGGACAATCTCTCTCAATTTCCTGGGAACCGTGCCTACGTTGGCATTGTACCACCCGGCTGAGTGAGAGACGACATTCTATTCGCTACAAATTACGAACCGTTCATTCTATGGGACTTATATTATTATTTTTTTATTTTTTTATTTGCACGTTTACAGTTTGTTGGTTAACATCTGGTTATTCCTTACGGTATGTCATAAACTTAAGTAAAATCCTAATATGTGTACCTTCGTATTTTGTTGTGAAAGGGAATTGGATATAAGGTACATCCCACTCTCTCTTTTCCCTTATGTCTCCCTCTTCCTACCCTCTCCTCGTTCCCGTATTTGTCGATATCCTCCTCCCTACCCTCCCTCGGTGTCTCTCCACCTGCCTGCCCCGTTCCTCCCCCCCCCCCTATCACCCCCTCTCCTAACCCCTCTTCCTATGAATCTCAACCTGCTACCTCTCCCATCTGTCTACTCGTCACGCTCTCTTGTCTCCCCACCCATCTTTATTTCAACTTTTTGCCCATACTCTGTCTCTTCATTTAACTCACAAACTTTTTAGTGTCAAATTCAAAAGTTTTATAATGATAGTTCTTGACTGTATGATTTGTAATTTTAATACTGCGTGTTTCTTTATTCGCACATGTTTCTATGTAGTTAATTTTTACAGAAATAAAAATTAGTTGCGATAAAACTCGGAAATGTCTTAGTCAATATGCAGTTATTTTGTTTGCTTTAATACAGAAGTAGCTTTGAAAAACAAGAATGGGGAACATCCGAAAGCACAGTTGCAAAGTAGAATCACACCAAAAACATAAAAGGTAAAAAAAAAAAATGCAAGATTCACGACCAATTCCTACCACCATAAAATGTCGTGAGATATCATGGGGAAACAAGTCGGTTGTTTTAGTTCGTGTTCATGGAAGCAGGTATTCAACACATTTTCATAATTTTTAGTTATCTACCAACATCTGTAGGGACTATATCAAGATTATACATCTTTATTCCTATAATAAATATAATGACTCGGCAGTCGCATTTTATGTTTTTGGTGGGATATCACTTATTTTTGTAAGTAGTCCTTTTCTGTAATTTTTTTTTGTATATCAGCCACGTATTTTCTTAAAACCCACTCCCTGTGGGTTTGATTTGATGTAACAGTATTTGGGAAGTACGGAAATTAGTGTTGTGGAAAATATTTTAAGCCTACTCCAATACATAAAATGGTAAATTGGATTTTAATCATTTATTGTTTATTGTTATTCCGGTATATAAGGGGTATCACTGAATAATTCCCCCTATAATTGTAAATACAGCTCCTATAGAAAGTACATAACGGAAATTATTGTTCAATCCCTTTATTACGTACAGTACTGCCACCTGTGGTGGATCATTATACAAATATCATTAAGTTCGAGTTGTATTTCGCATCAGAGTGTGAACTTCATAATACACACAATTTGCCGATGAGGTATCTTTCCTGTATAAGTGAAAGTATTATTACACATATATCAACATGTTTGTCTAGTATGCGATAGAATATTACATATGGCACTCTTGGCGTAGTGTGCGGAAGTTGGCAGCGACCGACGAATGACACTTCGGAAAACCAGTCACGTAGAATGAGGGTCATAGTCGTTCACATGATGTAAATATTTAATTCTGTTCCTGCTCGGTAGTTGACAGGTTCTTGTATGTACCCTCATAAAGCGAAAATTTCGATGCCAACATTTGCATATTACGCCACCGCAGTATGTAAATTTTAGCCTTTACATCAAAACTCTAAATGTGGCAAAATGTTATCAGTTTATCCCTCTTTCTGATGACAAATAATTGTTGATACATTGTTTAAAGTGACAGGGAGACTAATAATATTGTATTCGGTAGTGCCACTCTGTGGTTCTGCCGAGGATTTTGTTTCGGCATATTCCCAGAGTTTTCCTATTGGTGCTCATCGATTTCTTCTAATTGATGTTACCAACGGTTTTTTTTTTCTAATATCGATTATCCCTAGGGCAGTAGTTGTTACCATTTCAATTTTTAACCTTCACTTTTTATTAGAGTTGGACAATGTAAATCGTGATCCTAGCTATAGATTGGAAAAGATCTACTTCGTTTTACCACCCTTAACTGCTATGTACACTCATGATTATTTTAATTGTGTGCATCTACGGCAAACTATCTATATAAAAATGTTGTTTGTAAATCTATCGGACCAAACTGCATGGTCATCAGTCCGTAGCTTACAAACTACTTAAACCTATGTAAACTAACCTAAGCACAAACACACACACCCATGCCCTAGGGAGGACTCAAACCTCCACGGCGAGCAACCGCGCGCCCCGCAGTGAGACGCTTTAGACTCCTCGGCTACTCCACCGCGGCTATCTATATAAGTTTCATTGGCATCCTGATAAAATGATTCAATTTTCAAGTTCGCGTATTTATTCTATAATGATATTACGTGTCAATTCAAGCTTAATGTTGGCAACATGAGCAGAACCTCCTAGAGAAGACAGAAAGCAATATTCACTCCAGGGAGTTTCTACTCTACGGGGCAGACCATAGATAACATAGCCTGCGCGACTCCCAGATCCCTTACGTCTCCCTCTGTCTACCGTGTTGCGCTTTCAAGCCAACGTCTAGCGCAGAGGAAGCCAACTTCAGACGGTGTGACGTGTGAGCAGGAAGAGCAAGCCTGTCAATCCGTGTGACGTCAGGTGTGAGCCGTGTTCACAATGTTGCCTAGATAAACGGGGCCGTGAGTACGTAGCTGGAGGGCTCAGTCAGCAATAACGTTCTAGACAACAATAAGATGGCGAGTACAAGCAAAACGGAGCAGTCGGTTTTTCTCTCTGAGTGGGAAAATATGTTTCTTTGTGTGCAATGCTGTGAAGGTTCAAGCTGTTTAGTGTGTAACTGATAAGTACGAGGAATTAGAAAACAGTAATTTACAATTTCATTATTCCCCGTGCCACGCAAATGAGTATGGGAAATATGAAGGAGACGAACGAGAAGCCTTAATATATGAATTAAAAGAACGTGCTGATGTGGAGAACTGTCAGTGTAACGAAGCGTCTGTCGGGGTGAGCTACAAAATAGTTCCACATTAAAAGTTGTACGTAATGTTTAATGTTGAATCTTTCATTTAATCAGACAACAAAAGTAGTTTATTTTAAAGTTACTCATTCAAAACCTAATCTGGTATTAGTTGCAGTCTAAATAGTAGTCATACAATGATGTTTAACAGTTAAGATCACTAAGTCATCAAATAACTTCATCAACTTTTAACTGAACACGTTCATTGTTCATTAACACAGTAATTTGGTTAAATCATGGCCCTGATATTGATTTACATACTGTTAAATGTGAAACAGTGCATGAAACTGATTATATATGCAACGGATCTTTTAACAAAACAGATGTGACATGTAACCTACATGAAACACACACTGATTGTACTCAAAAATATGACTGCGAGAGAGATATTAAAAACACTAACCGCTTTCATAATGTTCGACTACGATAATTTTATGCAGATCAGTACCTGATTATCAAAACTCAGTATCATACTCAATTAACAGCAGTGTAGCATAACGATCATTTACTACGGTACCAATAACGATATCTGTTCAACAAGATTACAAAATCGATACTGTACTTTAAACCCAGAAATAACTAATTCTCAAATAAAGGAAGTAGGTTAACCTTCTAACTACGTAAATGAAACAGGAAAGAGCGGCCAACTTTGTTAATAATCACCATTACATTACTTAAATGATACAACCTTTTCATAATTACATGAAATGCTATTACCTTCATTCCAGGGGTGGTACAACCTTCTTTTCTCCCCAATTCTGTTCAGTACCTCCTCATTAGTTACGCGATCCATCCACCTAATCTTCAGCATTCTTCTGTAGCACCATATTTCAAAAGCCTCTGTCCTCTTCCTGTCTGAACTGTTTATCGTCTATGTCTCACTCCCCTACAAGGCAACACTCCATACAAATGCCTTCAGAAAGGACTTCCTTAGGCTTAAATCAATATTCGATGTTAACAAATTTCTCTTTTTCAAAAACGCTTTTCTACCCATTGCCATTCTGCATTTTATATCCTCTGTACTGCGACCATCATTTGTTATTTTTCTGCCCAAGTAACAAAGCTCATCTACCTCCTTTATTGCTTGGTTTCCCAATCTAATTCCTTCAGCATCACCTGATTTTCTTACACTGCACTCCATTACCCTAGCTTTGCTCTTGTTAATGTTCATCTTATATGCACCTTTCAGCACACTGTCCATTCCATTCAATTGCTCTTCCAGGTCCTTTGCTGTATCTGACGTAATTACTACGTCGTCGGCAAAACGCAATGTTTTTAATTCTTCACCCTTCACAATTGTATGAAATGCAATATATACTTGCTGGCACTGCAGCCTCTGCTCTACATCTGAGGCATATACGCAACTCCTCTCTAACTGAGCTGAACCACTAATCTGACTCTTTGTCTCTCTGCACGAGCTACAATGCTATGCGATACATAATCATTGCCAAAGATGAAACTTCACAGATATATGTACACATATCGATACACACAGAAGAAGCAATATTATACATTTTCTTGCAAGCAAGTTACTCGACACAAAACAGAAGGCACAATATTAGAAATTTTTTTACTGATTCATCAGTATAAATTTTCTATGGACACGTTTCAACCTATAGCCTAGAAAGCTAGACAATTTACTGAGGGTGAATTTGGAGAGAAATGATTGTAATGGCTGCTGAAGAAATGTGTCCACATTTGCTAGAAGACTTTGAAAAAGTAAGTTTGTTTCTGAAGCTGTTGAAAGCGTTAGTCTGCGGTGGAATAAGTTTGTTTCTGTTGCAATGTGGGATTAATAGCACGGGCTAAAGAATGTGTGAAACATGTTTATGGTACAACACAAGAACTCACTGCCATCCACCTCATATCTTATCAAGAGAATCTCTGCGCCAAATACATGAAAATTAGAAATGTTATGGATACGGTGGTACAAGTCACAAATTCCATCTAGAGACAGGCAGTTTAAAAGGTTTCTTGGAGAATGTGGTACTGGGTATAGTGATCTTTCTTATTTTTGCAATGTGCGATGGTTGAGCAGTGGTGATGTGCTAAATCGGGTCTTTGTATTAAGAAATGAAATAACATTATTCACGGCTAGTCAAAATCAACGTGTTACTCATTCGCAAGAAGAAACCTGAAATTATGACTTAGCATTCCTTGCTGATTGAACAGGCCACTCATATGATTTACATAGCTCACTCCAAGAAAAAGGCCTTCTCATAACAGATGTGTACTATAGAATAAAATCCTTCAAAAGACACTGAATCTGTGGATGAATCAACTTCTAGGTGTTGGAGCACTGCGCATTTTTCGGAGGTATCGAAAGTGCGTGGATCTGATCTTACTCTCTCTCAAGAATATGTGCAATTTCTAGACGCTCTTCGTAACCAGTTTGAGTCCATGTTTTGACTGTTAACTATGTTTCAGCTCTTTGCAACACCTTTTTCAGTCAATGTTAACAATGTTTCTACCAGACTCCAAATGGAACTGTTAAACTTACAGTTTGTCGATATTGAAAGAAGAATATAGACACTACGAAGGCTTGACCGATTTTATAAGAATGTTCCTCAAATCGCAGTTCCGAGGTTGTATGCCCTTGCTTCACGGATGTTGTATATGTTCGGTTCGAGATATGTGTGTGAACAGCTCCTTTCTATTATGAGGTTAGCAAAGTCCCAATACCGAAAAACTTTTCCACTCACAACCTAACATGCAGTCTTCGGTTACAAATATCTCAAACATTACATCCTAACACTGAAAAACCTTTAGTACCCTCTACGAACAATAAAAACAACAATGAAAAACTAAAGAAAAACGAAATGGAAAATGTCGGTACATTTCTATTTAATTTCTATTTACAAAGTGAAGGACTACCAATGGGTTTCCCAATTTCACATACTATTGCAAATATCTTTATGAACCACATAGAACAGGTCATATTTAACAAAATATTCCCACACAGGTACAAGATCATATACTGGATTAGATATATGGATGACATCTTATGTCTCATAGATGAACCAAGCTCAAAAATAGACCAGTTGTATATTTCTATTCATAATAAAATACAATTCACAGTAGAAAATGAGCAAAATAGACAGTTAAATTTCCTAGATGTCACCATAAAGATACTGAACAGCCAGCATACATTTGACACATTTAGGAAACCAACAACGACAGACACAATTATACACCGCATATCTAATCACCCAGATACACCGAAACATGCAGCACTTAGACACATGCTCCAGAGACTAAACACCATCCCATTAGACACAGATAACTACCAGAAGGAAATGAACACCATAGTACAAATAGCCACAAACAATGGATACAAAGAATACCTAGTAATAAAGCTGAACAATAAAATTAAAAAACAAATAAACACACCAATACCACCACCACAAAAGCATAATACCACACAAACAAACACACAAAACACACACACACAAGAACAACGCAAAGGCAGAGAAATGAATGAAACAACAGATCGTATACAATGACATACAATCACAAATACACACACAGAATATCCAATATTTTCAAAAAACAAGGAATCAAAATAGCCCACGAAACTAACAACTCACTTCAAAAATATTTTCCAAAATCAATAGAAAATACATATCCATACAGAAAATCAGGAATATACCAACTGAAATGCAACACATGTAATGGAAGATACATTGGTCAGACTAAAACAACATTTGACAACAGATATAAAGAGCATGTACGAGCCTGGAAGTATAAAACAAGTCACTCAACATTTGCAGAACACTTACAGCAAAACCAACACAAAATCACCACCAGAGACACAGACATGGAAATATTAAGAATAAACAACAACAAAAAACACCTGATGACCCTTCAAGAAAACTATAATATCCAAAAAACAATAACAGAAAAGAAACATCTCATAAACGACCAAACAAATCTAGCAAACAACACACTTTTCAAAATTATTGACCACCTAACATAGATATAAATATTATGAGAGTCAACACCCCTTTCACAAAAACACAAATCGCGATACCCTCACCTCCTCCCCCCCCCCACCCTTACAACCCAATTAAACCTGCATTTACTCATCTGAAAAACATCTTAACACCCTGTTCACGAAATCAAATATATTTCTCTCTCTCTCTCTCTCTCTCTCTCTCTCTCTCTCCCTCTCTCTCTCTCTCTCTCACACACACACACATGTAGAATGAAGTCGTATTTATATTGTAAATATATAACGTTGGCAACACTCACAGACCAAACGAAAAACAAATGAACACACGAAAACATAGCCACACTGTGGTGAAATGACATAAACAGACAGGCATTCCCCGTATAACAGGTGATATGTAATCGGTATACATTTCAAAAGTGAAGTGATGTGATGTGCTGAGATGAAAAGGAAAAACGAAATAAAAACACACGAAAAGTGCTGTACAAAGCCCTGAAACATACAACCACGAAAAAACGAACTCCGGCCAACAAGACGGAGAAGCAGTAGTAACATGTAAAGAAGATACATCAACACCGTGAGTAGACCGAATATTAAATTAAAAACACTTAGGCCTAACGTGCAAAACGTTTTTTAAAAACTGTTTTTAATCTATTTATCGAAAACAAATGTACAAACCTTTGTATCATTTACAGACCACAGAAGATGCTTTTAAAATAAAGAAGCGAAACGCGTCTGGTGTAGAATAAATCTCTTAATTGCAGTTAGCATAAGACAGATTACCTCTTATAATCAATTTTAACAGCTGCCTCGGTATATGGCCACACAACAGAAACATTGAATTTCTATTTAATTGTACTGCACAGTTTTGCTCTAAATCATAGAGAAAATTGTAATATGTTCCATTCTCTCTACTTTATAACAGTGGTATATTCACTTAAACTGCACCTATATTATACGATTCTCATGGTATAGAGGCGATATACAATTGTCTGTAATCTGTGTCTACCATTTAATTAAAATAACATGTTTTAAAATTTGGAGATCGTGGACCTCACTGTATTTTTCACATCAGATCTGTTTCCAGTGCCTCCTAATGTGCTGCATTCCACAAGCTGCATTCTGTTTCTCCACAGCAGCAGTGCAGAGCAGGTGACGTCACACGTTAGACTCTCCTTCCTTGTGAGCAGGCACAGCGGCCTGGGCTGACGTCACACCGGTGCTGCCTTTTCTCCCCTGGTCTAACGTTTTTGATCCCGATCTAAAGTTTTTGCCCCGCATCATGTAACGGAATTTTCGACATTTATAACTGAAATTAAGATAAAAGTAGGTGTCATTGGTACTGTTTCTATTTGCAACAATTTAAGACATATCTTACCATTTACTCTTCATTCTCTAATCAGGTGTTTCATGTCATTTTTAACACCTCTTCACTTAGCAGAACAACAATTTAAGATATATCTTACCATTTACTCTTCATTCTCTAATCAGGTGTTTCATGTCATTTTTAACACCTCTTCACTTAGCAGAAAGATGACGGCTACATTAAAATGAAAAGTAAAAATACAAAGATCACGGCACCAGGAATTGAACCAGCGATTTCTCGGACGTGAGCGTAGCACTCTATCACAACACCATTACCCACCTATTGTAACGTCGAGATAGTGGATACTATTCCGTCGAGAGAATATGTGTTCGAGAACGGGAATAATATTTACAGATGTTTGAATTTTTCCTTCCATTACAGGCTGAACACTATATAAATACAAAATACTACGTTTGTGTGTCTGCTAGAAGTACCTTAGAAGTTTGATGATCGGTGAGTCAGTGAGTGACAGAATTACCGATTTTGGACTGCTAATATTTCCTGAACTATATGGTGTAGAATGATGTAATTTGAAAATGTAGCTAGTTCTAGTAGATACTCCTGGTAACCTAATATTCAGGCTTTCAGATTTATCCACAACGGAGATACAGGGGGTTCGAAAGTGCCGTCTACTGCTTCTAGAAAAGGATCGTACGGCCGTGCACTAGACTTGGTGGTGGACTGTCGTGGCCCCAGAAAAGTAAAATCTGACGCCTATACACAAATGTTGAGCAGCTGCACCCGTAGGTATATTCGGACATACTTCCGCTCTTTTGATAAATCTTAAGAGTAATACGTTAATAAGAAAACTAAGCTGAATTTTTTAATCTTACTTTAGAAAAACGTGTGTCATAAGTATCTTGATAAAATTTTCCACACTCTATCTAATACTTCGTATGGTGTCTCGCGAAGTATACCTTAATTACAGCCTTCGACTCATACCCGTAAAATTCTACTCCTATCTTAAAAGCCTTTCTGCACACTTGACCATGAAAACATTATGAAAAGCACCGTCTATATTAAATTTCGTATTGTCCTTATAAAATTCGACATACACGTACACTTTTCTTCCGGTCTTGACCATGAAAATAACACAGGGGGCATATAATTTCGCATGCTGCTTGGGGAGGTTACTTACAGACTTCTACAAAATATACAGGGTTTTTCCGATTTTGATGAAATTTGCACAGCTAGAGGGAGATAAATGTTTACAAAAAATTATGTATGGTGGATGGCGTAGGGTATTTTACTTACAGACTTCAATACAGACCTACTCTTCCTTTCCTGGACAAACTCTGCGCACTTGACCATCAAAGAAAGAGGGTTCCTTACAAGTGTATGACACCTTTTTAGTAAAGCTATTGAACAGTCTTGTCAGGCATATATGTTTTCATGGGGAGCGTTTTTTGCAAGGTACCCTCTGTCATGTACCATACAAACATTTACGTACCCAGTAATCTTCCGCATGGTTTAAAGGTTATGAGTTCAAAAATTCGTAAAGAATGGAGCAAAACTATGCATTTTGTAAACGTCCGTTAAGTACCCTCCACCACGGATAGAACGAAATTTTATACAGACAGTGACATTCCTCTTGCTTTCAAGGTAGAGCGTGCAAGATTTCATCAATATTGAAACATAGCTATAGATTTCTGTGCAACAGAAACGCAGCCCGCAGGGTCACAATGAAAAACGCACATTGCTGTTATAAAATATTTCAGTTTTATTTCAAACAACCCCATGTTCTGAAAATAACAAAAACAACAAAAATTGGTTCTGTGAAATTGGTCGAGCCGTTTTGAAGTTATGGCGCGACCAAGGTATATAGGGATCCATTTTTATGCTGCAAAGTACCCTATCCCCATGAACCGTATGAATCTTAAGGTAGGCGTTGACGTTCTCTTGTTTTGAAGGTAAAGTTTGCGGAAGTTCGTGAAGCTCGGAATGAAGCTGTAGATTTCGTGAGTCTGTAGGAGAAGTATGCTACGCCATGCACCTATCACAAAATACTTTCTTAGCTGACATTTTCTACCTCTACAATATATTCCTGACAAATTTCAGCTTCATAGGTGAAGTAGTTTTCGAGATTTCGTGTTTATTGAGTGAGTGAGTGAGTGTCCTTTCGATTTTATATAGATAGAGATTACGAAAATAGATTGCTTAACTTTGGGTCCAAGATAATTAAGGGAGACTTGGAGGCAAAAGTGAATAGTAATATGCAAAACTGTTATTTGATGCAAGGTCGTGCCCGATGCTACAGTTTTACGGCATCTACAGCGAAACTGTTGTGAGCGGTATACTGATTTTTCGTTTTATCATTTTGTGTGTGTATGGGGGAGGGGGGGAAGGTGTAAGTTACAAAACGCTTCACAAACGTCCGAAATTACAAACAAACTTCGTTGCAGCTCCCTAACTTCTACCACTTTCCAATAATTGACGCATAAATCTCGGTATTCTGACGCTGGGGCACACATTATTTATGATGTCATGTCTGCTAAGCTATTTGTAGTGCCCTTTAGTTTTTGGGCAGAAACCTTCGTGGGCGTAAAGTGAACAGTTCACCAAAGTTCACTGTAATCGAATGAATGGTTTATGAAGACCTAGAGGACATACAGACAAATATTCATTTTATATAAATAGATGGATATGTTGTGCAATTGTATGGTTTTGTAATTATATCTTCATTTGTATAAGTGCTTTATGTCGGTAAAATCCGTTGCGGACATAGTTGTAAAGATTAAACCGTGATGCGTGATGGGGCGGTTTCCCATGAATGTCCTTACATCTCGTGAACTACGTGCCGTACTGTGATACAACTTCCAAATACATTCATCTTCATGTTTGTATACTAACTGTAAAACTTCCTGCGAATGCAATCTGTAGTGTAGAAATTATAAACTGTAACATCAAACCGAATTTCGTAGGTGTTTTCCATGAACAGCGGAAAAGTAGTAAGCGAGAAACGTGTTTCCTGTTATCATTTTGCTGTGGTTGTCTGCGAGGAAAAGTTTAATAAAAGTTTTTATTTATGTTTAAAGTTTGTTACAAGTCGCTAAGTACTGTCATTCTCATATGGTGTATTTATAAAGTTTCATCGCATTATGTGGCAGTTTCTTGCAACTCCCATTGTTTCTGACAGTATATCTATTGAACCATGTATCGTATGTGGTTCTTGCTCCTACAACAGTTGTTTCCGCACGAAAGGAATATGTGTATCAAATGTGGTTAAAATTGACATGATCGTTACTGGAAACACTTAAAATTACATTATCTTCTCTTTTTGTGGATCTATTTTGATGAAATCATGCCTAGATCATGAACCAATCTTCGCTCATATTTCCTGTGAAATCCACATGAAAATTAGTTCAGTAGTTTTCAAGATTGGATCGAACAGCAACAGTCCTCCGTTTACAGTTTTATTATTAGCATAAATAAATAGGAGTAGATGACACCTCCTCCCGTTCATAAAGGCTCTCGAATACAACGACATAAATGTCGTTTGGACCCTATATCTTGATTCTCAATATTCTGCTCTGGAATTAACTGGGTTGCGTTACTATCCTGCGATTGAGTAGTGATGGAACTTAATGACTTAAAACGAATCTGTGAGCGTTCTTATGAATGTTGACCTTGGCCATTTTTCGTGCGTCAGAAGCAGGGTACCGTAACCTGAAGCTTTGGGTCGTATGTGATGCAATTTGTATAGAAAATGGAAGCGAACGCTAATTGTGCCTGTTTAGTAGACCCAAAACCGCCTACAATTATTATTGTGCGTAAATACGACGCTTTCAGGCGAAAGCGTCCCGTTATTAAGAATAGCCGCCATTACGGTTTCTCTCTCTCCCCTCGCAGAGAATCTGAAAGTGACGTGCTAATTAAACCACAGTGATTCAGAGCAACGAGCCTGTGATGCCCTCCGTTACAATACCACTGTTTATCTGAAAGTGGAGAAAGAATATAATTCTTTGCCAAACAAATGAGGTTGTTTTTCTGTCACGTCAATATTGTGGTTGAACGAAATGCAAACTGTGAATATTGAGTTAAGCTTCGCTTAAAATAAAAACTTTCACACCGTTTTTTTTTTTAATTTTCACTTGGTTTTTACCATTTATTACACAGCTACAACAGAAATCCACTTATTTTTGATACATCACATAGGGCGATGTACTCTTCGATAAAATATATATTTTAAAATAAGTCTCTGGACCTTGCTCTACATTTTTTTATTACTAATATTATTGTTAATCATATGAGGTTTAATCAGTCCACACATATTAGATCTTGATAAGCAGTGTCAGCTAACCATCTCGTAACGCCAAAATTATATTTTGCATTTGCTGAAGCCATTATGAGAGCACTTCTTGATAAATTAGGCGTTATTGGTCTGTTTTAATTAATTACCCGCTCGGTTAGCCGTGTGGTCTAACGCATCGCTTTCCGAGACGGGGAGGCGTATCGGACCCGGTTCGAATCCGCCAAGCGGATTGACGTCGGGGGTCGGAGTGCCGGCCAGCCTCGATGTGGTTTTTAGGCGGTTTTCCACATCCCCCTAGGTGAATACCGGGCTAGTACCCAAGTCCCTCCTCAGTTACACGATTCGCAAACATTTCGTACTACTTTCACACTTAGAACACTATACGCAGACATTTGGGGTACACATATCCTCCCAGGGGGTATGGGGTGGCGTTAGGAAGGGCATCCGGCCACCTCGAAAATATTTACACGCCAAGTCCAAATAACAACGTTGACCCTGCATATGCGGGAGCATGGCGAAAGAGAAAGAAAGAAGAAGAAATGTCTGTTTTAATCAATAATAATCGTAATAATTGATTCCACTCCTTACTACATCACTCCGATCTATTTAGATTTATCGTAATAATAATAAGTTATTTTGAAGTGCAGAAATTTTTATATCTGTTAAAATTAATTGATAAACGACCACCTTAAGAATAATACATCGTAACTAAGTAAATCTTGGGAGTTTATAAATTCATACCTTTTTTGATTAATTTACTTATGAATAATAGATGTGTTAACTTTCTTAGAAAAATCAATCCATATCATGGATTTACTGTCTTGGCCTTCTGTTGCAGACGCATCTAAGGATTCAGGAAGACGAAATAAGTATTAAGTATTACAAATGAATTATTGACATCAATGTAATTCTAGAAGTAGTAGTTGTTCATGAAATAATATTTGTGGTACAGAGCTACCGAAAAAACAGTGGATAAATTCCTTTAGTGTCAAAAGATTATTTGTTGTAGTTTATGTTCGAGGGTCACTTCAAAAGAAATGCACACTATTTTTTAATACAGTTTTCAATCTGCAGCTTTGAAAGTTTTACGGAGTGTAAATACATCCTACCTGCTTGTTTTCAAACTTAGTTCAACCTGATCCCGTGAGTGGCGCCGTCACAGCAGGCCTTCAAGATGGCTGCTACACTTGACGTTCGTCAGAAGCAACGTGCTGTCATTCAATTCCTGTGCTGTGAAAACTATACAGTGGGAAACAACCACAAGTGGTTGGAAAAGGAATATGGAGATGTTGCTGTCGATCGCAGTACAAAAATGTTCAAATGTTTCTTAAGCTTAAGGGACTTAATTGCGAGGTCATCAGTCCCCAAGTTTACAAACCTCTTATGAACTACCTCATACTAAAGACAACACAAACATCCATGCCCGAGGGGGATTCGAATCCCTGACCGTAGCGGCCGTGCAGACTGTGACTGGCGCGCCGCAGACCGCTCGGCCACCGCGGCCGGCGTTCGCTGTACAGTTTGTCGGTTGGCAAGCAGCTTACGTGATAAAAGCGGGCACGGCAATATTGAGGGTTGTCCTCGCAGAGGCAGGCCTCGTACTGCACACACCGGTCTAAAGATGGCATAAGGCAGTTGAAAAGATGGGGATTTTGTGGAGAAATGAAAATATTGTTCCTAAATGATGTATCTACAGACTCTAAAACTTCCAAACATGTAAAATAAAGATGTATGCATACCTTTTGGAGTGACCCTCGTATCTCAGTACAACAAGGAACGTTTAAATTTTATATATGTTTTCTTTTTCTAAATGGGAGCTGAATCGACTTCAATTTCTTATATTTAGTCGCTTACTTACATAACTGGAAAAATGGTATACCACAATCCTGCATTTAGGCCCACCGCCACGAATATGTAGCCTACTACTTGGTATAGATAGAATCAGTCATAATAAATATAGAAAAAACATATGTAATTAAGCCAACTTTAGAGTTTTGACGAAAATGTAAGAAATGGTGATCTCACCGATGATAGCACTACTAAAACAGAGTTATTAAAACACAGTTTTTCGAAACTCATTCACCAAAGAAGACGAAACCAATATTCCAAATTTCGAATTACGAACAGAGGCCAGCATGAGTAACGTAGAAGTAGGTATCATTTTAGTAATGAAGCAACTTAAATCACTTAACAAGAACAAGTCTTCTGGTCCGAACTGTATACCCATTAGATTTCTATTTGATTGTGCTGATGCGATAGCTCCTTACTTAACAGTCGTATACAACCTCTTGCTCAACGAAGGATCTGTATCAAAAGACAGGAAAGTTGCACAAGACACACCTATATTCAAGAAAGGCAGTAGGAGTAACCTACTAAACCTCAGGCCTATTTCATTGACGTCAATTTGCAAAAGGGTTTTGGAACACATCCTGTTATGAATTATCTCGAACAGAATGATCTATTGATCCAAGGTCAACACGGATTTAGAAAATATCGTTCTTGTGAAACACAGCTAGCTCTTTAATTACACGAAGTGGTATGTCCTATCGACAAGGATTCTCAAATTTATTCCATATTTCTGGATTTACAGAAGGATTTTCACACCGTATATCACAAATGGCTTTTAATCAAATTGTTTGGTTATGGAATAACGCCCCAGAACTGTGACTGGATAGAGGATTTCCTGTCAGAGAGAACACAGTTTGTAGTAATCGATGGTAAGGCATCGCGTAAAACCGAGGTTATATCCGGCGTTCCACAGGGTGGTGTTATTGGGCCTCTGCTGTTCCTTATCTACATAAAGGATTTGGGGGAAAATCTGAACAGCTCCCTTAAGTTTGATCAAAACCAACTGCAGCACAATATAAACCAGATACCAGTATAGTGTAAAAATGACAATTGACTCTAAGTAATGGGAAATGTGGTGTCGTCCACATGAGTACGGAAAGAAATCTGTTAACCTTTATTTACAAGATAAATCAGTCAAATGTGAAGATCGTAAACTTCACTAAATACGTAGGACTTACTATTTTGTCAGACTTAAACCGGAAAGAACACGTAGATAATGTCATGGGAAAGGCGAACCAGAGACTGCGTTTTATTGGCAGAACACTTAAAAGATGCGACAGAACTACTAAAGAGACTGCATACACCACGCTTGTCCGTCCTCATTTGGAGTATTGCTGCCCAGTGTGGGATTCTCATGATGTGGAATTGACGGAAGCCATCGAAACAGTTCAAAGAAGGGCAGCTCGTTTTGTAGTGTCACGATACAGGGGAGACAGCGTTACGGAAATGATACGGGATCTGGAATGGGAATAATCACAACAACGGCGCTTATCGCTGCGGCGTGGGCTACTTACGAAACTCAAATCGCCAACGTTTACCTCCGAATGCTAGAATGTATTGTTGACTGCCACCTATATAGGTAGATATGATTATCAGAATATAGTACAAGAAATTAGAGCTGGAACGGAGAGATTCAGATGTTCTTTCTTCCCGCTCGCTATTCGAGAATGGAATGGTAAATGAATAGTATAAAGGTGGTTCGATGAACCGTCTGTCAGTCAAAACTTATTTGCAGAGTATCCCACGTAGATGTAGATTTATCCCAATGAAGCTCTTAAGGGACTGTAATTATTTAATGAGTTAATGCGAATTGTTTCTGTTTCAATACAAATGATGATTTTAGGTGCCAAATATACTTTTCACGCATGAAAGGCCGTTCGTTGTTCTGTTGCAAACTGATGAAGAAATACGGTGGAGATACAAAGGTTATGTATTTAACTCTCAATTATTGAAATGTTTAGTAAGAAATGATATACGAATTACATGCACCGGATTATGCTATCTTACATTCGCGTGGCCCATGGCTATTTTTTTTTCTAATGATGCAAATCTTTTCCTGATAATGATTGTAATTCATTTCAACGTGGATTGTTTGCAATAGATTATTAAATTTTCTTTCTGCTGCAGAAACTTTAATTGTGCTGCGTATGTAGCGACAAATAACTTCGTATAAGTATATTCCGCAAATGATAAGAGTAACTTCTGTAATGACACACGTCTAATCTTTCCAAAGTTTGTAATATCAAACTGTTCAAAATTACTAAGTTATTGGTAACGTATTTCTGCCAATCTGCAGTACACAAGTGGCCATATTTCGATTTCTTGTAACTGAAACGTAAGCAGGTTTTTGAGGTCTTAGGTCTGAGTATTGCTCAAGTATTTGGGACCCGCAGCAGATCGGTTTGAAGGAAGACATAGAGGCGGTTCAGAGGCGAGCAGCTAGATTTGTTACCGGTAGGTTCGACGAATGCGCGAGTGTCTCGGAAATGCTCCGGCAACTCAATTGGGGATCGCTGGAAGAAAGACGACGTTCTTTTCGTGAATTTCTGTTAAGTAAATTTAGAGGGCCGGAATTTGAAGCTGAGTGTAGTACGATCTTGCTGCCGCCTACTTACATTTCGCGTAAAGATCACAAAGACAAGATAAGAGAAATTAGGGCTCGTACGGAGGCATATAGGCATTCTTTTTTTCCTCGTTCAATTTGGGAGTGGAATAGGAAAGGAAATGCCTAGTAGTGGTACGGTGTACCCTCCGCCACGCACCTTACGGTGAATTGCGGAGTATGTATGTAGATGTAGATGTAGATGTAGATGGGATGTTGAATATCTATAACGGATATTCTTGGCTCCGTTAAGTACACTCTCTGGCATGTACTGCAACACGCTTATGTTCCCGCCAGCGTACAGTGCAGTGGTGTGTTGGCAATCAAGGAGTTAATTTTGAAAACTGCACTGCGAGCTTTAAGGAAAGAAATCTTTCGATTTTCAATAAAAATGACTTATATTTATATTTATGATATAAACCAAGTTTTGAGAGTAGACGATGATTGATGATGACCTGGTATTGTGAAAAATTAAGGTGAATCGTTATTTCATTATTATTCAGCATGAAACTTTTTTTTAATAAGTAATATGTATTGGA
This sequence comes from Locusta migratoria, assembly GCA_026315105.1. Taxonomy (NCBI): domain Eukaryota; kingdom Metazoa; phylum Arthropoda; class Insecta; order Orthoptera; family Acrididae; genus Locusta; species Locusta migratoria. The sequence goes on from CM048748.1 coordinate 39,978,795, forward strand.
CAGATTTAATAGGATTTTTCTGAATTCGGGAGTAAATATGATAACGATATGTTTCATTTTAACGTTTTCTGTAAAGTATTGTTGTGTCGCACTTGCACGTTCGTTTCGTCAAATAGTCAAATGTTAGTAAAGCTATGGGGCTACAATCATCAGTCCCTAGATTTAGAAACTTGTAATAGTAGATTATGTTAAGGAAAAACCCACACTCATGTCCGAGGGAGGACTCTAACCTACGACGGAGAGCAGCCGCACACATCACAGCAAAATGCCTTAGAGAGAACGGCAATTCTCGCGCGCCTCACTTTGTTGACGAATCCAATCTTGTAAAAGAGAAACAATCTGACTATTTCATGATCACCGTTCTTGTTGTTGCTTAGGGAAGATTTTACATAATTTTAGTTCTGTCTTTTTAAGTAAGTTTGTAAATTTCCCATTCAACGTCTGATGATAGCCAGAAGAGGCGAAACGCGTCATATGTAAATAAGAAAAACATCGCTTTTCTGTGACATACCATAATTAGTGTATCTTTTGTTTAACCATACATCCTTCCTCTCTGTTGTATGACACACTGCAGACTTTTATTTGCATTTAGCACAGCTTCGTGTTACACAAAGCTGTCGCAGGCAATAAGGAATGATATGTAGCATGTGATGGACAACTACACTGAATTTTTCATCCATACTCTGGAGGGAACTGCAATATTCACTCGTACGTATAGAGACATTTCGGGGAAATTGTCATGTCACACTCGAATTTCACACGCCACAACTGCAGCAATCTTGCTGTGGAAGCAGTTGCTCTCTTGCACTGACTCTGGACGTACATCGACCATCCCGTCGGGAACAGATATGTGCATTCAGTACTAGCTTACACCGAATAGCTATTACGAAATCAATATTCTGATCGCAGTGTGCGTTCCGTGTAGCTTCTCGTAGATGATAGCTTTATAGACAGTTCCCGGATGATATTTCAACTACTTGGGGTGATTGTGTAGGGTGGATTTTTGAACATCTTATTTCAGACAACCGTAGTTGAAAATTTAACATAAAGAGTCTGCACCAGTTTCTGACCACCTTCTACTTACTTGTCTGGCCTTTCCTCCACAGTCATTATGTAACTGTCGCGTTATTGTTATCAAATCCTGATTGGCCTCCCTGACTGCGTGGGAAGGAAGCTGTAGAGATACAGCATGTCGTCTGTTAGGTTAGCCCTTGCATCCACACTGGTGCTTATCTGTAAACATACAGGTAGTCAGTGTGAATCGGCGTACAGTGTTCTCCCTATCGTGATTCACGTACTGTGTTAGCCCTTGCATCCACACTGGTGCTTAGCTGTAAACATACAGGTAGTCAGTGTGAATCGGCGTACAGTGTTCTCCCTATCGTGATTCACGTACTGTGGATAATTACTGGCTGCATAGAGGGTAACTGAGTATCTGTAGAAGTCGATTATATGCGTTTGTCTTATTGCGAAGTTCGCGGAAAGCCAGTGCAGCAAGTAGGTTGAACGGGAAAAGATACTGGAACGTTGGCAGCGAATAAAAGAAGGTGGATGCAAGGTGAAAGACATGTACACCTGAACACCGTCTTCTTACATGTATCCGAAAATTTACTAATAACCGCAAGTTCAATTACCCACGCAATGCATCAACATCACAAAAATGTATGGCGTATTTTGCTCAAAGCGCACCAACGCCACCGAAAATTGATAGATGTGTTTCAAATTAAAATGAACCAAATATATAGTAAATACTTTCGTTAACTATTCCTGTACATCATGTGTAAAGTATCAACAAAATTGATACTTTCATTTTCTTTCTAAAAACACAGTGAACACAGGATCATCTCCATTCTTATACCACCTATACGACAGCACAGGTTACAAAGTGCACCATTACATAATCTAGGGATCCACTACCATATATTGTCAGTTATGATACTGCACAGTACAAATTACAAACTGAAATCTACTATCATAATCTCATGAAGCAGTGGGGAAAGAGCTACGGAGCGATAGAAAGGATCGTTACTTTCGACATTATTTCAACGGGTTTGTGACAATAATTGCCTAAATAAGACACACTAGTTATGGTCGCTTACTACACTGACAGAAAATAAAAATTAGTACCCTGAACCCAATTACAGTTTTACATTTCACTCGAAATTGGTTGCTAAAAGAGTGCATACGCAGTACATTTAATGATTACTTTTAAAAATTAATAGTTCAGTTTTACTGACGTACCAGGTGTGGATCCACGCTCAAACAATGATCTTAGTGTTGCCTTGTAACGTGAGAATGTTGTCGCTAATTATAGCATTCAATCCATCATACAGATGGCGGATACAGTACCGGCATACATTATTCCACGCCTCCTCCACTTGTTCACGTATTTCTGCTGGAGTTGTGCGTTAACGAGAAACACCTTTTGTCATCACATCACCTGCAAAAGGTCCTCGATTCTGAGATCGCGCAAGCTAGGAACCCACCAATGTGTCCTAGGCGTAAGTAAGAGTGTAGGTTCTAGTATTAGTTTTTCCTAAATCATCTTTGAACATCTAACTGTACTGCAGTGCATCCAAAATACTGGGCCGCCCAGTGCCAGGGGCACGCTCACTGGGTTTAGCTCCGTGAGCAGGCCTTCATAATATAAGGTTTGTAACCTGTAATTGAATCAAATGTATAATAAAACAACCCAATTTAATTTTTAGGTAACATGTATTAAATAAGTAATAAAGAATTTTTTTTTTAATGTTGGGAACGTTGCTGTATGTCTTACAGCGCGCCTTGAAAAGGAAGGATGGTTTAACATCTCTTCGGTAGCGTGGTGATTAGAGACGAAACTATACATGGATTGGGAAAGATATCGTTCATGCTCTTTCTAAAGAACCAACCGGAAATTTTCCTAGAATGATTTAGGGTAGTCACGGAAATCCTAAATATGGGTGGCCAGAGGTGGAATTTGACACAAATTTAGTCATTCTTTGTCACTAACTATGTATAAACACTTGAAGATGTCGGACACTTGAACCAAGAAAATATTGTGTCATTTGCACGACGTTACCCAGCGGAAAACTCGTGAAGACTATTTGCAAGTTGTTGTTCTTCAGTCCGAAGAATGGTTTGATGCAGCTCTCCACCGTACTGTATACTGGGTAAGTCTCGTCATCTCCTCATAAGAACAGCAACCCACATCCATTTGAATCTCCTTGCTCTATGCGTCTCTTTATCTCCCTCTCCGATACTTCCCCCCACACACTTCCTTCCAATACTAAATTTCCGATTCGTCCATGTCTAAGAATGTGTCCTATCTGTCGATCCTTTCTTTTAGTCATGGTATCCCAAAAATATCTTTTCTCCCAAATTCTGTTCAGGACGTCTTCCTTAGTTATGCGGTCCACCCATCTAATCTTCAGCATTGTTCTGTAACACCACGTTTCAAAAGTCTCTATCCACTTCCTCTCTCAACTAGTAATCTTCCAACATTCATTTCCGTAAAAAGGCAAGACTCCACACATTTGTGGCAAATGTTAGCAAATTTCTCTTTTTCATAACCGCTTTTCTTCCCATTGTCATTCTGCATTTTATATCCTACCACCTGTTGTGGCGTCGTGGTATACACACGTTGCCGTGTCACTTGAAGAAGAGGCGATAAGTCGCCCCACAGCACTCCATCCACCGGGGGCGCCGTAAGTCTCGTACCTCTCCGTCTTGCGCCGTACGCCGGCTAATCAGAAGAAGATAGGCCGGCGCTCTACAGCAAGGACAAAAAGATAGCAGAGGACTACGTTCGGTCTAGCGAGTACAACCGCCAGAATCGGAGCAGTATACTAGTCCACGAATCCGTCTACAGCGAGCCAGCACAAGCAAGAACACTACTATTGACTGACTGAAGTAGATCATTGCAGAACCGTTTAGTACTACAAGCTTATCACATTGAGTATTTATCCTTTTGCAATAAAAGTATATGTGAACTAGTCGCTTCTTTCAGTTGAAGACCTTGTCCACAACCCTAGCTAGTCACGGCCTATCTCCCGAACCTACCGTTCACAGCAGTAGCATCCAGAGACGAGTATACAAAACCACTTTTATTGTTTCGTTACCTAATTCCTTCAACTTTGTCTCATTTTCTAATACTGCATTCCATTACCCTTGTTTTGCTTTGTTAATGTAGCTTTGCCTTTTCTTAATCTGTCTTCTTAGCTAAGTGTTGAGTATTGCCTCCCGTGTTCCTACATTTCTTCTGAATTCGAAATCTCCACCGAGGTCAGCTTCTTTCAGCCTTTGGAACCTTCCGTAAATAATTCTTGTTAAAATTATGCAACCATGACTTACTAAACAGATAGTTCTGTAATTTTTGCACCTGCCTGAACCTGCTTTCTTTGGAATGGGGAGCATTACATTTGCAACTTATACGCCGGGAAAGCTTGAAAGCTTCATAAAGGGCTTTTTATTTTTGAATCTGACAAAGGAGAACAGGACATTACTTTCCCCACGGTTAATTATTAAATAATAACATTCCCTTGCCCATGTAAATGTCTTTAGACATGCTAGTAACCATTGTTATCAGTGTGTATATTGCCTGTAGACTACGAAAACATTCTCTTGTCGCTGTAGAAAAATTTGACATTTTCAATCAACAGCATAGACCCTCTAAACTAGTAACGTGAACTATGGGTTGGATTCATTTACATGATGGCAGTCTTTTACGAGATATCGTCTACTTACAGGAAGGCTGTAGCTTACAAGGCAAGCGTTCCAACAATACTGGATTACTCAACGTCTGTGTCGGATCCGCACGGTCATGACTGCTAGAGGAGAGAGATTGATTTGAAGAGCACAATGGCGCCCCGGATAGAATCGGCCAATTACAGTGAAAGACTCTGTAACATATGCGTTCTTGTCCCTAATGTAGTCTACTGTCAATGAAGAAAGAAAGTGGAGACAAATGTGAAAATTACAGAACTATGTTACATAAGTCATGGTTGCAAAATATTAATACTAATTATTTAGAGACGAATGGAAAAACTGATACAATCCGACCTTGGCGAAGATCAGTTTGAAACACGGGAGGCAACACTCTCTTATCTTAGAAGTTAGGCTAAGGAAAGGGAAACCTAAGTTTTTAGCATTTGTGTATCTAGAGAAAGCTTTTGACAGTGCTGACTGGAATACACCTTTTCAAATTCTGAAAGTAGCAGGGGTAAAATATAGCGATCGAAGAGTTATAGTCAAGTTGTACAAAAACCCGACAGCAATTACTAGAGTCATAAGGGCATGAAAGGATTGAAATGGTTGGAGAGGGAGTAAGGTTTGTAGCCTTACACGATCGTTTTTCAATCTGTATATTGAGAAAGCTGTGAAGGATGCATGAGATATATAAAGAGGGAATTAATCCAAGGAAAACGTGTAAAAACCTTGCGGTTTGCTGATGAGATAGTAATTTTATCAGAGACAGCAAACAACCTGGAAGAGCTATTAAATGGAATGGACAGTGTCTTCAAAGGAAGATATAATATGAATATTAACAAAACGGAGTAATGGAATGGTGTCAGAAAATCAGACGATGCTGAAGGAATTAGATTAGGTAATGAGACGATAAAAGTAGTAGATGAGTTCTGTTATTTGGGTAGCAAGATAACTTCTAATGGCCGAAGTAAAGAAGTTATAAAATGCAGAATGGCTCTGGTAAGAAAATCATTTCTGAAATATCAAAATTTGTTGGCATCAAATATTAGTTTAAATCTTAGGAAGTGTAGCAATGTATGGGAGTGAAACGTGGACGATAAGGTGTTCAGACAAAAAGATGATAGAAGCTTTCGAAATGTTGTACTACAGACGAATGATGAAGAGAAGATGGGTAGATCATGTAATTAATGAGGAGGTGCTCAACAGAATTCGGATGAAAAGGAGTTTCTGGCATATCCTGACTAACAAAAGAGATGGGTTGGTGGGACACATTGTGAGACGTCAAGAAATCGTAAACTCAGCACTAGCTTGTGGGGTAAAAATCATAGACGGAGACCGAGAGACGAATACAGTAAGCAGATTGTAAAGGATGTAGGTTGCCTTTTGTATTCACAGATGAAAAACCTTGCACAGGACAGGGTAGCGTGGAGAGCTGCATGCAACCAGTCTGCGGACTGAAGACCACAACACGTGTGTTATGAAAGTAAATCAAAGCCAATGATGTTGTCTTGCTTAAAATTGTGACTTGCTGACAAGGGTTCTTATTTTTTTTTTCTTTTTTTTTTTTTTTAATGTAAGGTGATATGTTATTTTTTGCCGGTAGCTTTCAATAAATATTACTATGGACAATACATAAAACATCCATCAAAAATATTTGAAAATTCAGTGGTCCCTTTTTTTAGATGAGAAAATGGCTTACGTATGCAATCCAAGTGACCACATATGTTTCTTTTTAGACCGTGACCAATGCAGGGTTTAATGGTGACTTGATACTGACATTCGTGTTCATTTATTAACAGTAGTTTTTCTCGTAATATAAGTATTCTTCTACAGCTCAAGGGTACCTCAATTTCACTTCTCTGACTTGTCTGAAGTGTTATGAAGCTTGTTTTTCATAAATTATCAGCATACGATGGGAAGGATAATTACCGCATGTTTCGGTATGAAGGTAACTTAGAATTTTGCAATATCAGTATCATAACCGCGTGAGACAATAATTTTGACTAGAAGTATACTAACGTTTTTCCGTGCAGCACTGTGGCTCGCTGAATGTTGGTGTACAGCTGGCAAAGACTGGCATGCGTGTTACACGGAACTGATTGCCGTGGATGCGGGCGGGTCCTTCGTGAAAGGACGGCATATTGCAGACATTGTCCACACGCGGCATTCGTAGAACAAAGACTGGTATCCCTTCATCAGGATACTTTGGCTGCTGCAGACTGCAGATCCAGAGGAAAACTACTTTAGTCATCTTGAAAACTGCGTTGATCATCTATGTAAACATGGAGAGTAGATGGCATTCCTTCGGTCAGGTCGGACTCCTACAACATAGAAGGACCAGTGTTACACGTACACCAATCTAACAGATTTCTTCCGCCAAATACACTGACATTCACTGTGATTAGTTGAAATCTGTATGACCTAATAAAAGTCGTAGAAATTCCACCCCTTTACACGTGTAATGCTTCGATAACATGGATTTTAATTTGTATTTGAATGAGCTAGGTTTAACGCAAGATAAAATCCGTTCTGTTGGTGGTAAAGTCGCACGGAATCATTCCGATGAGCGTAAGTGCATGGTTGTCAGCACGCTAGCAGTTTTACCAGGACAGGGGTTTGATATTGAGGCCAAATTAAGTAGCTTGACCCCCTGGACATAAGGCCGGAGTGGACACTACCGAGAAACTCGATGCACCATTAAGTGAAGATCTCTATTACTTTGAAACTAATACCCGCAGCTTACCAGTTAATTGCATCCAAATGTTATCTCGGTCAGTGTAGAGTTCAATTACACCTGGTTTTTGTTTAAGCAATATAAATTGCTGGTGTGTATTCTGCATTCTCAGTCAAAGTAATATTCAGTACAACGGAATAGGTAGACCACGGTAACCAAACTGATTTTTAGTGGCAAGTAAAAGGTATTTGTTCAATCCTTTCTCCAACCTTCACGAATGGTAGTATACACTCGTCAATTGGGCTTCAGATTAAATACTTCTCATTCAATTGATTCTTTGGATTAACAAAGTCATTCGCTGCCCTATAAAGAAACCTTTTATTTCAGGGGAGTTATTCTGTCATTTCATTTTGTATGAGATTAGTAATTTGCTTGTTGGTTTCCACTAATAGTCCAAGCGCGCAATTCTTTACTGTGAAGGATCAAAACTTACTCTTTCCTGCATATCTCAATAATATTTTCCATACATCAAACAGGCTAATTATCAAACAGGTTCGATTCATTGTTGTACCATCTTCAGGATGGGACTCCGAGATGCTGAGGAACCAACATCTCCATCTCTGCTTCACACCATCTCGGAGCGATATCCTGCAGGTGGCCCAACATTGGGTCGAAACTAGTTGTTAAGAAGAAGCTTATTTTGCGCTCCAGGCAGTTATTATAAAAAGGAAGCAGTTTTCCCAAAATATTTCCAAAAATGTAACTTAACAGGATTCTGTTATTTTTATTCGCCGAAGGTAAGTTCTTGGGCAGGAAGTAGTAAACAGCAAGGACAGGTTGCGCCAAACTTTGTATGAATGGTGTCTTGGCTTATATCCTGTCTTAGCGGTAGAAAGGGTCTCATCCACACGAAATATCCAAAGATTTCAATAAGTAACTGACTCTTTTTACTGCATTTCATAACTTTCGTCTCTGTTTCGTGAATACTTACGCTATCCTTTCTCACGCACTGAGGCGCAGTGATGCGCGCAGCCGTTCGCCGTCGGGGGTTCGACTCCTCCCATCCGGAATGGGTGTTTGTGTTGTCCTTAGGTCAGTTTAACTTAGTTTAAGTAGTTTGTACGTTAGGGACTAATAACCAAGTAGTTAAGTCCCAGAGATTTACGAACATTTGATTTTTTTTTTTTTTCAATTACTGCTTTATTGCTTAGAACATTACCGTTGTCTGTAGCAGTCAAGTTTTCAATGTATTATATTGATATTGTTCATGGTTCGCCTGTTTTAATAAATTAATGCTATAAGTTAGCAATATTCTGATTTATAAGCATTTGACGTCGTTATCTCAGCCGATAACGTAATCCTTTCCATCCCACATAATGTAATCAGCTTTGGAAAGATCAAAATTCAGTGTTTTCTGTATTAATATAGTACAGTAAAAATCAAAATATGTGTTTGAAAATGTTTTGTCGAACAATTGATTTTTTATGTCATGTATTTCATGCACAATATAGACGTTTGGACGTTATTTTGTTGACAGTTAACACCGCCAGATCAAAAATGCTAGCTTAATTGCCTCCGCAGCACCAAAGACGACAATTTCCTTCTGGAATAAAATAAAAGGAACCACACTTAGCTCACACTTTCAGCCACGAACAGACGGCAGCGCAGCACAACCTCCAAGACGGGCAGATTAATGCCTCAGAAGTGGCTACACCCCGTAGGAAGCGGAAAAATGTCGTACTAGAAGCATGTTGTTCATCAACAAAAATGCAACGTTAAGGACTGAAGCACAAAACACGGTATTAATCAATTTTAGTACGTTTTTGTCCACTAACAACAATGATAATGAAAGGGATATGAGTAAATGTTATTTATTCCCGGTTAGTTCTAACCTTCTGTGAAGCCTGTTACAAAAGTTTTCAATATTTAACCTCACTGTATATTAAAATGTTATTGATGTTTCCTTTAAATTCGCCCTTGATGAAATATTTCGTAATTAGAAGTTCACCGATTATTATTTCATTCATAACACTTCCTGCCCTCTGGTGTTACTGAACAACATTGTGCACTGGTTACTTTCAACGACAGGATTATGATGATGCCCCAGGACGAAACGCGTAAAATAAAGTCTTTTGTAGCCAACTAATGGTTTTTATCAATACAGTGAATAATAAAGCTTTTTTGTAGACTTCATTCATTGTTCATCATGGTTGCCTGTTTCCTCCGTAACTCACCTGCGATGTCATCAGTCCCTAAACTTACAAACTACTTAGTAACTAACTTATAGTAAAGATAACACGAACATCATTGCCCGACGGAAGATTCGAACCTCCGACGCGGGAGGCCGCGCGATCCACAAGGTGGCGCTCCAGACCGCTCTACTACTCCCGCGTGGCTGTGCATTATATAAATGTACCAATGTGCTGTTATTTTTACGGATTTATATTGTGTTGGATCCATTTCAGCTAAAGTGCTATCTTCGCACAATCTGCGAAATAAACAAAAAAATTCTTACATAAACCCGTTTTCTTTTTATGTAGATAGACTTTTAGTGATGGACCCGCTTTACGATTCACCAAATTTGTACCTACGTTTATATCACATCGGTGGAAAATGTCACAATCTCACGTAACAAAAAGGTGAGCTTTGGTGTCAGACTTATCTTTTGTAATAGTTTGACAGCTTGCAGTTTCGACAGTTCGCTAAAGATTTTAAATGGTTACAGTTGCTACGGTATTTTCTGTTATTTACAACTGTATGATTTTTGCGGTCGTATGTCTGGAAGTAAGTGTGTGATTGGTGGCTAGTTGTATTTATCCGTTATCTTTGGCCTGAAAATAAAATAAAAAATGAACTATGAAATACTTTTTTTTTAAATCCGATTGTTTTCTTTTAAAATGTTATTTTTATTGCCACCACAAAATATTCATCCTCTCTGCGAGAATCACTTTTAAGATGGCTGAAAAATGTTGATGAGTTATTATCGCTTAATCTCGTTTGTCGTTGGTATCAGATGCTGTAATTTCGCCCCCTTAGTCCTATATACTTTTTTTAACAGTCTTTACATTGGATTTTATACATGCCTGAGTTTTTGTATATTGATAACTTGTTTTCTTTCCGAGTGATCTCAATGGCGGATGCAAATCGGCTAAGTGTGTTTTTCGTTAATGTGCTTAATTTGTTTGATAATTTACTTAAATGTGTTACGAGTATTTATGTTGATATATAAGGCAAACAGGGCAATATTTCAGCAACAGATACGACGAGGACACGAGATTAAGAGATAATAATTCATCTATATTTGTCAACCACCTTAAAAGCGATAATCACAGCTCATGAATGAAAGTATTACACATTATTACTAAACGTCAAGATAGAAATATACGTGTATACACAACACGCTGATGACCTTATAAATGAAGAATCTGATTAGAATCGTAAAGTTAACGTAAATGACTTCCTGCCTAAACGGATAAATACAACCACCCACAACCATACCTTATAGAGATATCCACCCCAGAGATCATTCGAAAATTTGTAAACAATTGCGAAACATACCTTAGGATCTATTACAGTCGCACCAACTACGAAGGACATGCAGTCGAAAAGAATAAAAAAAATAGCGCAGCAACTGTAACCAGATATCAACTTTGGCCAACTGACAAAACAGCAAGCTGTCAAATCTGTTGATAAAACGTCAAATAAAATATTACGAAAGATAGGTGTGAAACCAAAGTCCACCTTATTGTCATATGATAAAGTGACATTGCCCGCTGATGTGCTACGGACATAAGTATAAAATTTATGTATAGAAAAACAGGCCAATCACTAAAAATCTACCTGTATAAAAAGAAAACGATAAAAGTTGCATGAAAATTTTAAGCATAATTCCCAGACTGTGTGAAGAAAAGCACATTGGTTTATTTATAAAATGTCTCTACATGCTATTATTCGTCATCTATCTTGGTGTTCCCATCTCGCGCAACCAATATCTGTGGTCTGTTTGTAACGTTAAATTTGATGATTACATTGGAAAGATGTCACAAGATTTATCCCTACATCAGTGCCATTCAATTTTAGTCTTTATATATCGGTAAAAATACAAAATATGTTGGATAGCGAACTGGGAAGTAGCAACAACAACAGCTGTCCTGGTGGCTGCAAACACCGTCACTGGGTACGAGAAGAATAAATAACACCAAAAAGATAACAAAGCGCAGAGCCGTGTTTTTAGAAGCGGTCGCCCCTCCTGTGGAGTCCAGCCAGTTCCCATTTGTTGCTGAGCCTTCAGTGCGCCTCTCGACCAGTAAACAAAGGCGTCAGCATACACCTGGGGCTTAAAATTGAATACTGGCTTTCTGCTGAACTGTGAATGGCGCTCTGGAAGATTAAAGCGATACACGGTGAAAGAGAAACACGCGACAGGCTGTCGAATTTAGTCGAAATTCGGAAATGGTGTGATAAATGTCCTGATGATTACAGGCATTTTTATACGTCACTTTTTAGATGTCTACGGAATTCGGGCGTTCTTTTCAATTACTCCTACGCTGAAATAATGCCATTAACGTTGACTTTTATATTTGCGTGGACCTAAACATACTAAAAAATCACTTAATCAGGGCTGTACGGTAATGGCCGAATTGTTCTATGTACCATGGCAGGGACTGCGAGATCGTTCCTGCCTGAAGTTCGAGTCCTCCTTCGGCATGGGTGTCTGTGTGTTCTTCTTAGGTTAATTAAATTAAGTACTTTGTAAGTCTACGGACTGATGACGACAGTAGTTTGGTCCCAGAGCTTTAAAAATAATAGAACATTTTTTTAACTTAATGAGGAATATAAACCTTATAGATCTTTCGTAAGCTCATAACGCAGTTGATGGTGCTTTTGGGCTAAAAATATCTGTACTTCGTTCATTTGTGACAGTGTATTTTATCAACTCTAGGGTGTACCGAGGATGATATTGTCTAGTGTCTATGACTAAATGATTATTATATGAACGAGTTATTTCAGTGGCCTTCATTTGGCGATAGGATCTGAAATTCACAGAATAGAGAAAAAAGGACTATTGCATTGTTCTGAGCAATTTTATACTCCATTCAAAACTTTTCACGGCTTCTAGTGCATCTATGAAGTGCATGATATGGCGTATTGCCAGTAATTTATACTTAATTTTTATTTATTCATTTATTTAACCTGTAACCTTACACTACCTACCATCGGAATTTAGTAACAACCTTTTGTTGTAATGATTCCCTTCCCAGATCCTGTGTCACTTCCGTAACGCTGTCACCCCCGTATAGGGACAATAGAAAACGAGCTGCCCTTCTTTGGACTCTTTCGAGGTCCTCCGTCAAGCAGTTTGTGACGTACGATGTCAAAAGCTTTTTGGAAATCAAGAAATACGGATTCAATTTAAGAACCTTTGTCGATAGCACTCATCACTTCGTGTGAGTAAAGAGCTAGTTGTGTTTCGCAAGAACATTTTATAAAACCGTGTTGACTTTGAGTCAATAGATCATTCTGTTGGAGCTAATTGATAGTGTTCGAATACAAGATATGTTCCAAAAACATGCTGTAAATTGATGTCAATGAATTAGGCGTGTAGTTTAGTGGGTTACTCCTACTGCATTTTTTGAATACAGGTGTGAAGATACAGTCAATTGTACTAAATCGTTTCCTGAACCCAGCATGTTCAGTGGTCTAAGCCAGGTCAAGTGTAGTGCTCACTCTGCCAGTCAACATTGTATTACAAAGTTTGTATAGTATGGTCAGGCTGCTGATTCGGCTGTAGCTCTTTACATCTTTGGTACTATTGGATAATGAAAAAACGTTAGTTTCGCTTTGTCCCAATCGTTTGGTAATGATCACTATGCAAAAATTCTGAAAATATCTTCGGAAAATGCTTATACAGTCCATATTCCAATCCACATCGGCTTTCAAATATCAATGGAGAAGTGCTTGTTTTCACATTGTCCGTTACATTTTTCACACTTACAAGATATTTATAAACATATTGCTAAGGAGGCACTTCATTGTATCCTACAAGCAGAATAATAATAAAATTATAAATTGAAAAAAAATTAAAAACGAGGATTTTATCAGTAGAAGTTGGTCAACAGCAAGGAATAGGATAAATTGAAGTGAAAATACTAACGATAGAAAAAGATAGCGATCATTTGTTGCAGTCCTGATTCCAAATACTAAGTTAAAGGAATTTAAAAAAACGTTTTGTGGAAACAAACGAACAAAGAAATTGAGCAAGAGTTGGAGCTTCTGCGAAAAGAGTAACGAATGTGGCTTTGATAAGTGTTGATTATATCTTTATATGGGGTGGATGAAATTAAGCCGGAACTCGTCAAATACAGTGGAATATGAGAACTCAAATGGTTATACAGGATAACTGAAAAGGCGTGGGAATCGGGACAGGTTCCGTCTGACTGGACGAAAGCGGTAATCATGCCAATTTTCAAACATGGAAACAGAAAAGATTGCAACAACTATCGAGGTATCCCTTTAATTAGCGTTGCAGGCAAAATATTCTCAGATATTGTTGAAACGAGAGTGCGAGTATTAATTGAGGACAAGTTAGATGAAAATCAGTGTGGGTTTAGGCCTCTTAGAGGGTGTAAGGACTACGGCAGGTAATGGGCAGGACGCAGTTAGAGTAGATGGCAAATTAAGCTCATGGTTTAGGGTAGTTTCAGGGGTAAGACAAGGCTGTAACCTGTCACCACTGTTGTTCATACTATTCATAGATCATATATTGAAAACAGTAGACTGGCAGGGCGGGAATAAAGTAGGTGAAAACAAAATAAGCAGTCTCGCTTATGCGGATGAATTAGTTTTAATGGCTGATTCGATTGAAATGTTGCAAACTAATATTTCAGAGTTCTATCAGAGGTGTAAGGATTATGATATGAAGATCAGCATCTCCAAAACAAAATTAATGTCTGTGGGAAAGAGATTCAAACAGATTGAGTGCCAAATAGAACAAAGTTAGAACAGGTAGACAGTTTCAAGTACCTGGGATGTATTTTCTCACAGGATGGCACCATAGCGAAAGAACTGGAATCGAGGTGCAGCAAAGCTAATGCAGTGAGTGCTCAGCTAAGATCTACTCTCTTCTGCAAGAAGGAAATACCAAGACTAAGTTAGCAGTGCACCGCTCTATCTTTTGACCAACTTTGTTGTATGGGAGTGAAAGTTGGGTGGAAAAAGGTTACCTTATTCATAAGATAGAGGTAAGATAAGGGTAAGAGAAGTCGATGTAGACCTATATAACATCAGACGAGGCATCAATGTTGGCATTGAATAGGGGATCATGGAGGAATTTTATTAGAGGTACTATGCTCCGGACTGATGATTCCATATATATATATTCCATATCACGATGTTTGTCTGCTATGAAATTCTATACTCCTCAAATGAACTTAATGAAATCTTACACAGTATCTGTGATTTGATCAAACTTAAAAGATAGTACAGTTGCTACATAGATTAATACTTTCAGTATTTTTATTGCAAATTACAAGTATTTAATAATTATCATGGCTTTCAACTTTAAGTCTGAGCTGGTAGTAAGATTCTTGAACACTCAGTGAAAGGGCAGGGGTCTTGGCGGTCTCCACTACTTGCAGCTCTCAACTGTCCTCTGGCTGGTTCTTTCCCAGAGAACTTCCTTAGAGATGGCGTTTGGTCAACGTTTTCCCAGGATGCATAGTAATCCTCATTGAATATTCAGTTTGGGAGTTAATGTCAGTGATGGTAGCTGATCGAGTGTGTACAAGTATTTGCTTTTCAAGTTACTGCACACATTGGGAAACTAGAAAGCGTTGCAAATAACACAGTACACAGAAGAGATAAGCCAACACAGATTCGTAAGGCAGATTTTCGAATCGTCGGAGTAAATGGGGAGAGCCACATAATAAATACTATGTTCGTCCTTTCAGAATACACTGTTGGTAACGAACTATATTTAGTCCCGCAGAGCGATGCTGTGTACAACGAGATGCAATAGTTGGTGCCTAATTGTGCTTCTGTTCTTTGGCATTGACCACAAGAAATAAATATTCGTAAATTCACTCAAGACTGTACATAGATGTGTACAATTGCAGACGTGAGTCCATCATGATAAGTATCACAATCCTTGTCCATAAATTGTGAATGGTAAAAATGCAACAGCAAATTAATGGCTTAGGAAACGCTCACTTCTCCCCAACGACGTTGAAGCGTTTCGATTTCATCTCAACATACAAGCTACTGCGATGCAAATGTTGCTAAGTGAGAGAGATCAGTATATGTGAACGAGAAACGAAGCGGTTTCCACATTACCGGAATCGTCTGGTAATCGAACCGAGCGATCGCAGTGTAATCTCAGCGTATGGAACCACTGCGGCCATGGCATGGCGCCAAGGCGAATATCTGGAAATTTTTTCACCCAGACGTTAATCGAGATACCCTCTGCCATGCACTTCACAGTGGTTTGCAATTGATGTAGATATAGACTGATGACACAATTAACCGCAACATCATATAGGTTATTTTATTATTTATATAAGCATACGGCTGCAGTGGCCGAGCGGTCTGCGGCGCGCCAGTCACGTTCTACACGGTCACTACGGTCGGGGGTTTGAATCCTCCCCTCGGGCATGGATTTCTGTGCCGTCCTTAGTATTACCTAGTTCATAAGTAGTTTGTAAGTTTTGGGACTGATGACCTCGTAGTTAAGTCCCATAAGCTCTACAACCATTTGAACATATTGTAAAAGCAAAGAAAGAAAGAGCATTGGATGAAATTCGGTACTCTTCTCTTCTCTCGTTCTTAATCCGAAGATTGGTTGGCAGCAACTCTTCTCCTCCACACTTCTCTGTTCTCGGATAGCCTCTTCATTCCACTCCTACATCTCTTTGAATCTGTTTCACGTACTGCAATCTGGGTCTTCCTCAAACATTTAAATAGAGACTGTAGTTAACGCGTACTTGGGGACGTCCGATATGTAAATAGACACTTCCATTCTTTTGCATTGATCAATTACATGTACCAGGGTGATATTCGTGTTTGCCCCATATGGGCCGTTCACAACCACAAGTTGGTAAGATAATATGCTTGTTTTAAATAATGACGTCCCATGCTGATGTTGTCTACATATAAATATAATAAATACAAAATAAGGTATATAATTATGCGGTTAATTTTAAGTGTATAAAAATCCGATCACTAACCGTTTCTCTCTCTCTCTCTCTCTCTCTCTCTCTCTCTCTTAATTAATTTATTTATTTTTGTGCTCTATGGGGAGTTTTTGTCTTGCGGACGCTGATCGTGTTCGTTTTGGTTCTACGTGTTCTTGGCTCAGCTTCTTTATACACAGACAGCGTTCGGCCCTCTGACCGGGCGCGCTGAGCCACGGCGCCCGCCAAAAATTCTGAGGTAAGCCGATGAGCCAAACACCGTTTTCTCTAAGGGGCAGTTGATAATGTGGATACGGTGATCGATCCGTATCAAAATTCGTTAGCCATCTGGAGTTCCCACTTGGTGCCCTTTCATATCTCACCACGCCCTACATGTACCATAAATTTCGACGATTTCGTCAATGACGAGTATGCGTTCTGTCCTTGTAAGACCACCTAGTATTCAACGCTGGCGCCGTGGCAGAGTAAGGGAGACACGAGGTAGTGGGTCCCTTTGTTGTTGTTTGTTCAGTGTTTTAGGGGGACAATACTGCGATGGTCATCAGTCCCCCATTCCATCACTGTGCGTCAAATGATGCATAAATGCATAAAATGCCTTTATTTGACATTTCGGTCGACAGAGGATGGCTACGCGCCGTCAACAACAACTGAGGCGCAGTAGTCGCTTGGGAAATAAGTTGTGAATGATGTTACCGAATCCTCAGAAACTCTTACAACATAGGACAGTAAAATAGGAAAAATGAAATAAGTCTTAACTATGTTAGGGGCACTTAAAGAATTAGATACATCAACGTACAAATCATCAGACGTCGGAAGAAAATACAGAGTGAACTAGCTTTTCCATTTTCCAGGGATTGTGGGCAAGTCCAAACACTGGTGGTTCGACCGTGGAACAACACATCCGCGGAAGATGACCAACGAGAGCATTCGCACGTGCAAAAAGGCGCGCAATTTCATCAAAACGAGGAGGAATCATTAACGAACCTCCATCGTAATTCATTCCAGACATGAAAGTAAGCTAATAATACACTTGGGAACATGCCAAAAAGTCACAACTATTTTTTAAAAATGAGGTACTATAAATTAAGACAAGGTGCGCACACACGCTGTCGGTAAAGGCTAAAAATTGGGTTACTACCTACACCTCTCCCTATTCCCACGACTCAAACTCGCTTTACAAGAAAAGAAAAAAATATTCAAATGTTTGTATAGTCTATGGGACTTAACTACGGGGTCATCAGTCTCTAAACTTACAAACTACTTATGAACTACTTACGAACTAGGACGGCACAAATATCCATGCCCGACGGTGGATTCGAACCCCCGACCCTAGTGGCCATGCAGACCGTGACTGGAGCGTCTTAGTCTCCTCGGCCACCGCGGCCGGCACAAGAAAAGAGGTTTGATGATATTCCTAAGATCCAGCGAAAAGTGGCGCGGCTTTTGAACACCATCTCAGAGGAAGACTTCGGGTAAAGTTTCCAGGACATGTATCGCAGAGGTAAGTGGTGCAAAGATATAGGAAATGACTAGTTCAAAAACAGTAAGGTGTTTCATGGTTCATCTCCATTAAAATTACATAACTTTTCAGCAAATATTACTGCTAGAGGTTGTATTTAAAATGAATTTGTTTTTCTCCTGGATGCTTTCAGAATGCAGAACGGATTATAAAAATGCTGATTTTATCCTGTAGCGTAGGTACGTTGCGTTGTATGGGAGGACATTGTGTGTAATCTTGATTTAATTCTGTTCATTTATTAATTTTCTAGTACAAGACAGTGACAGTATTACCATTTTCACCGCTGTTGTAACTGCTATATTTCTGCGAAGAAACACTTAGTAAATACGTATTAAATTTAGTGGGCCTCCTAGCCACTTTACGCGACCCCAGTGCTCCTTGCGCCTAAAGGCAGTACTATAGACATCATGGTGTTAATGTAAATGGCAACACACAGCTATGAATGATACCTAGTATCCTGACAAGACAACAACACCTTGGTGCTTTTCATAGTACATACATTTCTTTATTGTTCAATTCATCTTGACATTTACTTACGCATCGTTAACAATATTTCTTTCTAATGGCTTCTTCCATATCTTACCTTGCTGAGTTCTCCATCAGTGTTTCTGACAGGTATGTACATAAATACAATCACATGAAAATGTCATCCCCCTGGATTTTTAACTTCTATCTCTGTGCGATTTTAACCACCGCGGCAGTTTTAATTCTGAATACGTTTTACTTCAACTTCTTTACTTTGTTTTCTTCATTTTAATCCCCATTGTAGTTTTTAAATTCATCTAATTTTATCACCTTTCTCTGTTTTTATCACCATTTCAACACTGTAAATAGGCTCGGCTGAAGAGCAGCAATGAAGCTGCTGCCATCTTGCCACCCCCGGTTGCTTTAAAATACCAATAAGGAAAAAAAATGTCATCCCATATCCACCGTGGATTTTAAGTTCCGAATATGTACATTTGTCATCCTTTTCACAGTCATTTTCATTCCACTCATTTATCTCACCGTGTCACCTGTTTTTATTGTTTTAAATCTTCTGTTGCCATATTTGTATGCTCTCGGCTGAAGAACAGCATGTTAGCTGCTGCCAGCCTGCCCCTTTTGGGGTTTTTCACAATGAAGTAAAAAAATAAAATTAAAAAAAGGATTTCATCCCATCTAATCTCGGTTACTTCAGCTGGCTGCCTGGAACCCGTTATTCCCTCGTGCTCCAGCTGTTGTTCTTGCATAAACAATTACTGCCGCTGCCTGCTGTCGCTACCTGCCTTACCTGCGGTCGGCCATCCGGTCTGCCGCTCGTTGCCGCCGTGGTCTTCGACGGCGCCGATGCTGCCGTTGGTGTCCCGGTGAGCAGCTCCTCAACGCAACTGTCGGTTGCCTGGTCCCTGCGTCCCTTTTTTTGTGGTTTTATGGCGCACAACTTCTACGGTCATTAGCGCCCAGACAAGAACAGAGATTCGCTAGATCTAAAAAAAAATTGGTAACTGCCAAATAGAACATCAAGAAGAGGCTAAAAACGAAAGATAAAAGACAATGAAAAGGGTTAAATATCCTTTGATAAGTTGGCCAAGTTGATAAAACGCAAAACTCGAGCAGCTGCTCGTGTGTCGTCAGCTAAAATTTCCTCCAGAGTAGACGAAAAGTGAAAGGCTACACGGAGATGATTAAAATTAACGCAAGACAATAAAACGTGTCGCACCGTCAGCAATTCACCGCAGGAGCACAGCGGTGCAGGATCGGCGGTTAGCAAATGACGGTGGCTGAAATGGCAGTGACCGATCCGCAACCGGGACAGGATGACCTCCCGCCGAGAGGGGCGTGAGGAGGTCCTCCAAGCAGTCGGGATCGGTTTTACAGTTCGCAATTTATTGTTGTACAGTGAAAGCCACGCACTGTGCCATGACGACACGATACTCCGGCGAAGAGCCCGTTGAACATCGTCCGATGGGATGCAAAAGGTAGCCATGCGAGGCAAAAGAGCTGCGGCCTTGGCTGCTATGTCAGCGCTCTCATTCACGGGCACACCCACGTGGCCAGGGACCCACAGGAATGAAACGTGACAGCTGTCATCTGCTAGCAATTGGAGGGAGCGTTGGATCCGATACACGAGAGGATGGTTGGAGAAAGGGTCCTTAAGACTCTGCAGGGCACTAAGGGAGTCCGAACATATGGCATAGAAAGGATGGCGGTGGCGGCAGGTATACAAGACGGCCTGGTGGAGGGCAAAAAGCTCAGTCGTGAAATTCGAGCACCGGTCAGGGAGCTTGTATTGGAAACGGTTGTCCCCGACGACGAAGGCAGATCAGACAACGGCAGTGCACTTGGAACCATCAGTGTAAATAAATATGGCATTATCGAACCGCGAACAGAGTTCGACAAGCCTCGAGCGGTATACCAAATCCGGAGTGCTCTCCTTGGGGAGCGAACTAAGTTCAAGGTGAGTGTGAACCTGGGCCTGATGCCACGGTGGCAATGGGCTGTCGCTCAACCGAAAGGTGGAAGGAAGGGTAAAATCAAGCCGCTGTAGCAGGCGGCGAAACCGAACTCCAGGTGGAAGCAAGGCAATCGCAGACAACTGATATTGGCGATCGAGTGTATTTCTGTGAAGCTGCCTGCTGTCTTTGTAGCTGTCAAAGTCCTAGAGATCGTCCTCTGTGTTGTGTGTAGGTCTTTCTCACCACACCATGTCCGATATCCCTACTACCACCACATCAATCCTTTACAGCTCCTCGTCCGCAGCCTATATAACAATAACGTGGTGCACTGTCTCCATAACGCAAGCTACTATCCCCTTATCTGTTCTCCTGTCAGCCATTACAACTACCACTTCGTCTGAGCTAGTCCTTTATCTCCCGCCCCAATCCACTGCTCCTGCAGAGCTGCTCCCACAATCCCTTCCCGCCACCATAATCACCGCCTCCCATGAGTAACCCCCATTCTTACCTGGCAAAGTGAATCTCCGCCACGACACGGGGAAAGAATCACCCGCTTCATCCAGCATTGAAGCACGTCGCCCACAACCGAGGTCTGCTCCCCGCCACATCGCTATTCAACCCATCTCTCCAACCACCTTCCAGCTCCTTCTTCTTCCAGTAATGTCACAGCCGAAACAAAACGTTCTTTTGCGGATCCCCTCCCGTTGCCTTCGAGAAAGCATCCACCACAAACATTTCCCATCAGCTGAAACAATGGACACCACCCCCATTCCCTCTGCCTCTTCCCATACTACCTCTCTCGCCCTGATCCAAAACATCTTGTACCCTGTCTATTGAATAAAGGAAATACTTGTCATCCGCTCCACTCTGCCAGCTAATCCTGCGTAGACTCGGTCCTTATAATATCCACCTCCCATATTGACCTCCTTCAAAGGTTGGGGTCCGGAATCCATTTTGGACTCCACGCCACCCTCACACCCCACCCTTCCTACTCCCTTCCTCTCTTTTCTGAAAGCATTTGTCTGAAGCGCAGCATCGTATGGGAGTGAAACGTGGACGATAAGTTCAGACTAAAGGTGATAGCAGCTCTCTAAATGTGGTGCTACAGATGAATGAGAAGATTACATGGGTAGATCACGTATCTAATGAAGAGGCTCTCAACAGACTAAAAGATGATAGCAGATTTCGAAATGTGGTGCTACAGACGAATGATGAAGATTATATGGGTAGATCACGTAACTAATGAGGAATTTCTCAACAGAATTGGGGAGAAAAGGAGTTTCTAGCATGTGCTAAGAGAAGGGATAGGTTGGTAGTTCACATTCTGAGACATCAAGGAATCGTTAACTTAACATTAGAAGGAAGTGTGTGGGGTAAAAATCCTACAGAGAGACCGACGAATGAATACAGTAAGCAGATTCAAAAGGATGTAGGTTGCCGTACGTATTCTCAGATGAAGAGGCTTGCACAGGTCAGGGTATCGTGGAGAGCTACATCAATCCAGTCTGCGGACTGAAGACCACAACAACAACAAATCTTTTACAAAGAAAATATACTATGACTTCCCTAGAGGAGCAAGACTTCACTTCCGTCACGTCAGTCGTGTAATTATTGACGAGAAATTGTGAATCCAGGCACACAACCGAGACGATATTCGATGAGAACGTAATTAGCAGTGGCTGTTGAGGTACGATGTGAAAAGCCTTTAGGAAATTAGGATTATGGCATCTATTTTAGATCCTTAGTCAGTACCACTCAACATTTCCATTAACAAATAACTAGCAAAGAAATTTACCCGTAGACCGATGGAAAGTGATCAGTTTATTCACTAAATTATGGCCCCTGCTGCCATCTACTAAAGTACACTTTTCGAGCTTTCGGTACTTTAGGTGCCATTGTCGACTACTATCGACATTTATGACCTATGTCCAGCTTAAACCTAGGCAGTAAGCTGTAATCACATGTCTGTGTATGTGAAAGAGACGTAATGTATTACCGTATCCATTTCCAGAATCGATAAAATGGTACCGTACTTCTGTGCAGTAAGGAAAAGTTTTTGTGGACACCATCATATACGGCAAGCACAAGGTGTGCCTTAAATTGGCAGAAATATCCCAGGAATACTTCCTAAGTTTAGTAATTTGTGAGCGCATCGCTGCCCACAGACCGTGCTTCTACACCCGCGCTACGAGTATATCACACGGTGAGACTCGCCTTCTTACAGGGGAAGAAGTTTTACATAATGTTAAAAAAACGACTATTATGTATACAGCTCGCTGGTCAACTATTACACCAGTGCAGCTTCGTAACGACGGCTTACCCTTCGTCCATTGCTGCTGCTTAGTAGGAACATAAACTATGACATCCGAAGATACATGAATGACAGCTCCAAATCGAAATGTAATTCTCCGTTTTGCAGCTAAACACGGTGATAGCAGTGACGTCCCATGACAGTTCCATTACCTCCGTGTCGAACGAAGCAAGATTAGCTAGTAACGACAGTGATGAATACCCCAAGTTCAAAACTGTTATCTCTGTACCCGTTCGGCTGTAAATATCGTATGAGAGATAACAATAGGGGTGGTCCGATTAACGAACCGCTGACACGTAAATTATTCGGGAAAACAATGGCATTATGCAGCACGCTTCGCTCTGGAAGCGTTCGGCAATTTTTTAAGGAAATATAGTGTGAAAATAGTTGATGAACTTGTATTTTCTGCCGACAAAATGAGTGGATATTCCTTTACTCTACCCAGGAGGTAGTAAATTTGCGTCTTGATGAATGCACTGTAACATTTGTGACAGTATTGTCCACTAGAAAAAAATGGAAAGATAAAAAAAATTATTTTTCAGCAGTGATCAGGCCTTTTGCGTCGTTTTGTTGTTTTGAAATGTCTAAAACGTAACTTTCAACTGTGTTGATATTTTTTAAAGTCGTGTTGGCAACGAGTAACAATGAAGGACATCAGGTAAGACACTCTAGTTTTATGCAACTCTAATGATTGTTTGCCCGTAACCTTGCGCCGTGGAATTAAATTAAAATTTTTCTTGAAAATACAATCGTGTCAGTTTACAAAACAACCGAAAGTGTCCGGGTAAAATTTATGTTTCAGACACGGTTTCATTGGTCGTATAATTATTCTGCTACTCGAAAAACCTTTTGTTTTTCACGGCACTGCGTCCATATCACAACATTTACAAGTACTGACTGCTATAAAATGTTTTTAATTCTTAATGAATATATTGTAAGCATAAAGATGTAAGTCATGGACCAGTTTTGTCTGTAGGTAAATATTATCGAAATCAATAGTCATTTAAACGTAACTAAAAATCATAGTGTAAATAACATTTCCTTTCTTTAATATATGTTGCTGTATCCGTGTATTTTACTACCAAGTAGTTGGAACGGTGTGATACTTTTTTTTCCCTTGAAGGAGAAGCTGTTGTGAAAGAGGCAAAACATGAGTTACATATCCATGAAATAAAAATTATCCGAATGTTTGAGAAATCTGACTCTTAGATAATTAATATGATGCGGTATGAAAAATTGAAATGAAATAAAGAAAAATAAAAGAAAACGAAGTATAGAGTTATGGCGTGGTGTTCACTTTTCAGTTTTTGAAACAGTCGGAATTTTGCCAGCGCAAATTATTTATTAAAATACATGGATAAGTAAAGTGCTATACTAATGGTAGCAAATGTTTAATATGTATGATTTATGTCCCTACATCAACAAAATATTGTATGACAAAATGATTTCAGAATTTGCGTAACAAATTGTTATGTGTCAGCGGCCATTTATTATCGTTTCTTGCATTTTAAGATTATACCAAAAATTAATCCATATGCTGGTGAACTAATATTCCTAAATCCATGACAGATATCCGTAAATCACATTAAGGCAACAGAACGTAGACCATCTGGTGTGAAGCTGAAATAAAGGGTCCAGTTAGGAGTGTGTCGAAGTTAGATGACCTATCACACTAAAAATAATAAGTATGTGGAAGTGTCACTAAAGAAACGGGCATACTTGTCTCCCAATATCTTCAACTTTCTCTAGAGATTGAAATCAAATACTCGCATCCGAAAACTTGTTGGCTGTTCACGACCTCGATGTTCAAGACCTCTAACACACGAACAACAGAATAGAAACTTGTTCATGTGCCACGGTTCTCCTTGAGACACAAATAACTTGCCAATATAGGATCCTGAGAATAATCTCGAAGATAATGCCACAGCGTGGACTACAATCTGCTGTAAATCATTGAACATGTCACACATCAACAAACGTGCATTGTATCGTAGTTGTGATACAAGACTGAGTTGTTATTATAGAGATAATATATTTACCACAATCGCTTACGACCGATACCATCTTCAGACACTACAAACAAGAGAGGAGACCGAGGTGTAAACTAGTAACATATTGAACGAAGTTATATAAATGAACAAAACCAAACCTTATGGTAGTAGAGAAAGTGTCTGCTTCATTTGCACATGTGCTTCATTATGTTACAGGTTTCTTGCATATTAAATCCAACTATATAATCAGATCAACAAGTGGTCAAATGTTTGTAAATCTAAGGGACTTAGGTGTTGCGGTTACCAGTACGTAAGATTACAATCTACTTATGCTGAGGACAACACGCACACATGCCTGAGGGAGGACTGGAAACTCCGACGGCTATCAACCGCACCGAGCGCCCCGCAGCAAGGTACCTTATAGCGCTCAACCACTCTACCTTGGCCCAATTCAACAACCGCAAGGCCGCCACATGCTTCCAATTGGAGGTGCTGTACTAATTCCTCAGGTTCTGATGAATACCTCCCACTGGAAGCGTGCAGTGGCTGTTGATTTTGTTATAAGCCTGATGATGGTACTAAATATGCCCGAAATAGGTCGTGAGTAACTTAACAAAATAGTTGTGTAGATAAATCGGATTCTTCCACTACTATGGTCAGTAAAGTCAAAAAAAAAAAAAAAAAAAAAAAAAAATCCTGTTTGTTAAGCTTATGGGACTTAACTACGGGGTCATCACTCCTTAAACTTACAAACTACTTATCAACTACCCTATACTAAAAAAGGCACAAATATCCATGCCCGAGGGGGGATTCGAATCCCCGACCGTAGTGGTCCTGCAGACCGTGACTGGAGCGCGTCAGTCTCCTCGGCCACCGCGGCCGGCCAGTAAACTCAGTTGCCTATGTTTCGATAACCGTATCGTATGTATATGTAAGGAACACACGAGTCATAGTACAATACGCGTAAAATATCATGTTGAGATCCGATGTCTGTGTGGCGTGTTGTAATTTGAATTCGCCATTTAACAGAAGCTTAACGAGAGTACGAGTAGTGTATCAAAAATCTCATTGAGTGACAATTATAACACGGCATCGGGATCGTGGTACTAGGATTTCAACATTTTAGTCGTTTATAAATACTTTTGGCGACTCAGAATTCATCTTTAAACAATTAAATCGAAATAAATTAAAATTATTTTAATAAAAATAATAGAAAGACACAGAGTAAGTTTGTCACACCCTAATGGTAGATCCGCGTTTCATCCACAGTTATGAATCAGCGCAAAAAGTTCTGTGGATTGCGCCTGAACAGAGTAACACTCCGAGCAGAAATGTTCTTTCGTTTCCGTTGTGGTTCAAAGTGAGCACAGACCTCCTTCATGGCCAGTTTTTCCATGGAGGATGTAATGCGTTGGTTCAGTTGAGATGCCTGCAATGTTAGTTATCTCGCGAACTTTTAATCTTCGAGCTTCCATTACCATATCATACACCTTATCGATTGTTTCCTGTGTGGTGACTTCAATGGGCCGACCGGAGCGTGCTCCATCTTCCGTGCTTTTCCGACCATGTTTAAACTCATTGATCCAAAAGTAAATGGTCTAATGTTGGTGCAGAACCCACATGGACCTCATACAATTCGGATTTGATCTGTGCAGTTGTCCAATCCTTCAAATGAAAACGTTTAATGACCGCACGAAATTTCTTTTTCTCCGTCCTAAGGAAGTAACTACGCAGTTACCACTTCAGCTGGCAGCCAACAATAAACTAATAAGAGCTGCCGTTCGAAACTTGCTGTAATATCCGTGGAAATATCTGGGTGGTTCCGAAAATTTCCAGCTCTTTCATACAAATTTACGATACTGTATCAAATCACCCTCGTATAGCCTTCCCATGAACGTTTAGCTCCGGCCGTATTCTTTTTATCGAAACAGTATTGCTGAAGTGAGTGCTAAGTTTTGAAGTCGGTTTTGCCGTGGTAGTTTTATGTCACGTGGTCACAATCGTTCGCAAAACTCGTCAGCCGTTATCAGTTTACTTCGGGTTGCGCCCATGAATTCCTCTTCGCCAAAGATGTTTTACCTTGTTTTGTGTACGCTGCCTTTACAGAGGATACTGTCGCTAGACAAATGTTGAACAGTGTTACCGTTTGTGTCACAGGTGCTCCCACGAACTACGCAATATCGTAATGGCCTTTACATCTACGATAGATACTCTGCAAATCACATTTAAGTTCCTGGCAGAGGGTTCATTAACCACTTTCATAACTTTTCTCTGCCGTTCCATTCTCTAATAGCGCGCGGTAAGAAAAAACATCTAAATAATTCCGTTTTCGATCTGATTTCCCTTATCTTATTGGGATGCTCATGTCTCCCTAAGTAGGTGGGTGCTAGCAAAATATTTTTGCATTCAGAAGCAAAAGTCGGTGATTGAAACTTCGCAAACACATCAAGCCTCAGTGAATAACGTCTTTCTTTTAATGATTTCCACCCCAATTCGTGCAACATTTCCGTAACGCTGCCCCCCCCCCCCCCCCCCATGTAACGAGCTGCCGTTCTCTGAACCTTCTCAATATCTTCCGCCAGTCCCACCTGGTGACGGTCCCAAAAGGGGCAACAGTACTCCAGGAGATGACGCACAAGTGTGATATAGGCAGTCTCTTTGGTGGAGATGGTGCATCTTCGAAGCGTTCTGCCAATGAAACGTAATCTTTGGTTCGCCTTCCCCACAACATTTTCCGTGTGTTCTCTCCAGTCTAAGTTGTTCGTAATTGTAACTCCTAGATATTTGGTAGAATTTACGACCATTAATATTTGACTGATTTATCGCGTAATTGAAGTTCAGTGCATTTCTTTTAGTGGTCATGTATATTACTTCACACTTTTATTTATTTTGTGTCAATTGCCAATTATAGCACCATGTTGAAATTTTGTCTAAATCGCTTTGCAGTTGCTTTTGATCCTCTGTTGACTTCACTAACCGATAAATGACAGCATCATCCGCGAGCAGTATACGTGAGGCATTCACATTGTCTCCTAAATCGTTTATAAACATAAGTAAGAGTAGGAGACCTAAAACGCTTCCCTGGGGAACGCCAGATATCACTTCCGTTTTACTCGATGACTTACCGTCAATTACAACGAACTGTGTCGTTTATGATAGGAAAGCGTGAATCCAATAGCACAATTGGGAAGATAATCCATAAGCACGCAATTTAATTGGAAGCCGCTTGTAGGGTACAGTGTCAAAAGCCTTCCGGAAATCCAGAAATATGGAATCGATTTGAGATCTCTTGTCGATGGCACGTATAAAGGGCAAGCTGTGTATCGCAAATGCGATACTTTCTGAATCCGTAATGTATCTGTTATGTTCTGCTCTTTAATGGTCAGCTCTCTGTGATGATCAGCTCAATATTCAGCTCTGTTAGGTTTAGCTCGGTGATAGTCTGCTATCGTGTTTACCTCCGTTCTCTCGAGTTCAGGATTAGCTTGTTCAGAGAGCTCTGTCCAGTTAGAGCTGTCGAGAATAGCGCGGTATTGTCATCGTGAACATTTTTAAGCAAAAGTATAAATTATTTATAAACAGTGCTGGACTGATTAATATTGCAAATATTATTGCAGGAAGTTATCGAGTGTAGATCAAAGACTATAAATCGATTGTCAGAAGTGTGTAAAACAGAATGTGATGAAATTACTTTCGAGATTAATAAATAATTATTTATTTATGCATTTATTTTACCTTACAAAAACCAGGCTTACTTAAGATGAACAATTAGTTTAGTACGTTAGAGATAGACAACGTGTAATACAAATATTAACGTAAAAAACAATT
This sequence comes from Locusta migratoria, assembly GCA_026315105.1. Classification (NCBI taxonomy): domain Eukaryota; kingdom Metazoa; phylum Arthropoda; class Insecta; order Orthoptera; family Acrididae; genus Locusta; species Locusta migratoria. Next base: position 40,007,427 of record CM048748.1, read on the forward strand.
ACAAATTATTTCTTGAATATAATTGTAGATAGATAACTTATGTTGTTGTTGTTATAGTCTTCAGTCCGGAGACTGGTTTGATGCAGCTCTCCACCCTACTCTATCCTGAGCAAGCCTTTTCATCTCCTCATAAGAACGACAACCCACATCCATTTGAATCTGCCTACTATACGCGTCTCTGGGTCTCCCTCTGCGATTTTTACCCCACACACTTCCCTCCAATGCTAAATTTACGATTCCCCGATGTCTAAGAATGTGCCCTACCAAGCGATCCCTTCTTTTACTCAGGGTATGCCAAAAATTCCTTTTCTCACCAATTCTGTTCAGTACCTCTTCATTAGTTAAGCGATCTACCCACCTAATCTTCAGCATTCTTCTGTAGCACCACATTTCAAAAGCCTCTATTCTCTTCCTATCCGCACTGCTTATCGTCCATGTTTGACTCCCGTACAAGGCAACACTCCACACAAATGCCTTCAGAAAAAGACTTCCTTACACTTCAATTAATATTCGATGTTAGCAAATTTCTCTTTTTCAAAAATGCTTTTCTTCCCATTGCCATTCTGCATTTTATATCATCTGTACTACGACCATCGCATGTTATTTTACTACCCAAGTAACAAAACCCATCTACCACCTTCATTGTTTCGTTACCTAATCTAATTCCTTCAGCATCGCCTGATTTTCTAAGACTGCATTCCATTATTTTTGTTTTGCTCTTGTTAATGTTCATTTTATATGCTCTTTTCAACACACTGTACATTCCATTCAACTGCTCTTCCAGGTCCATTGCTGTCTCTGACAGAATTACAATGTCATCAGCAAAACGCAATGTTTTTATTTCTTCCCCCTGAACTTTAATCCCTATTCCAAATTTTTCCTTGCTTTCCTTCACCGCCTGCTCGATGTACAAATTGAATAACATCGGAGAAAGGCTACAACCCTGTCTTACTCCCTTCCCAACTGATGCTTCCCTTTCATGCCCTTCGAGTCTAATAACTGCGGCCTGGCTTTTTTACAAGTTGTAAATAACTCTCCTTTCCCTATATTTTACCCCTGCTGACTTCAGAATTTGAAAGAGTGTATTCCAGTCAACATTGTCAAACGCTTTCTCCAAATCTACAAAAGCTAAAAGTGTAGATTTGCCTTTCCTTAATCTATCTTCTAAGATAAGACGTAAAGTGAGTATTGCCTTACGGGTTCCTATGTTCCTTCTGAATCCAAACTGATCTTCCCCGAGGTCAGCTTCTACCAGCTTTTCCATTCTCCTGTAGATAATGCGTTTTAAAATTTTGCAACCATGACTTATCAAACTGATGGTTCTGTAATTTTCACACCTGTCTGCGCCTGATTTCTTTGGAATGGGGATTATTATATTTTTCTTAAAGTCTGAGGGTATTTCGCCTGTCTCATACATCCTACACACCAGTTCAAATAGTCTTGTCATGGCTGGCTTTCCCAGAGACTTTAATAGCTCTGAGGGTATGTCAACTACTCCTGGGGCCTTGTTCCGACCTAGGTCTTTCAAGGCTCTGTCAAATTCATCTCTCAGTATAGTATCTCCTATTTCATCTTGATCTACTTCCTCTTCCCTTCCCACAACATCGTCTCCAAGTTCATTTCCTTTGTAGAGCTGCTCTATGTACTCATTCCACCTTTCAGCTTTCCCTTCTTTGCTGAGAACTGGTTTCCCATCTGAGTTCTTAATATTCGTAGAGTTCTTTTCTTGTCCCCAAATGTCTCTTTTATTTTCCTGTAGACGGTATCTACTTTTCCCCTAGCTATACATTTTTCTACGGATTTGCTTTTGGCTTCTAGCCACACCTGCTTCGCTATTTTGCACTTCCTGTCAATCTCATTTTTTAGTCGTCTGTACTCCATTTTGCCTGTTTCATTTAATGCATTTTTATATTTTCTCCTTTCATCAATTAAATTTAGTATTTCCTGTGATATCCAAGGATTTTTGTAGGTCTTGACCTTCTACCTATTTTGTCCTCTGCTGCCGTCACTATTTCATCTCTCAATGCTACCCAGTCCTCTTCTACTGTTTTATTTCCCCCTGTTTCTGTCAATTGTTGCCTAAATCTCCCTCTGAAACTCTGCAGAAATTCACTTTCCTTCAATTTATCTAAGCCCCATCTCCTAATTTTCTTACCTTTCTGCAGTTTTTTCAGTTTCAGCCTACAGTTCATGACTAACAAGTTATGGCCAGAGTCTGTATCTGCCCCTGGGTATGCCTTGCAGTTTATAACCTGGTTCCGGAATCTATGTCTTACCATTATAAAATCTATCTGATACCTTCCGGTGTCTCCTGGTCTCTTCCACGTATACAACCTTCTTTTGTGATTCTTAAACCACGTGTTTGTTAAGATTAAATCATGTTCCGTGCAAAATTCTACCAGGCGACTTCCTCTTTCATTCCTCCTGCCCAGTCCATATTCACCTACTATTTTTCCTTCTCTTCCTTTTCCTATTACTGAATTCCAGTCTCCCATCACAATTAAGTTTTCCTCTCCCTTAACTGTCTGAATAATTTCCTTTAGCTCCTCATATATTTCTTCGATCTCCTCATCATCGGCAGAGCTAGTTGGCATATAAACCTGTACTACTGTTGTCGGTGTTGGCTTCGTATCTATCTTGACAATGATAATGCGATCACTGTGCTGCTCATAGTAGTTTACCCGCATTCCTATTTTCTTATTCATTATCAGTCCTACTCCTGTGATACCCCAACTGATTTTGTATTTATAATCCTGTACTCACCTGACCAGAAATCCTGTTCATCCTGCCACCGAACTTCACTAATCGCCACTATATCTAACTTCAACCTATCCATTTCCCTTTTTAAATTTTCTAATTTTCCTACCCGATTAAGGGATCTAACATTCCACGCTCCGATCCGTAGAATGCCAGTATTGTCTTTCCTGATGACAACATCCTCCTGAGTAGTCCCCGCCCGGAGATCCGAATGGGGGACTATTTTACCTCCGGAATATTTTACCCGAGAGGATGCCATCATCATATGTTCATACAGTAGAGCTGCATGTCCTCGGGAAAAGTAACGGCTGTAGTTTCCCCTTGCTTTCAGCCGTTCGCAGTAGCTGTGTGGCAAAGCCACATTAGCTGATGTTACAAGGCCAGCTCAGTCAATCATCCAGACTGTTGCCCCTGTAACTACTGAAAAGGCTGCTGCCCCTCTTCAGGAACCACACGTTTGTCTGGCCTCTCCACAGATACCCCTCCGCTGTGATTGCACTTACGGTACGGCTATCTGCATCGTTGAGGCACGCAAGCCCCCCCACCTCAGCAATGTCTGTGGTTCATGGGGGTGGAGATAACTTATATGAATGAAAAATTACAATATTAACAATAATATTGAGTATACTAATAGTAATGACTTTGCAAAGGACAGTAAGCATGTTTCATGTTGTGAACACCAGCCCTGTTACCATTTAGGAATTGACTCGTTATGTTCTTACAGATTGTGAGTTATTCGCATCAAGCAGAGACATAAGACGATAGAATGTGGTGATAGAGATATAGAATAGGTAGACTGGTTAGAAGAAGCGAAGTAGAATGGTAAGATTTAAAGCTGTGATGGAGAGAAGAGAGAAAATACTGAGAGGAGGGTAATTATGGGGACTATACCGTCGTTAATATGTGAATATTCAGTTTCTTCTTGAATGTCCAGTGGTTTAGGGTAAGATGTAGATCACATGCCTTGTGTTCCATAATCGTATGGCTGAGATGGAGAACGACACGGAGAAATATTTAGGGTTGCGTGAAGGTAAAGCGAAGATGGTACACGTATCCGATCTGGTATTGCGGTTGTGGAATGATGATAGCTGTTTAATGTGAGAAGATAACTATTTGCGGAACTGGTTGCTGAGGAATCGACGAAGTAAGCACAGCGTTTGAAAATCACGCCGCTTATATGGTCGCATCCAAAAAGTATCATAATTAACAGTGTTAATTTAATATGGGATCTCTATAGACAAAATAAATTTGAAAAATATTTGTGATACATTAGTTTGTAACACTCGTTTAATAGTTACAACTTTTAATATTATCTGTGAAATATTTTGTAGTAGGCGAAGAAAATTTATTTGTGACGCTCTGATCCCAGATTAAGACTTTAATAAATTGAATTTAATATTTCGACAGGGCAGAGCTTAAACTGTATAAAAAGAGACATTGGTGTTAAATTACTGTTTCAAGAATATCTGAGACCAAAAGTGTTTTAAGCGCAGCATTTGTGAAGTAATTCAATCGCGAAAGAATAACTTTCGTAATCACCAGTGGATATTTTAAAATCAGAGGAAATCATTTGAGCTTATTATCAGCGAAGGCCATATAAGACAAGAGACTGAGGAATAAACTGTTTTGTAACAGGCTTCAACTCAGACAGAACTTACCTGGAATATATCCCAGTATCCCCAGCATCCATCATGATAATTTTGTCTCCAAATAAAATAAAGCCCTAGAGAGGAATAATGTTTACGCTTGATATTAATATTACAAAATGGAAGTCACAAGAACAGATAAAAGTAAAGAAATAAATAATGTAAAAAAAGAAAGAAAAAGAAAACCTTGTTAGGAAAGACAACAGCAATATTTTACGTCAGAAGACAAGAGTACCAAGCTACCAGTCACAAATCACTGTGAGGAGCAGGGCAAGTGGCAATGAATGAAAACTAAAGTAACTGTCATAACATCAAAAAAGACCGTTTCTTAAGATCTCAAATTGGCCTTCCATATCAGTGGTCGGCTCATAGCATGTCATGGCGACCGCGGCGGATTATCCGTGTCGTAAATTAATGCTTCCAAATCGTGTAAAGCACGTAACCAACAAGACGGCATTTAAACATACTACTTCATTTATTTCTGACAAGGCAAGCACTCCTATTGAGAATTCTCAGTACTGGATGAAGAAGGCACAGTGATAAATAAATAATAGTTAGTATTCATGGTGTGAGAACTCTACAGCACTTGAAGATTCAAGACAGATAAAAATCATTGGTCAGATTTACATGCGACACTATCCAGATGCAAGAATTAGACGAGTCAATAAACATTTAAATACACTCCACTTGGTTTCTTGTCAAGCGCCTGTTACCTGGCGTAGTAAATGCTCAACACGCCTAATCTACATGGGATCTCAACATGATATATGGGTATTGAAATTCCTACTCTCGGTAACTTTCTCCACCTCCCTCTCCCCCTCCCAGATAACGCACTCCGTCCTGCTATTTATCCCTCCTACCAGCCCTAATCCTTCTCCCTTCCCCTTATATGACGTGCCTCCTCTCTCCATCTCCCCTCCTTTTTCCCTCCCCCACTTCTCTACCCTCTCCCTACCAACTCCCGTGGAGTCCTTACGTCATCATTGTCCGCGTCTGGCCCGCTTCCTTCTCGCCCCTCACCCCCGCGATCCTAATTTTCTTTTCCCCTGAGAAGCCTGACCACTGCTCGTAGGTTTAATCGTGTGCTACGTTTAGCTGTCAGTATTGTGCTGCCGAGGCAGAGGGCATTCAGGCACTATGCCCCCTCGGACATGGCTGTTTGTGCTGTCTTTAGTATAAGGTAGTCCATGAGTACCTTGTAAGTTTATGGACTGATGACGCAGTAGTTAAGTCCCATAAGCTTCACAAACATTTAAACATACGTTTTAAATCAGACAAACACAGCACAGGCAGAAAAAGTGCTGTGCCATGTATTTTACAACAGTGTCTCCGTTTGCGTCGCCGTCATGTTTTTAAAACCTCACTTATGTGCATCTTAACCATCGTGGCGACGTTTTATTGTCAATATGTTTTGTCTTTGTATGCTCCATGTTCTTATTTAAATTCTCACATTTATCGCTCTATATCATTGTAGTCGCCATTTTATATCACCATTTAAAAAGAAGTTTGGTTCACCTTATCGTATACATGAACGCTCTCGGCTGCAGATCGGCACAGAAGCTGCTGTCAGCGTGCTTTCCAGAGCATAAAAACCTAATAAAAAATAGATTTTCAATCAGGTATGTTTGGTTCATTTACATGATTCATGTAACAATCATATTATTTGGTACGCCACTCAATCTCCCTTCTTGTTTATAGCACTTCAAGATTCGATCTTGTTGTATAAAATAAAGGATATATATAAATACAACTGGATAGGAATGATGACCAAGTAAAACTGCAGCAACATTTGTGGATGCCCCAAGAATTTGTTTTAGCGTCGCCGTAATTCACTCTTAGCTTCATACACTTACCGCAGCCACGACGTAGAGCCACGAGTGGGGACATGTATCGTTCTCCTATACGTCGGTGTTAATGACACCTGCAGCGATGTCGCACTAAGTTGCATACATGCTCCAGTAACAGCCTCGAACGGTAACTGCCCGATCGATACTTATATGATAAAACAGGGGCTGAAATGGAGCATTAGTGCCACATCACCGTCGTGATGTGCAGTTAGCTGCGTGCTACGGGCAGGCCACCTGCGCTAAGCGCTGTGCTCCTGGACGTAAATGCGCCGAGCAGCGGCGCGCGTCACGTCGCCAGCAACCGGTGACCGGACGGACGGCAGCGGCTGTTCCGGAGAGCGGTTCCCGGCAACGCGCCATCTGCGCTGGGTCCCCGCGTTAATGGCCCGTGGCTTCACCAGATGGATCGCGCCCGCTCTGTCCGCATCCGTCTTGCGGCTCCGCCGTCCGATGTTCAAATGTTTGTTAAGCTTATGGGACTTAGACTCATCAGTCTCTAAACTTACAAACTACTTATGAATTAATTTGTAGGGTGAAGATGCCCAATTCGGTGATATTTTTCGGAGTGTTTAAAAAAGTGCATACTCAACCATCAGCTGTTTATTGTATGTGGTTGACTATGAATTTTTCAAAGTATTTTACGGCTGTTGACTCACACCTAAGCAAATATTTTCCTACTGTGTTGCACAGCGACCATAAATGATAGTAAGTCTTGTACGTAACACAGGGGCAGGCAAACGCTGCACGCGGCACGTATGCGCTTATCGCTGCACGCGTGCTGCACACGAACAGTTGTCCTTTTAATGGAAGCAGGATAAATGCCCTTGAGCATTAGGCGCCAAATGTTGTCAGATAAATTCTACTTTCAAGGAATGGCCTTCATGGACAGTTCAGTCTGCAGAAACAGAGACGCCATTTATCGACTATGGATTGCCTCTTATAGAAGAAATATACGTCCAGCTATTTGTACCAGCTTCGACACTTGGTCTCCTATGATACGTTCTGTGCGATGTTCACCGCATCCGCCTCCTTTTGAATACGATCTACGAACACTTGGCTGCCAGATTCCAGTCTTCTATTTTAATATGACTTGCTTAGGAAGTAACACTGTTAATAACGGATTCAGTCGCCTCGTTGCAGAATAGTGGCCTGATTATCTTTGTATATATACAGATAGGTCCAAAATTCCACAAGAAGAGTGTACTGGATGTGCCTTTTTCTGCCCTCAGATTCAGATTCGGAGAACCTACAAACTTCCAACGAGTACCTCCATATTTACGGCGGAGACAGTGGCAATTCTGGAAGCACTTAGGTTTGTTCGTAACACTTCCTATCCGAAAATATTAATTGTGTCTGACTCCCAAAGTGTCCTTCAAACCTTACAATACCGGAGCTGGAACAAAAAACCCACGCTATATTCTGGATGTGATTTCGGCATATATTCGCTGTACAAATGCGGGACGGACAGTTAATTTACTGTGGGTGCCTTCTCACGCTGGTATCTGCTATAATGAGGAAGTTGATGTAGTGGCTAAACAAGCGGCATCCTAAGGCACTGTCTTGGACCTACAACTACCATACACAGACTTCTTATTTGCGGTCAATGAATACGCAAAGCAACAGTGGCAACAGATGTGGAACGTTTCCCAAGAAACGAAAGGCGCTTCTTACGCTGTGCTGCAACCTCGGATTTCTACGCAGCCGTGGTTTATGAGGACTCATCTGGACCGATTCGTGATTTCTACCATTATTCGCTTCAATCACGCCTCTTATCCAAAACATCTACATCGGATCAACGTCTACGATTTGGCGGCATGTGAGTGTGATCCTGAAACGGAAGCTGATGTCAATCACATCCTGTTCAGGTGCCACAAATTTGACCGAGAACGAGGTTTTGCTTGTGAATATGTGAAAATGTTCCAACATTATTTAAATTGTAATGTAATGCACTTTTCGCTTTGTTTCCACTTTCCCATTTTGACAAAATGTACTTCCGTTTTGTCTGTTTATTTAAATATATGTACATTTCCACTGTGTGTTGTAGATGGCCACATTGAGTTGACACTCAGAAGGCCACACAAATAAAATAAAAAAAGAAATGTCTTGGACTGGTATGGGGCAGCTGCGGCACTCGCAGGCTGCGGCAGTGTGACGACAGGCGAGTCTGCGGACGTTGACGACAAGCGTGCACTAAGTAGCGAACGTTACACTTCTAGCACCGGAAAATGCAGGGTGAATCGAAGAAACGGACAAGTGGGCATTTGTCGTCTTTTAAAAAGGAATGGCAGTATCAGTATTCGTTTGTGGAGAAAGGCGAAAATGTGAAATTTTTAATATGTGGCCGTATTCTCGCTTGTCAGAGGAAATTTACTATTGAACGCCATTACAAAATATTTCGATTCCTTCCTAGAGCATGAGTGTTTGTGTTATCCTTAGATTTGTTTACCTTATTGTAAGTAGTTTGTAAGCTACGGACTGATAACCTAGAAGTTAAGTCCGATAAATTTACAAACATTTTAAAAACATATTTTTTTTAGAAATTGCCGGCCGCGGTGGCCGAGGGGATTGAGGCGCTCCAGTCACGGTCCGCACGGCCACTACGGTCGGGGGTTCGAATCCCCCCTCGGGCATGGATATTTGTGCCGTCCTTAGTTTTAAGTAGTTCATAAGTAGTTTGTAAGTTTAGGGACTGATGACCCCGTAGTTAAGTCCCATAGACTCTACAAACATTTGAACATTTTTTAGAAATTATAATATTCAGAGTGGGTTTCCGATCTTACTTCACATATGAATAAATCAACTGCTTTTGGAAATGGGCGAAAAAGTGGAAGCTTTCATCAGAAAGCTTGTGCTGTGGGAACGACAGTTCACATCAGAGAACGCGGTGCATTTCCCTACTCTGTCCAAGAAAAGAGCTACACTGCACGTGTTTCTGTAATTATTGCCATAAAAGAGGAATTTCTCAAGCGATATACGGATGCATCACATGTATCCCAAGCTTTTGAATCGTTTTCCAGACCATTTGCTCTTTCTGTAGATGATATTCATCCTGATCTGCAAATGGAACTAATAGATCTACAGTGTAATTCTCGTCGGAAAGACAAGTTCCTTGTGGCAAGACGTCGGTAAAATTTTAGCACGCTTCTCGCCGGGCTCCAGTGCTTATGTTGGCAACAGATCAACAATGAAGTGTAGAATCGTGTTTAATAGGTTCGTTCAAAGAGCTGCAGGACTCCAGCTTCCTGCAACTTCCTGCAGCAGCAAAGCAGCATGCGCGGTACCGATAACGTCAGTCAGGCTGCAGGAGGAAATTTTCCCTGTAGTTCATGCAGCCAGCAAGTGCAGGACGCGGCAGCCGGGACCTTCCTTGAACAGCCGGTAGGCTGCAGGCAGCTGCAAGATTGCTCTTTGAACACGTATTTCCGTATTGCGCATGCGCGGTTGCAGCCCTGCAGCTCTTTGAACGAACCCTATATTTTTCACGAGCTACAGAGTAAATGTTATTGCTGCTCGTTTCACTCGCAGAAAAATTAATACTGTACTTGCTCTATGGTCGACAGGTTCTCGTATGTACCCTTGTCCGTTCAGAAAAAAATAATTTTCGTTTTAATTGCAGTTGTCACGAAAAAAACATTTATTGGTCATATGAGTTCTCATCATTACCATTGGTGCCAACATAACCACTGCAGCTTAGCGAGAAGCGTCGTACAATTCAACCCGACGTCTAATAGACTTTTATCGAGGCTTTCCACAATCAGAGTTAATCCGTCTCCATCGTGAAGCGGCGAAGATCGTGTCAGTCTTTCCCTCTACATATGTATGTAAGCGACTTTTTTCTGTAATGGAACTTAATAAGTCACGGTTACGAGCAAACATGTGTGATGAAAATTTGCGTAATTGTTTGCGTTTGTCTGTATGTAGAAATTTCGTACCAGACATGAACAGTATTGTAAACACAACCAGTGATCATTAAATAAAATCAGTCACAGGTAATAGGATTCAAATCATGATTTATTTTCAGCTATACTATTAAGCCTGTTCCTTTATTTAATAAATCAATCTAAAAAAAAACATTACAGAAAGATGCGGTGAGAGGACAGGTAAGGATATGACAGGGGAGGGGAGGCAAGAGAAGGGGGTGGCCGACTTGCCCCTGCGTGTCCGCTTCACACAGTTAAGTGAACACGTGCGAGTGCGCTTCACACGAGCGCAATTCCTGCCCGCCCCTGACATAACAAGTCATGTAGACAGTTTCAATGTTCTATAACCTTCTTTATTCTGCTATTTATTGCTAATGTTTAAATACACATCAAAATGTATTGAACTAAATTGACAGAGGCTCCTAAATGAGTGACACGTTTCCTAAACCCTTGATAGTGGTATCCTAATTCCGTGAGTGGTACTCCAATGCCGTGAGTCTAAAAAATATTTGCAATACTATTACTTGCTAACATTTCAGTGTGATCCATTACATTGCCGTTATATTACAACATCGTAGCGCAATTAAAACTGCTTACATATTTGCGTTGCAGTCAAAGTGTTCACTATCTTTCATTGCTTTTCTTTTATAGTGGTCTAAGGGATTGAATTAAACTTCCATGCTTTGTAAACTGACCAATCTACCTGTCTAACGTTCCTTACACCTAGTTCAATCATTCTTCAATCATGTGATTTCATGAAACGCTTTCCACGTTTTATCTCTTTGAGTTTTCCCATTATGGTAGAGGAACAAACATACAAGCACAAATATAGAAATTACTCTATATTCTACCTTACTAGCATAGTATCCTCACAAAAGAAATATAAAACAGCGTTTTATTCATTATGGCTTAACAATGTTGACTTGAAATTATTTCCGCCAGTATAGTAACATAATATTTGATGAAAATTATATATTTATTTGTTTTACACTCTACAAGATGTATATGTACGCATAGAATCCCTTTCATGAACTGTATTATATTTCATTTCTGATGATAATCCTGTTTAAGTAAGAATCCATCTTGCAGAAAACGTCAAAACAAGGTATGAAACGGGAAAAGTGTTCCAGGACTGTGTAAGTATGATATTATCATAATACTGACATGCAATGATTCCATGCACGCTTATCTATGCTACGAATCATTTTTAACGTTTTGTCATCTGGCAAATTAGTATTTCTTAAACAACGGTAGCAAAACTCAGCAATTCTCGAGCGTTTGACTAATGATCACTGCACCAACTGTGTTGTAGTTCTTTACCGCGGGGGGAGGGGTACATAGAACTGAAAAGCAGATACTCTGTGCTGTATTTGGATGCTTCAGAAAGAAAGACACAATGATCCTAACGTGGTGGTACGTTGCTGAACCAAGTATCACGGTATTACGGAAGAAGGCATCCTTACCCTACTAAAGACACACCCGAGGGAGGATTCGAATCTCAGACGCTGAAGACCTGGCGATCCGCAATGTGGCGCTCCAGACCGCTTGGTTACTCCCGAGCGGCCACTACTCTGAAATGGCATCAGTAACACGGTACTCGAAACACGCTCATTTCGTTTTTCCAGTTTAGATTGCTTGTATCGTTAACAAGTTCAAAACCCGGTACTGTTTGGATATTCACTTACTCCGTACTCTCACAGTGAATCAACCCATTATCCTCTTCCATATCGAAACTGGGTTGTTAAAAGATGAAACGGTTTGTAATTTAGGTGAGACAGATTTTTGTTAATGTTATGTATCTGAAGCCGTGGTGAAACATAAAATTTATTTTCCATTTGGAATCGGGGGAGGGGGGGGGGAGGAGAAATGCTACACGATGCGGAATGGCAACCGGCGGTTTTCTCAAGTAATTCAACTGCGAAAAATTAATACATTTTCATCATTTTTAACCTCGCCATCTGACCGCTTAATAAAATCTTATTGTAATCTTCTTGATGCTGGGATAAACTGAAAGAATTCTTCGGGTCCAGCAGCCTGAATATCTAGGAATAATCTTGGACTTATTTTTGACCTACACTGCACACCTAGCAAAACACCTGGTTCAATCAAAAGCCACAATAACATTCTACACAAAGTCACAGGATCAGGCAGGGACACCACTGTGACTACTCTCAGTTACTACAGAACTTGCCTTACTGTGTGCAGTAGCTGAATATTACGGTTCACTGTAGCTTAATAGGGTCCATACAAAGAAGGTAGAAGACCAGATGGACGATACAACGAGAATTATATCAGGCACCATCCAGTCTACTACTCAGTCTAACATTCGACTCCCTCATCTCCGTAGAGCATTTCTACCGAAGAAGAAATGGCTTAAATGCTGCTACAATTGTCTCTTACCAACACATGAGCCGGCCGCGGTGAGAGGCGCTCCAGTCACGGTCTGCACGGCCACTACGGTCGGGGGTTCGAATCCCCCCTCGGGCATGGTTATTTGTGCCGTCCTTAGTATTAGCTAGTTCATAAGTAGTTCGTAAGTTTAGGGACTGATGACCCCGTAGTTAAGTCCCATAGACTCTACAAACATTTGAACATTTGAACATTCCAAAACATGACGACTGTTCACATGAAGATCTCAGGCTGAAATCTCGGAACTCTTCCTGGATTCTGGGAAGGATCAGTTCCCAATTAGTGAAGCGAGGCGAAGCGACTGGCACAGATGTAGACTGATCTTGAACCCAACCAAGCAACCCTGGTTTCAACCAACCTAGGAAAAATCTGGAAATCTCTTAGCCTGATAACAGTACAACACGACAGATGTTAGTTTTGGAAGCACAAGTGGAAGATTACCGATTGCCCTTTCTGCGACTGTGCAGACGTGCTTCAGACCGTCAGCCAGGCCGCTACGGAAGGTTTAATGGTTGAATGTGGAAGATCTACCAGGCCAGTGAGGAAGCTGCGGAGTGGTTAAGGACATTAGACATCCATCTGTAATGTTACTTATATTACTAATAGATCGACGTTCATACCTGTATATGTTTGTAAGTAAATAACTGTACACTGTACATTGTATTTTGCAAAAAAAAAAAAAAACTGCATCTTCAAGCCATTTGATAAAATAACTGCTACTCATCCGTACCTTGTTTGTTAATTGCACAAAAATATCTGTATGGTGAATTGCAATTCCAACAGCATGACAGAAAGAACGTACATAATGTTTCAACTGACTCATTAACTAAATCACAAAAATACTTTTAATTACGTAAAACCACAATACTTTCATTAACATTTGACTTTATCAAAAGCATCTGAGCTCTATAACGGATCTGAACTTCAATAAATACGAATTTAATTTAGTTGTCTTTTCACATGGGAACGCTTGTTTCGTCATGCAACTAATTCCCTTAAAAATCTACCACTATCACGGTTTTCATTAACACACTGTTAATTAGTCCCCAAAATCGTGTTAACTACTTGCAATGCAACACGCTGACACAAGAATAAAAAAAATGCAAATTATTTTTACCAAAACTGCTGTGAAATGGGGATCAAATGCTTCTAAATACTAAAGGAACACCATGCACGATTTGTATACCTGCTGTGAATATTATTTAGATCCTCACTTACACACAAGACCAATAACGTCTGGAATGTCTCTATATCTGCAAGTTTCTTCCATAAAAATTAATCCTTTAGAAAGTTACTTCCTCAAAATGAATATTACTTAATAATACTGACTCCACTTCTTAGTATACCAGCTTTCATGTTGAACAAGGAGACCACATGGGTAGCGGGTTTTAGAATTTCTTTATATTTATGACTAGTACCTAAGTATTTCCCATAATTCATCCCCTGAAAGATACGCTGAATGATGCAAAGTGGAAGCTGTCGCTTCAGAACAATTGGCATTTTCCGCCATTTCAGGACTCTCTCGAATTGTGGGTATGTATTATGGTTAGTGACCGAATTCATTGATATGCTGATGTCGAACTAGAAAAAATTCTCACACTACCACGAAGTGGCTTGGTGGTTCCGAATGTTCATTTAAGTCCCGATAATGAAACTCATTGCCGGCCGCGGTGGCCGAGAGGACTAAGGCGCTCCAGTCACGGTCTGCACGGCTACTACGGTCGGGGGTTCGAATCCCACCTCGGGCATGGATATTTGTGCCGTCCTAGTTCGTAAGTAGTTCATAAGTAGTTTGTAAGATTAGGGACTGATGACCCCGTAGTTAAATCCCATAGACTATACAAACATTTGAAACATTTTTGAAACTTATTTTCTTTTCGCTGGCTGCAAAACAGGGGATCCGACGTAGCTCTTAAGTAAATCATATAAAGTGTTATGGGTCTAAATGCCAGTAAGTACGTCTGTATTGTGAATTCTCCTTTTTTATGTTAAAGTGCTAGTAAGTTTGTAAAGTGGATCCACCTGTTCAACTACATTTATTTAAGAACCAAGGAAATGTACTACTGGGCATTAAAATGGCTAAAAAGGAAGAAATGATGATGATAAACAGGTATTCATTGGACAAATATGTTATACTAGAACTGACATTTGATTACATTTTCGCGCAATTTGGGTGCATAGATCCTGAGAAATCAGTACCCAGAATAACCACCTCTGGCCATAATAGCGGTCTTGATACGCCCGGGCATTGAGTCAAACAGAGCTTGAATGCCCATGTAGCTTCAACACGATACCACAGTTCATCAAGTGTAGTGACTGGCGTATTCTGACGAACCAGTTGCTCGGCACCATAGACTAGACGTTTTCAGTTGATGAGAGATCTGTAGAATGTGCCGGCCAGGGAAGTAGTCGAATATTTTCCGTATGCAGAAAGGCCCGTACAGGACCAGCAACATGTGGTCGTGCATTATCCTGCTGAAATGTAGGGTTTCGCAAGGATCGAATGAAGGGTAGAGCCACGGGTCGTAACACATCTGAAATGTAACGGCCACTGTTCAAAGTGCATTCGATGCGAACAAGTGGTGGCCGTAACGTGTAACCAATGGCACCCCGTACCAACACGTCATGTGATAACGCTAGTATGGCGATGACAAATCTACACTTCCAATGTGCGTTCACCGTATTGTCCCCAAACACGGATGCGACCATCATGATGCTGTAAACTGAAGCTGGATTCATCCGAAAACATGACACTTGCCATTCGTGCACCCAGGTTCGTCGTTGCGTACACCATCGCAGGCGCAACAGTCTATGATGCAGCGTCAAGGCTAACTGCAGCCATGGCCTCCGAGCGTATAGTCCATGCTGCTGCAAACGTTGACGAACGATTCGTGCAGATGTTTGTTGTCTTGCAAACTTCCCCATCTGTCGACTCAGGGATTGAGACGTGGCTGCACGATCCGTTACAGCCATGCGGATAAGATGCCTGTCATCTCGACTGCTAGTGATACGATGGCATTGAGATCTAGCACGGCGTTCCGTATTGCCCTCCTGAACCCAGCAATTCCATATTACGCTAAAAGTCATTGGATCGCGAACAACGCGAGCAGCTATGTCGCGATATGGTAAACCGCAATCGCGATAGGCTACATTCCGATCTTTATCGAAGTCCGAAACGTGATGGTACGCATTTCTCCTCCTTACACGAGGCATCACAACATCGTTTCACCAGGTAACGCCGGTCAACTGCTGTTTGTGTATGAGAAATCGGTTGAAAACATTCCTGATGTCAGCACATTGTAGGTGTCGCCACCGGCTCAAAACCTTGCGTGAATGTTCTGAAAAGCTAATAATTTGCATAGCACAGCATCTTCTTCTTTCAGTTAAATTTCGCGTCTATAGTATGTCATCTTTGTGATGTAGCAATTTTAATGGCCAGAAGTGTAGAACCAACTGTAATGCTAAGATTTCTCTCTCTCTCTCTCTCTCTCTCTCTCTCTCTCTCTCTCTCTATTTTAATTATTTGTAGTATGAAGACTTGAGATCTAAATAATTCTGGAATTACCTACTGTCGAAACGTCAGATATGTGGTTTTCAATTTGGTTATCATAAATTTTAATTTTAGCTCTTGCAGGGGCATTTTTAGAAACCTTCTTGTGAACAGAAACAGAACTTACTTCCTTGGTCAAGCCTGTAGACATTTTGCGTAGAGTCGTTGTAATAAATTGCATCCGGATTTGTTTACAGCTGGAAATGTTGTATGAATATGCGTGTGTGTGTGTGTGTGTGAGAGAGAGAGAGAGAGAGAGAGAGAAAGAATGTGTGTGTAGATGGGCGCAAGTATCTTTATAGTCCCAGAAGTTCTGTAGATTTTTACGGAGTAAATTTAGGACCTGAGAAAGTTAGGCTTTAACATCTCGTCGACAGCATGGTCATTAGAGATTGAGCTCTCGTTCGGATTTTTGGGCGAGGATGGGGGAGAAAGTCGGCCATGCCCTTTGAAAAGAACCATGCAGGAATTTGCCTGGAGTGATTTAAGGCAATCACGGAAAACCTAAATCTGGAGGTGGATTTGAACCATCCTCCTCCCAAACGCGAGTCCAGTACCTTACCACTGAGCAACCTCGCTCGGTACAGTTTTGAAATTGCACTACCTTGTGTTGCAATTTTAACACTTTATTGAGTTCGTTATTTATCTTCTATTTATAAATAGAAAGCATAGATAGTTCCAACTTCCAGTTTTTGTACTTCCCATCTATTTAATTTTTTATTTGTTGTACAAAAAAAAGTGCAAACACTATGCAATAAATCAGTTCGCAAGATAGGTTCTTGCGTTTTCTCGTTATTATTGCATTATTACTTTAAAAAATCTCCCAAAAGAATTATTGCAATGCAGTTTGGATGATTAGAAGGTTTACCACGCTGCTAAGAGTCAATGTATTAGGGTCCCGCTAAAGGCCGTAAGGTTATAGTGTTAGGGAGAGCTCACACGTAATTTAACGCAGTTACGAATTATGAAACTAGTGTGACCACTAGCGTAACTGCTGTCTGCCGGATAAGGTCGCAACACCTGTTGTGAGACGCCGTAATTCCGCCGGTGCGCACGCCTCGGTAGCTAAATATATATGTCGGCAGAGACGACTGCGCTCAACTGCATTGCCAAGGAATGTCGTGGCAGTACGCAATATCGACAGTATGAGAATCTACTACTTCACAGGCACCAAACTCATACTTTAGCTTCACCTGACGCCTCTTCTGAAGAGATCCAATGCTAGCAGAAAGTAACGCCTGATTGTATGCAACCCATGTGACTATTCGGGAACGGTGTTGGCATAACTTTAAGGGGGAGCGCAGGTATAATAAAACGTGTGGTAGCTTTCGCACATAATGGTAAACGCTCTGCTTCATTTGATATACTTTATATAATAAACCTATAATTTAGGACTGACTAGGTTTCCCAAACGTGAGATGAAAACTAGTCTTTTGATGCCAACTAAATCATATGACAAGTCTAAATAGCTTTTGCTAGCCTGGAAGATAAGTGGCTAATGTGTGCTAAACGGGAAAGTTGTGGCTTATAGTTCATATCGTGTGGTGTTGCCTCTTAATTCGGACAAACTCATAAGCTCCGGTAGCCGCGGTGGAGTAGCGGAGTCTAAGGGACCTCGCTGCGGAGCGCGCGGTAGCTCGCTGTCGGAGGTTCGAGTCCTCTCTGAGGCATGGGTGTGTGTATTGTCCTTACGTTAGTTTACCTTAGTTTAAGTAGTTTGTGAGCTACGGACTGATGACCACGCAGTTTGGTCCGATAGATTTACAATCATTTGAACATTTGAATAAATTCCGATAAATATGAAATGTGAACATTTTTCAATGTGACAAAAGTTTAAATATATCCAGTTCGTATTAAGTCTCTTAGTGCCACACTGATGGGAGGTGTATTAAAGCTGTTAGTGTCGTAGATGAGTGGCTTCTGTCGTTTGCCACATGAGAGATCAATGGCAGAATTTAAGGCTCGTCATTTTATAGCTTTCTTATAAACAATTTCTGTATTCGTCATTTTTATATTATTCTCTTCGAAAATTATCATTCAGTTTATATCGTGTGAAACCAGCTATCTTACTCGATGTTTAACTGACGTTAAATGTTTAAGATCATATATGTTAAAGGTTTAACCCTTTCAGACCTGGCGTTCAGTATATTGGACACGAACTTTTTATTAATTTTAGTACACTATACTATTTCCCTTTACTTTGAGACATAGTGGCTTTTAGTTTTATGCTTATTGCTGCCATCTGTCATCAAAAGGCGTGAGACATGATATCAGTAGTTGAAATTTTATGTTTATGAAATTTTCACAAATTCAGATTTGCGAATTAAGTTCCACGGTAAATGTGGAGTGACATATGTAACTGTCGACTTCGTATTTCACATACGTAACTGCTTTCCAGAACCGGTGGCCAATTTGACGGCCTTTATTTCGGAAATCAAGAATAAAAAATTTTAATTTTGCTAAAATATACAATAGATATGGGCCATCTAGACATGTAGAAGTGCAAGAATATGTTTTACTCCATTTTTAAAATAATTCAGCACTGAAAGGGTTAAGATCGTAAATGTTAAAGGTTTAGCAAGGGAACTAAAAAAGGCAGAATTGTTGTTTTTATTTCATTTATTTGTAAGGCAGTTGCCTTTCGGTAGGGTTACAGATTAGTAACATTTGTGAGTCTTCGCGGTAGCTCCACCAGGAGCCTCTTCCAGGATACCGACGTCGCCAGCGACGTCTGCGAAGCCCCGCCGGTTCTGGTTCCTCAGCAGAGCCTGATACACCGAAGCGGCGAGTGGAGGCTGCTGTGTCCTGCTGCGTCAGCGGCGAAGGTGGTCCTGGTGTGCAGCGGCATCGGACGCACCGCAACCTGTGGTCGGCGTCGGTGGGCGACCTCGGCCAAAGCTGAGAAGGGGGAAGCGTGTTGCTGCGGCACGGGCCGACGCAGCAAACTGCGCGGCAACCAAGTGCCACAGCTTACGCGGCTCCCCTCCCTCTCCAGCCTCGGAAACCCCCCTCCGCCATGACTACAGATTGCGCCTGCCTTGCAGCTCTCTGCTACGCGGCCAGAAGGTTTCACTACTACCAGACCCGCCTCACCCCGACCGAAGCCTCAGCCGTTGCCGCCGAACCCTGCAGTGGTGTGATGGAGAAACAGCCAGACACTACCGCCAGGCGGTGATCGCCGCCGCGGTGAACGCCTCGGCCGGCAGTTCTCGGACTGGCCGCTCTCCCCAGCCTGGCGCTGCTGGTCACGTGGAGCAGCTGGAGTGCCGCGCGCCGCGTGGTCCTCCGGCCTCTGAAATACACATGCGCCACTTCCTTACAATGTTGCTAAGGGTAGACGTGTTCGACTCAGATCTTTCAAAAAATGTTCAAATGTTTGCAAATCTATCAGACCAAACTGCGTGGTCATCAGTGCGTAGCTTACAAACTACTTAAAACTGGGTAAACTAACCTAAGGACAACACAACACCCATGCCCCAGGGAGGACTCTAACCTCCACGGCGAGCAACCGTGAGCTCCGCAGCGAGACGCTTTAGACCGCTCGGGTACTCCACCGCGGCTCATATCTTTCATATAAGCGCGTACACAGCACTGAAACTATAGTTATCTAGCGAATGGGAATGCTTGCGAAAAACCACAAATTGAGAAACTAAGAAGACACTTGTAAGGAAAAGGAAGCTATTAGAAATTAATACAGAAAATGTGAAAAACTAAAGCATTACATTAGTTGGATATTTTCCTACCAACCTTTGCCCAGACCGCCGCTTGATGTCCCGCGCCTTCAGCCGGCAGTAGGCGGTCCTCACCTGCCATCTGTGACAGGAGGCCGGACCATGCCTCTGACGTCACACCTCGCACCTGCTGCGCGGCGTCAGGATGCGGCGGCTAACTGACGTCCACAGGGCGACGTGTAGATGACGTTTATCCTTGTTTCAACTAGATGAATTAAAGTATGAGTCCACAGTGTACTGTGAGCAGAGGCGAGGTCGGCGGGACCGCACAATAGCTGTGGGCCCACAGCCCGCACCCCGCCACCAGGGTGTCTTCTGAAGAAGTTGCCGGGCACCGCGACGCTCCTACTTTTATAGCCGTTCGACTATGCCCGGTACGTTTTCTGCGGAAATCACTCCTCACTTCGTCCTTCCACCCATTGTTTCCAATAATTTCATCCACAAATATCGCTGTAGTTCAATTATCCTCGATCTACTGCGCGTAAAATATTAGGGTCAACTTCCGTCCATCTTAACCCGCATCTTTTCATAACAAACTTTGAGATTCACACGTTTCAACATATGTTATGTAACTATCATACAGCTGGCTACTATTGTCCTCAATTTGATATTTACGAATTTTTTCCGTCTCTAGAGGGAAATGTCCATCTATATAATTAGGAATTCCTTAAACACCTCTAGTTGAATCACCAGAATCATAGACGCAAAAGACAACTTGACGCCACGTTCCTAGTTAATCGGTTTACTAGCTGATTCTTACGAGAAGACATTCCAGTCACGGATGAGACTTCGCAAGTTAGTAGTCTACGTCAAGGGTCTGAACTCACAGAAGTTTTAAAGCGCACTATGGCAGAAAAAACTGACGATAAGGGCTCATGAAGTTTAAATCGTAAACATCTCATTAGCAGTCTGGCAAAATAGCTCAGGCAGTAGCGTGTCATGTGAATGATGAGCGTTCGAGTCTACCTGCTAGCAGCGTTTTATTAATCGTTTAAAAGTTATAACAATTTTAAATAAAATTAATGATATCAAGTGTCCAATTACATCACAACGAACTTTATCTTATTTATGAAATCACGGTCGTAGATAATTAAAATATGAATTACAATATTTAGTTTATAAAAGTGGAATAATTTAAAATGCAATTGACAACTGATGTAGGTAGATTAAAACACACACACATTAAATGTTTGTAGAGTCTATGGGGGTCATCAGTCCTAAACTTACAAACTACTTAATACTAAGAACGGCACAAATAACCATGCTGAGGGGGGATTCAAACCCCCGAACGTAGTGGTCGTGCAGACCGTGACTGGAGCGCCTCAGTCCCCTCGGCCACCGCTAGATTAAAGCGTTAAATACAACGGTCATTATAGTTTTATTAAAATGTGTCAATATTGTAAACTGTGGCAAGATTATAAGTATTCGTTGTAATTTCGAGGAATCGGTATCTTCATTGAAGAGCCGAGTATCCAAGTATACCTTTTGTCGTACTGTATGTACACAAACAGGCAGATGTTCATGAAGAGTAAAATAAATAATAAAGATATCCTTTCAACGTCGTTTAGAACATGGATCGTCCACTTGACAAGTGAACACGCTATCATGTGAGCTATTCGACCACACTGCATAACAGTCTTCTGTGACAAGCCTATCAGTTACACAAGTGCTGCGCTTTAAACTTTAGAGCCCTTATTCTTGGACTTTTCTGGATAGTACACTTTAAGACTTCTAAGAGAGGATACCCTTGGAGTATACTGAATTCCCGGGACCGGAAAGTCTTCTTGTTAGTGAAGAACGTAATGCCTTCCTTTTTTTCGGACCAGCATCGTGATCCCATTTCGAACCTTAAAGATGACGGAATCCAGCACCTTTTTCGTAACGTAACTGTTAACAACAAACGTGAAAGATGCTTCAAATGTACGCAAGACAGCCTTTATGATGGGTTTCACTGTGCACTATAACTACATAGTACATGTTACAACCAAAGGAAAAAGGGTTTTTCTTCTTATTTTCTTTTTTCCATCGATTTAGAACAAAGAGTGCCCATCTTCAGCGGCAGTACAAGCTAACTAGAGACCTACTTAACATGCACATATCATGAACAACGTGCATATAGGTATTTATAATGAAGAAGATTTCATTTGTACCTGCCAACTGAAAACGTCTACATTACAAAAATCTATACGTATTGTATCTAGTTTCCGTTGGCACTGAAGATTGTCTGTGCTTTAAATCGATATGCACAAAAATAAGTGCTGGAATTGTATGGTATTCTGTATTACCAGACTTATTCCGGTTGTTATTTTAACAGTAAAAGAAATCGTAATCATGGTTTGAAACAGATTAGTCACGCTTTATTTTAGTGCAGGACAAAGTAACATGATCAAAGTCATATCTTAATCATGGTTTGAAACAGATTAGTCCCGCTTTATTTTAGTGCAGGACAAAGTAACATGATCAAAGTCATATCTGAACTACATAACAGGTGATACAATCTACGTTAAAATCGTCCGTAACAACCATGCCATAGACAAACATTTTAGTAGACGCATTGACTCTAATAACTTTCAACATATTCCATAAAAAGTGGATAAATGTTCAGAAAAAAGGCAATGTATACATTTCCCTTCCATTTCATTGAGGAATGACAGTGGCCATAGAATACTAGCACTTTATGAGTATCGGAAACTACCAGTATCGGCACGTTGTTTAACAGATTGATTACTAGCTTAACGCCCGCTGATTCGCATGCGTAGGTAGGTTGGTCTGCACCAGTTGTTTCTCCCTCTTAATATAAATTTTCATAGATGAAGCTTAATTACTGTCATGATGAAATGTTGTGATACTACTTGTAGCCGCGGCAGAATGATGCCGTGCGTATTGAGGCGCTATGCTGCGGTGCGTCCTGCTGTTCACCGTCGGGGGTTCGATTCGCTGCCCCTTCGGGCATGGGTGATTGTGTTGTCCTTAGCATAAGTTTTTATAGTTAGTTTAATTAGTTTGTAAGCCTTAGGGACTGATGACCCCGTATATAAGCTCTTTAAGATTTAGAAACACTTCAACATTTGATTTTAATACTTGTAGCCCCCTTGGCACCCCTTAATAGTTGAATTTCGAAAATTACCCCAACATCTGTGTTTTAAATTCCAAACCAGTATCTAAATATAATTTTTAGTAATTCTGGGTTTAAAATTAGCTTAGTATTTTCAAAAAAAGTTTCATCTTCTATTTCACCCGTGAACAATTAATTTTCTGACGATAGCGAAACACGTGTCTTTATAATTCTGACCATAAAACATATACCAATTTATGTGGTTGTAGCTTCAAAATTCCCTTAACAGCAAAATATTTTCGAAAAAACATCCCTGCAATTTAATCCCCTTGATGGTTGAATTTCCAAAAATACCGAAGCAAGTACTTTTAAAATTCTAACCACCAATACAAATACTAATTTTTACAACCCTAGCTTCAAAATTGTATTGCCAACAATGTGTTTTCGAAAAGAATATTTGATCCCCTTCTTTACCCGATTAGTTGTTGAATTTCCAAAAATACCTAAGCTCGTGTTTTCTTAATCCTGACCAAGATTCCATATCCGAAGTATCGTAGTTATAGCTAGAAATTTGAGTTAACAACATTTTTGAAGATCAATTTTTGCTTCCCGTATTTCACCCCGTTATTGGTCGAATTTCCAAAAATACCGAAACTCGAGTGTTTTAAATTCGAACCCGGAATCCAAATCCGACAATTTGTAGTTCTAACTTCAAAATGCAACAGATTTTGTCCAAATTATTTGTCATTATGAATCTATATGAATGTCTCTCGATATAATTGTATTTTTTATCCCTTTCTCTGCGGTATACGTTCCATACCGAGTTTAGGATTTCATTACTATTGACATCTGGCGTTAGCCAGCTTTTCGTCCCTGGGACTATTTAGGCACTTTGACTACCTAAATGTGAGAGAAGATCAGGAACATTTCCATAGACGCTATTGCGGTTAACTGTTACTATATTAATCTTTTCTTTCTCCGTTCTATTGGGCCAGGTGCTGCCTTCACCGGAATCAAGAAGTGTCTTCACGTGCCTGTGGAGAGATTTCTATATCTTGAAAACCCTATGCACTCCACACGTACTCCGCTACCCTAGTAGGTACATCCCATCTGTAGAGAACACCTAGCCTATTCAGCGCCATCCTCCATTTCTCCACCCGATTGTGGAATGTGAGAAATTTGCACCCAACGTCACCACATAGTCGTCTGAGCCTCTGAGCAAGAGGACGGTGATCGGTTCGGGAAACGATGCTGCATATGTCCGAGTCTAATCCGCAAACGTGGCCGTCTGTCTTTACCAAATCCACCAGATTCCGGAAGGAGCAGAGGATGACCTCTAAGCCCTGGCTGCGTAAGTCAACGGTGCCAACTTGAGCAACGACTTGAATCCGAGTGCATCTAGTGCTCCCTATCGCTGCCGGAAGATCCTCCTCTATTTCTCGGATGAGACCCCCCCCAACATGCAAATGTTCAAATGTTTGTTAAGCTTAAGGGACTTAACTACGGGGTCATCAGTCCCTAAACTTACAAACTACTTATGAGCTACCTACAACTAAGGACGGCACAAATATCCATGCCCGAGGGGGGATTCGAACCCTCGACCGTAGTGGCCGTGCATACTGTGACTGAAGCGCCTCAGTCCCCTCGGCCACCGCGGCCTGCCAGCATGCAAAGAGAGTATACACTTGCAATCTTTCCTTCCCTTACCGTTATTTCCCTAAGGAGCTCCATCACCCGCCTAACATCGCAGCTCCGAATGACTAGCACTCTAACCCACTGCGTCTGTTCGGGCGTCTCATAAGACTTGCCGCTGCCGCAAATGGCTCAAACTTATGATCAGTAGCTGACAACACCTTAAATACGACGGCTGGAACTTAAATAGTGCCGACACTGCTGCGGAGACACTATGCAATGGAATCTAGTATTGTCGCTGATATCACAAGCTGTTGACATGCCTACCTTCGCTCATAGTAATTGGACTCGCCCGTACCACGTCACCGGCATGCGCACAATCTACAGAATCACAGTCACTTGTTAGCAAGCGTTCTAATGTAACGGTGTTTCCGAAACAGGACAATGGAGTTGGCTCACGATGAATGTGCCACAGGGCGTACGGCACGACAGTGTCAGGAGCTTGGCGAAAGAATCGGCAACACTTTCTGCGCAAACCCACCATCATTTTGCCCGACAATGCAAGGGCTCATACAGAGCAAGCTGTGGCTCCTCTATTAGGTCGCTGGGAGTGGGAAGTACTGTACCATCCACCATACTTCCGGACTGAAGTCCTTCTGTCTTTGATTTCATTCCGAAGATGAAGGAACCACTTCGTGGCATTCGTTTCAGAACTGTTCAAGAGATCCGAAGGCAGTAGACCGGTTCATTCGTAACATCAACAAAATGGGCTCTGCTAACGGTATACTACGTCTTCCACATCGCTGGCAACTGCTTCTATGCAACACTGCCGATTACTCTCAAGGACAGTAAGAGGTGCAAACATATAACACTTTTGTATCGGTTGTGAATCAATACTTGCCACTATTTAAGTTCGAACCATCTTATATTTCTGAGGCGTAAGGTGACAACCTTACGGACGATTCCGGTTTCGCCTTCTGCCTAGAGTTTAGTGACACCTTAATAGTTCACCAACCGTAACGGTTGACTGGCAGGGACATCGGAAAGTATAACCACTGTGGCATCAGATACCGAAGACGTTGCATTAGACAACAGAGCTGTCCCAGCAATCACATGTAAACTGTTTACCGTAGTCAAAACAGCCTACTGCTTCTTACGGACTTTGGCTAGCCCGTCCTGACTCCTCATGCAACAGGTGCAGTCATTAAATGTTTTACATTACCGTTAGTAGGAAAAAAAGAGAAAAAACTAACGAAGTTTCAGACATGACTAGCAATGAAAAACGCAGAAAAGTTATGTTCTACCACTTAGAGCTCCTAATGTGTGACACTGTAGGCAGCTGACCCAAGACTGAATGTCTAATTAGCTCAAGCAACTGGTCAACAAGTTGATTTGGCATTTAAAATATGCAATTCACTGACATAAGTTCTACATAGCACAATTAACCTAATACACAAGAGTAACACTCCTAAGAAAACGGGAATACAAATTAAATTTAAGAGACTGAATAATAATGAAATGCAGTGAAGTTAAGAAAGTCGGCCGCACCTTTTCTCTTAAATCCGTGAGTGCACAATCAACTGATTTGTTCTTAATTTCCCTCCACCAGTAACCCAGGGAGTTAACTTTGATCTCCCCTGACCGGCAGTTACAATTCTGAACCCTTGGAATAATAGAATGTATGACCCAAAATAGTAATTTCGCCTATAATTATCAACTAATTAAATGAATTGTATTAAGAAGGGAAAACGCATGTTCTCAATCGTAGCTACTGGTATGAACTTGGTCGGGACCGTGGTGCTTCATATTTTAATCTCTGGCACATATTTATTGCTCTGACACTCCTATCCATATGACTTTATGACTTTCTGATTATTTAAACACATATACAATTGAGGTAGGAGCAATAAGGATTGGGCGGTGATTTGAGTGAATAAGAACATGGGAAGAATTAATCTTGAATTACGTAATTAATTAATTACTACTAACACAATGAAATAATCTAGAAATTGGATGAACAGGTTCTTAACCTTTCCGGCTGGCTGACTAATAAGTTAATTCCTACTGGTCTCGTAATTTGCATTACTTCGTGCCGTATAAACCCTTCTAATTTGTGGGAGCGTGTTTAAAGGAAATATGTTTAATAAAATATCACTCATTCACCCTCGTTGTATTCAAGTATCTGTACAAAAGTAAATACTACGATCTCAACTGACATTGACATTGCAAGACATTAAAATAATGGTCCTCCCGAAAGAATAAGCATACAGGTTCTTAATCTAAGCCAAGAAACTAAATACCTACCAATTAAATTGCGAAACACAACGCAAATAAAATTAACAAAACATAACAGAAGGGTGAAGAAATTCTCCTCTACGTTAAAGAAAATTAATTAAAACTCGATAAATACTACAAGGTCAATACAGTGAGTGCTAGCCAAGCCACGTTCAACCGCCTAGTCAGACAGTACCTCTTACAAAGAAAATGGAATAATATTAATAATCTCGAAATAAAAATTAATCACACCGGTGTGGAAACTTAATACTGATTAACTGAATGTGATTACTGACGATATTGATGTTCTTAAACACAGAAGGATGGAATTCATGTAACTGCCACGAAAAATCCACTGATTTCGCGTGCATCACATATCGTTTCATGCTTTGAATGCACGCAATTGATTGTAGGGGAATGTTTATTGTTATTAAGCCGTATATTTAGCTGCTGGGCCACGTAGGCGATGGCTCATGACTCTCTCAAAAACAGTTTTGGCTATGTCTAACGTTATGTACAAAGAAAGGGCAAAAGTGAGATAAAAACATCAAAGATATCGGGAAAAGATTCCGTGCAGATGGTGTAGTGACCAGAGTGATTGCCTGGTAAGCGAGGAACTTGGGTTCGAAACGCGGCATCGCACAAACGTTCATCTTTCCCCATTTATTTAATTCACATCCCAGTAGCAGCTAATGTCAGAAATAAAGGCCGAGTCCATAATTAGCTTGAAATTTGTTGCAAATTGTTTGAATTTTAAAACTTTTCTGAATGCTATTGTAGCACCGATACTACTTGCAGGGTGCTTTGCCTTGCGCTGGTCATGAATGGCACAGAAGATTAGATGGGTTGACCATGTAGCCAGTAAGAAAGAGCTGAATAGAACTGAGGAAAAATGAAAATTGTGGCATAATTTGACTAAAATTGGGAATCGGTTCATAGGACAGATTCTCATACTGGAGGTTAAGTTTAGGAGCCAAGACATAGGGCCGGCCGCGGTGGCCGCGGGGACTGAGGCGCTTCAGTCACGGTCTACACGGCCACTACGGTCGGGGGTTCGAATCCCCCCTCGGGCATGGATATTTGTGCCGTCCTTAGTGTAAGCTAGTTCATAAGTAGTTTGTAAGTTTAGGGACTGATGACCCCATAAGCTGTACAAACATTTTGAACAAGACATAGGTGTTTTGTACCGTAAACAAATTCAAAACGATTTAGGTTGTAATCCTTAATTCGAAAAGGAATAAGCGTGCACTGGAGCGCTTCGTGAAACAACTATTTGAAGCCAAAAGCAATATATAGGTCTAAAAAGCGAATCGGACAATTATGAAATTCTAACATTGGGAATTCGTTACCATAGGTGAAGGAATGGATAACTGAGAAGAATAAATCGTTCAATGGTCTGATGTATTCATACCTCAACTTTCGATTTAGGAGTCTGCCGCTGGGGGACACAACCACAGATATTACTTGTGTGTATAACTTTAAAATAATTATAACAGTAATTGTACGATGATTTGAATGTGTGAAGTCATAAGGATACGAACAGTACCTTTAGCACTAAAAAAGTTGTGATATATGATAGCAACAGACAAGTGTACGTAAGTACCGTAACAGTCCCTATTAGCAAATTAATGACTATAGCAGCAGTTTTACCACGCTGTAACCATTTATTACAATACACATTCCTTGTTATGATGTAACAATTGAAGTGGTTACTTAAACGTCCGTTTGAAGTTTCGGTGTAGTGGTACAGCCTACAAAAGGAATACGGGTAACTCTTCCCCTGCTTTGTCAGGCTTAATTAGATGCCGCAACTGTCCATTACTGATTATTACCCAAGTTTGTTTCATTATAGAACAGTACCAGTAACGAAGTTTTCCTGCTCTCTTGTCTGTTAATTATAGCAGGACAGCAAACAAGGACTGCTGTTCATTGGCCCGCAGAATTGCCTGTAATTCTATCGCCTCTCGAAGCGTGAACTGTAACCTAACTTTCTCATCAACCGCGTCCGACTTTTTTTGTTTAAGGACCTTGTCCTTTAATTAGGTTATACAAGTTTGTTCTCAGAAGAGACTGAGTTAAAAAGTACACTATGGTGTGGCCTTGGGGTCACTAAACCAAGCAGTAGAGCTTTCAGTATTTGTTAATTCGCAATGTAGTACATGATTTCCCTTTTTTTTAATATAATCGAAATAAGGAAAATTTTAAGCAACTCTCGATTTATTATCGTAAGTGTAATCATTAATGACATCTCTAAGGATGTTTGTGAATCACAAATGAGCTTATAGAAAATAATATGAAGACTTGACATACACACAATATTTACTTATTAGCAAAGATATGGTCCATCACTGGCTCCGAGGAAACTATTAATAACGTGACTCTATGGTTTCCAACAGAATGACTTCCGGTAATTACTTCAACAATGTCTGTTTCTCAGCCTGGTGCTTACTCTCTACTCGAAGACTCATAATGGTTGAATTAGAAACTTCCTGCTTTCGCAGCACAGGTTCCTGGTTCGAATCCCGGTTCCGGAACACAATTTTAATCTGCCAGTAAGTTTCATATCAGCGCACACTCCACTGCAGAGTGAAAGTTTCATTCCGATTGAAAATGATTGAGACGTTGTGGATTTGATGTCCTTGGGCGGCTAATTCGCACATCAGTAGCAGACAAACTGAGCGAGAATCGGGAATCTCAAAAACATCGGTGTTGATAATTCCACATACACATAAATTTCACCCGTACCATATTTCTATGCACCAGGATTTGGCGAAGACTTTGAACGTCATGTACAGTTTTTCTACAGGGCACAAAATAAATTAAGGAACGATAACAGATATTTTCACTCATTCTTTTTAGTGACGGAGCGTCATTCAGAGGTAACGTAAACCGGCATAATCTGCACTATTTTGCAATGGAAAATCCACGATGGCTGCCACAAGTGAAACATCTGCGACCTTGACGGGTTAAAGTATGGTGCGGCATTATGGGAGGAAGGATAATTGGCCCCTATTTTATCGACGGCAATCTAAAAGGTGCAATGTATTGTGATCTCTTGCGTAATGTTCTACCGATTTTACTACAAGATGTATCACTGAATGCCAGAATGGCGATGTACTTTCAACGTGATGGATGTCCGGCACATGGCTCGCGTGCAGTTAAAGGGGTCTTAAATGTAATATTTAATGGCAGGTCTTAGAAGCACCATACCATGACCCGCACGTTCGCCGGATCTTGCATCCCCGGATATCTTTCTGTGGGGAAATTTGAAGGATATTTGTTATCGTAATTCACCGACAACGCCTGAAAACATGCCTCAGCGCACTGTCAGTGCATGTGAGAACGTTACTGAGGGCGTACTACTCGATGTTGTTACGCCTATGGCCAAATGCTTTGAAGGACATCATTTTGAGCATTTATTGAAGTAATGAGCTAATTACAGGTAATAACGCAGTAACAGCATGCGTTCTCATAATGTATGATAATTTCACAAAAATACTTGTATCACATTCTAAGAACCGAAATATAGTTCAAACGTACCTATGGTCTGTGTTTTCATGTAGAAAACCTACCTGTTATCCACTGTTCGTCTAAAATTGTGAGCAATATGTTTGTGAAATTCACAGTGCCGTCTATCACAAAGCGAATAAAATGTTCCAATTAAATCCTTTATATGAATCCGGTAACTATAAGTCATTGAATTTAAAGATTGCGTCAGTGCTTCGATCTGAAGTTTAAATTACAAAGTACGCACAGCATGCATCCTAAGATTAAATCCAGACTGGTCGGTATTAAATACATTACATTCACCTACTTCTGCAATAAGACTGCTTATTTCGTTAACGAATTTAGTAGCTCGTACTTGAATTTTAGCTTGATCAAGTACAAATTTTCGCGTTATAAGCTCATTACCCTTTCTTGACACAATCTTGTACTTCGTTTTAAAATTATGAAGCCACTTCGGTGATGCCACGAATGAATAAGGGGAAAGTGAAAATTCATCTACAGGTTTTAAATCCCATGTCACAATATTAACGTCATGACTCGTCATTGACTTTTCAACTGCTTTTTGAAACTGGGATATATTCTGATATTTTCCTCAATTTTTCAATCCTACTTCCACCTTTCTGTAGTTAAGCTTCCCATAGTTACAACTGACACTTTGATCTTGATGTCTTAAATTTCTTTAGGAATGGTTTCAAAACATTTTTCAGATTTTTAATTTTTCAATAACTTTTCGTTTGTACTCTTCACCAACGTCATCAGCTTCGACAGAGTCTAATTGTATGACAGAAGATGTTTCATCCTCAATGTCAGAAATGTCGCCATCTTGATTAAAATAAAATCATGAATTTCTTTTTCACTTTCAAAAATTGACGTTGCATGAGTTTCTACTACATAGTCAGGATTCATTTAATTTTTTATTACAGTTTGTAATTGAAAACTGAAAGTCCTCTCATCATTGTTTATAGCATATGAGAATGATACTGGGGTCGATCAATCGCTTCTTACAAGAGTCTATCAATGTTTTTAGGATTCATGACGGATAGTGATACCGATGGGTGGAGAATTTCCAAGCCGAGGCTTGGTCTCCACCCTTCAAGGAAAAGAAAATTTCTCGCAGAGCATTATCACCGTTCACAATGAAACCTAAAAATATTATTCCACTTTTGAAGGCATAATTTGATTAAGTTCAGTATGAATTTGTGTCTGCTGTGTTTGGTGCAAATTAACTTATTACATAACATATTTTAACGAATATCATGTATGAATAAATGTGAAAATATAATTTAATCGTCAGATCAGCAGTTAAAGAAATAAAGTAATAATAAATAAAATAAAAGGAATAAACGCACACGCAAATGAAATGACAGATACATTAATTATAAAATCGACTCTATTTCTAAATAAGCACTCAAAAAGTTAATCGTGTTCTGACACACGAAAAGAAAATTATGAGACGCAATGAAGCAGAGAGAAGATATGTAAATCTGGCCTGCGACCTCTACGCGCTACATCACGGGCAACGTTAACGGCGGCGGTTAAAACTAATAAACATTTTAACTATTTATTCATTTCATTCACCATTATTTAAAAATTGGATTTTACAGTATTTGGGATGTTGATTTTGTCGACGTTTCGTCCGCTATGCTGGATATGCCGTATTGAATTTAAAGTATCAGATTTCAAATTCGTTATAAGCGACCTTAAATACCGATATATTATGGGGATGAAACAGTTCAGAAGAAAAGATTCACTAGATGTTTAATGGACAGTATCAAATGAGCGTGGTAATATATAAGAGTTTTTTTACCCTGAAACATTTATACAAAATTGAATAAATATATCCTAACAGGCCTTTCTTTTCAAGTTTTAATAGATTCTACTCTGACTGAATCAAAACACGTTTTAGCAAAAAAAAAAAAAAAAAAAAAAAAAATGTCATTTTAGTTGTGTTTGGACACTAGTTTTTTCTCTCCCCCTTCAGTATACCTAGGCCGATTTTCATCCTTTGTCAAGAGATACTTTCACACCAAAAATCATTTAAATCATTTCACTAATCCCTAAGTTATCGAAATATATCCGTATTAGCCCCAGTTTTGAGAGGACCGTTTCACCACTTACTGTATGTTTTACAGCGGAAAAAAAAGAAAGAAAGAAAAACTCTGCCTTAGTTTTTCATGAATTATATCCAAATATCTGGCAAATCGCACACTGATGCTTAGGAAGTTTAACGTGTTAGTGTCTCAGTATCGTCTATAGTTACTAAGTTGCACATTTTACTACCATTCTCATAGCGCAGTTAACGTATCTATTGCACTAATTTGATAAAGGCCGGCCGCGGTGGCCGAGGTGACTGAGGCGCTCCAGTCACGGTCAGCACGGCCACTACGGTCGGGGGTTCGAATCCCCCCTCGGGCATGGATATTTGCGCCGTCTTAGTTCGTAAGTAGTTTGTAAGTTTAGGGACTGATGACCCCGTAGTTAAGTCCCATAAGCTTAACAAACATTTGAACATTTGAACATTTGATAAAGTTTCTTTCGACTTATTACTAATGGCTTTGGATAAACAATATTCAACAGAGTTATCCGATTTTTTGGCCCTCTCGCCGGCCTCATACTTGACCTACGCTCATGTTACGAATTGTGCGGACCGCAAGTACTAGTTCCGCATATTTTTAGTATCGGGTCCCTCCGGCGTTCGCACGATTCCGACGAGTGCAGAGGCCATGCAGGTTGCACGCATAACACGTGCGCCAGAAAGGTTGCCACCACTTGTCGAGAAAACTTCGATACACCAAAGCTGGCCGTACATAGTGAGGCACCCTTTGTATATACCAACCGTAATAGATACAACGATGCCGTTTGGACACTGAAATGCAGGGTCAAGGGCTACTTGAATACGTCATATTTCATGTCTGCGCTATTTTAATTACGGATGTATGAGGCCATTTTTAATGGAACCCTTAACGTGATGGGTTTAAAAAGACGTTTTCAAATATGTGTGTAGCATAATATTTAGTCGAATAGTTTTTGAGTCACACATGTGTTCTCCTATCCTTCGAAGCGGCGTTGTCTAATGCAATCTTTCCTGTTGTGTAGACTACAAGGTAAACTTCGCGAATCCATCCTTACACAAAACACGCCGCTTCGGAGTACGAATCGATGCGGTACCATATGTGTCTCAAAGACTACTCGCCTACATATTATAATATACACAGCTTTGAAACCGTCCTTTTAAGACCAAAATTTCACGCTAAAATGTAACACAGGGCTCCATAAAAAAAATAATAATAATAATAAAAAAAAAATAAAGATGGCCTCATATCTCTGTAATAAAAAATAGCACAAACATGTAATGTCAGATTTTCATGTAGCCTCTGTCTCTGCAAGTCACTGTCCAAATGGCATCTTTGCATCTATTACGGTCGGGGCGACACAAGGGGTGTTATGACTTAGCTACCTCGCCCTGTATAAAGAAGATACGTTTTGAAACCAAGTTATATGCGAACCAAGCTGTATAAAGAACCAAAAGGCCTCGACCTAGATATTCTACAAGATATAGTTATTTTTAAATATTGTGAAACCCCAGATGTAATTTTTAACGTACAAATACTTTCCCAAAGAAAATGTTTCTTCGGTATTTTTTGGGATTTATTATGAACCACCAATCCCATCGGGATATCCATTGTGGCCTGCATCTAAAAGGAATGAATACTGCCGCTTTCTGCAAATGTAACAATTCCACTACCCCACAACTCCAAGCTACCACACAGATTTTTAATCTTTTTCTTGGTATTCACAGGATATTGTATAGATACCATAGTGTTATTATACATCTACGTGGCGACACTTCAAAAAAGTATTTTACATAATTCTTACTCGATATACAATACCGTATGTAAGTCTTGCGGCTATAGTAGTAGTAGTAGTAGTAGTAGTAGTTTTTGTTGTTGTTGTTATGGTCTTCACTCCGGAAACTCGTTTCATGCAGCTTTCCATCCTACTCTATCCTGAGCAACCCACGTCCACTTGAATCTGTTTACTATGTGCGTCTCTCTGCGATTATTACTCCAAATACTTTCCTTCTTTTAGTCAAAGTATGCCAAAAATTCCCTTTCTCCACAATACAGTTCAGTACATCTTCATTAGTTATGCGATCTAAACTCCAGCATTCTTGTGCAGCACATTTAAAAAGCCTCTATCCCCTTCTGTCTGAACGAATTATCGTCCAACGTCCTCTCCCGTACAAAGCAACACTCCACACAAATGCCTTCAAGAAAGAATTTCTTAGACTTAAATTGATATTCGATTGTAGCAAATCTCTGTCTTTCAGAAACGTCTTTCTTTCTACTGCAATTTTTCATTTTATATCCTCTATACTGCGACCGCCGCGGTGGAGTAGCCGAGCGGTCTAAAACGTCGCGCTGCGGAGCGCGCGGTTGCTCGCCGTGGAGGTTCGAGTCCTCCCTGGGGCATGGGTGTGTGTGTTGTCCATAGGTTAGTTTTCTTAGGTTTAAGTAGTTTGCAAGCTTCGGACTGATGACCACGCAGTTTGGTCCGACAGATTTACAAACTCATTATACTGCGACCGTCGCATGTAACAAAACTCATCTACCACTTTTATTCATTCGTTGCGTAATCTAATACCTCCGTCATCGCCTGATGATCTAAGACAGCATTCAATTACTTACTTTTTGCTCTTGTTAATGTTTAATTTATATGCTATCTTCAACACACTGTCCATTGTTCCAGGTTCTTTTGCTGCCTCTCAAAGGATACTATTTCATTAGTAAAACGCAATGTTTTTACTTCTTCGCCCCTATCCCGAATTTTTCCTTATTTTCCTTCACAGCTTGCTAGATGTACAAATTGAATAACATTGGAGAAACACTCCAACCCTGTTTACTCCCTTCACGACCAACACTTCCCTTTCATGCCCTTCGAAACTAATAACTGCGGTCTGGCCTTTATACAAGTTGTAAATAACCGTCCTTTCTTTGTATTTTACCTCTGCTGACTTCAGAATTTGAAAGATTGTATTCCAATCAACATTCTCAAAAGCTTTTTCGAAATCCACAAAAGCTAGAAATGTAGATTTGCCTATATTCTAAGACAAGTCGTAAAGTGAGTATTGCCTCCCGTAATACTACATTCTTCCAAAATCCAAACTCATCTTCCCCGAGGTCTGCTTCTAGCAGCTTTTCCATTCCCTGTAATTAACTCTCGCCGGCCGCGGTGGCCGAGGAGACTGAGGCGCTTCAGTCACGGTCTGCACGGCCACTACGGTCGGGGGTTCGAATGCCCCCTCGGGCATGGATATTTGTGCCGTCCTAGTTCGTAAGTAGTTCATAAGTAGTTTGTAAGTTTAGGGACTGATGACCCCGTAGTTAAGTCCCATAAGCTTAACAAACATTTGAACATTTTTTTTTTTTTTTTTTTTTTTTTTTTTTTTTTTTTTTTTGTAAATAACTCATGTTAAAATTTTGCAACCATGACTTTTCAAACTAATGGTTCTGTAGTTTTCATACCTGTCTGTGATTTATGTCTTTGGAATGGGGATTATTACATTTTCCTTGACGTCTGAGGGTATTTCACCTATCTCATGCATCTTACTCACCAGGTGAAATAGTTTAGTCATGGCTGGCTCTCCCAGACACTTCAGCAGCTCTGAGGGAATGTTATCTACACCCAGGGCGTTGTTCCCACATAGATCTTTCAGGGCTCTGTCAAATTCATCTCTCAGTATAGTATCTCCTATTTGATCTTCTACATCCTCCTCCCTTCCTACAACATTGTCTCCTAGTACATTTCCTTAGTAGAGCTCCTGTATGTACTCTTTCCACTTTTCAGCTTTCCCTTCATTGTTGAGAACTGGTTTTCCATCTGAGTTCTTGATAATCGTAGAGCTGTTCTTCTTGTCCCCAAATGCCCCTTTTATTTTCCTGTAGGCGGTATCACCTTTGCTGCTTGTTGTATAGACTTGTATTTGGCTTCTAGCCACTCCTGAATATCCATTTTGCACTTCCTTTCTATCTCATTTCTTAGTCTTCTGTAATCCATTTTGCCTGCTTCATTTACTGCCGTTGTATATTTTCTCCTTTCATCAACTAAATTTAGTATTTCCAGTGATATCCCATCTCCTGATTTTCCACCTTTCTGCAATTATTTTATTTATTTATTTTTTCACTTTCAGCCTTTTTTCGAACTTTCATCGAACGGTTCAAAACTTGGTTCCGAAATCTTTGACTTACCATTATAAAATATATCTGGTACCTTTCGGTGTCTCCTGGCCACTTCCACGTATACATCATCCTTTCATGATTCTTAAACCACGTGTATGTCATGATTAAATTACGATCATTGCGAAATTCTAACAGGCGGTTTCCTCTTTCATTTCTTTTCCCAGTCCATATTCACCTACTATTTTTATCCTCTTCATACTACCGAATTCCAGTGACCCAGCACAATTAAGTTTTTGTCTCCCTCAACTGCCTCATTAATTTCCTTTAACTCCTTATACATTTCTTCAACCTCCTCTTCATCGGCAGACCTAGTTGGCATATAAACATGTACTACTTTGGTCGGTGTTGGCTTTTTATCTGACTATGATAATGCGATCACTGTGCTGCTCATAGTAGTTTGCCCGCATTCCAATTTTATTATTCATTATTGGACCTACTCCTGTGTCACCACAGACAGATTTTGTGTTTATAATCATGTACTCACCTGACCAGAACTCCTGTTCTTCTTGCCACCGAACTTCACTGTTTCCTACTATATCTAACTTCAACCTATCCATTTCCCTTTTTAATTCTAACCTTCCTACTCGAATAAGGGATCTGACATTCCACGCTCGGATCCGTAGAATGTCACTATTGTCTTTCCTGATGGCGACATCCTCCTTAGTCCCCGCACAGAAATCCGAATGGGGGACTACAGAATATTTTAGCGGAGAAGATGCCATCATCATATTTTCATACAGTAGAACTGCATATCCTCAGGAAAAGTAATGGCTTTAGTCTTCCCTTGCTTTCAGCCATTCGCAGTAACTGCAAGGAAAAGGTACATTATCTGATATTAGAAGGCCAGTTCAGTCAATCATCCAGTTACATAGGGCACCTCTTATTTGACGCTCTAAACTAGTGAGCGATTAAAACAGACAGGTTGCACCCATGAGTAGGCAAAATATGCCTTGTATCTACAGAAAGAAGTACAGTTGGTTTCTTTGCTATGTACGCGGGTGTGACAGTGCCCCAGTGCGATTGTAATATAATTGTGTTATGTGATACTAGTATCATGTACATATGTATTTGGATTTAGTTTAATCCTCCTACAGCCTTTTCATACCCGCTGCCTCTTTTAACAGGGTATCATATCATCACTCCATGATGTCTGAAGGACAAGTTATGTAACACATCATTTGAATTTTCTCTGTTATGTCATGATATAGTCTTTGATTATATGAGTCTTGTATGACATGTCGATAATTTACCACCGATTGTACAATATATGTCGTAGTACTGATAATTTTTAAACAATTGTATATTGTTATGTTTTGTTTGTATGTAATTCTTATGGGACCAAACTATGTTGGTCATCAGTCCCTAGACCTACAAATTACTTAAACTAAGTTCAACTAACCTAAGAAAAACACACACATCCATGCCCGAGGATGGATTCGAACCTCCGACGCGGGAGACCGCGCGATCCGTAACGTGGCGCTCCAGACCGCTCGGCAACTCCAGCACAGCACATTGTTATGTCGTGTATAGTATGTTCATAGTCATCGTTCATATCTATAATGTAATTAATACACATAATGCTATGCGCTACGACGCCTGCTAGTGAGAGATAATCTATTCCTGAACAGCTCCTGATGCAATCATGTAGTCTGCATGTGTGTGTATATGAAACAAAATTATGAAAATCCATGTATCCTCTTATGTATCTCATCACAAAACAGGTAAAACATTACGTAAACTTCCCTCGGGCACGAATGTTAGTAAGTTTAGAGACGCATCGCTCTGATGACTTCCTTAGTAGAATATCCCTTCTTCATGAGTACTGTTTGCTGATGTTCCAATTCTATTTTTCGGTACGGGCTAGAACGCCCATGGTTTGTGTTGGATGGTGACTAGTAGTAGCATGTATGTACAACTCTGTATTGGCTTTCCTGTATTACGAATTGCCTGCGTTCTTACTTCGCACCAAGGCGTCTACAAACGGCAAGCCACCGTCATTAGTTGGTTGCTTGGGACAGGGGGACTAAACTGCTAAGGTCGTCAGTTCCCCGGTTGGAAGGGAA
The DNA here is from genome assembly GCA_026315105.1 of Locusta migratoria. NCBI lineage: Eukaryota > Metazoa > Arthropoda > Insecta > Orthoptera > Acrididae > Locusta > Locusta migratoria. Next base: position 40,046,057 of record CM048748.1, read on the forward strand.
AGGATAGGAAAAGTGGGGAAGGGAAATCAGGAAAGAAGGATGAAAGACTGCATTAGCTTGGGGGCTCCTGAACGTACTAACGAAACAACCGTGTACCCCCTGGGGGTTATCAATCTTTCTGAACCTACATAGTAAATTTTCTGTTCTCGTGTATCAATTATCATCGAGGTATCGCTAAACACTGTTGGATTAAAAGGTGCTAAGTCGAGTGCCATCTGTTCAAAATCTTCAGCGAAAGATTGGCCACTAGGGGGGCGGAGGGAAAGGACTCCCCATGACAATAGTGACAGTTAGTTCGTATACAACGTAGATTAAAAAAATGTAGAGAGTGTGTGCTCACACAGAGCTGTAATGTCTGCACCACGCAGACTGCTAATGAGATGCAGTGAGTTCACAAGAGGAACTTTTCTAAAAAGTGAAACCACACAAGACTGACCAAGAAGTCGTTACTTAGTAGCTGAAGTCACTGCATCACCTGTAACAAGTCGGCGAAATGCTTTTTCCATGGAACTGTGGAAGTCTGTCAGTGGCTGTGCAAAACGTGTGAGAAAAAATTAAGACCTCTTGTCAATACAGACAGCGTCACGTCTTCTATCGTTTTCCCCGTCAAGTTGACAATGGTAATCGAGTAAGAACTTACTGCAGTATCTGTATTGAATATTGCTCAACCTTGGCAGGTTGCTTCGTCGTGTAGTTATCATGGCTACACTTTGCTTTTGCCCATATCCCAAGGCAATGAAGATAGTTTACTTGCTACTTCTAAATGCAGATGATAAATACGTGTTCTTCGAATGAATCTACCAGTGCCATGTTTGCTTTACGAATGATGTTGTTTGCTGAAGCGGTATTTGTAAAATGGACAATAAGAGCAAACTTTGCAATTATGCCCTCGTCTCTGCCACTTATTATAAACATCAGTACGCTCAGCTGTATCGTTCTTCTTTCAAGTAACTTGTCGAATCTTCGAATACAGCCGCGGTGAAGTGGCCGAGCGGTGCGAGGCATCTTTCTGCGGAGCGCGCGCTTGCTCATCGTCGGAGGTTCGAGTCCTCCCTTGGGCATGTGTGTGTGGATTTTTGTCGTTAATTTAAGTAGATTGCAAACCTAGGGTCTGAGGAATCGAGTAGTTAAGTTCTATAGATTTAAAAACACTTGAATGTGAATTTGGAATACACTGCATCACTTCCTCGCCATAGAGCTGCTTAATGTGAAATTTAATTCATCCCGGCGTACCCATTGCTGCAATGTACTTCAGCGGTACTACTCTGAAGAAAGCCAGAAGATATAAATATCAATTCAAATATAAATTAAGAAACCCGGAGACGATTTTTCGTCTCAAATATGTCCATGACATTTAAGATGAAGTTGAAGCAATGAATCGTACCCGGACCTTCACGCTTACTAGGCAGACGTCTTACTGTTAGTCCAACGCAACACTAACGATTAAGGCTCCTCGGAATAGTCTAAGTACGAATTCACAAACTTTAATTCAGCATCCTTGTTCGATAGATAATTGCCACTATTGGCAAGGCTCTCGTGAAGCGGAATACCATCCCAGTAAGACGTCTGCCTAGTAAGCATGGAGGTCCAGGTTCGATTCTCGGCTGCATCACAAATTTTAATTCATTGCTTCACCTTCATCTTCAGTGACATGGGCATATTTAAAACGAAAAACCGTCTCAGGGTTTCTTAATTTATATTTAAATTGATATTTATATCATCTTAGTAGGAATGTTCCACTATGTCCATTGCCGGCAACAAGGAACCTGAATTAAAGTTTGTGACTTGGAGGGAAGTCGTACTTAGACTATTCCGAGGCGCTTTAATTGCTAGTGGTGCGTTGATCTAACGGTAAGGCGTCTACCTAGTAAGCATGGAGGTCCGGGTTCGATTCCCGGCCGCATCGCAAATTTTAATTAATTGCTTCACCTTCATCTTCAAGCCAGAAAACTCTGTGCCGCAATATCGTGGCAGAAAGTTAAAGTAATCCGGCGAGTCTCCCTAAATTTGATGGAAAATTACCGTGTATCTTCAAAATGATAATACTGCAGATTTAAATAACTGCGTTGTCGGAAATGGTGGGAGAAACCTCAAGAAACGTTCCGGACAGAGTGCATCTGCTGTGACGTGCGGTGTGGAGATTATTGACAAAGAGGGTGCGCTGTTCGCTCGGGTGCGGAAGTACTGCTAGGCCACATAGCATGTTATTTAAAAAAATGTTCAAATGTTGGTCATCAGTCTCCAGTCTTATAAACTATTTAAACTAATATAATTACGTAGGCTTCCGCGGCCAGAGTCAGATGACATAAAAGTTTTCAGGGTGTTGTGCCATAACATGATATAACAAGGCTATTATTTAAATAACCGACGTTTCGGCCAACGTTACAGTGGCCTTCATCTGGGTATATTGATGTGAGCTGGTTATTACTATACTTTATATTTACTTTCAATTAGACATTACGTCATAATTTTTTAAAATCAGCGATGTTATTGGTGGATTTTTGGCAGAAGAATGGAAACTTTATTGTGATAGGATGCTGAGGTGGAGGGAGTCGAGGTTAGCCGTTGCCTATTGCTTCTTGCATAGCGAGACATGATTGGTGTTCATCGGCGAATGGGATGAGGGCTTCCGTTTCTCTCCTGCTGGCCATGGGCCGCGCGGCGGCAGTTGCTTACTAGTGACGCTCGCGTGTTGTGTTGTCAGTAGCAAACATGAACGCTACATTCGATTAGGCCAACACAATAAATGTGCAGTAGCCGAACACAAGCAAGGTTGCAGCAAAAAGATACAATTTAACGATGCCAGAATACTCGCCAAGCAATTAGGGATGGTTAAACGCAAGATAAGGGAAGCCATCAAAATTGTAAAACACCCTAATAACATGAACAGAGAAGATGGACTCAGGCTTGCCCCATATTGGCTACCAGCCATCACAGCGAAATAGGCCGCACTGACAACACAACACGCGAACGTCACTAGTAAGCTACTGCCGCCGCGCGGCCCACGGCCAGCAGGAGAGAAACGAAAGCCCCCACCCCATTCGCCGATGAACACCAATCATGTGTCGCTATGCAAGAAGCAACAGGCATTGGATAACCCCCACTCCCTCCACCTCAGCATCCTATCACAATAAAGTTTCCATTCTTCCGCCAAAAATCCACCAATAACATCGCTGATTTTAAAAAATTATGACGTAATGTCTAATTGAAAGTAAATATAAAGTATAGTAACAACCAGCTCACATCAGTATACCCATATGAAGGCCACTGTAACGTTGGCCGAAACGTCGGTTATTTAAGTAATAGCCATCTTACATCATGACGCGGTACAACACCCAGAAAACTTTTATGTCATCTATTTAAAGTAAGTTAAACTAATCTAAGGACAACACACACATTCATACCTGAGGGAGGATACGAACCCCCGACGCGGGAGGCCGCGCGATCCGTAACGTGGTGCTCCAGACCGCTCGGCTACTCCTGCGCGGCGCGCATGTTATTCACTGGCACCGACGTGTCAGTTAGCGGGCCTTCGCGACGTGTTTCACACAGCGGCCACCCTCGCGAGACACTTACCAGTATTAGCGGGGTAAAAGGTTTTTGCGCCTCGGTGATTTGTAACACGTCTGACGGGGCTGGATTCCTGTGCTGCAGAATCTTAAACTGGAAGCGGCCATCTCCAGTATTCTGCGTGCTTGCATCACGAAGCCTCTCATCCGAATAGAATTTGCTACAAACAGAGTCAAATTCACATTGCTCTGAAAAGCGAAAATTCTTGAATCTAGCAGCAACAACAGGGATTTGGACAACATAATACGCTGTCCCCAACAAAACTGGTTCACCGTAACTGGCTGTGTTAAGGAACAATATTAGAGACAGGCACTTTTGCAGTAATTCTGTGGCAGGTTCACGTGTTGCAGTCTTAGCAGCATAGGGTATTAAGCCTCAGCATAAACAATTGTAAAGTGCACAGTTCAGGTAGATAAAAACATCTACATTTACATCTACATTTACATCTACATACATAGTCCGCAATCCACCTAAAGGAGCGTGGCGGAGAGTACTCAGCACCGTTATAAGTTACTGACTATCCTGTTCCTCTACCATATAGAACGAAGGGAACACTAATGCTTGTATTCATCCGTACGAGCTTTAATCTCACTGATCTTACCTTTGTGGTCTTTACGTAAGATGTAGGTTGGAGGCAGTAGAATAGTTCTGCAGACAACCTCATATTCCGTCCTTCTACATTTCGCGAACAGTGTTTCTCGAAACAGCGACTCCCATTTGAGTTTCCAAAGGATTTCAGTAATACTCGCGCATTGATCGAATGTACCAATTAAAAGGCTCTGAACAGTCTCTATGTCCTCTTTTAAACCGATCTAACCAACCGATGCGGTCGTAAAACCGTTTTATATGCGGTCACATTTACGGACGAACATATCTGCCGTAAATTCACCCAATAAAGTGGAGACGGACTTCTACAAGACTTTCCTTATATGGCCAGCCGCGGTGGCCGAGGGGTTGTCCCTCAGATCACCGGGCGTTGTGGCTCAGTGCGCCCGGTCAGGCGTCTCAACGTCCTCTGTAATAAAAAAGCTGAGCCAAAAACTTACCGAATAAAAACACCACCTATAAATGTGTTCCAAGTCATCCTGCAACAGTAATTCTATGACAACACTCTACTGTACACCACAGTATCATGAGCAAACAGCTGGAGATTTCAACTCACTCTGTCCCTCAGATCATTTATATAAATAGAAAATAATAGCAGTCCTATCACAATTCTTTGGGGCACCCCTGACGATACCCTACCCTATGATAAACACTCGCCATAGAGGACAACGTACTATTACTTTAGTACTCGTCAAGCCACTCACATATTTGGGTACCTGATCCATAAGGTCGTACCTTCGTACATCCTTATGAAAGTATGCGATAGGACAAACAGTGGAAGCAATTACTTCTAGAAAGATCTGCAAGTAGACATGAGGGATATCCAGGGAAGATTAAAGATGAAGCATTTCAAGGCATCGGAAGGAATGCTGCACTTCCTTATGGTACATGTGCCCTAACCGGAATTCCTATGCCGGTTTGGGAAACAGACTACACCAGCTTGTGCCTGTGGTGCCGAGGTGGGAACACCAAAACGTATCATTTACGCGTGTCCTGCATTTGACGGCGTGGCTGCGGACCTGAGAAGAGCTCTGCCCAACAACAACAGGTATGAGCTTATCAGGAACCCGGGCACGTTTCGCACACTTGACGACATTGCTAATATGATCTCAAGTGCTTCAGGACTTCGTTCGGAATAACTATCTAAGACATAACACACGACTGAAACAACCGCAACTGCCATAACGCCGGGTGGTGGTCGTCAGAAATGACAGTATCCGCCATCCCCTGGATTCGGGGGTTAGATTTGGCAAACACCGATCATGACTTAGACGTAAGTTAGATGTAGGTTTTCTTTCATAATTCTGTAGGTTAAGACAAAAAACTGGGATAACTTTTTCTAGTGATTAAAGAGTTTGGCCGCCCAGTGCCAGGGGCATGCTCACTGGGTTTCGCTCGGTGAGCTGGCCACTTCAAGTAGGCTTATCTCGCCGGCACACCTGTAACATCACAGCAGTAGTATATTAGCAAACAAAATAAACACAACAACACATTAACTAACACTAGTATAAGTTTTCCAGTGGTTTGCTAACCTAAAATAGTTAAGTCACTAGCCCCTAAAAACTCTGTATAATAGAAAGACCCATTTTGTTTTAGGTAATGGTGTCATGATTGTATGAATCCTTCAACAAAGGAAGTAGTTCGCCTAGCGCTTGAGTATTGCTATTAGTGTGGGATCCGTACCACGTGTGAAAGAGAATGTAGAGATAATCGAACGGGCAGCCGCACACTGCATTACATGTTGATTTAGTAAGTACGACAGCGACAATGAGATGACTATGTAACTCCATTGACATAAAGCAAGAGAGACAGTCTCCACCGCAGGACTGCCTTCTGTCAGAGTTCCGAGAGAGTACGTGTCATACAGATTCAACTAATATGTTGCTTCCGCCTACTTATACCTCTCGAAGCGACCAAAAGGATAAGTGGGATTGCGACGCACACGGATACATATCGAGAATCATTTTTCCCGCGAATTACACGAGACAGGAGGACGTGACAAGGCTACGCAAAGTACCTTTCGCCACACACCGTCAGGTGGCTTGCGGACTAATGATTTAGATGTAGTTTGTGCAGCCATAAGCTGCGTCATCTGTTGTGCCTAACACAAAATAAGTTCACAGTTTCAATAGCCATTATGAAAACTTGCTGAAATGAAAGGGCAACCAACATCCATTTGAATCGTTTACTGTATTCATCTCTTGGTCACCTCAATTCTGTTCAGTTGGTCGTCATTAGTTACGCGACTTACCCACCTGGTCTTCAACATCCTTCTGTAGCACCACATTTCAAAAGCCTCTATCCTCTTCCTGACTGCAATGTAACAAAACTCATCTACCAACTTTATTGTTTTGTTACCTGATCTAATGCCTGTAGGATCGCCTGATTTTCTTAGACTGCACTCCATTACCGTTGTTTTGCTCTTGATAATGTTCATCTTATATGCAATTTTCAACAGATTGTCCATTACGTTCAACTGATAATTCACGTCATCTGCTGTCTCTGACAGAATTACTATGTCATGGGCAATCCGCAAATTTTCTATTTCTTCTCCCTAAACTTTTATCCTTCTCCAAATTTCTCCGTGCTTTCCTTTATAGCTTGCTCAATGTACAAATAACATTGCAGAAAGCCTACAAAACTGTCTCATTTCATTCCCAATCCCTGCATCCCTTTCATGGCCTTCAACTCTGATAACTGCTGTCTGGTTTCTGTACAAGTTATAAATAATCCTCCGTTCCCCATAAATTACTCCTGCTCATATCTGATTCTAAAAGAGTGTTTTCCAATCAACATTGTCAAAAGCTTTCTCCAAATAAACAAAAGCTTGAAATGTAGTTTTGGCTTTTTTTAATTTATCGTCTAAGAAAGCCGTGTTCCTTCACTTCTCTTTAATCCAAACTGATCTTCTCCAAGGTCGACTTCTATCAGTTTTTCCATCCTTCTGTAAATAATTCTTGTTAAAAGTTTTCAACTATGACTTGTTAAACTGATGGTTTATTGAAGACGAGAGCCAAGATCGCTTTTTATTTATTTCTTTTATTTTTACTAATAGCTTTTAAAAACACATATACTCACCAATAACAATAATAATAATAATGTTCTGAAAAATTAATTCTAAGATCAGAAGATAGCAGTTAAACTGCCGAAACCGGTAGTCTTGTAATGTAAAAAGCGATCTCGGCTCCTGTCATAAAAAAAAATTAACAAGAGATCGCCCCCAATCATGACAAACCATTATAAACTGATGGTTCTTTCTTTTCAATGGGGGTTATTGCATTCTAGTATGAGGGTATTATTCCTGTTTCATACGTCTTACTCACCAGGTGAAATAGTTTTGTCGTGGCTGACTCTCCGAGAGACTTCTGTAGATAAGCAGGAATGTCGTCCACTACAGGGTCCTTGTTACGACTTAGGTCTTTCAATTGTTGGTCAAATTCTTCTCTCGGTGTATTCTATTTCATCTTCATCTACTTCCTCATCCCTTCCAATAATATTGTCTCTAAGTTCATTTCCTTTGTAGAGTCCCTCTGTACTCTTTCTACCTTTCAGCTTTCCCCTCTTTTCTGAGAACTGGTTTTCCATTGGAATTCTTTATATTCATACAGCTGCTTTTCTTGTCTCCAAATGTCTCTTTTATTTTCCTGTAGATGTATCTATTTTCCTCTATTTATACATTCTTCTACTGACTTGGATTTGCCTTGCTAGATACTCCAGCTTAGATATTTTTCACTACCTGTAATTTCATTTCTTGTCTGTACTCCATTTTGACTGTTCATGTACTGCATTTTTATATTTTCTTCTTTCATCAATTACGTTTAGTATTTCCTGTGGTATACAAGGACTTTTTGTTGGTCTTGCCTCTCTACCGATTTATGTCCTCTAAATGTTCAAATGTTTGTAAAGCTTATGGGACTTAACTACGGGGTCATCAGTCCCTAAACTTTCAAACTACTTATGAACTACTTACGAACTAGGACGGCACAAATATCCATGCCCGAGGGGGGATTCGAACCCCCGACCGTAGTGGCCGTGCTGACCGTGACTGGAGCGCCTCAGTCACCTCGGCCACCGCGGCCGGCTATGTCCTCTACTGCCTTTACTATTTCATCTGTTAGAGATACCCATTCCTCTTCTGCTGTTTTATTTCCTCCCGTTTCTATTAATTGTTGCCAAAAGCTGCCTCTGAAATCCTCAACAACTTCATGTTCCTTCAATTTAACCAGGTCCCATCTCCTTATTTTCATACCTCTCTACAATTCTTTCAGTTTCAGCCTACAGTTCATGACCGATATGGAGTGAGTCTATATCTGCCACTGACTTTACAGATTAAAACCTGGTTGTGAAATCTATGTCTTACCTCTATAAAATCTACCTGGTACCTTCCTGTGTTTCCCGGGCTCTTCCACGTATACAACTTTCTTTCGTGATCTTTAAAACGTGTTTGTTATGATAAAATTACGTTCCGTGCAAAATTCTACCAGGCGGCTTCGACTTTCGTCCTTTTGCCCAGTCCATTTTCATCTACTACTTTTGTTTTTTCCTTTTCTTTTCCTACTACCGAAATCCATTCTCCCACCTCAGTTAAGTTGTCCTGTCTCATAAGTATTAAACAATTTCCTTTACCCATTCATAAATTTCTTCGGTCTCCTCATCATCGGCAGAGGTATTTGGCACATAAAACTGTACAACTGTAGTCGGTGTTGGCTTCTTATCTGCATTGACTACGATAATGAAATCATTGCGATGCTGATATTACTTTACCCGCGTTCCTATCTTCTTATTCATTATCAAACCTACTGCTGTAATGCCCACAACTGATTTTGTATTTATAATCCTGTACTCACCTAACCAGAAATCCTGTTTCTCACTCCACCGAACTTCACTAATCCCCACTATAGTTAACTTCAACGTATCCGTTTCTGTTTTTAAATTTTTACTAAACTCCCTACCCGATTAAAGGATCTACCATTCCCCGCTCCGATCCGTAGAATCCCAGTGTTGTCTTTCCTGATGACCACATCCATCTGAATAGTCCCGCCCGGAGATCCGAATGGAGGACTATTTTGCCTTCGGAGTATTTTATACGATAGGATGCCATTATAATCATACAGTAGTATATACTCATATATCAGAGCTGCATGTCTTCGGGAGAAGTAACAGCTGTAGTTTCCCCTGGCTTTTTGCCGTTCGTAGTAACTATGTGGCAAAGCCACATTGTTGAGATTACAGTCAGACTGTTGCCCCTGTAACTACTCAAAAGGCTACTGCCCCTCTTCAGGAACCACTCGTTTGTCTGACCTCTCGACAGACACCCTTCAGCTGTGGTTGCACCTATGGTAGGGCTATCAGTATCGCTGAGGCACGCAAATCATCCCACCTCGGCAATATCTGTGGTTCATGGGGGTGGATTAGAAAATTAAAATATCGCGCTGTCGTATCATCCTGCACAATTTTTTTTTTTCCTGTAGTTTTACGATTTTCCCAACATTAGGGACAAAAATTATAAAATAAAAACAATTTAAAATTTATTAATAAAGTAATTTAATATATCATATATTTAATTTTAAGTTACTTTTCTTTTATTTATATTCTCCCTTTTCTTGCGAGTGCAATTTTTATTTTTATAGTTTCTTTACTCAAATATTTGTTAACCCTTCCGTAACGAAATCATTTGTAGATAATTTCCTTACATTCTTAAGCAATATATTTTTCTTGAAATCTTTATTTTCTACCTAACATTTTAATAATTATTTCTTCTATGTCTAACACTTTTTCAGTATATATACGCGTCCCTTATCTATTTCAATACATTGCTTTCGTTGCGAAGATATTGTTCGGCATACATGCAGACAAATACACCGCAATTGTAGTAATGCTATTGATTCGTTTTACTTCGGATGGTAATTTTGTTCCGATTTCCAATATTTGAGGAACTTCGATTCCTTGTACGTCACTTAATGTATGAAAATAATAATATCGCCGCGTCCATTACGTTAACCGACTGACGGCGTGGCGCAGGGGATAGCGTCACCGATTGCGGTGTTGAAGTCGGCGGTTCAATCCCGTCCACTGGCAAAAATTTATTTCTTTGTAATTATCATTTCCAGAATGTTACAAATGTTTCTTACGTTCACTTGTAATCACTATTTGTTTCTTATATAAACTATTATTCTAATTTATGGTACATTCTGCCTGTGTATAAACAGCAGAGCACTCTGCCCGAGAGGCAGTCAGTGATGCGTGTACGTTTCAGTTCGCAATAAACCTACTTTCAGTATGAGTGCTGTGTTAAGTCTACAACCCTTCCTTCGAAGTCAAGCCTGCGTCTATTTCAACGCGACAGTATTGACTTATATATAAAAGCACGTCCAGTAAAATCAAATTATTTCCGCAATTCATGGGTAACAACAAATAATTATTTATTTCGTAGGAATCCATTTTTGTAGGTCAACCCATATTGTACTTCAGCAATGATTGTCTGAAACTGCCAAACACCACACGATGAAATGTAGGTGTACGTTTTCGATAATCCGTACAAAAAAAACGTCGGTTAACTAACCCGAACAAAGTTCAGGATTCATGTTTCTTATTTTGTATAATAAATAATTATCAATCTTTGTTAATAACCTTAAAACGTCTTTTTTTATTCGGCTGACATTGACGAATCTTACTATTGTATTTAAATGGCGATAGTGTGATAGTATCGACTCCATATTTTTGTTGGCTGGTTGCTTTCTGTTACAACTTTCTTTGCTAGTAACGGCATTTTATCATAAATAATTTCTATCGTCTTTAGTTGTCAATGCTGGCATATTTTGAAAGTCGATGAAGTTGTCCAACTCGATATTACCATATTACCACCAGTAAGTTTAATTTTTCCAATGTCAACAAATTTCTGGTTAACTTACTCGGCTTATGATACGAAATATAAGTTCCGTAAACATAGACATCAAATTCAGAGACTGTTGACGGGTACACTACATTAAATTTGATGTGATTCTTCAGTTTCTCCCGGCGTATTTGATGATCAAAATACTGCCGGTCTATAGTGTCCAACGGGCACAATATTTCGGCGATCATACATGTCGCCATCATCAGGTGAACTGACCGACAAACAATGTTCAGCGACCGCCGACTTGCTCGGATACATCAATCGTGTGTGCCTCTGGTGTTCAACGCATCGATCCTCGACGGTACGCATCGTCTGTCCAATATATGACTTTCCACACTGACACGGAATCTGGTACACGCCCGCCTTCCTCAAACCGAGATCATCTTTAGCGCTCCCCACCAGTGCACGAATTTTATTCGGCGGACAAAAAACAGTTCCAACCTGGTGTTTTCTCAAAATGCGTGCGATCTTCCCTGAGAGTGCGCCGGTATATGGAACGAACGCAGTGCCTACATCCTCCCTTGCGTTTTCATCCGTTTCCACAGGTTGTGTTGTAGTGGTTGGGCGGAGAGCCCGCTGAATCTGCCACTCTGAGTACTCATTTTTTCGAAATACAGTTCTCAGGTGTTCCAATTCCTGGGGTAGACTCTCTGCGTCGGAGATAGTGCGCGCCCTATGTACTAGAGTTTTAAGTACCCCATTCCTCTGTGAAGGGCGGTGACAACTGTCTGCGTGTAAATACAGATCAGTGTGCGTTGTCTTCCGATATACACTATGACCCAGGGTGCCATCAGCTCTTCTCTTGACCAAGACGTCAAGGAACGGCAATTTACCCTCCGTTTCAGTCTCCATATTGAATTTGATGTTGGGGTGTATGGAGTTCAGATGTGTAAGGAAGTCAAGGAGTTTATCCATACCATGTGGCCAGATGACGAAAGTGTCGTCCACATAACGGAAAAAGCAAGTGGGTGTCCATTCAGATGATGCCAGGGCTTCCTCCTCGAAATTCTCCATGTACAAATTTGCGACCACAGGGGAGAGTGGGCTACCCATGGCGACTCCCTCCGTTTGTTCGTAGTATTCGCCATTGAAAAGGAAATACGTGGAGGTCAAGACATGCCTAAAAAGTTCGGTGGTCTTCTCGTCAAATTTCTGATCAATCAAATCTAGTGACTCTCGAAGGGGCACCCTCGTAAACAACGAAACGACGTCAAAACTCACCATGATATCTGACTCATCCAGTCTGAAGTTGTTAAGGCGTTTCACAAAATCCACGGAATTACGGATGTGATGAGGGCATTTACCCACATAAGGACTTAATATTCCCGTCAAGTATTTGGCCAACAAATATGTAGGTGCTCTGATGTTACTGACAATGGGACGTAACGGCACCCCATCTTTGTGAACCTTAGGGAGTCCATAAAGTCTTGGCGGTACCGGACCTTGAGGTAGCAGTTTCTTGGCGACACCCTCCGGTAAATCCGCATCCTTGAGAAGCGCCCTCGTCTTGTTTTCCACCTTCTTTGTGGGGTCAACGCTGATCTTCCGGTAGGAATCGTCATTTAGCAGGCTCTGCATCTTTTCAGTATAGTCCTTATGGGATACAATAACCGTAGCATTGCCTTTGTCAGCCGGTAAGACAACAATATCAGGGCGCTCCCTCAGGTCACGAATGGCCGCCCTCTCTTTACTAGTGATGTTCGACTTCATGGGCTTGGATTTCGTCAATGCACGACAAGTTTCACGACGTATTTCCTCAGCTGAATCAGGCGGAAGTCGAGCTGCAACCTGTTCAACAGCACTAATAATTTCTGCGACCGGTGTGAACTTCGGGGTAGGAGCAAAGTTGAGTCCTTTATCTTAAACTGAGACCGCATCATCACTCAACTCCATGCCACTCAGATTGATGACGGTCTTGCACGGAACCTGCAGAGATGGATTGTCAAGGAGACGTGAGAACTTAGCTGTTTGACGTCCCGTTGCCTTCTTATGGGCGGAATTGGCTGCAACCGAAATAACACCATGAATCCAATCCCAGGAAAAAGACGTGAAGTGACTAGCCAGTTGCAAATGCAGATGGAATAGTTCCAGAGAGACGAACTCAAAGACTACGGCGGGTGAAATGCACTCTCTCACGAAGCAATGCGAGGCCGGCCCGTTTTTTAATTCTCTTGGCTGCTGCAGAATCGATGTGATGCGTAACCTTAGCAAAATTTGGAACAACATTCTCGGAACGACATCTATTTAGAAAAGCAAGAGTACTTAGCAAACGACATCTACGGTGGCGCAACTTTTCAAATTTCTTCATGCTGCGATACATCTCCTTCCCGTAAAGGTGTATGATGCGATTCTTCAGTTTCTCCCGGCGTATTTGATGATCAAAATATCCACGGGTGTACTGCCGGTCTATAGTGTCCAACGGGCACAATATTTCGGCGATCATACATTAAATTTAGCGCTAAAGTCGGTGATTGCAAAAACATTTGGTAAAATGCTTTTTAATTGATAGTTTGTCAACTCTCATTCAGTTGTGAATCGTTTGTATAATTAAATTAAAGTCACCCATGACTAATGTTTCATAACTTAATTGGTGTGACCTTCCTCCTTTAATGCAATGCCCAAACTCCTGTTTCGGCAAGTGAGTTGGTCTTTTTGCCGGTTATAAATATAACGTCACCGTTGTATAATTCAAATAACTCCATTTTCACATTGTGGATTGCTGTATTTCGTATATATTTATTGCCTTTTTATTCATTGTCCCTTTTATGTAAACTATTAAACTTCTAGATCATGGCCATTGGTGGCAACTAATAGCTTCGTAAAAGCCTTCAATTTCGTGAATTTCGTTACGTAATGTCAATTACATATTTAACTGTCTCTCGTAATGATAAATTTACTACGACTATTCCGCTTCTTATTTTTACGGTCGTCATAATTGTCAGATCTTTTTACGTTTCTAATCTCACAATTTTTTTTGCAATCGGACTTTTTTAAGCGGTCCTGATTTCCTACAGCTTCCAAGGACTTATAAACCGATTACTTTTGTTTCTCGACTAAACGCAATGTATCAAATCGATTACGTGATGCATTTGATCTTTTTGAAGGTAATACATATCGCGTTATAAGTTTGACCTTGGCCTTTGTAATACTTGTTGCTTCTGCTGGAGTAGCAGTAAATTGTCTTCTCATCAACGGGAAATTCAATTTATAATATTTAAAATTTTGAAATTGGAATCAGTTTTGGAATTAAGATATTATCCTCAATTAGCTTCCTTATATAAAGTTCTCGCTCCTGGTCCAACATTGTTTGAATGAAAATTTAACCGAGTTAGTCTACTTTTAACGCTGTTGGATTTAATGTCGCGTGGTGTCTTAATACGCCACACACGTTTACTACTTTTACTAAACCGTCTTCTACGTCTACGTTACGGGATATCAAGTATTTGGTACCGTCTTTGAATTTTATGTTATAATGAAGACGGTTAACTTCGGTGCCTTTTTCTTTTTCAACGATTCCAAGAGATTGTTTCTTGTGATTTCAGTTGTTTTCCCCAATACAATATATTTTGCATCGGACAGTACATTCATAAGGGCAGGCATTGATCTTTTGCTAGTTGTACGAAACGATGTTATTGTTATCAGCAGAAATTGAATTGCTGCTCAGGGCACCTGATCCTCGCTTAATTCTCAATATTTATTTGAATTTTCATCGTCTGTGATCATCTTGTTGACTGGTAAAGAGTTCACAGCCACAATAAGTTCTTTTTCATCCTTTTGCTTGATTATTTCTATAAGTTTAAAATATATAATTTCATCTCATACAGGATTAAAGTGAAAGAATTCATAAAATTCATTAGATTTTTTAATTTTGAGAAAGTGAATCCATCTCCGGCGGTAAGTGATATAAATCGCCTACTGCCAGAACTGAAATTCTGTTCAACATCAAGATGACGTGTTCTTTACCAGTAGCTCAAAAGCTTGACGAGGTAATCTGTTCAGCAACGACCCTTTAGCTAGTTTCCCTTTAAACTCTCAGTGACGTTACGTCATTGATTGTTCATTTGCTCTATAAAAATCATAGTTAAAAGGTAAATCACATCCTGATTTGCTAGAACATAACGTATCCCTGACAGTTTTATTTTGGAAGCGATTTATGGTCATTTATGTATTCACGACTGAACAGATAATTTTAAAGTTTACAGAAGGCGACTATGGATATTCCCTTCGCTTAAGGCTCACTCGCCGGCGATTCAGCATAAATTAATATTCCATGCATGTTAAACGCCCCACACCATCCCCCCTGTTTGCTTGTTTATCCTGCACCCTGCTGTTGAAATGCCATTCTGCTGCACCACTGCCACTACGAAAGGTTCTCGAACAATGAAGCGATGGTCTTACGCCCAACACAAATGTTAATCGGTTTTCAAATAATCCGATATATAACAAAGTACAGTATGAAATCTGAGAAATATATACATTATAAATCCACCAATACCCACTGAACTCAGAAATAAACGAATATTAGTGATGATATATGTTTGTTGATGGTTCGGATTACTTTATTTTATCCGGATATTCATTACAAATAGCTATTTTTGCTGCTAAGCGCATTGCATATCACACTTCGCTACTGATACGGCGGGAAAGATTCATTTTGTTGCACTCACACAGAGATTTTGGCAAACTTTTAGGCCTCTCTTAAACTTATCTCACTCTTCGTATAGCAGTTCCACAACATAACCGCACTTGAAATCATTTCCATAGTACATGCTACTGGATGTAGTAAAATTCCCCACTGCTATTTGATACTAATCACTTGTGCACGAATGTGAAGTTTTATAATATCTAGCATAAGATACATGTGACTGCTTGCCACACATTCCGCTTTTTTCCCCCCAAAAGTTATATACCGTAGAAATATACATAACTAAAATATTTTGGAACCATTGAATGTTTTGTTTATCGGTGACGTTGATGAGAGAGTTGTAGCAACCAGTCACATTAAATAAGAATTCTTATTGGTTCTTTAGGTACCAAACGTTTTGGTTATACTTCCTCAAATTGCTCCTTATATGAAATATTATTGAAACATAACTTGTAGTAACATATCTTACTGCTGCTGATGAAGTCTTCTCTTTGTATAAAACCAAAAATGGGAATTCAAAAGCTTTCCTAAAGTCAATATAACGACAGGAAAGTGACATTTTACAGCAATGCTTGTAAAGAAAAAAAAATGTTATTCCTTTCACGCGGTACAATTCAAATTTAGTAAACAGTAATTGCGAGGGCCATTTGAAAATAATTTTTATTTTTCGACATGGTCCAATTTAAGACTTCCTCCAATACTGTTATAATTTATTGATCCCCTCCGAATCATAGAAATTGTTCAAACCTGTAAAATAGCTATTAGATTCTGCAATCACCTCCTAGTTTGAATGAAATCTTCGTTCCTTTTTTATTTCTTCTTTTTTTTTCAAATTGGGAAACAAATAGTAGTTCGAGGGAACCAAGTCTGAAGAATACGGTGATGTGAAACGAGTTTGAATCATATTCCAATAACTTTGTGACCACAACTGCTGATGTGTGTGCTGCTGCATGGTCGTGATGGAAAAGAACATTTTTGTGGGCCAACCGCCGGCGTTTTTGTCCCAGCTCGGTATTGAAACTGTCCAACATTTATGAATGCATCTGTGACAGTTTTACCTTCTTCTAGATATCCGATGAGGATTATCCCTTGCAAATCGCGAAAAACCGTAGCCATAACCTTCCTGGCTGAAGGAACGATCTTAGTGCAGATTCTCCCTTGGTAACTCATTGTTTAGATTGTTCTTTGGTCTTACAGTAATGTATCCATGTTTCATTCACAGTGACAAAACGAAGTCCATCTTCCGGATAGCTTTCTCATGTCCAAACGTTGATACAAAGTATTATGTACCCCTTCATTAGAGATGCCAACAGCACTAGCAAACTCACACACCTTAACTCTTCTGTCATCCATCACTATAACTAGGATTTTATCAATGACTTTTGGAGTCTTAACCTCCACTGGGAGACTAGAACATTCAGCGTCACTTGTGCCCATATGGCCACTCCAAAAATGTTGAAACCACTTATAAACTGTTCTAATTGAAGGTGCAGAATTACCATAATGTTTCTCAAACTTTTCTTTGGTCTCCTGAGGCCTTTAGTCTGTCATAAAATAATGTTTAATCAGAAAACGAAATTCTTTTTCGTTCATTCTTTGACTATCCACTTTCTTGATTCACACGAATGTCAGATACAAAGAAAATTGACCAATATGGCTGAAACGTTGCAGTGGTGGACTAAGGGGGAGGGGGGGGCCGTACCGCCACGGACCTCCGGTCTCAGGGGGCCAACAAATACCTCAAAAGCAAGGTATTAGTTTTAGACTGGCCCGTGCCTCTCGTCCTGTGGGGGCCTCCAAATCTCAAAAGTTAATGTTTTAGAGTAATATAATTCCAACGTGGACGGGGGGGGGGGGGGGGCCTCATTTTGTTTCGCCGCCGCCGCGGGCGTCAAACAGACTTAGTCCGCTACTGGAGCGTTGTTTACAAAGATGCTACTAACTAAACACGACGTTGATACATGTCAGTGTTCCATCTCTCGGACTTTGCACAGACTGTTCAAGTTTCCCTCATATTTTGACACTTCGACTTTCTTCAGATTCAGAGAGATTTAAATTAATCTGTATGTAATCTTTGACACTGTGGCCGAAAGCTAGTTTTCATTCTCAAATACTAACATTTCTGATGATGGTGTTTATGATGAAATGCTAGCCTAAAATGTGCATAATGTATACAACAGTCGGTATATGACTTTTCAGGCTTTCACGACGGATATGTTTCAAATACTCTCTCTGTCGCCTTTGTAACCCAGCCAAGTCTGCAGTTGTAGAGAATTGTGTTTCTAACGGACATACAATGGAGTATGATAAAACATCAATTTTAGCCACAACAACATCCTTCTGGGACTCCATTATAAAAGAATCCATTGAAATACGCAATTCGGAAAATCTGATGAACCGTGACAGCCGGCCGCGGTGGCCGAGGGGACTGAGGCGCTCCAGTCACGGTCTGCACGGTCACTACGGTCGGGGTTTCGAATCCCCCCCTCGGGCATGGATATTTGTGCTGTCCTTAGTGTTAGCTAGTTCATAAGTAGTTTGTAAGTTTAGGGACTAATGACCCCGTAGTTAAGTCCCATAAGCTATACAAACATTTGAAATATTTTGAACCGTGACAGCGGCTACCAGCTGAATAACGCGTAAAATGCCGTCATCTCCGAGATTTGTTCCAGACGAAGACGCCAGAGGACTCCGATAACTGCGGCCAGCGGCACTACCGAAGACAGCTGATCCCTGCAGTTCCACCAGCGAGGGCGCTGCCGCCGTGCGTTGTGGTTCTTCTTTCACCGTCACGTGTCTTCGACGCATGCGCAGTAATACCACCCGCTTGCTATATAAAGCGAAGCTGAGACCGTCTTCGTCAGTCCTTGTTGGCTCACCTGAAGATCACTGGCAGGTGTCCAGTTGAAACATCGTGGAATGAAATTTACGACGATCGGCTGCAAACCCAAAATCTTTTTCGAACATTTGATTCGCCGGGAAAATTTCAAATTTCACACATCTCCATTGTTACATTCTCCCTTATATAATGTAAACGATAGCCGCAACACAATTGCAATTTCAGTGTTGTAATTAGAGCACAGAGGAACTGTTGTGATCACTTATTCTTCCATTGATGGCCACCCAAAATACAACAACCTGGAGGAAGCAACAAAGACAGTTGCAAATTTCTACAATTATTTTGCGGAGACGACAGACACATATCATCGACATTTTTGCGCAGGCATATGTAGCGCATTACAATGTTGAATCACTTGGCCGCATCAATAATGACATCACGTAGAATTTAACAAGCAACGTGCTCTAGTCTTTTATACCCCGTTTTTAGCGGAGCTTGAGTGTCCACAGTGCGTTGTTGCTTTTAGCAATGGTCATCGACACAGGCAAAGGCGAAGCTTAGAGGTTTAAAGTTCCTTAGCCAGCGTGGTCATTAGAGATTTATTCTCTCGGGTTTTCGGGTAAGGATGGCGAAGGTAATCGACCATAGTCTTTCAAAGGAACCTGGCATTCGAGAATCTAATTTGCACTTTCACGAGAAATGAAGACGGGAATTCGCTGGCACTACGGTTCAAAATGGGACTCTATTACGTAGACAGTTCGACGAGCAGAAAATCTGTATAAATTGCTACTTCGACCATATTAATAACAATTTCGATTTTTCTCCTTTTTCCAACCTTATGCCAATACAAAACATCTATCGCCCAAGGACACCATCTGTTATGTATAAAAATTCGGGATACTTGTCACGGCTTCAAAGATGTCCTTCATTATTTATTTTCATGCTGAAAACAAACGATGAACTGCACTTTACCTGATGTCGTTAGACGGCTGCACGCCGATGATCACTGCTTTGCAAATAGAAGCCGAACACGAATGAAGATGCTAGTACTCGGGGCCATGCGTTTGTAGATTGGGGATTGGAAAATATTCATTTTCCGACTAGCTGAAAAGCCGGCGTTGCTGAGGTATTCGTTTATTCCCCGTGGTTTGAAAGTTAAAAATAAAATATGTTTCAACTAAGTGAAAGTTATCAACAAAATTATCGTCATTGACATTGCCTGAAATGTAACTGACAGTCTGCCTTAGAAATCGTGTCGTATGTTGTTGTGTGTGTTAAGAGTAATTCTTAATGTTTCTTCACTTAAAGTTAAATTTCGCTAATCTAACTGAAAATTTAATCAAAGTGGAAAAAAATCGTAACCCAGAGCCAAAACCAAATGTATAATAAACGTTTTGACCCTGATAATTTATTCACTAATTGCAAACGGTTTGAATTCTGGAAGAAAACAGGATGACCCATTAATGACTTAAACTGTTTGTGCAATAAGAATTAAAAGTTTTGTGTAAGCTACTGATTGCAAACTATGTCTCAATTTAACAATCAATGTCTCTCATGGCTTCTTTGACAACACTAACGTATGACCTACCTGTGCTGAAGTAAACTGCTTATGTGACACTGCTCTCAAAACCACTGGCAAAACTGCAATTAACTGCTGCAAAGTCAAAACCATCCACAGAATTAGCCGATGTAAAATGTGAATCCGCCAACTACACAGGTTCCCCAGATCTGTGGTTCCATAAAAAAAATGCGAATGTCTTAGGTAGTAATTTAAAAAAAAAAACATTGTTTTTTTCCTGATAAAAGAAGTTTCGATGGACTCATTTGACAATCTACATCTTACACGACTGGTATCGGTGAAATATTGAGCTTAAGACTGCATCACAACAAATATTTACATTTAATTCCTATTGTTAATCATTATGCAAACGATACTTTTCTTTCATCTATTCGTAAAGAAACAATGAAATCCAAATACTCTCATCATATATACAACTTTCCTTGTTCATGTTAACCCTGGACTACCAGTTCGTTTATAAAAAAAATGAATATAAAAATATAAGCTTTGGCTCTTCATGCTGAATGCCTGTCAATATTTGGACAACAACTACGCTGAGCGCCTAATAATCCAATCATGATTTTTCTTACCTTGATTCATTCTGCATCAAACTCACATTGCAAACTTAACTCCTTGACTGCCTACATAACACACTACCGCAGCTCACTCGGTGATGGCGGGACTGCGACTCAGCCAGCTCAAACGCTGTGCAGCACACTCCAAAGAGTATACTCGCTGAATTAGAGACAACATTTACAGATATTCAACATCGCAGATCTAAGATGTGAATAACTTCAACTACGTTTCAAATTATGTAGGCCAACCTCTCTGTCACTGCTCTGTCAAAGTCTGTTTTGAGGTGCCATCTGCAATACACCGTATGAAACATTACTCCCGTGAAAAGCTGAAATCGTACTTACTTTTATATTATTAGTCACACGCGTTGAAGTCTGTTATAAATTGCCGTCCGCATGTACCGAACGAAATTTAGTGCAGGCAGGAACCTTCCTCTTGTTTTGAAGGTTAAGAGCGTGATAATTCTGCAAGTTCATATTAAAACTGCATATTTTGTCAAGGTAAGTAGAGAAAGTACCGTCTCCACACACAGTATGCGTCGTATCTGCTGAACGAGATGTCGTAGGTCGTTGTTACTCCTACAGCAATTGTTATCTCACGGAAATTAATATGGGCACCAAATTTGGTTCATTTTTTCAGTACTTCTTGAGCTCTCTGTGGGAGGAGTCGGCCTTATCCACTTCTATAATACGCGCAAGGCACTATTTATCAATACGACAGACATGCTACAGGAATCCGATCCTCATGGTCCCACAGCAGCCATTCGCCACCACTATCAACCTCAATCGGAGAAGGCTCTCATGACGACAGTTGACATTCGCTACAAGATGTTGCATGTCAGAGACTCCTTTTTGAATCGATGTCCTCCAGGCTACATCAGCTCAACACCACTCAGTTCGCTTGACGTATAATAAGTTTAGGGGCCTCCTTTCCTATCCTCACACCTTCTCCTCCCCTTTACAGGACTGTTAACTTTAACGGCTCAGTCCCTCATCCCAACCAAACAACCCAACTCAACCCAAATTCTGGAGGCTCGGTACCCAGAGGTCAACTGGAGACAGGTGTGGGCCAACATCTTTCACCCACTACTGCCATCGCAGGTCCGCAGCCTCTGGTATAAACTCGTTTACAACGTCTTGCCAACAAACCATAGGATGGCCGATTTCCGTCTCGTCGTCTCTGACGACTGTGCACAGTGTCACATTCTGGACAACAGGAAGCACCACTTTGAATGCTGCTGAGCGTCTATCGTGTGGGACCTCGTCCGGGGAATGCTGACCCTCATCAACCAGATCATCCGAAGAACGTGCCGGTGGACTGGTTCACCATCCCAGACATCAAACCATACCCGCACTCCAAGCACAATTCAACCATTTGGTTGCTGAGGCATATATCCGATCCCATTATTGAATACCAATGGACGGGGTCGAATTCATGTCCTATCTGGGACACACGCACGACAAGTTGAGCTCCCATGACAGTTACCAGAAAATTTTTTTGCGAATTTCTTGTCGGCGGCACTTATGCACAGCTATCAAAATTCGTAGGAAGATAGATGTCAGTCTTTTAACTGTGTTTTGTGTGTAAATATGTTTAGCTGGGATTGGTACATTTCACTCCCCCCTCCCCCTAACCTCCTGCAGTGGGGATGTACGCCACGGGAACAGCCCTGGCAACCAGTATTTGGATTACACCAGTCTATGATTTTGGTTAACTTGAAGGGAAAAAAATTAAAAAAGAAAAGAAAACAACGAGAAGAAACACAACCAAATAAAAAACTACACAAAAAATAGTTGGTTCTTTCAGGGGGACGAGACTCTTCCATTGCACTTTGGTTGGGCTGACCCCTGCGATTACCGATAATGTGGGTGCATAATCGTTGGTAGTCGGGACTGCGTCTAATAATAATCTAAACATTGTTTCGAGTTCTAGTTCATTGGCAATAATTGATGTAATGATTAATAGCATTATTTTCTGATAAACAAGTAATTCTTGTTGGTAACTATGTTGTCATAATTGTTACAGAAAAGACAGGAATATTGTCGACTGTAAACATTACACAAGCGGTATATAATTTGCATGTAGGAATATAATTGTGGTAGTACCTCAATTAGAAGAAAATTATTCAATGGACTTGGGAGGAAATTTAATGAACCCTTATAAGAACAGGTGTGTTTTCTGTCGGCACTCAAGTGGAACAGTTTACAGGTTGTTACAGTAACTATATATCGCAGTCATTGCTCACTGCACACCATATCCAATTCTTGTCAGTGAATTAATAGCTGCGTAGCTCAAAATAATTGTATATTGTACATATTTTCGAGCTAGAACGTGCTAAATCCATGTCTTCAGAATGTTGTAATGATTGTGAAGAGAAAATTTTTAAAAAAGGAGATGTGCAACCTTGTTGTGAGATGGAAAATTTTCTGTCGCATATCCTTGTTAATAACGTCATAACATCTGAAAAATCTGTTGTACGTAATCAGTACACCCAAGTGACTTTCCTTATGATTTGAAGGTCACGTGTACCAAATTTCTTCAAGACTGGATCAAAACGGTAGAAGTTTCCGTAATACAAACATACAAACACACGCACACGCCATATATAAACACTAGTTGCAAACCCGGCGTGGCTCGGGTGTTTATTTATTCATAACTTCTTTCGCCTCTCATTGGAGAATCACAAGTATCTATCATCTTTCGTAGAAAATAGTGCCAAATATATTGAAATTTACCTTCTGTCATGCTGCTATAGGTCAAATGACAAAATTTCATCAGTATCGATAAACATGTAGATTTTGACGAAATACTCTTCCTTTGGAGGTTAATTGTACAAACTTTCATTAATATTGGATCAAAATTGTAGCTTTTTGTCAAAGACTTATATAAAGTACCGTTCGCCTTGCACGATACGAAATTTTATACACACAACAATGGTCGTCCTGCTTCGATGGTTAAATGTGCAAAATTTCATCAATATCGATATGAAACTGCATATTCAGTCTAGGCCTATCTGTCACCCACCATAGACGTCATATCTCCTGAACTGTGTGTGGTTGATGTTTCTTAATGTCAAATTGTTATATGTTTGTAATTCTATAGGACCAAACTACTTTGGTTATAAGTCCCTAAACTTACAAACTACTTAAACTAAGTTAAACTACTTATAAATAGATTCTTCCGTCGCTTCTTGGTAGAACGCTTCCATATTTAAGGTTGAAAAACAAACTGTTTATGTTCTACTATTTTTGTTTATTTACGAATTAGTTTTCGACTTATTAGGCCATTATCAGGTAAACTGTTGACATGCTTTGACAAAGACGCTATTGCTTCGGTTCTTAAATATGGTAAAACAAATATACAAGACACAGATTACTCGGTCTTTGCATATGACATTTGTTGGAACTGCAAACAATATTTGTTGCCACATAAAATTATGTTCACGTAATCAGTGGCCTCCTTAACATTTTTACATTGTAATTTGCGTGTGAACAGGGTGAAACACATTACATATCAAATATTATTGAATAAAAAACTATGTTAACATTACTGGCACTGTAGCACATGTTGGGATCGTAACTTAAGGTGTACATTAAATTAGTTTTCTAGACTGATTTTGCAATTTACTTATTTGACAGCACCTGGCAAGAATCACATATTTAAATTATATTTCATATTAGTGTCCAATTTATTATGTATATTGTTTTATCTTAAAGTTTAAAAGTAAACATGGTAGGAATGGGGACTCTATACGTTACATTAAGTGGGTCTGTGGTAGGTAGCTGCTTTGTTTACTTTATGTGAAGCTTAACAGTGGGGACGTGTTCAACTGTACCTGGTCATTTAGCACTAGCTGGGGATTTTTGGCTAAATGTTTGTTTATTTCCAGTGCTTCTAAAAGTTTTACTTTCCTTCCTTTGTTGGCTATGTGAAGCCCTTCTGTGTGGACCTGGTAGTTGTGACCTTTTTTCAGAACGTGATCAGGTAAAGAGGCACTGAGGCTAACATCCTATTCAACAGCAAAGACACAAGGGATGCATTAAGTAAAAGTGGGGTTTATAAAATCACATGAAATGACTGCAGCAAACTGTATATAGGTCAAACAGGCAGGGAAATTGAAATTAGACTGACTGAACATGAACGTAGCTGGAGATTGTGGCCAGCGCCATGAATTTGGAATCGGTTTCTACAATTTCAAATCAATTAGTGACTCATAAAAGGAATCGAAAGCTGTTAATAATAGTAAATAATACATCGAAATTCAGACGCAATGGTCAGACATTAGATTTCGCCGCGGCATAGTGCCCGAGCGCACTGTGGCACTATGCTCCGACGCGCGAGGCCGTTCCCCAACGGGGGTTAGAATCCTCTCTCGGGCAAGGATGTTTGTGTTGTCTTTAGTACATAGTTTATAAGTAGTTTGTAAGTTTAGGAACTGATGACCACGCAGTTAAGTCCCATAAGCTTAACAGACAAACATTACATTTCTAAATGCACACAATTCCTTACAGCTGTGTAAATTACGAAGTAAAATTGGGAGGAAGTAGGCGTAGGGTCTAACGTCTGATCCATACCATGATCTTGACAGACGGAACACAAATTCCGATTGTTTGGGTTGGGTTGGTTATGGAAATCAACTGCAGTCGTTAAAATTCAAAAGAGATAGCAGTAGAAGTTACGTTTCAAATAATTATCCTGTTCTTTAGCATGGTCCCCATCCGACATTTTGTAGTTAATCCAGTGCCACTGTCGTTGCGGTTGTAGCTGCGTATCCCAGCGTCACGGGCAGATAATGGAACAGGAGATGAGCTGTGGCAGCAGCTGTTCATTAGCACTACTTGTGTGCCACAAAGCCGGTGTCGGAGGCGCGCGCTGCGGCTGCCCCGCAGCCACAGCAAGTATGTAGATGCGGCGGCGGCTAAACCGCGCAGGCAGCAGGCAGCAGGCAGCGGCGGCGGTCGTGGGCGCCCGGGGCGGGCGCTGGCCGCGCAAAGCGCTCTTCATCCGGCAGTCGCGCGCTGTTGGGAACTCCGGCCCGCCGCCGACAAACGGGCGTAAACAGCGCCCAGGGCGTCTCCCGGCAACCAGTGCGCGACCGGCAGACGCGAGGAAACTGGATGGCGCGCGGTTCAGCAGGCGCCGCATCCTGCAAGCGAAAATACACTCACTGCCGACTCCGAGCATTCTGATAATTACACTGCCTGGCGGAAAAAGTGATGAACCCTGATGCAGGGGCTGAGAGACCACGTGAATTTATCGGAAAGACGAACTGAAAACACGGCATTGCTTGGGTGTTTATCTGTTCTAAATGTTGAAATGTTTGTAGATCTAAGGGACTATACTACTTCGGGCGTCAGTCCCTAAGCTTACAGACTACTTAGACTAACTTACGCTAGGGCCAAGACACACGCCCATCCCGAGAGAGGACTCGAACCTCCGACGGCCAGCAGCGGCGCGCTCCGCAAGGAGGCGCCTTAGAGCGCTCTGACACTCCACTGCGCCGTATTTGTTGTTTATTCTCGTAGTCCACTTCGCGTTCCCTCCTCTCATCCAATTTCATTCATTTTTTTCTCAACCATCTCTCCGTTTAGCTACTTCTCACTCTCTCTCGGTATATTCCTTCCGGTTCCTTTCCTGCCTCCAGACTACTGGGACTATCTATCGCCGCCCCTCCCCCTCCCCTAACTGATGAATGAAAACTCATATTTCTGTCAACTTAAAAGCTGATTCTTCTTCTTCTTCTTTTTTTTATCTTTTTTATTTTTAATAAGGACGTTTAATCAATGTACCACACCGTCTGCTACCTATTCGACCTGGACGAGAAATCAGAACTGGATTACTGGAAGTATCTCAATGATCGCCATTGCGCTATCGTTCGTAACCCCAAATACCAACAGTTCTTTTCCAATTTTTTATGGAGCGTCTTTCACGATCCGCCTCCCAGCTGTAACGTTCAAACTATGAGAAGTTAATGTGATGTTCTTGTTGATACGAGTCCTGAACGAACTGAAAACGGAACCTTTACAAAAATTATCGAGAAGACGTGTTTGGATGTTCCCCACTGAAGGCGTGTGATGAACTGCACAAAGAGAACAATACATAGAAAACTTCAATAAAGAAATAACACTAAAAATAAATAAATAAATAAATAAATAAATAATTGCAAATAACTCCTTTCCATTCCTATGTTTTCCTCCTATCAGTGTATCTAGGTTAGTTTGATTTGGGATACGTATAGACAGGAGCCAACGCGTGAAGAGGTACAGTAACTTTTTTTTTTTTTTTTTTAGGGCACAGGTAAACAGAATAATGTAACACTTGGTACTTATTCTTCTAGTTTTAGCGAATAAAGGTACTGCAAAATCAATTCCAGAGTCTTCGAAGGGTTTGTGTGGCGTCACTCTATCTGTAGGTAGTGGGGCCTCTATTGCTTGACCTGCAGCATGATGAGCTATTTTGCATGGTAAACAGTTGTGGAGGACAGTTTTTATGACACGACGGGCACGTACAATCCAAAATAATGATCTAAGTTCGAGGTGTACAATCCGAACCCCAAAGTGATGCAATCGAATATGAGTATACATTATCAATATCTTTGTGAAATGCTGATTCCCTTCCAGTATGGATGGATGTTTCTCTTCTTGAGTCAATTCCGAGCACTGTAGACGTCCTCCTAGACGCAGTAGTCCTTCATGTAGGTATGGATTTAGATTCTTGATTTTTGAATTGTTGGGCAATGGTACGTTCTCCATAAAAGCTCCGATTTCTGGTAGGAAGCATTCTGTCTGTACTGATTTAATCTAAAATGCACGAGATCCTGTCATTTGTTCTGCAGTGAATTCTTCGTGGATCCTTTCTTTTTTTGCAAGTTTCCTTTGGAAGCGAAGAACAAATGCAGTTGTGCGTAAGAGCCTCAAGTAAGAACTAAATCTAGTGGGATCTATTACTGGTTTTATAATCTGGACAAGTGAAATTTGCGAAGGTATGTATGATTTCTTATATTATAAAGAGAAAGGAGAGGTGGCAACTTCATGAAGATCTTCTGGCCATTGACATGGGTTCTGACATAACCACGTCGGTCCCCTCCATCGGACAGATAATCCCTGTAGTGTTTTCGGACAGACACCTCTGGAAAGATAATCAGCAGGGTTGTTCTTTCCGGGGCAGTGTCTCCACTGAGACGGCGAAGTGTGTGTTTGAATTTCGGTCACTCTATTACAAACAAATGTCGTCCAGGAATTAGTATTTGATCGTATCCAGGTTAGAACTATCGAGGAGTCAGTCCAGAGCGATGCATTGCCAATGTCACAGTTGGTTGCATTGTAGTAATAACGCAGCAGTCGTGTTCCCAACAATACAGCTAACAATTCAAGACGGGGGATTGTTACTCTCTTGATTGCTGCATGCTAGGTATGTGTAAGTATTTCTCACACACGACGTACAAGGCGGCACTGTAAACTCGCTCAGAAGCAGCGCAAAAAACGTGAACGCACGAGCCTTTGTTCCCGGAGACTGAGATCCACCTTGGTACAACTATATTGGATTGACCCGGAAGCGACGATAACCATGACCGCCATTTCGAAGCAAGCTGGTGAGGCAAGATTTCATCCCAATTCTAGTAGCCATGTGTCTTCGAATAAAATTTTTCCGGTGATGGATACTGGCGATACTAAATCAAGAGGTCATAGAAGCTTGCAGTAACTCTTAACAAATTCCGTTTAGTTGCTATCATGTCTAGCGTTTTGTCAATGATAGACGTTTGAGTAAAACAAAGCACATCGTTAGCGGTGTCCCATAATACACCCAGTACTGTAGCGTTCATTTATATGTCTTGCCTTGGGACTTCCTTATTCCGGTCAGGTGTGGTGAATTTGTTGCCCATTTCGACAATGGCAAGTGTATTTGTTGCATCAGCGAGGTCAGCTCGCAATAGACATACACTAATTCGTCTTGTTCTTCAGTTCCCGCTGCAATATCATCCATGAATGTATTCTTATTTATGACGGCTGCGGCCGTGGAGAATTGTGGCTTGTAAATAGTTGCCAGTTCCCTGAGAGTGGCTGATAACAGTAAGGGGCTGCATGCAAGACCGGAAAGAAGGCGTTTGAAGCGGTAAACAGTCGTCTCCCTTGTTTGAATCGGTTGTAAGTTTCCACTGACAGAGACCTTGTACCACAGGAATCTCGTGAGATCTCGGTCATCTGAGTGAAGAGCAAGCTGAAGGAAAGATTGACTGATATCGGCTATAATGGCGAAGTTGTAAGCGGACTCGTAGAAGTACAGCCGTTACTTCTGGTAGTAGGTTAGGACAAATTTCTGAAACGTCGTTAAGAGGTGGTGCTCCTTCTTCATGAGCGGACCCGTCAAAACAATGCGCCATTTTATAGTTCCTTGTTTTTCCCATTTGACAATGTGATGTGGCAGATAAAAGGTGTCGGTATGTGATTCAGATAGAGCTAACTCAACATGGTCTTGTCTGATGTACTGCAACATCTGCGTGTCATAGGCATGTCTCAGCTCGTTGTTTTTTAGTAGACGCCTTTGCAAAGCAGCGAAACGAATTTCAGCATTTCGTAAGTTATCAGGAAGAGCTAATTTGGGCTTACGTGGGAGACTAACTACCCGCCATCTTGGATAAGGTAAGATGCATCAAACTCTTCCAAAGCCGTGGACTCCCTCGCGATCATTGCAGATTCTGGTTCTGAAGTAATACCTATCGATTCCAGATACCAGAAACTCCTGATGTTATTGTCTGTTGGCTCTGATAATGTGTGGCTAATGAACTGAAGTATGGACTGCTGAAACGCCTGGTTGACTTCCGCCAAGTATCCAGCCAAACTCTGTAGATATTAAGACTAGAGACGGAGGTATTCGTATAGGCGACGTGTCGTGAACAATTTGCCAGTATTGGTCGGCTCCTGTTACAAGATCAATAGGTACGTCTGTGTGTACGTGCATGGGATCCGCCAGTGAAAGATTACATGCGTGTTGCATAATTGTGGCATCTCGTGGTACAGAAGGATGGCTGACAAAGGAGTGCGAACTCTCAAAGGCGTTGATACTAACGTGCTTGTTATTCCACATACTTCTTAGATTCAGACGGACGCATCGGCGTGTTTCAGGTGTGGTAGCTGTGGACTCAAAAGTGTCGACCTTTAAGACACGAGCGTCAATCACTTGTAAATTCAGATTGGCAAAGGTGCACTGACTGCCAGCGTCCAGAATACAACGTATAAGTTTTTCCTCGCCATTGAGTCATGTGATATAAACACAAGCTGTCTGTTGGTGTGTGGAACTGGTGTGTCCCGTGTTTACATTACCCACTGAACTAGCATTCGTTTGCGCTACACAAGATTTAGAATTCTTTACGGTCACAAATAGATCTGTGATGGTTGCCTTTACAAAAAGAGCAGAGCGCCACTCCTTTCTTCACACATTTTTTACAGTATGTCCTTGCTTGAGGCAAAGGAAACAGAGGTTACATGATTCAGTACCTTTAGGCGCTCCTGTGCCTCTAATACGGTTTGGCAGTCCTGACCCCGATAACCTCGCTGAGCGCAGAACACCCAATACGGCTCTGGCTTCCGCTTATTGTTGCGTTTAGAGCGAGTTTGCTTAGACTGTACGTTAAGAGCCGAAGCTGATGGTAGCACGCTTGAAATTGGCTGTACTTCTCCGCGGATCTTCTGAGAAATAAGCGCTCCGTCTATTTCTTCCGATAAAAACTACATTAACTTTAAAACGTCTCCTTTAGAGAAGTTGTGATTTTTACGCGTATTATCCAGCGGCGACATATTTCTTCTGGGAAGGCACGCAATATCTTCTGAACTAACACTCTGCCATAGGCATTACGTCTTCTCCCAATGATTTTAATGCCTGTATTCTTCGGTTACATTCTATGAATGTTAAGTTGAGATTCTCTGGAGAAGCGAACTGAATAGGCGTAATCGAATCTAAATAATCTAGGTGCGCCTGCACGATTCTGTTACGATCTCCGTACCGTTCCCGCAAAATTCTCTTTGTATCCTCGTAAGTGGAAGCTGTTATGGCGATACCGTCGACGAGCATTTTCGGTTCACCTTCGAGATAGACTCGCAGAAAGACGTACTTATTAACAGTGGACACGAAGGGGGAGCTATCCACTGAACTTTCAAATTGTTCCCAAAATCTAGGCCAACTTTCCACGTCTCCTGAGAAGGGCTCTAATTTAATGGATGGTAATTTGACTGTCGTAGTAACAGCATGGCCGGAAGGGTCACGTAAAAAAAAAAAAAAAAAAAAAAAAAAAAAAAAAAAAAAAAAAAAAAGTTTGTAGAACTTATGGGTCATCAGTCCCTAAGCTTACAAACTACTTACGAACTAGCTAAGACTAAGGACGGCACAAATATCCATGTCCGAGGGGGGATTCGAACCCCCGACCGTTGTGGCCGTGCAGACCGTCACTGGAGCCTCTCTGCCCTCTGCCACCGCGGCCGGCAGGGGTCACGTAACTAGCGCTTAAAGTTGTCATTTATTCAGAGTGTTTTGTTTCAATACCGTCGGCTGCGATTAAAATGGGGCGCTTCGCTCTGTCAATATAGTCTTCACATGCAACTACATCATTATTGTAATCGTCTTCTGACAGAAGGTCGTGTATTTCGTCGTCCAACTGCATTAACGTTTGATAATGTTTCCTCCAGACGAGTCTTATAGTGTTTAAATTCGGAGAGCGGTGTCTCAGCTGAGAATTCTCCGATCACTGTGACGAATCGAATAATATTCGATCCCTGATGTGTTCGCTTTCTTTTCAAATTATGTAATTTTTCTGTCGACATATTAGGAGTACTGTCGGAACTTAATCTTCTGACAAAACACTAGTTGTCGTACAGAAATAAATATTATGGCAGCAATGAGTAAACAAAGTAGACAGCTGCTAGTGACAAAAGCGGCGCGCAAACAACCAAAGATAATAACAGTTGCGAGCTATTCCCGGTCTTCAATACTTGAAAATCAACAGTCAATACTTCACAGCAGTGTTATCAGCAGTAATTCAAGAAGCTCCAGTCTTTCGTGAAAGCCAGATCATGGCGAATTACTTAGTAACCGGGGAAGGCAATAGGTACTCTAGTAAGTACCAGGAGGGCTTGTGGCAAAAAGTGAGGCCTGAGCCCCAAGGGTATGAACTGGATATACAACACGGTGATTCGACCCAGGATCACCTATGGGGCGGTCGTGTGGTGGAAGAATGTAGAACAGCAGGTTGCTGCTAAGGAGCTTGGTAAGGTGCAGAGATAGCCATAACAGGCGGAATTAGCAGCTCACCAACTGCTGGGATGGAAACCATGCTGGATATGCCCCCATTACACCTTTGGGACAAGATGGAGGCAGCGGCTGGTGCATACAGATTCAAATCTGGCAACAAATGGAACTCATCGGGATATCCAGAATCACACACTAAAATAGTGAGTGAGGTAAATATAGGAACCCCATACTGCTTCAACAAGCCTTTCAATATAACAATTGGAAGCAGGGAGCAGTGGGAGAAAATAGTTCGACACCGTACGGGGGATATTGTCTGGTTCACTGACGGGTCAAAATCAGACCAAGGTGTTGGGGCCGGGGTATATGGGGTGCAGCCAAGACTGGAGGGCGTCATCTCTCTAGGGAAACTGGCCTCAGTATTCCAGGCGGAAATCACTGCCATCAGAGCGTGTGTGGAGGAGAATCTGCGTAGATGCTACAAAGATTGTAGCATCTATATCTATTCAGAAAGCCAGGCAGCCCTGAGATCACTGGCAGCTCCTGCAACAAGGTCTAAAATTGTTGCAGAATGTCACAGGGTTCTGGTGGAGCTAGGGGAAAGCAATAGAGTAAACTTATTGTGGGTCCCTGGCCACTCGGGGATCAGTGGAAACGAACATGCCGACAGATTAACAAGGATTAGGGCAGAGACTCCTTTTATTGGACCGGAACCTGTCCTGACAATCACCAAGGCAATGATCAAACTGGAGCTACGTAACTGGCTCAGAAGACAGCACGTAGAATATTGGACCAAAGTCCATCAACAAAAACATGGCAAGGTAACGATGCCAAAGCCATGTTTTAAAAGAAGCTCTGCAATCCTGGGTCTGAAAGGAGAGAGATTGGACTCATGGTTGGATTGCTGACAGGCCATGGGAATTTCAAAAAACACCTACATACAATGGGAATAACAGAAGAGGACCCTAAATGTAGGATCTGATTCTTGTTCTTCTTCTTTTTTTTATCTTTTTTATTTTTAATAAGGACATTTAAACAATGTACCACACCGTCTGCTACCTTTTCGACCGGGACGAGAAATCAGAACTGGATTACTGGAAGTATCTCAGTGATCGCCATTGCGCTATCGTTCGTAACCCCAAATACCAACAGTTCTTTTCCAATTTTTTATGGAGCGTCTTTCACGATCCGCCTCCCAGCTGTAACGTTCAAACTATGAGAAGTTAATGTGATGTTCTTGTTGATACGAGTTCTGAACGAACTGAAAACGGAACCTTTACAAAAATTATCGACAAGACGAGTTTGGATGTTCCCCACTGAAGGCGTGTGATGAACTGCACAAAGAGAACAATACATAGAAAACTTCAATAAAGAAATAACACTAAATAAAAATAAATAAATAAATAATTGCAAATAACTCCTTCCCATTTCTATGTTTTCCTCCTATCAGTGTATCTAGGTTAGTTTGATTTGGGATAGGTATAGACAGGAGCCAACGCGTGAAGAGGTACAGTTACTTTTTTTTTTTTTTTTTTTTTTTTTTTTTAGGGCAAAAGTGGCGCTGGCACGTAGGCCACATTATCTATTTTTCCTTTTCGATAGTAAATTTTTTCCTTACCTTGGGGAGGAAAAAAAAGTACGAATGTGCCACAGTCGTTATATTATTTACAACATTTCTTTATTCTGTAGAACTAGTTTCACTGAAGCTGCGTCACCATTTCCAACAACTAGTACAAAAAAAAAAAAAAAAAAAAAAAAAAAAAAAAAAAAAAAAAAAAAAAAACCTCTTCCGAGTAACTCTGTACTGATACAAGTGATTATAAGAATAATAAAAAAAATATCATGTCTAAAATAATAGATTCCTATAAGAAGTTGTTACATTATTTCTGTAATAACAGGTCTGGGCTAAATTATTATTATAAGCTTTGTTCCTATAAACACTTGCTTTTTTCTTGACTGGAAATCTGTTTGATCTCGTGACAGGACTGTCAAATGCAATCTTGCAAAGTAGCTTCAGCAATTTTGTAATTATTACATAAGATTGAGGTTAATATTATCAATGCTTACCTCTTTAGGGCTCCTCATGTGACTGTCTTTCCATGTGGGAACGCCTTTGTCAGCTAGAGTAATCATTAAGCATAACAGAAAGACTTTGATGTAACATTCTGATGTTATAAGTAATATAGCGCATAAGTACATTGTTTAATAGTCTTCATTAAAAAAAAGGGATCAGCGAAGCAAAGTTTGTTCAATGCTCCCTTTGACATGCAGAATACCGGGGCTTGAGGATTGTAAAACTCTCTCGAAGAAAATATACGATCCTGAAATAACTTTCATGGTAACTTGAAAGTCTGTTGTAAGGTACCCTGTACAATGACCATATGAAACAAAGACGGACATTTAACTTCAATTGTTCAGATGTTTGAAAAACTATGGGACCAAAGTAAAATTATCATCAGTCCCTAGGCAGACAAATTACTTAAACTAACTTATGCTAAAAACAACGCACAAACCAATACCATAGAGAGGACTCGAATCTCCGACGGGAAGCAGACACACGCTACGCGGGAAGACGCCTTAGAACGCACGGCACCTCCAGCGCTGCTTTCCTGTAGTTGAAGTGTATAAAATTTCTTAAAAATCATTTAAAAAATCTGTAGGTATGTTTAGAAATCTGTATGTAAAGGACACTTCCCCATACACCATGTGTAATGTCACGTACATACTGATCTTCCTCTCGTGTTGATGGTCGTGTGTGAAAACTTTTCATCAGTATCGGAAGAAAACTGTAGATTTTTATCGACGACCGTACCGTAAGTAAGGCACTCTCTGCTATGCACCCAACGTAATTTTATGTGGACGATGATCTTCTTTCTAGTTTCAAGGTCAAGTAAAAAAAAATCCTGAAGATGTAAGCCAAACCATGTATTTTGTCGAATTCCGTAAGTAAAGTATCCTCCTCCATTAACCATTCCGCTTTGGAAATATTTCATGGAACACAGAAGCTGAATTAAAGTTTGCGACGTGAAGGAAAGTCGTACTTAGACTATTCCGAGGCGCCTTATTCCCTAATGGTACGGTGGTCTAGTGGTAAGACGTCTGCGTAGTAAGCATGGAAGTCCAGGTTCGATTCCCGGCCACTTAAAAAATTATAATTCAATGCTTCACCTTTATCTTTTTCTTTTTTATTATGTACTTGGAGAGTACAAACAACATGGTGCGCGTATTCTCAAAATCTTGATTTCTGTCCATTATTTTCTGCTTTCTAATCAAGGTTTCATTTGCTATGTCGCTATCTGTATCTTCTTGCGCTATTTTCAACGTTATTCCGTTATTTAATTTGTAAATACAAACAGTAAACTTTATCAAAGCGAGACTTAAGGGTCTCGAGGGAGTTTTTGCGATTGTCACAAGAATAAAATTCTTGAATATCAGTCTCCAGATCGTTTTTATTTTCTAGAACATTACTGGTTTCTGGACAGCTGCCCATCTTCAGATCAAATTTATGAAGTTACAGAGTAACCTGTCCTGTAATGAACGACTGTGAACATTCGTTCATCACAGGACAGGTTACTCTGTAACTTCATAAATTTGATCTGAAGATGAGCAGCTGTCCAGAAACCGGTAATGTTCTAGAAAATAAAAGAAGATCTAGAGACTGATATTCACGAATTTTATACAGTAAACTCATTTAGATAACTATGAGTTTAACTAACAATTACATCCGTTGTGCACATTGTTGCATATTTTGCGGCTGAAGACACAGGTTTGTGCTACCTCCACTGAGAAGTTGAAGTACACTGAGGCGGAAAATGTTTTCCTCCTCATATCATCTCCGCCGACAGCAAACCATAAGCACCCTACACTTTCTAAGCAAACCCCGCTCGACAGATGTCAGATTGGAATCTGAGTTACGCGTGAATTAAACAGTCTCTTTTAAGATGTTGCAAAAAAGAAGAATTATTTGTACTCTAGAAAAGCCACATGCAATATAGTGACAAAAGAAAAAACCAATTAAACAAAGGCCCTACGAAGGAATTGGGCGTCCGACACGCAACAATAACTACAACATGGAACAACAGTGAAAAAGTACAGTCTCCTTTTTTAATAAAATACTACAAAAATCAAGCAATGGACACATCTGAGCATAGAAATATAGATGAAACTTTACTTACATGATTTTGGCATTAAGACTTAAATAATTTACTGATCGGTGCACCTATTCTTCAGACGACAGCCACTTAAGATGCGCGAGTCTCCACTTGTCAAAGGTTTATGAGTTCTGCTGGCATCTTATTACCGTGCGTCCACATTGGAGAGGCCTGTGCGAGAATAGCTCCAAGTACACGCATTGCTCTTGGTTACACTTCAACAACAACAGTCTTTTATTTTACACCAAAGAGAAAAAATACAATGAATCATACAAAGATATCATCTAATAATTAATGCTCTGCGACATACTCCCCACCCTGGACAATCTCCAGTTGTATAACTAGTTGGATTGGCCTGGTAGTCTCTCTTCCATCTGGCGTAGTGAGAACAACAGTCCGATGAACTCCATCCCGACCTATCCGTAAGTCCCTTACTCTCGCCCTTTTCCACATTTGTCGGGGCCAGGTGTCTTCCTGCAGAAGAGCAATGTCACCGACTCTTATCTTCCGATTTCTACTGACGTTCTTAACTTCATGAAAACGCCTGAGTAGCTGTAAGTAGTCTGTCTTTCAACGATTCCAGAAATCTTCTGTTAATTTCTGCTGGAGTTTGAATTCTTTTACTAAGTCCGTTGAATTTAAGGGCTCGGGACCTCTATGTAAAGAAGAAAGTCTGCCCCCCACCAAGAAGTGTGCTGGAGTGAGCACTTCGTCATCGGCCTGTGAGATAGGTCTCGAATTGAGTGCACCTTCAATACTTATAAGGACATTTTGAAGTCTCTCTTCATTCAGACAGCTTCGCCCGAGTACTTTGCGAAGGCATCTCTTTACAGAACCAATCATCCTTTCCCAAACGCCTCCCCACCAAGCCGCACGTGGAGCGATGAACTTCCAGGTGATATTCATTTGGGCGATATACTGGTGGGTTTGATTAGACGTGAGGGTTTTCCACAGTTCAGATATTTCTCTGTTAGCTGTATGAAATGTCTTAGCGTTGTCACTATAAATTGTATGGGAACACCCCGTCTGCTAACAAATCTTTGCATGGCTAATAAGAATTTATCGGCCGTGCTGGCACTAATAAGTTCAATGTGGATGGCTCTAGTTACTGCACAGGTAAACAGAATAATGTAACACTTGGTACTTATTCTTCTAGTTTTAGCGAATAAAGGTACTGCAAAATCAATTCCAGAGTCTTCGAAGGGTTTGTGTGGCGTCACTCTATCTGTAGGTAGTGGGGCCTCTATTGCTTGACCTGCAGTATGATGAGCTATTTTGCATGGTAAACAGTTGTGGAGGACAGTTTTTATGACACGACGGGCACGTACAATCCAAAATAATGATCTAAGTTCGAGGTGTACAATCCGAACCCCAAAGTGATGCAATCGAATATGAGTATACATTATCAATAGCTTTGTGAAATGCTGATTCCCTTCCAGTATGGATGGATGTTTCTCTTCTTGAGTCAATTCCGAGCACTGTAGACGTCCTCCTAGACGCAGTAGTCCTTCATGTAGGTATGGATTTAGATTCTTGATTTTTGAATTGTTGGGCAATGGTACGTTCTCCATAAAAGCTCCGATTTCTGGTAGGAAGCATTCTGTCTGTACTGATTTAATCTAAAATGCACGAGATCCTGTCATTTGTTCTGCAGTGAATTCTCCGTGGATCCTTTCATTGTTTGCAAGTTTCCTTTGGAAGCGAAGAACAAATGCAGTTGTGCGTAAGAGCCTCAAGTAAGAACTAAATCTAGTGGGATCTATTACTGGTTTTATAATCTGGACAAGTGAAATTTGCGAAGGTATGTATGATTTCTTATATTATAAAGAGAAAGGAGAGGTGGCAACTTCATGAAGATCTTCTGGCCATTGACATGGGTTCTGACATAACCACGTCGGTCCCCTCCATCAGACAGATAATCCCTGTAGAGTTTTCGGACAGACACCTCTGGAAAGATAATCAGCAGGGTTGTTCTTTCCGGGGCAGTGTCTCCACTGAGACGGCGAAGTGTGGGTTTGAATTTCGGTCACTCTATTACAAACAAATGTCGTCCAGGAATTAGTATTTGATCGTATCCAGGTTAGAACTATCGAGGAGTCAGTCCAGAGCGATGCATTGCCAATGTCACATTTGGTTGCATTGTAGTAATAACGCAGCAGTCGTGTTCCCAACAATACAGCTAGCAATTCTAGACGGGGGATTGTTACTTTCTGGATTGCTGCATGCTAGGTATGTGTAAGTATTTCTCACACACGACGTACAAGGCGGCACTGTAAACTCGCTCAGAAGCAGCGCAAAAAACGTGAACGCACGAGCCTTTGTTCCCGGAGGCTGAGATCCACCTCGGTACAACTATATTGGATTGATCCGGAAGCGACGATAACCGTGACCGCCATTTCGAAGCAAGCTGGTGAGGCAAGATTTCATCCCAACCCAATTCTAGTAGCCATGTGTCTTCGAATAAAATTTTTCCGGTGATGGATACTGGCGATACTAAATCAAGAGGTCATAGAAGCTTGCAGTAACTCTTAACAAATTCCGTTTAGTTGCTATCATGTCTAGCGTTTTGTCAATGATAGACGTTTGAGTAAAACAAAGCACATCGTTAGCGGTGTCCCATAATACACCCAGTACTGTAGCGTTCATTTATATGTCTTGCCTTGGGACTTCCTTATTCCGGTCAGGTGTGGTGAATTTGTTGCCCATTTCGACAATGGCAAGTGTATTTGTTGCATCAGCGAGGTCAGCTCGCAATAGACATACACTAATTCGTCTTGTTCTTCAGTTCCCGCTGCAATATCATCCATGAATGTATTCTTATGTATGACGGCTGCGGCCGTGGAGAATTGTGGCTTGTAAATAGTTGCCAGTTCCCTGAGAGTGGCTGATAACAGTAAGGGGCTGCATGCAAGACCGGAA
The DNA here is from genome assembly GCA_026315105.1 of Locusta migratoria. Lineage (NCBI taxonomy): Eukaryota > Metazoa > Arthropoda > Insecta > Orthoptera > Acrididae > Locusta > Locusta migratoria. The sequence continues at coordinate 40,085,054 of CM048748.1, forward strand.
AGAAGGCGTTTGAAGCGGTAAACAGTCGTCTCCCTTGTTTGAATCGGTTGTAAGTTTCCACTGACAGAGACCTTGTACCACAGGAATCTCGTGAGATCTCGGTCATCTGAGTGAAGAGCAAGCTGAAGGAAAGATTGACTGATATCGGCTATAATGGCGAAGTTGTAAGCGGACTCGTAGAAGTACAGCCGTTACTTCTGGTAGTAGGTTAGGACAAATTTCTGAAACGTCGTTAAGAGGTGGTGCTCCTTCTTCATGAGCGGACCCGTCAAAACAATGCGCCATTTTATAGTTCCTTGTTTTTCCCATTTGACAATGTGATGTGGCAGATAAAAGGTGTCGGTATGTGATTCAGATAGAGCTAACTCAACATGGTCTTGTCTGATGTACTGCAACATCTGCGTGTCATAGGCATGTCTCAGCTCGTTGTTTTTTAGTAGACGCCTTTGCAAAGCAGCGAAACGAATTTCAGCATTTCGTAAGTTATCAGGAAGAGCTAATTTGGGCTTACGTGGGAGACTAACTACCCGCCATCTTGGATAAGGTAAGATGCATCAAACTCTTCCAAAGCCGTGGACTCCCTCGCGATCATTGCAGATTCTGGTTCTGAAGTAATACCTATCGATTCCAGATCCCAGAAACTCCTGATGTTATTGTCTTTTGGCTCTGATAATGTGTGGCTAATGAAGTTAACTGTAGTATGGACTGCTGAAACGCCTGGTTGACTTCCGCCAAGTATCCAGCCAAACTCTGAAGATATTAAGACTAGAGACGGAGGTATTCGTATAGGCGACGTGTCGTGAACAATTTGCCAGTATTGGTCGGCTCCTATTAGAAGATCAATAGGTACGTCTGTGTGTACGTGCATGGGATCCGCCAGTGAAAGATTACATGCGTGTTGCATAATTGTGGCATCTCGTGGTACAGAAGGATGGCTGACAAAGGAGTGCGAACTCTCAAAGGCGTTGATACTAACGTGCTTGTTATTCCACACACTTCTTAGATTCAGACGGACGCATCGGCGTGTTTCAAGTGTGGTAGCTGTGGACTCAAAAGTGTCGACCTTTAAGACACGAGCGTCAATCACTTGTAAATTCAGATTGGCAAGGATGGACTGACTGCCAGCGTCCAGAATACAACGTATAAGTTTTTCCTCGCCATTGAGTCCTGTAATACAAACACAAGCTGTCTGTTGGTGCGTGGAACTGGTGCGTCCTGTGTTTACATTACCCACTGAACTAGCATTCGTTTGCGCTACACAAGATTTAGAATTCTTTACGGTCACAAATAGATCTGTGATGGTTGCCTTTACAAAAAGAGCAGAGAGCCACTCCTTTCTTCGCGCAATTTTTTACAGTATGTCCTTGCTTGAGGCAAAGGAAACAGCGGTTACCTGATTCAGTACCTTTAGGCGCTCCTGTGCCACTAATACGGTTTGGCAGTCCTGACCCCAATAACCTCGCTGAGCGCAGAACACACAATACGCCTCTGGCTTCCGCTTATTGTTGCGTTTAGAGCGAGTTTGCTTAGACTGTACGTTAAGAGCCGAAGCTGATGGTAGCACGCTTGAAATTGGCTGTACTTCTCCGCGGATCTTCTGAGAAATAAGCGCTCCGTCTATTTCTTCCGATAAAAACTCCATTAACTTTAAAACGTCTCCTTTAGAGAAGTTGTGTCTTTTTACGCGTATTATCCAGCGGCGACATATTTCTTCTGGGAAGGCACGCAATATCTTCGGAACTAACACTCTGCCATAGGCATTGACGTCTTCTCCCAATGATTTTAATGCCTGTATTCTTCGGTTACATTCTATGAATGTTAAGTTGAGATTCTCTGGAGAAGCGAACTGAATAGGCGTAATCGCATCTAAATAATCTAGGTGCGCCTGCACGATTCTGTTACGATCTCCGTACCGTTCCCGCAAAATTCTCTTTGTATCCTCGTAAGTGGAAGCTGTTATGGCGATACCGTCGACGAGCATTTTCGGTTCACCTTCGAGATAGACTCGCAGAAAGACGTACTTATTAACAGTGGACACGAAGGGGGAGCTATCCACTGAACTTTCAAATTGTTCCCAAAATCTAGGCCAACTTTCCACGTCTCCTGAGAAGGGCTCTAATTTAATGGATGGTAATTTGACTGTCGTAGTAACAGCATGGCCGGAAGGGTCACGTAAAAAAAAAAAAAAAAAAAAAAGTTTGTAGAACTTATGGGTCATCAGTCCCTAAGCTTACAAACTACTTGCGAACTAGCTAAGACTAAGGACGGCACAAATATCCATGTCCGAGGGGGGATTCGAACCCCCGACCGTTGTGGCCGTGCAGACCGTCACTGGAGCCTCTCTGCCCTCTGCCACCGCGGCCGGCAGGGGTCACGTAACTAGCGCTTAAAGTTGTCATTTATTCAGAGTGTTTTGTTTCAATACCGTCGGCTGCGATTAAAATGGGGCGCTTCGCTCTGTCAATATAGTCTTCACATGCAACTACATCATTATTGTAATCGTCTTCTGACAGAAGGTCGTGTATTTCGTCGTCCAACTGCATTAACGGAATTTTTCAAAAGAGGATCAGGTAGTTATAGTGGGTGGGGCCGGGAACAGTCTTGATAGGGACGGGGAATATGATATAGGTGGTGATCTGGAAAGGATAGCAACTGAGACTGGTGGCACGAATGTGCATTTCGTGCAGCTGTTTCAGCGTCATGATAGGCCTTGTCTTAATACGGCTGTCAGCCGTCTTAACATGGGGCTTGAGAAGGCGCTGATGACGGAGGGCATGGATCACATTGCAGTGGTGCCAGTTGAAACTATCCAAAGGTCGGATTTTACTAGGCACGGTCTGCACCTCAATAGGTATGGGAAGGGGAGGTTGGCAAAGCTCATAGGTGACAGTGTAGTAGGGGGTGGGGGTTTCACTCATGGAAAAATTCCTGTAGTAGTTGGTGTTAGGGCTGCACCTTTTTTAGACTGAAGACAGCTGATAGATATTCCTGCTTAAAGGAAGTCCCTCTAAGAAATGATGAACCACCTTTGACAAAGTCTAAGAATATAAGTAATAAGGGAATTACTGTTTTTCATCAAAATATACAGGGTATCAGAGATAAAGTTAATGAAATGCTTATTGATACTGATTCTGACATTATTGGAATTTCAGAGCACTTTTTAAGTGGTGTGACAATTAAGAGACTTCCTTTGCCAGGATACAGGTTAGCTGCCTTCTACTCTAGGAGTTCTTTGCAGTGTGGGGGAGTGGCCATGTATGTAAAAAACGATTTTTCATCGGAGTCAATCGATTTTTCTAAACACTGCACAGAACAGATATTTGAATGTTGTGCAGGAGTTGTTAATGTTAATGGAACTAAACTAGTAATAGTTGTTATTTATAGATCCCCTGACTCAGATTTTAAAATGTTTCTGCCCAAGCTGGAATTGGTTCTGGGTTCACTGTATAGGAAGTATAAAAATTTAATTGTGTGTGGAGATTTCAACATTAATTGTGTAGGTGATAGCTCAAGGAAAAGTCAGCTGTTAGATCTATTTAATTCCTATAACATGATGCAAACAGTATTTTTTCCAACGAGAGTGCAAGGAAATAGCAGTTCTACCATTGACAATATTTTTGTTCATTCTTCATTATTAGAGGGGCACTCTGTCAGCAGAATAGTAAATGGCCTATCAGACCACGATGCCCAACTTTTAATTCTAAAAAGTATTTGTTCTCAAACAAATGTTAAACATAAATATCAACTACTCAGAAAAGTTAATCCAGTTGCAATTGAGACCTTTTTAAGCCTAATTAAGGAACAAGAATGGCAGGATGTTTATAGTGCTGATAATGCAGATGATAAATATAATGCTTTTCTGAACACATTTATTATGCTGTTTGAAAGTTGCTTTCCGTTAGAACGCTCAAAACAGGGTACTTTCAGTAACAGACAGCCAGGGTGGATGACAAAGGGGATAAGAGTATCATGTAGAACTAAGCGGGAGTTGTATCAAAATGTTAGAAGCAGTCAGAATGAAGATGCAGTAGCTCATTACAAACAGTACTGTAAGGTTCTGAAAAATGTCATTAAGAATGCAAAAAGTATGTGGTACGCAAAAAGAATAGCAAACTCTCGGGATAAAATTAAAACTATCTGGTCAGTCGTGAAGGAAGTGTCTGGTCAGGAGCAGCAGGTAGAAGATATAACGTCAGTGCGTAGTAGGAATGTTTCTGTTACTGACAAGTTAGATATATGTGCAATATTCAATAATCACTTTCTGAATATAGTAGAGGAACTAAACAAAACTCTAGTTTCTACAGGTAATCATATAACGTTTTTAGAAAATGCGTTTCCGAGGCTGTTGCCTGAAATGATCCTTCATGATACTTCCATAGGTGAGATTGAGTCAATAATTAAATCACTAAAGACTAAGGACTCTTGTGGATATGATGAGGTATCTAGCAGAATTCTAAAGTACTGTTCTCCATATGTTAGCCCAGTACTAAGCCATATTTGTAATTTTTCCTTTCAGAATGGTCAGTTTCCTAACAGATTAAAGTACTCAGTAGTGAAACCGCTTTATAAAAAAGGAGAAAGGGATAATGTAGACAACTATAGACCTATTTCTATGCCATCGGTTTTTTCCAAAGTTATTGAAAAGGCTGTATATTCAAGATTAATTGATCATTTCAGTTCACATAATTTCCTGTCAAACGTACAGTTTGGTTTTAGAAGTGGTTTAACGACCGAAAACGCTATATTTTCGTTTCTCTGTGAGGCACTTGATGGGTTAAATAAGAGGCTACGGACATTAGGCGTCTTCTTTGATTTAACAAAAGCGTTTGATTGTGTTGATCACAAAATATTGTTGCAGAAGTTGGAACATTATGGAATACGGGGAGTAGCCCACAACTGGTTCACCTCTTACTTTAATAATAGACAACAGAAGGTAATTCTCCGCAGTGTAGAAAATGGCTATGACGTGCAATCCCAATGGGGCACAATTAAGTATGGGGTGCCCCAGGGGTCTGTTTTGGGACCATTGCTGTTTCTTATTTATATAAATGATATGCCTTCGAGTATAACAGGTGATTGTAAAATATTTTTGTTTGCTGATGATACCAGCTTGGTAGTGAAGGATGTTGCTCGTAATATTGACACAGTATCAAATAATGCAGTTCAGGAGATAAGTTCATGGCTAATAGAAAACAAGTTGATGTTAAATCACAGTAAAACTCAGTTTTTAAAATTTCTAACACATAATTTGACGAAATCTGACATTATGATTACACATAATGGGCATGTGATAAGTGAGACTGAACAGTTCAAATTTCTAGGTGTTCATATAGACAGTAAGCTGTCATGGAAAGCCCATGTTCAGGATCTTGTTCCAAAACTAAATTCTGCTATATTTACCATTAGAACAATAACTGAGATAAGTGATTTTTCAACAAGAAAAGTAGTCTACTTCGCTTACTTTCACTCACTTATGACGTACGGCATTGTTTTTTGGGGTAACTCGCCTGCTGCAAAAAGGATATTTCTGGCTCAAAAACGGGCGGTTCGAGCAATATCTGGTGTAAGTTCGCGAACGTCATGTCGACCCCTTTTCAGTAGTTTGGGAATTTTGACTCTGGCGTCACAATACGTTTTTTCTTTAATGTCGTTTGTTGTTAATAATATCAGCTTATTCCCACGAGTTAGTAGCTTTCACTCGGTGAATACTAGACAGATGTCTAATCTACATTTGCACCACACCACCTTAACACTTGTGCAGAAAGGGGTGCAGTATTCTGCGGCATCCATTTTCAATAAGCTGCCACAAGAACTTAAGAATCTTAGCACTAATCCACATGCTTTCAAATCTAAATTGAAGAGTTACCTCGTGGCTCACTCCTTTTATTCTGTCGAGGAACTCCTAGAAAAGTTAAAGAATTAAGCTAATTTATTTTTTCTTTATTGATTCTTTTCACTTTGTCTTAAGATTGTCGTGTGCAAAGGACTACTTAAAATTTTTCTATTACCATTATTGTGTAACAATTAATGTATTGACTTGTTCCATGACCATGGAGTCTTACTCCTGAAGTGGGTCCTATGGAACAGAAAAAAACAAATAAAAATAAAAAATAAAAAACGGTTGATAATGTTTCCTCCAGACGAGTCTTATAGTGTTTAAATTCGGAGAGCGGTGTCTCAGCTGAGAATTCTCCGATCACTGTGACGAATCGAATAATATTCGATCCCTGATGTGTTCGCTTTCTTTTCAAATTATGTAATTTTTCTGTCGACATATTAGGAGTACTGTCGGAACTTAATCTTCTGACAAAACACTAGTTGTCGTACAGAAATAAATATTATGGCAGCAATGAGTAAACAAAGTAGACAGCTGCTAGTGACAAAAGCGGCGCGCAAACAACCAAAGATAATAACAGTTGCGAGCTACTCCCGGTCTTCAATACTTGAAAATCAACAGTCAATACTTCACAGCAGTGTTATCAGCAGTAATTCAAGAAGCTCCAGTCTTTCGTGAAAGCCAGATCATGGCGAATTACTTAGTAACCGGGGAAGGCAATAGGTACTCTAGTAAGTACCAGGAGGGCTTGTGGCAAAAAGTGAGGCCTGAGCCCCAAGGGTATGAACTGGATATACACCACGGTGATTCGACCCAGGATCACCTATGGGGCGGTCGTGTGGTGGAAGAAGGTAGAACAGCAGGTTGCTGCTAAGGAGCTTGGTAAGGTGCAGAGATAGCCATAACAGGCGGAATTAGCAGCTCACCAACTGCTGGGATGGAAACCATGCTGGATATGCCCCCATTACACCTTTGGGACAAGATGGAGGCAGCGGCTGGTGCATACAGATTCAAATCTGGCAATAAATGGAACTCATCGGGATATCCAGAATCACACACTAAAATAGTGAGTGAGGTAAATATAGGAAACCCCATACTGCTTCAACAAGCCTTTCAATATAACATTTGGAAGCAGGGAGCAGTGGGAGAAAATAGTTCGACACCGTACGGGGGATATTGTCTGGTTCACTGACGGGTCAAAATCAGACCAAGGTGTTGGGGCCGGGGTATATGGGGTGCAGCCAAGACTGGAGGGCGTCATCTCTCTAGGGAAACTGGCCTCAGTATTCCAGGCGGAAATCACTGCCATCAGAGCGTGTGTGGAGGAGAATTTGCGTAGATGCTACAAAGATTGTAGCATCTATATCTATTCAGACAGCCAGGCAGCCCTGAGATCACTGGCAGCTCCTGCAACAAGGTCTACAATTGTTGCAGAATGTCACAGGGTTCTGGTGGAGCTAGGGGAAAGCAATAGAGTAAACTTATTGTGGGTCCCTGGCCACTCGGGGATCAGTGGCAACGAACATGCCGACAGATTAGCCAGGATTAGGGCAGAGACTCCTTTTATTGGACCGGAACCTGTCCTGACAATCACCAAGGCAATGATCAAACTGGAGCTACGTAACTGGCTCAGAAGACAACACGTAGAATATTGGACCAAAGTCCATCAACAAAAACATGGCAAGGTAATGATGCCAAAGCCATGTTTTAAAAGAAGCTCTGCAATCCTGGGTCTGAAAAGGAGAGAGATTAGACTCATGGTTGGATTGCTGACAGGCCATGGGAATTTCAAAAAACACCTACATACAATGGGAATAACAGAAGAGGACCCTAAATCTAGGATCTGTGATGACGGTGCTGAAACTGCATCACATCTAATCTTCGAATGCATTGCATTCGAGAGTAAAAGGCACAAAACCTTTGGGACAACCAGACCCGAAGATATTGTGTCCAATAAAGAACTGGTGAACGGACTCCTTGCACTGTTAAAGGGCGTTGGTTGGCTTTACTAGACATACACGGAGCGATACCGCACAATAAACTTAGTTTCGGTGCGGGCAGTGGCCGGTTTGACCAAGACTGTTTTGGCTTCCCTGAAAAAATCAAATCAAATCAAATCAAGCGTGGAAGTCTATTTCGGCGAGCGTGATTGCTGCAGCGGAATGTTGCTTATCATACCTCAATACAACAGCTTAGCTGCTCTTCATTAGCAAAGGCGGAATTGTAGCGTGCAGAAATCTTCCCAATTGCGGCTGCGGGTTTTCTCCGCTCCTTCCCCGGGTTTCGGCACCAAAAAATGTCCGAGAAAAGCTCCAAGTAAATAAGTACACGCACTGCTTTGGTTACACTTCAACAACAACAGTCTTTTATTTTACACCAAAGAGAAAAAGTACAGTGAATCATACAAAGATATCATCTAATAATTAATACACTGCGACAAGGCCCACAGCCACGTTGTGGGGAATCGCGCGGCGCGGACTTGGCCAAAGCAGAGCAGAATGCCGCAGAGTCCGTAGGTGCGTTGTAGTTTTCCAATTGGGCATGCGTACACGAGCAAAAAAAAAAAAAAAAAAAAAATAAATAAATAAATAAATAAAAAAAAAAATCCAGTATCGCCGTTGTAACAGAGCCGCACACGAATGGAAGCATTTCCTTTCTGGTACCGAACATGCTGGGAACTTGATATCGCACAGAGCGCAGAAGTATGATCTTCACAGCAGAGGCGTTGCGTTGTTCTAAAACATTTTTGTTGATTTTGTTCTGTGTGGTGCAGCGCGACACTTCCGATGTGAACGCAATTTAAATAAATAATTTTTCTTCAGACCCTCTCCACAAATATCTTATTATAAATACTGTACTGCTAATTTATTAAGTGTTAACATTATGGCAGCCGTAAAATCACGTATGTAATTTTTATCAAAGAAAAATAATTACTTCGTTCGTGCGACTATCGTCTGTAACAACCATAAATCGCCGATCCCTTCCACGTCGTTGTAGCCGGTACCGACTGCACATTATTGAAGAAATGCTACTGCAAATCCTGTTGTTTCTTTTATATGTATATATATTTGTTAAAAGACCTGAAAAACGTCGTCCTTTGGCCTGTTTGCACTTCTTTAAACACGAACTAAGACTTCGACCTATCATGCTACTTTATTTTCCACTTCTCTTCCAAGGTTAAAGTTGAGAAATTTGTTTCTAAAAGATGAAAAACACCGTTCATTCTTCTTTGATGATAAACTGCAGCCGGCCGCAGTGGCCGAGGGGACTGAGGCGCTTCAGTCACGGTCTACACGGCCACTACGGTCGGGGGTTCGAATCCCCCCTCGGTCATGGATATTTGTGCCGTCCTAGTTCGTAAGTAGTTCATAAGTAGTTTGTAAGTTTAGGGACTGATGACCCCGTAGTTAAGTACCATAAGATTTACAAACATTTGAACATTTTTGAACATTTGATAAACTGCAAGAACAAATGAATATGCACATGAACACCACTACTATGTAAATAATATAATGCACAGTTAAGCGATTTTAACAAAATGTATCTGTTTCTACGAAGAAGTGCACTGTGACCTGTACCCGCACCTCACGCTTGTGCAAATGCTCCCAAGCCTCTTCACAAACAGCTGAATGTTTGAGACAACTAAGGCTGTAAACGTTAATGACTCTCTAAATCCGTACATATTTTGGTAAGCGGCTGAACATGAAAGGCTTGTAACAATACAAAAGTCATTGTTGGGTTCACAACCTGTTACAGATGCGAAGATAGGAAAGATAGGAAATAAATATAATTTATGCCTGTCGCTCCAAAACCTGTTTTCCCAAAGCACTTGGCTAGTCTTAGAGTACGTGACTAACAACGTCATTGTGACATTAAAAATTTTCCTGGGGAATTAAATGTTCAAGACTCAAACCAACTCTCTGAAAAGGCGTGGATTGTGCATCAGATCCAGGAAACTGTTGTGCCGGCCGTGCGCCTGAACACCAACAGGCAGCAACCCGCACGACAAGATGTTAAGCAAAAAAATGTTCAAATGTTTGTAAATCTATCGGACCAAACTGCGTGGTCATCAGTCCGTAGCTTACAAACTACTTAAACCTAGGTAAACTAACCTAAGGACAAACACACACACCCATGCCCCAGGGAGGACTCGAACCTCCACGGCGAGCAACCGTGCACTCCGCAGCGAGACGCTTTAGACCGCTCGGCTAGATGTTAAGCCAACAGGCAGTGTATGGCACCCCGACTGCAACCATTCCATAGAAGGCATATATCTGGAGGTTTGAGAGCAGCGTACACCGGGGAAGGTGTCAAATTCTTTGTTGACACAATGGACAACTATCATACGGTATTCACTTGTTGTAGAAATAAGGAAACATCGTTTCACTTCTACCAAGATGGCAACAGCAAGGACCTGAAGGTGATGGTGAAGGATTTACCACCCATACTGACAGAAGGATAGACAAAAACCGATTTAAAAGACCGGGGCTTCAGCGTCAAACAGATTCACCAAGAAGGAGAAACAGGGGAAACTCCAACCGTTTACGCCGTTACACTGCCGAGGAGCGACAAAGCAAACGAAATTTATGCCGTTCGCTACATCAGTCTACCAAAGTACGAGTCGAGGATTATCGCTCGTGAAACGAGCCCACACAATGCAAAATGTGTGAAAGCTGGACTTACACAACCAACTATTGTTGGTTACAAGCCGGATGTGTTCCATCTCAGCTCAAACGGCACACTGGAGCAAAACGCAATACCTTAGTGCGCCAACTGACAAGGACCGCACGCAGACTCCTGAAAAGGATGTGCAGAGATCCAGAAGACGCTGGAGAAATACAGGCCACAGACGACAAGCAGAGGAGGGGACCAGTACCGACCAACACTGCAATTAAACTGGTTGTGGCGGGCACCACAAGACCACCTCCCACTCCTACTCCACAAGAGCAGACTACGGAACCAACATGGCAACAGGAAGCACATACATATGCTTCTGCATTACGATGCCACCGACGAGTCCACAGTAAGACAAGAGTACCTTAAGATAAGGACGCAGATGCAGCATTAAGTAACAACGGTGGTATACTTAGCAGTCAGAACTTACTCACCAAACTTGACACTGCCGGCAAGAGAATGCTGGCTGCTACGAACAAACTTTCCAAAATTGTAATACTGGCATAAACACCATGGGAGGGTCTAAATAACACCATTTGGGCCCAAACGAGAGACCTGAAGATCTGCATCTGGAATGCTAATGGAGTAAGAAGGAAGAAGGATGAACTACAGGACTTCATCACCAGGCATAAGATAGTTATAGTGCTGCTGTCAGAAACACATCTGAGACCACACCAACCCTTCAAGTTAAGGAACAGGATAGTCTACCGGACCGACAGACGTCCGGCGTATTTCTTCTTCCAGTAATTTTCGGGTGTGCAGCCGGATCCCATTGACATTCTGCAACGATATTTCGGCCCAGAGACGTCCGGCCATCTTCAGGTGAGTAGACAACTACTGAAGAGCGCAGGTACGTTCTGGCGCTACGTAGACTACACTTTCGTTGTATGGTCTCATGGTAGAGAGGAACTGGAGAAATTACACCGTCACTTAAATTCAATACATGAAAATATCAAGTTCACCATGGAGAGTGAAAAAGATGGAGCTTTACCATTTCTGGACGTGCTGGTACGACGCAAGGATGACGGCTCTTTGGGACACTCTGTGTACAGGAAACCTACGCACACAGATCTATACCTCCAGGCGTCCAGCTGCCATCATCCCGCACAAACCGCTGGTGTCCTTAGTACGCTAATACATCGAGCACACTTGATATCGGACGAAGAAAATCTTCCTGCAGAACTGGAACACTTGGAGAAAGTGTTCAAAGAGAATGGCTACACTCCACGCCAATTAAGGAAGGCCATACGTAATCATAACAACAAGAAGCAACGCACAGAGGACAATGAAGAACATTACAAATCAGTTGCATTCCTTCCTTATGCTGGCAATGTGTCCTCTAAAATAGGCAGATTGCTAAGGAAACATAAAATCCAGGTCATCTTCCGTCCACCAGCGAAGAATATAGCCCTAGTCGGATCTGTAAAAGACGATCTGCTACTGAAAAAAGCGGGCGTTTATAAAATTCCCTGCGAGTGTGGTTCTGCTTACATAGGTCAGACGACTCGAACAGTTCAAGAGCGCTGTACGGAGCACGAAAGACACACCCGTCTTCTGCAACCGTCGAAATCAGCTGTAGCAGAGCACTGCATTTCCATGGGACACTCCATGGAATACAACAAAACCACAATTTTAGCTCCAGTTTCCGGCTTTTGGAACTCAGTCTTCAAAGAAGTGGTTGAAATACGTCTAGCTGACAATTTAATAAATCGTGACAACGGCTTTCAGCTGGATAAAAATTGGAACCCTGTTCTTAAAGCTATTGAGGCACAGCGGAATCGACGGAATCATTCGATTCTCGATGATTAGATGAGTGTTCACTTTCACCACCGAGGGCAGCACACACAGCTCGGCCGTACCGCGCATGTCACCATCTAACACATGCGCAGTAAGACTCCAGCGTATCTCGCATGCGCAATACTCGGTATAAATACCGCGAACGTACCTGCGCTCTTCAGTAGTTGCCTACTCACCTGAAGATGGCCGGACGTCTCTGCCGAAATATCGTTGCAGAATGTCAATGGGATCCGGCTGCACACCCGAAAATTACTGGAAGTTGTATGTGTAGGTTTACGGTACACAGCATGCCCTAATGTACCAACATTCTTACGTTGAACAATGACATCTAAAAACGGCAGGCAGCCATCCTTCTCGGTTTCCATTGTAAATTTAATGCTAGCGTGGATGGAGTTTAGATTGTCTAGAAATCAATGCAATTCTTCCTTTCCTTGAGGCCATATTACAAAAATATAATCCACGTTCCTCCAGAAAACTGTGGATTTGAAGCATGCCGAGTACAGTTCCTTTTCGTCAAAGTCTTTCATAAACAAATTAGCCACCAGAGAGGAGAGGGGGGCTTCCCATGGCAGCTCCGTCGATCTGCTCATAACATTCACTGTTAAACTGAAAGCAAGATGACTGCAGCACGTGCTTAAATAAGGCTGTGGTGTTTGGTCGACATGTTCGCCGATAAGAGGTAAAGAATCTATTACAGGTACCTTGGTATTTAGTGATACCACGTCCAAACTAACAAGCACGTCTATAGTGCTCTAAATGTAATGAAATTTGCAGAGACCTCGTCACAGTACTGCTGCCGCCGAGCATACATCGATAGGCGAATCGAATAGCTGATTGTTTCCACCACGGGGGCGCGCGCATGTAAGTGTACATACCTCTTTGCCGCCGACCAACATCTGTGACCCGCATGCGCAGTGCCGCCGCGCTGGAGCACACAAGGACGCACGTGGCACCTTGTCGACAGTCTTGCGGGTCATCCTGAAGATGGCCGGACGTTACTCGGCCGAAATATTTGAGGAAATTGAATTCGCGCGGCTGCATGCCCGAAACTTATTGGATTATACAATACGCCGTGAAAAGTTGAAAATGCAAAAAAATAATACTCTCTTACATGGCGCGAAAGTATCCTATTTATATCTTCCAAATAATGTCACTATAAATTACTTATTGTTAATTATGTACATGAAATTAATGTAATGGAAAAGTTAACAATTTCATCCAACTGCATGGAGTAATGATAGATTAAATAATACCGAGTAAATTTATATATAAATCTCAATTAAAATAACTGTGTTTCAGTTACGAATTTAACGAAATATGTTTATCAACAATACTTTCATCAACGGTAATTATACAGAAAATAATGAAGGCAAAGCTTTCCTAACATTCATTGTGAAAGATAATAATACCTACTTCAATATTATGAAACAATAATATACTGAGTTTCATCAGGTATACTAATTAGCATACAATCTCAACACTAACATACGCCTCTGGCAAAAAGTTATTAGTATTTACTGAGGAAACGAACTTCTGCGACACCAATTAATAAAAATGACTTCAGCTAGTTAAGCTATAAAAAAGAATAACAAAATTTTAGAAAAGAAAATGATAATAGGCTAATTATATTCATATTTATTATTGTACAACAGTGGTATCGGGAGGTTCTGTAATTCAAGCAGATGGGAATAAATCCCAACATGGTTCGTTAAAATAGAACAATGATTTCTAACAGTACTTATTAACCATTGGTCTCTCTTTTAAATACAGTAGATGTGTGGCGCAGGCATTAGATCTTGTCTACTGCGGCTACTGTCGCAGATTATCACGATTCAAGTGAGTTAGAAAGTATTGTTAAGCATGGTGTCCGAGAGATGGGACAAAGACGCTCCAATGAAGTGATAAGATAGGCCGGCAATCTTTTATAGAATACAGCAATTTAGCTCGAACGCCCACGCGGAAGGTTACAATACATACCACAATGAAACCCTGTCTTCAATTTGGGAGAGAAACCTAAGAAACCCTGGTCGTATATGAAGTGTACTAGCGGCAAAACACAATGAATACTTTTATTACACGATAGAAAGGATGATGTAACTGGTGAGAGTTCTGCTAAAGGAGAATTGCTTAACACAGCCTTCCGAAATTCCTTGACTAGAGAAGACGAAACAAATACCCCAGAATTCCTATAACGAACAGCTTCCACCATGCGTAATTAAGAAGTTGATATCCCTGGAATATTAAAGCAACTTAAATCACATAACAAAAGTAAGTCTCCCGGTCTTGACTATATACCAATTAGATTCATTTCAGAGTAATCTGATGCAATAGCCCCGTACCTCACGATCATATACAACCGCTCGCTTAGCGAACGTTCCGTTCCCAAAAACTGGAAAGTTGCACAGGTCACTCCAATATTCAAGAAAGGCAATAGGAGTGATCCGCAGAAATACATACTTGTATCATTGACGTCGGTTTGTAATAAAATCCTTTCCTCAAGTATTAAATCGTTCGATATGTGACGTTCCCCTTGGAAGTGTTATAGAGCCCCTACTGCTCCTTACTTTCATAAACGACCTTGGAAACGATCTGAGTATCCCTCCTACAACTTTCGCCGATGATGCTGTTATTTATCGGTTAGTAAAGTCTCCAGAAGATAAAAATCAACTTCAAAATGATTTAGATAGGAAATATGCTTTATGCAAAATTTGGCAGTTGATCCACAACACTTTCAACACTGTCCTATTCACACACGGCACTTGGCTGTGAACTGGCATATTTTAGTATGTTTATAAATCAGATTGCAAAGAACAGAAATGTAAAAGCAATTTGGTTTAGCGCCATTTAAAAGGTAAAATCATGTGCATTTGATAAACATGAGTTTATTTTAGAATGTACAATATGTACAAGTGATATAATTCATAAAATATCACATGAAAGGCATGAAAAAGGAAAGTTTTACGAGCTCTGTCTGTTATGTGGAACAACTGTTTTTGTATCTACTTTCTCGAATATTGTACAGGGAAGTCTAGAAGCAAATAGATGCAACAAAAGCTATTTTTCGGAGATTAATGTAATTATTTTTTATGTGGTAATCCTGAAAACACTGAGCAACGCAAAGACCATTTCAGTTTATTTAGTGTAACTTTACCGCAGGTCCTTTGTGCGATGTAGAGCTTATTTTTAGACTGCCTTTACGTTTCATTGCTGTTATAGTACTACCAGCATACTCTTGATCTGACCAATGATGCAGTCATCAAATAAGTAACTAAAATATTTAAGCCGGCCGCGGTGGCCGTGGAAACTGCGGCGCCCCAGTCACGGTCTGCGCGGCCACTACGGTCGGGGGTTCGAATCCTCCCCTCGGACATGGATATTTGTGCCGTCCTTAGTATTAGCTAGTTCATAAGTAGTTTGTAAGTTTAGGGACTGATGACCCCGTAGTTAAGTCCCATAAGCTCTACAAACATTTCAACATTTTTGAAAATATTCAAACTCCTCAGTGACGTCTGAAAAATGCCATGCAACACCGACTACCTCCAGGAAAACCGGCAGCTGTGGCTGATCGTCTCGTTCTGACCCGTCCTGCTCCCTTTCCTTAGAATCCCACACATGACCAGACAGCACAGGTGGTGACTGATTGTCTGTACCACTGTCTGCATAGAAAGAAATGCAAACATCACTACTACAAAGTGACAAAATTAAATGAAATAGCCAACACCAATTACAATTAAAAATCACGGGAATAAAATAATAACTTTAAAAATAATTGAAGCATACACATACCTGTAGGAATACGGGAGGCAATACTCACTTTACGGCTTATCCGTAAGATAAAGGAATGGCAAACCTACATTTCTAGCTTTTGTAAACTTGGAGAAGGCTTTTGACAATGTTAACTGGAATAAACTCTTTCGAGTTCTGACGCAATCAGGAGTAAAATAGAGGGAGGGAGCGTAAGGTTATTTACAACTTGTACAAAAACCAGACAGCGGTTGTCAGAGTTGAAGGGCATGAAAGGCCTGCAGTAGTTTGGAAGGGAGTAGTCTGGAACGTTAAGGTTTCTTCACCACAATTCAAGAAAATTCTGTGCTGGTGAAACTTAGTAAACGTATATAGAACGCAATAACTAGAGTACATAAAGTATAAAATCAGCCACTATAGCTGTAGCTGAAGGAAAAGCACCAAAGACGTGGCAATAAAACTGCAAAAGCGATCAAATTGTTTTCTAACAAAGAAGAACTCAACTCCACAATAGTTACTACATCTAAACTACAAACAGAAATAACTTAAAAACATTGGCTTTTGAAGCTAAAGCAATTACACTCAAAAGAATGTGTGCGTGTAAAAGAGACGAGTAAGGTGTTACAATGTGCGATTCATTAGAGTTCACAGTGAAGTGGTACACGTTAAAGACCTGCATCTCATAGTAAGAACAGATCATAATAGAAATTTACGTTTCTGTCATGTTTATATTTTACTTACTTTCAGCTGAATATGCCGCAAATCTATATCTATAAATGTGAATGTCTGTTTTGTGTAAGCTTATCACGTCCGAACGACAAGACGCAGTGACTTAAATATTTTTACAGTTACTAATTTATACCTGAGGAGATTTTAGGCACGGTTTTAGCGATCTGATAGATATTTAGTAATTTGAAGAATATAACGCAAAATGCGGAACAACAATTACTCTTTGAAAATTATATTTACTAAATGAAAATGCTTTTATTGGTTGCATTGTTGCTTGAGGGTTGATAATCATAAAAGGATGGAGTATTTGGGATGGAAAGTTATCGGTGTATATGAAATTCTAAGTGTGTGTATTAATATTTCGCTCTGCAGCGAAAACTACAGAACGCAAACGAATGGTCTACATGTAATTGTTGTCCGAAGTCTCCCGTTGTACACCATGGCAGTTCCATGTCGATAGCTATAAGGGGGTGAAAGATATAGCAGCTGAAAGTCATCAAATTATATATAAAAAAATCGGACTGAAAGCCATAGACGACGTTTGCGAGTCTATAGCAAGGAGGTTACATACAGACCGTATCTTAGATCTATGCGTGCTACAATGTCTTCAGCTCCTTCTCTGTAAGGATAAGCATACGAATAAGGAAACATAAGAATAAATAAAGAAAGCAGTAAAAACGAAATTTCTTTTAATACGTCTCTTTAAAATCATAGATTTCACGTTTCGCGTTTATATCAAATGATCGATCTGTGATATTATTACAATCATTATTGTTGAATTTCGTGACTGGGTTCTTCGAAACGAGTGCATTTTTACGTGTGATTTCATCTGCATTACTTACTTTCCTGATAAACGGTAAGTGCAATCTGATAGGAATATTTTTCAGTTCCGCTTTATTCAGCGACATTTCCTCCAAACTGATGAAATTAATTACATTAATGTAATTGTTATTTAAACTGCGTACAAAAATGTGCATTGCGTTACTTTACATACATTACAACAGTACATCTACTTTCAATAGATCACATTCAGACAAAATGCCTCGGAAAGGGGAAACGTCATCATCATCATCATCATTAGAGACTGATTTCAGCGTTCAGTTTGGAGCATAGTACCTATAATAAAATTCCTCCATGATATATTCAATGCTAACATCGATGCCTCGTCTGATGTTATGCCTTTTACTTCAAAATCATTCTGCACCGAATCTAAGTACTTTCTTCTTGATCTATCTCGACTCTCTTACCATCCACTGACGAGCTGATGAGTCTCTTAGGTAACCTTGCTTCTCCCATGCGTGTAACATGACCACATCATCTCAGTCGGTTCGCTCTAACTGCTTCACCTATGGTGTTCATATCCCAGCTTTTCTTTGATTTCGTCATTATGGACACCCTCCTGCCATTGTTCCCATCTATTGGTACCTGCAATCATTCTCGCTACTTTCATATCTGTAACCCTCTACCTTATGAATAAGGTAACCTGTATCCACCCAACTTTCAGTCCCATACAACAAAATTGGTCGAAAGATACAGCGGTGCGCTGCTAACTTAGTCTTGGTACTTACTTCCTTCTTGTAGAAGAGAGTAGATATTAGCTGAGCACTCACTGCATTAGCTTCGCTGCACCTCGATTCCAGTTCTTTCGCTATGTTGCCATCCTGTGAGAAAATACATCCCAGGTACTTGAAACTACCTGTTCTACGTCATTATTGTTGGAGCAAAACGTATTAAAACATGAAGAGCAAACGAAAATGAAGAACAGTGCGAGATAAGACTTTCACAAAGGAGGGACAAGAGGACAGCAACGGCGAAAGTTGAATCACCATTACAGCGTGACAATAGGCAACGTGAGGACCGCGAACAAGCGGAGCCACGGGTTGAAGCTAGTATACACATATTCGAAATAGTTGTTTTTGATTAAGTTGTCTTTATACCACTGAATCACTTAAATTCGTGTGTTTCTGTTCATTGATTTCCATATTATGTATGTCTCTTGATATTTTATGAATGCTTGTAACGCAAAAATGATCCATTTCTTTATTTACGTTCAGAGATAATTATAAACAAACATCACTCCATCGCCGGCTTGCCCACCGCTAGGTGCGCCAGTGTCATTGCAACTGTCAATTAGTAACAACTTTCACAGCAATGAGCGTTGCTACTGTTTATGTTATACTGTGGCTTTACCTAGGAGGTTAGAATAAAGGGAGCCGCTATCTATGCTGACAACAGGGTTGGTTGAAGCCAGATTGCCCATGCTTTTGTGCTAAAAAACAAAAATTTCTCTCTTAAGCCCTGTGTGAATACGCCCTCATTACGTAATGTCACTAAATTGACACGTCGTAGTTTTTACTTAGATATGACGTACATTTCAACGACTGGAACTAATATATACATGCACTATGACCAATGGTTTGGGCAGAAACAAATGCCGGATTGCCCAGTTTGATGGCTTCACTTTTTCAGTGTTAGGGCGTCTCCAGAGATTCTAACCTCCTTGGGCTTCACCAGCGTCCGTCGAGTGGAGCCCCTGGCGGTGGACCGGGGAACGACCGCAGCCGGCGGCTGGGTGGCTGGCCAGGGCACGTCTGGGGGCGGATGAATTGGCGGCCCCCGCGGCGCCGCCCCCGCCGCCGCCCCGCCGCCGCCCCGCCGCCCCCGGCCATTGTGTCGCCGCCCCCGGCAATAAAGCCGCGCCCGCAGAATAAACGGCGCCGCGTATTTCATGCGGCCGGCCGTTTTGCACCCGGCAACGAGTGAAATTCTGTCTCGTCCCGCGCCTTTAAGGAAATATTATGGACTACCTGCGCCAGACGCTCTGCAACCGGGAATTTCCGCCGCACTGCATTAGCGCCGCACACGGCACATCACGGTCGTTCGACTGCCGTAGACTAAGTTCTGGTATTACTAGGTGACCCGTGCAAATACTTTAGTGGTCAGGCTAATAGTTAGAAAAGTGTACAACAGTATCAGATTTACGAAGAAAATAAAGGGCATCGGTTGGGTAGAGAGAGGCGTGGCCGGCTCACTTTATAAATTTTATTTGTTTGCTCACTCATAACTTCCTCCCAAATAAACCAGTGAATGTGTTTAAGGTCTCAAATGAATGTGTATGTACATTGTCAAAAATAAAACTTTGTGCAGTACCACATGTTTGTCTGATGGCAGAAAGTTGTGCACTAACGAACAGCTATTATGTTTAACGATGCTTCCTAGCAGCAGATAAGTTTTATGAACTTGATAATGTCGTCCCGAAGCATGTCGTGTTGACAACTAGTGCGTGAAGTACAGTAATAAATGTGAAACTGTTGTGTGATGGCCTCTAAACACATGATCCATAGAATGTTGTTAGGCTAATACGAAGAGTATATCTTGATCAGAACCGAAGATATTCTGGATGACGAAAAATTTATGAATTCTAACATTTGATGACAAATCAGTGTATAAATACCTTTCCATTACCAAAATAATTAAGGGAATCGGTCGGGTAATGTCTGGCGGACTGACTTTAGTTTTCGTCGATTCTTTTAATGCACAGCGTGCCCCACACACTTTTCACCCCTATACCTCTGAAACTACAAGAGTTATTTCTACAGCTACATCTTCATAGGATACTCTGCAAATCACATTTAAATGCCTGGCAGAGGTTTCGTCTAACCACCTTTATACTGTTCATCTACCATTCCATTTTCGAATAGCACGGGGGAAGAAATAATATCTGAATCTCACAGTTCGAGTTCTGATTCCTCGTATTTTATTCTGATGATCATTTCTACCTAGTAGGTGGAAATAAATATCTTATTGCATCTCACATCCTGTATCATTTCCGTGACGCTGTCTCCCCTGTAACGTGACAATAGAAAACGGAAGGCTCTTCTTTGGACTCTTCCGATGACCTCCGTCAAACCCACTTGATAAGGATCCCACACTGGGCAGCAATACAAATAAGGACGGACAAGCGTGGTGTACGCAGTGTCTTTAGTAGTTCTGCCGCATATTTTAAGTATTCTGCCAAAAAAACACAGTCTCTGGTTTGCCTTTCCTTCGACATTATCTACGTATTCTTTCCAGTTAAGACTGATGTAATGGTAATTACTAGGTATTTAGTGGAGTTTACGGCCTTCACATTCGATTGATTTATGCTATAAACAAAGTTTAATGAATTTCTTTTCGTACTTATGTGGACGACTTCAAACTTCTCATTATATAGAGTCAATTGCCAATTTTTGCACCAAACTCATAACTTATCTAGATCGTTCTGAAGTTGGTTTTGATCTTCAGATTATTTTATTAGATGATAAATGACGGCGTCATACGCAAACAACCTAAGAGCACTGCTCAGATTTTCTCTCAAATCATCTATTAAATAAGGAACAGCAGAGGACCTATAACACTACCCTGTGGAATGCCGGATATCACTACTGTTAAAGTCGACGCCTTACCGTCGATTACTACAAACTATGTCCTCTGTCTTTCGTGAATGAAAATTTCCAGTCATTCGAAAGTAACAGTGGGAGTGAAAATCAAATGTGGCTTACATTCAAAGAAATAATTCGACAACCGTTGATAGATTTATAGTTAACCTAATTATCAAAAGAGCTGGCTGACACACCGTGCTACAGGTCAGATCACTGTTACAAAAAAAATAAAAAAAATAAAATAAAAATAAAATAAAAAAAAATTTAACAAAATATTTTTAAAAAATCATGCCACATTTAAACCCACTCACAATCTTTTACCGAAACTAGAAATTTAGCACGAACGTCAATGCGAGATGCTTGCAATAGTTACCACAACGAAATCCTGTCACGTAATTTAGTAGAGAATGCTAAGAAATTCTTGTCGTAAAGTATACTACCGACAAAACACAATCAGTACCTTTCAGGATAGAAATGGTGATGCTACTGCTGACAGTTCTGCTAAAGCAGACATGCTTAACACAGCTTTCCGAAGTTTCATCACGAGAGAAGGCGAATCAATTACTCCAGAATTCGTGACAAAGACGGGTGATATCATGCGTAATTTAGAAGTAGATACTCCTGGTGTATTAAAGAACTTAAGTCGCTTAATATATTTCGTATTTCTACACTTCCGGAAGGGTTTTGACAGTCTTCCTCAAAAGCGTCTTCTAATCAAATTGCATGGTTAAGAAATATCGACAATGTTGGGCCATTTGATTCGTGATTTTCTGTCAGAGAGCACACAGTACGTTGTAATTAGCGGTAAGTCATAGAGCAGAAGTGGTTTCTGGCTTTCTACAGGGAATTGTTATAGCGTTCAATCCGTTCCTTATTTTTATAAACGATTTAGGGCATAATCTGACTGGCTATCGTAAACTGTTCGTGGATGATACTGTCATTTATCTATTGGTAATATCATCAGAAAATCGAAAGCAATTGCAAAATGGTTTAGATATCTGCATGATGCAAAAATTGGCAGTTGAACTTAAATAATGATAAGTGTGAGGTAGTAGATATGACCATTGAAAGAAACCCGTTTAACTGCAGCTACACGATAAATCAGTCAAATCTACAGGCTGTCAATTCAACTAAATATTGCCGGCCAAGGTGGGCAAGCGGTCTGCGGCGCGCCAGTCTCGTTCGGCACGGATACTACAGACGTGGGTTCGAATCCCCCACTCGGGCGTGGATATGTGTGCCGTCCTTAGTAATAGCTAGTTCATAAGTAGTTTGTAAATTTAGGGACTGATGGCTCCGTAGTTAAGTCCCAAAAGCTCCACAAACATTTGAACATTTTCTTCAACTAAATACCTAACAATAACAATTACTAACCACTTAAGTTGAGAAGAACATATAGAAAATATTTTAGAGAAGGCGAACCAAAGACTGCGTTTCCTTGGCAGAACACTTAGATCATGAAAGAGTTTTACTAAAGAAACTGCCTACACTACACTTGTGCGGCCTATTTTGGAATATTGCTGCGCATTTGTGATCTACATCAAGTGGGACTGAGTGACGATTTTTAGAAAGTTCAGAGAAGGGCATCTCGTTTTGTGTTATCGCAATATAGGAGAAAGAGTATCAAGGAAATGATGCCGATTTGGAGTGGAAATCATTAAATAAATGCGTTCTTATTTTCCGAGATCTGTCAAATCTCTTTCATCAACCTTCTGTTCCGAATACGAACATATAGGCCTATTATTAGCACCCACCTCCATAGGAATACATGATCATCATAATGAAATAAGAGAAATCAGATCGAAAATCGAAAGATTTTGGTGTTCCTTTTCCCGCGAGCTATTAGAGAATGGAACTATAAATATCATAAAAGTGGTTCGGTGGACCCCTTACCATGCAGTTCAATGTGATTTGCAGAGTATACATGTAGATGTACAATTGTGTACGTTTCCGCGGCCAGAGACACATCACGTAATAGTTTTCTGGGTGTTGTATCGCGTCATAAATGTAAGTTGGCTATTACTTTGACAAACAACGTTTCATTCAATGTTACAGTGGCCTCCTTCTGGGTATAATGATGTAGATCTTGTGTATCTGTACCTTAACATATCAGGAAGAGACGGGTGTTAGTCGGTGACTCCTATGCAGTCCGTCTAGGAGTAGTTCAATTGTTACAGGAGTGCCGCTGAGGATCACATGTGAGTCAGGTGGGCTACCGCCTGTTTGGTGGATGGTAGGGTCAGAAGGGATGCGGGGGCAGTGACTTTCTTTCGACACCAGTGGTCCAGCCATGGCTAAAACATGGTCCTGAGCACGATACTGCCCAATGACAAAACTGTTCCATGTAACCCGGGGCGGCGGGGAGAAGACGGGAGGGGTGTAGAACGTTCGCTTTCTGTGGATTTGGGCCTTCTTTGACCTCTACGGACGTCAGTGGCCGATAAAAATCTCGTTTTCGTTAGAAAATAAGTAACTGAGATATTTTCAGAATTTCTTTTCGGCCTTGGTATGGATAAAGTGCTGCCACCTGGAATTTCATTTTAGACTGAACAGTCTCTTGTGCTTTAGTAAATAAATGAAACAGCATAATGGTTGCTTTGCTGCTTCTAAAAAATAAAAACGGAAAACGTTAGAAGGAGAGAGTGTGAGGTAGGGGACCGCATTTGTAGAAATACACATGCAAGATAACTTCAGGATGAACTCAATAAAAATATCTTTGAAGGCTGTTGATTTTACTTTTCATTTTTAGGAACGGTACTCACGGTACACGGCTGAAATAACTTTAAACTGTTTTAATTGCGAATAATTGCGTTAGCTACAATTTAAATGTGGCTTTACGTTGGTCAAAAGTAGTTTTATCTGAATTATTGGGACAGTGGAGAGAAGACGTCTGGAGGACTCTGTAGTTAGGGATTGCGAAGGGTGCACTTAGATCTGATGAGAGGCTCTGGTTCGACAGCTCCACGAGAACGAATTGCTTTTCCGCCTCAGCGACAGAACACTGTACTTCAGCGAGTTGAGTGAGTTTCGTTGGATGCAGGATTACCCCCGAGGATGGCATCGAGCGGCCGATCTGTTAGCAGCTGTCTACTCTATACAAACAGACAGCTTAAGTGTTGAAGAGTAGCTCCAGGTTCTAAGATAGTAAATTTCCTTGAGACGGGGAAGCTTCTGTCCATACATCAGCACGGCTTTAGGATGCATCGATCATTCGAAACCCAGCTTTCCATTTTATGACATCTTGTGTTCTATGGATAAAGGGCAACAGGCAGACTGCATATTTTTCGATTTTCGAAAGGCGTTTGACACGATACCGCACTACAGTCTGTTAACGAAAGTGCGAGCTTATGTAATTGCTGCCAAAATATGTTTATGACTTCAAAAGTAATAGAATTAAGTACGTTGGCCTCAATGATGAGTGTTTATCAGAGACTTGGGTATCGTTAGTGGTACCCCAGTGAAGTGTGATAGAATCTTTGTTATTTTCTATCTGTATAAATGATCTGACGGACAGAGCGAGTTGCGATCTTCGGCTGTCTGCTGATGACGCTGACGTGTGCACATGTGTCTCATCATTGAATGACTGTAGTAGGCTGCACTATGACTTGGACCTAATTTCTAGGAGGAATGGCAACTAGCACTAAATGTAGAAAAAGGAGATGCAGATGAGCAGAAGAATACAGCATTAGTAATGTGCTGCTTGACAGAGTCACGTCAATTAAATATCTAGGCGTAACACTGATAAAAGGCAATAGTGAGGATGGCAAATGGTCGACTTCACTTTATTGGGGAGGTGTGATTCGTCGGTAAAGGCGACTGCATGTAAAAAGCTTGTAGGATAACGTCTTGTGTTCGGGATCCTCACTACATCCGCTTAAAGGAGGTCACAGTGGCAGTTCAGAGGGGACCGGCTAGGTTTGTAACTGGTAGATTCGATCAATGCACCAGTGTTACTGAAATGATTAGGGAACTTGAATTTGAGTCGCTCGGGAAAGATAACAGTCTTTTCGGGAAACAGATTGCGAAGCATGTATGTAGATTTTGGCTCATCATCGTCCCAGTCAGAATATCACATCCTACGCCTTATGGCAATGTCCGACACATCACTGTGTGAACCGAATTTTGTCTACCAGTCTTTCATGTACGCTTCCATTCTTCCTTACCTCCGGCGGTCAAGATATAGTTTTTCCGTGATTTCCATAAATAACTCTAGGCACTCCTTTCAAAGGTCCTGTCCCATTATCTTTCTCATCAACAATCTGAGTATGACCTCTGCCTCTAATTACCACATTGTCGACGGGATGTTTAAGCTTCCTTCTCTTTCTCAGAAAGGAAAAATGAAAAGTGGAAAAATATATTGATGGGTTTTTAAAAAGAAATGAACTTCATAACACTACTATAGGAAGGGAAGAGGAAGTAGGTATGAAATGGGAGATACTACACCAAGAGACGAAGTTGACAGAGACTTTAAATACCTACATTGAAACAGGACCCTTTATGCGGAAAATATTCGATGAGAGCTCTCGGAGAGCCAGCCATGTAAACACTATTCAGCCTGGTGTACAAGACAGACGAAATACCCTGAAACTTCTAGAAAATGTAATTAGCCCATTTCCTAAGAAAGGAGGCCATTGCAGATGTGAAAATTACAGAACTATTAAAAGAATGGAAAAGTTGTTACAAATTGATCTCGGCGAAGATCAATTTGGAATTAGGAGAAATGTAGCGACATGAGAGGCAAAACATTACTACTTATCTTAGAAGATACATTAAGCAAAGGCAAACCTACAATTATAACATCTTCAGATTTCGGAAAATATGTTGACAGTGTTGACTGCACTACATTCTCAAATTCTTTAGTCAGTAAGCATACAATATAGGAACTGAAGGCTATTTACAACTTGAACAGAAACCTGTGAGGCTTTGGAAATGCATGAAACATATGGTTGTAGCCATTCTCCAATATTGTTCAATCTGTACATCGAGAAAGCGGCGTAGGTAAGCAAAAGGAAGTAAAGAAATAAATACTTTGCGGTTTGCTGATGACTTAATAATTCAGTCAGAGACAGGTAAGGACCTGGAAGAACAATTGATACTGCCTGAAAAGGAGTGAATGTTAACAAGAGCTAACAAAGTGCAATGAAAATTAGTGTACGAAAATCAGGCGATGGTGAAGGAATTTGATTAACTAACTAAATAATAAAGCTGGTAGAACAGTTTTTTTACTTGGGCAGTAAAATAACATATGACGGTGGCAGTACAGAGGGTATAGACATACAATGGAAATGGAAATGTGAAGAAAGTGGTTTCTGAGAAAGATAAATTCTTTGTCATCGAATAAAATTTCACCGTTAGGAAATTAAGAATTATGATGATAGATCGCGTAACTAATGAGGAAGTACTGAACAGAACATGAGAGAAGAGGAATTTCTGGCAAACCATGAATAAAAGTAGGGATGCATTGGTAAGACACATTCTCAGACATGAAGGACTCTTGACTGCAGAATTAGAGAAAAGCGTATGGGATAAAAATCGCAGAATGAGACCAAGAGACGAATACACTGAATAGGTTCAAAGCGATGAAGTTCGCCGTTCTTATGAGGATATGAAGAGGCTTTCTCAGAATAGAGCATGGTGCAGAGCAGCAGCAAACGAGTGTCCTCTGGGCTGAAGATCAAATTAACAACAGAAATCATTAAAAATTAATCAATGCATCGCTGTTGCACTGGCTTTGGCGTATGAGACTAATAGGCAGGCCATTCGTTTATTTCATTTAATTCTTATGAGTAGAAACCAATTGGTCTCTATAATCCCTCTTATTTCTGTTGCAACATTAGCCTAGCAACAAAATCAGAAACGTCAACAAATAGAGCAAATTCATTTTTTATATCTGTAAATGTCAAAAAACGGTATTGACAAGGTCTATTTCGTTTACAACTGTTTTATTCCGTTCTCTGTCCACAAAATTTTTCTTTTGTATTTTTTCTTGGTGTTCTGCAGCAAGTTCAAATGTCTTCGGTAAAAATTTAGGATGCCAAGAAACCGACGTAACTTTGACACAGTTTCTGGTAATTTGAAATTAGTAACAACCTACTCGTTCTGGATCTGGTTTTGTACCTTCTGAAGTAATTACCTGGCATAAAAACTTAATTTATTGAACTCCAAAGACAGCTTTTGCAATATTAATTCTTAAACCAAATTTGTTCAATTGTTACAATAAGACATTTCAATGCTGAGTGTGTTCTTCTTGGGAGGTGGAAGCTATAAATATATAATCTAAATAAGAAAAGTAGAAATCTAAATTCTTAAAACTTCATTAATAAATCTCTGAAAGGAACTGCATGCATTCCTGAGGCCGAATAGCATGAAATTAAATTCAAAGGGTGTGACTACAGCATTCTTTTCCTTATCACTTTCAGCTGATAACACGATTTAAGGAGATCAACTTTGGGGAACAGTTTATTGCCAACCAAAATGGAATTTACATTATTTATGCGAGGAACTGCATATGGGTCATGAAGGATTCTGTCATTAAGACGTCCGTAGTCGCCGTAAACGCGCCACTGTCCATAAGCCTTTTTAACCGTATGCACACTACTTGCCCACTGTTATTTAGAGGAGCGAATTATATTGCTTAATTTCAGTTTATGTGGAGCCAATCTGTGAGCTTTTGAATACACTGGCTGGCCACTGGTCGTTTTAATATAAAGTCTAACGGCATGCTTAATTTCTCCAGGAGTTAGGGTAGGTTTAGCTTGTTCAGGAAATTTTTTAAGGTTTTAAAAATATTTACAGTTGTCATTTAGTGAACTAACGGAATCACACAACTTTACACTGAAATGCATGTACATGTAACTGAGTATTTGTATCAATTAATAATCATTTTTTTTGACTCTATAAAGAAACTTTTTGAAGGAAGTCAGCACCGATTATACCTTTTGTATATATTAGCTATAATGAAAGGCCATGTGAAACTATGTTTTAAACCTAAATCAGGATTTAATAATTTCGAGCCTTAAGAAACAGCTGAGCATTAAGCTTTCTCATATAGCTTCTGCGATACTTACAGACTTCTTGGAAAAGCTATTTACTATTTGATTTTTGAAACTTTCACATTTACTTTTAATGTTTCATATGTTGTACGTAAAACGATTCAACATAATGAATACGATGGTTCACACCTCCGAAGCGATTTCGATGACATTTGAATCCTGCATCACGTTATATAACTTACAGCTTCTTCAGTCGGCGATTTAGACATGATCTAACAAACAGAATATTTTTTCGTAGTTATTAATATTTCATCTCGACAAAGAAGAACCGAGTGCACCGTCATTCTACAAACTATTTATATTTTAACTGGAAAATTGTCCACTTTTCTCTTATCGTGATGTTCAAATGTTTGTAAATATATCGGACCAAACAGCGTGGTCAATAAGTGCTGCTCTTCAGCCGAGAGAACGTAAAATACATCAACATGAGGAGTTAAAACATAAAATTGAGTTAAAACCATGGGGATTTAAAACATAGACAAGACGATAAAAATCGAAAAATAACAGTTGTAAAAGATCAATAAAACAGGCGTAGTCAGCTGAAATAATGAGCCACGGTGACACCGAGGAACACGAAGTACGACATCAAAACACAGACACGGTGAAGAACATTCGGTGACACTGTTAAAAACGTGTCACTTGCTACACTTATCACGCAGCGGTGGACGCAGATAAAACATACACTCTGATGCACTGTAATAAACAACACGGTACGAGGCACTGTTTAAAATAGTGGTCCAGGACACCAAAGGTAGGGTTTGGGGGGGGGGGGCAAGGCGGAAGCGTGGGGGAGGGGGGAGGGAGAGGCGCAGAGGAGTCATAGGGACCCCAGGGCAGGAAGACAAAGAACCATGGGAATAGAAGGGGGAGGGGCGAGGGGTGGAGCATCATCCACAGAAGGGGATCAGGGTTGGTAGGACAGGCATATTCCAGGATGGAGGCCGTCATCTGGGATGGGGAGGTGGCGGAAGTTACCCTAGGAAAGGATGTGGAGAGTATGATGAAGAGAGGGAGGGACGCAATGTTAAAGGTATGGTAGAGGCCCGGGATTGGTGAGGATGAAGTATACCAGGAGGTTGTGTGAGTCTATCTTGCGGTTGGTGTATAGGATCCTTGTATAGTTTGTGAGACTTAAGTATAGGATCCAGATGTGTTTGAGGTACTGGAGGAGATGAGTTAAGGTCATATAGGATCCACATGGGGGAGAGGAGTCGGATACAGTAGGCGAGGAAGAGGGCATGGCGTTCAAGAATTTGGAGGGTTTTGTAATAGGAAGAAGAAGCGGAAATCCAGGCGGGATGGAAACTGCAGAGGACAGTTCAAATGAAGGATCGTTTTAAGTCTATAGAATGGTAGAGGGGCTGACCCCCCACGTGTGGCTGGTAACGAGTTTTAGGAGATTGGAGTGGGAGAGGGCTTACTGTCGGACAGTGCGGAGGTGTGGGGTCCAGGAGAGGGAGCATCAAGGGTTAAGCCGAGGTATTTGAGAGTTGAGATGTGACATATGGGATGGTTGTGGAAGGTAAGGTGTGAGTCACGGAGGCGGAAGGAATGGGCGATATGATCTGTGATGATAGCCTGGGATTTATCGGGGTTGATGGAAAGCAGCCACCAGTTACAACATGAGTCGAACTAGGTGAGTGGAACGGGAGCAAATACTGAGGGCAAGGGAGGGGGTGAAGGCTAAGTGGGTGGCGTCATCAGTTAATTGTAGGATATAGAATGGAGGTTGGGGGAATATTGGCAGAGTAGATGAGATAAAGGAGAGGAGAAAGGACAGAGCCTTGAGGCACCCTGATGAAGGGGTCGAACAAACGGGGATTTGCAGACAGTGACATAAGAGGGGCGGTGGGCGAGGAAGGAAGCAATGAGGAGGATATAATTAACAGGAAGGGCCTAGAACTGGAGCTTGAAAACGAGACCAAAATGTATAAACAGTCATAGGCTTTTTCTGTGTCAAGGGACACAAATATGGCGGAGTGATGGGAATTAAGATGGACGGAGAGGAGGTGGGTCAGAGGAGCTGGTACTTGGCAGAGAAGGAGGGTCGAAAGCCACGTTGGGAAGGGGGGAGGAACTAGTGGCAGCGGAGGTTCTGATGGATACGACGGAAGAGGATGGTTGCTGAACACGGAGGTGGGACTGATGGGACGATAGGACGAGGTCTGTAATGAGGGTTTGTTAGGTTTGAGGAACATGAGAGTACGGGAGGTCTTCCACAGGTCGTGGTAAAAGCCAGTGGAAAGCATGACGTAGTAAAAGTGTTTCAAGCACTGCATGGAAGGACGGAGGCAGGCCTGGAGATGCCAGTACGTCAGCCGGTCGTGACCGGGTGCGGTGTTGCGTTTGGTGAGAAGAGTGTCAATTATGTTTTCGGCGACAGGCGTGTTCTATTCTGAGGGTGGAATGTGGTCCAAGTACTGGAAGCTGAAGGCGAACAGAGGGGAGGAG
Organism: Locusta migratoria; assembly: GCA_026315105.1. NCBI lineage: Eukaryota > Metazoa > Arthropoda > Insecta > Orthoptera > Acrididae > Locusta > Locusta migratoria. The sequence goes on from CM048748.1 coordinate 40,115,758, forward strand.
GTGTTGATTGGACATGGGGAAGAGAGAATAGTGTAAGTTAGGATTGTTGGGACTGGAAAAGTCTTCGAAGAGGTAGGAGGCAAAATCTTCTGCCTTGCTGGCATTGTCATTATGTTCAAATGTTTGTTAAGCTTATGGGATTTAACTACAGGGTCATCAGTCCCTAAACTTACAAACTACTTATCAACTACCTTATACTAAAGACGGCACAAATATCCATGCCCGAGGGGGGATTCGAACCCCTGACAGTAGTGGCCGTCCAGACCGTGACTGTAGCGCCTCAGTCTCCTCGGCCACCGCGGCCGGCGGTCATCATGTAGAAGTGGGTAGTGAGAGGAGGCGTGTGCATGTCTTGTGCCTGTCCAGCTATGTACAGAGGCCGATCTGTCGTTTTTGACCCACCCATCACGGGTGGTGGTACAACTTCTCTCGCGCCAGGGGTCAGCAGCTACGAGTAAATATGAGCCCATTGTACTAAGCGTATGCGCCTTCATAATTTCGTTGCGTATATAGAGCCAGCCGTTCCATCGTTTCATTGATGCTGCTGCCAACCTGTCGACCCTATTGCTTGAGAATAACAGTAAAGAAAAAAAAAACTGTTTCACTCAGTCACGCCGAGAGCTGCTTAGCTTCCTCACCTTCCGACGATGGCGGCCAGTTGGACTGCAGAAATACTGTGTACAGATGTCAGTACGATCCGGCTGTAAACCCGTGAACAATTTGAACGTGAGTAGTCTTTATTGTTTCGATTAAAAGTAATTGCACTGTTTGATTAAAACTTTTGACATTATCAGTACTGTTAGCAATATGCTGAGCCTAAATAAGTAAGGATAATTGTAATTTGCAGGTTTAGTATCCTGTGATGATGTCTTAAAATGAAGGGGGAGAGGCGTATGGAGAAAATAAAATAAAAAAATGTAGCAAGGAAAAGGATGTTTCATTTCTGAAAACATATTGTATTGATGTATTTGTAATATTCCGCTGTGCCAACTAAATAGAATAAAATTTTAAGGACTGTAATAGGTATGATGACAAATGGTTGTTTCAGAGGCACGGTCGTTAATATCCTCCCAGCTGAAACATTAAGTACACATGTGTAGTATCTGAAGAAAGAGAGGAAAAATTAACCCTGGTGGGAAGAATCACAATCCCGGAAAGCTGGTGCCGTTAATGGATCGTCTCCTTTAAATGAAATAACGCCGGAGTCATCACTTCAACAACCGCCAACCCCGCGCACCGACAAGTGGATTAGCGGCGAGATGGAGAGGGCGAACAGCGGCCCCGGGCACAGTGGCGGGCGCGTCCCCCAAGTCTGGCCACGCGGAGGCCAATTCTTCAGCCGGTGTCCATTCCGGCCGTCTGGCTGGCGGCAGATTGGATTCTTTTGCTGCGGCCTCCCTAACAGATGCACCGGGGACCCTCTGGGGGCGGGCGGAGGAGGAGGAGGCGCGTTGTCTGCGGGCTCGCCACGCCGTGCCGGCCCCGGCCAATAATTGCGCCCGCCGACCAATCAGAACGATGTGGTGGCTGGGGGGAGGAGGGGGGAGGGGAGCGAGGGCGAGGCCGACCCTCATTCCCGCACTGCCGGCACAATTGATTCCGACTGACTACACAATTAAGAGGGATTTCACGCAGCAGTGGATCGCGTTCTCAGAGGACGGCCACGCTTGCGCCGGAAAACAGCCCTAATTTCGGAGTACCAACCAAATCAGCGGCGCATTGCTGTGCGCAGCTATTGTGGTGTGCTGCGGCTGTTCTGTTCTTTAGTAAATGAAAACCGCAGACCTTGTCTGCTGGTCTGTCAGAACAGGGTAACACAAACGAGCTCTGAAGCTTTAAATGTGTTTATTTCCGTCAACAGTTGCTATAAAATTGTTTCATAACATGTTTCGATCACTTGGATCATCTTCAGATCTTATAGTTGCGTCCGCAACTCGTCTGGCTGAGTACTAATTGGTACCAATTAGTACTCAGCCAGACGAGTTGCGGACGCAACTATAAGATCTGAAGATGATCCAAGTGATCGAAACATGTTATGAAACAATTTTATAGCAACTGTTGACGGAAATAAACACATTTAAAATATCGTAGTGCAGTTGTGGACTCTCTATAATCGACCATGTCGACTATAATGAGCTCTGAAGCTCTGTCAAGAACGAACATTGTGCGAAAAATCGCGTAACACTAAAGTTGTTTTAAAATTTAGTGATAAATTAGCAAGACTCGTGCTTTTACGCACTGAGCTGTTCAAGTACGATTCACTACTACACGTCACAGACATACTTGCACATGTACGTTTCACTGATTATCATTGAATATCTCCTGCGTAATGAATGGGACAACAACTTTCATGAAAAAAAAAAATATTGCCAGGAACACTATACACTGCTTTGACTAGTAACTGGTATCAGCTGACCTCTACTAGACACCATATGAATACATTTATGTAAGCCTCGAGAATAAAATCTGTTACTCATTTCAGTTATATTTTACTACAAGTTGACAATGAACTAAGGGAATGTTTGTATTAATTCAGACTAAACTTCGAAGTTAGCTAAATATTAATTCCTTTTGAAGGTCAACAAAATAGGTGACATAATCAAACAGTTTAAACTTTTATTGCAGGTCTAAACGACACTTAAAATTTCTGCGATGTCAGGCCATGGTATGTATGCAAAATGTCGTGCTGTTCTTGTGGAAATACTTCGCGACGACAAAGAGGCCGTTGATATTATTAACAAATCTGTGAGCTGAAGCATCATAGTGTTTCAAATCTTTGAGGTGAAGCATCATAATATTTGAAACGGTGATTATGATCCTTATTCAGATATATTCACTCGCAGTGTTGAAACAATCACTGTGAATAATATTTCGTTTTTTCTGTAATCAAATTGCTAAAACCAAATGAAATAATCTGTCATTTAGGAGAAGGAGAGTTATTAAAAATAAACTACAAGCATTTCCTGGAGGTAAAGTGTCATAGTACTGAAGATGTTTAAATGCAGAATCCAACTGTAAAAATACTCATACATAAAACTATTGCTATTTTAAGCTCTGTCTGTGTTAGTTTGGTATAGTATGGTTTTTGTATTATATAAAAATATAAAAATAAGGAGAAAATTGCAAAAAATGCAATATGGATTGACTATCACTATGACACTGAATAGCGATATATATATATATATATATATATATATATATATATATATATATATATATATATATATATATATATCAGGCAAACGATTATGAACTGCAGTTATCTCCCTAGTATTTGATGATTTTTGAAATTCTAACACCTGCTACAGAATTTTTGACGCTTAATGAGTTACACATTTCGTTTTGTCCTTGATACTGGATTAATAATATTTACCTAAAATCCAATAAAATCTGAAAAAAGCGTTGATATACTGGAATAAAAGAAAATTGAATTAGAAGATTTATCAGGCGTAGCAGAAGTGCACTCTTTCCGTTCGTTCAAGAATCTAATCGTCCGTGAAGTTTTTTAAACCTTTTGTTAAAGATTCGGAGAAAATCGTAACAATTGTCATACCCGTTTCCCAACCACCACAGTGTTCAGCAAATTGAATCTGATTTTAGAGGGAACACACGCATAAATATGCGCGATATCCGTGATGAGCTCCTGTCCAATACGAGGATATAGAGTTGATTTATCATTTTTCACACACACACGTACATATAATATAAACAAATATTTAAATACAGGTAACTGCTAAAATATTTAATTTTCTGCAACTGTACTATTGGTGGGTTCCATACACATGAACATACATAGTGTTGCCTACAAAAGAAGCATGTGCTACTTTCTCATGTTTTAATTTTCTAAAATCTGCAGATTCGAGTACATCATTTACAAAATCAAGAACAGTGAAAGAAACAATAACAATATTGCTCAAGAACATAGAACTAACATATACTAGAAAACATTATCAGGAAATTGGTAACTGTTACATATCCCACAGTATTAGAAAGAATATCATAAACGTTTACTAGCGTTTAGCATATTTTGCTACTTCCAAAGAAAGTTGTGACCACAAGACATTTAGAGAATTCAAGTATTTTAATGCAATATGTCGTGTGTTGAAAACATTCTGAAACACATTTTGCTTATATGAAAATAAATGAATACTGAGAGTAGTAAAGGAATTACCGATTTTAATGACTATTTCAGTTTCTTCACTGGAATATTTTTATGGTCTGAAGTAAATTAATTTTTATATTTTATGTAATATAATTTTCAGTAAACACACAAAAATGAAACGACATTTATTCCATATGGACCAAAATGAAGAAAATTCAAAAGGTCGCTGTTTTGAATGTCTAGCCCAATTATAAAATCTACTACTCAAAAATTATCTTGATTCAAGACTCAGTTTATAGATAACGAAGAAACTGAAAAAGTAACAAAATGAAGAATCACTTGAAGAGAAGAATCACAACGAAACTGATGAGCTCAAATAAAATGAAGAAATCTTGTAGATAATTATATTACAAGTAAAAGTAGAGTTAGGGCATGGCAAGCAACTGGTATGAACGAATCACTGGCCCTCTTAAGATATGTGACGGTTAGTTCTTTGGGCAGATTCGAAAGACAGGACGCCACATATACAAAATGAATTTATCTCATTTATGGGCAGAAATGATAAGGAAACTATTTTGAAATAATATAAAATATTCGAAGTGTGAACATGGCTTCTTTCACAGCATGATCCACATTTCACACATAAAATAAGTTAAACAGTTTGTCACTTTCACATAGATATCAGAAAAAAGGAGTAAATGAGTCATTTCTAAGTTAGTACCAGGTACACGGGAGGAAAGTAGTTAATGTAACGAAACGTATTTTACAAATTAATGAAGCACTCAGCAGCAGTAAATATGTCCCTGGGGCATAGATAACACACATTTCTGTATGCTGTGGAATTATTGAGTTGAAACAGAGTCAATACAAAGAAGAAATGAATGACTGGAGAGATGCCGCCCTGTTTCTGAACCAGTAACTACGTAGGACGATGTTTGAATACATAGGCAGATTTGTACAAGATTTAGATACACCCTGCAATTTAAGAAACATGTGTCACATTTTCTTGAACCTAGAAATCTAACTGAAAATTTAGACAAAGAACTTTAAGAGATTTTAAAAAGAATAGCTGACAATTCTACATCTACATATACATAGATACTCTGCAAATCACATTTAAGTGCCTGTCAGAGGGTTCATTAACCACTTTCATAACTTTTCTCTACCGTTCCATTCTCTAATAGCTCGCGGGAAGAAAGAACACCTAAATCGTTCCGTTTTCGATCTGATTTCTCTTATTTTATTGGGATGGTCATGTATCCCTAAGTAGGTGGGTGCTAGCAAAATATTTTCACAATCAGAAGTAAAAGTCGGTATTTGAAAAGTCGCAAACAGATCACGCCGCAATGAATAACGTCTTTCTTTTAATGATTTCCACCCCAATTAGTACAACATTTCCGTTACGCTTCCCACACCCCCCCTGTAACTTGAGAAAACAAAACGAGATGCCCTTCTAATATCTTCCGTTAGTCCCACCTGGTGAGGGTCCCACAATGGGCAACAGTACTCCAGGAGAGGACACACAAGTGTGATTTAGGCAGTCTCTTTTGTGGAGCTGGTGTATCTTCGAAGCTTTCTGCCAATGAAACGTAATTATGATCAGACTTGCTGAAAATCCAGCTTTGCCCGAGTATTCATTTATTTATTCCTGCCTTGAGTTAGTAGAATTACTATATTTTCTCTCTCTGCACATCTCCTTTTTTTCTAAAAACATGCAATATTTACTGGGGAATAAATAAGAAATAAGACTGCCTTATATAATTTACAAAATTACGAGTTCAGTATCCAAACAAAGAAAGATAGTAATCAAACTGCAAATGACAATGAAAATGCGTATGATCTCATATTTTTATAGTTTACAACATATTGAGATATATGGTTTACAATTATACAATTATTCAGGTATTTATTCATTTCTATAAGTGCTGTATGTCTGTAAAATCTATTGCGAATTCAGTTAGTAGTAAAGAAGTTATAGATTAAAGGTTGGTGCACGATGGAGCGACTTTCTGTAAACGTCATTTTCTATGTGCTCATATCTTATGAACTACGTGTTGTAGTGCGATACAAATTCGAATGTACATTCAGCTTTATGAGTGTATACTGTCTGTGAAATTTCATTCTGCCACAATATGTAGTGTAGAAATTATAAATTGTAATGTCATACCGAATGCTGTATTTGTAGTACATAAACAACGGAAAAGCAGTAAGCGAGAAACTATTTTCCTTTCATTATTTTCATGTGGTTTTCGGCAAGAAAATGTTTAATAAAGGTTTGAAATTATGTTTAAAGTTACCTGCACATCCCTAAGTACTGTCATTCTAATATACTGTATTAAAAAAGATTCGTCGAATTATGTGGCAGTTTCTTCAACTCTTATTGTGTATAACGTTATATCTTCGAAAACATGTGTCGTGTGTGGTTCGCACTCTTATAGCAATTGTTATCTCACGTAAAGAATATGTGTAGCTTAAACTTACGGCGGCCCTCTTCATACATTGAAGCTTACGTATACAAAATTTGAAAAATATTGGAACAAAACTGTAGATATGTATGCAATACGTCCAAACAATTATGGACCCATAAACATGCGGACATATATAACTAATTGTAAACTCGACTTTGCTTACATATTTATTTATTCTCCTATACCACCTCTCTCTAACCGTCTTCGTTTTATAAGCATACTGTATTTATCAGAGATTAATTAAGAAATCAGGCTGTCGCGCATAATGAACAAAACTATTATAAGTGCAGTATCCAAACAAAGAATGACATATAAAATGCATAAGATCTCATATGTATTGAGTTATATATTGTACAAATGTATAATTTTTCAGGTATTAGTGAACAAAACTATTATAAGTGCAGTATCCAAACAAAGAATGACATAAAATGCATAAGATCTCATATGTATTGAGTTATATATTGTACAAATGTATAATTTTTCAGGTATATATTGATTTCTATAAGTGCTGTATCTCTGTAAAATATGTTGCGAATGGAATCAGTAATAAAGAAGTAATAGGTTAAAATTTAGTCCGTGATAGGGCGTATTCTATGAATGTTACAATTTATGTGCTCATATCTCATGAACTACGTGTGGTACTATGATACAATTTCGATGGTACATTCAGTTTTATGTGTGTATACTGTTTGTAAAATTCCCTGCGGCTACTATTTGTTGCGTAGATATTATCAATAGTAAAGTCATAACAAATGCCGTAGTTTTAGTCCATCAACAGCGGAAAAGTAGTAAGCGAGAAACTTTTTTCCTTTTACAATTTTGATGTAGTTGTCAGTGAGAAACAGGTTAATAAAGGTTTGAAATTACGTTTAAAATTGGTTTCAAGTCGCTAAGTACTGTCATTCTCATAGAGTGTATGAATAAATTCTCATAGCATAAAGTGGCAGTTATTTGCGATTACTATTGTTTATGACGCCATATCTCATGAACCATGTCTCGTGTGTGATTGTTAGTCCTGGAGCAACTGTTATCTCACGGTGAGGAATATGTGTACCATTTTTGGCTGTCCAATGGTTTAGGAGGAAATGTGCTGTATTGTCGTTTGTTGCAACAGTTTTTCGCTCATCTCATTGTTAATGACGTGATATCTAGTGAACTGTGTGTTGTACGTAATTCTTACTCTTACGGCGTCCGCCCTCATGGATTGAAGCTTACATTTCATAGAGATTGGAAAACTGTCGATATGTATGCAATACGTACAAAAATACAAAATACTAACCAGAAACATACGGACACTCTTACTCATAACTGACCTTACACGTTCCTTCCAATTCATATCGCTCTGCAATGTTACGTCCAGATATTTGAACAATATGACTTTATCGAGAAGCTTTCTACTAATGCTGTATTCGAACACTGTGGGATTGTTTTTCCCACTCATGTGCATCACCTTATGTTTTTCAACATTTAGAGCTAGCTGTCAGTCTGTACACCAACTAGAAATGTTATATAAGTCATCCTGTATGCTGTTACAGTCAATACACCATAGCATCATCAGAAAACAGCCGCAAATTACAAGTTACTCTGTCCATCACATCATTTATATAGACAGAAAGTAAGAGTGCTCCTATCACAATTCCCTGGGGCATCCCCGATGACACTCTAGTCTCTGATGAACGGAGACAGCAAAATGTGAGAAAGGAAGAGACAGTGGAAATTTCAGATGAATAGAATGAGAAGTAGAAAATGACAGTGGTAAGAAAGAAGGACAGGAATGGACGAGGAGAGAGACGGTGGGAGGCAAAGATAGAAGAGAAGGCCAACGGAAGAAGTATTAGACAGTGCCAGACACAAACGTACACAGTGGCAGTGACTGAGGTATGCACAGTATGTTAACGTCACTACCGGGAGAGAGTGGATAAAATGATTTAGCCTCTTTTGTGATAAAAGAACGTGAATATGTTTGAAAGCGAACGTTTTTCAACATGAAGGCAGAATGAGGTCTTGAGCATTTGGTTTCCCACTATTCTGTCAGAATCTTGTACTTTCAGCTGGTAATATAATGCACAAAAGTTGCATCGTATTATGACAATTTTTCGTGAGCCCTCGAAAGCTGTCAAATAATTTAACAAATAAAAAAAAATTAAAATGTAGCTGCTCTATCAGGAATAATCACGCATATTACTTCTGAAGGACTCACTGCAGCAATACTAACCTCATTGTCGAGCACAGAAATAAATTTGTGCATCCCGCAATAACGTAATAATTCGGCCAGCAATTCGTTCATCTCTGCACAATAAATCTCTCCGCCCAATGGCAGATGCATGGCGTCTGTCTCCTGCTGACGCATGTTGACGTCTGAGGGTGATGCATAATTTAGAGGGGCGTCAAACTGTCAGCTCTCGCTCGCCTGCATTAACACACACACTACTCTGCGGCAACGTCGCGTTTTTCCTCTTCAGCCAACTGAAAAGTGTTTATGACGTTGACAATAGAACTTCCACGTCATTTATACTTATTTCTAGACAGATAACAGTTCAAAAATAGGTAGCGTTTGTCCCATCGGTAATTACTCACTGATGGAAAGTTATCTTCCACTTTGCTATGTTACGTGACACGAAACTATTTAAATGAAAAATGTTTTAATACGATGAAATGCCAAAAATAGTTTTATACACATGTGTATACAAACGTGGAATGAATAAAAACTAAGAGGACCGCGCTGCGGTCGGCAATTCTTTGTCAGATATCAGGTGAAGAGCAACAGGCGGATTGTGTTCTTCTCGACTTCAAAAAGTCGTTCGACGCGGTGTCACACTCCAGACAGCTAACGAAGATACGAGCTTATGGAATAGGTTCACAGATTTGTGACTGACTGGAAGTCTTCCTAAGTAATAGAAGGCCGTACGTTGTTCTCGACGGCGAATGTGCAAAAGAGACGAGTGTATAGTCAGGCGTACCCCAGAGGTGTATGATAGGACCGCTATTATTTTCTATCTATATAAATGATCTGATGTACCTTGTAACTTGTAATTGGCGGCTGTTTGCTGACGATGCTGTGGTGTATGGGAGAGTGTCGTCTGTAACTGACTGTAATAGCATACAGGACGACTTAGACAAAATTTCTAGTTGGTGTGAAGAATGGCAGCTAGCTCTCAATTTAGAAAAATATCTAGGCGTAACATTGCAGAGCGATGGAACGAACATGTAAGGACAGTTGTAAGGCGGACAGTCGACTTCGGTTTGTTGGGAGAATTTTGGAAAGATGTACTTCATCTGTAAAGGATACTACGTATAAAACGCTTGTACGACCACTTCTTGAGTATTGCTCAAGTGTTTGGGACCCGCAGCAGATCAGTTTAAAGGAAGTTTAGAGGCGAGCAGCTAGGTTTGTTACTGGTAGGTTCGACCAATGCGCCAGTGTTACGGAAATGCTCCGGCAACTCAATTAGCGATAGCTGGAAGAAAGACGACGTTATTTCCTTGAAATTCTGTTGAGGAAAATTAGAGGGCCGGAATTTGAAGCTGAGTGTAGTCCGATCTTGCTGCCGCCTACTTATGTTTCGCGTAATGATCACAAAGACAAAAGAAATTAGGGCTCGTACTGAGGCATATTGGCATTCTTTTTATCCTCGTTCTATTTGGGAGTGGAATAGTGGAACAGTGTACCCTCCGCCACGCACCTTACGGTGGATTGCGGAGTATGTTTGTAGAAGTAGGTGCATGCTGGAGGCGTAAGGTCGTTTACTGTTCTGACAATGGCAGCTTATAACTTAAGTGAGTTCAAGACGTATGTTATAGCCGGCGAACGAGATAGCGATAGAGTTGGGAGTTTTCCCATACGATCATTTCATATGTGCACCAGAAATACATGAAATGTTCGATATCTTTGTGGCCGGAAAAGGTTGTGGAAGAATGGGACCAAAGACAACTGAAGAGAATAGTGTCAGAAGGCCAACCCTTCCACAAATTGTTGTAAAATTTGATGGTAATAAACGCAAAAATGAAAACTATGTGCTTTCAGAGCGTAATACAGACTCGTGTACCGTTGCTGCCTACACGACAAAAAGCTTTACACCTCGCCTTGGGCTCGTCGACGCTGTCATTGGACTGTTGATGACTATACTCGTAAACATGTTGCCGGGCCAGACGTGTGTCGACTGCAATTGTTATGGAACTGCTATGGAAACAGTTTAATGAAACTCAGGACCCTGTATTTCAGCAGAGTGCCGTTCCAGGTGGTGTGGGGATTGTGCAGTTGGGGTGATATTTGACCCCTGACATTTCTAGATACTACTCTGCTGCACGTACGTACGCATCATGGCCCATCCATTCATGTCCACTGTGCATTCCGGCGGACTTGGGCAGTTCCAGCGGTATAATGCTACAGAATGTCTCGCAGCATATTCTTCAGAGTTTAAAAACGTCGCCATCCATTGACGTAATTGAGCACATCTGGGATGCCTTGCAACGTGCCGTTCATTAGAGATCTCTACCCTCTCGCGCTCATTCGGATTTATGGACAACCCTACACGATGCATCATGTCAGTTCCGTCCGGCACTTCTTCACACAATAGTCGACCCCATGCCACGTAAATTTTCGTTTTATTACACTCTCTGTTCATCTGTTTGATTCAATATCTTGCTAATTACATTATCTAGCGAATTTACCGTGAATTTGAGGTGCGACCCACAAAGGTTCACGAGCAACTTACCCTAGCACAGAAAATTCATGAATGGAAAAGTGAGTAATAGCAGTGTGGCACATATTACTGTCTTCCACACGCCAGATAGACGAACCCTAATCAGGTCTGGAATCATCTAACGAAGTCACGACATTCCATTTCTCTAGGGCCCAACCCATATGGTCACTAGTTAGCAGAAGCTTTGCAGTTGATATCACGCTGTTACCGAACACTCAAAGTGGGCGTCTGTTGCCACAGTTAACAAACGTCACATTGCATGGAAGTGTGCTAATGTATTCGTACATAGTACATCCGACGTAGATTTCTGGGATTATTTCACGCAGTTCTACTTACGTGTTAGCACTGACAACTCAACGCAAATGCTGCAGCTTTCAGTCACTAAGAGCAGGCTGCCGGCCTCTGCGAGGTCCCTGGAGATAAACACACAAGTTTTATTCTCTTGACACACTCTTAACACTGTGGATCTCGGAATACTGAAAACCCTAACGATTTCCGAAATAGAACGCACCTAGTGTTTAGCTCCATTTACCCTACCGCTTTCAAAGCGTGTTGAAATAAGAAATGTGGTTAACTTTAACCACGAATCAACTGCGTACAAACGACAGTTCTGCTAATGCACCGCTGTTTCATACATTCTGTGCGCGGTGTGCGTCTTTATGTGTCTTCCCGTTTAGAGCAAACAGTGCTGTATTAGCCAAACCCAGAATACACGTATGTGACTATGTGCGGCTCTGTTAACCCTAGCAGCACCTAGGTATTTTAGGTTACACGGAACACCAAGCAAGAGCAAATTTTATCGTTACTGTAATAAGCTGTGAAGCCTGTATTTGTATATTTTTATCTTTGGCATCAGCTATTGTCTGTCAAACATACATACGTATCGCGTTATCCTTATAGCAGTACTGCCGTCTTGGATTACCTGCAGACGAAGGACCGAAAGAGTTACTTCTGCAGTTTTGTGAAATTTTGTTTTTATCATTTACAATAATTTCAGGAGTTATTAGGTCGGTTAGGATTGTAAATAGCTGGGATATACTAAAATTAGAGGTGATAGACACTGATTTTACAATAACATTTTTGTCCGTGCTAGGTGGTTGTAGGGAAGACACTAAGAATTATGCTCACATGGAGTACCAATCCAGGGCAAAATGTGCCCTGGGGTATAAAATTTCTATATTTTATTTACAGTTTTTAAAATTGTAAGCACGTAACTGTACAGTGTAGTACTTTATAAGGTGAGAGATAAATAGTAAAAGGTTCATGAATAAAGAAGGATTTTTATTATGATTTTTTAATACAAGAAACATGTGCGGGCAAATTTTACCTCTGCTTGGTGCTCATAGGGTTAATGAAATATGGCTATAAGGTCGAAGCGTTCACGTACGCTTTCATGTCCATCAAATAGTACCTTGTAGTTTGATCGTACAGGCAAACACTCTGCGCATAGGCTAATATTTCTGAATCACAAATGAAAAATAATATAAATAAAACTGATCAATTAATAAAAGAGGCTTCATTCTAGCGTTTGCAAATGATGTAGACATTCAGTGGAATAATGTTTAGTGGTCGACCGCGGTGGCCGAGGGGACTGATGCGCTTCAGTCACGGTCTGCACGGCCACTACGGTCGGGGATTCGAATCCCCCCTCGTGCATGGATATTTGTGCCGTCCTAGTTCGTAAGTAGTTCATAAGTAGTTTGTATGTTTAGGGACTGATGACCCCGTAGTTAAGTCCCATAAGTTAAAAAAAAGAATGTTTAGTGAAACGCATGTTTTGATATAACTGAAGTGTTCCTACATTAACAAAAGTAGTAAATAGAAACGGATGCGTTAACTCCGGTATGAGAGTGGTAGTAAATTCCCCGACTAAGTAAGCATCGACAATGTTTTGCCGATAAGTCAAATTCGCTATCACATAAATCGAATTAATCGTCAACCCAAAATGTTTCAAACGTTTATCACATGAATAATAAATCAACACTATTAAAATCTTTTGTGGAATCGATTCGAATACACCATTTATAATTCCGAAATAGAATCGGAAAACAGTTAAAGTTCTTCATCTACAGCTGATTAAACCTGATCAAAATCTCGACATTGTGGCCACTCGCTGCGCGTATTCTAACACTGTCGAAAACGAATCACTTCAGCTACACTGGTAGGTCCTCCTTCTTCAAGCCGAGACAAAGGGAGTTCCTTCAAGCCCAACGATCACACTTCACAAACAGACCATCTGTTTACTTGGTCACAAGTTTTCTGCCCTAGTATCTCATTGGTAGATGTCATCACATCGAAAAGTAGTAAAGTTCTTACCTTCGACCACTTCTACACTTACGCAGTATTTTTACTATGTTTAATAGAAAATTTATAAACATTCACTCACCTTGTGACTATTTATCAGCAGTAAAAATAATATATGAAATAAATAAACAAGCCAAATTTCACCAACTTCATCGTTCATACTACTGAATATTTACGTAATGTTACCAGCAAAGTAAACTGACATTCATCAAGTAGTAACAAGAACACAAGAGGTGCTTCTCATGCTGTCGCAATTTCTGAGTTATTTTGGAGGATACGATAATCCGACAATATTTCCGTAATAAATTGATGCAACACGTGCTAAAAAAAATCCTTAAATTCATTAATACGTGTGTTGCTTTCGAGATGATATTTTGGGAACTATCGTCTAAGACATAGTTTTCTGAAATCGTATGACACTTTCAAAAGTTGTTAAATTAAAGTTTAATTTTGCTGTATTCAGGTATAGTGTACATTAAGTTTTATAATGTTCAGTATCTTAAAAATATTGTTCGTGCAAACAATGCTCACACTTTTCTGACATCATTCACACCTTAATTTTTTTATGCAACACTGATGTGTTGTTGTTGTGTTCTTCAGTCCGCAGACAGGTTTGATGCAGCTCTCCACGCTACCCTGTCCTGTGCAAGTCTCTTCATCTGAGCATTCATTCGGCAACCTACATCCTTTTGAATTTGCCTACTATATTCGTCCCCCGGTCTCCCTATAAGATTTTTACCCCACACGATCCTTCTAATGCTAAGTTGACAATTCCAAAATGTTCAAATGTCTGTTAAGCTTATGGGACTCAACTACGTGGTTATCAGTCCCTAAACTTACAAAGTACCTACGATCTAGCTAACACTAAGGACGGCACAAATATCCATGCCCGAGGGGGGATTCGAATCCCCGACCGTAGTGGCCGTGCAGACCGTGACTGGAGCGCCTCAGTCCCCGCGGCCACCGCGGCCGGCTTGACAATTGATGTCTCAGAATTTGACCAACCAATCTATCCATTCTCTTAGTCAGGATATGCCAGAAACTCTTTTCTCCCCGATTCGGTTAAGCACCTCCTCATTAGTTACGTGATCAACCCATCTAATTTTCATCATTCGTCGGTAGCACCACATTTCAAAAGCTACTATCATCTTTTTATCTGAACTCCTTATCGTTCACGTTTCACTCCCATACAATGCCTCTCTCCAGACAAATGTTTTCAGAAAGGACTTGTTCGCACTTAAATTAATATTGGATGTTAGCAAGTTTCGCTTCTTTAGAAACGCTTTTCTTCCCATAGCCATTCTGCATTTTATATCTTCATTACTTTGGCCATCAGAAGTAATCTTGTTACAAAAATAATAAAATTCATTTACTACTTTTATTGCCTCATTAGCTAATATAATTCCTTCAGCATCTCCTGATTTTCTGACATTACATTTCATTACCTTCGTTTTACTCTTGTTAATTTTCATCTTATATCTTCCTTTCGCAACACTGATATTACTTATTTCTAAGTAAAGAGAGTGTCCGTCTCTTCAACTATCCGCCAGAGCGTCCATTAAGACATTCCCTGTCTTTCACTTCATCTCTCCATAGCACCGGTTTACCCATCGTCAGCAGGCTCTTTCAAGGGCGTAAAGCGGTTGCTGGCCGAAACATGAGCTGCACGCCACGCCATTCCTTTCGCATAATTCCAGAAATATAATGATTGTGCGACATACGGAGTACGTATCTGTAATGTCACAATACTACCATCACATTTGTCTGTGCCTATCTGCATCCCATTAGTATCGCTACCTGAGTGGAATGTACCGCAACGTAGCATACTGATAGGGAAACATTTTTCTGCCTGCCTGTAACAGTAATTCCTGGCATGCAATGGAAGGACTATTAACTTCAATTAGACACGGTTCACAGGGATTTCTGGCGTTGCTGCGGCTCTCCTCTATTGTGTCCTTCTTCACACAGTATATTGTTTCCTTCATCGCGTTTTGCAGATCTGTTTGCAGTATTTCCACAGTTTTCTGTGGATGACGCGCATATTAGGCTTGCAAACCCCGAAATCAGCAGGACACGCTGACTACTGCAGTCTGTGTAATGATTTTACCTCTTTGAACTATTATTTTAATATCTCTCCCACATTTTCATTTTTTCCGTTCAAATATTATCATCTGTCTTGCTTTGATAATTTGTTCTAAGTTTATTTTCTTTGACTTTACTGGTTACGAATGACTATATACTATATCCTTGAAGGAACATTTGGCGTTCCGAAACCGGTCACGTGACATCCCTCGCCAGAAATCTTGCCCAAAACTCTCTGTTGCATACGCCATACTGCGTTGTGTATGTGGCAATTTTCTTATTATAGCTCAAGCGTTGTCATTTCAAAGCAATGGCCCACTGAAAATGGTCAAAAACACGTCGTTATTAGGACAATGAATTGTAATCAAATGTCGAAAAATGTCATCTTAGCAGATACCACTTTCCATCGATTGTACGAGAACTACGGATTACTCTCGCAGCTGTTAGACGTAGAGTAATGGGCGCCGAATTAGTTTGTGATACACGAATGTGTTGGACGGTGGGTCTAAACTTGAAGAGACGCGGTGGCTCAGCATCAAAATAAATCAAAAACCAACGTTCGTAAAGGATCAATCAAACCGAAGAACTAATGAAAACAGAGAAGAGCTGAACGCCATTTGTTATAAAAAGAACTGAGCAAAGTACTCAATTAACAACCCAGAGCGAACATGAAAAAACGAGTGAAAAGCATCATCGTTCTATCTGAAGAACAAATAAATAAAAATAAAAAATAAACTGTCACAGGTATTTTTCATTTGTTTGTTATTTATTTATTATTATTTAACCTTTAACCCTAGAATGTTTTCGAACACTGTTGTTAATCGAAAACAACTATATTCTGCAAGATTCCGAGTTGTTCAAAGATAACAGCGTTTTCTTTGAAAACTGCATTTCTTCAATTTTGTGAACATACCATGAAATACACACCAACGAATTGTAAACACAGATTTCTTTTTCATATGTAGATAAATTGGAAAGATACTGTTATAATGACTGTTGTACAAGACGTAATGATAGTAATAACTTTCTCTGTAGATTGTGTACTAGAGATATATTGTTATTGTACCTGTAAAACGTAGTTACGGTTTGAAACATAATATTTGCTCATTATTTTGGTGCAGAACACAGTAACATGAAAAAAGTTGTATCTGAAATAAAGGTAATACAATTTATGTTATAGGCCTCCATAGCAACCATATCAAAGACAAACATTTTAGTAGATGCATTGATTCTAATTAATGACATTCAACATAATCCATAAGTAATCGGTAATTGCTTAGAAAAAAAAGAAGCAAGGAAATTTGTTGCTATGTATAGACTTCCTTCTGTTTCATTAAGGAATTACGGCACAAATCTTGGTCTTGATTTATATATTAAAAAGTCAGTTTCAGCACGTTGTTTAGAACATTCGTTATTAATATTTTCAGAGTATGTGCATATGCTTCAGAAGACCATTGTTCAATTCGTTGTTACGTACTTCAGGGCATGTTCAAGAAATAGAACGAACGCACATTTTAGAAGGAGCACTCTTACATATGCTCAACTATAAGTATTGCTGAATATAGCTCTATTTATTTAATAAGGTTGACCGAATATCTTTTAGGAGCCTTGGCGGAAAAAAAAAATGAACGGCTGGTTTCGAACTACCGATCATGCGCAGCATTTCTTAACGCACTGCAGAATACACAATGGCGAACAATTACGAAATTGCTCCTTATTTCTCGTACTGTTGATGGCAGTAGCAAACGTGTCATTTCAGACACTGGAATATAATCTATCACACTAAGAACGACGTGTTTTTGTTAATTCTTCAATGCGCCATTGCTTTGAAATGACACCGCCTAATTTATAATAAGAAATCATAAAATACAGAAAGCAAGATTGCGTATGCCACAGAGAGTTATCGGCGAAGAATGTCATGTGATACCTCCGAATTACTCCTCTTTTTTCCGAAATATTTGACAAAGGGAGACCCTTGTCTCTGGTGGCTAACAATTATGCCTGTAAAATTTGGTGTCGATCGGTTGAACGGTTCGACCTAAAAAGTTGAAACATGTTACAGACAGACATTGCCAACTCCCAGGAGAGAGCAAAGATTTAGAGTATTTTCTCCTCTACAAATACGGTCATTTGTTTATCGTGACAGAAGAACGGTTAAGCCGTTATTTTCATTAAAATATCCAAGTGTCGAAAGGTGATCGCTAAAGCCCATATTTAGTGTTACTACCGGAACATAAAGTGGGCCAAAAACGGGTCTTACCACATCGCGCACGTACCTCTACAAACATCGAAGGTGAATAATAATTTATTGACCCCTAACGGTGAGGCCTGGGTTGGGACCAATGTTCTTGGACGATGCACACTATGAGACTACGGTCGCCACGTATACTTCTTACCTGCAAATAACCGTCACTAGCATGCAGGCTGAATTAGATGAAATCTCTGAAGACCACGGCCCTCCGAATCTCCTTCCTAGTAGTGCTCTGATGACACCAGTCGAGTCGTGTACGTCGACACCGTGACGTGAGTGGAAGACCGACCAGATTTATGCGTGTCCGTGGTGCCGCTGTATGATTTCTAGGCAACATACCTCTACTCACAAACCCGTTTTGCTGTGTTATAGTAGCTGTACGATGTGCACTGCTGCCCTTAAAATAAGACTTGACGTCTGTGCTTTGTGGACGTACAGAATCTCGTCTACGGGTGTGAGAGAGACCATTAACCATAGCAGCTACCAACGTTGCCTATCCAACGCAGCACGTCTAATGTGTTTGGACATTCTCCGAAAAGACCATCCCGCCACTCGAAAGAACAAGTTTTCTACATCTACATCTACATCGATACTCTGCAAATCACATTTAAGTGCCTGGCAGAGGGTTCATTAACCACCTTCATACCTTTTCTCTACCGTTCCATTCTCTAATAGCGCGCGGGAAGAAAGAACACCTAAATCGTTCCGTTTTCGATCTGATTTCTCTTATTTTATTGGGATGGTCATGTCTCCCTAAGTAGGTGTGCTAGCAAAATATTTTCACATTCAGAACTAAAAGTCGGTGATTGAAACTTCGCAAACAGATCACGCCGCAATGAATAACGTCTTTCTTTTAATGATTTCCACCCCAATTCGTGAATCATTTCCGTGACGCTTTCCCCGCCGTAACGTGATAAAACAAAACGAGCTGCCCTTCTCTGAACCTTCTCAATATCTTCCGTCAGTCCCACCTGGTGAGGGTCCCACAAGGGGCAACAGTACTCCAAGAGAGGACGCACAAGTGTGATGTAGGCAGTCTCTTTGGTGGAGCTGGTGCATCGTCTAAGCGTTCTGCAATAAAACGTAACCTTTGGTTCGCCTTCCCCACAATATTTTCTATGTGTTCTCTCCAGTCAAAGTTGTTCGTAATTGTAACTCCTAGGTATTTTGTAGAATTTACGACCTTAAGGTTTGACTGATTTATCGCGTAATTGAAGTTCAGCGGATTTCTTTTAGTGGTCATGTGTATTACTTCACACTTTTCTTTACTTAGTGTCAATTGCCAATTTTCGCACCAAGTAGAAATTTTGTCTAAATCGCTTTGCAGTTGCTTTTGATCCTCTGTTGACTTCACTAACCGATAAACGACAGCATCATCCGCGAACAGTCTAAGGGAGCTATTCAGATCATCTCCTAAATCGTTTATAAACGCGAGGAAGAGTAGGGGACCAATAACGCTTCCCTATGGAACGCCCGATATCACTTCTGTTTTACTCGATGACTTACCGTCAATTACAACGAACTGTGTCCTTTCTGATAGGAAATCGTGAATCCAATCGTGTTTTGAGACAACACGCTCAGTTAATGTGAAAATAAACAGCGTATCACGCCGCCGTGATGTAGGCATACATTACGATATCTGAGTTGTTGTTTTAACAGGTATTTCGGGGTAGCACCGCGCAGTTCCTTAGTGCAGTAAACTCGAATGGAATGCGTTGCGTTCGACGGAAGAAATTGTTCGCACAGAGGGTGGCATCTGAGAATGCTGCATAGTCTGGTTGATTCCCCTGCGCCAATGTGAAACCAGACGTCGTCTTGTATTAGGGACTGTCTGGCGAAGCAGAGAAGATAAGTGCTTTTCTTAAGGCGAACCTACACTGTTATCATACAGCATGTAATGTGTAACTAGTAACTAGCTACTTCAACGGTTTCTGAATCGTTTTGTGCCAGTTGTAGGCTCAATGACCACCATCCGTAGATAACAAATACAGTTAAATAAAACTCTTGAGTATCCGTCTCGGTTGCGGGGCAGCTGCCCATCTTCAGATCTGTTAACAAATGTTGAATGTAAGCTACTGGTTACACGTACAATATACAAAAACGTACCAATTCAATGAACTTAGAGAATAACCTGTTGCGTGAGGAACGAGTGTTCACAGTTGACTTACATATAAAATCATTTCTTAAGTCAAAGTGTAATATATCAGTATGTAAGTCAATAATCACTTATTGAGAATAATTTCAACGAAAATGTATCCACCAATCAGATGAATGGAAGCACATTAAAGAAAGACTCAAGAGGTTACTGTATTTTAGTAACGACTGTGAAGAATCGTTTATCGCGCGGCAGGTTACTCTGTAACTTCATGAATTGGTATGTTTTTTTCATTAACTTTTCGGATATTATACGATATAAATAGCAGCTTACATTCAGAAACTGTTAACAGATCTGAAGATGGACAGCTGTCCCGAAACCGGTCATTTTGTAGAAAATAAAAGCGATCTGGAGACGGATACTCAATAATTTTATTCATTTGACGATCGCTGAAACTCCCTACAGACTCATAAATCTAGCTTCGATAAAAGGCAATTGACCCTGAGGTGACTTGTACACTGAAAAAATATCGAGATGGTAGGTCTAGTTTCAAGGGTTACTGGTTTGATGAAAGGATAGCAGATGAGCCAGGGATTCAAGACCAGCGTCGGCAGTCTGTAATACGTAACCGATGCAAACTGTAGGAGATCTGGTGTGATGTGTGTGAGATGGAGCTGCACAATATAATCACCGTCAGAAGTATCAGGCTCCTAACACGGAAACTTTTGCGTGGCGCAATGGCTTCTTCCAGTTACTTTTGCAGAACTTTTCCTTTCAAACTCTTCCTTCTTTTGATAGTAAGGTGGGTTATTCATATCACTTGTTCTGCCACAGTCATTGTTATGTAACTCCTCTCGTGTTTGTGTCGCGCATATATCTTTGTTACGAAACACTTTGGTTCTTGGGAATATCTGCCACTGTGGGCGTGAATCTGGCTGGACACCAAACAGACCACACGCTAGAACAGAGTTAACGAATTTATTTGAAATCTGATTTACATCAGCGTAGCAGTTGAGTTTCAGTTAACGTAAGAGTTTAACATATTTGCCAACTGATTGCACAAACGTTTGTTTTGTTCAAGTTTAAGTTACTCTTTTTTCTGGACGTATTATTTGGTGGTCTATATTGAAATACTTTTCGTGAATACAGGAAGAAATACTTAAGAATAAACTACACAGAATCATTAAAGCGTTTGTTTTAGAAACTGAAGGAGTCAGCAGCCGCTACTTTGAAATCAAATCATGATGTAAATTAATTACAGGGCTACCTTCCTATTATCCCACTCCTCCTTCAAAGACGACTCTCCCGTACAATGATCCCCTTAAAAAACAGGCAGAGCCACCTAACCTAGCACTCCTATTTACGCAACCATAGCAGCTTGTGTGTGTGAGTGTATGTGTGTGTGTGTGTGTGTGTGTGTGTGCGTGTGTGAGTAACAATTTCCTACCAAAAGTTATTCTAGAATCACGTTCGCAATTTAAACTATGCTCACTTTTGTATATGCATTTAAAATTAATAATTCCAATACCGAACAAATTCATCTGCTGCCACAAGTTGGTTCTTGATCAGTTCAACCACAGACTGCTTAGAAAACTACGTGGAGAAGATCAAACATACCAAATCAGTTTCCAGTGCTTTACACGCCTTTACATAGCATTGTTTCATTTACCTATAGTCCCACAAATTGCAGTTACAGTGATGCAACCTAAAGTAACGGGCACTCTCAGCGTCTTACCTTTCATCCCCATTGTTATCAATATTAGTCTGTAAGCAGTCTAACAGTATACCTACAGAATGCAGGGAACCAGCACGTTGATATGTGCAATGCAGATCAACTACCGTTGTCAACCCTTCATCGCAAATCGCTGAAAATTAATCATTTTCTAATTCTGATTTTCAATTTCGTATAAATAGCTACCTCGAAAATAGATCTTCCTGTCACAACTGCATTCGTGAACAGAAACACCTGTTTTCAATGTTTCGGGAATTACAGGCCATTTCGACGTTTGTACTCGGGCTCGGCAACGATATGCTAGTGCATCTGCTTTCCTGAATCAACAACAGGCCTTGAGGTAAAAAGTAAGATAAGCTTCCACACCCATCGATGAAAAAAGAATACAACCAGCCTCCCTAAAATTTACATATTTTATGGCCATTTTCCCAATTAATACAATTTAACTTGTAGAATGCATTTTCCACATCTCGTTATATGATCGCTTATCGTTTCTTTCTCTCGTATTGCTCAATAAGTATAAAAAATAGCCATCATATATGTGTGTGTTCTTACTTTACACAATCGTAATCTCAACCAAAACTGATACAATTTTTAGCGATTATTATGTGGAATCCAGGAATCAATGAAAGAAGCAAATACACCAGCTCACATGATGTGCAACTATCTTCCTTTTCTAGAAGTGTATTTTTTTCATGCTCTACATTTGACGGCTATCAACAGAATATCAGTCACTAGACGCAGTAATACATCGACGTCCGTATAGCGTGCTTTTAGTGACTCTCGTAGTCCAGATGCGCGCATTCACACACCACACAATACGCTAATGACAGGGCTACACTCTGAATTTAACATAAACGTAGCATTACCAGTGAAATGCTTGATACTCCCGCCAGCAGCGACCACACTTTTCAAGGTCCTAAATATGATTCTAGTATTTGCGAATGACAGTGATGTATTGTAGCGAAATAAACTAAATTTACGGATAAAGATGACTCCTTCTATAACACAGATAATGGTTAGAAGACTCCTCACGTCTTGTTGCATGACGCTACGTCTTAGAGGATAGTCCATTCTGACGTGTAGACCTAGAGTAGTCATCACCAATTAATCAGTTCGGAATATATGAATGTAGACGCTTATATAGGGTTTGCAGGTTCAGAGTCTCCTTAAGATATTTTTTCTGCAGTTCTGTCACGTTGTTGGTGGCAGCGAGTATACACGTGTAGAATTCTACAAATGCAGATAAGACACGATGGTGATGAAAAAATCGCCTACTGATGAACGGGACTAAGGAGACGTATTCTTGCTGTATGATAAACAAGGAGGGACAAACAGAGATAGATGCACTTGCTACGTGGTAAGTGGTTAATTTAGTTTTTATTCTTGAGAAGTAGATAAATTGACATCAGGAAAAGGAAAACACTCAGTTTACTATTCTAGCAAAACAAAGGCTTCCAACACTCGGATGAATTTTTGTATATACTACTGTTACTTAGAGATTTTTAGGTGAAAATGAGCTCACCTTCTGTTAACGTAGAATTCTAAGATGTATACATATAACGGTGGAGTGCTATTTAATATTTTGGAATTTGTAATTTTTATTTGTGAATATCACGAAGCAGAACTCGTTACTAAGTTCAGTTAGATAATCAGATATGATATAGTACGGAATATACCTATGGTAACGTATTTTGTTTAGATGTTGTTGTTGTCTTCAGTCCGCAGACTGGTTTGATGCAGCTCTCCACGCTACCCCGTCTTGTGCAAGTCTCTTCATCTGAGAATACGTTCGGCAACCTACATCCTTTTGAATCTGCTTACTATATTCGTTCCTCGGTCTCCCTCTACAATTTTTTGTTTTGTTTAGATATTGTTAAAAATTGCAATTTGTGTGAAAGACTACAATTCTTTACAGTCTAAACTCTTTACTTCATGTTTATATGGCGTTTACTTAGAGCGAGACACAAATGGGGTAACTTAATTGTAACAAACGCATATATATTTCACCAGCTTGGACGGCGAGTAAACTTGCACACCTGCGTGACATGATCATTATGTTACCAATCTGTTCTTGAAGGAGATTTGCCGGCCGCGGTGGTCGAGCAGACTAAGGCGCTCTAGTCACGGTCTGCACGGCCACTACGGTCGGGGGTTCGAATCCCCCCTCAGGCATGGATATTTGTGCCGTCCTAGTTCGTAAGTAGTTCATAAGTAGTTTGTAAGTTTAGGGACTGATGACCCCGTAGTTAAGTCCCATAGACTATACAAACATTTGAACATTTTTTTGATGGAGATTTGGCCAATCTTCCATGAGTACAATATACAGCTCTGCAACACGACAACTGAATCACAACCATGGCAGAAAAGGCAGCGCAATAGTTACAGCCAGGTGTGTGCGACAGCTGCCTTCCAATACAATTAGCTCCTCGATTGTATTGATCAGGATATTTAAAAATTAATTATAACTGTGCATGTTCCATTAACTCGCTGCTAAAGGACCTTTGCAAACATATCCTTCCTTTGGATTAATTTGCTCAATCTTTTTTTACTGAATGGAACTTATTCCCAGACTCCAGCTTCGAAAATTAGGCAATAACAATAAATTAGGCAATAACATCTCTGCTATTAAAGCTCTCCAATCTACCAACTCCTTTTACAGTACTACCGTTTTACCGTACTATAGCAACCGTTATCCATCCGTTCCCATGACGTGCTGCAGTGTTATTAGTTATAGCAATGTTCAAAACAGCTCCACAAAATATAGATGGACCCTGAAGGATCAAATGTTCAAATGTTTGTAGAGTCTATGGGACTTAACTACGGGTCATCAGTCCCTAAACTTACAAACTACTTATGAACTAGCTAATCGTAAGGACGACACAAATATCCATGCCCGAGGGGGGATTCGAACCCCCGACCGTAGTGGCCGTGCAGACCGTGACTGGAGCGCCTCAATCCCCTCGGCCACAGCGGCCGGCCCTGAAGGATCACTTGACCTCCAACACCCTGCGATGTAGTAATTTCAGTATCATCTTTAGCCTTATAGACTGGTACTCGGGAACGTGGAAATCTTCACCTGTAACGAGGACCTGAAGCTGTCTTACCGGAAGCACGAATATTTTTTTAATTATTTATTTATTTGGCCCTCTGAGTGTTAACTCAATGTGGCCATCTACAACACACAGTGAAAAAATGTACATATATTTAAATAAACAGACAAAACAGAAGTACATTTTGTCAAAATGGAAAGTGGAAATAAAGCGAAAACTGCATTACATTAAAATTTAAATACTGTTGGAACATTTTCACATATTCATAAGCAAAACCTGAAGCATGACTTATACAGCGCGAGCGCTTATCTCACCGGAAGTGCCTTATCTTTCATTTTCCCGTGGCCGGATCTCAGTACAGATTAATGTACAACTTTATTCATATATTTTGCATGCCTATTGCCTGATAATGATGCACAGAATCGAAACATGTCGCTATTAAATATTTTGACGTTTATATCATTGTTGTGACTGGTAGCGGAAATTTCAAGCAACCTTTTAATTATTTAGATACAGTCACGGTCGACTCAGTCAGCATGGCTTTAAATACGTTAGTTTTGCATCAACGGGCACTGTCAAGTGCACGTGGAATCATTTACTGGGCGTTACGCTATTATTTCTCAAATGTTCAAATGTTTGCAGAGCTTATGGGACTTAACTACGGGGTCATCAGTCCCTAAACTTACAAACTACTTATGAACTAGCTAATACTAAGGAAGGCACAAATATCCATGCCCGAGGAGGGATTCTAACTCCCGACCATAGTGTCCGTGTAGACCGTGACTGGAGCGCCTCAGTCCCCTCGGCCGGCTATTATTTCTCTTTCCTGCGTGGGAAAACTAGTCCCTTAACAAATTAAAATGTTCAAATGTTTGTAAATCTATCGGACCAAACTGCGTGGTGCCGGCCGCGGTGGCCGAGGGACAGTCACAGTCTGCACGGGCACTACGGTCGGGGAATCTAATCGCACTTTGGGCATAGATATTTGTGCCGTCCCTAGGATTAGTTAGTTCATAAGTAGTTTGTAAGTTTAGGGACTGATGACCCCGCAGTTAAGTCCCATAAACTATACAAATATTTAAAGATTTTTTAAACTGCGTGGTCATCAGTCCGTAGTTACAAGCTACTTAAACATAGGTAAACTAACTAAAGGACAACAAACACACACCCATGCCCCAGGGAGGACTCGAACCTCCACGGCGAGCAACCGCGCGCTCCGCAGCGAGACGCTTTAGACCGCTCGGCTACTCAACCGCGGCCCTTAACAAATACAATTATCATGATGTGGAGGAAACAAATTAGAACACGGTTCTTGTTACAGCAACCGTACAAAATTATGAAAACAATTATTAAGAGCCAACCGACTGAAAAAAGTAAGTTGTCAAATGAAACTAAACTGTCATCGCTTCTATTTCACACACAACGTATCCATCATCCGTATTATACGTATTATACATACGAACGTCCTTTGGTTCTGTCACGCGGTTATGAAAGCTCAATGTTTGTGTACACACTGCTTTACATCACTCCCTATTACATTACAGAAATAATTATTTTCGATGCACTCATCACTCGCTGGTAATGCAGAAACTAAATTACTACATTGTCAAAGAAGCGAAAGATTGCAGCCGTAACTGTCACAGCGGGTGAACACACGCGTCCGCTGTTTACTCGCCACTAATGTGTGCCAGCTATTGTGCGTCGCAACCCATAAATCCGAGAGCTGTCCGGAGCGGCCGCCGCCCGCCGTGAAAACAGCCGAACTGATACACACAATGCCTGCGGAAACAAATAACGCGCGCTGAATGGAGTTCGGCCAGCGGTTTATTAGCGGGAACGCGCGCCGAAAGGAGATCGTATTTTTCGCAGTCTACTGTTTCGTTGTATACGTTCTGCGAACCGTAGCGTCGCCTGCTTTCCACTGAGTAAACAAAGAATTATTTCGTAAGTTACACGATAAACATTACAACAGAGTACACTAGCTGATTATCTTATCATAGGGCAAGCGTAACTCATAGACGCCGTGTAATGACTTGCGATAGGTGTTTATCCAGACGAGACGGGTTTATACAATCTTTGCACAGGAGGACAAGTCCTTGTATCAGACAACAAACCTGTAATCACACAATACTGAGAGATACACTTCGTTTAATCAAAGTCTTGTTTTATTTTCTCTGTTGCGTACGTTCTAATGTGAGTTATTTGTTACTAGTATGGCATTATATATGAGTGCATGATTTCGCGGCGATATCCAGTAACGAAATCTTCTCGGGTTACAAGCCGCATCATGTGGTTTACTGCCCACGAGCTTTCGACAGAGAACTCCTCTGCCATTTTCAAGAGGATGAGACTTGGCAGTGGCAGAGGAGTTCTCTGTCGAAAGTTCGTGGGCAGTAAACTACATGACGCGGCTTGTAACCGGAGAACATTTCATTAATAGTATGGAATTGATTATATTGAGCCACTGTCACTACATTAATTTCAAGATGTTGCTGTGGTCTTCAGTCCGCTATCAGGTTTGATGCAGCTCTCCATCTTTCCCTGTCCTGTGTAAGCCTCTTCATCTCAGAACAACGACACCCTGCGTCTTTGGAACCTACTTACTGAATTCGTCCCTCGATCTTCCTTTACGAGCTACAGTTCTGTGACTCCATCTCTGCCCAATCTGACGATGCGCTAACAGCGCCAAACGCGTTATTGGAGTATAAAATATTGCAACAGAGACAATTTTTTAATTATCTACCACATTTCAAAAGCTTCTTTCATCATTTTGACTACACTCTTGACCAATGCTTTCAGGAACGACTTCATAACATTTACAATCCTGGCCACTAAAATTGCTACACCAAGAATATAACGTGCTACAGACGCGAAATTTAACCGGCAGGAAAAATATGCTGTAATATGCAAATGATTAGCTTTTCAGAGCATTCATACAAGGTCGGCTCCGGTGGCGACACCTACAACGTGCTGACATGAGGAGAGTTTCCATCCGATTTCTCATAGACAAACAGCAGTTGACCGGCGTTGCCTGGTGAAACGTCGTTGTGATGCCACATGTAAGCATGAGAAATGCATACTAACACGTTTCCGACTTTGATAAATGGCGGATTGTAGCCTATCGCGATTGCGGTTTATTGTATCACGAAATTGCTGCTCACATTGGTCGCGATCCAATGACTCTTAGCAGAATATGGAATCGGTGGGTTCAAGATGGCAATACGAAACGCCGTGCTGCATCCCAACGGCCTCGTATTACAAGCAGTTCAACAGATGGGGACGTTGGCATGACAACAACAATCTGCACGAACAGTTCGATGACGTTTGCAGCAGCATAGACTATACAGCTCGGAAACCATGGCTGCGGTTACCCTTGACGCTGCATCACAGACAGGAGCGCCTGCAATGGCGTACACAACGACGAACCTGGGTGCACGAATGGGACAATGTCATTTTTTCGGATGCATCCAGGTTCTGTTTACGGCACCATGATGGTCGCATCCGCTTTTGGTGACTCATTGGAAGCGTGTATTCGTCTTCACCCGGCATGATGGTGTGGGGTGCCATTGGTTCCACGTCTCGGTCACCTCTTGTTCGCATCGACGTCACTCTGAACAGTGGCGTTACATTTCAGATGTGTTGCGACCCGTGGCTCTACCCTTCGTTCGATCCCTGCGAAACCCCACATTTAAGCAGGATAATGCATGACCGTATAGACCGTATATTGCAGGTCCTCTATGGGACTTTCTCGATACGGAAAATGTTCGACTGTTTCCATGGCCATGACATTCTCCAGATCTCTCACAAATTGAAAACGTCTCTCATCAATGGTGCCGAGCAACTGGCTCGTCAAAATACGACAGTCACTACTCTTGATGAACTGTGGTATCTGGTTGAAGCTGTATGGGCATCTGTACATGTACACGCCAACCAGGCTCTGTTTGACTCAATGCCCAGGCGTACCACGACCGTTATTACGACCAGAGGTGGTTGTTCTGGGTACTGATTTCTCAGGATCTATGCACCCAAATTGTGAAAATGTAATCACACGTCATCTGTAGTATAATATATTTGTCCAATGAATATCCGTTTATCATCTGCATTTCTTTTTGGTGTAGTAATTTTAATGGCCTGTAGTGTAAATCTTCTATTTCAAAAGAATCTACGAAAACTAAAGTCAGTCGGGCAGACCAAACTACCCGGCCAATTTCCTTCATTTTTGTTTTAAACGAAAGATATTCATTCTCAGATTTGACATAAAGTTTCAGAATTTACATAACTTTCGCCTTCCGATTTCTATACTCGCGGTTTCCTTCTGTAAATATCTTATGGGGATGACCTTTCAGTAAACTAAAGTCAGTCGGTTAGGCCGTCCTACCCAACCGATTATTTCATTCTCGCTTTAAACGAAACGTATTCATTCGCAGATTTTCCGTCCTTTATTTTTATTCAAAGGCGATATACTTTTGTTCTTGTAATGAATATTGTAATCGGTTTGTTTTACGATATGTTCGGTTCTAATTAATGGACGCGGTTCTTTTTTGACCTAACAACACTCAGCGGGTCAAGCTTTTTCATTTGCGCTTTTAAACACTTGCATAGATTCATTCTGAGGAAAGGCATGCGTGAACATTCAACTTTACTTCCATTTTTCGAACCTTTTTGTCATCCTTCTAACGGTGCAAAGTGTTTGCACGGGTCCTCTAGTTAATAGTAAATCTACATCAACAATTGTGGGATACTCTGCAAATAACATTTAAGTGCCTGGCAGAGGGTTCATCGAACCACCTTTATACTACTTATCTCCATTCT
Source organism: Locusta migratoria (assembly GCA_026315105.1). Classification (NCBI taxonomy): domain Eukaryota; kingdom Metazoa; phylum Arthropoda; class Insecta; order Orthoptera; family Acrididae; genus Locusta; species Locusta migratoria. Next base: position 40,145,360 of record CM048748.1, read on the forward strand.
CGAAGAGCGCGCGGGAAGAAAGAACACCAGAATCTCTCATTTCGAGCTCTGATTTCTCGTACTTTAGCCTGATGAGCTTTTTTACCTGTGTGAGAGTCAACAATATATATTTTCCTCCGGAGGAGAATGTTGGCGATTGGAGTAAGTTGCCGCAGCGATAAGCGCCGTTGTTGTAATGATTCCAATCCCAGATCCTGTTTCACTTGATCCAAAACGCTTTTCTTCCATAAACATTGCGCATTTTATATCTTGTTTACTAGAATGTAATATTATCGAAAAGTAAGATCGGAATGTAAGAATATGAAAACGTAGGATTTAGAAAGGGAGAAAGCTTGGAGTTTAACGTCCCGCCGACAGCACGTTCATTAGAGAAGGGTATGAGTTAAAGATTTGCAACTGTTCACATTAGTTCACATTTAATCATTTAGAGATTTTTATGCTTTCACATCCGGAATTGTAAATCAATTTGTGCTCAGGAGTTACAGAGATATTTGAAGGTGTGAGGTGGTGGAGAGAGAGGAAAGGGACGTGGCTAGTCATCTTCACATTAAAGGTGTGGTTTAGCAAAAAGGTGAGGGAGTATGCAAATTAATGCCAAAGATTAGTACTTTTGATATCAAATGGTAGGCGGGACTGATCATCCAAAGAGCAAATAAGTAATTAAAGTCTTATTCGAAAATTAAACTGATTAATCAGTCCCATCCAGTGATAAGGGTAGTTAAACTAATCTGAATGGTGCAAATTCAAAATTAAATTCAGACTCCTTTATTTTCTAATGCCAAATGCACATCAGAACGGAAAACAAATGAAATACATTAAACACAAAGTTAAAGTGACAAAAATTCAGTTAAACACAATATGGATAAACATCCTACAGTAAGTGACTGGTAAGTCTACGATCATAGTAACTGATATAAGATACACGAAACAACCGCATTAACTGGGAAACAGTGGCGTAATCGGGAGAAATCTTCCGGTAGCTGGTTTCCAAGATTAGTCTAACGTCTTCCCATATGTTTGATAATGAGTTCATCCCTGCGTCTCATAAGTGAGTGCAGACAGTACTGTTTCAAACTGAGGCGGAAGGTTGGGATGTTGTGGCTGCGCTACACTGTGCTATGTCTTGACACTTCAGTCATTGTGTATTACTATACAAGGTTACAAAAGGCAAAGGTGACACTGAACCGTGTATATTATTACGTCTAATATCAGACAGGCTTACCTTTTTCTAAATATTCAAATGTTTGGAGAGGTTATGGGACTCTACGGGGTCAATAGTCCCTAAACCTAGAAACTACTTATGAACTAGCTTATACAAAAGACGGCACAAACATCCATTCCCAAGGGGGGGGAGGTAGAAACCCAGATGGGGAACAGCCTTGTGCATCGTAGCATAGCGCCTCAATCCGCTCGGACGCTCCGCCGCGGCTTGTCTTGTTCTCAGCTCGCCAATACTCAGCGCAAAAGTACAAGTTTCGCAACAAGTCTGAGAGCTGAACTAAAAGGTCAGGTGAACTCCTCGAAACAAGACTAGTCTTCGAGCAGAAGGAAGACGACTGCCCTCTTGAGCTGCCCAAATACAAATCCTTAACTCCTCATGAAAATTCCTAAGTCTCTCTCCTCCAGCACAACTCCAATCCTCCGTCCTTCCGAAAATAAAACACCAATCAAATTCGAAGTGCCAGAGCCCACCCAATGTCAGCTTGCCCTCGGAAGATGGATTGCCAAAAACCACGGCAGGCTGGTGATTCTTTGTAACCACCATTCCTTACAGCATTGAATCTAGTGTCACTCGACTTCTGGCTACACAGGGACCTATTTTGTGCAGCTATTCATGTCCCAGACGTTCGCCAACTTGGCGCCAAACGTGGGCAATTCAGGGGACTAACCTCCATAAATTTACCCAGCTTTACAGCCCATAAAAGTGCGCTGCATTTTCCAACCACTCTCGTGCACCGCCGGTGCCAGCCTAATGGTGGTAACATTGCAAAAATATTCAGTGCACTGGTATACTTAGCACAGAGGATGCTGGCAACAGATCCACTTTCAGGCAAGTTAGGAACCCACAGAATAGTATTGAGCCGCGTTTGTGGGAGTTCGCCTGCGGGTCCCACTAAATAAGTGGCTTTCTCTCCCCTCCTTTGGCTTCACGCAAAACCAAGTATCAGAATGTTTTCCCTCAGATACAAGTAACGAAAGAAACTGATAAGCCATGAGTTATGAAACAAATTAATAATCTTTGTTTACTATCGGAAGTCAGCCTACCATTACTGAAATCTCGCAATATCTCTTTGTAGAAGTAGATACAGCTGGAATATTCAAGCAACTTAAATCACTTAATAAAATAAAGTCTCCAGGTCCCGACTGTGTACCACTACCACTTAGGTTCCTATCATATACACCCGTACGCTCAGTGAAAAATCGATTCCCAAAGACTGGAAAGTTGCCCAGGTCACTCCAATATACGAGTGATCCGCCAAAATTACAGGGCTATGTGATTGACGTCAATTTACTGCAGAATTTTAGAAGATATACTTTCCTCAAATATTATGAACTACCTCAAAGGGAACGACCAATTAACCTATAGTTAACACGGTAACACGGATTTAGAACTTTTCGTTCTCGTGAAACACAACTAACTCCTTACTCAGATGATGTGATGACTGCTATCGAAGAGGAATGTCAAATAGATTCCGTGTTTTTAGATCTCCTGAAGGCTTTTGACACTGTACATCAAAAGCATCTTCTAATCAAATTGCGTGATTATGAATATCTCCTCAGTTGTACGAATTGATTCGTGATTTCTTGTCAGAAACGTTATAATACTTTATACGAGTAATTGACGTAAAGTCATCGAGTAACAAAATTGTTATCTGGCGCTCCCCAGGAATTGTTTAGGTCCCTACTGTTCCTCATTTTTATAAACGATTTAGGAGACTATCTGAGTAGCTGTCTCTCAGGCGGTTCGCGGATGTGATGTCATTTTCCGGCTATTAATGTTACCAGAAGATAAAAACTGAAACATTATTTAGAAAAGTTACCTGCATGGCGTAAAAACTGGCAATTGACCCTTAATAATGATAATTGGGCAGTCATCCATATAACTACTAAAAGAAATCTTCATTTATAAGTCAATCAAAGCCACAGGTCATAAATTCAATTAAGTGCCTGGACGTAACATTTACGAACAACTAAAATTGGAAGAAAATTTTTAAAAATTGTAGGGAAGGCTAACCAATGGCAACGCTTCTCTGCGAGAGCACTTAGAAAATTCAACAGTTCTACTTGAGAAACTGCCTACAGAGCACTTGTGCATCCTATTTTGGAATAATGATACTTTTTTGGGATCCACACCAGGCGGGACGGACAGGCGATTTGGAAATAGTTCAGAAAAGAGCAGCTCGTTTTGTATTGGCGTAGTATAGGGAGAAAGTGTCACGAAATCATGCAGGAGTTGAAATCATTTTAATAAAAAAAGGTGTTACTCGTTGCGACGAAGTCTATCTGCGAAATATCTTTCAAGTTCTTCTTCCGAATGCGAAAATATCTTGTCAGCACCCTTATTACTCTGAAGGAAGCCTTAATAAATCTGCATCACATGTATGTAGTATAACAAAGGCTAATAAGTTGCACACCGAAGAATTGATAAAATAAATTTCATTTCTCACAAATTTTGATAAGAACCTTCTCATTAGTTACGCGATCTACCCAATCAGTTTTCACTACACTTCAAAAGGTTCTATAGTTTTTATTCCCGAACTTCTGATCGTCCACGTTTGACTACCTTCCAAAACTACACACCAGACAACGTTTACACTTAGGAATACATTTTCAATTAATATTGGACGTCAATAAATTTCTCTTCTTCATATAGGCTTTTCTTCCCACAGTTATTCTGAGTTTTATATCTACCTTCTCTTAAAGTTATATCTCTACAATAATAACTGATCTAATACATTCATTGCCTCGTTAGCTAATCTACTTCCTTCAGCGTCGAGTGATTTCCTTACAGTACATTCCAGTTTCCTTGTTTAACTCTTATAAACCAACTTTCAATGCGCTGTCGATTTCATTCAACTTTTTTTCCAGGTCCTTTGCTTTTTAAGACAGAATATCAATGTCAGTGGTAAACCGTAAAGTTTTTATATCTCCTCCCCTTAAGCTCTTGTTACATCACAATCATACCTCCTCCAAAATAAGAACATTATAAGGTATGATTCTCATTGCTCTCGCGAGATACAGGACTTCCTTAAATCAGAATTGGCCAAGTCATAATCAATGTCTGCATATTTATAAGTATATTTTGTATCTGCCAATATCACTGATACTATTTTCTTTATAACATCGACAGTAGAAGCTGTTTTAGTAATACTTCTAGTATTCAAGTTTTCATGTATTAAGTCTTTTTTAAATTACGCTATTAGTCATTTGTCTATTAAAATTTATATTATATAACAGTTAGATGAAATAAAGTACCGTATGTGTAAAACAAGCTAAGTAATTAGATAAAAAAATAAAACACACTAATAGATACCAGTGCTCGAGTGTTGCAGATGTTGTGCATTAACTGCCCAGATACGCCTAGAGACCTTCATCTGGCGTCTATGCTTGCTCGAACGTAGTTCCGCGACAGTGAGGTACATGTTAATGTAGTCGCCTGGCACGCTACGAATCTCTGCATTTTTATTCTTGTGCTCGTTCGAGCATGTCAAGCTCGAAATGCCCCGGCGACTACTCCGAAGAAGGGGGTAAATAAACTCCTCCAATTTTCGTACCTTAAAAATAATTGAAGGTATATAAGACACACGACACACCGTTTCAAAAACGTAGTTTCGTTAATAAAAGATTCAAATTTCCTGAAAAAAGTACATTTTTTTATATATATACAGTTTTTGTCAGTCGATTTTGCAGTAAGTGAGCAGTAAAATAACTGTTTGTTTTCACATGTGTTAGTGTGAAATATTAGCTGCACTACAAACCGTTTACTTTTTAATTATTCATAATTATTTGAAATAACGTAATTTTTCAGACACATGTGCTTGATTTCCTTATCTTTCACTGAAAATTGTGGCAGCTGTAGCATATGTCAAACGTAGCTAAAACTGCAAAACAGTTTTAGAAATAGTACTGACACTGATATCTGGTGGTTTTCACAAGTAAATACGTGTTTTTAAACGGTGATAGTGTCGCGGTTGGCAAGTCGATGGAATTCGCACTGCTTTAGTTTGCAGTGTCAGACATTACTATCTCTACAGGACATGCTAACGGAACCTCGTGCGATTTTAACTGCCGAAGATGAGATACCGAAAATAGAGCAGACAGATTGCAGTCGTCGATTGGCTTGTGACACCAACACATATCACGAGTATAAATAGCTATATTTTTGGCTTTGTGAAAAGAGATCCACTAAACGAGTACCATTTCCTGTGATATCTGATGGTTAAACTTCAGGCACGTAACGTGCACATGTATGAAAAATGTAGTGTTCTTTGGAGAGTATCTAAATTTATTTCTGAGTAATCGAATGAAAGTTTGTCCGTATGTACTCTATGTGTACATAAACCATTCATTCGATTGCAGTGAAATTTTGGTGAACTGTTCACCGTATGCCGACGAAGGTTCCTGACCCAAAAACAAAAGAGCGTGATACATAGCTAAGGAGATATGACGCCATAAATAATGAGAGGCCACCGTGTGAGATTACCCAGATTTATGCGTCAATTATTGCAAAATGGGAGTAGTTAGGAACCTGAAACAAAGTTTTCATGTATTTTAGGAAGTTTATAAAGCGTTTTGCAACTGGTCCCTCCCCCCTCCTATGAAACGAGAAGAAGTCTACCGCTCATAACAGTTTCGATGTAGATGCCATGTAACTGTTGCATCAGGCATGACCTTGTAAACAATATAGTTGCAGGAAACTGCCACATAATGCGATGAGCTTAATTCACACACTGCATGAGAATTACAGTACCTAGCGACTTGCAACCAACTTTAAACAAAATTTCAAACCTTTATTTAACTTTCTCTCGCTGAAAACCATGACAAAATTATGAAAGTAAAATATGTTTCCCCCTTTTTCAACTTTTCCGCTGTTCATGGACTAAAACTACGACATTCGGTGTGACGTTACTATTTATAATTTCTACACCACAAAATTTAGCCATAGGAAATTTTACAGACAGTATACACACATAGGGTTGAATGTATCTTAGAAATTGTATCACAATACGACACATAGTTCATGAGATATGAGCACATAAACTGTAACGTTCATAGAAAACCGCCCTATCAAGCACAAAGTTTTAATCTATTACTTCTTTACTACTAATTATATTTGCAACAGATTTTACAGACGTACAGCACTTATACAAATATGTACCTTAAAAATATTCAATTTTACAACACATTCTCCAATAAATATAACATGTCTTTAGAAAAAAGGAGATGAACAGAGTGAAGGGATAGGAGAAATAATAACTCAAGGCAGGATTAAAAAATAAATAAATACCCGGGCATCGCCGGGTTTTTAGCTAGTCTTATATATATATACAAATGAATGTTTGGGTGTTTGTATTTTATGCGCGGCCGCACCGTTCAACCGATTCTGATGAAACTTATGTCAACAGATTGCCTGCACTTTCGCGATATTCATAGCCACCATTAAATGACTGTACGACAAATATTTCAGGAGATATTACGTAATAAACAATGAATGCTGCATCATGTGACGTGTCCTTCTAAACCACTGCACCGTCTTCAACCAAATTTCGTACACATATTCCTTCCAGGAAGGTAACAATTAACGAAGGGGTAAGAACTACTTACGAGATATAGTTCCGGAGGTATGACGTTATAAACAATTAAATGGTTGTAAACCTGTGGCCTCATGCAACGTGCGAATAAGGACACTTTATTCACCCTAAAATCTTAATGCCATTTTGGACACTTGACCTCCAAAACAAGAGGAATGTCACTGTCGCATAAAATTTTGGATGGTGCATGACGGAGGGTACTGTACATATGGACTTCGTCACGTTCTGCAGTACTATTCCGGTCCTGATAAAATTTTTAAATATGATTGAACAATTTAGTTTATCAGTGCAATATCAATATATTCAGATTAACTACATTCATTTCAATTAATTACCCTGTCTAAACAGTTAATTTTCAGATTTCGTCGAATTTTCGAATATAATAAAATTTATAAAAATGCAAAAAGCTCTTTCTGGAAGTTACGTTACATTTTTCCGGTTGATAATCATAAATTAAACATATAAAATCTAAATATTGTTTATACAATGAGAATTCTATGTAAGCTATTTAAAGTAAGAAATATTTTTTAATATGCTTCATTGGATAGCATACTTCATTCAGATTTTTAAATGACGGTTTTTGGGCTGTCAGCTTTGACGCATACCAAGCGTACCGAATCACTGGGATGAAAACCACCAGCAGAAGGAATCTGTTGTTCCCAACTTATGGTTTTAATGAGAATTTGAAATATATAAATAAATGTTTGTCTGCATGCCCTCTATGTGTTCATAATCCGTTCATTCGATTGCAATGAAACTTTGGTGAACTGTTCACCGATCACCCACGAAGGTTTCTGACCAGATAAAAAACAGAAGAGCAAGACATGTAGTTCAGGAGATATGACGTCATGAATAATGGGAGGCCACCGCGTGAGAATACCCAGATTTATGCGCCAATTATTGGAAAATGAGAGTAGTTAGGGACCTGTATCAAAGTTTGCATGTAATTTCGGATGTTTATGAAGCGTTTTTTAACTGAAATTCCTCCCCCCCCCCCTCCCTCCCACACAAAATGATGGAACGGAAAGAAGTCTACCGCTCACAACAGTTTTTCTGTAGATGCCGTAAAACTGTCGCATCTGGCATGACATTGTGATGTTTAACTTGATTACTGTTGACTTTCTTCGCAACATATTTTTCATATAGTGTCGATATGTATCACTAAATGTGCCGTCAAATTTATATCACTCTACGACACATACTTCAGGACGTATCAATATTAATGAAAATGAATTGCTGTATGTATGAAAGCGCATCACTTGAGAATGGCTTCACCGATTTTGCTGACCTTTTCTTTGTTCTGTTCGTAATTCTTAGGACAAGGTTTGCATTAAATAGTTCTTTTTTAAACTACAGGAAAATATCAGAATTTGAGAAAAACTGAACGTCCGCTTGCAGCTCTGATCATTTTCTACATTCTTATCGGTGGTGATCATATCTTTGGGGCCTTTCAAATAGCTCGTGGTATTTTTGAATGTTACAAACAAATTGAATGCAGATCGTGGTTTATTATTCTAGTAAGATGCCTCCATTGCGGCATCGGTCGGCGTACGCGCAACGCAGTCTTACTACGTGATCGTAGATGTCAATAAGACCGACGAAGATTGTACACAGCGCTTGGAGATAAACAGAGAAGTAAATTCTCAAGCGCGATCCGTTGACACTGGAACAACGGGTACGGTAGAGTACAACTCGCTCAGTTGCAGCTTACGCACAAAATAATTTGGATCTTCGACAAAACAGACGGCTACATGTGACAATTAGAACTGAACTTTTGGCGTTCAGATACGATCCAGCAGTCGATTACGCAGCGGATGCATCAGTTGGCATTGGAAAAACTGTCTTCATCACAAATTTCATTGGCTATCTCAACCTTTGCCACGATTGGTCGGCTTCACTCCCACGATCCTACAGCTGTTGCCTACATAGGTATACAACGCGTGTGTCGCCGATGGTAAAATTTTACCGGTATATAGCAATGTTGTTAATCGTGTTTCAATTAGATTCTTAACAAGACAAGAAATGATCGCAACACAAATACTTTCGAAACGTTGTATTTTCACTCCACTTATTTTAATTAATTGTTTTATTTAATATGGAATTTCTAGCATTAAAGTTTGAGCATGCTACAAAATTTTGTATTTAATTCAAAAGTCTCAAGAGGATAAAAACATGTTATAAAGAACATTTATATTCTGCTCACCGCGAAAAAAACATTCTACGCTGTGCTCTAAATATGTGCAGTTTTGTTTTCCTCTCCCCAGTCATTTTTAACATAAAACAGGAAAGTTCTTTAATGCTCAAATGTAGAATCATACCTGTTCCTACAATACAACCCTCAAAAGTGCGGCTATTAAAGATACTAACCTTACAGAGAGAGCAGCTCGAAAGGTATTTCTAATAACCCGTTTTCAGTTGATTTACCCACCAATTTTGACTTCTATTCCCTATCAAGATCCCTAATCCAATAACAATAAATAAGATCAAAGAGCTGGGAAGGAGGAGATAGAGAATGGGTAAATGAAATGGGTTTAAAAAGGGGGAGGGGTGATAAAGATGCAGAGAGGAAAGGAGGGGGTGAGATGAATATGGTGTGGGATAAGAGAGAGTTGTGCGAAGATAGAAAGAGGAGGAAGTGGGAAAAAGAATGAGGGAAGAAGGGATAGATATAGGGAGAAGAAGAGACGAAATTGCGGTATATACCCCATAAACAATAGATACTGCGAAGCGTTGCCAGGTTTGCTAGTCGTATATAAAAATTAATATTTGTTTGTCTTCTTGTTCCTATTTTATGCACGGCCATACCGTATATCCGATTGCGATACAACTTTGTCAACTCATTGCGTGCACTCGTACTAAAATTAAATTTGTGTGGTGCGTAGCGGAGGGTACTTTACAGTTATTTAATTCGTTTCTTTTGCCTTCACGCTGAAATGGCTGGACGGATATGAATGCAATTTGGAACAAAGGTAGATTATACCCTGATTAATACATGGGCCACCAGTCGTAAGCCACCATATGGTGCGTGGCGAAGGGTACCTCACAATGGGTTAATATGTTTGTTACAGCTTCATGCTGAAAGGGATGGACAGCAGTAATACATGGGCTACCTTTCGTAAGCCATCGTACGGTGTGTGGCGGAGGGTACTTTACAATTGTGTCCTAATATACATTAACAATGTTAAATACATAATTTTCCAGAGGTGGAGGAGTCGATGGACTGAGGAGATTAAGTGAGCCGGGGTTTCAGCTAGTAAAATATAAATTGTTCTGTTTCTTCCTTTCTCCTTGCATGTAATATTGCATGAATGTATGATGCCCCCAGAAGTTCGAGGAATACTAACGTGATCGCTGAAACTTTTAGCTCGTTGAATATTTGATTTGTATTTACGTTTATCTGCCGAGAGAAGCCACTTCTATCAATTTTAGACCAGCTATCACTCAATTTTTTTTGTTGCTGTCAGCCTGGACAACGTTTCAAAACACATTACTGGTGTAACTCTAAAAATAAATTTTAATCAGGTCTTTTAACAACGGCGCGGTGGAGCGGCCGAGCGTTCCAAGGCGGTTAGCTGCGGAGCGTGCCGCTGTTCGCCGTCGGAGGTTCGAGTCCTCCCCAGAGCATTGTATTCGTTGTCCTCAGCATAACTTTGTTTAAGTAGTATGTAAGCCTAGGGGCTGATGACCACATTAGTTGACCCATAGCATTACAGACATTTGAACATTTTTTAACAAATTTCTTAAAATTAAAAGTAATTTGTATCCACAGAACTAACATGATACTCTCTTTTAGTAGAAAATTCAATTAGGTTTGTGGCTATTTGGTCTTACAACTTTCATCTGATATTCAAGTTCGAAAATCATAGGTCTCTGTACTGTTGCTCAAAGTTACACACCTATAACCACCTACATTCAGCCTATTCCTGAATGAGCTTCTATGCAATAAATCATTGTCCACCTAAATACCGGGTGACCAAAAAGTCAGTACAAAATTTGAAAAATTAATAAATCACTGAATAATGTAGATAGAGAGGTAAGAATTGACACACATGCTCAGAATGACATGGGATTTTATTAGAATAAATAAATAAAATAAACAACAACAAAAAATTCAAAAAATTTCCGACAGATGTCGCGTCATCTCATCAGAAAAGCAATAATTAGCGTAAAAAAATTAAGGCAAAGCAAAGGCGATGTTCTTTACAGGAAATGCTCAATATGTTCACCATCATTTCTTAACAATAGCTGTAGTCAAGGAATAATGTTGTGAACAGCACTTTAAAGCATGTCCGGAGTTATGGTGAGGCATTGGCGTCGGATGTTGTCTTTCAGCATCTCTAGAGATGTCGGTCGATCACGATACACTTGCGACTTCAGGTAACCCCAAAGCCAATAATCGTACGGACTGAGGTCTGGGGACCTGGGAGGCCAAGCATGACGAAAGTGACGGCTGAGCACACGATCATCATGAAAAGACGCACGCAAGAGATCTTTCACGCGTCTAGCAATAATTTTTTTTTTCTAATAAAACCCCCATGTCATGCCAAGCATGTGTGTCAATTTTTACCTCTCTATCTACATTATTCCGTGATTTATTCAGTTTTCAAAGTTATACTGACTTTTTTATGACTCGGTATATCTTGGGTAATTTGTATAAGATACCGGATGGTAATAACCGGAATTTTATAAGGAAAGGACCCAAAAACTGGATTCAATTGCGTTTTTACAGTTTTAGACATTTTGGAATTCAATAAGCGTCCACAACAACAGAAGACAAATGAAAATACACAAAAAAATATATCACCTTGGTTCCTACGTCTTCTAACGGCGAATGTGTATATTGCATTAAGAACATAGAACATAGTTACCTTATCCTTAAGTGTTACTGAATCCGCACAAAGACGGAAAAAACATAGAGCAGCAGTGCCACTCCGACAGAGATCAGTTGCAGTCATAGTACCAGGAAAGATGTATACTGTATATATTTGTTGTAGTTCTGCCATGCCAAGGTCTACTGTTTCATGGTATCGGCAATGTCAGGAGGGACTCTTATCAAAGTCAGTTTCCTTATGGCTTGGAGTTAACCTAAGACATGTTCGGACCTGTTGTTCGGATGTTCGGTGACGCTGCATCGCTCTTTCCTCCCAAAGGCCACCACACCAGCTGATGACCACTACTTATCGATTTCAGCTCAGAGGAACTCTGAGATGAACGCCTACACGCTGAAAAATTTTCAAGCGGCCATAGGACGTCATGCTTCGACACGAACTGTACAAAATAGGCTGCTTGACTTACAACTGCACCCACGACGTCATTGGTGAGCCGTGTCGGCTCGATTTACTAGTATAGGCGCCTGTTACCCATCACGCACGTGTCGATATTTCCTCTTACTTCACCGCGTGTGGCGCGGCAAGCCTAGTTTCGTTTGTCATTTGTCTCGTGACCGGTGCGAGTCAACACCGCCTGGAAGACAAGGCCTGACAGCTGCCCATGCCTACGTCACACCAAGAGGCGGCGGCTGCCAGTTGACTGGCTGCCCGCTGGAGCTCTCCCACCGCCTCGTAGCGGCTGGCCAGTCAGCTTGCGTCCGCCGCCTCTCGGTGTGACGTAAACATGGCAAGTTGTTCAGGCCTTGTCTTCTAGGCGGTGTTGTACGAGTCGCCGCAGTCAGCGAGTATATCTGGGGTCGCGCGTGCAACACTTGGCCAGTTGACGTGCGGAGAGCACTGTCTACGTTTGGGCCGGCGCCTAGCTGGAAGGTTACTGATACGTTCGGAGCGGCTTTTCTTCTTCCTCCTCCAATCTGAGCCGGCGCCGAGACACATCGGATGAGCTGGGCGATGGGCCAGCACTTTAACGACAACAGGGGAATGAAACATTAAACTTATGTTTCAACTCCAAGAAGTATTTCTTCCAAGGCTGTCAGGCCAAAACTCTTGTCCAATGTCTGACCTGTGAGTCCACCCCTGCTTATAAAATATTACCTTGTTCGTAAATATTTCCAATCACAATTATAGACAGAATTAGGTTGATGTTATTTTTTTTATTCTAGATTGCGATTGGCAAAAAAACATGTTGCATTTCAAACTGATTTGCAAGTATTCGGCACCTTACCTCATATGTTTCTAAAGGTAAAAATACTTTTAATAGTCGCATAAATTGTATGTTTTGACTCTGTTTCAATCTTTCTATAAAGATAAACATTGTAAAATTGTTTTGCTTGCTTGTTTGAATGATTTTTGATAGAAGACTAGAATTTATTTTGTAAAACGTTAATTTAAAATAACACTTGTTTCTAAAAATTTAATTTTGACTGTGAACTATTCATTTCAGAGAATAAATAATATTTTCTTGAATGAAACTCTCCCTCTGCAGCGGAATGTGCGCTGATATAAAACTTCCTGTCAGCTTAAAACTGTTTCCCGTAACCAGGACTCGAACCTGGAACCTTTGTCTTTCGCAGGCAAGCGCTCTACCGCTTAGGTGTCCCGATACGACTCATGGTCCGTACTCACAACTTTACTTCTGCCAGTACCTCCTTTCCTACTTTCCAAACTTCACAGTTCTCCAGCGAATGGCGGAGACATGTTTTAGCCACAACCTATGGGATGTTTCCAGAACGGAACTTTCACTCTGCAGCGGAGTGTGCCCTCATATGAAACTTCCTGGCAGAATAAAATGGTGTGCCGGAACCAGGACTTGAACCTGAGACCTTTACCTTCCGCGGGAAAGCGCACTACCACTGAGCTATCCCGATAGGACTCACGGTCCGTCGTCACAACTTTACTTTTGCCAGTACCTCGCCTGCTACTTTCCAAACTACAATAAAGCTCTCCTGCGAACCTTGCAAGACTAGCATTCTGAAGGTTCAAGTCTTGGTCCCGGCACACAATTTTAATCTGCCAGCAAGTTTCAATATTTTTCATGTACATTACAGTCTTCTTGAATGTAATGTTATCATGTATACATCTAAAACTCCACCCAAATATCAATAAAATGGTATTTTTATAGTTTGGGTCTAAAGCGAACCACATGGTACTATTAGGGCTATAGAACATTCCGCTACTTTTAGTGTTAAATGACACACGTAGCCAAGTCGAGCGACTAGCAACCGCGCAGGAGCCTTGAATAGAGCCCGTCTTCCTGATGAAATTAACTGCTGAGGTAGCAACTGTCTTCTGTCACAACTGGATGCTACAACGCTTCAGGGTCCTATGACAAACACCCTCGCGAATAATAGTGTAGTGGTGCATTATTGATTCGGCAGGGCAGCAGGCGTGCACGCTGCAACAGAAGTCGCCGCCGCTAATGGCCGCGCTGCCCCCGGCGGCAGCCGAGAGCCGCCCCCGCCGCCGCCCCCACCCCTTTGTGCCGGCGGTCCGCCCCCGGCGCCGCCTCCATTGTCGCCTGCCACCCGCGGCCAGCGCGCAGAGAGCCGTCGCGACGCCAGCGCACCAGACGCTCCGCACTCTGGCCAAGGCGCTGTCCTTTTCCCACCCGGCTCCGATATTACTCTCGTCCTCGATTTCGCGGCACGTCCGCAGACTCCATAAAGATAAACGTCGCTCTAAGAGGTTGCGCGCAGGGCGAACTATCTGTTGGTGTCGTCTTCGACAGTGCCCCACCTGATACGACGACCGCCATGATGGAAATGTTTCCATTAACACCTTTACACAGTTTAGAAATATAAACAGGGTGTTTCACTAAGTGTGTTAGCCTCTGTAACTTATAAAATAATAGTTGACGGGAAATTTTAATGCGGTAGGTCAACACAAGAAATGTTACACTTTCTGCGGAGCTTTGAACATAGTTTATTGTATCATTTTCCTAATAGTTACAGCATAAAGATATAATTTTTGTTAATGGAACAATAGTTTTTTGTATCGTTCATTGGATTCGTTGAAATCAGCTGCGTCCAAATCAATTTAAACTACATTCCTATCACTGTTAGTTTGGGAGCTACAACCCTTCAAAGTTTCAGGGGCAGATACCACACGCTGTAGATAATACATGGCTGTGTGTTGGGTGATGGATGTTATGGAAGGTGGGAAGTTGATTTACATGAGATGTTCAAAAGTGTGTCCATGTTCCTCAACGCATAATGCAATGCGTCGTCGAAAGGATCTGCGGACGAGATGTAACACCGCCGGTGTGACGGAGCGACATTCGTACTCTATGCGCCGTTTTAGATCATCTGGGGATGTGAGCTCAGTGACATAAACCCGATCTTTTCGATATCCACACAAAAAGAAATCTACTTGTGTTAAATCGGGCGACCTTGCGGGCCAACCCCACCACACAGCCGTTTATTATGTACAGCGTATGGTATCTGGCCCTGAAACTTTGAAGGGTTGTAGCTGCCAAACTAACAGTGATAGGCATGTAGTTTAAATTGATTTGGACGCAGCTGGTTTCAACGAATCCAATGCACGATAGAAAAATCTATTGTTCCATTTAAAAAATTATATCTTTGTGGTGTAACTCTTTGGAAAATGGTACAATAAACTATGTTCATAGTTCCGCAGAAAGTGTAACATTTCTTGTGTTGACCTACCACATTAAAATTTCCCGTCAACTATTATTTTATAAGTTACAGAGGCCAACACACTTAGTGAAACACCCTGTATGTATACTTGTATTCCAGCATTCGTACCCGGTGATGCCCGGAAATGTATCTATTCCAACCTTATGAGAGGTGCATTTGCACTCCGCACTGTCTGTTCATCTCCTCGTTGCTCTCTGTCACTCTCTTCCTCTTCCCCCTCTTCCTCTCCCCCTCTCTCTCTATCTCATTTCCCTCCCTTTGTTTCTCATCGATTCTAAATGCATCTCATTCTTTACTCCCATCTTTTCTCATCTCATCATCCCCCTCGTCCTACTTCCATCTCATTCCGATTCTCCTACTCAATCTTCACACCTCCACCTTCCACTCTGAATCTTTGCATCCACTTCCCCTTCTGTTACAGTTTCTAAGTCTAGGGACCGTTGACATTTGCAGTCTCAATTAGCTGCTTTTGAATTAGTTTCTGTCTTGGGCAAAACCCTGTCTTTTCGTTTTTGTAAGCTAATACATGTTTCACTAAAGTGGTAACATATTCAGGGAGTCCTTTTTATTGCTGTTAAATGAATATCAGAAAATATTTTTAGTTTTTACAATTATTACAAGTTCATCCTGTTAATTATAAATAATTACAACAATTTCAAATATTTCTTAAAGAAGAGTAGCCTAGATCACATTTAAAGCAAAATTAGTTTATTTCACTACTAGTTTCGGCAATACTGATTTGAAGTTGCCAGCAGCAATTGTTCGCAATGTCCAACAGTTGTCTCACCCCCACCTTTGCTATTGGTCGGTCATTTGGTAAACCAGGAATTCGAGATGTCTTTTCCTGCACATGTGCACTGTAGTTTTTAATGTAGTCCTGTCACTTGACAATGGCAACAAGTGAATAAAAGTGTAGATATAGACGAATTATAAAATTTATTCAGAACATGGACGAAACATGTTAACCAGTTATATATAGGTTGCAGGAAATCCCTGAAACAAGAGTTAACATCTAACGATATTATAGTAACTAATATTACCTACAGGGTGAGGAACTAGCGGTGCATTCCCTAACATCAGCAAACATAGCTAACATTTCCATCAGCCACTTAGGAAACCAGATATTTCAAATGCTAGAGACATGGAAGATTCAGAGTTATATATTGTCACAGATATGTAGAAGATATTATATGTCTAATAGATAAGTCGAATGAAAAAATACACGAACTACACTCTGAAATAAACAAAAGCCACAAAAATATGAAGTCCCTTTATCCATCCTTCCAACCTCATCTCTCCACCTCTTTGTTCCCCTCTCACTGACCATTCTCTTCTTCACCCAACGTCTCAGCCCTTCCTTTGTATATATTCTCGTCTCAGTTGTCTCTGGCCATTTCTTCATACCCCTCCTTCCCTCTTGTGAATATCCCGCTGCCCCTCTCTGTCAGTCCAAGTCCTCCTCTCATCCACTTAATCTTCCTTATTCTTTTATGTCATATCTATTGATCTATGTGTTGCACAATGATATAATTTTGCACGTATATATTCATTGTAGGCTCCTCTATGAAATCTTTTGCGAATTCTGTTAGTAATAGAGAAGTGACAGAGTAAAACCTGATGTGTGATGGAACAGTTTTCCATGAACATTATTGTTTGACTCATTAGGAAAGTCTCCGAAATGTTTTTCCAATGGAGTTGGTAGTATAGAAATAATAAGTTACATCCGCATGCGCCATGGGGCGGATTTTCATGAACTTAATTCTCTTTGACGCCATATATCTTGAAGTATGTGTCTATTCCGATGTAATTTCGGTTGTATATTCAGAGGTATATCTCCAAAATGTGTGGCTAACAGGGTCAGTATATTAAAGACGTAATAAATTGAAACCTCACGTGTGATGTGGTGGTTCTGCATGAAACAAATTGTTTGTGACGTCATATCTCATGAACTACAAGTATTTATTCCTTTCTAAACGTAGTCCATCTCTTCCTTCCTGTCCATCGTCTTCTAACTTACTACCTATCCATTTAAGTTTCGATTTGATGCAGCTCAGTACTTATGACATCACATGTCCTTGACTATGTGTTATACAATAATATAAATTTCCAGATTTATAGAGAGTAATATTAGGAAACTGTCTGCAGTGAGTGAATAGTGGATGAATGAAGAGTCGTAAATCATGACTCGCGTGATGGGGACGTTTTTGTGACTTATTGTTCACGACGTAATATGTCCTGAACTATGTGTCATAATTAGTTTTTATCCCAACAGTGATTGTTGTCTGATAGTAAGCAATATCTGTACCAAGTTTCGTTGAAATCAGTCCGTTATATTATGATGGGATGTGGAAAAGTAGCGCAAGATGAAGCGCTTATTCGGAAAAGCAATGTTTATAACGATTAGCAGCAAAGAACGTAATAAATCGAAGCGTCATGCATGATAATGCGGTTTCTCGTTAACAGAATTGTTTATGTCTACATGTCTCTATAACTGTACGTCGGACTGTGATATAGTATCGAAGTAACAGTCAATGGTATGTATGTGCACTTGTCTGTGAATTATCTGGCGAATACAATTTACAGTGTAAAAGTAATAACTTGTAACGGCGCCATGCCAATATACATCGTGAACATCGGAAAAGTAGTAAGCGGTAAACTTTTTCCTTTCTTATTTTGTTGGTGTTATCAAAAAGAAAACATTTCGTAAAAGATTTGAAATTACGTTTAATGTTTATTGCAAGTCGCTAAGTGTTCACGTAAATAGTTGATGAATAAAATCACTCTAGCACGCGCCGCGGTATGGGACAAGTTTCATTGTTTATGACATGATATCATATGAACTATGTATCGTAGATGGATTTTGCAACGATAGGAAGTGATTCCTGACCTGAAAGAATTTTTTTACTAAATTTAGTCGAAATCGGACCATTAGTTTAGGAACAGTTGTAGAATATTATCGCATGATGTGGCCGTTTTCCACTACTGTCATTGTTTATGACGTCATATCTCTTTGGATAGGTGGTTCTTACCGCGAAATAGCTTGTTGCCTGATAGTAAGGAGCATGTGTACCAAATCTGGTTGAAATCGCTATAGTAGGTTTGGAGGATATGTGGAACATACAAACATATATATATATATATACCCACATTCCCACATACTCATGTGCAGCCTACCTTATAAGTTGATAGTCCTGCATTCAATTAGTACTTCTACTATCCCTTCTTCTCTTTCCATCTCCTTTTTTCTATATACATATTATATTTATCAAAAAATATCATTTTAAGAAATAAGGCTGTCTTGGATTATGTACAAACGTATAAGTGCAGTATCCAAACAAAGAAAGATAGTAATCAAAATAAAATGACATACAAAATTCGTACGATCTCGTATTTCTTTAGTTAATGTTGTACATTTGTATCATTTTCAGGTATATATTCATTCGTATAAGTGCTGTATGTCTGTAGAATCTGTTGCGAATGAAATTAGTAGTAAAGAAGTAATAGATTAAACCCTGGTAGTTCCTTTTATGTTCAGTCTGCCCACAGTTGCTCTTTTCATTTATACAGTGGATATTTATGATAATTCAACTGCATAGACGTTCTACATAAATATCCACTTTATAAGATTAAAACTTGCGTGACGGGGCAGTTTTACATGAACGTTACTTTTCATGTGCTCTTGTCGCATGAAATACGTGTCGTACAGTTATACAACTTCGAAGGTACATCCAGCTATATGTGTGTTTACTGTCTGTACAATTTCCTGCTACTGCAATTTGTAGTGTTGAAATTACAAATTTTAACGTTATACCGAGTGACGTAGTTTCAGTCCACGAACAGCGGAAAAGTACTGTAATTGTCAGGAAGAAGAAATATAATAAGGATTTCAAATTACCTTTAAAGTTCGTTGCAAATCGCTAAATACTCTCATTGTCGTACAGTGTATGAATAAAGTCTCATCGCTGTATGTGGCATTTATTTTCGATTCCTATTGTTCATGACGTCATGAACCATGTCTCGTATGTGATCCTTCACCCTAGAGCAACTGTTACCTCACGGTAAGGAATATGTGTACCAAATTTGGTTGAAATAGATCCAGCGGTTTACGAGGAAATTTGCGACATTGGCGCGTGATGCAGCAGTTTTTCTGGCATCTCATTGTTTGTGACGTAAAATATGTCTTGTACACTTACGCCTACCGTTATATTGGTATGGAGGTCACGCGTGAGAAATTTCATTAAGAATGGGACACAACTCCAGATTTGTATGCAATAGTACATACACAAAACGCAGAACACACGGACATTTTGCTCTATATATACAGAAATATGACCTCGTAGATAACATTGGAAGTTCAGTTAAGCTTTTTGCGGATGTTGCAGTAATTTATCGAGTAATCGCAACAGTATGAAAGGATAACAAAATTCAGGGTGATTAGCCATCTATTGATACTTAGTGCAGGAAATGGCAATCAAACCTTCACAAAAGTGAGTGAAATGTTCTGCTTTTTCATTGAAAGAAATATCATTTACTATGAAATCACACACCAGGACAATCACTGTAAACAGTTACTTCCATAAAATAGCGGACATTAGGGGCGATTTGAAATGAAACGACTGTATGAAAACAGTAGTGGATAAGGGAGATGCCAGACAGATTTATTGGAAGAATTCTCAGGAAATGCAGTCAGTCAACAAAGCAAGTGGTTTAAAAAAATCTCGTTTTGCTAGCGGTGGAATATTGCTCAACAGTGTGGGATCAGTACCAGGTCGGGGTAAGAGATGACACAGAGAAGATCCAAGGCAGACGAAACGCATCGTTATGGGCTCATTTAATAACGGCAAATGCGTTATTTAGATTGCTAAGAAACTCCAGTTGCAGGAGAGACATTGTTTATTGTAGTATGGGTTTCTGTCAAAGTTCCGGGAACGTTTGTTTGATGAAGAGTCAGCCATTATATTGATGCCTCCAACGTATATCTCGGGAAGCGCCCACAGGGATAAAATAGACAAGGCATACAGGCAATAAATTTCTCCGCACTCTACTTGGAAAGTATCCTTCTCCATACATCGTATAGTGACTTTCGGTGTATGGGCGTATATATAGATTTATTCAGGTGAAACGAACAACATTTTTTGTTTACTTTGTTTGTACTCTTTGTAGTTCTATGGACTAAAGTGCTTGGAAACTTCTTCTTTTTTTTCTATTAATTGACTTTTTCCTGAAGTTCAAAACGAATCAATAATCTCGATCTATATAAAAACGAAAGGACACTCATTCACTCACTCACTCACTGACTAAACACGAAATCGCTAAAACTACTGTATCTATGAAGTTTAAATTTGGCAGGAATGTATTTTATAGGGCCGGCCGCGGTGGCCGAGGAGACTGAGACACTCCAGTCACGGTCTGCACGGCCACTACGGTCGGGGGTTCGAATCCCCCCTCGGGCATGGATATTTGTGCCGTCTTTAGTCTTAGCTAGTTGATAAGTAGTTTGTAAGCTTAGGGACTGATGACCCCGTAGTTAAGTCCCATAAGTTCTACAAACATTTGAACATTTTTATTTTATAGGTAGAAGACGTCACCTAAGAAACGATTCTGCGATAGTGCCGATAGTTCAGGAGATATGACGTCATAAATAATGGAAACGTCCCCGTGTTTGGGCACGTGATAGTGTGACTTTATCAGTCCACAGTTTGAGACGAAGAGCACTTAGCGACTTGCAACAATCTTTAAACATAATTTCAAACCTTTAGGAACTTTTTTCTTGCTGACAACCACAGCAAAATAATGAAAGAAAAAAGTTTGTCGCCTACTACTTTTTCGGCGTTCATACATAAAATTACGGCATTTGTCATGACGTTACAATTTATTACTGGTACATTATTAATTGTATTCGTGAGAAATGTTAGACAGTATACCAATGAACGAACGTTTGAAATTTTGCCATGAGATGAGATATAGATTCATAAAAATATTCTTCAAGCATGACGTTTCGAGTTATTATCCAACTAGCTCCCTTTTATATACAGGTTAATCTTGCATTTACTCACTCAGTCACTAACTAAACAGGAAATGTCTAAACTATTGCATCTATGAAACTGAAATTTTATTGGTATGTAGTTCATAGGTAGAAGATGCCAGCTAAAAAAGTACTTTGCGGGAGGTCAGAATTAAGATGCATAGCAGAGAATAGTTTCCTACAGAGTTACGAAATGTACAGTTTCATTCCGATATTCACGAAATTTTGCACGCTTGACTTACAAAACAAGAGGAAGGTCTCCGCCAACATAAAGTTTCATACCTTGCAACATAAAATTGGGTCCCTAAATCCCTTGGTCGCGCCATAACTTGATAACGGTTCGATTTCACACATCATTTTATGTTGTTTTCGTTATTCTCAGAACAATGGTTGTTTGAAATACAACTGAAAGATTTGAGAACAACAAAGTGCGTTTCTCAGTGTGACCCTGTGTTTGTATTTCATAAAAAATCTACAGTTTTGTTCCGATACTGATGAAATTTTGCACACTTGACCTTAAAAACAAGAGAAATGTCACTGTCTGGATAAAATTGCGTTCGGACTTTAACGAAATGCATAGTTTTGCTCCGATCTTGATGAAATTTTGCATACATGACCTTTAAACGAAGAGGAAAGTCACTGGATACATAAATGTTTGCATAGTACTAATGACAGAGGGCACCTTGCAAAAAAACTTTGCCGAGAGAGGAAAGGTGGAACGATCGAGAGATGGAGGAGAGAGAGAGAGAGAGATGGATGCATAGAGAGGAGGGGAGAGTGTAGAATAAATAAACATCCGGGCAACGCAGGGTTTACAGCTAGTGGTGTTATATACCCACTGTTTCAGTTACTGTTGTTAAATAACAACCTCATTTTTACGCCCGGAGATACTGCACTTAGCAGTAGTTAATAATATGACGTGGTTTTGCATATTATACTCGGTAACTGAGACGAATAGCTCATAAGATGACAAATGTACTGCCGGCCACCTAAATGATCGAAAACGCTGCGCCATATCAAGTGAAGAAGATGACTTCTGCACTGAGTGTTGCCACTATTGCTGCCAATAGCTATTGTTGGACGCTTCGCCACAAAACGTATAGCATTCCAAGTTAATTCCACATCTTGTGACTGTTTGTAGATATGAAATGTAGGAGCGTAATACACTTTCTCCTCACGTACATTGTGTGATATACAGATTACTACTATCACGCGAAAGGTGGAACCTACAACAGTTTCTTTCCAACACTGTCGCTGGGCGAACAGTATAACTCACCTGTCAGGCATAACATTAGACTTTATTACGCCTGTAACAGTAACTGCACTCACCACAAAAATTTAAACTGTATTCACGTAAAATTGTATCATTGCACATCACACAGTTCGAGAGATACGACATCATGATGTTTTAATTTATTAATTCTGCGTTATTTTATATATGCTCAACACAACAGTTTATATGTACCCGCAGTATCACTGTACAGTATACAGTTCAGAATATAAGACATAATAAACATTGAGCTGTCGGAAAAGAAGTTTCAGGGTAAAATTCGTTGCCAACACATACTGATAAATACGATACATACATTTGAAATCGTGTATGGAGTCTTACGATGTAAACAAGCATAAGATCATAGGAATGCAGTGTATGTGCCAACGCATCTATTAAATGTCATCTTATAAGCCACTTAGTGGGCTGGGAATTGAACAGTGCTTGTTCTCGATAAAATCTGTAATTACCGATCGGATTTCCATACGGTTTACACCAATGGAATATTGATTCGTGGGGAAGGTTTAGATGTGTCAAGTAAAAATCCGCGGAGGAATAAATCCTACTTCTGCATCCATACTCGCAAGCCACCTCACGGCGTGCGACTGGGAGTACGTTGTGTACCATAGACATTTCATTCTTCTATTCCATGCATTTGTGTTTCGTGGGAAAAAAGTCTAGCGGTTAGCCTACGTGTGAGCATTAACCCAGGTACGGCTTACGTCTTTCCGAAAGGTCGAGAACAGGGAACTTACTTTGTCATTCTCTTTTTTCAAGAATTATCGCATAGTGTCGCATTTTATTTCTTTGAGTTACCTGCTCCCATTGCATATCAATTTTAGCTTGTATTGGTGATTGCAAAGTGGTTGGATACAGCTTCGAAGTTGAGGTTGACATGGAAAATACTGAAGTCTTCCTCGTTGTTGGGTTTGTATTTTTTTAACATTTTTTTTAATTTTGGGGCGTTAATATGTAGATACTTCATTTTAAACGATATTTTAATAATAATGTGCAAGTTATCCCGAATAAATTACGTTTAATGGTCGTTTCCCAATACTGCGTACTACATACGTGCAAAACTGAACAATTAAAAACGGAACAATGTGGCGTCTTCGACCACGGATGGTAAGTCTTAGACAACATTAATATGCGCAACGGACACGCCCGGGAAATAGGGGAAACCAGAAACACTAATATTTATTGCTCTGTCGAAAGTACTCCCAAAGGGCACAACGACACTGATTAACTTCGATAATGAACGGAGAAGACAATCTGACTGCGACATAAATTTAAAAAAAAGGAATACTGACTTACCTAGTATATTCTTATTTTAGTATTAAAATATGCAGAAATGATAGGTGGATAGTAATTACGTTAGACAATAATTATAAATGAAGAAAATAAAAGGAAGGGGAAACTAACTACAAAAATAAGAACGAAGAAAGCGAATTTGAGATCATTATATTCTTAAGAAAATATTAAGTAGAAACATATAACAGAAAATTAAATTAACGTCATCCATCAGAATAATGGCGTGCTGCAACACAAACTTAACGACTGTCTTCACCAACAGCTTCTCCTTACCGCTACAGACATCATCGGGTTGAGCAACAGGCAAGTAACTGCTCTATCTCGCAGTCAGAGCGCTTACTCTACAATCGAACTTCCAAAGATTACTGCGCCATTTACGACACATATCTGTGACCAGTTCAGAAAATTCAATACATAAAAAATTCACGTACAATGCAGATTTATGAACAGTATTAATAATACTTCATTTAAAACTTCCGAACCGGCCGCGGTGGCCGAGGAGACTGAGGCGCTTCAGTCACGGTCTGCACGGCCACTACGGTTGGGGTTCGAATCCCCCATCGGGCATGGATATTTGTGCCGTCCTTAGTTGTAGGTAGTTCATAAGTAGTTTGTAAGTTTAGGGACTGATGACCCCGTAGTTAAGTCCCTTAAGCTTAACAAACAACAAAACTACCGAGGTCATAAGCCGTGGTCGATTGGTAAAATTTTCCCCTCACGTTTCATCTTCGGCTGTGGAAGACATCTTCAGAGGTTGAGTGGCCACTCTACCTTTGAAGATGTCTTCCGCAGTCGAAGATGAAACGATTCAAGCTCGTCCAGCGTGGCGGGATGCGTCGGGCAGACCATGTCTTTCAGTGTGCCCCACAAATAAAGTCACAGGTAGTCAAATACGGCGAATATGGAGGCCAATCCATTGCTGCACCAGTAAATTTGGGGTATTCCAATGCAATGACTCGATTCCCGTAGTATTCCTCAAGAAAGCGAAACACTTGTTCGGTCCGATGTGGTCGGGATCCATCTTGTATAAACCATTCAGTACCTGGTCGATGCTCTAACTCTTGCTGTGTGGCGACAAATTGTTACAAAATTGCAACGTAACGTGTACCAGTGACCGTTTCTTGAATGAAAAAGGGCCAATAATGCCTCTGATCCATACCACAGCCTACACAGTAACTTTAGGAGAATACAGGGGTTTCGCTTCACACCAATATGGCTTTTCGGAATCCCAAAATCGCCAGTTCTGCTTATTCACGTATCCATTCAGGTGGAAGTGTACTTCATCTGTAAACCAGATGCAGACAACATCAAATCGATCTCTATCAATCATTGTGAGCATCTTATTAGCAAAGGCAACCCTTTGCTGCACAGCTCGTATGGGTATGGCCTGGTGCGTTTGAATTTTGAATGGAAACATGTGTAGGCTCTTTCTCAGTATTTTCTGCGTGCTGGAACGCTTCAAACTAGTATCAGATGCAATTCTACGGACGGATGACATTGGATTTCGCTGAATAATTCCAGAAACTGTGGCGGTATTTTCAGGCGTAACTGCGGTTTGCTTGCAGCCAACATGCCCCACTAGGTCATCAGTTCCGCTGCCTGTTCGTTGAAATTTTACGAAGAGCGTACGAATGATTTTCGCATCCGGTCCTTTTGGAACATTAAATTATGCTTGAAAACTTCGCCTTGTAACTGTAGGACTCTCTTCTAACCTGTGGTAGTCTAGCACCAGAGAAACGCGTTTTTCAATGGAGTACATAATTTTAATCTCTTCCTTCGGTACGCTAACCTCCTTTCACGTTACAATAGTGGAACTGATCGCTCTGGGCTTCGGATCACTATTCATACTATTCATAACGTATGGCGATTACAGCGCCATCTGTTAGCAGCTTTTGTAATTATTATTTCCAACTGTTGTATAAACTTCTTACAGCTTTCACAATAAACATACCGTTTCCTGGATACCTCTATCGATCTTTGTTTTCGAGATACTTAATTTTGAAATCAGTGAGTCCTTTTCTGGACACACTGTATCTTTCCTATGTTACGATACGACGCCATTTTACTATGTCATAGCTAAATAATAAGTTATAACATGTTGTAGGTGCATATATCATACTATATGTTCTACCTAAAAAGTTTAAATGACTCAAGATATAGCGTAGCTTTTAGCGTCACTAACTGCGGAGCAGTTCACTTACTTCCGAATATTATTCTTCTCTTTTGGTTCCTAAACTTTCCAAGGCCTTTCATATTTTTATAAGAACAAATCTGTAAAACTCAATGTTAGTTTTTATAACACTTTCATTCCCACATTCATCTTTGGAAAAATTAAAACTAAGTGTTTTCTGTATTAGTACAGTGCACTGAACATCATTTTTTTTAACTTTCATCGTTTTTTTTTATTTTTTTATTTCACATATATTAAGAGAAACACAGACACTTGTATCGTGGTATTTTATTACTTGGTACGTTATTCTGTTGATAGTTAGCACAATCAGATCGACAATGCTAGCATAATCCTCGCAACAGCATCAAAGACAATTCATTGCTGAAATAAAAGAACATGAACTACAGTCACACTCAAACTCACTGCCATGTACAGGCGGCAACATATCACAATCTACAACACAGACAGATTAATGCCTCAGAAAGTGGCTACACGCCATAACAAATAGCGAAATGTCGTACTAGAAGCCTCTTGTTCATCAACAGCAAAGTGATTGTAAGGATTGATACACAAAATAAAATATAAATCAGCTTTTAATGCATTGTTGTCTAGGAACAACACTGGGAATTAAAGAGTAAAGAAGACTGATTTGCACGGTGGTTACGTGCTGTGGAGTAGATGATTGTAAATAACAGGTTTGCGTCTACAGTCTCCCACTGGTTTTTAAAGATTTCGTTTAACTATGGTTTATGGATCCTTTTATTAATTTAATACATTGATAATATACATTAATCGACGTTATTCATTATAAACAAGAACGAAATCGTTAGACGACAGAATTTATTGAGATTTTCCTGCTATGGAACGTGAACCAATGAATTTCAAGACAGTACCATTCGTGGCTCTGTTTTACTCACGCCGTTCAAAATCTGTTATTCATTACAGTGGTGGAATAGTTCACCTTCACACGGCAAAGAGAAGATGGCTGTCGTGTAGCCATGGAAGCAGATGCAGTAGAGGAGGTACAATACAATAATAAAATCAAAAATTATCATAACAAATATTTTCGTTCTGAGGCGTTGGCCCGCATGTATAAACAAGATAAATGTATCAGGCAGAACATACTCTCTCCGAAGGGATTCCAAATAAATTTTTGAATATGCAAAACACGTACAACGTGGAAAATAGGGATATAAGAGAGCAAGATAAGTGGTGCTGGTGTAGATAACATATTTGACCCTTGATAATTTCGTTTTAATTGTTTTCTACCAAAAGTGGGTTCTCGTTGATTTTGTTATCACGGTTAATTGCTTTCAGATATATGCACCTTATTTGTTTTTCTTGACAAAATTACAACGGGCGCTGGAGAGCGCTGCGGACGCAAGTCACGTGAACAGCACGTTCCGTAGGATGGGGCTGATCGTTTCTGACCGTAAAATAGCTACAAAGACGGCATAAGTTAAAGTCGTTTGTAAATCTAGGGACGGATGAACATAGCAGTTTGGTACATTACATTCACAGACATTTGAACTTCGTCAACAGGTGTTCAACACTGTCAGAGGTAGAGGCGAAACTTTTGTGTTGAGCAGTCAAGTACCCATGGTATCTATCGCTTTTCGCTATCGCTAAACTGAAAAATCTTCCTATCTTTCCCCGTATTTCTTTTTATAGGTGTATTCACTGATGATGCAATGGTCTTATAATCGCTGATTACATGTTGTACGCTGAGTCAAAAATTTATTCCGACGAGTCGACACTCTATATAACTACTAGTGCTAATTTTCGGCTATAGAACTTACCACAATATTGCTCGATTGTCTTGCCACCCATCTTAAAAGCACGTTAGTCTCCCATTCTGAATCTCCCACTAAAACGATAACATGACAAGGAAATCTACGGGAAATATTTTCCAAATTCTCCTCAGATGTTCCGCCACTAATGATTGCTGAGCCATATGGTCTGCAAAAACTTCCAATGACTACGTCCGTTAATCTTTTAACGCAGACCTCCACCCAAATTATTTCACATTTCGGAAATGTAATTTCACTCTATACAATAGAATTTTTTATTTCGTTATAAATACACCTGCACCTTCTTGTTTGTAGACTGTCATGGTCATCACTCCCTAGACTTTTAAACTAATTGACTACCTTTAACTGAGGACAAAAGACATACACACACACACACACACACACGCACACACACACACACACACACACACACACACACACACAGGGGACGAGCGGCCAGTCCGTAGCGTGACGCCTTAGACCACGCGGTTACTCCTTGCGGAACCCCTTCAGTGCTCACCCTACCTCAGCGATCATGTTTCTGTCTGTTGAGTGAGCTTTCCATTCCTAACAATGTTTGGGCATTGACAATCTAAATACATTGACATTTCCCTTAACGGAAACTTTACAATAGAGGATTCCTATGAATTGCGAACATTTTAAAACACCTGCAAAACAACATTAGCCCTTATTCTAAAAATTATTACGAAATGCAGACATTTTCAATGACGGACACAGTAATATGTCCACCAACAACAATCGAAACATCCAAATAACGGATAGCGTGAAAGAATCAGCGCACTCATGCATGTTAAAAGTGCGTCAATTCGGGCGTGTGTTGGTCGAAGCTTTATCGCGTTCCTTGTTCGTACTGCATGGTTTCATGTAATTGCCATATATTGGAACTTCTTGAAAGTGCAGTACGTTCATGAATGCTCCATGCAGCGTAGACGTAGCGCTGTCGAAACCCACAATGAGAGCGCGGCGCCAGAAAGTTTCCGCCTGTTGTCGGTACATCAGACGAGGACGAGCGTTTAACAGCAAACGCTCTGTTGTGTTGCCGCGTGGACTTGGGTAGGACAAGGGAGAGGCGATGGATGTAACGAATGTTTTCATTCGGTAGCTGCCACAGCCTGGTTTCAAAAGTCAAAAGCTTTGTCTAATGCCTCTTCAGTGTTGTTTTGACATTCGTCTGTGTGTTTTCCATTTAAAGTTTTCCTCGCTCTACATGTTTTCAAATGTCCAGAGATAAAGAAAAAAAAAAATAGAAAAAAATTCATTCTAGTGTCGGTAAAAAAATTTAAAAAAATATTAAACAAAACAACAGCTGAAAGTTACTACGGGCGCTAAACTGAAAAATAATGTGATCTCGTTGCAACAAAAGCTTCGCCTTTTGTTTGCAGTACAATGATGCTGGTGACCCACCCGCGAAAGTTGCTGGGATTTAAAAGTCGGTATGAGTGCGATTAATGATTGTAAAACAAATCGATCAGAAATTGAAACATTCAAGCGTCAGGTATCACAATGGAATCTTCAAAAACAATTAGAAAAGTTTCACATCCTCAGTTAGAAGAGCCTTTATTTTTGTGGCATGAACAAATTAGAGCCAAAGGCGTGCCAGATTCAGGTCCTCTACTTCGTCAAAAGCGATGAATTTTTATGAGATGATTGAAGGAAAGGAGCAAAACTTCCTCGGAAATGGTGGGTGGCTTCAACGGTTCAAGAAGCGGCGTGGCATTCGCACGTTTTTCAATCATACAGGGGACTTTATGGCGAGATTTTCGTTATTCGAACCGACCGCCACCCGATCATTCCGGATAAACGGTTTACTGTTTTGTATTTTATTCTTTTCTTAACAGCTGGCACTTCTTGAGAACGGACAATATTTTTTTTCCGATTGGTGTCCGTTATTCAGAAGTTTTACCGTATTCTTTGACGCCGGCCGCGGTGGCCGAGCGGATTGAGGCACTCCAGTAACGATCTCCACGGCCACTGCGGTCGGGGTTTCGAATCCCCCCTCTGGCATGGATATTTGTGCCATCCTTAGTTTAACCCTAGGAGCACCCAGGTATTTTAGGTTACACGGAGCACCAACCAAGGGCAAATTTTGCCCGTCTTACAAAAAAGCTGTAAATCTTGTAAAAATATTTTTATTTTAAGTAATTCTGTTTCCAATGTAACATCAGTTTAATTATTGGCAGGAAGTTTCAAAAACTGAAATAAAAAACTTGTAGAAATATGTTTTAAGGTACAAATTGAAAAACTCTCTTCACTTGGAAATAATACTAACATTTACAGATGACATTTACCTACTGCACACAAAATGGTTGCTTCTGAATGTCTCTTGCACAGATGTAGACCACAGCTTGCACGTGTTAACTTGGCTTTTGTGATGTCCCTGGCTCTCTGGTTACTTGCATTCTTCAAGCATATGTATGATCTTGCTTTCCTATTTTGTTCTTCATCTGCAGCAATTTTGGTCACCTCTAGCTTCTTTCCAAGGATTTCTCCCATCGCAAAAATAATGGGCAACTGGAGTCCTTTCAAGTCCCTGGATTGCTGCTCTACATGTGGTTTCAAAAGTTCAAGGCCTAATTCGTGGAGATACAGTTTCCTCACATTTGATTTCCCTTCATTCCACTTAGGCACATTCATCTTGAACAGTGTGTACGAGTTTATTGCAGCTATATCACGTAGGCTGTAGAACATGGACAGTGGCCATCTTCTCGAACCCCTTTTTGTAGAGTACGCCCTAGCCATTTGATCTATGGCATCCACTCTTCCCTTTGTGTCATTATAGTATAGGTTTATATGGGATTTCTTCTTTGGTGTATCATCGTCTACTCCTGCATCAGGATGTTGTGTTGACATCATCAATAGATTTTTTTCCTTTGTGATGTAAGAGACAATTGTTACTGGAGGCTTCTTAGTGGATGGATCAGTGAATGCAAATTTGGAGGAATACAGCTATCTACCTGCTATCGTCTTAAGTTCTTGTGGTATATGTTTTTTGTTGGATTTGAATATCCAAATCAATATGAATTTGTAATCTTTATACAGAATGTCCGCTAATTCCACAGAAGTGTAGAAAGGGTCAGTTGTGATATTGTAGCCTGTATTGGCTCCACCAGTCTCTTTACAACCTCAAGAGGACCTCGTTCACTGGCAGGTCTACTGTATTTTCCAGCATACACTTCCATTTTTATAATTTATCGTTCAGTTGCACTACTAAGAATTCTAACAAGTATACCATATTTTCCAGATTTGTCTTTGAGAAAAACTTTAAAAGGACAACGACCTCTGAAAAGACATAGCATTTCATCAATCGTATTGCGAGATCCACTTCTTTAGTACCTTGGTGTTTCAAAAACTTCACGTAGCGGCGCAAATTTATCACTTACACGTCTCTCTGTCCTGGTTCCTTTATCATCAAAACGAGGAATATTCAATAGCCGATATGCTCTTGTCTTACTCATAGTGCCTCTATAAATTTGGCCATAAATCAGATAACAAAATACTGGTGTCCTGGTAAATTACCATTAGAATTAAAATTCCCATCAAAGTATATATTTCAGTTTCGTCAACAGTAGATATATTTTAAAATATATATAAAAGCCCGTGCTTGGAGGTTGTAGGGGGCACGAACAATTATGGTCGCATGGACTACCAACACAGGGCAAAATGTGCCCTTGGCCATACAATTGGTAAATTTTGTTATCAGTTTTTAAAATTGTAACCATGTAAATGTGTAGGGTAGTAATTTATAAGGTGAGAGACAAATAGAAAAAAGCCCATAAACATTGAACGATATTAATTATGATTTTTTAATAAAGGAAAAGGTACGGGCAATTTTTGCCCGTGCTTGGTGCTTGTAGGGTTAAGATAGTTGATAAGTACTTTGTAAGTTTAGGGACTGATGACCCGGTAGTTGAGTCCCATAAGCTTAACATTTGAACTTTTTTTTTTTTTTTTTTTTTTTTTCGTTGACAAAGTTTTATCAACGGTTTTATGAACGGTACGCAGCGCATAACATACGAACAATCATACATAATTTTTTTTTAATTTTAAGATTACAATGGTTGATATACTTCGTTGTACAACAGTTTTGTTCACCTACTAAGTACTGGCTAATTAAAACGTTATGCACTTGGGTATTCATTGTCTGGATGTGTGCTTCACTTCACATGAGGTACGTAGCACGCTCGGTCGCGGGGACGCACAGTGTTTGGGGGTGGCGTAGCGTTGCCAGGCGCCCGGCGTCTGGCGGCGGCGCTGATGGAGACGGCGGCGCCGCTCAACAGGCGGCCTGTTAATTACGGCGGCCGCCGCCGCGAGCGCTGCCGTCGCCGCCGCCGACGCCGGCCGCCTGTTCGCCGATACACCACACGCCGCAGCTCGCGGGCCATTTGCCTAATGGAATGACCGCTCCCCGCTCTGCGGCCAATCTCGTTGGGCTTTTTTCCCCCCTCCTTCTACCCTCGCGGCTAGCGAATTTATTTCCGCAGCCGACAAACGGCCGGAGTTCATTCTC
Organism: Locusta migratoria; assembly: GCA_026315105.1. Classification (NCBI taxonomy): domain Eukaryota; kingdom Metazoa; phylum Arthropoda; class Insecta; order Orthoptera; family Acrididae; genus Locusta; species Locusta migratoria. The sequence goes on from CM048748.1 coordinate 40,177,814, forward strand.
TGCAAATGTGCCGGCGCTCCTAGTTACTTTTCACATTAGCAGCATTGGTTTACGATTCGCGCCAAGATCGAACTGTTTTAATTCGTGTCACGAGCTGTAACTCCGAAGTCTCATTTGAATTTTACGAGTGTGAGCGTTTCCACCCGCGGTTCACACTGGTAACTGTGTTTGCGATAGGATACACTGTCTCCACAAATTGTCTCACTCTAACTTTTAACCCTTTAATACATAGTGTATCGGATCAGTTGCGTATCTTATTTGTTCCACTACCTCTCAAAATGATCAAAATTTTACCACAAATTCATTTGTAGCTGCTTGTGTACATATATGCTAGTTGCTCGTCCTAGAAATTATGAATTGCAGAGTCCTACTGAATCATTTCGGAAGTCAGCTGCATGCAGTTACTCATAACATATACTTTTGTTTACATTAGTATTCCTCTTTTGTCATGTACAAGTAGTAAATCACATACAACTGTTGCATAATGAGCTACTTTTACAGGCATAATAGTGACATTTACTACATCGGTTACATCATGGAAGAACTATATAGCTGACCAGCTATGAACTTTTTGTTTCTAGTAGTTTTAAGGAATATTTTTCTCGGAATATAAGCACTCTACATTAATCGAGGTACTTTTTATAGCTTCAAAAATAAAAACTTATGCATTGAAGGGTTAACTACAATGATTACCACCGGACTGAACGACACTTTAAAAATCGCTTAAAATTAATTTTGGATTCGCAAAGTGGAAGTACAGCATTTTAAATTAAAATCTTGTAAATTAACGTTTTCTACGGAGACCAGTTACGATGAGGGATCCATCAGTGCATTGTGCATTTACAATTTTATTAATCCTTAAACGGTTATTAGCAGTGACCTACAAGTAGTTACAGATATCAGGAATAACCGTGTAAATAAAATTAGCGCATTATCGTATACAGGGCATCAAATGTCCAGTTACTTAAAAACAAATATTGCAGGTTCAGATTAAACAATGTACGTCCTGACGGACGTGGATATTTAAACATCAACCGTACTGAATAAAGATATGGACAGACCATCCTGGCATCCACTTGGACAATCTACTAAGTCCTGCGATATGTTGCTACATTGTAATAGCTTGAAAGTAATATAATATTGTGATGCGGAGAAAATAGCTAGGTAATGACTATTTAAATATTTGGAACTGTTGACACAGTTTGTATTTTGAACTCCTAGAGTACCTATTGTTTCTCACTTTCTTATTAACAAGCCACTAAGACGCTTTCCATTATGCACTTAAAAATTCAGGATACCTCAGAAAGACTACAGAGAAAGATAGTTCATGTTACCAGGACATGTTAATAACTATGTTCTGCAGAAATGATTAACGTTGCAGTCACCTCGGTTCAACTTGTGTTAGCCGGCCGCGGTGGCCGAGGAGACTAAGGCGCTTCAGTCACGGTCTGCACGGCCACTACGGTCGGGGGTTCGAATCCCCCCTCGGGCATGGATATTTGTGCCGTCTTAGGATAAGCTAGTTGATAAGTAGTTTGTAAGTTTAGGGACTGATGACCCCGTAGTTAAGTCCCTTAAGCTTAACAAACATTATATATCAACTTGTGTTATGTTGGCAATTAGGCACAGCATCAGCCATGGACCCTTATAAATTGTTCCGTGCATTGAATCGTATAAGTCGCAAATAACCATGCATACTGCATTCACATGGTTCCAAAGTTCATCCGTGGCGTTTGGTAATAGTTCATAGCGTAGCTCCCTCGTTTCTTGTCCCATACATTTTCGATTATCGAAATGTTCGGTAATCTGGCAGGACAAGGCAGGAGGCTGGCATTCTGCGACACCGAGATGACACGTGTTCGCGCTGCAAAACGTGCTCGTGCATTGTCATGTTGAAAAATGACGTCTTCTACATCTACATCGGATACTCTGCAAATCACATTTAAGTTCCTGGCAGAGGGTTCATCGAACCACCTTTGTACTATTCATCTCCCATTCCCTAATGGGGGGCGGGAAGAAAGAATATTAGAATCTCTCAGTTCGAGCTCTGATATCTCGTGTTTTATTCTGATGATCATTTCTACCTATGTAGGTGGGAGTCAACAATAAATTTTTGCATTCGGAGGAGAATGTTGGTGATTGGAGATTTGTAAATGCCTCGGTGGAGTAGCCGAGCGGTGTGAAGCACCTCGCTGCGGAGCACGCGGTTGCTAGCCGTGGAGGTTCGAGTCCTCCCCGGAGCCTGGGTGTGTGTGTTTGTCCTTATGTTAGTTTACCTAAGTTTAAGTAGTTTGTAAGCTACGGACTGATGACCACGCAGTTTGCTCCGATAGATTTACAAACATTTGATTTTTTAGATTCTTAAATAGATTTCGCCGCACCGATAACCGCCGTTGTTGTAATGATTGTGTGTGTGGGGAGGAGGGGGCGGCTTGCTGAAGGGATAAGACAACGGATTGCAGGATTACATTTTTGTAAGTCTAACTGGTAATTGAGCGTCGGACACGCACCAACCTGGAATAGCAGTCCAGAGTATAAGGCTCTGAGTTGGCACTGTTACGTTTTGCGCGAATGCGGTGACTGTGGTGTCACCGCCCCCCCCCCCCCCCGCCCCGCCCCACACACACACACAATCTCGCCCTGTGGGGAAGTGGAGAACCAGGATACGGCCACATTTTCAAACACCCCTGCCGTCCAAAGGTAGGCAGAGTGATAAAAGCCACACACGTAACTAATGCGAGATAAACGGCAAGGAATGGTACCAATGATAGTGTACAATGCGTTACACTGTAGCGGTAGAGGCGATGAGGACACAGATATGTACTGTAATGCCATTAGAATGAATTAGTGTCGATCTCCTCGGGAGGGAGGGTGGCAGGAGTTGACGGTGCATTGTCGAAAGACATCGCCTCTAACAGGGAGAAATCTCCCAGATGGATGCATTACATTATTTTGTAGCAACAATGCGCACACTTTTGTAGTAACTGATCTAACTTTGCAGAGCTCTCATACGTGTATGCCGCGGGCCGACATAATTATATTGTTAAACATTTCTGTAGAACATCCTCAAGTACACGTGTTATGAATCAGATTTTCTGACCTCGAATCCTTCAAGGCGTTTTAGTTTTCTGTGCGAGTGTAGTACTGAAATATCAGAGCTTGCACCGTTCAGTGTAGTCAACCAAAGAGGCGTTATGTTACGCCATGTAGCATGCCCGCGCCTAGACCGTGGAAGTGCTTAACCCTCTCAGTCCTACATAATGAAATCGGCTTTAGAGAAACTAAATTTCAGTGTTATCTGTACTAATATCGTGCAGTAAACATCAAAATATGTGTTTCAAAATTTTTGTCCAACTATTGATTTCATATGTCATGTATTTAATATACAACACATACGTTTGTATCGAGGTATTTTATTACTTGGACGTTATTTTGTTGATAGTTAACACTGCCAGATCAATAATTCTAGCATAAACTACGCCATAGCACCAAAGACAAAACCATTCACAGCTGGAATAAAATAAAAGGAACCTCACTCACGCTCATATTCTCAGCCACGTACAGGCGGCTACGCAACATAACCTCTAAGAAGAACAGATTAATGCCTCAGAAGTGGCTACACGCCGTACCAAGAGGCAAAATGTCGTACTAGAAGCATGTTTTTAATAAACAGAACTGCAACTTTAACCCTTTATTGGGCACACACAGAAATCACGAGAAGAACAGGTGTTATATTACTTAACATTATATATCAACTTGTGTTATGTTGGCAATTAGGCACAGCATCAGCCATGGACCCTTATAAATTGTTCCGTGCATTGAATCGTATAAGTCGCAAATAACCATGCATACTGCATTCACATGGTTCCAAAGTTCATCCGTGGCGTTTGGTAATAGTTCATAGCGTAGCTCCCTCGTTTCTTGTCCCATACATTTTCGATTATCGAAATGTTCGGTAATCTGGCAGGACAAGGCAGGAGGCTGGCATTCTGCGACACCGAGATGACACGTGTTCGCGCTGCAAAACGTGCTCGTGCATTGTCATGTTGAAAAATGACGTCTTCTACATCTACATCGGATACTCTGCAAATCACATTTAAGTTCCTGGCAGAGGGTTCATCGAACCACCTTTGTACTATTCATCTCCCATTCCCTAATGGGGGGCGGGAAGAAAGAATATTAGAATCTCTCAGTTCGAGCTCTGATATCTCGTGTTTTATTCTGATGATCATTTCTACCTATGTAGGTGGGAGTCAACAATAAATTTTTGCATTCGGAGGAGAATGTTGGTGATTGGAGATTTGTAAATGCCTCGGTGGAGTAGCCGAGCGGTGTGAAGCACCTCGCTGCGGAGCACGCGGTTGCTAGCCGTGGAGGTTCGAGTCCTCCCCGGAGCCTGGGTGTGTGTGTTTGTCCTTATGTTAGTTTACCTAAGTTTAAGTAGTTTGTAAGCTACGGACTGATGACCACGCAGTTTGCTCCGATAGATTTACAAACATTTGATTTTTTAGATTCTTAAATAGATTTCGCCGCACCGATAACCGCCGTTGTTGTAATGATTGTGTGTGTGGGGAGGAGGGGGCGGCTTGCTGAAGGGATAAGACAACGGATTGCAGGATTACATTTTTGTAAGTCTAACTGGTAATTGAGCGTCGGACACGCACCAACCTGGAATAGCAGTCCAGAGTATAAGGCTCTGAGTTGGCACTGTTACGTTTTGCGCGAATGCGGTGACTGTGGTGTCACCGCCCCCCCCCCCCCCGCCCCGCCCCACACACACACACAATCTCGCCCTGTGGGGAAGTGGAGAACCAGGATACGGCCACATTTTCAAACACCCCTGCCGTCCAAAGGTAGGCAGAGTGATAAAAGCCACACACGTAACTAATGCGAGATAAACGGCAAGGAATGGTACCAATGATAGTGTACAATGCGTTACACTGTAGCGGTAGAGGCGATGAGGACACAGATATGTACTGTAATGCCATTAGAATGAATTAGTGTCGATCTCCTCGGGAGGGAGGGTGGCAGGAGTTGACGGTGCATTGTCGAAAGACATCGCCTCTAACAGGGAGAAATCTCCCAGATGGATGCATTACATTATTTTGTAGCAACAATGCGCACACTTTTGTAGTAACTGATCTAACTTTGCAGAGCTCTCATACGTGTATGCCGCGGGCCGACATAATTATATTGTTAAACATTTCTGTAGAACATCCTCAAGTACACGTGTTATGAATCAGATTTTCTGACCTCGAATCCTTCAAGGCGTTTTAGTTTTCTGTGCGAGTGTAGTACTGAAATATCAGAGCTTGCACCGTTCAGTGTAGTCAACCAAAGAGGCGTTATGTTACGCCATGTAGCATGCCCGCGCCTAGACCGTGGAAGTGCTTAACCCTCTCAGTCCTACATAATGAAATCGGCTTTAGAGAAACTAAATTTCAGTGTTATCTGTACTAATATCGTGCAGTAAACATCAAAATATGTGTTTCAAAATTTTTGTCCAACTATTGATTTCATATGTCATGTATTTAATATACAACACATACGTTTGTATCGAGGTATTTTATTACTTGGACGTTATTTTGTTGATAGTTAACACTGCCAGATCAATAATTCTAGCATAAACTACGCCATAGCACCAAAGACAAAACCATTCACAGCTGGAATAAAATAAAAGGAACCTCACTCACGCTCATATTCTCAGCCACGTACAGGCGGCTACGCAACATAACCTCTAAGAAGAACAGATTAATGCCTCAGAAGTGGCTACACGCCGTACCAAGAGGCAAAATGTCGTACTAGAAGCATGTTTTTAATAAACAGAACTGCAACTTTAACCCTTTATTGGGCACACACAGAAATCACGAGAAGAACAGGTGTTATATTACTTAAATTAAAGCCGCGGTGGAGAGGCCGAGAACTCTAAAGTGCCTCGCTACGGAGGTTCGATTCCTCCCTGGGGCATGGATGTCTGTGTCGTCCTTAGGGTAGTTTACATTAGTTTAAGTAGTTTGTAAGCTACGGACTGATGACCACGCAGTTTGTTCTGATAGTAAAATAAATACATGAAATTAAATTAAATAAACACATTTGAACTTTTCAAAATATTGTATTAGGTTTGTCAGTAACATTGCTCAAAAATTTCGCATGGTGGTACGGTATCAATACTACGGTGTTATTCTTAGGACTGCAGAAATTATTGTATTTTGGAGTATTTCATGTGAAACGCGTGAAAATAAGTCGTTTTTCGGGAAACGTTCAGAACAATCCCATGATTTTCATATTTTATAGTCAAGTATCCCTGAAGACAAAACTTGCAAATTCCTTTTGGCCTATAATCTGCCAAATGAGAATATATATTGTCATATCTGCCATACCATACAACACTGACTGGTACAGGAGATGCTGTTTCGTTTTTCTTTTGGACTTGTTGCCCATTTTGTAGTGGTCTACCAAGCCTCCTCTTCCCAATAAATATGTCCATTTTCAGTCTCTCATATAAGAACCCGTCAGCAATTTTCTTAATAAATCAATTTCAAGGCTTCCTCTTGCCCTTTTATAAATCGTTTTCCATGTATCATAAAAAATATCGTCACAAAATTGAAACAAACATGTACCTCCGTAACTTATGCTTGTAGTGTCCATTATTCAGTTTATTGCTATAATTTTCGCAAAAGATAACGGAACATCACTTTAGTGGGGAGCTTAAATTTTAGTTTTAATCGATGTTTCCCATCCAAGGATGAAACTTGAAACATGTTTCAGAGAAGCACGCGCAATTTTGATATTGCTTGTGAGCAACATTTCCAAATGAAGGGTAAGGATTGATGCACAAAATGCGGTAAAATCAATTTTTAATACGTTGTTGTCCAGGAACAACAGTGGGAATGAAAGGGTTAACATCAACAGTCAAGACACTGCCACAGATTTACGTTATATGTCACGATAGCAGCCCGTCAAGCGCCTGGCAAGATACATTTCGCAGTAAGATATCGATTTTAGAACAGTAGCGTTAAAATTTATTTTAATTTCCTTTTTGCAATAGGGAAGGTAGGTAGTGAAACAAAAGTCAGTAATAACTACAAAATAACTTCACGTTAGTCTTTATTAGTTTTCTAAAAACCATTGGAAGTTATGAAGCGGTACATGGCAGGAAAGTTGATTTAAAATTCTGTTGACATCTACGGCTTTTTAATGAAGAATTTAATTTTCTATTAAGTACAGAAAATGCCTAATAAATAAAAGAAGACCCGATATTTTGCAGAAAGACGTCGGTTTACTACTCAGAGTAGATCGAAACCGGTCGGTTTCGTCACACAATTTTAATTGCCACTGAAGTTTCATATCAGCGCACACCCTGTGCAGAGTGAAAGTCCCATTCTGTACAGACATTGGTTACCAGTGTATATACATCCCATTAGTTGTTTATTCTCTATTTATGTAACACTAAGACCTTACCAAAACAGTACATAGTTTTTTCCCTACCATCCACACTTACATTATGAACCTGTTTTGACATAAGACGTATAGTTTTGTGTTCATTGCGTTAAATGAATTTATAAATTTGCTGTGATAATAAACAGTACTGATATATACCATAGAATTCTGGAGAAGATTTTTGTGGGGATAATTGCAAGTACCTTCCTTCTGTACTTCTAAGAAATTTTGTTTTTCAATAATGACATTTTGAAAAAAATGTTCAAATGTTTGTTACGCTTATGGGACTTAACTACGGGGTCATCAGTCCCTAAACCTACAAACTACTTATAAACTACCTTATACTAAAGACGGCACAAATATCCATGCCCGAGGGAATGACATTTTGATATGTCATCTTTGAAAGTAATGAATGAAATATAGACGGCCATTGTATTTTGGTTCCATCCTTACATTCGCTAAATCAATAGTAACTGGCGTATTCGCGCAAAATCACCTTGCAAATGTGTCGATAAATACATATTCGTTATTAGAAGGCTCTCATCTCCGTAGAGTGAATATTTTCAGTATTATTTTATCACGTTTCCTGCACATTATACAGTTCTGATACATGACCTTCCATATGTCAGGTCGTTTCGACTTCGTGGTTTTTATTGTTGTTTGTTATTTTACTGTGCAGTCTCGACCGTGAATGTATTTTCAGGAGTGTGTCCGAAATATCTGCTAGTACAACGTAGTATTAAAAACAAGTTCTTTCTTTCTTTCTTTCTTTCTTTCTCTTTAGCCGTTTTCCCACACGTTGCAGAGTCGGCTTGTTAATGTGGATTTGGCATTTAGTATTTACGGGGTGGCCGGGTGCCCTTCCTGCCGCCACCCCATGCACTCCTGGAGGAAATGTGTATCCCAAATGTCTGCGTATAGTGCTATACGTGTGAAAGTGTAAAGTGCTACGAAATGTTTGCGAATTGTGTTACTGATGCGGGGCTTGGTTAACAGACCGGTATTCACCAAGGGGATGTGAAAACCGCCTAAAAACCACATCCAGGCTGGCCGGCACTCCGACCCCCTTCGTTAATCCGCCGGGCGGATTCGAACCGGGGCTGGTACGTCTCGCCGTCTCGGAAAGCGGTGCGTTAGATCACACGGCTAACCGAGCGGGTGTAGAATTTAAAACAAGTGCTGGGTGAATTACTGATTGAATTTATAAAATTGTACATAAAAAAAAAAAACACTTCACAGTGGATCACAGTTAAAAACCGCCTACCTTCCCATGTCACATGATACACTAGCACAAGTGGAGAAATACAAGTGTAAAAAGCGTTCTGTTAATTAGTCGACGCCTTGATAGTTGACAACTGTGTCTGGAAGCTTAAAAGCCACCGACAAGTTTAGTGTCAATATTATTGTCAGCATTTATACAATGAAGGAACTGCGCCCAGCTGCGTGGGAGTAGGCGAGCGGTCTGGAGCGCCACGTTACGGATCTAGCGGTCTCCCTGGGGCATGGATGTGTGTGTTGTCCTTAGGTTAGTTTATCTTAGTTTAAGTAGTTTGTAAGACTAGGGACTGATGACCAACGTAGTTTGGTCCCATAGGATTATAAACATTTGGGGGGAATCCGTCTACTAACAGAGTGAGCTCTAGGGACAATTTCTACTGGTGCACGGGTGAAGGTCGGGGTGAGAGTTTAAAATAGGGAAAGTTTAATTTTTAAAACTCACAACCACCAACTGCGAACCAAATTCCTAAACATGCAAAAACACTGGAACTGTGATTGCTACTATTTGACTCGTTTTCTAGGATATGATATCACACGTTCGCAGCTTTCCTTCCCTGCATATGATTAACAAAAAAATTCATAATAAAGTCAAGTTCATGAGAGAAAAGGGTGTACTAACTACTATTTTTGAAAACACGTGAAAGTTCACTTTATGTTGTTTATTTCACAATATTAGAACCCTGTGGCTGATACGTCTGTACGTCGACACATTTATCAAATAAAGTTATAGCTCGTGAGCCCCCAGACAAAATGAATATTTGTCGCAAATTGTTTTGACACTATGTGCCTGTCTCAAATGCCGTTTATGTTCATGCCTATGCGATGACACGTGTTACATTAACAAATCACAGTCACTTTAATTCAATGCGATGCACACCTTGTTCCACTGGCTAAATATTCACAACACACTGTAGCACTCGGTTCAACTTGGTGCAGTCCATGACGAGCAATCATACCTTGGCAATTGCCACACAAAAATCTAAAGTCTCCACCTGGAGATCCACATGCCGACTGTCGTAGAGCGACGCCGCCTGGCCAGCTATCCCCCTTGCTCCCGCCTCGTAACTTCCTGCCCTCGCGCGCACCTAAAGCTCAACTGCCGGGTTTCTTCCCTATGTCATCAACTTTCCCATGTGAGCTGTTCTAACCGACTTGCCAACGTACAGCGCTCAGCCAACACATTCTAAAACTCTACTTAAAATCAAAATAATTACTCTACACATTAAACAAAATTCTTCTTAGTTTTTTATATTGGTACAAACATCTTTGTACTATTTATTATAATTGTGCAATTTCTTATATCACAGATAAATGATTTAGGTGAATACTTCAAGATAAAATACACAAGATTACTTGAAAATAAAATGAGAAATAGTTAATATATTATTTTTATAAACAAACATTGCCATTCTGGTTGTGTAACTGCCTTGTATTCATTGGTAATTTATTACTTTTCATTGTCAATTAAACATATTACGCCAGATATGACTATATCAGCTAATGTATTGTTTACTTATCAACGGGCTATTTTGTAATGAGGGCCTTCAAGGTTCCTAACTGCAACGTATCACTTTAAATGCAAGTAATATTAGAATATTTCATTTCACGCTGTGCACTGCACTGCACCTGGCACTCACCATTGTCCCTCTCTCCCCTCACCGGAAACGAATCTGGAAAATCCTAAGCCGGAACAAGCCACCAACGTCGGTCTGCTTGCTGGCCTCCCGTCAGCTACAAGCACAGATCAAATAACAACGTGGAAAATTTCTGCCTATGCCCTAACTATAAATGTTGTCACCCAACTACGTACATACATTCCTACCATAATTATTAAGATTACAATTGTGTAACATTTGGTGCATTGGCATGGTCAATATTTGCAGTGAACTTCATACTGTTTAATTACAAATGCTATTAATTACCAATATTTCTATTGGGCGGTAAGCTTATACTGGGACATCCCTGAACTACACTCCTGGTCATTAAAATTGCTACACTACGAAGATGGCGAGCTACAGACGCGAAATTTAATCGACAGGATAAAGATGCTGTGATATGCAAATGTTTTCAGAACATTCACACAAGGTTGGCGCCGGAGGCGACACCTACAACGTGCTGACATGAGGAAAGCTTCCAACCGATTTCTCATAAACAAACAGCAGTTGACCGGCGTTGACTGGTGAATCGTTGTTCTGATGCCTTGTGTAAGGAGGAGAAATGCGTACAATCACGTTTCCGACTTTGACGTTGGATTTTAACCTATTGCGATTGCGGTTTATAGTATCGCGAAATTGCTGCTCGCGTTGGTCGCGATCCAATGACTTTTAGCAGAATATGGAATCGCTGGGTTCAGGAGGGCAGTACGGAACGCCGTGCAAGATCACAACGGCATCGTATCACTAGCAGTCGAGATGACAGGCATCTTATCCGCATGGCTGTAACGGATCGTGGAGCTACGTCTCGATCCCTGAGTCAACAGATGGGGGTGTTTGCAAGCCGACAACCATCTGCACGAACATTTCGACGACGTTTGCAGCAACATGGACTACCAGCTCGGAGACAATGGCTGCGGTTACCCTTGACGCTGCATCACAGACAGGAGCGCCTGCGATTGTGTATGCAGCGATGAACCTGGGTGAACGAATGGCAAAATGCCATTTTTTCGGAGAAATCCTGTTTACAGCATCATAATGGTCGCATCCGTGTTTGGCGTCATTGCGGTGAACGCAGATTGGAAGCGTGTATTCGTAATCGCCATGCTGGCGTATCACCCGGCGTGATGGTATGGGGTGCCATTGTTTACACGTGACGATCACCTCTTGTTCGCATCGACGGCACTTTGAACAGTGGCCGTTACATTTCAGATGTTTTAAGGCCCATGGATCTACCCTTCATTCGACTCCTGCGAAACCCTACATTTCAGCAGGATAATGCACGACCGTATGTTGCAGGTCATGGACGGGCCTTTCTGGATACGGAAAATGTTCGACTGCTGCCCTGGCCAGCAAATTCTCCATCCAGATCTCTGACCAATAATTGAAAATGTCTGATCAATGGTGGCCGAGCAACTGGCTCGTCATAATACGCCAGTCACTACTGTTGATGAAGTGTGGTATCGTGTTGAAGCTGCATGGACATCTGTACCTGTATACGCCATCTAAGCTCTGACTCAACGTCCAGGCGTATCAAGACCGTTATTACGGCCAGAGGTCGTTGTTCTGGGTACCGATTTCTCAGGATCTATGCACACAGATTGCATGAAAATGTTATCACATGTCAGTTCTAGTATAATATATTTCATATTCACGGAATGTATATCATTAAAGCGAATGGGTGAAGTTGAAAATGTGTACCGAGATTCGAACCCAAGTCTCCTGCTTTCTAGGTAGTTGCGCTGACCCCCTACACCACTGGGGACACAGCGATCATCACACCTGCACAGAACTACTCAAGCACGCCTCCCGTCAGATACAAATTCGCAACTTTACCCTGCCCACTAGAACTCAAACTCGTAGTCACTTTGTACTAATTCCCGTAAGAATAAGGCCCTAGGAGTCCCTCGGCACAGAAGAAAGGATCATTGCCCGTCATCGGAAAATTTTATAAGTTATACATTTCTCCAATGAATACCCGTTTATCATCTGCATTTCTCGGTGTAGCAATTTTAATGGTCAGTAGTGTAGATAGCGACCCGAGTAGAAAAGCAGCCACGTCGATTTGTGTACTTCAAAAGTCGACGTATGAGATTTATTACACCATTAAAACAAATGACATTCGCCTTAGTTTATATAGGCGTAAGAACTTTGTGAGCAAATCGGAGTCTCGTGAAGCAGAGCCTGTGTGTGACAATGTTAATAGCCATATTTTACGATGTTCCGCTGACATCGACAAAAGAAAAGTTCAAATGTTTGTAGAAAATATGGGACTTAACTACGGGGTCATCAGTCCCTAAACTTACAAACTACTTATGAACTACTTACAACTAAAGACGGCACAAATATCCATGCCCGAAGGGGAATTCGAACCCCCGACCGTAGTGGCCGTGCAGACCGTGACTGGAGCGCCTCAGTCCCCTCGGCCACCGCGGCCGGCTGACATCGACAATTGACGGTTGGTGAATCAGGGAGAAGGATGGTTCATGTGATGTATCTCACAGAAAATGTCAACGTTGCAGATTTCTCTGTCTCGGTATACAGTGCTTAAATTATAAATTCTCATCCCTTTTCATCTTGTTCCTATTCATCTTACATCATTTTCCTACACTGGGAAATACCGAAAACGTCTTATGTACGTACGTTTAGGAAGACTGTACCACAAAAATTCACGCCGGCCGCGGTGGCCGATGGGACTGAGACGCTCCAGTCACGGTCTGCCCAGCCACTACGGTCGGGGGTACGAATCCCCCCTCGGGCATGGATATTTGTGCCGTCCTTAGTATACGTAGTTTGTAAGTTTAGGGACTGATGACCCCGTAAAGTCCCATAAGCTTAACAAACATTTGAACATTTTTGAACAAAATTTCAGTAAAATAGCAATACTTTCTCAACAAATGACAAATGTTTGTTAAGCTTATGGGACTTAACTACGGGATCATCAGTCCCTAAACTTACAAACTACTTATCTACTACCTTATACTAAGGACGGCACAAATATCCAAGCCCGAGGGAGGATTCGAACCCCCGACCGTAGTGGCCGTGCAGACCGTGACTGGAGCGCCTCAGTCCCCTCGGCCGTCCATTCTCAACAAAAGCAGGCGTATGAAGGCCGGAGGTGGTTGTTCTGGGTACTGATTTCTCAGTATGTATGCTCCAAAATTGCGTGAAAATGTAATCACAAGTCCGTTCTAGTATAATATATTTGTCCAAACAATACCGGTATATTATTTGCATTTCTTCTTAGTGTAGCATTTTTAATGGCCAGTAATGTAATAACTACTGCCACCAGGCATCGTGATATTTGTGGTTGACGTCGATAAACACCGCCCTCGGAAAACATACACTGACCAACTACGATGTTTTGAAACTGTTAATGTTACTGTTCGCAAGAGAAGGAAAATATCCAGATATGTAACGAGTGTTTCTCCCACGATGCAATTCGCAAGAGTCGTGCTACAACTCCGCGACACAAATAAAAGCTCGCGCGGACGGGAAGGGGCGTCGGCCGCCTATCAGGGCTGTCTGGCGACGGCGGCTGACAGACGGAGCGACGGCAAAACAAACAGAAGAGCGCGCGGAAATGGCGGCGCGCGGCGCGGCTCTTATCGACAGGTCGGGCGCGCGACTGGCGCACCTCCAGCGGCGAGGCGGCGGCTGCGGCCGCGGACGGCGTTGTCCTCCAGATCGGCCCCGGCCTTCACGTTGACACAGGGGGCGGAAGTCAGGTGTCAGGAAGCGATAGAGCGGCAGGAAGAACTCCGATTCACCGCGTCTCAAAGACTGTCAGGCGCACTGCTGTAAAAGGCATTACGTATCCTTTGATACAGGTATTTCGTCGTGAGTAGAATCAATTTGCAAAACACAAGCTGAAAAATGGATGTTGCTCGTGTATTTCTTTATACTATACTCCACCGTTCCTTGTCCCCACTCTACTCTGCATCCATCTCTTCTTCCATCATCTCACGGTTCATCTCCACTTTCCCTAACCCGGAACATTTATTCCACTGCCTCCCACCCCCCCCCCCCCGCACCATAGAGGCCCATCTCCTCCAGTGGAAATCTAATAATAATGATAATAAAAGAAATTCAAATATTTTTAAGCTTATTAAGTCATCAGTCCCTAAACAGCACAAACATTCATGATTGAGGGGGGATTCGAACCCCCGGTTAGGAACTACCTGGCGCATAGGGCGTAGGAACATAGCTCCTCAATGCGCTCGGCCACTCCGCCGCGGCGATCTTCTTTATACAGGGTGTCCCAAATATCTTGTCCACCCAAAATATCTCTGGAACAATAACAGATATTGCGAAACGACTTTCACAGGTATCAATGTACGGGTGCGGCCCATGAATGTACATAGTTAGAAACATTCTAAAACGAAAGCGAATGTGTTTTTTTAGCACAAACTTATGTTTTTTTTGTTTTTTGTTTTTTAAATGGACACCCTATAGTTTTTCTTCAGCAATCCATAGCATGACAAATCACATAAACAATGGCGTTGATTGCATCGCAATATTCCAACTACATTCGGAGATATTGCGACGAGAAGTTGACGCTTGAAAACCCCTAAATGCTCTGCTAGCGCACGTCCTGAGGCTCAGGCGTAATCCCCATGCTGCCCGTAATCGCGATGTGATTGACATGCTTAATCGCACTTCCATACTTACCAAGAGGTCCGAAACGAATAATACGGTCTACTGCCATTCTGCATTAAAGTCGTATATTCCAGCAGGTATTTATCCCATAGGCTACGGGTGATGCGGTTCTGTAACATAGCTGTGTACCGCAACGTTAGTCACAATGTTAACTTCTCTTATTGTTAATCCGTTACTAAAAAGGTAACACCGTTCAACGTTAAAACTTTACTGTAGATCTAGCGCATGGGATTCACGCCTGAGACTCAGGACGTGTGCTAGCAGCGTATTTCGGGTTTTTCAAGCGTCAACTTCTCGTCGCAATATCTCGGGATGTAATTGGAATATTGCTATGCAATCAATGCCATTGTTTATGTGATTTGTCATGCCATGGATTACTGAAGAAAAAATATAGGGTTTCCATTAAGAAAAAACATAAGTTTGTGTTAAAAACACATTTGCTTTCGTTTTAGAATGTTTCCAAATATGCACAGCAATGGGCCCCAGCTGTACATTGATACCGGTGAAAGTAGTTTTCCAATAGCAGTTATTGTTCCAGAGATATTTTGGGTGGACAAGATAGCTGGGACACCCTGTATGTAAAGCAGAGTCTCAGTATGTTTATGTGTCCTTGTTGCATACGAATCTACAGTTTTCTTCCAATCTTTTTCAAATGTTGTACAGGTAAGCTTCAATGTGTGAGAACGGTCGCCTAAGCATAACAATTACGTACAACTCATAATTCATGAGAAATGATGTCGTAAACACTGAGATGCGCGGGAAACTGCTGCCTTAAGTGGCAATGCTGCTCATTTTCTCCTAAACCATTGGACCGATGTCAACCAAATTTAGTACACATATTTTTACGTGATACAACAATTTCTGTAGGAGTACGAACCACATACGACGCAATTTTCAGGTGATGTAACGTCATAAACAATAAGAATTGCAAGAAACTTTATAAATACACTATATAAGAGTGACAAAACTTAGCGACTTGCAACAAACTTTAACCATAATTTGAAACCTTTATTAAACTTTTTCTCACTGATAACCACTTTAAAATACTGAATTGAGAAAAATTTCTCGGTTGCATCTTTTCCGCTGTACATGGACTATAACTTAGGCATTCGGTATGACGTTACAACCTATGATTTCTACACTACAAATTGTAGCCGCAGGAAATTTCTCAGACAGTATACACCCATTTAGGTGAATGTACCTTCGAAATTTTATCACAGTACGAGACGTAGTTCATGAGATATGAGCACTTACACAAAAACGTTCTTGGAAATCGCCCCATCACGTACCAAGTTTTAATCTATTACTTCTTTACTATTAACTGTATTATACAGCACTTATACAAATGAATACATACCTGGAAAATTATACAATCGTACAACATGTAACTCAATAAGTATAACATCGTACGCATTTAGTATGCCGCGGCGGAGAGGCCGAACGCAATGAGGTGCTATGCTACAATGAGCGAGGCCGTTACCCGTCGGGGGTTCGAATCCTCAATGCGTCCGCCGCGGCGGACCGATTTCAACGAAATTTGGTGCACATATTCCTGTCGGGGTAAGAACCACATACGTCACATGGTTCAGGATATAAGACTTCATAAACAATATGGTTGCAAGAAGCTGCCATATAATACAATGCGACTTTATTCACATACTGTATAAGAATGACAGTAGTTAGCGACTTACAAACAACTTTAAACATAATCTCACACCTTTAATGAACTTTCTCTCCATTACAACCATCATCATCACCATCATCACCACCATCATTAGAGACTGATTATGCCTTTCAGCGTTCAGTCTGGAGCATAGGACCTCTAATAAAATTCCTCCATGATCCCCTATTCAATGCTAACATTGATGCCTCGCCTGATGTTATGCCTTTTACTTCAAAATCATTCTGCACCGAATGTAAGTACTTTCTTTTTGGTCTACCTCTTCTCTTTCCCTCCGCTGCCGAGCTCATGAGTCTCTTAGGTAACCTTGCTTCTCCCATGCGTGTAACATGACCCCCACCATCTCTGTACGCTCTAACTGCTTCATCTATGGTGATCATTCCCAGTTTTTCTTTGATTTCCTCATTATGGACACCCTCCTGCCATTGTTCCCATCTATTAGTGCCTGCACTCATTCTTGCTACTTTCATCTCTGTAACCTTTACCTTATGAATAACGTAACCTGTCTCCACCCAACTTTCACTCCCATACAACAAAGTTGGTCAAACGATAGAGCGGTGCACGTTAACTTTGTCTTGGTACTTCCTTCCTTCTTGCAGAAGAGAGTAGATCTTAGCTGAGCACTCACTGCATTAGGTTTGCTGCACCTCGATTCCAGTTCTTTAACTATGTTGCCATCCTGTGAGAAAATACATCGCAGGTACTTGAAAGTGTCTACCTGTTCAACTTTGTTCCTCCTATTTGGCACTCAATCTGTTTAAATCTCTTTCCCACAGACATTACTGAAAAGGTGGTATTGACGGAAGGCCCAAGCCCCAAGTAACAACATCTGCCAGTTTAACGAACAATTTATTTAAAGGACACCTGAATAGCTCCTTATTCTATAAACAAATCTCGACAATAGAGAATCAAGCAAAATAGAATTTGATATATTACTGGAACAATAAGAACAATTTAAAACAAAGTCATGATTGACACAAGGAAAATGCTCGTGAGCACTCTTTTAAAAACAAAATAAGGAAATTAGCTTACAAAATACAGTATTTTACAGGACAAGAATTTAACTTAACGTGACGACGAACCACAGTGGCCAAGAGCCCGTGAGGAGAAAGCTATCGTGAAACCAATTACAGGTACTCAGATACTAGGTTTCAACACTAAGTGCAGGAACTCGCACACCACTGGAGTGGAAACCTAACCGGGCCCTGTCCGCTAGGTCCGGCCGCCAGACTACAAATCTTAACCTCCATGCACAACTGGAACATACAAATATATAGGAAACAATTACTAAAATGTCCATAAATCAACAACAGCTTGAAATTAATCAAATACACTACAAAAGGTTTTTGAAATATTACGGGACAACAGATTATCGTTAATCCAAATGTGGAAGAAAATGCGCCAACATAGGCATTGGCACCCCGCGTTGAATAGTCGCCTACACTTAAGGACCACGGACGGTAGCGCAGAGTGACATCAATTAATAAATATCAAATATAAGCGCTCACAAAATCAGTGCACATAATATATAAAATAGTATCACAGACACAAATGTTCGCGAACGCTATTATCACCAAATAACCTTACAGCTCTTGGGACAACTTACTGGAAAAGATATTACCTCAAGTCCACCGAGCATAAGCTTACCAACTTGTAATCAGTTTGTTACCAACTGCACCACCAACTAACTAGTGCCGTATTCAGGTGAGGCGTCACGGTTCTATGCCAGCCACACAATATCACACGGCAATAACAACAGGCATCTCCATCCACGACGTACAAATTATTTGCGAGACACTTGGCGACTTAAATAGTACTAAACACTTCTGATTAAATGTTCAAATGTTTGTTAAGCTTATGGGATTTAACTACGGGGTCATCAGTCCCTAAACTTACAAACAACTTATGAACTAGCTAAGACTAAGGAGGGCACAAATATCCATACCCGAGGGGGGATTCTAACCCCCGACCGTAGTGGCCGTGCAGACCGTGACTGGAGCGCCTCAGTCCCCGCGGCCACCGCGGCCGGCACACAACACTTCTGAAACAGACAGATGTATTACTGTACAGCAGTCAAACATCCGCTGGTGTCACACTCCGATACCAAACTTGACTTCCACATTCCCTTGCTAGAGAATCATGGGGCACAGAACCGCCAACAGGTGTAACCGTCGCCGACAAACACCATCTGCTGACACACTGCACGAGCACGACGACTCGCCCGGCCAACGGAAGGTACCGCCCCCTGGTGCGTGCTACGTCTCCAACCGCCACACGCCTTCACCCCGAAACCACTCCACTTCCCACTCGGGGAAACCGAGATATATCGGCGGAAATGGCAACGATAATCGCAATTCCACGGAGCGGAACTCTAAAATCGAACCGCACGGTTCAATTACTATCCTTTTGGCGAGGCTGATGTTCATATCATAATTGTTGCACATCTGATCGAGCTCAAAAATATTAGTTTGCAACCTTTCAATTGAATCGGCCATTACAACTAAGTAATTCGTATATGTGAAACTGCTTATTTTGTTTTCACCCATTTTAATCCTGGGACCTTTGCCTTAAGTTCCCAAAGGTCCAAGGTTAGAGTCCCGGTTCCGGCACACAATTTTAATCTGCCAGTAAGTTTCATATCAGCGCACACTCCGCTGCAGAGTGAAGTTTCATTCTGGAAACATCCCTTAGGCTGTGGCTAAGCCATGACTCCACCATATCCTTTCTTCCAGGAGTGCTAGTCTTGCGTGTTTGCAGGAGAGCTTCTGTGAAGTTTGGAAAGTAGGAGGCGAGGTACTGGCAGAAGGGGAGTTGTGGGGCGGCACCGTGAGTCGTGTCGGGATAGCACAGTCGGTAGTGCGCTTGCCCGCGTAAGGCAAAGGTCCCAGGTTCGAGTCCCGGTTCCGGCACACAATTTTAATCTGCCAGGAAGTTTCAGTAGCCTATTGGTGTTCGAGATCGGTCCTCCACGTCTCATGCTTAGTGGTAGAAGTAAACGGCGCTATTCGGCCTACCACCACCTGCAAATAGATCTTCTCAGGGTCACGCTCTGTATCTGGTCGTTCACCTGTTTCGCTGAGGTATGGGCTGCAGCATCTGTGTTAGCCAGAGCAACTCACCTCGCCAGCGACAGTTGACCTACCACGGCCATTGTGTGATTACTGGCCGGTTTCCCATTGAGTAGCACGAAGGCGGCTGTGGTCTATCAAAGCACGCGGACTACCCGTGGTCACCCTCGCTCCACACAGCCAAGTCGAGCGAATATTGCCTAAAGGGGTAGATACAGTAGTCATGGCCAAAGAATCACATTAAATAAAAAAAATGAAATTTTTTTAAAAAAAAGGCAAGAAAGAAAGAAGACCCATAATATTCGCCATTTCTTTGCCTTTACTTATGTGAAAATTTCATTGAAATATCTCGATTGGTTGCAGAGTTAATGATTAATATACATAGAGATGTGCTGGCGGCAATCGGTAATTCTATGTCCACCTCAGTTGTTTGTTGGTAACTGATTTTGGTGACAAAACTTTCTCATACTCCTGTGAGATAGAATGGCACTCTAAATTTCTCATACTTTTTAAGTGATATTTTATCTTTGGTTTGAGCCAAATGAATGATAGTCGACTGTTTTTGTTTTGCATTAATGTGTGTGTAGATCGATTGACTGATAGTTTCATAGCAACATTAACCAGTTATTATAGCAATGCTATCAGAGCTAATAGCTCATCTGTTGATAATATGAAACATGGTGTCTGAGATGTTTCGTTTCAGAAATCTTCTGCAGATGACAATCCAACGCACTCACTTTGCCCGAAAGGAGCCGATAGCTGGTGCCCATACCAGAAAGCTTTACATGGAAATAATTTGAAAATGTATAGTCATAAAAACAACCTTCCAGTTGCAGTGATGGAAACAATTAACCACATCTTTAGGGCTCTTTGAGACCCAAAATTGTTAAAAAGGTGTGTGAGTGGATTCACTCAAAATCCCAATGAGTCATTCCACTCAAAACGTCGGACAGTTTTGCCCAAAGACTGGCTTTTATGGAAGGAGAATAGTACAAATTGGGAGTTATGATTCTGTGGTTGCTTTCAAAGATGGTATGGGTGGCAGGTGAAAAGTGTTTGAGGGACTGAAAGTACCTGTGGGTCACAACATGATAATAATTTTAGGAATGAAAACATGTGGAGAAGGGGTGAGTGCTCACTCTAAGTAGGCAGGGGAACCCAACAACCACATTCAGTCTTTAAAAATATGCCCGACGTTTCGGCTACTCTTCCAAGTGACCTTTTTCTGTCTGACTGCTGACTGAGTGAAGGCTTGATTCTGATATAATTTCTGCAGATGTTAGGAGAACTGAGAATGTTGGGCTTTCTTTATTAGTGTTTGCAGTATTCCACGTTATTGGTGGAAATGAGCGTCGTCGATTGTTGATAACAGGGATTCTTTTTCCTCTCATTGGTGGTTGTTTTATTCCGTCTTATTAGTGGAAGTAAGCGTGGAGTGGGCTGCAGTTGTGTCGTGCCGCTGTTTACTAGTTGGCTGGTGTGGGCGTCGGCGAGGTAAGCCAGCAGTTTTCTCCCACGCATCTGAGTAAATTGCTTTGCGCGCGCTGTCTTCTCGTAGCGTTGCTACCACCGACAGCCGGCCGCGGTGGCCGAGGGGACTGAGGCGCTTCAGTCACGGTCTGCACGGCCACTACGGTCGGGGGTTCGAATCCCCACTCGGGCATGGATATTTGTGCCGTCCTTAGTTGTAGCTAGTTGATAAGTAGTTTGTAAGTTTAGGGACTGATGACCCCGTAGTTAAGTCCCTTAAGCTCTACAAACATTTGAACACATCTACCACCGGCAGTCAGGACGCCGGAAGTCTGTGGCAGTCTTCCCTATTCGCGTTATATAAGAAACAAGCCGTCACTTACTCAGTATTAAGTACTTAGTAGGTCACTTGCAATAGTGGCCGAAGCTTCGGCCAGATTTTAAAGGACTGGCAAAGCGGTCTCACGCCCAGATAAATTTTATTGTTTGTGACAACGGCCGCTGAAACCTACTCTTACAAGTGACGTTCCTCTTCTCATGAAGTTCAAGTTTTTAAAATTTCTTAAAGATCGGAACAAAACTATAGATCTGTATGCAATGGATACACACGGACACATTTAAGAACTCGCCAGTAGTATTTCCGTAGTATTCCACAGCATTTCCTAAATATTTTAATTCATAAAATTTTGTCCTGAATATTACGAACAAAACGGCAGCATAAAAGATCGGTGAAATCAGTGCAGCCGTTCTTAGTTTTTCTATACATAGATTCAGATAGAAGAGCTGTTTGACTAACCGTTTCCATAATCGAACGAAATACGTAAAACGCAATAAAACTAGTAGTACTATGGTTCTCTCTCTCTCTCTCTCTCTCTCTCTCTCTCTCTCTCTCTCTCTCTCTTTTTCTTTGCTTCGTCGGTATTTATGTATTTTTCTTCGTTTTTTGGTCTCGTTTTCCGCAGTTGCAGTTATACAATTTTTATAGGTTATGGGACCATATTATGCAACTGTAAATTAGTCTACTTTAGATCAGACGTTGTCAGGAATTTTTTTGTTTCCAGAATGAAACTTTCACTCTGCAGTGGAGTGTGCGCTGATATGAAACTTCCTGGCAGATTAAAATTGTGTGCCGGACCGGGACTCGAAACTGGGACCTTTGCCTTTCGCGGGCAAGCGCTCTACCACTGAGCTACCCCGACACGACTCACGACACCGCCTCACAACTTTACTTCCGCCAGTACCTCGCCTCCTACTTTCCAAACTTCTCAGAAGCTCTCCTGCGAAACTTGCAAGACTAGCACTACTTCGGCCAGTACCTCGACTCCTTTGTTTGTTTTCATCTTCATGTCTGGTTTGTAGCACATTGTCATTTGCTGTCACTGCTTATATTTATACTATTTCCACTTTTTTACAGTAATATTTCTTACGATAGTTTTTGAAACATAGCTGATCTTCCCCGACGTCAGCTTCTATTAGCTTTTCCATCCTCCTGTAAATAATTTGCGTTAATATTTTTCAACCGTGACATACCAAACTGATGGTTCTGTAACTTGCACACCTTTCTGCGCCTGATTTCTTTCGAATGGCGATTATTACATTTTTCTTAAAGTCTGAGGGTATTTCGCCTGAGTCATACATCTTACACATCAGGCGAAACAGTTTTGTCATGGCTGACTCTCCCAGAGACTTTGGTAGCTCTGAGGGAATGTCATCTACTCCCGGGGCCTTGTTCCGACCTAGGTCTTTCACGGCTCTGTCAAGTTCATCTCTCAGTATAGTATCTCCTATTTCATCTTCATCTACTTCTTCCTTCCTTTCTATAACATAGTCTCTAAGTTTATTTCCTTTGTAGAGCTCCTGTATGTACTCATTCCACCTTTCAGCTTTCCCTTCTTTGCTGAGAATTGGTTTTCCATCTAAGTTCTTGATATTCGTAGAGCTGATTCTCTTGTCCCCAAATTGTTTTCATTTTCCTGTAGGCAGTATCTATTTTCCGCTTCTTATACATTCTACAGATTTGCGTTTGGTTTCTAGCCACTCCCGCTTAGCCATTTTGCACTTCCTGTCAATCTCTTTTCTTAGTCGTCTGTACTCCATTTTGCCTGTTTCATTTACTGCAATTTTATATTTTCTCATTTCATCATTTGAATTTAGTATTTCCTGTGATATCCAATCATTATTTTAGGTCTTTCCTTTCTGCCTATTTTATCTTCTGCTGCCTTCACTATTTCATCTCCCAATGCTATCCATTCCTCTACGACTGTTATTTCCCCCCGTTTCTGTTAATTGTTGCCTAAAGCTCCCTCTGAAATTATTAAGAACTTCAAGTTCCCTCAGTTTATCCAAGTCCCATCTCCTTATTTTCCTACCTTCCTGCAGTTATTTCAGTTTCAGCCTACAGTTCATGAAAAGTTATGGTAAGAGTCTATATCTGCACTTGGGTATGTCTTACAGTTTAAAATCTGGTTCTGGAACCTATGTTATACCATTATACAATCTATCTGATACCTTACGGTGTCTCCTGGTCTCTTCCATGTACACAACCGTCTTCTGTGATTCTTAAACTAGGTGTATTTTATGATTAAATCATGTTCCGTACAAAATTCTACCAGGCGACGCTCATTCCTTCTCTTCCTTTTCCTATTATCGGATTCCAGTCTCCCATCACAATTATGTTTTCCTCTCTCTTAACTGTCTGTACAATTTCCTTTAACTCGTCATACATTTCTTCAATCTCGTCATCAACGGCAGAGCTAGTTGGCATATAAACCTGTTGTCGGTGTTGGCTTCGTATCTATCTTGACAATGGTAACACGATCACTTTGTTGCTCATAGTAGTTTACCCGCATTCATATTTTCTTATTCATTATCAGACCTACTCTTGTGATACCCCCAACTGATTTTGTATTTATAATCCTGTGCTCACATGACCAGAAATGCTGTTCTTTCTGCCACCTAACTTCACAAATCCCCACTACATCTAACTTCAACCTATCCATTTCGCTTTTTAAATTTTCTAATTTTCCTACCCGATAAGGGATCTAACATTCCACGCTCCGATCCGTAGAATTCAAGTAATGTCTTTAGTGATGACAACATCCTCCTGAGTAGTTCCCGCCCGGAGATCCGAATGGGGAATATTTTACCTCCGGAATATTTTACCCAAGATGATGCCATCATCATGTTTTCATACAGTAGAGTTGCATGTCCTTGGGAAAAGCAACGGCTGTAGTTTCCCCTTGCTTTCAATCGTTCGCAGTAACCGTATGGCAAACCCAGATTAGCTGATGTTACAAGGCCACCTCAGTCAATCATCCAGACTGTTGCCTCTGTAACTACTGAAAGGCTGCTGCCCCTCTTCAGGAACCATACGTTTGTCTGGTCTCTCTACAGATACTCCACCGCTGTGGTTGCACCTACGGTACGGCTATCTGTATCGTTATGGCACGCAAACCACCCCACATCGGCAATGTCTGTGGTTCATTGCGGTGGACTATTTCAAAGATCTGAAATTTTTTGGAATGTTTCACGATATTATTTAGAAGAAAGTGTACTACACAAACCTACTATCAACAGGTGCAAAAGAATCTACAGATTAATTATAAAAACTTAGCATTTGCTTTGAACATCAAATGTACATATTTCTAGAATTAAAACTTGTGATTGAAATTACATAATTGTAGTCTACTTTCTTGCTACACATGTTCCTTATATGTACGTAAAGTTGTAAGTGTCTAAGTGAGACGGTTAGTCAATGCAAAGAATCAAAGTATGAAGCGGCAAATCATTTACAGGCCTTCACAAAAAATTCTAAAATATTGAATATGTGACTTAGTGAAACTAATATCAAATTCTTCAGAAATAGAGATGAAACATTGTCCTGAAGTTTTATTCTATTAAGAGCTAGGGGTTTTAAGTTGCAGCTGTGTAAACTTTATGGAAATTAGTCAAATTTATCCAGGCGTTCACAGGCTAGTTACATTAATGGCGTTGTGAGACTAATTATGAAACACAGGGTGTTTCACTATGTGTGTTTGCCTTTGTAACTTATAAAATAATAGGTGACGGGAAATTTTAATGCGGTAGGTCAACACAAGAAATGTTACACTTTCTGCGGAGCTATGAACATAGTTTATTGTATCATTTTCCAAAGAGTTACAGCACAAAGATACAATTGTTTTAAAAGGAACAATAGTTTTCTTCTATCGTGCATTGGATTTATTGAAACCAGCTGCGTCCAAATCAATTTAAACTACATTCCTATCACTGTTAGTTTGGGAGCTACGACCCTTCAAAGTTTAGGGGGCGGAGGCTACGACAGAGTACCTGACTGGCTGGTGGTCATGAGACCATGGGCCGTGCCCCAGGGGATAGCCACTCGGCCAGTCAGCTACGCTATCGCATCCTCCGCCCCCGGAACTTTTAAGGGTTGTATCTCCCAAACTAACAGTGATAGAAATGTAGCTTAAATTGATTTGGACGCAGCTGGTTTAAACGAATCCAATACACGATAGAAAAGACTATTGTTCCATTTAAAAAATTATATCTTTGTGCTGTAACTCTTTGGAAAATGATACAATAAACTATTTTCATAGCTCTGCAGAAAGTGTAACCTACCGCATTAAAATTTCCCGTCACCTATTATTTTATAAGTTACAAAGGCAAACATATTTAGTGAAACACCCTGTATATTATTTCAGACGTTTTTACGTATAACTGGCGCCGGATACTTGCTGTGCCAGACATCCGCTCCTCGCAGAAAACAGCGCGTGCGGTGACCGCTATTTATCAACAGTTTGCGACGCAGCGAAAACGGCGAGTCATTCTTTAGCACCAAAACGTTTGGCCGACTATCGCCATTCACCTGTAGAAATACACAGACGCCAGGGCCGTTTCTTGCCCTTTACAAAAAGCACCCTCTATGCTCGCCTAGACGGCGCCGGACGATCTAAAAAAGAAGCAAGTTTTTTTTTTTTTTACCAGGAACGCGGACCTCCCAGACTTGTCCAGGTAACATCCGAGCGCAGAACGGTGCCGTTCACCTCTGTTGAGCGTTCAACGACCCACGGATGTCTCAGAGCGCTGGCCCCTGCAGGGACGTTCCGCGAAAAACTAATGGCTGGCCAGCACAATGCCAAGTGCCTACGCTCCCCCTGTGTGTGAACTCGGCCTCGACACAAGTCACAGCTTTCACAGCTCTAAAATCAGCTTGCACTCAACAGCCTTTTTGTAACCACAGAAAAGACAATAAAATACCTTAATCTAATATATAAAACTTAATTTTTTTTGTGTTCGTATTTCTTTGCGCGGCCATACCGTTCAACCGATTGTGATGAAATTTCGTCAACATATAGTTTGCGCTTCGCGATGGTCATACACACTATTAAATAACTGTACGACAATTAGTTCAGGAGATATGACGTAATAAACAATAATATGGGTGGAAAAGTGCTGCATAATGCGACGTCTGCTTCTAAACCACTGTGTCGATTTCAATTATTTTTAGTACACTTATTCCTTCAATGAGGTAACAATTGACATAGGGCTAAGAACTTCTTAAGACATATAGTTCAAGAGATAAGGTGACGTAAACATTTATATGGTTTCATCATGCGACATGCAAATAAGGACACTTTATTCAATCGTTTCAATTAATTAACGTGAAGAAACAGTTAATTTTCAGATTTCGGTGAATTTTCGAATAAAATAAAATTTATGATAATGCTAGCAGCATTTTCTGGAAGTTACATTTTTCCGGTTGATCATCAAACAAATATATAAAACATAAATATTTTTCACACGATACGTATTTTATGTAGGCAATTTAAACTAGATTTTTTTTTAATATGCTTCAGTGGAAAGCATACATCATTAAAATTTTTAAATGACGATTATTTGGCTCTCAGCTTTGATGCATACCAACCGTACCGAATCAGTAGGCACCAGCAGAAAGAATCAATTGTTACCATCGTATGGTTTTAATTCGAATTTGAAAATCTAATATATAAAATTTAGTGTGCCTTTTCGGTGGCATTTTATGCACGGCAATACCGTACATCAGATTACGATCAAACTTCGTCAAATCATTGTTTGTAATCGCGCGAAGGTTTTAGGTATACTAAAATTAACTTCGTATGATGCATGACGGAGGGAGCTTTACAATTAGTTAATTCGTTTCTTACGCCTTCACGCTGAAATGGCTGGACTGATAAGAATTAAATTTAGTTCAGAAGTAGCTTATAGCCTGACTAATTCATGAGCCACCTTTCGTAAGCCACCCTACGGTGCGTAGCGGATGGTACCATACAATTGGTTAATATGTTTGCTACACCTTCATACTGAAACAGCTGGACGGAATTGAATAAAATGTGAAGATAGCTTATACCTCGAATTTATAGATGGGCTACCTTTCGTAAGCCTCCATTGGTGCATGATGGAGGGTGCTCTACAAAAAACATCCAAAATGTTTGACTGATAACCATGAAAGTCAGCACTAGAAAATATGTTTTCATGAAGAAGATTTTGGCCCACTTTAGGTTACGTTAGTAACACTAAAAGTGGGCCTTTGCGATCGTCTTTTGACAGCTGGATATTTAAATGAAAATAACGGCTTAACTATGCATCTGACACGAAAATTGAACAACCGAATTTGTAGAGGATAAACTTTTCTACAACTTGGCTCTCTTATGTTTTTTTCATATCTCGTATCGTTTCAGAGATATTTGAAAAAATAAGAGGGATTTTGAGATGTATATCTGCGTCTGTTCGTAACGTGTTCCCTGTTTTTTATGAACCGTTCAACCGATCAGAACCAAATTTTGCACAAATAATTGTAGGCTGCCAGAGACCATAACCGGCCGGCTTCAAATTTTTTGGACAAAAAATACGGTAGTAATACAAAAAAAAAAAAAAAAAAAAAAAAAAAAAAAAAAAAAAAAAAAACACCGTTTGTAATATAATTGTAATTGCAAAGGAACCGTTCATCTGACACGAAAATTGAATAAGCTAATTGGTAGAGGGGAAAAGTCTGTACAGCTTCGCTTTGTTATGTTTCTTTCATATCTTGCATCGTTTCAGAGACATTTGCAAAAATAATGGCGATTTGCCGATGTCTGTCTAGCTGTAAGGTCTTCCCACATTTAGGTCGAACCGTTCAACCGATCGGCACCAAAGTTTACAGACATACTTGTTGGCTACCAGAGACCAGAACCTCGCTTTTCGAAATATTTCGGTCAAGAAACACGTTAGTAATACCAAAAAAGCCGTTTGTAACGTAATTTTAATTGCAAATAAACCGTTGATCTGACGCGAAAATCGAATAAACGAATTTTCAGAGGATAAAATTATCTACAACTTTGTTCCCTTATGTATTTTTCATATCTCGTATCGTTTCACAGATATTTACAAAAATAACGGAGTTTTGACACCCTCCATTAAATTAACGAAAACCAGCCGTTCCCAGATGTCACGTGACAGTCCTCGCCCAGAACGTCATCTTGCTTTGCGTATTTCTTATTGTAACTTACACGTTGTCATTTCGAAGCAATGGCGCGCTGAAGAATTAACAAAAAAACGTCGTTCTTCGCACGATAAAAGATAATCTAGTGTCTACAAATGCCATATTAGCATCAGTTAACAACGACCATCAATAGTATGAGAGTAAAGAACGAAATTCCTGTTAGCTGTAGCGTAGTGGGCGATGTGTTGGACTGTGACTGGAACCCACCAGCACCAATTTTTTTATTTTATTTTTTTATTTACAAGTGTTTCAGACACTCCTACTACTTTTAATTTTTATTATTTAGATTATTATTTTGGTCCAAAATGTCTGCAAAAACGTATAAAACTACAAATCTATAGTGGGCCGTAAAATACGTCAGTGTGATTTTTTATAATCTACAAGTCAGGGAATTAAGCATGGCGGAGGGTACCTTCCGACTTTGACACCGATTGACCAGTCACGATGAAACTAGGCATATATATATATATATATATATATATATATATATATATATATATATATATATATATATATATATACCTCTTCTTTCTGTACGCCTCGTCCTCCATATATATATATATATATGGAGGACGAGGCGTACAGAAAGAAGAGGTAGGAGACGTACAGAGGGAGGATAGTACAGGAGGAGGCGGGCAGAGAAATGGAAGAGGAGGGAGGGATAATAGTAGGTGAACGGAGGGAGGGAAGATGAGAAGAGAGAGGGAGGGAGAGAGACAGAGAGGGGTGAGTGGGAAGAGATGCACAGACAGACAAGGACAGAGAAGGTGAACAGAGAGAGAAAGGAAAGAAGAGATGGACTAATTTAAGACTGAAATACGTAAGTACCCTGGATTAAAAAGGTAAAGCAGGCAACAATCGGAAGATTGGTTTGAACACCACAGTGCTTTACTAGGCATGCTCCTGTTTGGAGGTGGTATGCCGTTGCCTTCCTCCGACCTTGGAACTGACTTACCCAGCCAGTTATACGGGGACCTACAGTTTAACGCGGTTTCCGAAACGCGGCTCCTGGATTAATTCATACTTAACTGAAAGAATGCAAAAAGCTGAAATAAGTGGTACATGTAATGTCAAAACAACAGCCAATTCCTCAAACTGGGGGACTATCAAGGATGGAGTGTTCTTAATATGCCTAAATGACTTGCCATTCTAAATTAGGGAAGATTAAAAGTTAGTTCTTTTTGCTGATGAAAAAATATAGTAATTACATAAAAAATAGCTAAGTGATGTGGTCGTAAATAATGATTTTCACAAAAATTCTAGTGGTTCTCTGCAAACGGACTTTCATTATATTTTGAAAAAAACACAGTATATACAATTCCGTGCACAAACTCCGGTGATAAATATAGACTTTGAACAGAAGTCCGTAGATCAGGCAGAATTTTAAAATATTTTAGGTGTGTGCATTGATGAGACGGTCTGCTGAAACGTTTGAGTTCAGCTACGTATTCTGTTAGGATTATTGCAAATTTTGGCGGTAAGATACTCCTTAAATTAGCTTACAATGGCTATTTTCATTCACTGCTTTCGTATGGCATCATATCCTGGGTTAATTCATTATTGAGTAAAAAAGTACTCATTGCACATAAGCGTGTAATCAGAATTACTGCTGGAGCCCACTCATGATCACCCTGTAGACATCTAGTGAAGAATTTAGGTATCCTCACAGTAACTTTACAGCATATATATATATATATGAAATTTGTTGTTAATAATCCAACCCATTTGGATGATCTTCACTATGTAAAGCTGAATTGAGTTTGCCAAGAAGTGTCGTATTCATGATCTATGGTACAAGTATTAATCTAATCTAATCTAATCTAATATTTCAGCTAGTAAGTAATAAAAATCAAAGGACAAGACTCATGATATATCTCTCGCTACCCCAAACTGAATGTAGAAGTCGAAATAATAAAATGACATATTAATAAATGCAATAAATCTATCAGATGTCATTATTAGAGAAAAAGTGCACAGGAGAGACGAGAAAATTTGTGAAATAAATTGTCAGAAAGAACCACCACCATTCAACTAAATGTTAAAAAGTTAAAATTCCCTCACCAAACTGAATGAATATTGACGCTGAAGCTGACTGTGAGTCAGAGCTAAAAGATAGAATCCGCTATAGGCCTACTGCTTGACCCTATAAATTGAACTGAAGCTATTAACACAGCATTATTGAGAAGTTGTGAGTGCTTACCAAAGCTACAGACACTATTTACAAAGAGATTACAATCGGACTTCATTCCACACACCTTTCAAAGGAACCATAATCTAAATAATAAATTAAATAAGGGGTAAAGTAAAGATGAGATACATGTAAATACCTGAACTTTGTTTGCCAGATTTACTAGATGGGGGTCGGATTTAGGAATTAGCTCTGAAATGTATGACACCATTCGGTCAAACTCAAGAGAGTTAACGGTCTCTGCCTGTCGGGCTCAACAATAGTTAATGTAATAATAGTTTGTCATTATCGGGGGAGATCCGTTGAATACAATTCTTAAGAGAAAAACAGATGAAACTTAGAAGGCCGTATTCTGCAGTTTATTCGGCCATAATCGAACCCGTTATTTATACATTCGCGGCCATTAAAATTGCTACACCACGAAGATGACGTGCAATAGGTGCGAAATTTAATCGACAGGAGCCGGCCGCGGTGGCCGAGGGGACAGAGGCGCTCCAGTCACGTTCTGCACGGCCACTACGGTCGGCGGTTCGAATCCCCCCTCGGGCATGGATATTTGTGCCGTCCTAGTTCGTAAGTAGTTCATAAGTAGTTTGTATGTTTAGGGACTGATGACCCCGTAGTTAAGTCCCATAAGCTTAACAAACATTTGAACATTTTGAATTTTTTATCGACAGGATGAATATGCTGTGGTATGCAAATGATTAGCTTTTCACACAATTCACACAAGGTTGGCGCCGGTAGCGACACCTACATCGTGCTGAAATGAGGAAAGTTTCCAACTGATTTCTCATACACAAACAGCAGTTGACCGGCGTTGCCTGGTAAAACGTTGTTCTGATGCCTCGTGTAAGGAGGGGTAATGCGTACCATCACGTTTCAGACTTTGATAAAGCTCGGATTGTGGCCTATAGCGATTTATCGTATCTCGACATTGGCGCTCGCATTGTTCGCGATACAATGACTATTAGCAGAATATGGAATCGGTGGGTTTAGGAGAGCAATACGGAACGCCATGCTGGATTCCAACGGCCTCGTATCACTAGCAGTCGAGATGACAGGCATCTTATCCGCATGGATGTAACGGATCGTGCAGCCACCTCTCTATGCCTGAGTCAACAGATTGGGAAGTTTGCAGAACAACAACCATCTACACGAACAGTTCGACGATGTTTGTAACAGCATAGACTATTAGCTCGGATACCTTAGCTGCGGTTAAACTTTACGGTGCATCAAAAACAGGAACGCCATCGATGGTGTACGCAACGACGAACCTGGGAGCACAAATGGTAAAACGTCATTTCTTTCGGGTGAATCGAGGTTCTGTTTACAGCATCATGATAGCCGTATCCGTGTTTGGCGACATCGCGGTGAAAGCACATTGGAAGCATGTATTCGTCTTCGCCATACTGGCGTATCACCTGGCGTGATGGTATGGGATGCCATTGGTGACACGTCTCGGTCACCTCTTCATCGCATCGACGATACTTTGAACGGTGGCCGTTACATTTCAGATGTGTTACGACCCGTGGCTGTACCCTTCATTCGATCCCTGCGCAACGTTATTTTTCAGCATGATAACCACGACCGCATGATGCAGGTCCTGTACGGTCATTTCTGGATACGGAAAATGTTCAACTGCTGCTCTGGCCAGCACATTCTCCAGATCTCTCACCAACTGAAAAAGGCTGGTCAATGGTGGCCGAACAACTGGCTGGTCAAAATACGTCAGTCACTACTCTTGATGAACTGTGGTATCGTGTTGAAGCTGCATGGGCACCTGTAGCGGTACACGTCCTCCAAGCTCTGCTTGACTCAATGCCGAGGCGTATCAAGGCCTTTATTAGTGCCAGAGGTAATTGTTCTGGATACTGATTTCTCATGATCTATGCACCCAATTTGCATGAAAAATTAATCACATATCAACTCTAGTGTAATATATTTGTCCAATGAATTCCCGTTTATCATCTGCGTCTCTTCTTGGTATAGCAGTTTTAATGGCCAATAGTGCACATTCGCGTCGCAGAGTAAACCTGTAAAACTACACTTGTTTGCCAATATTATTGATGTCATGTCACACACATATTAAGATGTCAGCAAATCTTGAAGCAATGTGTCGCATTTTCGGTAAAGTTAAATTTATCTTGAGTTCTTATGGGATATCGCCACAGTTATACTACTGATTCGCGATTTCCTGTCAGGAAAGATACAATAAGTTGTAACTGTTGGAACTCATCGAGTAGAACAGAAGTGATACCGAGCGTTCCGTAGGGAAGTGGTACAGGACTCCTAATATTCCTTATTTTTAAACGAAGTGGGAGACAATGTAAGCAGTTCTATTAGACTCTTCGTGGATAACGGTGGCATATAAGGAAGTCACCAGTACATCAAAAGCAACTGTAAAATATCTGCATTGTGCAAAAGTTGGCATTGACCGAAAATAATGATAAGTGTGAAATCATTCATATGAGCACTTAAAGATATACATTAAACTTCATTTACTGATTTACGTAAATCAGTCAAATCTTGAGGCCTGACATTCAATTAAGTACTGGGAATAACAATTACGAACAACGTAAATGGGAAAGAACTTACAGAAAATATTGTAGGGAAGGCGAACTAAGGGCTACGTTCTGTTGGCCGATTAGTTGGAAGTTCTACAAAACAAACAGGCTACAGTAAATTTGTACGTTCTATTTTGGTGTAGTGCTACGCATCGTTGGAATACCACCAAGTGGGACTGACGGAGTATATAGAGAACGTTCAGTGTAGGGAAACTCTCGATGTAGAAGGGAGAGTGCCGCGGATACAATGCTCAAGTTGGGGAGGAAATAATTAAAAGGAAGGCGTTATTCATCGAGGCAAGATGTATTTGAGAAATTTCTTTCACCACCTTTGTTTTCCGAGGGTGAACATTTTCTGTTAGCAACCATCTACATAGGGATAGATGAGCATCGTAATGAAATAAGAGAAAGATTTCGGTGTTTCTTTTCCCCACGCGCTATTAGAGAATGAAACGGTAGAGAAATATCATAAAAGCGGTTCGATGAACCCTCTGCCCTGCACTTAAATGTGATTTGCAGAGTATTTATATAGAAGTAGACTGGAACCACCCAGGGTTGGGAAAGGTACTTTTTAAAAGTAACTTACATACATTTTAAGTTACTTCCCCGAAAGATAACTTAGTTACATTTATAGTTAATATACATCGAAAGTAACTGTAACAGTTACAAGTGTCTTTACAGTTGTTTTTAGTTACTTTTAAAAGTTGTAATTCATTTGTGAATCCGTAATGAATCTTACACATATAGATATACATTCAATAATTAAATAATTCATCTCTGCTTTATTAAAAGCGCTGTAAAACAAAAAGTTGTCATCGATATTTCATAGGCTGCCAAATAATGTAATTTGATGATGACCCGTTTTCCAAAACAGGACAACAAAACCTACTGTTATTGTTGTGGAAAGAGCAAAACCGGACACAACCCGCTGTAATGGAGTATTTAGTGCTAGCAATCAACGGACATTGTTTATTTACCGACACAGCCACGGAATATAGCTTTTGTGAATATTATGAAAATCTGTTCCCTAGGTGAGTACTAGCTGCAAACAAATTAGCAGACCTTGTTCCAAACCCACTGTAAACGCGTTTTAACGCCAACAGCGACCAATGAACTAACTGTACATGAATTCTTAACTTCGCTGTGGAGTTTAGACTGTTTTCGAATTGTTTTATAATCAACACACAGTTTGCAGCGAAAGGAATCATATTTTCCATCCATTGTCAAACATTCGAAAACTTCAACACAAGCTGGCCAAGACAGGCATGTGCCAACTTCCTTCTCCAAGTCGAAAGGAGACTGCATGCTGTTTACGTGTAACGCGACAGGTGACTGTTATATACTCATTGTTGTACACAATTATAAATTAAAAATGTTATTAATGAATGAGCTCCATTAAATGTTATAACAGTACTAAAATGTGTAATTCATACGTTTCCATTGTACTTTGTTGTAAAGATATCCTTTAGAAACAAATATTGTTTCTTTTTCCCTTTTCACTAAAATAACCTGTTATTCTGCTGTCTCCAGATATATATATATATATATATATATATATATATATATATATATATATATATATATATATATATATATATATCAGAAAAAAAACGTTACGCTACTTGCATCAAAAAAGGAGCGATTTCCGTTATATTATTAGCAAGTAACATTAACGTAGCTATAGTTACTTTATACGAATATTAACGCCGTTATCGTCCGTTATTTTTGAAAAGTAACTGTTACTAGTAACGGCATTACAAGTAACGAGTTAGTCCCCAATCCTGGTACCACCTCACATCGTAGCAAGACGTGTGAGACAGTTTTTGCTGTATATTCAAATACATGTTTTAACTTGAATGAAACCACGACAAATTGTAGCAAGATATGGGATATACTTCGTTTCTGTAGCGACATGCTAGAAATAATTTTGGCGATCCAATAGTTTTAGTGGGTTTCTTTTGTAATGCACCGTATGTGAATGACATATTCCATGGTGGCAGTGAAATCTGCTGAATCCGGTCATAAAATCATAGATCATTCCGTTGGTTATTGAAGTGACCACCACGGTTCCAGTTTTCACAACACAATTTATTTAAGTCAAAGAAAGTACACTCTGGCTTGTTAACCAGTGAAACGAAACTAATATCTTCTACAGGGACAGAAATCCAAAAAGAAAGGCACAGTCACTAGCATAGTTCAGTTCGTCACTCGCAGTCCACCAGGTAAACGTTCCAGCCGCTTTCGTCCGGGAAGCTGTCGGCGAAGTCGATAGAAGTCGGCGATCTTGCGCTGTGGAGACGGTCCTAGGCGGTGAGATCGAACACACCAACATCCGCTCATCGGCTAGCGAGCGGGCTTAACCCTGTGGTGCATAGCGTCTACTATAGTGGACGGCACTTATTGGAAGCATTTCTGCATCTCCTAGATCGTTTTTCAACTCCTGAGTTCATATAGTGTACTCCAAGGAACCCTTTCGACGGCTGCTGCACTGTATATGTCGCAAGCTAAACTAACGTGCGTTAGATTTTCACCCGGAGCTATTAGCAAGTGACGACGGTGAACATGAAGCGCAGGGAGCGTTCTCGTACAGTATTCTGCGACTTTCACAAACAAGAAACAAAGTACATTTGCAATAAAGAGAGGGAGCCTCTAAGTCTATAATACTTCGAAAGTTTTCATACAAAAAGGAAAAACTCACGGAAACGAACCGGGAGGTTTCAAGTTCACATTGAGCACTCCTATGCGCATGACCCTTTTTCTTTTACAGATGGTAAATTTCATTTTTTTTTTTTAATTTTATGAAAATAGACATTCTTATTTATTATACAAGACTCATTTCGGAGCTTCTCCCTCATTTCTTAATAATTTATGCATCACAGGGAGCCAATCAGGAGGCAGGCGGAAGGATACTCAGTCGTTTCACAGAGCCACCTGTAAGAAATAGTCCCTATTACTTCCGCTTGATTTGAAGTTACTGTTTGTGCATGTTCTGGTCGTGTGTCTGGCAGGCGCTGGTTTGACTCGCGCCGCCTGTCCAGTTGCGTTGCCCGCTTGACAGTTGTGTTATGAGGTATGCCGGCTGGCAGGCGTTTGGCCGGCGGCATCAGAGCAGTTATTGTTTTACAGAAAGAAACAATAATTATGGATTCATGTCCTGTAGAACGTCACTCGAGACGGAGCAGGGACTCATGCTACGTCAGAGATAGGAAAGAACCTTCCTAACACTTCCCTCTATCGGTTTTGGGAAATCACCGTCTTCCTCACAGCGAAACCACTGTGCCACCTCGTTCGTCTCTACGCTCGCAGAACAAGAACGGAGGAGGCCACGTTACCTGCGCCTAGCCGCGTACGCGGACTCGCGGGCGCGGAAGAAACGAGGTCCAGATAGGCTCTTTTTCTTGCAGGGCCGCCTTCTTGCGCCTCTGGGAGTTAATAATCCGGCCTTACGACGCGCTGGAGAACGCGCCAGTTGCCGCGAGGCAGGGCGCTCGCGCAGGCGCCACGCCGTTAGGCCCCGCCGACACCAGGTTAATGACTTCCTCCGCCGCCCGGCGAAAGAGCGCCGGAAAATTGCCTTTGTTAGGGCGAGGACAAAGGGCGGCGCGGCCGCGATATGTATGCAGATTTGCGTGGGGTAGAGGAGGGGCAAAGGAAGCAGGCGTACGGGGGTGGGAGGGGGGATGGGCTCTGGGTTTGTGCGAGCTGCCTCATCCCGGATCGCAGCCTTCCCCCCTCTACCCTCCCTCCTGCATTTACAGGAAGAGTCAGTTGGCGATACCTCCTCAACTGGGGCGGAATTGCTTCTGCAAATGATTGTTAAAGGAAGGGAAAGAAGAAGGAGAGGAAAGAAAGGATTGACAGTGGCCGCATTTGGGCATTGATATTAAGCAATGGCGACAAGTGAAAATGTGAGCCGGACCGGGAATCGAACCCGGATCTCCCGCTGCGGGCCAGCGGTCGCCTTAACCACTTGACCACCCGTGCTCGCCTCCCGTCCGTCTCAAATTCTCAGAAGTCGCACGCTATGTTTGTAGCGCCCCTCTCGCGACCGCTGACCCGAAGCGGGATACCCGGGTTCGATTCCAGGTCCGGCTCACATTTTCACTTGTCGCCATTACTTAATATCAATGCCCAAATGCGGCCACTGTCAATCCTTTCTTTCCTGTCCTTCTTCCTTCCCTTACTTTAACAATCATTTGCAAATGCTATTTGGCTGCGAAGCAGGTGTGGAGTTACCACACCAGTACAATAAGTAATGGCTTCTGGTTCTCTCCAGCTCGAATCTGCATAATGAGACAGCACAGCAAAACAATTCTCGATACAATTTGGTACGACGCTCTGGTAGAGCGAACATTGGGACGAAAGCACTACTTAGATACTATCTTTGTAGACAGATTTTTCCATTCCGGGTGTCCTGACACCAGGGCCTTAGAATCTAGGGCAGAAGTCGGCAAGTCATCTTGGATGAGGTCCGGATAGTTTTGAAAATTTTTATCGAGGTCCAGATATAAAACCACACATTCCTTATCAATTTTTTATTTTTCAGGTTATACATTAAACATAGTATTTTTTGCTTAATTTTCACTAAAAAAGTATGAAATACGAGTAACTGTACGTATTTGTGTTAAAAAATCAATGCAAGAAATTACTTTTGCGGTCTTCAGCCAGTTTCTTAAACTTAGTTTCACATCCGGAACATTTTATGCGAATACTGTCTCCAAAGTGGGCTGCTGTTAATCTTTAGCGATACTTTTTAAATGAAATTTGACAAATTGACAAATATATGTAGACGCAAACATAGTAGCCAAATAGGCTGCTCAACGCTTTGCATTTTTCATATTTTTCCGGGACATGTTCACTTAACAATTCGTCAGTGGATTCATTTACATATGTTTGGAAGGAAATGTAATCTTGTAAGTTTATTTTCTCCATTTGGAGCAAAGGCTTTGAAAGATGGAACAACGTCGCAGCCACATCTGTCGATTCTGCTGCTGGAGAAACCTCAAAAGGTGATTTTTAAGAGCACAGAAATGGCTTTTAAATGGATATGGACTTACCGCTTAAATAGAGGTTTCAGAGATTGTCAGAGTATGAAGTCTATTTATGGAGTTTCTTTGTTCGTTCGATAAAGTTCTCGTGCTGCATTCGCGTGTATGGGGCTTTTATGCGTATCACCGGCCAGCTTGCATCATTTTTCCACCACTTGTCAGCCTACTCTCCTACGTCGCACATCATGACAACAATTTATTTAATCTACCTATAAGAAACATTCAGCAGATAACATTAAAATTCCAGAAAAATTATAAGGGTGACTCCCATACGAATTATTATCTACAGAAAAAGTCTTTTTTAATATTTTGATTATGTAGCTTATACTTTCAAAATATTTGTGGCGGTCCAGTTTTTGGCTTTCCGCGGTCCGGACCTGGACCGCGGTCCACCAGTTGCCGACCGCTGATCTAGGGTGTCGCGAGACTATGTCCCAGGCCAAACTTACCTTGCGGGAAGCTGTTGGTTGGTGGTTTGAACAGGGGAAAATATTCAAAAGTTTGGAGAGCTTATGGGACTGAACTACGGGGCATTAGTCCCTAAACTTACAAACTACTTATGAACTGCCGGCCGCGGTGGCCGAGGTGACTGAGGCGCTTCAGTCACGGTCTGCACGACCACTACGGTCGGGGGTTAGAATCCCCCCTCGGGCATGGATATTTGTGCCGTCCTAGTTCGTAAGTAGTTCATAAGTAGTTTGTAAGTTTAGGGACTGATGACCCCTTAGTTAAGTCCCATAGACTATACAAACAAACAAAACCTTATGAACTAGCTAATACTAAGGACGGCACAAATATCCATGCCCGAGGGGAAATTCGAACCCCCGATCGTAGTGGCCGTGCAGACCGTGACTGGAGCGCCGCAGACCGCTTGGCCACCGCGGTCGGCTGGACAGGGTAACCAAGCCGCCTATGTCATTAGTCCCTGGTGGGAAAGAGAAGGAGTTAAGCTAGGAAAAGTGGGGGAGGGGGGGGACTGTTCGAATGTTTGTAAAGTCTATGGGACTTAACTACAGGGCTATCAGTCCCTAAACTTACAAACTACTTATGAACTACTTACGAACTAGGACGGCACAAATATCCATGCCCGAGGGGGGATTCGAACCCCCGACCGTAGTGGCCGCGCGGACCGTAACTGGAGCGCCTTAGTCCCCTCGGCCACCGCGGCAAGCGGAGGGGGGGGGGGAGGAAAAGGAATTGCAGCGAGGGAGGTAGTCGAGTCAAATAGTAGGCAATCTAGCAAAAGACGGGGTAAAAGGTTTATTTATCAATTAGTAGGCAATCTTGCAAAAGACGGGGTAGAAGAGTTTATTTATTTTAACTCGTTCATATTGAAAGATTAGAAAACCCAGTTTTACCAACGAAATTTCCTTCGGAAACACATCCTGCACTAAAAAAAAAAAAAAAAAAAAAAAAAAAAAAAAAAAAAAAAAAAAAAAAGAACTTTACTATTTTCTCCAAAAACCGTTTTTATTCTCCTACCGATTTTACGTCTACGTCCTGTCTGAAGAGAACTAAATTCTCTACAAATTTGATTCATACCATTTTTTCCCTACTTCCAATGCTTAAAGCGCTACAGTGCGACAAGTAATGTCAATTTTTCAAAATTTGTGCAAAGTGGCACACTACCTATTTTTTGATCACTGTTATTTAAATATCTGTTTGTGTAATATAAATATATATCATGTTGTATGTTGGAATTTAACATCTATTTTTTTCACGAATTCAGTTTTTCCGTATGCAACATGGTGATTTCTGCGCTCCAACCGATTGTGATTCGTACGTCACTAACCGAAGTTTACAATAATGGTTGCCTTACACAGAACCTTCACTCAATAATGTTGGTTGTAGCCACCGATTTGTGCCGATTCAGGACCGGAGAGCACTGCCATCTACCAGTTAACACATCCTATGGCGTCCTTCAACTTCCCATTGAGTCCGTCGGCAGTCCGCTGTGGCATTCACCGCACCGTTGGCCCGTATTCTGTGTTGCTAGGCCATAAGACGCAATGAACTTAATATTAAGGGTGCGGCAATCTTTGCACCGCCGACAGAAACGTTATATTTCGCAGTTTTAAAATAGAAAGGTGACAATTTTAACAGAAAATGCTATATATACTTTCACCAATGAAATATTAAATGCTCTGAATAACCGGACATCAGACGTTGGGATTTTTTGTGATCTCTCCAAGGCTTTTGATTGTGGTTTGACTGGGACAATGTACAAATGGTTTAAATCATACCTAACAGGAATGGTGCAGAAATTTGACATTAGTAGTTCTCATAATATGCAAAAAATAGCTGAGTCCTCAAACTGGGAAGTAATCAAAAATTGGGTGCCACGAGGTTAGGTCTTGGGCCCTTTGCTGTTCTTAATATATATTAATGACTTTCCATTCTATATTCATGAAGATGCAAAGCTAGATCTTTTTGCTGATGATAAAAGCAGGGCCGGCGCAAGGTATGTGCGAAACGTGCGGCCGCACGGGGCGGCACTTTCCGAGGGCGGCAAATCTGCCGCCCGCTTTTTTTCCCCTTTAGGACAAACTCAACATCCATCCCCAAGAAGGGATTCGAAACCAAATCTCGGAAACTGTGGCATGGCGCCTCGACTTCTTGCCGGCCGCCCCTGTTGAACAAGGGGAGAGAGGAGGACTAATTTCTTCGTCGCCACTGTGGCAGCACCTTCGTGTTTATGCCGGAGGAACAGAGAAGGGGAAGCAGGCTGGCGTACACGCCGACGCCAGTATTCTACTGACTGGAGTGCTGCCAGCATGTTACGCGCCCTGCGTTTACTCATAACTAATTTTGCAGAACACGAAATATAATCTGGAAATTCGA
This sequence comes from Locusta migratoria, assembly GCA_026315105.1. NCBI lineage: Eukaryota > Metazoa > Arthropoda > Insecta > Orthoptera > Acrididae > Locusta > Locusta migratoria. Next base: position 40,219,222 of record CM048748.1, read on the forward strand.
ATGCAGTCCTCGATACTGCGATTACATATAAAGCCTGAAGCAATTTTGCTAAGCCCTTCAATGGCAGTTTTCGAGTGGGTTACTCTTCCAGCATTATGAAAAAAAATTGTTGAACATTACTACAGTCAAACATGTCCAACTCCTACAATGTCTAGAATTATTCCAAATGGGTAAATACGGTGCCAGTAATTTCAAGGGATAAAGATATTAGTAATAAGCCTGGCATAAGTTGGGTTTCGACGAATTTTTGAAACTTTTTGCTATCCGTTTGTGAGTGATAGTCGGACGTTTTGATTTTTGAGCCATGAAACACCTGTCTCCGCCTGTATGAACAACAAGTAAACTCTGGCTGGCACTTTTGTTTGACAATACCACTCGCACACTATCACTTTGCCAACATTATTTTATTTACTGTATAATGCGTGTGAATCCATGTTTCATCTAAGTAAACTATTGGTCGCTTTGATTCTGATGAAAACCTGAGAATGTATGGTCTTTTAGCAACAATGCCCTCTCGTCCGCACAAAACTAAACGTTATTTTTGACACCTTCTAAAACGAAAATCCATAGAAACAAAATTTCTTCTATGGATTTCCTTGCTAACTTTGTAGCTCATTTCTGTTTGACAAATGGGCGAAGATGACCTCGCTGTTGAGCGCCCTAAAACGCCAATCATCATCATCATCTGTTTGACAAACGTTGTGCAGTTTTCGCAGTTCGTATTTCTATTGTTCGTAATGCCATAGAAATTGCTGCCTCATAATACATTCATCCATATCATCGGTCACATACTTATTGTGAGCTTCTTGCTTCTTCTTCTTGGGCGTTAGTTTAACCGTAGCCTCGCTGTACCTCGTCACGAGACCTATAATACCTGGCACTACCGCGTCACCACTTTGCCTTTCCAGGCATTAGTATAGTTGCGTTCTCTACAATGAAAACTACAAAATTAGTTTCGCTGGTTGGCCGAGGGAGTCAAGATTGTCCATAAGCACTTTCATTGGGTTTCGTAAGAACAGTTGGTGCGTCCTAATTTTTTGCAACTTTGTGTGGAATAGGTAAGTGCTTTTCATATAACGTACAATTAGTAATGCGCATGCACGTTACTTATAAGTTAAAATTTTTCTCCTTCAAGATATCGGAATTGGAAAATTTATTTTTCTTATGATCTGTTACTTCAAAATTTGGCAAGTCGGAAAATAAGCACGCGTGGTCCTATTGGCTAGAATGAAAATAAAAGGCAGAAAAGTGAAGTGATATGGCGATGGCTAGTTTGTTTCACTTTATTCCGTAATCAGACACGAAAGAACTGACACATGGAATTTACGACGGATGTCGAGTGTCAGTTCTTTGAAATGAACAACCGCAGTGCAATGAGTTAATATATTTCGACTAGCATTAGTACCCTTCGATGCCTGCGTCTGCATTTATTGCATTATTATGTTACTCCATCTGCTTATTCTTCCTCTCTCCATTGTCTTATGCCCCACCCTTTTGTACCGTTTCACCTGCATCTGTAGTGAAATTCGGCCTAAAATTTAATTTCACGCGGCTCAATTCTTATGACTTCCTCTCCTACTGTTTTACTGTTTTCAAATGTAAAATGTTTGTTAAGCTCGAGGGACTTATCTGCGGGATCATCAGTCCCTAAACTTACAAACTACTTATCAACTACCTTATACTAAAGACGACACAAATATCCCTGCGGAGGGGGGATTCGAACCTCCGACCGTAGCGGCCGTGCAGACTGTGACTGGCGCGCCGCAAACAGCTCGGCCACCGCAGCCGGCTTTACAGTTTTGTACAAATCTGTAGAGAATGTCACCAATCAGTCGCAATGTTTCTTTTTCATTATTTTTATTTTCCAGGTCTACATAGATTACGGGCACAATGTGGCTATTCCCAATGCTTTGAGTTACGTTTACATCTATATCGTCATGCTGAACGTAACTGTCAACATGACGGTTTAGATGTAAGCACATATTAAAAGCTACGAGACTGGCCACTAAACTAAAACTAAAAAAAGAATTCCACAAAACCTTCCACAATTCCACAAAAAAAAAAAAAAAAAAAAAAAAAAAAAAAAAAAAAAAAAAAACTGACAGACAAGAACTAACTGATGAAATTGTAAACGACGTCTTTCAGAAAAACATTAAGTGGTTCTCAGCAAATGGACTGTCATTACATACTGATAAAAAAACAGCACATACAGTTCCACACAGTAAATGGAATGACACCATCAATAAATATAAACTTTGATCAGAAATCTGTATCAAAGGTAAATATTCAAATTTTTTAGGTGTAAGAATTGATGACGGGTTGAACTGAAAAAAAAAAAAAAAAAAAAAAAAAAAAAATTGAAGATCTGTTGAAACGTTTGAGTTCAGCAACTTATGCTATTAGGGTAATTGCAAATTTTGGTGATATACATCTCAGTAAATTAGCTTAGTATGCCTATTTTCATTCTCTGCTTTCGTATGGCATCATTTTCTGGGGTAATTCATCATTGAGTAAAATACTATTCATTGCACAAAAGCGTGTGATCAGAATAATTGCCGGAGCCCATCCAAGATCATCCTGCAGACACTTATTTAAAGAGCTAGGGACCTTCACAGTAGCTTCTCAGTATATAATTCACTTATGAAATTTATTATTACCAATCCCACCGAATTCAAAAGCAATAGCAGTGTACATAACTACAACACTAGGTGAAATAATGATCCTCACTATTCAAATCTAGCTTTGGCCCAGAAAGGGGTGAATTTTGGTCACCTACCAAACAGCATCAAAAACCTAACAGATAGCCAATAAGCATTTAAAAATACATTAAATGAATTTCTGCATGGCGCCTTCTTCTACACTATAGATAAATTTTTAGATATAAATTAGTAAATTTGGAGAGAAAAATAAGAAATAAAAAATAAAAAATAAATTGTGTCATGTAATATTTAGTACAAAATAATAATTTGTAAAGACATCTTTCATTTACCTGACACGTTCCACATCATTACGATGTGTCGTATTCATGATCTATGGAACAAGTACTAATTTAATCTAATCTAGTGATTCTTAATAACATACTCCTCGATCGTATAATCGGACATTTTTGACGAATCACATATAAGGTAGGTACTAGGCGTTATTTACTCATTCAGTAAATAGGTGGCTAACAAACAACCTCATACGACGACAAAAATATTGATCTGTAAAATTAATCTTCACGGAACACTTCGGCTGATTCTCAAAGACGAGAGATAACGGCGTTTTTCTGGGAACATCGAAAGCCATTGTCAGCATCATAATCATTCACATCGATTATCGTTTTGATCTCACTCAGAACACAATATGTGCGCTGATGTACGTCGGTCTTTGATTCGCTATTAGCTGCCTCATTATGCTGTTATTGAACATTAATGCTGTTAATTCTAGCTCGGCGTTTCAAAGAAGGGCAATCAGCGTTTATATTCTCGTCGATAAGTAGATCATTAAAGATTCAGCGTGCAACAAAATTGGAATCATGTGGAAGATAAACGACAGCCTACCTAAAGTGAACCAACTTTTAAGAGAGGGAGGTAAGAGTATTACATTTCTCCCAGCTTTATTTGTCAATAAGTATGTAATTATAGGTTTTAAATTTGATGGTTAGTCTTCAGTAATTGAAATTATTAGTAAGCTCAACGGTTCTTTTACACATACCGATATTTTCGACAAAATATCCTTCACATGAGAATCTTAAACTTGGTAATCGCATCTCCTACTGGAGAGAGCAATAGGAACTGACAATTAACTCTCCATCTAACCCTTGGATTATATTTGAATTAATCACTCCACTTACGGATAGAAAATTATAACTGCAGAGCAGTCTGACGACCGGTGCGGAATTCATGATAAAAAATAATATTTTCACTTCATATCAAGAATGAAAACTGTTGTTACCCGCACTTCTTCCAACAAACTTTCGTCTTTTACAATTCACGAACCTGGTTCTTACAGTCCACCTCATAAAATCTCATTCCATATTTAGTTCCACTACATATTATATTCATAATTACCTTTAACAAATGCATATTAGTTTTACGTAATTGTGACACATATTTAGCATAGGGTCCAACTGACCATTCAAATTGATTTAGCTTTTGACCTGACTTCACAGTAATATTTAGACACTGTAATTTTTGTCCCCACGTGATTTCATTTTGCATGTTCTTGCTTGCTTTGATTAATTAATAAATATGAATCATTATTGTGTTCGCGATAGTTAAACTGTGTCCATTTAGACACACAACTTTGTCTGCAGAAGTGGAAAAAATCAAATCTCCATCTATACAGGGTGCTACAAAAAGTACGGCCAAACTTTCAGGAAACATTCCTCACACACAAAGAAAGAAGATATGTTATGTGGACATGTGTCCGGAAACGCTTAATTCCCATTTCCATTTTATTACTTCTCTTCAAATCACATTAAACATGGAATGGAAACACACGGAAACAGAACGTACCAGCGTGGCTTAAAAACACTTTGTTACAGGAAATGTTCAAAATGCCCTCCGTTAGCGAGGATATGTGCATCTACCCTCCCCTCCGTCGCTTGGAATCCTTGATGCGCTGATACAGCCCTGGGGAATAGCGTATTGTATCACAGCCGTCCACAGTACGAGCACGAAAAGTCTGTACACTTTTGTACCGGGGTTTCGTAGACAAGAGCTTTCAAATACCCCCATAAATGAAAGTCAAGAGGGCTGAGGTCAGGAGGCCATGGAATTAGTCCGCCTCTACTAATCCATCGGTCACCGAATCTGTTGGTGAGAAGCGTACAAACACGTCGACTGAAATGTGCAGCAGCTCCATCGTGCATGAACCACATGTTGTGTCGTACTTATAAAGGCACATGTTCTAGCAGCACAGGTAGAATATCCCGTATGAAATCATGATAACGTGCTCCAGTGAGCGTGAAACTTTACAATTTTACATTTAAAGAGAAATACTAAACTGAGCTCTAACATGGAAATTAAGCGTTTCCGGACACATGTCCACGTAACATATTTTCTTTCTTTGTGCGTGAGGAATGTTTCCTAAAAGTTTGGCGGTACCTTTTTGTAACACCCTGTATACTAGACAATATGGTTCGTGCTTCCCTATACTATTCAGCACATTATATCCTATCCATGTAAAATTCTTAACTGACGTACAAATTAAATAAATGCACACTGGTTGTGCAGGAGTGGATACACCTGTTCCCTTTAGATCACTGAAATTAAGCACTGTCGGACTGGGCTAGCACTTGGATGGATAACCGTGTCGGTCTGCCGAGCGCTGATAGCGGGGTGCACTCAGCCTTGGCGAGGCCAATTGAGGAGCTATCTGATTGAAAATTAGCGACTTCAGGCTGGCAAATAGACACAACGGCCTTGAGTGAGGGTAGCTGATCACGTCCCCATCCACACCGCAACCACTAACGCCTTCGCGTGGAGGATGCTACGGCGGCCGGTCGGTACCCATTGGGCCCTCAAGGCCTGTGTGAGACAGATGAGAAGGAAAAGTGCATTATACATCAAGACATTAATTATCTTTAACTGCCCCTTGTAACGTCTTCGTTATTTCATTAGTGATTTAATCCTTTTGAATGGAACTTTATTCAAAAGCTCTGGAATTATTTACCAATCAGTTCTAAATTCTTAACCATTTTCAGTATAATTCTTTTATTATAATAAACAAAACTCTATTCTCCAGTCGCCAAGCACATGTGTGCCTTTCTCTCTTGTAGAAAGTCAAACTCAAGGATCCTAGCGATCGTCAAACCTTTTACAGCTATGAGCAAGTATGGAATCACCTTATTTCCCAACATCACGTCGACTTATTCATGGTATATAATCGCCTGAGATTGAGATTCTATTGCTTCTGTTAGTTCATGACACTCCTAGTGCCCACAGGGTCAACAAGAAAAAGTTATGGTATGTTCTCAGTTTGCACATTCATAAAGGCATGAATCACTTTGTTATTGTGCCGTTTGAAGCTTACAGTTCCTTAGTTAACTCTGTTTGTATATCCTTACCATCGTTGTTTCCAAGCAAATGAAACTGCTATTGGTGTTGTGATGCGCCCCCACTTGCACCATCGACCAACAACGGAGGGCCAATTGTGGCCGACTCTAGTTTTTTGGAGACCACGACACGGTAATTTTCTCTTCCGTTATCTCCACTATCCGCAAATCTTGTCTGTTTTCCCGTTTTCCCTCAAGTTGTACGTCGTGTTAGTATTCTTATTCTGATTCTCATTTCACTTGCAGTCTGATTGTGATTGTCATTTCAGTGAGGTTCCCTCGGTTTTGATGCCACTGCTGTATACCATTATCATTACATGAATTTCGCCATTGATTATTCTATTCGTCATAACTAATGTAAACATGGTATATATTTACGTATACGAATACGTTTTTTAGGTTGTCTGTTTCAATTATAATTTCCATGTCCATTAACGTTTCCACTATAATTCCCTTGAATATCATTGCGTTTTTTATTCTCCTTTTGTAATTATTGACATGGTCTTCGTATTACCTATTTCGCTTACATCTGCACTTGCTAATCAATCTCATTATGCACAGTAATTTTTTTTTCATATTATTTCTGATGCATTGTGAGTATCGTACGTAACCAGGCAAGCTACACTTGAAAATTGTTATGAAATCTCTATTTAACATTGGCTCACCCCAATGTCGTGTTTTATTTATTTTTTATTTTATTTATTTATTTATTTTTCAAAATAGTTTGGTAATATGTTTCCAGACTTTAAACTTGCATTCGTAACTCCTGTATTGCATATGACGGAAACATTGATAAAAACGTTTTTCGAATAATGCCTTTGACTCAAATTGGTATATCACTTCTTTCACCCATACCGCTGCGAAACCGTGTGAATGCAATAATGTATTCAAGCAACTGGTAGTATATTATGAAATCATTTACTGAAAGTTAAACGGAGTATCGTTTTCTCCTGGGCATAATAAATCTGGGAATTCCATTTTAATCCAAACCCTGTTTTATGTCCATTTCTTCTGTTCGTTTACTACCTATGTGAGTTTTAATATTTCCAGGTTTCTGTATTATACAATGTTCCCACCATGTAATTCGTTGTTCAAATTGTTATTTCTCTTACCCAAATCTCCCTAACCAGAACTCATATCTTGTGCGTTATGTAAGACAGGATTATTACGTGAAGATTGAATTGCCTGAAGAAGTTCCAAATGATACCTTGGATATAATTAAAATTTTTATTCAAAAGTAATCACAAGATGCCTCTGACCAACTATGCCACAGTTTAACGAACTGAAAGATTCCCTGTCCTGTACCCAGAATTCCTGTGTGTCCTTTAGTTCGTCGTCCGAGATGAAGCGCTTTTCTTTGACATGTTCGGACTGTAGGACGGATGCTCAAGCTGCTCCCAGTTGAACTTCGATAGTAGACTTTCTGTGACCCTGGATACATATGGACGCGCGTTGTCATAGAGTAGAATCACTTCCCCGTTTGAGCAGTCCTGTCCGTATGCTCTTGATGGATTTGTGAAGGCTACAGAGTGTCTCACAGTACACGTCACTATTAATGGTTTTTCCGTGGCTGAGAAATTCGAAGAGTATTGGAACTCTGACGTCGAAAAAGAAGTATACTTTGTGTCCCTGTACAGGGTGAATCTTAATTCGCGCACTCGGGCTTCTCAGCGCGGTTCCTCACATGCTAGCAATAAAAAAAGTCTCTCACAAAATATCGTCCTGTACATATTTCCGACAGTAAATAGACGTCGAAGATTGAGATGGGTGTGTGTCCCGTACTTCAGTGTGTTTAAGAATTACACTACTACACCAACAAACTTATAGGGGATATGAGAGGTGTCTTGAGCAATAAAGTGAGCATAGAAACCCATACCCATACCCATTGACAATGGACTACGTAACAATTAAATACGTATTATGTTGGTGAAGTGTCTGTTCTTCCGGACACATCCGAAAAACAGACACCACATCTGCTTCGCAGCCATATTACAGTTGCTAATTATTGCTAAAGGAGAGGAAGGAATAAGGATTAGGAACGAAAGAAATGACGGTGGATGCTTTAGGGCATTGAAATGAAACAATGGGGCAAAGTGAAAAGGTGAGCGGGGCCGGGAATCGAACCCAGGTCTCCAGTTTCGGGCCAGCGATCGTCTTAACCACTTGGCTACCCGTTCTCGCCTCCCGGCGTCTCAAACTTCCACAAGCAGCACGCGATGGTTGTAGCGACCCTATCGCTCATGCCCTCTTACAGTCGCCATTACGGATTCCCATGCGAGGTCGAACGTATAACCGCATCTGCGGTGAAGGAATTGAATTTCTACCTCTGAAAGGGCGAGTATATGAAGGCATGAACGATAGGGGCACTACAGCCATAGCGTGCGACTTGTGGGAGTTTGAGACGGACGGGAGGCGAGCACGGGTAACCAATAGTGATGGGAACAATCGAATGAAAACAATCGATTCATTCGGTTGTTGGAAAAAAATCAATCATTCGGTTGTAGTTTCTCGTATCGGTTGAATTATTCATTCGTTCTTCTGAGTGAAACCAGTCGGTGGGATCAACCGAATGAAACAACCGATTCAGTCGGTTGGACTATTCATTCGTTCTTCTGAGTGAAACCAGTCGGTGGGACCAACCGAATGAAACAACCGATTCAGTCGGTTGGACTTTTCATTCGTTCTTTTGAGTTAAACCAGTCGGTGGTATCAACCGAATGAAAAAAAATCGACGCAGTCGGTTGGACCACTCATTCCTTTTCTTTTGAGTTAAATCAGTCGATGGGGCCATGGCCTTTTCATTATTTCTTTTGAGTGAAACCAGTCAGTGGGAGCAACCGAATGAAAGAGTCAGTCGGTCGTAGTTTTACTTTTTTTTTTTTTTTTTCGAATGAAAGTAGTCTTTGGGAACAACCGAATGAAAACATGCGACACTTTTGCAGTTTTGTACATTGACTAAATTATCATTCTTTCTATTAAAGTGAAAAGAGGCAGTACGTTTTTCGCGGGGAGCGGGGACTCGAGAGGGGGTGCTGCCTCGCTTGCGTTTTCACTGCTGACAGCGCTAGTCCAGCAGGCGCGCGCCAAACTCCACACAACAGTGTCTGGCGGCGTCGCAGGGCGTGCCATCGCCGATTGTTGTCGGTTACTTACTGTCTCAATAAAGAAGCGTCGAAATTACAGGGTGTTCCAAAATGATCGCTACAAGTTTAATCTCGCATACTGTATCTCCGAAGTGGGAACAGGTAGAAACGTGCGGTTTGCGGCTTATTGTTCATGCATATCTAAGGTACTAGTAGGACAGAGTTAAGTATTTTAACTTTGAGCATATTTGCTAGATCCAAATTCGAAGATCACTAAAACATTAGATATTGTAAAAAAAAAAAGTTTATTAAAGTATTTTGTATAAAAATGTTTCTTATAAAAATATTTTTGTTAATTCCATCTAATTTGAAGGAGTATGAGAAGACATACAATATTTATCAGTGCTGTAAATTTCCTTCAGCGCGTCTGTATTCGTCAACGGTGTATGAAAACATTGATCTCAAGTTTCATAATTATTCACTCTTGTCACAGATATTTCTGTGGTTATCGGCGAAACGGTGTGCAGGTTTATTTCATCCCTCGCCATGTACCATACAAAATCTTAGATGCCACTTGTTTTGAAAGTCAAGTGTGCTAAATTTCATCAGGATCGGAATAAATTCTATATTGGCGTCTAATTCTGGAATACCTTCTCTCATGCATCGAACTAAAGTAGATGTAGACGGTGACCATTCTCTTTCTTTGAAGGTGAAGAGTGAATTATATCATTAAAATTCGAATACAAACGGAATTTGTTGAAGTTAGTAGGTAAAGTACCCTCCGCCATGCACCTACGAAATTTATTGTACACAGTTACCTTCGCCTTGTTTTAAAGGTCTAGTGTGCAAAATTTCATCAAGATCGCAGCCAAATTGTGGTTTTTGTCGAAGTTAGTATGTAAAGTACCCTCCGCCATGCACCGAATTAAATTTGATGCAGGGAGTGACGTTTCTCTTGCTTTGAAGGTCAAGTGTGCAAAATTTCATCAAGATTGGAACAAAACTGCAGATTTGCATGCAATAGAAACAGACACACGGACACACTGCTATATTCTTAAAATTTGTCTTTAAGAATGTTTCATGCTGAATCACGGTTCATTTATACCCGAAAAGGCTGAAGGAGTATGCAAATAAAGTCACACAAAGTCGATGAATTAATAAAAACATCCATATAACTGCAGAAACCGACAAAGACTTTTTCCAGTCGGTTGTATCGCATCAAGCGAAACCACTCCATGCCGAGAACATTCATATAAAGGACAGAGACTTGTTTCATTCGGTGCTCCCGCATCGACTGAAACCACTCAAACCAACTGAATGAGTGAAAACATTCATATAGCGGCTGCAACCGACAGAGACTGGTTTCATTCGATTGTTTCGCATCGACTGAAACCACTCAAACCCCACCAGTGAGTGAAAACATTCATACAGCCACAGAGACTATTTTCATTCGGTTGTTTCATTCGACTGAAAAAACCGACTGAACGAAAAAACAACCGATTGACCAATCGGTTGTTAAAAACAGTCGGTTGTCCCATCACTAGTAACCAAGTGATTAAGGCGAGCACTGGCCGCCTGTGCACATCGCAGCGGGCATTGTTACCCAGGGTGTTCGTGTGCTGCCGAGGGGCTTTCTTCGCGGCGTCCGGAGCAATTTTTGCTGTATTTGGTATGTCATACGGATTCTGAAGATCGTCAGAATAATATTCAGTGTTCTTTAGAGAAAGGCGTTATACGTCCGTCCGAATATGAAATCCATTGATAGATAAACAGTGAACCTAGGCTCCCAGACAATGAAGTTCTCACCGTACAGCTCGATGTGTTCGTAAATTCTTTTTTTTTTTTTTTTTTTTTTTTTAGAAACTTAAAAGTACCGAAATGTGTCTTGATGTAGTTAATGTCAATGAGGCCAACCGTAAATTTCAGTACCTTGACGGTAATATTTGTAACGTATCTTAGTCACACGTTGGGTTCGGTATTCGTACCGTCCGCGTATTTAACTTGCCGTTTGAAGTTAGGAACGAGACCATACAACGAAGTTTTATGCTGTACGGTACCGTACTTTAGTTCGTTAAAGAAAAATGGTCTCGGCTTACTTGTTATCAGGTCGAGAACGTTATTATAACTGTTAGCCGAGGAGACTGAGGCGCACCAGTCACGGTCTGCACGGCCACTACGGTCTGGGGTTCGAATACCCCCTCGGACATGGATATTTGTTCCATTCTTAGTATTAGATCATAAGTAGTTTGTATGTTTAGGGACTGATGACCCCGTAGTTAAGTCCCAAAAGCTATACAAACATTTGAATTTTAACTGTTAAGATGGTAGTATTTCAACATACATCGTCTTTCTTGATGATCGATGGCAAAAGGGTCTTTATTACTTACAACGGGCAGCCCCAGACCTGTCATATTCCTAAAGATTGTCCCCGCTTGCAGCAGCCTGCGCAGTTACCAACGGGCGACAATCCGGGAGCGGTATCGTACGCTTCAGTAGCACTGGGTACAGTAGCCCCCACGGTGCGGCGCTTAACGGTTGACACGACCTCGGTGCCTACGGACATTGCTAGTAGTGATTCTGACTACCTAACCATAGACGAACAGCAGTCTGCCGGCCGCGGTGGCCGAGGCGCCTGCGGCGCTCCAGTCACAGTCTGCACAGCCTCTACGGTGGTTCGAATCCCCCCTCGGGCATGGATGTTTGTATCCTCTTTAGTATAAGGTAGTTCATAAGTAGTTTGTACGTTTAGGTACTGATGACCCCGCAGTTTAGTCCCTTAAGCTTAACAAACATTTGAACATATTTTGAACAGCAGTCTGCTTCTCAGACCGCGGTCAGGCACCTACGCCGGTAAATTAGGCAGTCGTCAACAACTCTGTTTCGCCCCAGGTACAGACCCGGCTTCGGCGGCCGCCGCCCCCGTCGAAAGCGAACGAATTTCTGTTTCCGAATGTACCTCTGAACAACGGTTTGTTAATATTGATCGGGACGGAGTCGTCGAGTCTGTGGTAGAACACGTACAGACACAGTTGAACAACAGTCCTCCCCCCCCCCGGCCCCTAAACCTGTAGAGGCGCCGACACCGCGGCGAGGAAAACAGGACGCCAGCGTCCGCAAAGTGTCGAAGCAAAGCACCGCAGTACCTTAGCAGGACCAGTGTCGAGGCAGGAATATCTCACACCGGCCATGACCGTAGCCCGTCTCCCGAAAAATCAAAAAAGAACAAGAGGTGTTCGAAAGCCAGGTCTGCATACCAGTCAGTCTCCCGGCAGGACACCGGGTCTGAACAGGAATCAACCCCGACCTCGATAGGCAGCAGTTAGGGCCCAGTAACCAGCCCGTACAACAGCAGGCAGGCACGTGTAGTAGCCGCGAAGAGGCGGTTCGGCGACTCGCCAATTTTCTGGAAAAAAACGGTGACTGAAATGTTGTCGGATTTTGACGTGGTGCAGGACACGGGGGCTGCACAGACGTTAATGGAATGTAAAAGCGAGTAGTCCCCCAAGAGACGTGTTCGTAAACAGGCGATGGCATCGGGTTCAGACACCACAAGTTTGTTTTTTATCAATGTTTTATTTTAGCTATCACTTTTATATTTTTACATTCACTTAAAAACTGGTATATTTCGACGACGGGAGTACCGGTCTGGTATATTTTAATCTGTCAAGTTTCTTTAAAACTGGAGTATATGCGTTTTTTATTGGAGGAATGTTCTGATACTTTTCACCTGCTTTTTTTCACTGACTGTGTATTCGACTTGCAATGAACCATTACTGAGTAAATTTCACGGCCTGCCTATTGCTGTGTTATTTTATGTTGGTTATGTGTGCTTCGTCTATTACGTGTGCTTCGTCGATTTTGCTGTCCATTCCTTCATTTGTATGAAATTTTTACGGATTACCACAAGTGTGAACTGTTTACACACACACTTGTATTGCTTGTAAACTTGCAGTACATGCCGATTCTTTACTACGAGTTTGTGGGATGTCAAATCCGTTTTTTAATTTAAATGTGTGATTAAATTCCGGTGAATGTACTTCAGTTTAATTGTATGGTTTATTATTGCAAGTTAATTCCATCTCAGGTGGATTCTTGACAACTTGAAATTTTTTATAGAATATTTGCTTTTGGCCTTGATATATATTCTCTTCGTACGATATAATATTTAAAATATTATTGTCTTGGCACTTATCTATCACGCTGTCGCCGGCGGCGACATGTTTTTTTGTTTACACCGTAGGCTGCATGTTTATTTGCTTACGTCAGAGGTTCCATCAACAAGTCTCTTTTACGGCTAGGTCCGCGGTTGTCATGCTGTTTCCTGATGTGCCTTTTACGTCCTGGGAGAGTTATTCACAGCTTAAACGTATTTTTTTATCTATTTCTTTATTTTCTTTTTTTAATATGAGCAGCCACGAGTCTATAATGTCTCGTTTTCACTTCACACGTGTTTGTCACCCATTTTGTATAGAGTCTTTTTCATTTGTGTTCACCCCAACGCAACTATGGAATTCTTTGTATGATCCAAGTACGACGCATATATTTTACGGCATTTGTCACGGTAACTTTAACGTCATATATTTTCCTTCCTTTCACCTTGACGTTAGGGTGCTGTGTGGCGTGTGATTTTCACAATATACAGGGTGTCACAAAAAGGTACGGCTAAACTTTCAGTAAACATTCCTCACACACAAAGAAAGAAAATATGTTATGTGGACATGTGTCCGGAAACGCATCATTTCCATGTTAGAGCTCATTTTAGTATTTCTCTTTAAATGTAAATTGAAATAATTCGTGCAGACAATTGTCAAAATACCCAATTGTTTCGTTTGTATGTACTGTACTTCTTCGCAATTGTGCAATCACGTCATCAACACAGAATTTCTGTGAACGTTTGGGCTGGAATTGTTGGTGATGTCTTGTTTGGGCCTCATGTTCTTCCACCAATGCTCACTGGAGCATGTTATCACGATTTCATACTGGATACTCTACCTGTGCTGCTAGAACATGTGCCTTTACAAGTACGACACAACATGTGGTTCATGCACGGTGGAGCTGCTGCACATTTCAATCGACGTGTTCGTACGCTTCTCCACAACAGATTCGGTGACGGATGGATTGGTAGAGGCGGACCAATTCAATGGCTTCCACGCTCTTCTGACCTCAACCCTCTTGAATTTCATTTATGGGGGTATTTGAAAGCTCTTGTCTACGCAACCCCGGTACCAAAGGTAAAGACTCTTCGTGCTCGTATTGTGGACGGCTGTGATACAATACGCCATTCTCCAGGGCTGCATCAGCGCATCAGGGTTTCCATGCGACGGAGGGTGGATGCATGTATCCTCGCTAACGGAGGACATTTTGAACATTTCCTGTAACAAAGTGTGTGAAGTCACGCTGGTATGTTCTGTTGCTGTGTGTTTCCAAATGTTCAAATGTTTGTATAGTCTATGGGACTTAACTATGGGGTCATCAGTCCCTAAACTTACAAACTATTTACGAACTACCTTATACTAAGGACGGAACAAATATCCATGCCCGATGGGGGATTCGAACACCCGACCGTATTGGCCGTGCAGACCGTGACTGACGGGCCTCGATCCCATCGGTCACCGCGGCCGGCTGTGTGTTTCCATTCATGGTTAATGTGATTTGAAGAGCAGTAATAAAATGACCTCTCTAACATGGAAATTTAGCGTTTCCGGACACATGGCCACATAACATATTTTCTTTCTTTGTGTGTGAGGAATGTTTCCTGAAAGTTTGGCCGTACCTTTTTGTAACACCCTTTATATATGTGTACTACCTTTTCGACGGAACTCAAAACAGCGATAGTATTTTCCTTTCAAATTTCGCGGACTTTGGAGGCAATGGCGCAGATCCTTGTCATACATCAGCATCACTTCTTTCTGATTTTCCTGACTTTTGCTTGGTTTGTCTCATCAGAGATGCGCTTTCAGCAACAATTATGTTTTTCATGAGTTTGATTGTGATTGTTTAAAGTATCTGCTCAGTATGTTTTTATCTATTGCAAGTGTGTTGTGTTTTAAAATACGCTGTCACATGTCACTATGGCACTTGGTTGCTACATGACCGTTGGTTCTTGGTTCTCGTTCATGGAACATTTTTACCGTTAATGTTTATAAGATGCGCCGCCATTACAAATCGTTGGCTCTTAATGATTTTTTACGCATCAACAAGTGGCAGTTCTACAAGAAGTAACACGTGAGGCCTTGAGTTTTATTACAAATTATACTGTTATCGAGAATGTGCCACCGGATCGAGAAACGGGAACGGCTGTTTCAGTGTGTCCGGATGTTGATGTTACGAATATAGAATGCTTACCTGGTGGTCACGCCATGGCTTGTACCATCAATGGCGTAGTTGTTGTCAATGTTTACGGGTTCCAGTGACAAACCGGCCAGTCGTCGGTTTTATGGCAACGATTTGTGTCACCTCTTGCTACGAAACGGTGACAATTTTGTAATTGGCGGCGATTTCAACGCCTTCCTTGCCGACATTCATTCAGTTCCGAGACCTTATTGGTCGAAATTTGCCGTCTAAAAGATACCTGGCGTGTTCTCAATTCGGATACCATTGAATACATCTGTTTCTATGCCAAGGGTCACAGTCGTCTGGACCGGATCTATCTGTCGTCTACTACGCTCGCGGATCGGTTTCGCCGCACAGTAATTCAACCGGTCGAGTAGCCGGCAACGGTGGCCGCGGGGACTGAGGCGCTTCAGTCACTGTCTGCTCGGCCACTACGGTCGGGGGTTCGAATCCCCCCTCGGGCATGGATATTTGTGCCGTCCTAGTTCGTAAGTAGTTCATAAGTAGTTTGTAAGTTTAGGGACTGATGACCCCGTAGTTAAGTCCCATAGACTATACAAACATTTGAACATTTGAACCGGTCGAGTTCTCAGACTACTGCAGCTATTTTTGCCAAAATGATTTACCTCTGTTTCCTCTGTTTAATAGTAGCCTGCTACTTGAGGAAGCATTGGCCGCACAATTCACTGCGCTGTGCCACAGGCTGCTTCGGGAATGGGCACCACCACCTGGAGACAAGGCCTTACAACAGGCCGTGCTACGTCACACTGACCAGGCCGCGGCCGCCAGCTTACTGGCTGGCAGGGGGCGTGACCCAGCGGCCAGCCACTCAGCTGGCGCCCTCGGCCTGGCCAGTGTGACGTAGGACGGCCTGTTGTAAGGCCTTCTCTCTAGGTGGTGTTCGAACGGGGATGCACCACCAGTGTCCAGGAGTGGTGGGTGTCGATTGCTAAGCCTGCGATCGTCGCGTTCTTAATCTCGTACAGTAGGGAAGCTGCCCCCTGGCGCACGACCACGGCTCAGTTCCATCAGCTGTGTTTGCAAGACCTCGCACAGCGTGATGCAGAGGAGCCGGGTTTTATTCCCGAATTCAAGCGGTTTAAAGCCCAGTTGCTGGACGATTTGCAGCAAAAGAGTGAGGTAGTGGTTGTGTGCAGCCAACCGGTCGGCGACATTCCAGGGGAACCGTTGTCACTCTACCTCTTAAACATGGAGAGCAAACGGCGCGAGAAATTGGAAATCACTTCCTAGATAACACGCGCAGGCCGTAAGACGACGTATATCCAGGAGATAAGCGGGATGTTTTCGAATATTTCAACATCTTTTCCATGAAACGGTTGTTAATCCCGGTGCATTAGGTAGTATCTTACGTCGGATTACTCGCGTTTTAACGGTACAAGTGCAGTTGATGAGTCCGCGAGTGGTGCTTCATATAGATGTTGGTAAGGGCGCGATGGATGATGCAGGTGAAGACGCCTAATCAGATTCCGCGTTTCATGTGATGTGAATATGGCCTTTCTTCACATGCACTACTTTTCTGTTCAGAATTAATAATTACTTGCAACGTAAATTAAAATACGTGTTTCTCTCTCAAGTAATACGACGACAGTAATTTTTGCAGTGCCTTTCAATATGTGAATAATGAATGTTATCAAAATTAGTGGTCACTTCCCTAAGAAAAAAACAGATGTTGGATAATTAGGAAGAATCCGTGTATTTCGAAGTTCCGGTTCTGAACCGGAGATTCGGGCGCTACGTGCCCTCACGTACTACAAAAAATTTCTTGTTTAACCTATACCTGACCTTCTCAAGGCTACGCTACAGATGACTTTCTTAAGTGAAAGTTCGAACACACTTTCAGACTTTTATTTAACACAATATCGATAACTTCAAAACCAACAACAGGCCAGCGCAGCTTTAAGGTAGGTACATAGGTTACACAAGAAGTTTTGTCTCGTAGTAGCGCCTAAATCTCCGGCTCAGAACCGCTCAGTGTAAGTACTTGCGCTCGTGAAGGCTGCGAAAGTCATGCAGTCACCACAATTAAAATCACTGGTGAAAATAATTTTGGCTACATAGTACAGCCAGTACGCTCAATCTCCATTATAGAATGTAAATATAAATTTCACATTTATTGAAATTCATTATTTTAACCTAATGATTTTTACATCCACTACGTCGATTTGTTTACAAACCATAAAGAGAAAGCTATTTGTTATTGGCCGCGCGAATGCGACTGCTGATTGGCTGCGGCGCCGTTGCCAACCTCCAAAAATGAAATGCCAATCGCGGACTATTAAACTGCACTTCAGCCGTTTTTACCCAGGTGCACAGGCGACAAATCAACGAGACTTTCGACGTTGCTGACTTGCAAGACGCCGTTAAAAGGAGCCTGAAGGGAAAGTCACCCGGACTAGCCGGCAGTCCCGCTGATTTTTATTTAAAATTTTAAAACTTGAGACATTCACTTTAATTGTAACTGAAATCCAAAATGGTGTTCCAATACCGGCCATTTTCACGGAGGGAGCTATCGTCCTGATGTCAAAGTCGAGGGCCACCCCAAAACAGGCACTGTGCGCCCCATTACATTACTGAACGTATTTTATAAGATTGTGGCACAGTGTGTTGCCAGCCGTCTCATACTGGTCATGTCTCAGGCTATTAGTGCTAACCAAACCTGTGCTGTTCCTGACCGCAACATCTTTGACGCGGTATTAACTTACGGCGATTGTATTGTCTATAAAAAAGGAGACAGACAGCGTGAAGCGGCGTTACTTCGATTTTAAAAACGCCTTAGATCGTGTTAGCCATATATACCTAAATGAGGTCATGTCTGCCTTGCGCATTGTCACAAAAATTGGCAAGATGATACAAAAAATTCTCGGTAGTGCCACATCTCGTGTTGTCGTTAATTGTTCACTCGGCGCGAATATTAACATCAGCGGGTCAGTACACCAATGTACGCCATAGCACTGGACCCCCTCATACGTTCTATCTGCTCAGAGTGCCGGAGCGTACGAATAGGGAACGAATGACTGACGTCCAAGGCATACGCCGACGACCTAGGTGTCTTTGTGGGCGGTGCCGACGACGTTGATAGACTCCACGCCACCTTGCAGACTTTCGAGAAAGCGACGGTGGCGCTCGTCAGTGCCCAGAAAACTGTACTGCTCCGTCACACATGTCAAGCGCACCACAGGAAGCGCGACTGGTTTTGCGTTAAACAGTAGCATAAGGTGCTGGGTGTCAAGTGTCACTCACCGCTGCCACAGACAAAAAGTTCCACTGTGGATGGCCCGACAGAGGGGGGCCTCGGGCTGGCGGAGTTTCCCACCAAGTGCGCGGCGCGCCTCCTGAAGATGACGCGAGTCGTGGCGCAGAAACTCCCGGACGGTTCCACGGCCGCGCTGTTCTTCCGGTACCGCCCGCCGTCGCTGGACGCCCCCGTCTCGCCCGCCGACATCCTGCACACCCTCAGCTACGTACGCCAGTACTTCTTCCACCGCAGCTACGTGATGGAAAGAATCTTACGGACGAACGACGTTCCACAGATTTCATCGGAACTCCGTGGCATTACTCCCAGGAAGAGATTGATACCTCTCACGAATGGATGGGTATTGCGCCTACAACAGGTGGATTTGAAGTCTGTCTGGCGCAACATCGCCTTCCCTGTCGTTTCCCCTGCAGTTCGTGTGACGTGGTACAAGGTCCTGACCCATCCCATTGCTACCAATTCCAAACTGGGTGCCATCCTCCTTATCCAGATCACCGTGTGTGTCCTCAGCGTGGAACATTGGTTTGCGGGTCGCAGGTTCCAGACCATTTAGGATGCCAAGAGGGAGATGCTGCGGCTCATTAACTGAGTCCCGATGACGAGCATCACTGTGGACGACGCCATCCACCCACTACGCAATACGTACCCCACCACGAAACGGAACGCCACAAACTGGATTTTGGGACACACTGTTCACTGTATTTTTATCTTTGGAGGACGCCAGTACTTGATTTTCTTACCCATTTATGGTAATAACAGCGATTGGAACAAATACACCTGGCCTATACCAAACAAAATTGCTAAATTTCTTCAAATAGCAATCAACTATGCTTACAGGAAATGCAACCTTACTTACGACTTTAATTCCGTTGATGTGAATTAGTATTCTGACACGATTAAGACGTAAAACGGTAGAGTGAATAAATAATAATGACATAAGAAAATGTTAACGTAAATTAAATCTTACACCCTATGCAGAACATGTTGTTCTAAGAAGTTTTCATTCTCATTATGTTTTTCACTTGTCTGTCGAACTGCTACTTCTAGCGGTTTTTTCTTTACGATGATTTCTGTAGAGTGATCTTTGTTTCTAAATCTTGACACAAGTGAATGTCCCAATGGATTTTTTTTTTCAATGGAGTTGTCAGGAAGGTGTATGGGATTTTTCCTTTTAAATATTTTCGTTCCTACCTTGAGGTATATTCCGATTAAGAAGTATAGACCAAGGAAGAGGAGGTTCTGTGCTCAACATTTTTTTATATTTCTTGAGAAGTCCTTTGTATGAGGAAAGACCTCACATGATTATTTCAAGTAAGCATATGATTTCTTTCTGACATAATTTTACATGATTATGCAGAGATTATAGATACTGTTTTGTTTCCATTGTTGTTGTTTTCAGACTGACCAGCAGTCGATTAAAAAATAATTTTAAGAAAAGCTTGTCCTTAGCGGGAGACCGGGGTTCGATTCCCGGCCTGACTCTCATTTTCATTTGTCGCAATAAGCGGAAGACCCGGATTCGAATCTCGGCGCACCTCACATTTTACCTGGTCTCCATTGTTTTATTTCAATGTCCTAAAGCAACCATTGTTAATACTTTCCTTCCTAATCCTACTTTCTTCCCCGCCTATATCAATAATTTGCAGATTACAATTAAATTGCAATCTTTATACAACTTTTGTGGATTGACGAAAATTAACACGTCAGTAGGCAGAACAATTACTGTGTCATCTCACGTTTAGTTAAAATCAAACTTTGCCCTACATCTTGTTATAGAAAACCATACTTACGAAGCAGACTGTGAAACCTTAAAAGTCTCACAAAAAATCAGAAAGATGATTCTACTGGAAAACTGGAAATCAATGAACATAGTATGGAAGACGCCAGTTTTGTATTAAATGATCAAATTCAATTTCCTTTTTGCCACTTATTAAAATCTGTTTTAATTATCAAATCATCATTTATCAATTGTACCGGGTGTGCTTTAACTGACTTAGTCGATTTTTATGTGGTACACCACAGTATCTCATATATTTTTAATTTAATTCTTCCAGGATCTAAATACAGTCAATTACCTGATAGAACCTCATAATACGGTATTTTTATTTCTTCTAAACAGAATATATCTAAATTTCATAGAGCTGGCATAAGTTTAGTTATTCATTCTCTGTTTATGCCGCTATGTAGGGAGTTGCGGTTAGAGATTTATGTTAGAAATTTTAGGAGAAAGATAATCGATATACCTATGTTTTAGAGGGTTTTATAATTTATTCTTTGGTTCAATTTAACATTTTAATCTGTTACTTTTTCAAGTTAAAGCATAAAATTTTAACATTTAAAATCGCTTTGATATTTCAGTAAATTATTTGCACCGCTAGTTTTGTGCATAATTAATTTAATTTCGTCTAGAATGTTCACTGCGTATCCCTTCTGCAATGTGTGTAAAATTTCGAGGTTATTTTCCATAGTGTCTATTGAGTGGTTTTGTAATTGTGTTAGTACAAAGTGGATGGTTTTTTTTCTCTCTCCCTAGTATGTTCATTGTGATATTAAGTCCGTTTTGGCGTATATAATATTTATTACGTAATTTACAGGAGATTTTGTATAAACCAGGATTTAGAAATTTAGGTTTTCTAGTTTGTGTGACGATTTGGTTTAAGGAGTGTCTATTATGGTACGAAAAAGTGATGTTTGTATTTAAAATAAAATAAAAATGATTTCTGATTTTGCCTAGTGATATATATTAATATTTTTGCTTGATGAGTATCTCTTTATAACGTGAATCCTCCATATGTTGTCAGGACACGAATTTGTATTGTATACTTTTAGTACGATGTTGGGACCATATTCAATTTGTTGGGCAATATACTGAAGTATACTTAATTTGATTGGCCGTGTCATATAGTGCTAGGCTGACAAGTGTGTTAATCACTGAATGGTACAATGCCACTTTGTGTTACTGTGGATGAGATTAATGGTCATGGGTAAAGTTGCCTGATTTTGTTGGTTTCCTGCATATTTGAAACCTGTGCTTATTTAGTACTTGATTCTTGTTCTACAGTATACTAGCTTTTAAGATGTAGGTTGATGAGGAGGTTATGAATATTATTTATGACTTCTTCCTTTTCACCTTTGAGCATGAGATGTCATTGGCATATCAAGAATTATAGATCATTTTGTTATTTTCTTGGTGTACGCAGAACCTTCGTTCAGGGCTGTTTAAAAATATATCTGCTATACCTTATGGCTTCACTGTACTAGGTTTAAATGGAGTACCAAAGTGCGGGGAATGAAAATTTGTGCCCGGCCGAGATGCGAACCTGGGATCTCCTGCTTACTAGGCAGACGCGTTGACCACTCCCCACCGAGGACACAGTGCCTAGCCTGATTGCAGAGGACTCTTCCCTGCACGTCTCCCGTCACACCCAAATCTCCATTCGCCACGCTGTCTCTTTCCTATTACCACAGCCTATTTGTTCTGTAATGCTCTCAGCCACAATACTGTATTCCCTCATCAGGGAGGACAGACCATGAGGTTTCGAGACAATTAAATGTCGTCAGGAGCCCAGCCTAGGCTTGTATACAATATTTTTGACGACATTACAGCGTTCATTTTAATGAAATAAATCGCAATTTGCGATTAGTTCCTTAAAATGAACGCTGTAACTTAGTCTAAAATACATCTGCTATAATTCTAGCAAGATTGCATTCTATGTCAACACGATTTAAAATTTCCTATCAAATTTGAAGTAATTATATTCTAGGACTAAGTGAAGCAAGTTTATAATTTCTTATGGATTATTGACTAGAATTTTGTTGTGCCTAAGTAAGTTGAGTTCTGCTAGATTTATAGTCTCTTGTTGAGCGATATTGGTATACAGGTTCGTGATGACGAAGAATACAAGTTTTTTTAATCAGTGGTAAGGTTTATCCTACTGATATCGGGTGGAAGTATTCTAGAATTTTTGATGATGTACTTCTTTTTGTTTCATATTTTTGTATCACTGTATTAACTTCTTCCTAATTAGATATGTGGAAAACTTTATTCTGAAAACGACAGGGTACAATAGACTTAAATGTTTGTTTGTTGGGAAGTCCTCTTAATTGTGGATTTTCAGGTTTTAAAATTTTGAATTTTCAGATAAAATAGATGAATTTGATTTTATTATTTTTTTGGTTTGTCCTATGTATTTGTTGGTGTGGACACGTGTGGGTTGCATAATACTGTTATTATTGAAAAACTCTTGTATGTTTGTACATACTCATGTTTGTTAATACAGAAAGAGCTGCTTCATTTATCTGCATTATTTGCTATGGCGTTAATCTGTTCTAGGGAATGGTATACACCTTTTAAAGTTAATCTTTCTAAATATGTCTCTTTTGGGTACATATAATAAAATTTGTTATCAATATCATGAGCTATTTTCACAGTAAATTCATGTTGTATTTTGGTAGGTAAGTTCTTTACATTTATAACTAATTTTGCAAGAGCTACAAAATGTTTTTGTTCTTGGGAACAAGTTTTTGGTCTTGGGAACAAGTTTTTGGTAGGATGCTGTATTTCAAACATTTATCTAGTAGGTTTTGCTCATGTTAATTAAGTTTAATATTACTTAGGTTTATTGTACGATTGTGATAGGACAATTGGTTTGACTAAAGGTACTTGATAAAAATAAGATTTTAGTTAATAAAATTGTTAGTAAGTTCTATAGGTCCTTTATACATACCGTTACTTTCGGCAAAAGATTTTTCGAATGATAAATTTATGTTTGGTGGTCGGAGATTCGTAGTGGAAGAGAACGATAACACGTAAGTTAGCAATTCAGCTACCGCTTGCAATATACATCAATTAATGTACTCCTTGAAAAAATACGTACAGTACTGGAAAGAGACTGACGAATGGTGCGGATTTTATAATAAAAACTTGTATTTTCACTAAAATCCACTTCCAGTGAAACCTCATCTGATTCCAACCTGGAAGAGCTTTGAACATTTATTTACGCAAATGCGCATCAGCCACGTAATGGCGGTGCAGTGTTCCCGCACGGCAGATATCTTAGCTCCAAGCTAAAGATATTAAAATATTGAACAAAGTATGTATGGACTGAGAAAATGGTAAGGCCACACTACACACTGAAACTCATAAGAACATTTCAAAAATGGTTGAAATGGTTGTATAGCTTATGGGACTTAATACGGTGTCATCGGTCCCTAAACTTACGAACTACTTATGAACTAGCTAACACTAAGGACGGCACAAATATCCATGCCCGAGGGGGAATTCGAACCCCCGACCGTAGTGGCCGTGGAGACCGTGACTGGCGCGCCTCAGTCCCCTCGGCCACCGCGGCCGGCCAAGAACATTTCCGCATTGAGTATGAAAATATTAAATACGTTTTACACAGCTTAGCTAATTACTAAGCTACATCAACCACTCCATCAGCAAATATTGGTTCGATTCTACGATTCAGAGACAATGAGCAACTAGCAGTGACTGAATACATAATAATTAAAATAATATGAATTTTTCTCCCTACTTTTATAGTTCGTACCATAAATTTTACGTCTTTCTTCTGCCTACGGAGTAATTATGTCAAAACGCCATACAATAATCTTCAGTGCGTAAGTCACAGAGGCTTTACTTTTTACATTTTAAATTAAACGACGAATAAATAGATAATTAGTCAGTTTTAATTCCTTATCTGTCTATTCATTACACGAAATCTCATTCTCAATTATTAATTTTTTCAATTTTATGCTGTAAGGTCTTAACGTCATCAGATCTATAGAGACGGAGCACCATCTCAGAATTGGAAAGAAAAAAATCGCACTGACGTGTTTTATGACCCACTTTAGATTTGTAGTTTTATAAGTTTTTGAAAACATTTTATACCAAAATAATAATCTAAATAATAAAAAAGTAATTAGTAAGCGTGTCTAGAACCCTTTTAGGAAAAAAAAAAATAATTTGGGTAGAGGCGGGTTCCAAACCACTGACCTTCAGCGTTGCACAATGCATTGCCCACTACGCTGCAGCTAACAGTTAGGAGATGCATTCTTTAATCTTATACAATTGATGGCCGTTGTTTACTGATGCTAATATGGCATTTGTAGACACTAGATTATCAATTATCGTACGAAGAACGGCGTATTTTTGTTAATTCTTCAGTGTACAATTGCTTTGAAATGACAACGTGTAAGTTACAATAAGAAAATCATCAAATACGCAACGCAAGATAGCGTATGCCAAAGAGAGTTCTGGGCGAGGAATGTCACGTGACATCTGGGAACGGCTGGTTCTCGTAATTCAATGGAGGGTGTCAAAACTATGTTATTTTTGCAAATATCTCTCAAACGATACGAGATATGAAGAAAACATAAAAGAACAAAGTCGTAGAGAATTTTCTACTCTGCAAATTCCTTTATTCAATTTTCGCTTCAGATGAACGGTTTACCTGCAATTAAAATTACATTACAAACGGCTTTTTTTATTACTAACGTATTTCTTGTCCGAAATATTTCAAAAAGCGAGTTTCTGGTCTCTGTTATCCAACAATTATGTCTGTCAAATTTGGTGCCGAAATGTTGAACGGTTCGACCTAAAAAGTGGGAACACGTTACAGCCAGTCATAGATCGTCAAAATCGCCGTTATTTTCGTAAATATCCCTTTACGAACCAAAAAAAAAAAAAAAAAAAAAAAAAAAAAAAAAAAAAAAAAAAAAAAAAAAAAAGAAAAAAGAAAAAAGAAAAAAAAAAACCATAATAGAGCGAAGTTGTTGAGAATTTTCCTCTCTACCACTTAGGTTATTCAATTTTCGTGTCAGATGAACGGTTCCTTTGCAATTACAATTTTATTACAAACGGCGTTTTTGGTATTACTACCGTATTTTGTGTATGGAAAATTTGAAAAAGGGAGGTTCTGGTCTCTGGTAGACTACAATTATGTCTGTAAAATTTGGTGCTGATCGGTTGAACGGTTCGTCTTAAAACAAGGGAACACGTTACGGACAGACAGACATCCCAAAATTGCCGTTATTTTTGCAAATATCTCTGAAACGAATGGAGATATGGAAAATAAAAAAATAAATGAAATAAAAATAAAAAATTAAAAAAAAAAGAGAGCACAGTTGTAGAGAATTTTCTCCTCTACAAATTCAGTTATTCAAGGTGACACACGGAAAGGATAGAACGTTATGGGATAGCAACCAAAACTGTCGGACCCCATTTAACTGGAAGAAAAATCCAAATTTCACGTGGCATCGACTCAAAATTTGTTGGAATTCCCCAGCCGTAATATAGAGTAATGTTGGCTCTGTAGCTGTCTATAATTTCGAATTACATTTCGATGCATCAGTATGTGCACGAACTGACTTTTCGATTAAGAGCCATATGTGTTTCATAGAATTCCAATCCGGTGATTTGGGTGACCAAATCCTTAGCTGGAATTAGCCAGAGTGTTTTTCTGGCTAATTTCGAACATATCAACAACAATTTAGTCCTTTGAGAAAGATATTGTCTTGTTATGACAAAGATATTGAATATAAGGAGAGGCACTGATTTAAAATTTGTGCTGACGGCAGGATTCTAACCCAGGACCCTTTGTTTCCTGGGCAGGCGCTATAGACAACTGAACTAATAAAGTTTTATGGAGAGAGCGACTTCGGGACTGTCTTCAAGCACGACTTTCTCCACATCACATACTTTATTCTGTCTCAGTGTTCCCCATGAAAATCGTATCAATTTGCTACGACAATTTGAATAGCACTCCAAGAAAGAACTAGGCGGGATGTTCCCATTCACGTTCTTTGCTGTGG
This sequence comes from Locusta migratoria, assembly GCA_026315105.1. Taxonomy (NCBI): domain Eukaryota; kingdom Metazoa; phylum Arthropoda; class Insecta; order Orthoptera; family Acrididae; genus Locusta; species Locusta migratoria. Next base: position 40,245,767 of record CM048748.1, read on the forward strand.
TGCTATTGCCTTGGAAGTTTGACACGTATTCCACAGGAACCATTGAGGAATAATTAACGTATGTGGCGTGGAGGTAGACGTGCTTGAAGACATTCGTGCAGTCGATTTGTCCGTAACGCTGTGTTAGCCGAGCCGTCTACAGCGCATGCGTCATAAAAACGAGCTCCTGTGTTCAAATCCCAGCCAGAGCAAACATTTTAAGTAAATGCGTCTCCTTATAAAATACAAATGCGAACAGTTGTGTGTCGGTTACATGGCGTTTTGTCACCAAAGAAAATTCGATTATGGTTTGGGTACATGAAGTATATTAATGTATAGTATCCAAGTATTCAAACATAACCATCTACAATTAATGATCGTTTCACTTAGACCGTAGGAGCTAGTCGACATGTGAAACATGAGCACGCCTTATTGACCAGCCATAAGCTTGCACAATCTAGTGTTGACGACTTTCACGCATGCATCGCTCTGAAACACTACCTTTACGTATTACTTATAGAAATCGAGATTCGTCTGACCAACCCACAGTTCTCTACGGTATGACACGCTCACGACCTCTGGCTGTCGTATTGTTAGAAAAGGCACTAGACTCAATAATGTAATATCACAGCCTATTAACACCAAACTGCGCTATTCTGTTGTAATGAAAAAGTTGGTCATACATCCCACATTTATTTCTCAAGTTAATACAAGAGGTTTCCCGGGTTTCCCGTCTTGTTACAGCTGCTATTAGGACAATTATTTAACACCAGTCGAGTTTCGCTTTTTATTTTTAAAGCATCTTCTTTGCTTGCGTAAATGATACATAGATGTGTTCAATTTATTTCTTATATATTGATTAAAAACAGGTTTTTAACATTTTTGCGCGGTATTTGTTTTTAAAGTGATGTATAGTCTATTCACGGTGATATTGCCTCTTTCGTACATCCCACTGCTGCTTTTCCGTCTTGTTGGTTGGAATTGGTCTGTTTGTTGTATGCATCTTCATTGTATTCGACAATTTTTGCCTATTTTTATATCGTTTCTTCCGAATCAATTGTTATCACTTCACTTCACTAATTTAAAATGCGTAATATTCTAATGGAATGCCTTTCGCATTATCACGTATCCATATTGTGAGTGTTTTTATCAGTTTAACTGTTTTTCGTGTGGCCTGTGAATGTTGTCAACGTATTTTATGTGAATGTGCGTGATGTGTGTGTGTGTGTGTGTGTGTGTGTGTGTGTGTGTTTGTGTGTGTTTGCATCTGTAGCATTTAAATTGAGAGATTAGGATGTTTGACAAAACGTATTCCTGAAGTAGTTAAAGGGAAGTTCCTGTAGTCTATCAATGATCCTGAAAATACACATACATCCTTAGTGGGTGTGAAGATTGTTTCCAGTTGAAACTCAGACAACGCTTTTACACTATGGTTCGTACTGTTGTAAATGTATGTAAGAAAATCGGACCTTGCCGACGGTTGTTGTTGTCGCATGTTCTCGAAGACATTCCTTGTAGGGTGGCGCGCTCGATCGACCTCATTATTAGTATAACCATTTTTCTTAAAAGCCATTCTGAAATGATTTAATTTTTCTTGGAATTTTATTGGCTCACAGATATATCCACCAATGTTCTCTTGACACCTTTCTTGTATCTAGTTTGGTAGTATGGTGGTTCGAGTTCATATACAGGTAACGATCGGTGTATCTTTTATATAGATCTTGTGCTTAATGTCCCATCCTCCCGTCGGTTTACCGAACATTCAAATATTTTTTTTTAATAAACACCTCAGCCATTAATGTTATGAATCTTTTAATTACTAGCTTTGGTAATACAATATTAATCTCTTTAGACACCTGTTTAGCATATAAATGTTATAAGTTATGTAGACTCATCATTACTTCTAGGCATCAGCAAAAAAATATTCAAATGTTCGTAATGTTACGGGACCAGACTGTTGTAAAGAATCGTTTGCATTGTAACAGGACATAGAGATTCCTTAGATGGGTATACGCAGGAGGTAGAATTAAACTACCCGAATTCTCAGAATTATCGGAAGGCGTATAAAACCATAAAAGTGCTGGTTTACGGGAAGACCGAAAACTTATGTGGGAGACAGCGATGCGTCGATCTAAGGAACTGTTGGTATGTTTCGGAAAGAATTATGTGTATTGTAACAGGGTACGAGAGGGAATATTAAATTTCAGAACTCGATAATTTTAAAAGCGACTGGTATGATATGCAAAAGAGAGAGAGAGAGAGAGAGAGGGTTGTCGTTAGATGGGGCTTGTATGTGGAAGAATGTTTGCTTTTGGGAGGGGGATCGACAGTGCCCTCTGGTGTCAAAACTCAGCTGGGTGCAGTTCCATTAAATAAATGCAATGCGCGCTATCCTCGTCAAAGTGATGTGTGTGCAGAGATCTTGCGTAGAAGGTTTTGATTATTTGGATATGCAGCTCAGATGTTTTTTTGAGAGAGGATGCTTAAAAAGGTATGAAATTTTTTTAAACATTTAGCATATGCTTATTTTATGTAGCCTGTCGAGAGAAGACTATGTTTGGGATCGCGCTGGAGACCTACGTTACTGTTAAGCGTTTAAACGAGGATCGTTCGTACAGTTTCCGAGAGAAATTGTTAAGGAAATTGTGGTACATATCTACAGTGTTTGAAACTCGGGCTTGGGATGGTCGTTAACGTTACATTACGTTCGTCGGCTGTTATTTTGCCTAGGCTAGTAGACGGAACATTAGTCCTAAAATGTACGGGTGGAGATGGTTACAAGGAGAGTCTTTTGACCCACAGAACCTCTAAGTACGCGGCTCTTGTTGGGAAATTGTGTGTTCAGATGGTTTGTAACTATATTACTTTACATTTGTTGCTCTATCGAAGTACTGGATCATTTTACGACGTAATTGGTTGGGTGTTACGTTTGTTTATCAGTTGTAACAACTGGCATTAGCAGAAGACGTGATGTTAATCAGATAAGAGACACCTAATCACTATGCTATCTCGAATCACTTCTCCAATAACATCTAAGCTGAAGAACAAGTCCATCCAAGGCATACAACGCAACTAATGTTGCTTAAAGCCTGGTTCGATGTATTAAACTTCACACCAACACATTTGGAATGTAATAGCTGATACTCCACACACAGCGGAACAGTTGTTGAGTCGAGGTTATGTAGCACCGAGTATTTCTTCTTCTTCTTTGTTGATATTTTAAAGCCACATGTGGTGGCAGGCTGGCAGCAGCTTCAGTGCTGCTCTTCAGTCGATCGATTTTATAAAATTAGACAATTAGGTATGATACATTGAACGGTACAGGGGATGACGGAGGGAAGAGAGGCGCGGAGTTGAGGGACGGTAGGTGAAGGGATGGTAGGTGAAGGGGTGTGCGTGGGGATGGGGGAGGAATTCGCAAGGACTCCAAGGAGGAGGTGGTAGGTGAGGGGGGGGGGGGGATGGAGGAAGATACCGCAAGGACTACAAGGGATGAGGAGGATGGCTAAGCCAAGTGTGGGAATGATTGGGACGGGATGGGGACGGGGAGGGAGCGTACAAATACGGGGATGAACTATTGATAAGATGCGAGTATTCATGAACTGGAGGTCTTTTAAGGACCTATTGTTATCTTCTTTCATTGTGATTCAGGGCAGAACAATTAACTGAATTTTTCACTCAGGATCAAGTTCAAATTTCGTGGAATGTTCCATCCTCTATGTCAGAGCAAAATCTGAGGTCGTCTACACTCCAGATGGGTCAGATCAAGTTCAGGGGATTTCAACTCCATTATGCTCGAATGTCGAGGGAGCGTCAACAGTTTCGAATGCTACCAAGAACGTCTGCCCGTTGCACAAAGAAGTGTGGACTTTACTTCCGACTACAGAATGTGAGGGAATCAGTATCCGATGGGAAGCAGTGTTTTCAGTAGTGGACTTTGCCGTCCTATTTCTAGTCGACTCTGAATGTAGTGTGTCAGAAACACTTTCCATTCCATAAAAAAATGAGAAAGCTGCCTGATTGCAACAGCGAATTCCATCACAGAGGGGTTACATGAAGAGGTGTGGTGTGGATAAGGAGATTAACGGCCTTTCCACATGCAACCGAAGACTTCATTCTAAGGCCACAAACATCAGCAAAGTCGTTCTGCATCATCTGTTAATATGATTTTTCTTCTTAGAACGAATAAAATTTTTTATGTGAATCTGAAAAGAATCTTATCATTCTATTTTCCTTCACTTATGTGATAGGGCATTAACATTTCTATCATTTTAGTTGCCAGTATCCAGCAAACGACATCAGTGGCTCTAAAGGTTTGTTTACTCTTGATTTTAGGGCTAAGGGGACAACAGTGACAGTTACTCGGGCGCATGTTTTTTTGCGCCTTCTTCACTGTTCAACTGAGTGAACAAGCAAACGTACCCCGGTAAAATGTAAACTTTCACGGCCGGAATGGTCAAAAGAACTGATAATTTCCGGGCTATTATGCCGTGGTCTTATGGATTTATTATGGAAACCCAATGTTTCGTCCCAGACTGCGGAGGACATTTTCAAGGGGTATCGTGGCACTTTCGAATGTCCCATGCACACCCTGGCTCGCTACTGACTCCGTTTACGAGGGCTCGCGCGCAGAGGTGTGGTCAGATGTTTTTGATAAGCGCGCGCAATTCGTCGTTGCCGATTGCCGTCGTCCGTTAATATCGTCCCATGGTGGAAGACTGTTACATTTCTTCTTCAAAACCGGAATCCAGATTTCATTTAGTTTCACGCCCTCTTCCATCCTATTGAAATTATTGTGGTGTTTTACAATTTCTATAGCCTCTCTGTACAGTCTTTCGTGGTATCCATTTGTGGCTGCTAAAACCTGAGCCATATGAAATTGTATAAGGTGGTCGTCTGGTTCAAAAACATGTTCAGCAACAGCTGACCTGTCAATCTCTCCCATTTTACAGTTCCCCTTTTGCTCATCTAGTCGTTTTTTGACTTTTCTTTTTGTGGTACCCGCGTATACGTCTCCACAGATACACGGAATCCTATAAATTCCTACTTTTTCCAGCGGCTTGCGAGCATCCTTCGCCGATTTCAGGTTATCCTGTATCTTCCTAGCAGCTTTCTAAATAAGGACAACATTCCGTTTCGTCAAAAATATATCGATGCGATCAGTGACGTCCTTAATAAGAGGCAGGAAGACTTTGGATTTCACAGGAACCTTTTCATCGTTTTCAACTCTACGTGTCACTCTCAAAGCTCTCTTTATCTCTGTAGACGAATAGCCATTCTTAAGAAAAGCATTACTCAGGTGTTTCAATTCCGCGACGAGTAATTCCGGTTCGCAGATGTTTCTTGCTCTGTCCGCTAACGTGTTTATAATGCCCCGGTTTTGCTGTGGGTGGTGGTTTGAATCCCGGTACAGATAACGGTCTCTCTTTCTGTGTGTGTGTGTGGGGTGGGGGGGGGGCTTCCGATAAACTGTACGGCGCAATCTGCCATTCCCATTTTTGAAACTTGATCAAATGTTTGTAGAGCTTATGGGACTTAACTACGGGGTCATCATCCCCTAATCTTACAAACTACTTATGAACTAGCTAATACTAAGGACGGCACAAATATCCATGCCCGAGGTGGTATTCGATCCCCCGACCGTAGTGGCGGTGGAGACTGTTACTGAGGCGCCGCAGAACGCTCTGCCACCGCGGCCGGCTTGAAAACTAACACGTCAAGAAAATTCAGTTTTCCGTCAGCCTCCTTCTCCATGGTAATCTGAATTCTAACATTAAGGTGTTGAAGAAAATGATCTAATTCCTCTCTACCATGCCTCCACACATTTTCAAACGTATCGTGCCAGAGGCTGATTGGCATCAGTCTGCCTACAAAATACAACATAAATTAAAACACAGAATTCCAGTGATATCTGTTCACCGAACGTAATTATCATCTGACATTTCACTATTGCAATATAATTGAACTATGACCTATTGGCCTAATGGAAATTTAAATTTTATGAAAGGCATTCACAGAATTGCATCAGCTATGTGCACGCATGTTAGAATCTAGTCAAAGAGTATCTGTTCTTTTAAATTCGGTCGCGAGCTCTGTGGGATCAAGAAGATTTCAAGATTTAATTAAATACTGAAATGTACTAATAATTAAAGATTTACTTTTCTCTCTCTCTCTATCTCACTCTCTCTCTCTCTCTCTTTAAAGTATGATTAAGCATTTATCTTTGAAAGCCAATATAAACTTTATACAAATTTAAATATAAAGAACATTGAAAAAGTTATTGTTAATCTTTTATCGATAACGAAACAATGAACAGTTTAATAGGCACCAATTTGTATTTAAAAACTTTTATAACCCAGTTCTTTGCCCTTAATGATGGCGACTTTGAGCTATTCTTTTTTACCGACTTGCCTTTTACGTCGTATTCTTCTGCCTATTTTCAAACACATGCTATAATCATTATCGGAAACAATGAAAAGAAGTTCATAATCTAAATGGTTTCTACGGGGATAAGTTATAGGTGATCTAATAGAAAAGACGGACACGGTTTAAATCCTGGCAAGTGATAGTTCTTGTCCCCTTAGAATATATCTACTGTCGCTTTCTTTATATAATTAAGGAATTGTCTTGATTTGAATGTCGGATGTACTGTGGTGCTGGTCTTCGGTGTTCTCACTGAAGAACCTGTGAGATCTCCCCGTAACTACAAATTTCTGAGACGACTTTACGGTTCGCCGTCTTGATGCATACGCACTACGAAATGACATTGTACCACATTACTGAATTGCACTTCACATCACGGATGTAAGATTACATACGTCCAGCCACCCTAACAGTAAACTTCCATCCTTTATTCTGTCTCCCCTCCACTCCTTTCCTGGACAGCCACACAAAGGTATTAGCTGAGAGTGGAGATGGCGCAACTAAATTAATTTTCTGTTATTATTACTTTTCATCTTGGTGAAGATACATTACTATCATTTTTATAATCAAATATAAATCCTACGCAATTCACGCTAATAATCTCTAGTTTAGCAATTACGCTTAACAGTTTTTCAATAACTACTCGTCAAAAACGTAAACTGCTTCCACAGTCGGTAAGCTTATCGACAGTGGTCGGATAATGTCAAACATTTTTTGTTATTATTTACGTAATTTTTGACTTTTACGCTAGACACAACCCGACCTTCCGTGGAATCGTGCTTAAATCTGAAATATAAACCATACTCGATGTTCTGGGGTTTGCCCTTTTTACCCGTTTTATTGAAAGTGTAGACACCTGGTGTTTCAGTCATCACTCAGCCCGAGAGAGTGTTGGCTGTCTCGTTTTGCACCGTTGCAGCAGTTTTATGCAGACAAATTCAAGCCACATTTCAAACTTCTCACTGAGCGAGGTGGCGCAGTGGTAACACACTGGACTCATATTCGGAAGGATGGTGGATCAAATCCACCTCCGCCCAACCGTGATTTCCCTAAATACCTCCAGACAAATGCCGGGATGGTTCCTTTCAAAGAGCACGGCCGATTTCCTTCCAATTCTTACACAAGAACCCATGCGCGAGCTCCGTCTCTAATGACCGCACTGTCGGCGGGACGTTAAACCCTAAGATTCCTTCCTCCTTCCTTGAAACTTTTCTGTAACGTTGTGTATACTTACGTGCTTAAAATGACATTTTATTGTCGTTTAGGATTAAATATTACATCAAAATACTATATCAGATCAATTAAATAGGCCACGATTCTATGTGCTTTAGTCTGATAATAAAGTGGGAAATAAATTTTGGAACATTCATTCACCGAAGAAAATACACCATTGAAATTAATATATCCTCAGATTTTTCAGTGCCTCCGGTCCTTTTTTGTGACTAAACAGTCAACGAAGTGACTGCCGGGATGAATATTTCGGCCATCATACTCGCCGAGGTAGTCACGTGAACTGCGGAATGGGATACTAACTTTCTTTTATGTTTTAATGATTTAATAATGTTTTCAGATTTTTCATTCCATTTCCAGATTGATAAGGGTGGGCCTCTGGAGAGCATACGCCGTTATGCGAGCCACAATATTGTTATACAAATTAAGGTATGGGGGAATGTCTTTCTACCAATACAAACACAATACATATACATATACCCTCTTGTTCATTAACTTTGCGATGTTTCCTGGTCCTCAATGAAAAATGCATGTTACACGTATAATAAGAGGTCCCAATGTCACGATTTTACACCTCAACTACCTGATATGTACGGAAAGCAATAAAATCTCTGCTATTGAAGCTCTCCAATCCAGCAACTGCTTTAACAGTACTACCCTTGTACTGTACTATAGCAACAGTTATCACTCCTTTGCCATGACCTGCTTGAGTATTATTAGTTGCCGGCCGCGGTGGCCGAGGGGACTATGGCGCTCCGGTCACGGTCTGCGAGGCCACTACGGTCGGGGGTTCGAATCCCCCCTCGGGCATGGATATTTGTGCCGTCCTAGTTCGTAAGTAGTTCATAAGTAGTTTGTAAGTTTAGAGACTGATGACCCCGTAGTTAAGTCCCATAGACTATACAAACATTTTTATTATTAGTTAAAGTTCAAAACAGCTCCACCAAAGATATATGGACCCTGAAGGCTCACTTATCGTCCAACACCTGCAGATGTAGTAATTTCAGAATCATCTATATCAGGTGTGGCCACAACGCGGTTCGCGAGCCGTATGCTGCACTTGCTTCAATGCAGAGCGGCTGGTGTTCCAGAAAGTAAAAAGTGACCCTAACTGTTACAAATGAAACTTCCTCGCTCAGAGCTAAAACGGTGGAAGTTTGTTATCAATTTGGCAGTGCAGAACCACGCCAGCCCTGTAACAACAGCGAGCGAGCTGCGACAGTCGGTAGTGTGATGACTGTTACGCTGGCTGATTTAGGAAGGTGGTGAGGCGCGGTGAAGGGCAACAGGGCCCGAAGCCTGGCACCCAAACCGCGCTTCATAGAATATATCAAAATATTTGTAAATCTAAGGGACTTGACTGCTGCGGTCATCAGTCCCTACGCTTACAAACTACTTAAACTTATGCTAAGGACGACACACATACCTATGCTCGAGAGAGGATTCCAAACTCCGACGGCGAGGAACCGCGAGCTCCGCAGCAAGGCGCCTTAGAACGCTCGGCCACTCCACCGCGACTGTTACTAAAAGTAGCAAAGTGTTATAATTTTCGAATAATGGATGCGCCAAATCGTGATATTTGGATGCTGACAGCTTCAAGATAAACGCGTAATCTGCAATTGTAGTACTTGTCTTATGGAGTTAAAATAAACATAAAATTTTTACCTCTTAAAGAGAATATTGCGACTGAATTTAAAATTTTTAAATTGAGTAAGTAATTATGCGAAACACTGAAAAGGATATTTTTAACCAAAACATTCAGGACACCTAAAATAGGGTTTTACATTTTGGGGTTATACTCTGATGGAAGGTGGTGCTCCCTTCGAAACAGCTCCGTAAGTTGCGGCTCCCAAAGATAAGGTACGTGGCCTCCCCTGATCTATAGCCTTATAGACTGGAAAGCGTGAACTCCTAAATCTCCTCCTATAACGGGGCATGCTCTCTGTGAATTGATGAGAAGGGGAACAGATTGGGTATTCACCTTATGGGCTAAGAAAAAGCTGGTCAGAGTTGCTGGTGTTACCATCAACCGTGGTCCATAGAACGTGTTTCCTTCTCTATGTGGATCGAAATATTCTTCCCTGAGGTGGTATGGCCATCGTTTCCTCCACCAGTATGGTTCCAAAAATATGAATCTGTTCCCCTCTTTGCAGATATTCTGAGTGGAGCATGTGTTCGAGGCCAGCACCTTGTGGCTTGGTAGGGGACGAAGTCTCTTCTGATTGCGTTCCTATTTCTCCTTGTTCAGCAGCGCAGGTCTGCACCCCTAGCGGCTCACGTAGCGGCCACTGGTGTTAAGCTTCCACGCGGCGCCCATCTCGGAGTTGAGAGACATTCTGAATCGGCTGTGAGCGCGCCATCCGCCTGCTGCACGGCGTCCGCCTGCGCCGCCTACTGCCACTGTGGGTCCTTGTGCATCGCGGCGTGCCGCTGCAGACGTTCTACAGTCTTCCCCTTCTCTCAAAGGAGGCGATCCGCGAGGGTGGTCCAGGGAGGTTGGGGTGGAGGGAGGGACGCTCTCGCTTGTCTCCGATCTGAGCTGGGGGCGCGAGCGCGATATTGCCGTGTCTGCGTCTCCTGTTCCATCTTTCCACATTCGTGGGTCTTTCCTGGCGGGTATTCTTCCCGACTTGCCGTTGGTGTTGCAGAGGTCGTAGAAGGCCGGGTAGCCGCGCCCGTTTGTGACGTTCGGTCACCGGCAGCAACCGCACGTCTGTTCGTCTACTCGCGCTAGTCTACAAGCGTGGCTGGACGCGGTTGTGGCACTGCGTGGTTTGACCCCGGCCGACCGAGAGATGTCAGTCGTTGTTGAAAAATTTCTGTGGATTACAAAGTATACGATCTATGAAGCATATGATTGAAGTTTGAAGACGCCACATTGTTTAGTATATGAAACTTCCTGGCAGTTAAAAATTCTGTCGGGACTTGGACTCGAACCTGGATCTTTACCTTTCGCGGTCAAGCGCTCTACCACTGAGCTATCCCGACACGACTCACCGTTCCTCCTTTCAGCTTCAATTGTGCCACTACCTCGCCTCCTACTTTCCAAACTTCGAAGTTCTCCTGCGAAACTTGGACACATGGCTTAGCCACAGCCTAAGGTGTGTTTCAAGAATGAAACTATCACTCTGTAGCGGAGTGTGCAGTGATATGAAACATCCTGGCAGATTATACATCTAAAAGTTTCAAATCAGCGCACACTCCGCTGCAGAGGGATAGTGAGAGGTTAGGCTTGCGGAAGCGGTGGGTAGTCAGTTCTGGTTCCATTTGTTTTAATAAAATCAAATGTTCAAATGTTTTTAGAGCTTATGGGACTTAACTACGAGGTCATCAGTCCATAAACTTACAAACTACTTATAAACTAGTTAATACCAAGAACGGCACAAATATCCATGCCCGATGGGGGATTCGAACCCCCTGACCGCAGTGGTCGTGCAGAACGTGTCTGGCACGCCGCAGACCGCTCTGCCACCGCGGCCGGCTGTTTTAATATATAGAGGCTGAAGGCCCAACAAAACAGTTCAGATAAGTGATGCAAGGCAGGACGAAAAGTTGGGAGAACCAATTTTTTGATAAGTTAATAACGGGCTGAGGGCCCGAAGCAATTTTTCATAATACCAAGAATCATAGAGGTAGGTTCGAAATTTAGTAAAAGCAGACCCTTAAAATGCAATAAAATATACAATGTGCCTTGCAATTTATGCGAAAGAGGAAAATTTTAAACGAAATTGAACCCTTGTATATACAATATAATTTACAAACGACCCCTGCAATTTAAATGAAAACAGCTCAGCTTAATTATCAAAATCACTAAAATGGAGGTCCAAAATTTAAGTGAACGCAGCCCTTTAAAAATACGACTAGCGAAACTAAAGACGAGCTCAAAATTTTTAAGTACGGTCCGAGGTTTACTTCAATTGTGGAGGCTGATAGCAGGAAACCACGCTCAATCAATAGGCAGAAGGCCGATTAAACAGCACGCAATAAAATTTACACGTGATACCTGCAATTTAAATGGCAGCAGTTCAGGTTAGTTACAGGAAAATCACGCTGACCTGGCGGAGCTGGCTACTTATTAATTTAATACACCTACACAGGTTAAACAGATGAGCTGAATTCAAACAGGAAGGAGAGTAATAAAATGCACAGCGATCATCAAGAACTACAGCTCTGACACGAAGGGGGTTACACAAACGCATTCAACGCCACATTACAACTGTGAGCTGGGGATGCCTCACGGAGGAAAAATTTCTGCAAGGAGAAGATAAAAAAAGACAGACAAAAATATACAACTACCGCCCTTGCATATGCGATCTAGCAGAGGGACACAAACAAAATAAATTCCCCAGTTAAGTTACAAAGTCAATGAATATAGAGTACTTGCTTCTCAGAGAAAAGAAAAAAAATTCAATTGAACCGAACTTGAAGTGCAGCATAACACATGAATAAACAACTAATGACGGCCCCAGGAAACGACCACCGATCCTGACAAATTCACACACACAAATTTGCGGATTGTATCCGTCACTTAACTTTTTTTTATTTCTCACTCCACGGCAAGCATCCTCGCGATGGAGTAGGAGGAGGGTGTCAAACAACGCCCTGAAACATTTGATAGATCCCAGATGAAAAGCGGTGTCGCACGCAACCACATATCCAAGAGACGAGGTAAACAGCCCGCGCCGAGCTGATGACGCGCGATAGATCAAACAGCGCCACGAGTGGTGCAAGCACAGAGAGATTTTGTATAGTCTATGGGACTTATCTACGGGGTTATCAGTCCCTAAACTTATAAACTACTTATGAACTAACTAAGACTAAGGACGGCACAAATATCCATGCCCGAGGGGGGGCTTCGAACCCCCGACCGTAGTGGCCGTGCAGACCGTGACTGGCGCGACTCAGTCCCCTCGGCCACCGCGGCCGTCTATGCATTTGTAGCACTGAATTGTCGGGTCGCGTTCTGCATGTAAGGGCAACCTGTTCCTGAAACCCAGAAGGTTGTGCAGGTCAAAAACATCATTTCCGTTTTTCTTTCGCTTCTCGTCCTCGGCTGTGTCTATTACCACGATGAAGAACGGAGGCCTCTTCTTATTTGTCACGTTATGCAGCCTGAGTGCCACTTCATCCGAATAAATCTTATAACATCCTTTCGCGCAACTAAATTAATTATATCTTTTTGAAAAGTCGGGCCTCAGGACAATAATAAACAGTTGGTAAGAAACTATAAAAATATATCCCTGTCAATATTTTACATTTTCCTTTTTTCAGCACATGAACATTCTTTACTGTTTTTCTTTTTTTCTCAGTACATGCATATTTTGATCACGGACTATGCGGACACTCGTTCGCCCTCTTGGCGCTACCTAGCCCAATAGAAATTACTCCACAGGTTGAAATTTGACATGCCTAGTTTCACTTATTACCTTTTAAGTGTTTGACATGGACTAATGCTGCGCTTCAAAACAGCATTCATCTATGTCTTAGTTACAACAACTGATATATGACCAGCGACTATATTCTTATCAATGCCGTATTATCATTTTTAATTCTTATATTTTCCTACCAAATGTATATTACCCACTCCTTTCGCTCTCATAACCTTTACCTTACATCCGATGTCCGTCCCATTCCTCAAACTTCCACCCTCAAATACCGTGGCCTCACTCTTGATCACTGCCTCTCCACCCGAAGACCGTCCGTGAGAAAGCCCTCTACCGCCTCAACCTGCTCAAACTTCTCCCCGGCCGGACATGGAGACTCAACCCCTCCACCATGCTTTACACATACCATTTCTTAATGCATCCTGTCCTCTGCAGCTTCCATCCCGCCCGGATAACCGCTTCCCCTGCCTATTGTCCCTCAACCTCGCTTATCGCATCCACCTCCACTCCCCCACGCGGAACGTTTAAGATCGCCTTCCTTTCCCGCACCTTATCAAATTCCTCGAAATTATTCGCGTCCTGTACGTATCCCCCGGTATCTATTCTCCTCTTAAATTCCGAGCCTCTGCCACGCCTGTAGCAATGCATCCCTCCCTGCTTGCACCTCCACACTCTCCACATCCTTTCCAAGGGTACCTTCAACCAAACCCTCTCTTGGGTGACGCCTTCCTACCAACCTTCTTTTCCCATATACAGGGTATTACAAAAAGGTACGGCCAAACTTTCAGGAAACATTCCTCACACACAAAGAAAGAAAATGTGTTATGTGGACATGTGTCCGGAAACGCTTAATTTCCATGTTAGGGCTCATTTTTTACTTCTCTTCAAATCACATTAATCATGGAATGCAAACACACAGAAACACAACGTACCAGCGTGACTTCAAAAACTTTGTTACAGGAAATGTTCAAAATGCCGTCCGTTAGCGAGGATACATGCATCCACCCTTCGTCGCATGGAATCCCTGATGCGCTGATGCAGCCATGGAGAATGGCGTATTGTATCACAGCCGTCCACAATACGAGCACGACGAGTCTCTACATTTGGTACCCGGTTTGGGTAGACAAGAGCTTTCAAATGGCGCCATAAATGAAAGTCAACAGGGTTCAGGTCAGGAGAGCGTGGAGGCCATGGAATTGGCCCGCCTCTACCAATCCATCGGTCACCGAATCTGTTGTTGAGAAGCGTACGAACACGTCGACTGAAATGTGCAGGAGCTCTATCGTGCATGAACCACATGTGTCGTACTTGTAAAGGCACATGTTCGAGCAGCACAGTTAGAGTATCCCGTATAAAATAAATCACACTACGTTGATACAAAGCTTCACATTCAAATTTCAATCCGTTTATTTGTAACCAGGGTTCGAATGGAAAATATGTGTATTCGCCTGTAGCGAAACATTAAAAGCAATACAATGCAATTGTACTGAATGAATATGAAATATTACAGAACTAAGTGGTATCATCATAAAGACATTAATGCCGCGTGGGAGTAGCCGAGCAGTCTGGTGCGCCACGTTACGGGTCGCGCGGCCTCCCGCGTCGGAGGTTCGAATCCTCCCTCGGGCATGAATATGGTAGTAGTTTTCAGTATGTTAAGCCTAAATAGATTACAAAGGTAATTGTGACTGAAACCAAGCACTTGCAGTGTAGTTCAACGAAAGAAAGCAGATGGAAAAAGTGTACAAGGTAACAGGAATTTCAAAGTGTTATGTTTCTAGACCTAAGGGGCCAAAGTGCTGAGGTGATGCGTTGCTAGACTTACAAACGATTTAAACTAACATTCCAGAGGGAGGACTCGAAAATCCGACGGAGAGTGGCCGCGCAATCTCTGGTAAGGAGACCTACACAGCCCTACCATTCCCTCGTGGTCAACGGTAATTTCATCAAAGGGTAAAATACTGATAGAGTCTACAGACGGATAATTCGCAAGAACAATTGTTTTCCGCCTCCAAACAACAATTTTACTACTTGTGCTTCCGTCTGAGCATCTGTTATCCTACAATATAAACCGACTGTGGGCTGTTGGCGACTGTACCGAAAGGTCAGGGGTATATAATAATAATAATAATAATAATAATAATAATAATAATAATAATAATAATAATAAGCTCTCTTCAGTCACAATAATTTTCTTATTTTTATTGTCTGACGCGTTTATGATCTATAACTCCATTGTCCAGTACTTTGTTACTGTATTTTTGTGTTACAGCTGCTTCAGTTTTTCACCTAATGGTAGAAGAACAACACATTTGTTAGTTTTTGGTGAGAAAATTGCGGCAAGCATTAATTCAAGATCCTTACATTAACGCCTGCAGTAACTTTATCGCCAAAACGTAACAACTTTGTTATAGCTCCGAAACGCGTCGGATAATAAAGATAGTAAAATTATTGTGACTGCGGACGGCTTATTATTATACAGGGTGTTACAAAAAAAAGGTGCGGCCAAACTTTCTGGAAACATTCTTTACACACAAAGAAAGAAAATATATTATGTGTACATGTGCCCGGAAACGCTTAATTTCCATGTTAGAGCTCATATTATTACTTCTCTTCAAATAACATTTATCACGGAATGGAAATATACAACAACAGAACGTACCATAGTGACTTCAAAAACTATGTTACAGGAAATGTTCAAAATGTCTTCCGTTAGCGAGGATACATGCATCCACCCTCCGTCGCATGGAATCCCCGATGCGCTGATGCATCCCTGGAGAATGGTATCACAGCCGTCCACAATACGAGCACAAGGAGTCTCTAAATTTGGCACCGGTGTTGCGTAGACAAGAGGTTTCAAATGCCCCCAGAAATGGAAGTCAAGAGAGTTGAGGTCAGGAGAGCGTGGAGGCCAAGGAATTGGTCCGCCTCTACCAATCCATCGGTCACCGAATCTGTTGTGGAGAAGCGTACGAATACGTGGACTGAAATGTGCAGGAGCTCCATCGTGCATGAACCACATGTTGTGTCGTACTTGTAAAGGCACATGTTCGAGCAGCACAGGTAGAGTATCCCGTATGAAATCGCGATAACGTGCTCCAGTGAGCGTAGGTGGAAGAACATGAGGCCCAATTAAGACATCACGAACAATTCCTGCCCAAACGTTCACAGAAAATCTGTGTTGAAGACGTGAATCGACGATGTACGGCACATACTAACGAAACAATTGGGTATTTTGACAATTGTCCGCAGGAATTATTTCAATTTACATTTAAAGAGAAAAACTAAAATGAGCTCTAACATGGAAATTAAGCGTTTTTGGACACAGGTCCACATAACATATTTTCTTTCTTTGTGTGTGAGGAATGTTTCCTGAAAGTTTGGCCGTACCTTTTTGTAACACCCTGTATACCCCTAACCTATGTCTTATCTTTCGCCGGCCGCGGTGGTCGAGGGGACTGAGGCGTCCATTCACGGTCTGTACGGCCACTACGGTCCTGGTTTCGAATCCCCCCTCGGGCATGGATATTTGTGCCGTCCTTAGTGTTAGCTAGTTCATAAGTAGTTTGTAAGTTTCGGGACTGATGACCCCGTAGTTAGGTCCCATAAGCTATACAAACATTTGAACATGTGTTATCTTCCTCAAAATGTTCAAATTTTTGTATAGTCTATGGGACTTAACTACGGGGTCATCAGTCCCGAAACTTACAAACTACTTATGAACTAGCTAACACTAAGGACGGCACAAATATCCATGGCCGAGGGGGGATTCGCACCCCCAAACGTAGTGGGCGTGCAGACCGTGACTGAAGCGCCTGTCCCCTCGGCCACCGCGGCTGGCTATCTTCCTCGACACCAGTGGAGGACTAAGGCTGTCGGATGCCCGGGGCGACGCCAGAACAACATGAGGCCCTTTGTCCACTTGCAAATACATGTATTACTATAAAAATGTTACTTTTGAGATTTGGAGGCCTTCCCACAACGACGAGAGGAGGAACAGGTCAGTCAAAGAAATATAGCTTCCGAGATTGGGAGGAACCAGAAGGAGAGGCCAAGGACGCTAAAATAAGGAAAGAAAAACCACGTGCTTTCGAGGTATTTGGAGGCCCAGCAAGACGAGAGGCCCAGGGTGGTCCGCCCCCTCCCCCCCCCCAATAGTCCACCACTCCTCGACACATTATTAGTGATGATACCTAAATATACGGGCAGAAATTTACTAGCGTAACAGTAACATTAAAGGATCGTTTTTTGACGGTTCTTGTCGTCGTCTTGAGTCCGGAGACTGGTTTGATGCAGCTCTCCACAATACACTATCCTGAGCAAGCCTGTTCATCTCCACATAAGAACGGCAACCTACGTCTGTCTGAATCTGCTTACTTTATCCATCTCTTGGTCTTCCTGTTCGGTTTTTACCCCAAACACTTCCCTCCAATCCTAAATTCACGATTCCTTGATGTCTAAGAATGTATCCTACAAACTGATCCCTTCTTTTAGTAAAGGTATGCCAAAAATTCCTTTTCTGTTGAGTACCTCCTCATTAGTTACGCGATCCATCCATCTAATCTTCAGCATTCTTCTGTAGCACCACATTTTAAAAGTCTCTATCCCCTTCCCGTCCGCACTGTTTATCGTCCATGTTTCACTTCCATACAAGGCAACACTCCACACAAATGCCTTCAGAAAGGACTTCCTTAGGCTTAAATCAATATTCGATGTTAACAAATTTCTCTTTTTCAAGAACGCTTTTCTACCCATTGCCATTCTTCATTTTATATCCTCTGTACTGCGACCATCATACGTTATTTTACTGCCCAAGTAACAAAACTCATGTACCTCCTTTATTTTTTCGTTACCTAATCTAATTCCTTCAGCATCACCTGATTTTCTTAGACTGCCCTCCATTACCCTAGTTTTGCTCTTGCTAATCTTATATGCACCTTTCAGCACACGGTCCATTCCGTTCAACGGCTCTTCCAGGTCCTTTGCTGTCTCTGTCAGAATTACTATTTCGTCGGCAAAACGCAATGTTTTTAATTCTTCGCCCTAAACTTGAAATCCTTCTCCAAATTTCTCCTTGCTTTCCTTTGTACCTTGCTCAATGTACAAATTCACTGCATCCCTTTCATGCCCTTCAACTCTGACAACTGCTGTCTGGTTTTTGTACTGTTTGACGGTACAGTAAAAATATACTCTCTCTTCACTGAGCCTGTTATTGTAAGTGACGGAGGTCGGACCACATTAACCGGGAGCTTAACAAAATTTACCTAGGCTTTGCATCACTGCCTGCAGTAGCCTCTTAGTTTATCGACGTAGACTGAAATAAAAATACACTCCATTAGTTAGTTAAAAAGTTAAAAGAATGTCATTACCTTCCTTTTAGAGACTGCGAAATTAGCGAACGGCCAAGAAAGCCTAAATCGGAGCAAGTGCTTCGTCGGCGACGTTAAGTGCTCCTCGCGAAGAAAGAGCATTTGCATCGCGAAGAGCTCCCAGCGATAAGTATGCAAATGAGCGGCGAGGACGGGCACCTCCCCAGCAGACGCTGGGACCACGTGGCACGCGCCACCTACAGTTACAAAGCCGCTTTACCCGCCGCCTCCAGTGCAGCTGCGGCTGCGGCTGCGACCCCCACAAAGCGAGTCGGCGTGCGGAACTTCGCGGCTTGTCGCTGAAATTCGCCGCAGAAACCAGACTCCGCTCAAAGAGGGAGTCGGAAGCCGTATATTTACGTGGGCCTCCGCATTGTGCTGCCGAGGGATACGACCCGGATGACCTTTATTTGCCAAAGTCTCGGGTTCCTTTGCTGCTACACAAGTGAAGAAAACAGAAAGGAGTTCCTTCCGCACCGTCAGCAGTACAAAACTCCTCACAACGACATTGGTCCCGAGGAGTAGAAAGTAACTCAGAAACGGCTTTTAATCAAAATGCGTGGTTATGGAATATCGCCCCAGATTTGCGACAGAATGAGGGATTTCCTGTCTGAGAGGACAGTTTGTAGTAATCTATGGTGAGGCATCGACTAATACAGAGATGATATCCAGCGTTCCACAAAAGTATTAATAGTCCTCTGCTGTTCCTTATCTACATAAACTATTTGGGAGAAAATCTGAGCAGCTCTCTTAGGTTGTTCGCAAATGACGCCATCATTTTTTGTCTGGTGAATCATCTGAAGATCAAAACCAAATGCAGAATGATCTAAATAAGACAACAGTATGGTGTAAAAATTGGCAATTGACTCTAAATAATGACAAGTGTGTAGTCGTCTACATGGGTACGAAAAGAAATCTGTTACACTTTGTTTACAAGGTAAATCAATCGAATGTGGAGGCCGTAAACACCACTAAATATCTAGGAATTATTATTACATCAGACTTAAACTGGATATAACGCCTAGTTAATGTCGTAGGAATGGCGTACCAAAACTGCGTTTTATTGGCAGAACACTTGAGAGATACAACAGAAGTACTAATGAGACTGCACGGACCTCGCTTGTCCGTCCTCATTTGGAGTATTTCTACCCATTGTGGGTTTGACGGAAGCCATCGAAAGAGTCCACAGAAGGGCCGCCTGTTTTGTATTGTCATGATACAGGGGAGACAGAGTCACGGAAATAATACAGTATCTGGGATGGGATTCATTACAACAACGGCGTTTATCGCTGTGGCGTGGTCTACTTACGCAACTCCAATCACCAACATTCTCTGCGAGAATATATTGTTGACTGCCACCTAAATAGGTAGAAATGATCATCAGAATGAAACACGAGAATTCAAAGTTCGAACGGAGAGATTCAGTTGTTCTTTCTTCTCGCGCGCTATGTGAGAATGGAATGGCAGATAAATAGTATAATGATGGTTCGACGAACCCTCTGCCAGGCACTTAAATGTGATTTGCAGAGTATCCCATGTAGATGTAGATGTAGATATTCGCATGCATTCCTGTTGTTGCTTCCTTGCCTTTCTATTCTTACAGTCCGTTGTAAAAATCACACACGAAGCTCTGTGCGTGGATAACTGATCATAGAATTGAATTACGTCCATGGGGAATATTGAATATTTGTGCGGACTTGAACCCGGGATTCCTACTCGGAACACATGTGCACTGACGACTATGCAGTCTGACTACAGTGCTCACTACAACTTCACGGAATTTTCTAACACGTTACTCATCAAACCAACATTCTCCTCCACACAGTACTTACGGATATTGCTCCCAGTAGATTATGTCACTGGCTTAAAATATGCTCCTGTCAGAGCACAAGATTGCCAAATATGCTTGAAAAACTCACAAGTCAGGCAGAAAAGTTGGTAGTCAGCTGGGTCAGTCCTCAGTTCGACTTCCTCGCAAAAGACGTTGGCAAGCCGGTATATTGTCTCTCTTTAAAACAGAATTTACTAAAACTTCTAGACAGGTGGATCCTTGTAGCCGCTGTCTACATATGTCTGTCTCGAACTGTATGTCACGCGGAATTGCTTGGAAGTCTGGGTCGTCATGTGGCGGACTGCACAGCCGCTTCTGTCGGATGTTCAAGTCCTCTCTCGGGCATGTTAGTGTGCTTGAGTGCATGTGTGATTGTGTCTGAACTTTTCTCAAACTGTCTCCAGTTCCTCCCACCGACAAATTCTCCCGTCTGTCTCTTCTACCGTCGCTTTTTCGATCCCATTCCCTCCATCATTCGTAAGACTGTCATCTTCCATCACATTCACCTGAGACTCTGCTACATCCTTTGTCCTACTTTTTTCCCCGCCACACCATTCCATTCTTTCTTTCTTTTTATAGTCTGCTGAGGGTATCTTAGATTACTATTGCCTCCTCCGTACAATTTTTTGTGGGTGGTTCGCTGGGGCTGTTGTGGCCAACAATCATAAGACTGGTTTGATGCAGCTCTTCACCCTACTCTATAGTGAGAAAGTTCTTCTTCTCCACATAGAAATGGCAACCCACATCCATTTGAATCTCTTTACTGCATTTCTCTCTAGGTCTCTCTCTCTCTCTCTCTCTGCAAGTTTTACCTCACACGCTTTCCTCCAACCCTAAATTCACGATTCCTTTAAAAAAGTATCCTACCAATTGATCGATTGTTTTAGTTAAGGTATGCAAAAAAATTCCTTTTATCAGTACCTGCGTCTACACGGCGAGGAACGCGGAACACACCCATCCCGTATAAACCGCGGCCGAGGCACTGTGTAACGACGCGCTCTCAGCTAAACAGCAAGTTCCGCACCGCCGTTCTCGAGTCCCACGCTGTCGTCAAAGCATTACGGCGCTGCGACTGCGACACTCACGGCTATTTCATTACGTAAAAATCACTCTAATCGGAGTGCTCATTTATGCCGCTGAACCTGTTTCTAGCCCGTATCATAGTCCCACAGCCATTGACTCCTGCCATCGTACCAGTTCTGTTCGTAATTGTAGAGTATGTGCAGGGTTGGGTAGTAACGCGTTACCTGTAACGCCATTACTAGTAACAGTTACTTACCATAGGTAACGGAGTGTAAGACGTTATTATCGGCATAAAGTAACATTAACTGTAACTAAGTTACTTTTATCAGTTAACGATTAACGGAAGTATCGTTACTTTTCTGTTGCAAGTAATTTAACATTTTTTTTTCTTTTTTTCTTTTCTTTTTTTTTTTTGCAAGAATCACAAGACTGCTGAATACCGAGCTTTGACTTTAGTGAAGAGAGAAAAGAAACAATGTTTGTTTCTAAATTAAACTTTTTCAACAACGTACGATTATTTTTCCACACCTTTCGACATAGAGAAGAAAGAAGATACACGCATGCCTTGGTCAGCTTCTACATCTTCATCTACATAGATACTCTGCAAATCACATTCAAGTGCCTGGCAGAGGGTTTATTAACCACTTTCATAACTTTTCTCTACCGTTCCATTCTCTAATAGCGTGCGGGAAGAATGAACACCTAAATCGTTCCGTTTTCGATCTGATTTCTCTTATTTTATTGGGATGGTCATGTCTCCCCAAATAGGTGGGTGCCAGCAAGATATTTTCACATCAGAACTAAAAGTCGGCGATTGAAACTTCGCAAACAGATCACGCCGCAATGCATGACGTCTTTCTTTTAATGATTTCCACCCAAATTCGTGCAACATTACCGTGACGCTTTCTCCCCCGTAACGTGATATAACAAAACGAGCTGCCCTTCTCTGAACCTTCTCAATGTCTTCCGTCAATCCCACCTGGTGAGGGTCCCACAAAGGGCAACAGTACTCCAGGAGAGGACGCACAAGTGTGATGTAACCAGTCTCTTTGGTGGAGCTGGTGCATCTTCGAAGCGTTCTGCCGAAGAAACGTAACCTTTGGTTCGCCTTCCCCACAATATTTTCTATGTGTTCTCTCCAGTCAAAGTTGTTTGTAATTGTAGTTCCTAGGTATTTGGTAGAATCTACGACCTTAAGGTTTGACTGATTTATCGCGTAATTGAAGTTCAGCAGATTTCTTTTAGTGGTCATGTGTATTACTTCACACTTTTCATTATTTAGTGACAATTGTCAATTTTCGCACCATGTAGAAATTTTGTCTAAATCGCTTTGCAGTTGCTTTTGATCCACTGTTGACTTTAGTAGCCGATAAACGACAGCATCATCCGCGAACAGTCTAAGGGAGCTATTCAGATTGTCTCCTAAATCGTTTATAAACACGAGGAAGAGTAGGGGACCTATAACGCTTCCCTGTGGAACGCCAGATATCTCTTCTGTTTTACTCGATGACTTACCGTCAATTACAACGAACCGTGTTCTTTCTGATAGGAAATCGTGAATCCAACCGCACAAGCACAATTATGGAGATATTCCATAAGCACGCAATTTCATAAGAAGCCGCTTGTGGGGTACAGTGTCACAAACCTTCCTGGAATCCAGAAATATGGAATCGATTTGAGATCCCTTGTCGATGGCACTTAACACTTCATGTGAATAAAGGGCAAGCTGTGTTTCGCAAGAGTGATACTTTCTGAATGCGTGTTGACTACAGGTTAATTGGTCGTTCTCTTCGAGGTAGTTCATAATATGGCATACTTCGAACAAAGTGAATGTTCCAAAATCCTACTGCCAATCGACGTCAATGAGATAGGCCTGTAATTTTGGGGATCACTCCTGTTGCCTTTCTTGAATATTGGAGTAACTTGGGCAAATTTCCAGTCTTTGGGTACGGATCTTTCGCTGAGTGATCGGTTGTAAATGATAGCTAAGTACGGAGCTATTGCATCAGCATACTCTGAGAGGAATCTAGTTGGTATTGAATCAGGCCCGGGAGATTTATTTTTGTTTAGTGACTTAAGTTGTTTTACTACTCCAGAAGCATCTACTTCTAAGTTTCACATGCTGTCAGCTGTTCTTGGATTGAATACTGGAGTGTTCACTTCGTCTTCTTTGGTGAACGAATTACGGGAAACTGTGTTTAGTAATTCTGCCTTAGCAGTACTGCCATCGGTAGTATAACCATTGCTATCGCGTAGTGAAGGTATTGTTTGTGTTTTGCCGCTAGTGTACTTCACATATGACCAGAATTTCTTTGGATTTTCTGCAAGATTACGGGACAGGATATCGTTGTGGTAACTACTATAGGCTTCTCGCATTGAAGTCCGTGCTACGTTGCGAGTTTCAGTAAAAGATTGCCAGTCTTGTGGATTCTGTGTCTTTTTAAATTTTGCATGCGTTTTTCTTTGTTTCTGCAACAGTGATTTGATCTGTTTTGTGTACCACGGGGGTCAGCCCCCTCTTTTATTAATTTATTTGGTATGACTCTCTCGATTGCTACTGATATTATGCCTTTGAAAGTAAGCCACAACTGATCTACACTCGCATTTTTAGTTTTGAAAGACTGGAGACTATCACTCAGGAAAGCGTAAAGCGAATTTTTACTTGCTTTATTGAATAGATATATTTTTCGTTTATTTTTTGTGCATTTGGGCACTTCGACATTCAGTCTCGCTGCTACAACTCTATGTTCGCTAATCCCTGTATCTGTTTTGATGCTCTTTACTATCCCCAGATTATTTGTTGCTGGGAGATCAAGGGTATTTTCGCAACCACTTACTATTCTAGTGAGTTCATGAACTAACTGTCCGAAGTAGTTTTCAGAAAAAGCATTCAGAACTAGTCCGGACGATGTTTTATATTTGCTGCCGGTTTTGAATACGTAATTATGACAACATATCGAGGGTAAATTAAAGTCGCCACCGATTATAACAGTATGCTTCGGATACCTATTTGAAATGTGATTCAAACTTTCTTTGAACATTTCGGCAACCGCATCGTCTGAGTCAGGGGGCCGATAAAAAGATCCAATTATTAATTTATTCCGGTTGTCAGGTATAACCTCTACCCAGACCAACTCACAGGAAGTATCTGTTTCAGTTTCGCTGCAGGATAGACCGTTAGTGACAGCAATAAACACACCATCCCCTTTTTTATTTATTTCATCCTTTCTGAAGACTATTTGCTCCTTTGAAAAAATTTCGGCCGAACTTATCTCAGGCGTCAGCCAGCTTTCAGAGCTTATAACGATATGTGCCTAAGTACTTTCTATCAGCGCTTTGGAGCTCTGGAACTTTCCCAATACAGCTACGACAATTTACAATTGTTATACCAATGGTTTCTAGATCTGTTTTCTTCCTGTGTCTCACCTGCCCCCTTTTGAGACTGAAACCCATTTTGTGTATTCCCGAGGCCCTCTAACCTATAAAACCGCCCAGTCCACGCCACACAGCCCCCGCTACCCGTGTTGCCGCTTCCTGAGTATAGTGGACTCCTGACCTATTTAGCGGAACCCGAAAACCCACCACCCTTTGACGTAAGTCTAAGAATCTACAGCCCACACGGTCGCAGAACCTTCTGAGCCTCTGATTAATTCCCTCCACTCGGCTCTGAACCAAATGTCCGCAGTCTGTCCTGTCGACAATGCTGCAGATCGTGAGCTCCGCTTTCATCTTGCAAGCAAGACTGGCAGTCTTTACCATTTCTGATAGCCGCTCAAAACCAGAGAGGATCTCTTCCGATCCAAAGCGACACACATCATTGGTCCCGATATGAGCCACCACCTGCAGCTGGCTGCACCCTGTGCTCTTCATGGTATCCGGAAGGACCCGTTCCACATCTGGAATTACTCCCCCCGGTATGCACATGTAGTGCACATTGGATTTCTTCCCCTCTTTAGCAGCCATTTTCCTAAGGGGCTCCATCACCCGCCTAACGTTGAAGCTCCCAACTAATAGCAAACCCACCCTCTGTGAGTGCCCGGATCTTGAAGGCAGGGGGGCGAGTACAGGACAAGCGACACCATCTACGACACCATCTGACACAGACAGCGCCTCGAATCTGTTGGCAAGACGAACCGGGGAGGCCTCCACTTCGGTCCCCCGGGAAGTCTTACGCCACCTGACACGCGCTGAGGAGACCTCCCAGTCCACCACGGATTGGGGGGCTACCTCCCCGCGGGCAGTGAGCGGGCTGGCCACAGCCGCAGGCCGATCGGAGGGCACAACAGACGCGCAAGGCGTCTGCTGCACCCCCGCGAGCGGCCCACAACAGCGGCGCCCACCCACCGCAGTCTCAAACGTTGCCAGCGAAGCCAACGCCGCCTGAAGCTGCGAGCGAAGAATCACCAACTCTGCCTCCATCCGTTCGCAGCAGTCACAGTTCCTAGCCATTCTAAAAACCTATGTAACTTCCAAGTAGGTACGTCTGAGGACACAGAAGTTTGTTAAACAGTGAGTTTCAAAAAAAAAAAAAAAAAAAAAAAAAAAAAAAAAAAAAAAAAAAAAAAAAAGTTGCTAACACTAAACAGGTTATTAACGGCGGATCTGAAAAATATATACGCGAGCAAATAAATCAAGATAACAACTGAACTGACAACTAAACGCGATTCTTAGTAAATAAACACGCGAGCACACTCAAGATATAAGAACTGTAAAAGAAACTACACACGAAATGAAAATAAGTCGCTTCTATTAAGTAGCCGGTTACCGTAAAATGTGGAGCTGCTGCTGGTCACGTGTGCACTTATGCCGAAGAGTTCAAATCTTTGACGTTGGATGTAAATAATTATTCCTTTTGCCGGCCGCGGTGGCCGAGGGGACTGAAGCGCTCCAGTCACGGTCTGCACAGCCACTACGGTCGGGGGTTCGAATTCCCCCTCGGGCATGGATATTTGTGCCGTCCTTAGTATAAAGTAGTAAATATGTAGTTTGTAAGTTTAGGGACTGACGACCCCGTAGTTAAGTCCCATAAGCTTAACAAACATTTGAACTTTTTTTATTCCTTTTGCTGCAAATTGGATGGCGGTGAGAAAACAATTCAAAGCAGTCGAAACTCCAAAACGAATTTATGAATTCATGTAAATGTTAGTAGTTTGCTTTCTCCTTGGCGATAAGTCGGGTTTACAATGAATTTGAAACTTGTTCTGTGCAACGATATACGTTGCTACTTCGGGACCATTGTACCGATTTTCACAACATGCTGACAACATAAATGCTGCGTTCCGTAGCAGTGGTGGTAAACAAAAACAACGCCTGCGGTTTGCTAGCACGAAATGCTCCTTTGCAGTGGTAGTGTTTGATTTTTCTCTGTATATCTATAGGGTTACGTGAAGTCTTTCCGTGTCTTCCTTTACGCCATGAAGTGGACAAGAAGCAATATTTACGAATTCGTCACCTAATAAGAGATAGAGGAGGGCCTGTGGAATGTTCGATGTCATAAACTGGATTAAAAAGAAGCTTGTTTCCCCACAGAAAATTGCTACATTGTTTGGCACCAGCCATATATAAAAGTAGATAAAACAATTAAGTCTCTCATTTCTAAATACCACAGCAATAACAACAGGATTCGTTACCTTATTTTGAAAAATGAGTCGTTATTCAGTTAAGTTATTTGCCGGTCAATTGTTTCTGCAGCGCTTTTTATGAAGCAGAAATAAAAACATGTAAACGTGGACATGAAAATGAGATCGTCAGCAGCAGATTTCTTGTCTCATTCATTTGTAGCGTGAGTGACTTTGAGGCTAAATAAGTTTTCTATATTAAAAATAACGATTTGGAATATTGTGAAAACATAAAATAAATATACAATCAATTAAAAACATAATGAAACTTTCACTTTGTAGCGGTGTATGCGCTGATATGAAACTTCCTGGCAGATTAAAACTGTGTGCCGGAACCGTGACTCGAACCTGGGACTTTTGCCCTTCACGGGCAAGTGCACTACCGACTTTGCTATCCCGACACGACTCACGATGCCGCCTCAACTTTACTTCCGACAGTACCTCGCCTCCTACTTCCCAAACTTCACATGATCTCTCCTGTGGACCTTGCAAGACTAGCACTCCTAGAAGAAAGGATACGGTGGAGACATGGCTTAGCCACAGCCTAAGGGATATTTCCAGAATGAAACTTTCACTCTGCAGCGGAGTGTGCGC
Organism: Locusta migratoria; assembly: GCA_026315105.1. Classification (NCBI taxonomy): domain Eukaryota; kingdom Metazoa; phylum Arthropoda; class Insecta; order Orthoptera; family Acrididae; genus Locusta; species Locusta migratoria. The sequence continues at coordinate 40,273,218 of CM048748.1, forward strand.
AGATATGAAACTTCCTGGCAGATTAAAGTTGTGTGCCTGAACCAGGACTCGAACCTGGGACCTTTGCCTTTCGCGGGCAAGCGCTCTACCAACTGAGCTATCCCAACACGACTCACGATGCCGCCTCATAACTTCCGCCAGTACCTCGCCTCCTACTTTCCAAACTTCATTCTGGAAACATCCCTTAGGCTGTGGCTAAGCCATGTCTCCACCATATCCTTTCTTCCAGGAGTGCTAGTCTTGCATGTCTCGCAGGAGAGCTTCTGTGAAGTTTGGAAAGTAGGAGGCGAGGTACTGCCGCAAGTAAAGTTGTGAGGGGGGGGGGGATCATGAGTGGTTTCGGAATAGCTCAGTCGGTAGTGCCCTTGCCGGCGAAAGGCAAATGTCCCAGGTTCGGAATGAAAATGTTCAAATGTTTGTATAGCTTATGGGACTTAACTACGGGGTCATCAGTCCCTAAACTTACAAACTACTTATTAACTACTTACGAACTAGGACGGCACAAATATCCATGCCCGAGGGGGGATTCGAACCCCCGACCGTAGTGGCCGTGCAGACCGTGACTGAAGCGCCTGAGTCCCCTCGGCCACCGCGGCCGGCCTCAGGTTCGAGGCCCGGTTCCGGAACATAATTTTAATCTGCCAGGAAGTTTCAATTAAATACAAGTTTCAGTGGCATTAATACAACTGAATTACGTTTACATAAGCCTTCATCCAAAACGTCACAAAAAATGATCAGTAATTACGTGGCTGGCTTTCAAATGTGGAATAAATATGCAATGATTTCATTTGCACTTCCCGTTGCCGAGAAACAAAGAGTAACACAAGTATTCTCTTCACAGGGGTTGTATTGCTGAACTTTGTTCCTTTCTTTGACACAAATTCCTGTGTAATATTCATTATAATTGGAAAATCTGGCGGTGACATCTTGGTAAAGTTACGAAAAGCAGAGATGTCTTGCCTAAGACCCTAGACTTACAAACTAATTAAACTAACTTATACGAACCCATTCCGAGAGAGAACTTGCACCTCCGACGGGAACGACCGCCCAATCCTTGGCATGATGCCTTAGACCACGTGGCCAATCCCGCACGGCATCGTATCATTCCCGTCACATCGTATATGGTATGTATATTGTCCTCCTCCGACAACTACGTCTTTTTTCGTCTGCTTATTTCGTCCAATGGCATATCATTAATGCAGCACCTCGCATCAGTAATTCTTCCTCTTGACGTCTCGTAGAGTAGCTCTCGATGCGAATACACGATTTGAAGTGTTTGCTCATTGCTGCCAATTCTGCGAACAACATGAAACGGTACTTTCATGAGATGGAACGTTTGAAAAACAACTTTTGTTGAGAATGAACAAACACAGATAATGAGATGCACTGATATAGAAGATGCTGTGGACAATTTATTTAATTATGTGTTATTATTAAATTATGAATGTATTACTGTATTCAATTACTGATTGAGATTAAATCTTGTTTTTTTTTTTCTACATCTGTAAGTTACGGATTAACAAATGAGGTAAAATTACAATGATTAAAAGTAACTGTGAAAATAACTCGAAATATACTAGTAACTGATACAGTTATTTTGATGTGCAGTAACTGTAACTACGTTACCTTTCAGAAAAGTAACTTGAACTTTAATTTAGTTACTTTAAAAGTTAACTTTCACAACACCGATTATTGCCAAGAGTTCCCTTCAGCCGCACTCGATCAGTACAATAGGTACACAAACATTGGTGCCCGATTCATTGTCGTTATCCCGTTTTTATGTAATATTGCACACAATAGCTTCAAAACAAGAGGAACATTGTACAGCCGGCCGCGGTGGCCGAGGGGACTTAGGCGCTCCAGTCACGGTCTGCACGGCCACTACGGTCGGGGGTTCGAATCCCCCCTCGGACATGGATATTTGTGCCGTCCTTACTATAAAGTAGTTGATAAGTAGTTTGTAAGTTTAGGGACTGATGACCCCGTAGTTAAGTCCCGTAAGCTTAACAAACATTTTTTTTTTTTTTTTTTTTTTTTTTGAACATTGTAAATATAACCTGTGTGTGGTTCATTCTGGAGACAATGTTACAGCTGATACCACATTGATCATGGAGAACGTTTATGTATTCCAACAGCCACAATTTGAACCCCCTTAAAAGTTACTGCAAGTATGGTTTTAGGGAAAGGGCTCTCACACTCTGTAAGTCACTGTATGTCGAATGACTGAGCGTGTCATGCAAAATCGTACGACAGAGCTTCACCCACATTTCCACTTACCATCTGTGGGTTTACTTAAGAAGTAGATGGAAGACATTAATCTTGGGAAAGCCAGACACTAAACCGAGATTCTTTGCAACGAATCTCAGGAAGATAGTCTATCAACGAAAGAAGTAAATTTCAAAACACTTGTTCAACCAGTCCTCGATTATAGCCCAGCTGTTTTGGATTCGTATCAGATAGGGATGGCAGAATACATCTAGCGTAGAGCAGCACACTTCGTTACATATTCACACAGAAGAGCCAGAGAAACTTGTAGAGGCATACGTATCCAGAACGGATGAAGCTGCGGTTGAAAGTGACTATATAACAGGTGTTTGGAACAGGCGTAGCTCCGCTTATCGCTGCTGCATTGACAGATCATCACGATTTACGTGATCTTGAACGTAATCTAATAGTCGGCATACTAGAGACTCGTCAGAGCATTTTCGAGGTGGCACAAATATTAATTACTCACTGTACATACAGTTTCCACAGTAACAACATTGACGAATTTTTAAATAATTGTTCGACATTAAAGTTCAAACTGGCGTGGCTTGTGCTTCAGATGGCGGAACAATAAACAATACTTTGAACTAGCTTGGATTGTGGCTCTGATAATTGACTAAACAATACTCTGATTCATGCCGCGAGCGCATCCTACTTGTATGTTTCAAACAGTGACATTGAAAATTAATTATTGTTAATTTAATTCATTATATTAATTATAATGGAAATGTAAACAATTACGTGTAACTGGCTTAAATAATACTGACAAGGGAAGTACATGGGCTCGAACAAACATATCTGTATGAACGTTTGATTACAGGATCTCTACGTACACCCAAATGTGCTGGTGGGTGTTGTTTTTCTGCAAAGCTCTGCAACCATTCTCTAGATACCACTGTAGATGTAATTGTAGACGTCATACGTAATGCAGATATCTTAACTATAACTTATGTAATAATCATCGCACATGTTCTGTAGCTAATTGTCATCAAAAGCCGTGATGATAGTTGCAACTTTAACCATCTTCCCGAAAGACTGTGGGTATTCACTGCCGCTGCTTCCATTGCCTCTTCCCGCACTTATCGTAGCACTACCGCTTGCAATAAGTTTTTCGTCATTATAATCCCTTTTATCATCATTATGTGAATGTGTTACAACAGTAACTTATGCTCATATTTCTGTACCATAACAGATATGAGAAAGCATGCGCATGATTCATCTTCTACACTAATACCATCTTCACTAAGAATGGTTCTTCGTAACTTCATCTCAACCAATCGCAATACTTTAGCAGGATTGATTATCAATCGCCGCTCCATCTGACGCTTCACCACACGAATGTCACAAAACGCAACTTCGGAGGCACACTGCACCATCCCTACTGGCGAACCGACAGGTCAAAGTGCAATGCGGCATGGCACACGCAGAGGCCTCTAACGGATGACTGCAGAGTTTTGCAGATGCGGGAGTATCACTAGTGCAATAAGGGATATCTACATTATCTCTCATACGATTTTGCTGTATATGTGTTTGTTCGAGCCCAAGTACTTTCCTTATGAGTAACTTAATATACAAATCTCGGTTAAATGAATAGTATTTCATATCCAAATATAGTTTAACAGCTTTTTCAAACAATTACTTCGTAATTAATGGTGTTTATACAGAAACTAAAGAGGGTTAAATTTTCTGAACATTGCTTGTGAACCACAATAATTCCTACTTTAATATTGTAAAAAAAGAATTTACCTAGCTTTAACAGAAATATTAATTAGCACACTATCTGAAATTTAACAATATATTTCTGGCACGAATTACTTAATATCTGTTAATTAAACAAACTTTTCCGGAATCAAATAATAGACTTAATCTAGTTCCATTATAGAAAAGAATAATAAAAGTTTTGGAGAAGAAAATAATAATAGACTACATTACATTCATATCTATTACGCAACAGTGGTATCGGAAGGTTGAGTAATGCAAGCAGATGGGAATAAATTCCAACATGCTTCGTCACAGGGGGAGGAAGAAGGGGATGGGCTGTGGAGGGATGGTTAGATGAACAGAGAAGGAGGGACTAGGGTGGACTAACAGAAGACTGGAATAAATATATACCAGGGAAAAGCAAGGTTCTCAGCTTGATCATTGAAATCGCATTTGCTTAACGCCATTTACTGTGTTTACTTCGCCGCGTTGGAGTAGCTGAGCGGTCTAAGGCGCCTACATCTACGTCTACACCTACATCTACAACCATACTCCGCAAGCCACCTTACGGTGTGTGGCGGAGGGTACCTCCTATTCCAGTCACGTATTGTTCGCGGAAAGAAGGATTGTCGGTACGCCTCAGTGTGGGCTCTAATCTCTCTGATTTTATCCTCACGGTCTCTTCGCGAGAGATATGTAGGAGGGAGCAATATACTGCTAGACTCCTCGGTAAAGGTATGTTCTCGAAACTTCGACAAAAGCCCGTACCGAGCGACAGAGCGTCTCTCCGGCAGAGTCTTCCACTGAAGTTTATCGATCATCTCCGTAACGCTTTCACGGTTACCAAATGATCCTGTAACGAAGCGCGCTGCTGTCTATTGGATCTACTCTACCTCATCTACCAACCCCTAGCTGCTGAACTCGCTGTTGCTCGCCGTCGGAGGTTCGACTCCTCCCTGGGGCATGGGTGTGTGTGTTTTTCCTTAGGTTAGTTTATCACAGTTTAAGTAGTTTGTAAGCTACGGACTGATGACCACGCAGTTTGGTCCGATAGATTTAGAAACATTTTTTGAAGTGTTTACTTCGTAGGAAATTGTCCGTAGGCTACCATGTGCTCATACCGCATCAAATCAGTCGCACTGCAATCTACAAAAAAAAAAAAAAAAAAAAAAAATTGGATATAGGCCGCACAACGGCCAGTGTCAGCTGATCAGCGGTGGCCCGATCTGCGGAACGAACCGCAAAATATTCCATTCGGCGGCGGCGGCGGCACTGGCACGCGGTCAGCCGTGCACAGCCGCAAAATCGAACTCCCCGCCGCCGCTGCTGCTACTGCAGCTGCCGCCGCCGGTGGTACTTCCAATGCGCTCGCGGCTGCTGGGTGGCGGGAGGGAGGGGCCGCGTATCATCCGCGATGGATTACGGGCCGTCACAGTCGCCGAGGCTGGAGGAGGGGGTGGGGGCGGGGGTGGGAAATGAAAAGGAAAACGACGGCCGGCGGCCGGTAAAAGGGCCGCGCCGCGAGGTGAGCAGGAAGAAAAAAAGCGCCGCGGTGTCAGGAAGATTAACGACGCGCGGGATTGATGGAGCGGACAAACAGCGCGCGCGGTGTCCAGGGAGGGGCGCCGATGCCTCATTATCGGATTAGGCGCCTGGCGCCTGGCGCCTGGCGCCTGCCTCGATCGCGGCCGGCCGAGGCGTGGCCTGAGTTATGGCGCGGCCTTGTGGGGAGAGAGCATCTCTCTCACTAATAGAATTGTTCAGGTGTCTGCCGCTATCAGCTCTTACGTCACGGGCGACCAAGAAAATTAATCGTCTCAAACTACTATTCTCATAACTAGTGTATCAGAATTATTCCAGTGATGGCTTTTAATCAAACTGCGTGGTTATGGTATATCGCCCCAAATTTGTGATTGGATAGGGGGTTTCTTGTCAGAGAGGACAAAGTTCGTAGTAATCGATGGTAAAGCATCGACTAAAACAGACGTGATATCGGGCGTTCCAGAGGGTAGTGTTATTGTTCCTCTGCTGTTCCTTATTTACATAAACGATTTAGGGGAAAATCTAAGTAGCTCTCTTAGGTTGTTTGCGGATGACGCCGTGATTTACCGTCTAGTAAAATCATCTGAAGATCAAAACCAACTGCAGAACGATCTGAATAAGATATCAGTATGGTGTAAAAATTGGCAATTGACTCTAAATAATGAGAAGTGTGAAGTCGTCCACATGAGTACGAAAAGAAATCCGTTAAACTTTGTTTACAAGATAAATCAACCAAAAGTGAAGGCCGTAAACTGCACAAAATACCTAAGAATTACTATTACTTCAGACTTAAATTGTAAAGAACACGTAGATAACACCGTGGGAAAGGCGAACCAGAGACTGCGTGTTATTGGCAGAACCGTTAAAACATGCAACAGAACCACAAAAGAAACTGCATACACTATGCTTGTCCGTCCATTTTTGGAGTATTGCAGCCCAGTGTGGGATCCTTATCAGGTGGGTTTAACGAAGGACATCGAAAGAGTCCAAAGATGGGCAGCTCGTTTCGTATTGTCACGATACAGGGGAGACAGCGTCACGGAAATGATACAGGATCTGGGATGGGAATCATTACAACAACGGCGCTTATCGCTGCGGCGTGGGCTACTTACGTAACTCAAATCGCCAACATTCCCCGAATTGCAAAACATATATTGTTAACTCCCACTTACATAGGTAGAAATGACCATCAGAATAAAATACGAGAAATCAGATTTCGAACGGAGAGATTCAGGTGTTCTTTCTTCCCGCGCGCTATTCGAGAATGGAATGAGAGATAAATAGTATAATTGTGGTTCTATGAATCCTCTGCCAGGCACTTAAATGTGATTTGCAGAGCATCCCATGTAGATGTAGATGTGACAGATGTATGAGGCACATAGAATACCCTCAAATTTCAAGAAGAATTCAGTAATTCCGATTCCGAAGAAAGCTACAAGTGACTGAACTAATTGTTCGGTAAGTCAATGTAGTAACATCAATTACTTTGTGGTGGCAGAGGACACGGAATAGCTATATGAACAGTATACAAGGTGTACAATTGTAGCGTAAGGAAAATTGGGTGAAGCTGTAGCTGTGGCTGAATAAAGGAAAGATGAGAAAATTACCCTTCAAAGAGTCTCCGACTCTCTGTTCCCCTGCAGGCAACTCACCCGCATCTGTCCCAGGCGCTCGGATGTCGTCTCTTAGAGCAGGGGTTTCAGCACCTGGTGAAAGGTTTACAAAAAGGGACAGTAAGGGAAGTTACAGAAAAATGAAAGTCGAAATAGCCATTACAAACATGTATTAACAACAAAGCACATAGAGGCGAGGTAGCCCTGTCACATATCTCCATAAGCCGTCACACAATGAAGGCAGCCACTGTGCGTCTAATAGACTTGCTGTAGGCCAAGTCGCAAAATACATAAAAGACTAAGAATATAAATGAAAACCAGCCCTCAGAGAGATAGTTTAACAAACTAGTTATGAGTTCGCGCACGATTACAAGAACAGGGGTCGGACCTAATCATCGAGCATGCTACATACCGGAATAGCAGTTCCCAAAAAGACGGCACAAATGAAGAGGTAAGGCGATCGCGTCCACGGAAGATACGAAGTATGTCGTATCGATGACCCGGGTCCGGCGCGGAAGTCTAGAACAGGCTGCTTGCTCCCAAGCTAATGGAAAACACGTGTCACTGAATGACGGTAAATGCCGCACACTGCTCTCCAAATGTCGGTTACTCCAGGAACTGCAACGGGACTGGGCTCGGAAGCTGTTCTCCATGGTATTTAAAGAAGTGGCCAATGCATTCGTGTGCACCTCCGCGGTTGGCGAAAAGGTCCCTGTAGCCAACATAACTGAGGAGGTAGGACTCACCTGTTTTGTGGCCGCCGGCACTGTCGAAGTTCCCACCGTCACGTTCGGTGGCCTGAACTGGAGCGGATTCGCAGAACGCGAAAACTCATATCCGTCCGGCACCACGCGCTACAGCGACGGTCTAAACTAACGGCCGAAGGGAAACTATACAAGATTTCACCATCTTGGCCATTTCTCTGTCACTATTAAGTGTGCCGTGCCAAAATTATGCTGCTCCCTCCAAACTAATGCGCCTCTATGCAGAAAATACATCGGTAGTGTTTGTGGGCCTGGGAAAATTAGTTTTATGCCTATAATCGTGCGATGAAATTATAATGATTATTATTAGTTATCAAATTAACCAGTCTTAGTGTGTAATCAGTGCGCCTCGGTTGCACAGTGGTAGAGTGCCAGACTACAAATCCAAAGGTCGTGGGTTCGATCCCCGCCAGGTCCTAGGATTTTTATGTCACTTTCCACGTCTTTCACCTCTGGCAGTATTGCTCATGTGAAAAATACCGAGGAGCACCGTGGTTCGGAACCCACGTTAAACTGTAGGTCCCCCTATAACTGGCTGGGTAAGTCAGTTCGAAGGTCGGAGGAAGGCAACGGCATACCACCTCCAAACAGGACCATGCCTAGTAAAGCACTGTGGTGTTCAAACCAATCTTCGGATTGTTGACTGCTTTACCTTTTTTAGTGTGTAATCAATAGACTCGGAATTTCGTCAGGATTCAGAATTTGTATATAATTTGACGTATTATTTTTTAAAATGACTCTTCCTTTGTCTTAGGACTAGCCTGACAGACTCTGTAAATTTTCCATTGGAATTCAGTTCACAGGCAAATATTAAAATGTTTGTAATTCTATGCGACCAAACTACTTTGGTCGTAAGTCCCTAAACTAAGTTAAACTAACCAAGAACAGCACACACATCCAAGCCCTATGTGGGGATTCGAACCTCCGACGCGGGAGGCCTCGCGATCCGTAACGTGGCGTTCCAGATCGCTCGGCTACTCTCGCGCGTAAGGTCACAGGCATAGCCAATTATTGTACTCCGGTGATAAATGCAAAACGGTATATGACGTGATAATAATCATTATATAAATACCCGAAAGAAGAAACCGAAGTACCGATTTTTAATATTAATTACACAAGGAGCCCAATGAAAGTTTTATAAATAGACTTTTCCATAATTTTGTGTATTTTAAGCATCTCTATTTTCCGGAGCCGTTAAGAATGGTTAAAGTATGTCGATGTGTTCGTATCTGGCGATACGTCACGATAAGCATAGCTCTAACGCAGCAGCCATCTAGTGATAGAACGGTGGGAACTACGAAGTCGGCTGTATTGCCAGCAGTGAAAATCGCAATAACTTTATTTCTTGTTGTCACTATTTCACCCGATATCCTGAGTCAATAAGTTCGTTGCAATTACTGCTGTTACCATATAACTTAGGTAAATTTCTAACTTTCAGTTTCTTTATTTTTAACAGTTATGACTTCCTCTGTCATGTTTCCAGGACCCTCTCCTCGTAATCCGTTTCTCATAGCGGTTGCCCATCGAAGTGCTAGTTAAGCTCGACAGTGCTAACGGCAATCTTTGTATCCACTGCTGCACGGCCGTTGTCAACAGTAACGAAAAAGAGCTAAATCAATAAAGCATTCACACCCATGTTTTTCCTGACGTGTTGGGAGAGGATTCATAGAACCACAATTATACTATTTATCTCTCATTCCATTCTCGAGTGTTGCTGGCAAACGGGGTGCATTCCCCCCTGGTGAGGCCAATGGAGGTGCAATGTGATCGAGAAGCAGCCGCTTCGGTGTAGACAACTGACACAGCGGACGGATGTGACGCCGTAGGGCAGAGGATGACACGGCGACCGGTAGGTACCCGTAAGGCCCTCGACGCATGTGTGGGACATAGTTTCATTACTGTTAATAAACGTGTCATACATTTGTTGAGGCAAAATCTGTTTCGTATTATTTTAATTACCTCCCATTTTCTAGTGTGACGGTAACATTTCATTAAAAAGTAGTGCTGCATTGACATAGTTTCAAACTGACTCAGAGTGTTACATTAAAGCGAAACTTTTTTGTCAGTTTTCGCTTTCTTTGCTTTTGTCCTATGCTTACATTTTAATCCGTCGACATGTATTACTACGGTGTTCTGCTCACTACAGAGGAAGTTGTTAACTCTGGCTAATGTGATGTTTCAAATTTTTACCGAAACTAAGTCTGTTTTTTGTTCGTCTTGTTACATCTATATGCGCTGTAAAGTATCAACATATGTCTTCATCCGTGCATGAGATATGATATTCTGCTAAGCATGTTCCTAAAGACTGTAAGGCCGGCCGCGGTGGCCGATGAGACTGAGGCGCTCCAGTCACGGTCTGCACGGCCACTACGGTCGGGGGTTCGAATCCCCCCTCGGGCATGGATATTTGTGCCTTCCTAGTTCGTAAGTAGTTCATAAGTAGTTTGTAAGTTTAGGGGCTGATGACCCCGTAGATAAGTCCCATAAGCTGTACAAACATTTAAAAAGACTGTAAGACAAGCATTAAAAATTAAGCACTTAATTTCATATTTTAATATTTATATATTTAAACTATAATGATTGTTAATTTTTCCCCTCAACTACTTACAATTAATTTTATTATTTTTTCTTCCTCTCAATTGATTGTAGTATTACATCTCGTTTTCCAAAAAACAATAAAAAAAATTCATAGTCACTTAAAAATTTTCGTTTAAAGAAACTTTCATGTCACATGCAGTTGCAGAGCAGTACCGAAAAGAATTCATATACCTTACACAATAAACATTAAGCTATATTCCAGAATCTTCTTGCAGCACGTTTTCCATATCCCGGAGAAAAAGTACACCTGAATTCCTTAAATAATTTTTATCAGTTTTGGCAGAATTATGTGGTCGCTATTGCGAATGTGTGATACCATTAGCTGTACAACGTACTGATGCCGTATGAAAATTAGTGCCGAACCGATACTCAAGTCCGAATTTTTGGCTTTCGGCGAGCGGTCGCATTCATCATTTCGTCATCCATGCTCGTCCCCGGCATCGACTACAACTTCCATATTCCACATATAGTCTAGTACGAAAGAGTGCTCGTACATTTCATTTTGAAATTGTCGCAAAATGCCACACATCTTGTTCTGGCAGACATTACAGAATGCTGTGTCCTTTGTTAACGACGTACCGGTACTTAATATAAATGTCTTTCAGGAGGTGCATGCAGAACTTGTTAAATACGGAAACTCCACAAATGTTCATATGTCGCCAATAAATTATGTAGCTGAGGCAGAACAGTAAGAGTTGGTGCTTCTGAGGAAGAACTTCTATTTTCAGCTTATAATAGAGATTGTAAACGAAGTGCACCCCTTACCAAATGTGCCGTATTCGGTCTTACAGCTAATTGGAATGTAAGATCGATTTCGCTTAGGTTAATGACGATGAATTTAACCGAAGATGTACACTGCTCTAAACAGATAGAATAGTGGGTCGCAACTCCCGAGGGGGTCGCAAAGACTTGCTCGGGGAGGCGCCATAACAAGAGTACTTGCATTATCGAACAACCAGCGCAGTACACCTCTGACTACTAAGTGGGTTCCATAATATAAAAATATTGGCATAACAATAGAAAAATTCACTTTTTGTTAAAATTATATAATTCCTTGTTTAACATTAATTCTGAACTGAATAGAACGTAGAATTTTTATTTTATTAATTAATTTGTATTAATTTGTATTAAGCGCGAAATCTGAAAACTGTTTTCAGGAATCATTCGTTACAGAAATGTACAAGATGCAATAATTCGAAGAAATTAAAAAAACTACATCTTTAAAAATTTTTTATGCAGTGGCAGCTTTTTTAATCAGCATAATTATGTTCTGAATCTTGCCTCAGTTCGAAACACTCATTATGCAAAAGATACATTGCTGTGGAAACCATGTTAAAATAATGTGTTCCATTTCCAAAAATACACATTAAAAACAGCACCCAACAATTTACAAGAAAGCTGTATCAACAAAAAGGACACTGCATTCGTTGCTTTTGAGATAACGAACCAATTTTTGTTAGAATTCGTGTTGAGAGCGATTCAGGTCGGTTGCCGGAATATTTTAGTCTGAAGAGGATCGCATATCGCAACGCGAGGAGTTAATGTGCTACTAGATCCATCTCCAGATGCATTTTCTTATATTTATATACAAATTTAATCACTTCCTTAACTTCATAACTGGCACGAGCAATAATTTTCGTAGTCTTCGTTAACTGTCATTCACACACAAACGACAACTGAAACATAACCATTAATCTGTGGGTTCCCATAAACATTGATTACGTCGCATTTAAACAATCAGTAGAGAGTTATGCGTTTGCCTTATTTTTTTGTGACTACAGTGTGTGTCATATTACTGGAAATATGCCCTGATTGTTTTACACAGTTTACAGATGAAATTTATGTAAAGGCTGTCGTTATTGTGTGGGGATGTGATCTGTTGACGGTTTCGTTTTATGTGATCTTTTAGAAGTAGTATTTTAAATGACTCTTTTAACGATACCCGTGTTCTGAATGTAACTTTCATTTTCTTTTGTTCCAGGTGAGTAACCAGTCTTGACTGTCTCTGCACAATGCAAGTCTTATCTGGTGAGTTGTATTCCGTTTGTTTTTTCGTTTCACGACGATTTCCAAAGCCGTACATCTCGAATCAGTGCAGGAAACTGTACCAGGATTTTAAACAAACAAGAGCTTTTCAGTTACTTGTGAAAGTTAAAAGCGACTTTCTTGCGAGATACGGAACTTTCTGTTTATATTCCCATTCCAGATGAGCCGGCAATTTCTTCAGTCGACATATCTAACATCAGATCGGAATAACATGCTGAAATTTGAAACAGGCAAGTCTGTTCACGACGAAATCGAAAACCACACTGCCATTTACTTCTCACCTTTATAATCCCAAGGGGACCCTTACGAAGCCACTTTAAACCTTGAAACCCCATAAAATGAAATAGAACAACGAGCAAGAATATTTTTCAGTAACTGATAAACTTTACGTTTTTGAGCTGAAATAACGTTTTAAAAATAATGTAGGTTTTTGAAACTTTTTTACTAATTGGTGGAATAACAAAACTAAAAGAAGCATAAGGAAAAAAAGAGTCGGAGGAGGAATCGAACCCGAGACCTTCGGCGAAAGAGCCCGACCTCTAAGCCTCTAGGCCAGACAGAGGCTCGGCAGTGTACTAACATTTTATACTCATAATGCAACTAAGAAACTTTGGATCGATTTTTCTCGGCATTTTCCGAGTAGTGCGTCCTAATATTTTAACCATGCTCGGTGTTAGGGGTCCTCTTTCCCCACACAAATTTTCGGACAAATCCCTGACTCCACGGTCGTGCCGTCTCCTTGTTAGATATATCTAAAAAAGAAAATCGAATACTTTGCCTTTTGAATCACTGATATAGTTTTATTGCGGGTCAGAGGAGGGGGTCGCCGGGCATTTTTACTCGGAAATGGGATCGGGCGTGTAAAAAGGTTGAGAAACACTTAGAGGCTCAATTGAGATATTTAGGTTTTGAAGTACTGTCAACGGCAGAATGAACTAAAATGGTTCGACGAATTTCTGTAGGTTCTCGGATTGGAGACAAGTACATTACGGCAACCGACTGGTAATAACAGAACGTTGCGGCAGGGGGGTTTGATGTTGAGTTGTGTTTCCTCTATAAAACGAATGACACAAATAGTTAGGTTCAGAAATTGTAGTAAGCTGGTAGTGAAATGCAACAAAAAAGTGACTTACCGGAAATATGACAAGGATATGGCTATCCTTGTCAGGTTGGAAGCGGGTCACAATCAGAGGTAGGTGGCTGCAGGTATTGTAGTGTCCCAAAGTGTAATTTCCAGAAACTGGAAGCGATATCAGATATCAGAGAACAGGAACTGCTAAAAGAAGGCACGGTTAAGATCGTTCACGGGTAAATCAGCTAGAGATGAACTTTATGTCCGGTTAACAGCACGTTCAGACAGCAAACTGAATGTAACCTAGGTGCAGCACACCCTGCACGAAGAACCAGGACGTCCAATGTCATCACAAACAATCTGAAATCGCTTCGGGAATGTGGCCTCTACGTACGGAGTCAAATGGTGTGTGTCCCATTAAAACGACAACATATGTAGGAAATATCACCATGACGTACGAACCTCAATGTCGTTTAGTAAGGTGCTTTGACCGCTCGAACGTATAGAGACGAGATCCTTCGACCTTTTGTTGTGCCCAACGCTGGTGACATTGGAGATGGGTTCCTTCACCAGAAAGTTCCCCAAGGAGCTGAGGGATTTTATAGAATGATGTTCCCAGCTTGATCACCGGACTTAAACACGATTGAGCATCTCTGGGATGCACCTGCATGCATTTCAGCCAAACCAGAACCTGTTACAAAGTTTGCATAGCTGGATATTGCACTCATGGTAGAGTGGTCAAATATCCATCAAGAGCTGGCTGATAACATCATATTGTCCATGTCACGCAGGGATGTAACAGTACTGTCCGTATTATAGGGCAACAATAATGCGTTATTCACTATTACGGTACCCCAATGGCGCCTCGCTCTAAGTAAACGGCAACGAAACCTCAAGGAAACAGCTGAGACAACAGAATTTTCTACTGTATCACTCACAAGTTACAATTGTAACAAATATCTGAGTGAAAGACATTACCATGAGTACATTCTGTATGGTATCTCACCTGATCTCCTTATTGCTTTGACTAGTGTATATTATTCTTACGAAAACCTTGTGAACACAATTTCCCATCCCGTATGCGTCGTACCGGATACTTAGAAAAGTAGTAGGGAAAAGTGTGGCGCATTAGACGACCTAGGGAGCGCCGCTACTGTAAACGGAATATGCACGGAGCTTGAAAGCGGAACCAAGCACAGTTCGTCATACAGTGATTTTGAATACAAACAGCTTACTGGTTTCTGTAATGCATTACTTTTTGTCATGCACCCATTGAATAAAGCTAATGGATTTCAAGTAACTCAAAAATGTTGAAATGTTTTAAAGTTTATGGGACTTAACTGCGGGGTCATCAGTCCCTAATCTTAAAAACTACTTATGAACAAACTTACACTAAGTATAGCACAAACATCCATGCTCGAGGGCGATTCGAACCCCCGACTGGGAATGGCCACGCTCATCGGAGCAAACCGCCTCAATGCGATTGGCCACTCCGCCAAGAGTTTTATGTTAAAGACGAACCCATTTTCACATTTTTATCACGTCCTGCGAATATTTTGGAATAATATCAGCTACATTAACCAGCATTACAAAGTCGTTTTCGGTCTTTTGCTAAGCGGATTACTTAAAAAATTTTATTCCCTTTACGACAACTGTGCGTACTCCTCTGAAAGCGCTCACAAAACTTTCACTAATGTGCCCCGCGGAGTCAGAAATGTTTACCAGCCCAGCGGTAAGAGGAACACGTCTTCTGTGTGGTATTATCAGCTCAAGTTTGATCTGTATTTCAATCCGGCCTTGACATAAGGAGGTCTTTTCCAAGCTACATGAAACAAAAGAGGAATTACAAGGACTTCATATAAGCAGTTATATTAAAGCTTTTCATTGGGTTACTATTACACAGCACGCACGTTTCTGAAGCGTTGTTCTTCAGCTTCAAAGTTTTCAAGTACGGATACTGAACTAGTAACGTACAATACATATCCTCATGTTTCGGCTATTCCTTTTCCTTGTCGATGTGCAAATGTTTGTTAACCTCTTGTTCCAAATTGCTATGGTCAACAGGCCTTAGACTTATAAACTATTTGTGCTAACTTAAAGTAAATTAACGCACACACCCAATCCCGTGAGAGGACTCTAATCTCCGGCGGGAACTGCCACCCATTCTGTAGATGACGCTTTAGATCGTGCAGCCATTCAGGGCAACCTATTTTTCCCTTTGTTGTGCCTACAGGACTTTTATGTCGACAATGCACCTTCATACGATACTTTTCACACCTATGTTCTATTTCTACGAGAGGCATACTGGAAATTTGTGAGAACCATCTTAGTGACATTCCATGAGTGGTTATTATATTGGGTTCCAACCTCACTATGGTCGTACATGTTCCACATATTAATTACAATAAGGAGTTCTGTGAATTTCTAGATGTATTGAGAAATTATGTTTCAGAAGTTTCTGATAGCGTTATATACTGATAGGACATGTTGTTGACATAACTATCTTACCTCCAAACAAATTGATTCGCCCGTCCAACGTCACCGGCGTGCGCCCAATCGAGGCAAACGCAGTCACTTGTGAGCGAACGCTCTAACTTAACGTTGTCACTCTGTTTTTGAAACACGGTCAATGATTTTGGATCAAGATTTAAACGCCAATCCAACGAATGGCATCATTATGGTCACCGCGAAAGACGAAAGTGCGTCAGAGCCCTAGTATGGTGAAAGTTATGATGACTCTCGTCTACGACTGTGATGGTGTTATCCTAATACATTACGTTCCTCCACGGCAGACCGTCAATGCACAGTATTGCTGTTCGGTTTTGGACCACCACCTGCGACCAGCTTTACGAAAGAAGCGGCATCCCTTCTGCGCAGACGTCCCATCATTCTGCCCGACAATTCGCGGACGCATGAAGCGAATGCTGAGGCTGCTCTGTTCGGTCGATGGGACTGGGAAGTACTGTGAAATCCACCACACCCCACCACTACGTAAGTCTTTGTGACTTTGATTTGATTCCGAAGATGAAGGAACCACTTCATGGCATTCGCTTCGGAATTGCTCCACAGATTCGACAAGAGGGACAAACGCGTATGCGCACCATCAACAGAACAGGCTCTGCTAAGCCTTCCACATCGCTGGCAACGGGTTCTACACAACACTGCTGACCACTTTGAAGCATAGTAACATGAGCAAACATGTAACGCTTTTGTATCGGGTTTAAATAAATAGCTGCCACTATTTATGTTCCAACCCTCGTACATCAGTCTACGACCGCAGTTTTTATATTCTGTACGTGCTATAAGTGCTGTATAAATGTCGCTGATTTTAAACCATTGTTTCTTAATCAACTATGTCCTACGACATAGCTAAGTGGCATAATTCTGGTGGAGACACCCGGGTCGTACACAGCCTCGACAGCACAATGACTACTATCAGGCCACGACATAGCCCTCGTTTACATGGTAAGAAGCCACAGTTCAAACCATACTTTACTGTGTGGAAAATGTTTGGCTAATAAGCCAAACGAGTCCAGCTGTGACGCTTCATTCAGTACTCTTTGGCGATAAACCGCTACAAGTGGTTAAAGAGAAAAGAGCGTATTTTTTAATTCGACAACTGGGGTGCTACAGTACGCCTGGCAAGCGTCTCTTTATGTTAGGTGGGGACTCCCAAGCAATGATACGAAAATGACGAGGACAAATTGAAAACACGAGCGTGTTCCATTTGGAACTAAAGAAATTCTCTGGACATGCACAACGACAGAAATGTAAAGATGAAGAACAACTGAAAACAGAGCGCAGCGTCAAATAGAGACAATGCAAGCTCACATTCACAACGCCTTGGGGGTTTCAGGGTTGTTGATCCTAAGATTAAGGCGGAAGATAAAGATGCTCATCTTATTAAAGGCCGCAGCGGAAGCATTGTGGCGCTATGTTACGATGCGCGAGGCCATTCCCTGTCGGGGGTTCCAATCCCCCCCTCGGGCCTTTAGTATAACGTAGTTCATAAGTAGTTTGTAAATTTAGGGACTGATGACCCCACAATAAGTTCTTTAAGCTTCACAAACATTTGAATATCTTATTAAAGGTTTTGCTGAGGTCATGAACCAGGCACTATTGACACTGGAGATTTCCACAGAATCCGACTTCGTAAAATGTTGACAATACATTGAGACGATTCATCTACAGCGGATTGGACGTAACAAGTTTCCGACTGTCGTATCTATGGATTCCACGAAGGTGGAAATAGATGTTTCAGTCGTAATTTGTGAATTAGAGATGAATTTTAGAAGGCACTTGGGGTGCACGCCCACAACAGACACACTACAAGAAAAATAAGTAAGAAACACAGGCCCCCCAATCTCTCGCCGTTCAATCCTGTCTAAAACGGTGAAAAGACGATGCCAAACCGGGTTTACGCTTTTACAACATAGGGCTAGGAAAGTGTTTATGACCCGGCAAAACCAGCCAGTATGTTTTCATTTTAGGTGACCGGGGAATGTGGTACGCTATTGCCGGATCTCCGGCAAATATTTTCTGTTGTCCGTCATTATGTGATTATGTAACACATTACAAAAACGGCGAAAACAGCCGAGGCACCTGCAGTAGCCGAATTCATCGTGGAAGCAGCAAGATCTGTGATTATAGATCGAGAAAAATCTTTTGATTCCAGACATGTCGCACAGACAAATAGTGTAACTCTAACATCGGGAGACGACTGCCTATATTCTCAATCTAACCGGACTGGAGGCCTCATCTGGATTTTCACTCCTATTCGGAACGTTTGGATGTCTCAGAAGCTACCCAGTCGATATTTCAGACTACAAAGGGTCACAGGACGACTACCGTTACTTATGAAATCGAAGATTGTGACCTCGATGAGATTATACAAAGGAAATTAATTTCCTTCATTTTCTTGAATAAAAATTAAAAAAAATCTAGATCGCTAACATTACATTTCTTTATTACGGCGTTTCAGCATGTGCCATCTATATATCTAAAAACCTTTGAACATGCAAAGCTAGTTATTGACGCTGACCGTATACATATAAAAGTCATTACTGATAGAGCTGAAGCATTGAATTAAAATTTGTGGTGCGGCCGGGAATCGTACCCGGACCTCCATGCTTACTAGGCAGACGTCTTAACCGTTTTTTTTTTTTTTTTTTTTTTTTTTTTTTTTTTTTTTTTTTTTTTTTTTTTTTTTTTTTTTTTTTTTTCCTTCTTCTTCTTCTTCTTCTTCAGGCGTAGGTAGTGGATCGCTTCCACGATGAAATCAAAATCTTCCTCCATAGATAACAAAATAAAACTGATGTGCCTCCGTCACAGACAGATATTTTTTTTTCCTGGCTCTCCGAACGCATCCGAGTTCGTCTTCTCGAAAAATTAATGTTACCGTTTCTACCGTTTCTTTGCAATTCAGTCAACTTCTTTGCCTTTTCTCTTTATTTATCTTCTCTTAACTCGTGAAACGTGAGCAGCCAGGTTTTTTTTAATGATAATAGACATTAATCCACAAGGGGGATGTTTAGTACATCATTAAAGGAAAGGCGTCCTCTCGCCATTTAAATGTAAAACTTATTGAAAAAAAAAATGTTAACATTAACAGAAAATAAAGGGATAAAAACGCTCTTATTAGAAGGACATCAAATTACTTTTTATCTTCGTGTTCCATGTTTTTAAATGTCTGGGCTTCTCAGAAATTCCTACATTCTTCTCTGAAAACTGCTTCTAAAAAGTTTGCATAGTGTCGCTTGTAATGTTGTTTACGGGATAACTTGCGAAGTTGCTGGACTATATACATGGAGAAGTCCTCTTCGCCTTTAGTCGTGCTTGACATTAAATAGTGGACGAAGTGTCCTTTCAGCCAGTTAACTGAGTTCCGTTTTGTTTTAGGGTACGGAACAGCATCTGGGTACAAGAAATCGTCAGGTGTTATACGAAGAATCGATGTTCTTGTGATGGTTGCAAGCTTTTTACGAATATAGTTCCAGACGTCTTTCACCTTGGAGCACACAAAAAGATGTTCATCGCTGTCCATTAAGCTGTACGTTGCACACAGTGGTGAGTCCACCAAATGTATGGAATATAGCTTGGAGTTGGTGTGGACTTTCCTGTTCACTAAGCGATACCAGGAGGCTCTGACCGCAGTTGTCAAATCACGGCAGTGGATGTTCTTCCAGATTATTGGCCATCTGCGGTTGGGATATTTTTGTTCAATGACTTCCGGTTCTTGTTTTCCATTAACTTCTTATAAACCTTATGCGCCGTCATGAGCTCATCATTTGGCATGTTTAGCTGCAAGTAGCTCAAGTCGACTAAAAAGGTTTGAAAATGCGACATAGCGCTCGGAATATGTCGGACGTTGATTGGAGGCTGCAGACTGGTGGGCGTGATCTCGTTTAACAGGTGGGCTGTTAAACTGTGTGGTGAGTTCTTCCAGATCTTGTATGTATTACACACGTATAGCGCCCGTGCCTTATTTGCAACATGCGTAAGATTTAATCCACCATCCCAAATGGCCAAAGTGAGCGTGTCGTATTTTACTTTGAAGATGTACCCTCGAGTGACGAAGTGACCCAAAGCTGACATAATTCGTTTCATTGTCTCGTGTGGCATCGGTAAAACTTGTGCAACGTAATTGATCTTCGATGTTATGTAAACGTTGGCGAGGGTAACCTTTTGTACGTCATCAAGTTTTCTGATGTAGTGACTCTGTATGCATGCACGCAGACGTGCGAGAAGATTCCTGTAATTGACAGCGATCGTGTGCCTTATGTCACTCCGGTATTCGATTCCTAAGCATTGCAGTTTGGAGACTGGAGTTATGTATCCATGGTGCTGTACTGCAACCCCACATCCTATGTTCATAAAACCACACTTTCTTTCATTTAACTTTGCCCCTGAAGCAAGTTCGTATTTGTTAACGATTTGGAGAGCTGCTACTAACTCCTGGTCGTCCGTGACTAAAAACCCCACGTCATCCGCGTAAGCATTGCAGGCTATCTTGATTCCATTGATTGTCAAGCCTAGTAGACGTTGATTTAGTGTCGCAAGCAGGGGTTCAATAGCGATAGCAAAAAGTGCCATTGACAAGGGGCAGCCCTGTCTCACCGAGCTCTTTATTCTAATTTCTTTTGTGAGCTGTCCATTCACTAATGCTCGTGTTGTACCTTTACTAAGAATTTCACCTATGAAGTTCGTGAAGCGCTGCTGAAAGCCCATAGCAAGCATGGTGCTCAAGAGGTACTGGTGATTCACTTGATCAAATGCCTTTGCAAAATCAAGTGATACTAGGGCACACTGAATTTTGCAAGCCTGTGCTGTAGCAATCACGTCTCTGTATTCACATAAGTTTTGTTGGATTTTTCTGTCAAGACCCACGCACGTCTGGTATCTGCCTATTACTGTATTCAGCATCAGTTTCAGTCTACGGGCAAAGATTCGTGCCACGATTTTGTAATCACAGTTTAGGAGAGTCAGAGGTCTAAAATCGTCAATATGTCTGCTTTCTGGGTGTTTAGGGATGAAAACTGCAATTCCTTCTACCAGTTCTTGAGGCAGATTAAAATGTGGCTGCAACAATTCATTGTACATAGCTAATAATTTTGGCTGCAGTTGTTCTCGAAAAGTATGATAGAATTCCGCAGTCAGTCCATCAGGGCCCGGTGACTTGTTTTTGGGGCTTCGTTGGATGGCATATTCCAGTTCCTCCTCATCAATGTCTGTAATAAGGTTCTCGGCTTGTGCATCACTTAATGACCCTTGAAGATTGCGTAACAGCTCCTGTTGCATTATTGCGTCGTTGCTTCCCGTTGCCAGCAGCGATTCCAGGTGAGTATGAATTGCATTTTTTATGTCGTGTTGCTGCACGAGGGTGGTCCCGTCACGTAACCGGAGTTGCGTTATAATTTTTCTTTTGCCTCTCTTATTCTCGCGTATTACGTGAAACATTGAAGGTTCTTCCTGCTCTATGAGGTTATCGGACCGAGACCGGACTTTGTACCCATCACACTGTTGTCGTTTAAGTTTCGCAAGTTTTGCTTTTATACGCTTTATTTGTACGTAATTGTCAATTATCGTCGCGTCCGATTTATATAACTCTCGTAAGCAAGAGAAGTAAAATTCTGTAGTCTTTTGTTGCCAGTAATACTTTTCCCGTGAATAAGTCTGAAACATTCTCCGTATCTTTGGTTTAGCATGTTTGAGCCACCATTCCGTCACCGAGTTGTACTGTGCTGCTTTACTTTCACATGCCCTCCATGTGTCATTAAATGCACGCTGGCATTCTACATCATGGAGAATGGAGTTATTTAATTTCCACGTGCCTCTGGCCCGGTATGTGCCTTGTTTGCACATGTTTATTGTACATATATATGCGGCGTGGTCTGATAAAATTGTCGGCCAAATTTCGGAATGTAGGACGGCGGAACTAAGTTGTTCGGTAACATATATCCTGTCCAGCCGACTTGCAGAGTGGCTCGTGACGTACGTGAATCCTTGTAAACTGCCGTGCAGGTGTTCCCAGGTGTCAATTAAACGCAGATCATTGACAATACGTTTCAGTTCCATCGATGTGTTAAAATTGGGCGTCTGGTCTTTACGGTGCAGCACACAGTTAAAGTCACCTGCAAGTATTAGGTGATCATAATTCCTTCCAAAAAGCTGTACAATTTCACTGGTAAAGAAGTCTGCCCTGCCCCGCTGATTGCTACTGCCGGATGGCGCATACACATTAATTATGCGAGTGCGGTGAACCGTGACTGCAATTCCCCTGCTATTCGGTAATTTTTCCACATCAGTCATTATGATGCCTTCTTTTGCCAAAACAGCTGTTCCGAGATCCGCTCCACTTCCCGGATTGGTGATAGCCGTATATCCGGCAAGTCGTTCAAGTTCTATGGCAGTCACTTCTTGAAGCAAGATGATATCAATGTCGGCAGCACGTAAGAGATCCTGTAACATGGACAGTCGCAACCCTGACCGGATCTTATTGATGTTGAGAGTGGCTATTTTATAAGCTTGCGACTGATTCATGGGTTTAAGGTTTTTCAGCAGTTAAGTTGTCCTCTTAGGGTGGCTGGGAATAGAAGGCGGTTGGGCTTCAGTCGAGGTGACCATCGTGCCACCTTTTGTTGTTGTAGTCTGCTCCGTCGAGATGGTAGAGGGTTCCGTCCCCAATTTCTGGACCGCGGCTGTGTCTGCGTTCGCCTCTGTTTCTTCCATTGCCTCTGCCCAGGATTTGGAACATGTTGACTGAAGCAAAACCTCTGCTTGTCTTATTTCTGCAGATGGGGTCAGCGCTAGTTGTGAAACCAGGATAGACTCTGTGCCACCATTCGAACCTTGATGTGAAATCGATTCAGAAGAGGCAGACATCTCGACATCCATTCCTGCCGAGACCGGTCGACTTACATCAGCACTCACAGAATATTCATGGCGGATCTTACTTATAATCTTCTTTGCTTTTTCCCGCAGTAATGGGGCGACTTGATTGGCACCCTGGTGGGCTCGTCTCCGTTTCTTAGTCTTCTTTATCGAGGACGACCCCTTTGATGACTCCGAGCCATCAGTATCAGAAGTCCGTTGTTCCATCGACTCGTTCTCATCAATAGATTCAAGATCCATCGACTCCCGTACTTCATTAGGCCCAGGTATAGGGAGAGCTTCAGTCAAACATGGTTCACTCGGTCCTGCGTCATCGCACATTTCCATGTGTGTGTCTGAGTAAATCTCGGCACTTGAAAGGACATCAACGTTTGAACTTGCAGGTACGCGTTCGGTGACTGTCTGCGCAGCATCAGGTTTATCATTGCCGTCTGATGGCGGGACATCTGAAGGTGGGGTCGCGGCTTGCACTGCAGTTAGCGCCGACGAGTAAGTCAGGGGCAGAGCCGTGGTCACGGAGGGACGCGCGGCCTCCCCGGCTGGTATCTGCGCCACGCGGCGTTGTAAACACTTCGCTCTGACGTGACCAGTTGCGCCGCAGCCAGCGCAAGTCCTCGGCTGTCCATCGTACATAACAATTCCACGGTGTCCGCCTACAGTTATGTAAGAGGGGATATGCTTTGTTAGGTCGATCTTAACCTGTCGCACACCGCTTAACACAGGGAATTTAAGGCTCGGAGAGAACTTCTCCGCAAAATTTTTCAACACCCTGCCATACGGCGCAAGGACCGCATTAATTTGTTCCGCTGTTGTTTCAAAGGGCAGCTCAAATACGCGCACCGTCCGAATGCCAAGTCCTGCATGTGTGACAGTCACCTCACTGACAGCACCGTCCCTGTATTTAAATTTCAAAGCCCCTCCACTGCTTGCGACAACTCGATCACATACGTCGGAGTTGATAACTTTAAGGTAAACAACACTAGTGACGATAGAAAAGTTAATCCCAATTACTTCATCGGCAGATATCTTAGCGGTTTCTTCTAACCAATTTTCTACTTCGAAAGAGCTCGGTCTAGGGTGAGTCGTGTCAAAGGTAAACTTCAGGGTATCTATTCTCTTCGTCTGATTCATGGTTTCATGGTTTTCTCTACAGTTAGGACGACGCTGTATGCACGCGACCTACCGCGCAGACGTAAGCAAACTCGCCACGGCGCGCCGCTCTGCCGGAGGTCCGCACACCGCCGTAGCCGCGACGACACTAACCGTTAGACTACCACACCACTAACGATTAAGGCGCCTCGGAATAGTCTATGTACGATTTCCCTCCACAACACAAACTTTAATTCAGCTTCTTTGTTCCAAAGATAATTGCCACTACTGCCAAGGCTCTCCATGCAGCGGAATAGCACCTCAGCAATGGACATGGTGGAACAATCCTGTTATGGTGATATAAATATCAATTAAATACAATGAATCCCTGAGACGGATTTACGTCTCAAATATGTCAAAGACTTTATTGATAGAGCTGAAGCATTGAATTAAAATTTGTGGTGCGGCCGGGAATCGAACCCGGACCTCCATGCTTACTAGGCAGACGTCTTAACCGTTAGACTACCACACCACTAACGATGGAGGTCCGGGTTCGATTCCCGGCCGCACCACAAATTTTAATTCAATGCTTCAGCTCTATCAATAATGTCTTTGACATATTTGAGACGTAAATCCGTCTCAGGGATTCTTTCATTGTATTTAATTGATATTTATATCACCATAACAGGATTGTTCCACCATGTCCATTGCTGAGGTGCTATTCCGCTGCATGGAGAGCCTTGGCAGTAGTGGCAATTATCTTTGGAACAAAGAAGCTGAATTAAAGTTTGTGTTGTGGAGGGAAATCGTACATAGACTATTCCGAGGCGCCTTAATCGTGTGTGGTAGTCTAACGGTTAAGACGTCTGCCTAGTAAGCATGGAGGTCCGGGTTCGATTCCCGGCCGCACCACAAATTTTAATTCAATGCTTCAGCTCTATCAATAATGTCTTTGACATATTTGAGACGTAAATCCGTCTCAGGGATTCTTTCATTGTATCTAATTGACATATAAATGTGTTTGAATGCGTTGGGACTGAAATGCTTGTACGGACTGAGGAGATTTCCGAATTAAGCACGTGTTGCTTTGCGCCTTGGGTCGGTTCTACAGCATATATCAAAAATGTACAGGTCGATACACGGGAGCTGAAAGAGCAGATTTTGTAAAGGATTGTATATTCGGTAATAGCTCATTACAACACCTGATTGTATTGTAGTAGGAATCACTGGCATCTGCAAAGTCCTCCAAAGATAAATTACGTCATTACTTTATTGATAATTCACAGGAGGTGCTCGAAAGGATGTCCACCATCAACTTCCACCATAAGCTTCACACTAAAAAATGTCAGTTTCATTTTCAGAAAGGATTTTCAACAGAAAATGCTATATATACTTCCACCAATGAAATATTGAATGCTCTGAATAACCGGACATCACCCATTGAGATTTTTTGTCATCTCTCCATGGGTTTTGATTGTGTAAATCATGGAATTCTTCTAGACAATCTAAAGTATTCTTGTATGAATTGGACACTGTACAAATAGTTTAAATCATACATAACAGGAAGAGTGCAGAAAGTTGACATAAGTAGTTCACATTATATGCAAAAAACAGCTGATTCCTCTAACTGGGGATCAATGAAATATTGGGGTGCCACAAGGTTCTGTCTTGGACCCTTTGCTGTTCTTGTTACATATTAATGACTTGCCATCCTATATTCATCAAGATGCAGAGCTGTTCCCTTTTGCTGATGATACAAGTATAGTTATCACATCTGACATACAATAACTAACTGAAGAAATTGTAAACGACGTATTTCAGAAAATCATTAAGTCGTTCTCAGCAAATGGACTATCATTAAATTTTGATAAAACACAGTACATACAGTAAATGGAATGACACCATTAATAAATACAGACTTTGATCAGAAATATGTTGCAAAGGTAGAATATTCAAAATTTTTAGGTGTATGCAATGATGAGCGGTTGAACTGAAAAAAAAAACAAACACATTGAATATCCACTAAAACGTCTAACATAAGGGTGCGTTCAAAAATGGTATGCAAATGACAGAAAGATTAAGGCATAGACCCACCACGAAAACGCACAAAGTACAGCAACTCTGGGGTTCACAAGATTAGATGCGCCAGCTGTGATAAATATTACATAGGGCAAACTGGACGCAACTTTGAAGTCCGATACAAAGAGCACTGTAATAACTGCAATCGTACAGCATTTGGAGCGCATGCTAAAGACAACAAACACCAAGTTAGCACTATAGGCGGGCAAATGGAAGTGCTGCACAGAGCACCGAAGAGCTTTTATTTGAATGTACTCGAAGAGCTTGAAGTATATGCGCACAAGGATAAAGACCCCCGGACAAACGTCTATATGAGCAGACAGATTTCATGCATAAAAACTTTTTTGAAATATTTAAAGACATTTTGTAGCCTTGCCTGGAATGGAAAGCGCTGCCAAACACTAGCTACGGCGGCCCTCAGTACACTGACGGCAGTGAATGGGACATGGCGGAGGAAACCTCGGCGACGATGCCTCGCCTGACACACTGAAGCTTCATCCGCAGACGGGAAAGGAGACATTCCCACAATTATTTTATAAAAGCCTTTTTGAGAGATTTTCCAAAACATTTTAATATTTAACAATGTAAAAATTTCTTAACTCACAGATTTACTTAAAATGTTATTATACGTGTTCAGAACCCAATGTTATCTTATTTCTATCTCCTTTTATAGTGTGACAGCTATGTATCTCATTTGTAACTGCTATTTTATACCTTAACTACTATCTTATACCTTGACTTCAGAATTGATTTTATATGTAAGTCAATAATTACTTATTGAGAATAATTTTAACGAAAATGATCCCCACCAATCAGATGATTTTAAACACATTACATAAAGCCTCAGGAGGCTACTATAGTAACGACTGTGAACATTCGTTCATCACAGGACAGGTTACTCTGTAACTTCATAAATTTGGTATGTTTTTCATATTTTTCCCATTAACATTTTAGATATCATACTTTATAAATAGTAGCTTACATTCAGTTGTAACATTTGTTTAACAGATCTGAAGATGGGAAGCTGTCCTGAAACCGATAATGTTCTAGAAAATAAAAGCGATCTGGAGATTCTAACAAAATGTTTTCTCATTCCGAAGAAAAAGTTGATAAAATAAATTTCTCACATAAATCTCGCCCCAAGGAATAACACCTTTCTTTTAATGAATTCAACCCCAAAAGGTACAAAATTTCCGTGACACTCTCTCACCTATATCGCGATAATACAATACGAGCTGCCCATCTCTGAACTTCCTCTAAATCTTCCGTTAGTCCCACTCGGTGGGGGGTCCCACAATGCGCAGCAATACTCCAAAATCAGGCGCATAAGTGTAGTGTAGGCTGTTTGTTCAGTAGAACTGTTGTATCATCTGACTGTACTGCCAATGAAACGCAGCATTTGGTTCACCTTACCTGCAATATTTTCTATCTGTTCTTTTCAATTTAATTTGTTGTTTTTCTAGGTATTTAGATGAATTTAGGCTTGTAAATGAAGATTAGCGGATTTCATTTAGTGCTCACATGGATGACTTCACACTCTTCAACATTCATGGACAATTGTCAATTTTTGCACTAGGCAGATGCCCTATCTAAATCACTTTGCAGTTGCTTTTTATCTACTGGTGACTTTACTAACCCAATGATGACAGTATCATCCGTGAACAGTCTAAGAGAGCTGCTCAGATTGTTTCCTGTAGTTTATGAAGATAAGGAAAAGTAGGGGCCCTGTAACACTTTTCTGTAGACAGCCCGATACTTCTAATCGATGAACTTTCGATTACAACTTACTGTGTCTTCTCTGACAGAAAATAACAAATCCAATCACACACTGTGACGTTATTTAATAAGGACGCAATTTGATTAGAAGACGCTTCTGAGGTACAGTGTAACAGTTTTTTGGAAGTCTAGAAATACAGAAGATCCCTTACTATATGCCAATAATAACTTAACGGGTTAAAATTTCCTATAGCTATAAGTCTTGCCGTTACTTTTAATTTCCTTTAATCAACTGGCAAGTGACGGTGTATATATCGGAAGTGATGACACACTGACTGTAGACTGGTTCGTAAGGGTAAAGAAATCTAAAAGTTCCAATACTGTCCTTACAAATGACAGAATTAAAGAATCAGAACAAAGATACCTTGTTTCCGTCATCCTAGCCGTAAACTATAAAAATCCAGTATGACCTTGTTAAAAATTATTGTGTATTTGAAAAAATAATCTAAATGAAGACAAAAGATGACCTTGCAACGGAATGTTTTTACAATATGTGTTTAGGAGTGTGGAGATGCAGAATGGTGTCATATACTTTCAATCACTACCTTCTTTCCAGTTGTGTTGGATGTCATCTTTTAAACTTCGTCAGGTAATGGAAACACTCCTGTTAAATATATTCTAAGTTTTAGACACCACTATAACAAGCATATGGGATTACAATTTGTGCCTCCATATAAAGAAAGTCACCGCTGTTATAGAAATTTAATATCCTTACTGGGCGCTGGAAAGTGAATCTACAGACGATAGAAACTTGAAATTTGTAGAAGTTGTTTATCTTACATTACAGGCATCAGTGATTTTTAGATATTCCCATTTATAAGGGAGTGAAATAGGGTATGAACGCTTTTTTGAAAGTACGTTGCTATTCAGGCAATTTTGAAGCACGAAATTCAAAACTTCGGATTCAGGTTTTCGATTGGAATTTTAAAAACACGAATTTCGGTATTTTTGGAACTTCAACTATTAAGCTGGTGAAATAAGGGAAAATCCTTTGAGAGTGCTACTAAGACAATTTTAATGCTACAAATGCGGAAATTTATTTGTAACCATGGTTAGAATTTAATACAAAAATGTGTTTAGGGATGTTTAGAATTGAGTGGTGCAATACGGGGTGGCAAGTTGTATCAAAATACTTGACAAGGAAAGGATTTTTAAAGCTAAATATATAAAAATTTATATTTGGACGTGGAAACAATCAATGCAGACCATCCAGTCTACGCACGCTAAACAGCGGGAATTAAGCTACCATTAAATATTCCTCGAGTTTGAATAAACCACTGTTCGGAAATGAACCTGTAACGGATAACGTTTTGTCACCAGTGTGTATCTTAGCTCCCGTGTGGACTTAATAGTTTTTCGATTTTTATGACCTCTTAGGGGAGCATGCTCTGATATCGCATCCCATTAAGCGCCTGCCTTCAGAATCTTGGCTACATGTTTTCCCCTAATCGTGTTTACCTGCTTTTTAATTACCATTTATTTGGCAACATTCCAAATTGCCTTGTAGTTTTCAGTCACTTTTTGCTGCTTCAAGTATACAAATGTGCTTTAAATTTCGTATTTACATTACATATGTACTTTCAAAGAAATTAGTACGCACCCATGCTTATATGTACATTAAGGTTTCTTATCAATTATCGTACATTTCCTTGTATTCCAAATGCATACTGTTTAAATAAATTTCTCCTTGAACATTAATTAGCAGTTTTCTTTTAACAACTTTCTTTAATCGTAGATGGGTTGTTGTCCATTTAACTTTCGTTGACATTGATTTATAGAATAACAGTGGATTTGGCACAATGTTATTGCGGAATTACGAATTATGTCGACATTATGGAGATTTCGTAACATATCCTCTTAGAAACTACAGTGTATGATAGCTTTAATTGCTAGTTGTCTCACAAACACGTGTGACTGATCTGTAAGGAAAAACAAGACACACACACGCACGCACGCACGCATACAAATGCCCCACGGAGGACTCGAACCTCCGGCGGTAGCGGAGTACATGGTGGACACTCATGTTAGTCAGATGTGTATCTACATGTACCACTCAGCAAGCTTGTTAAGTAGGAGAGGGTACTATAAATACTTTTCATTTCATCATTTTCCTGAGTCAGTCACATGGGGTTCCTTGTAAGCGTCCCTGTTGGTTCGAATTTAATGTTATCTACATGGTCTTTACGTGACACAAACGTACAAGTAAGTAAGTAATTTGTACTTTTTCGCGCTTACGTAGCATGTTTATCTTCTAGGGATTTTCTCTATTATCGTCAGTCATACTGGTATAGATCCCAAGAACAATGTCAAAGTATTGGTACAAAAAACGAAATGTAACCGACATCCTGAGTATTCTTACACTCAGACTGGCACAAGCGTAACCAACAATTAACTTTATGTGGCCGTTTCACTCAAACACATCTGCTTTCCCATGCATGCCACTGCATGCCACATAATTAAAAGAAATATATTCCTTTTCAATTGCTTCAAGTTAATTACGTCTATTGTTATACCATCAGAGAATTGTTGTTGTGGTCTTCAGTCCGGAGAATGGTTTGATGCAGATCTCCACCCTACTCTATCCTGAGCAAGCCATTTTATCTCCTCATAAGAACAGCAAGCGACATCCATTTGAATCTGCTTACTACAAGTATATGCGTCTCTTGGTCTCCCTCTGCGACTTTTACCCCGCACACTTCCCTCCAATGCTAAATTAACAATTTCTCGGTGTCTAACAATGTGACTGCCAAGCGATATCTTCTTGTAGTCAAGGTATGCCAAAAATTCCTTTTCTCGCCATTTCTGTTCAGTACCTCTTCATTAGTTAGGCGATCTACACACCTAATTTTCACCATTATTCTGTAGCACCACATTTCAAAAGCGATTATTCTCTTTCGTTCCGCACTGTTTATCGTCCATATTTCACTTCTGTAAAAGGCAACACTCCACACAAATGCCTTCAGAAAAGAATTCCTTTCACTTACATTAATATTCGATGTTAGCACATTTCTCTTTTTTAACAATGTTTTTCTTCCCTTTGCCATTCTGTATTTTATATCCTCTGTACTGCGACCGTCATATGTTATTTTACTGCCCAAGTAACTAAACTCATCTACCACCTTCATTGTTTCGTTACCTAATCTAATTCCTTCAGCTTCGCCTGATTTTATAAGACAGTATTTCATTATCTTTGTTTTGCTCTTGTTAATGTTAATTTTATACGCTCTCTTCAACACACTGTCCATTCCATTCAACTGCTCTTCTAGGTCCTTTGATGTCTCTGACAGAATTACAATGTCATCGGGAAAACGCAATATATTTATTTCTTACACTGAACTTTAATCCCTATTTAAAGTTTTTCACTGCTTTCCTTCACCGCCTGCTCGATGTACAAATTGAATAACATCGGAGAAAGGCTACAACACTGTCTTACTCCCTTCCCAACTAGTGCTTCGATTTCATGCCCTTCGAGTCTATAACTGTGGTCTGGCTTTTGTGCAAGTTGTAAATAACTCTCCTTTTCCTGTATTTTATCCATGCTGACTTTCGGAATTTCATAAAGTACGTTTGATAAATGGTTAAACGACGATAAAAGTTAATCTAAATTTCGGTGAAGTCGTCTTTTATTTTCGTACACCAGACTCTAACACCCAAACCTTCAGATGTCAGATAGATCGGTACCAAACGTTGTATTGCGATAGAATGTCAACTGAAACAACTAAAACGTCGATATAATTTGTACTATGTGCTGCGGTCCAGGAGAACGCGTGTAAACATGCAGTACTAATTAACACATGTCCTACTGTTAGAGTGCTTCGTATTGAAATTCCATGGGGATGTAGTAGTATCGTACCTTTGTTGTTTCAAGGGTCTTGGATTCAATCCATGTTGATGCGAATTTTTTTTTCTTCACATCGCATGACCACTAACAAGCTGCCCATTAGGATGAATGGTCACTGCCAAACTGTAGTCAAAAACAAGGTAGACCACTCTGTGTGACAACATGTAGCATAGCATATGCCTGGTTTCAGCTTCACAACCTGTGCATCTGGATCCTCCCACCAACAATTTGCATTTTTGTTTTAATTACGCAAATTGGAGTTATCATTACAGTACATTCTCCGATCCCAAACCATCCTGGTCTGAACCTACGATAGCCTCTCTTTTTGCCACAGCCATTATGCTACACCTCTCCAAGTTTGTGTGTTTATGAGTGTGTGTCTTGTGTCTGTGCGTGTGTCCATGCGTGCGCTTCTGTTTCTTTTGCTTTGGTTTGCTTTCCATCCATCCCCGCCTACCCACACCTTTCACCCATCGAATACTAGCATGCTCCGTTAGGCCATGCTATATCCATCCCTCCTCACATACCCATCTCCCATTCCTTCACTGCAGAGCGTGATTTAGAGTACGGAAGTCGAAGATGACGGTTATGTAACTGTGAATTACACCTGTGTGATTCAAATGTTCAAATGTTTGTATAGTCTATGGGACTTAACTACGGGGTCATCAGTCCCTAAACTTACAAACTACTTATGAACTACTTACGAACTAGGACGGCACAAATATCCATGCCCGAGGGGGGATTCAAACCCCCGACCGTAGTGGCCGTGCAGACCGTGACTGGAGCGCCTTAGTCCCCTCGGCCACCGCGGCCGGCCCTGTATGATTATTGTGTGAATGTGCTCTGTTCTGAAGAAGGATAACGACCGATAGTTTAAGTAATGCATGTGTGCGTCTTTGATATGTTCCTGTCGAAGCTCGTCGTTACGTCTTTGAGGTGAGTCGTAAAATGTCTTTACCATATTGTTGAATTCCTACCGGGAATTTTACAATTTATATAACACACATTGCTGATATCGTTAGGATAGCCAGCCATGAAACCATGAAAGAACTGTTCCACCTGGTATGCAAGATTTATGAGACACGGAACGCCCTCCGACTTCAAGAAGAATATAGTAATTCCAATCCCAAAGAAAGGAAGAGCAGTCACATCTGAAAATTACAGAACTATCTGTGTAATAAGTCATGTTTGCAAAATACTAACACGAAGTATTTACAGACGAATGAGAAAACTTGTGGAATCAGACCTCGGGGAAGATCAGTTTGGTTTCAGGGGAAATGTAGGAACACGGGAGGCAATACACACACTACGACTTATCTTAGAAGATAGGCTCAGGAAAAGGAAGCCTATGTTCTTTAGCGTTTGTAGATTTGGAGAAAGCTTTTGACAATATCTACTGGAAAACACTTTTCCAAATTCTGAGGGTAGCAAGGGTAAAATATAGGAAGCGAAGAGTTATATTCAACCTGTACAAAAACCAGACAGCAGTTATTAGAGTCGAAGGGCAAGAAAGGGACACAGAGGTTGGGAAGGGAGTAAGACAAGGTTGTAGCTTTTTCCCAATGTTGTTCGATCTGTACATTGAGCGAGCGATGAAGCAATGGAAGGAGAAATTTGGAGAGGGCATTAAAGTTCAGGAAGAAGAAATAAAAACTTTGCGGTTTGCCGATGACATAGTAATTCTGTCAGACACTGCAAAGGATCTGGAAGAGCAGTTGAATGGTATGGACAGTGACTTGAAAGGAAGATATAAGATGAACACTGACAAGAGTAAAACGAGGGCAATGGAATGGAATGTCTGAAAATCAGGCGATGCTGAAGGAATTAAATTAGGCCATGAGACAATAAAAGTAGTATATGATTATTTGTTATTTGGGTAGCAAACTAACTTCTGATGGCTGAAGTAAAGATGATATTAAACGCAGATTGGCTATGGGAAGAAAGAAGTGAAACTTCTTAAAAACCAATATTAATTTAAATGTTAGGAAGTCCGTTCTGAAAGCATTTGTGTGGCCTGTAGCATTGCATGGGAGTGAAACGTATGTGTTAAGGAGATCAGACAAAAAGATGACTGAAGGTTTTGAAATGTGGTGCTAAAGACGAAAATTAATTGGCTATATCATGTAACTAATGAGGAGGTGCTTAACCGAATTGGAGAGAAAAGGAGTTTCTGGCATTCCCAAGAGAAGGGTCAGATTGGTAGGACACATTCTGAAACATCAAGGATTTGTAAATTTGGCATTAGAAGGAAGTATGTGGGGTAAAAATGTGTAGAGGGAGACCGAGGGACGAATACAGTAAGCATATTCCAAGGGATGTAGGTGGCCGAACGTATGTTTATGTAACATGTAACTAATTACTCCATCCTATCTAACAGTTGTGTCTAGAATCAATTACGTTATGCATATATATCATTTGCAGTTCTTACTTTAATTTCACAAATAACGTAATTGATTCTGCACAACGTTGTTTAGATAGGACAGAGTAATTAGAGCAGTTACATGTTAGTTAAGCGTTCCGATTGCATGTTGATAACAAAATTCAAAATTTAAGGATCTCTGTATACATTAAAATCTGTAGCAGTGCGTTAGACTCTAAAATCAAAAATGGTTTTAACGATTTATTATTTTTATTTCATTTTTTTCGTCTTATTACAGTTGTAGTTTGGAAGAAAATCGCGAAAACCTAGCTGAAGATTTTAAATATTCCAAGAGTCACAAGGATACGGAAAGTTATGGGCAGGGATACAAGGGGAAGGAGTGTGAGTGGTATTAGACATTTCCCTTGGATATTTAGCAATTCTCGTGGTTTTGCCTCCAATAAATTTCTGTGACCCCTTATCTATAAATAAAAATGTATTCCATTACATCTTTTTTAATTCATGAATAATTAGTTTTCATCACATAGTGGGTGTACAGAAGGAACATCTGCTACGATGAGCGTCTGTGAAAGTAAATCTTCTACTGGTAAATATGTTATCACTTAAAAATTAATGGACCAGCTAGGAAACAGCTGAAAGTGCTGCGTGCTATCTCAAGAACATAGCTGTAACATCTTGCTACTCCAGATATAAATTTA
This sequence comes from Locusta migratoria, assembly GCA_026315105.1. NCBI lineage: Eukaryota > Metazoa > Arthropoda > Insecta > Orthoptera > Acrididae > Locusta > Locusta migratoria. The sequence goes on from CM048748.1 coordinate 40,308,072, forward strand.
TTGAGTCACGGGTGAACGGAAATGCAAATTTTCACTCTTGGCTGGGACAATTTTTCTCCGGGAAGCTAAACTTTTTCATTTTCTTCTTTTCGTTCTCCCCTTCTTGCGGTCGTGCCGAGAACGGCCGGTTAGTGATCGCGTGGCCGCCGGAGTGTTTGGAAGAGGATTGTGGGGATTGATGCGGGGGCGGAAGCAAATGGCGCGAGGCATTGCCAATCTGCCGCGCAGACACACTGCCCAGACGGCGCCTGCTCTCTGCTGAGTAGGCAACCCGCGGAACGACCGGGAGGGGCCAACAGTTGGGGCTGGGAAGTGTCGTGGGCTGTCTGCGCGCTCTTCTACACTGGAAACGTGTGCATAAATTACATTCATACCCAATATCCAGCACCATTCTTGTTTGTAGTGTCGAACAATTCGACATCATTATGAAATGCTAGAAATTACAAACATATGATATCATTAAAATTCGTTTTCTGAAAGTACATAATTTGTTAATATTGTTATCTGTTCGGGAACTTGACGCTCATTTTTCATCCATTTGACAAATAAAATATTTTCTTATACCGTAATAACACAAATCCATTCTTTTAGGTTGTGGAATTAAAATCCGCTACCAGTCACAATAATTGGTTGCTTATTAAAACACTAACGGTTTAGGGCTTCTACCCATAGGTGGAGTGATTTGTGTTAAGGTTATAAGTGTACTCACATATAAGTAGGGTATCCAGTTCGTGTTCGTACACATACTACCGAAATCGGTAGTGTTTTAATAAACCACCAATAATTGTGACTGGTAGCGGATTTTATTTCCACAAAATATAAGGAACAGTCACGGAGTTCTCCAACATCCATAATGGCAAAATATCACTTTTTTATTTTATTATTATTATTACTATTATTTTTTTTTTTTAATCTTGAACAAGGATGGAAGAAAATCCGCAAAGGAAATGAAACACAACTAATCATTTACGATGTAAAAGGCTTAAAAAAGTCCCAAGACAGTGGTTTAGATGCTTATAAAATGTTTCCTCACAGAAACTAGATACTCATTATATAATAAAGGAAAAGCAAACAAATGTGTGGTCCTAAAGACGCCTGTCAATTGTAAAATGGTATCCTTCAATGAATTACAGTTACATAATTAAAAACATACTGCCACAAGTTCAACAAGTCAATTGATGCAGTACGTTTTCATTTTGTAAATGTAATTGTAAATATAATTCTGCTTGAGGTGAGTCTCAACACTTTCGGCAGAGCGTTTCTACTTCTGTAAATGTTATTCACTTAAAATGCACTTTCGTAATTAGCAAAAGTCTTTATGGCCATACACTTCCATTTTCTACACCGTGTTGCTGGTATCTATTCCTTCTGAAGAAGGTGTTCTGTATGCGTGGAAATTTTGGACTAGGGATCTTTAATTAAACACTTATATCTCAACGTCTTGGCTGTGTTTCAATTTCTTCACGGAGTTCCAAAGAATGGGTTTCCATTCTTACTCAGATATGAAGAGTCTTGCGTAGGATAGTGAACGGTGGAGAGCTATATCAAACCAGTCTGCGGTCTGTAGACCACAACAACAACTATTTGTAAGCAAACATGGAAATTAACATACAATTTTTTTTTATTTATTTTTTTTTTAATTTATTTATTTTTTTAATTATTTTTTTTACTTTGTAGTAGGAGCAGAACTTGCTGAGAACTACAGCAGGATTACATATGGGTCCTTTCATTTGTTCTTTTAATCCTTGAGTCGACATAACAACAACTATTGGATATAATTCTTCTGTTTCTTAAAAGCACGTGTCTACTGACGGCTTGGAAATTCTGCACTCAGACAGTATCAACACAACTGAGGTGAGTAGGGCGTCTCCCCTCGTTGGGCCCATTGGAAATGTCGTAACTACGCTTCAGAGAAGCTCTTCACCTCTTTCATACGCTTATGATCTACGCTGATTGAATTTCTCAGGAGACCAATGGTTAATTAACTACAAAACAGGTAGTGGTGAAACGAACGTTGTTATGAGTAGAGTGGCAGTGTAGCAACTTCAAAAAATGTTTAAATGTTTGTAAATCTCTGGGACTTAACTGCTTAGTTATTGGTCTTAAACAAAATTAAAGGAACTTGAGGACAACACATACACCCATGCCCAAGGGAGGACTCCAACCTCCACGGCGAACGGCGGTGTACACCAGGAGCTCCCAGTGGTAAGTAACTGGCATGGTGATTATCACTTGTGGTACCACTCTTCAGTAATTAATGAAAATGACCTTCCCGTGTCAGGTAGGGTACTAACGAATTTTTCGTCTACGCTTGTAAAAATAAATGGAACAGGAGTAATAGCAGTAGCCATTATCCTACGATTAATTATCGGGTTTTCCGTGCTAACACCCTCTGTCCATGGCTTCCAGTTAGTATAAATTCTCCTCGTCCTTCTACGGATGCCTGTATAATCTCGCTTAACATTTTGCATGACTTCCACATCGAAAACTGGTATACAGGATTCTGTTATCTCTAAGGAGACTCTCATTGCCTCCATTACACGCTTTGAAACAGTATCCCGCTTTCTTCTTATCAAGTCACTGTAATGGACACAATACATAGGAAGTGAACAAAATAATATGAACACCATGCAGTATACGTACTACGTATTATTACAGGCCGCGCGGAAGTAGCCGAGCGGTCTGAAGCGCCACGTTTACGGATCGCGAGGCCTCCCGCGTCGGACGTTCGAAACCTCCTTCAGGCACGGATATATGTGTGTGTGTGTGTGTTGTCCTTAGGTTAGTTTAACTTAGTTAAGTAGTTTGTAAGGCAAGGGACTTAAGACCAAAGTGGTTTGGTCCCATAGAATTATGAACATTTGAAAACATATCTACATCTACATCTACATAGGATATTATGCAAATCACATTTAAGAGCCTGGCACAGGATTAATTAAACCACCTTTATACTATTTATCTCCCATTCCATTCTCGAATAGCGTGCGGGAAGAAAGAACTCTTGAATCTCTCTGTTCGTGCTCTGATTTCTTGTATTTTATTCTGATGATAATTTCTACCTATGTAAGTGGGAGTTAACAATATATTTTCGCATTCGGAGGAGAACGTTGGCGATTGGAGTTTCGTAAGTAGCCCACGACGCAGCGATAAGCGCCGTTGTTGTAATGATTCATATCTTAGATCCTGTATCATTTCCGTAACGCTGTCTCCCGTGTATCGTTCCAATGTAAAACGAGCTAGACTTGCGATGTCTTCCGTCAAATCCTCATGATTAGGATCCCACGTTGGGCAGAAATACGCAAAAAAGGACGGACAAGTGCAGTGTATACAGGCTCTTTAGTAATTCAATTTCATCTTTTAAGGGTTATGTCAATAAAACGCAGTCTCCGGTTCGGTTTTCGCACGACATTAACTACGTGTTCTTCCCAGTTTAAGTCTGAAGTAATTAGTGGAGTGTATAATGGAGTTTATGGCCTTCACTTTTGATCTTCACTTATCTTGTAAACAAAGTTTAACAGTTTTCTTTTCGTACTCATGTGGACGACTTCACACTTCTCATTATTTAGAGTCAATTGCCAATTTTTACACCATAGTGATATTTAGATCATTCTGCAGATGGTTTTGATCTTCAGGTGATTTTACTTGACGGTAAACAACCTAAGAGGGCTGCTTAGATTTTCTCCCAAATCGTTTATGTAAATAGGGAACAGCAGAGGGCCAGTAACACTACCCTGTGGAACGCCCGATATCACCTCTGTTTTAGGCGATGCCTTACTAACGATTACTACAAGCTGTGTCCTCTCTGTCAGGAAATACTCTATTCAGCCGCAAACTTGGGACGATATACCATAACAACGCAATTTGATTCTTATTGTAATTCGGCACCATTGCCTGCATGTTATTACTGAGACACGACCGCAGTGCAGTATTCTCGTACAGACTCTTAGGAGTTACCTCGCAGTGTATTACACTTTCAACCCAAATATGCTATGCAATGCGTAATCTCTTAGATTTCCAACCTGGCCAACTTTATGGCGCGCATTTAGTGGCAGTACCTACCAGGAAAGCGGAGGTACTGTTCAACATTTAACTACCGACTGTATCCTCAGAAACGACAGCGTGCACGAAACAAGCAAAACAACATTGGCGAAGGGAAATAGTGGCTGAAACACGAGGGTAGCTGTCATAGACCGACATGCATTAAGGACGGTTGTGCCCATACAGTCGAAAGCAAACATCATGAAAACGATTGCAAAACTCTATACTCTTTTGAGTGATACTGTTCGTGTAAAAACAGTAAGGTGCTTAACATTCATAGAAGGACTGTGGTTGTTAAAGCTTAACAACGGAAGCAAACGCAAACCTGCAAGGGGAGTAATGCTGTTATCATAAAACTTGAATGATTTGTGGACTGAAGTATTGGTACGATCCGATGAATTATCCTTTACGTGGCGTCCTTCAAAGAACCTGGTTTATTTATCGCAAACCCACAAAAACAAAAGAAAAAACCTTAAGATTCAAAGGGTCGGCTTCCTCAGGTGAACCATGGAGGAAATTCCATCACGATTTCGGCAACTGTATTGAGATATTCATCTATGATTATCCTTACTGGTTCGATGTGGCCGAATGTCTACATCTACATCTACATAAATACTCTGCAAGTCACAATGATGTGCATGGTAGCGTGTTCATCAGACCGCTTTTATGATATTTCTGTACAGTTCCATTCTCTAATAGCTCGCGAGAAAAAGGAACACTTAATCATTCTGTCTTAGATCTGATTTCTCTTATTTTATTTTGATGATCCTGTCTTCCTATATAGGTGGTTGCTAACAAAATATGTTCACTTTCGGAAGAAAAAAATGATGAAAGACATTTCGCAAATAAATCTCGTCGGAACAAATAACGCCTTTTTTTCAAAGATTTCCACCCTTTCTCGTGCATCATTTTCGTGGCACATTTACCCTTGTAGGGCGATAATAAAAAACGAGCTGCCTTTCTCTGAACTATCTCTAAATCACCTGTAAGTCCCACTAGCGCAGCAATACTCCAAAATAGGAGGCACAAGTGTGTGTAGGCACTTTCATTAGTAGAACTGTTGCATCTTCTAGTTGTTCTCCCACTGAAACGTTGTCTTTTGTTCGCTTTACCTTTCATATTGTCTGTGTTATTTCAAATTTGTTACTCCTAGATATTTAATTGACGGCCTGTATATTTGACTGATTTACCGTGTAAATGAGGTTGAACAGATTTCTTTTGGTGCTCATATGGATGACTTCAGACTCCTCACTATTAAAAGTCTATTGCCATTATTTTCACCACGCTAATATCTTGTGTAAATAATTTTTCATTAGCTTTTAATTTTCCTTATAAAATAAGTAATAGTTAGGGCTCTGTAACATTTACCTGGGGAACGCCAGGAAACACGTTCTACTTCATGACTTTTAGTCAGTTACAACGTACAATGTCCTTTCTGACGGGAAATCTCGATTCCAATCGTGCAACTGTGGGGTTATTCCATAAGCACGCAATTTGATTTGAAGACGCTTGCGATGTACAGCGTCCAAAGCCTTCCAGAAATCTAGAGATACGGAATGTAATTGACATCGCTTGCCAATAGCGCTGATAAAATCACGTGAGGATGGCTATGGGTCAATAGGTCGTTCTCTTCGAAATAGTTGATAATATTTGAGTAAAGTATATGGTATAAAATCCTGCTGCAAGCTGTTCACTGTCATTAATAAATTGTTAACAAATACTGCGTTACTCAAAAAAGGTAAATCGCTTCTCTTCCCGTACCCCGCCCACACACACACACACACACACACACATACACACACACGCGCGCGCGCGCAGCCAGAAAAGTTCAGGTGTGCTTTGTTCACCATCAGAAAATAATCAGACAATGAAACTGCGATGTTCAACAAGATTGAACCGTTATGGGGACTCTTAGCAATAAAAGTCAGCAACTGTTATGCAGCTCCAACTTCGCTTAGGTGATTGGCAAGAATGGATTAGTACAAGAATGGATAGCATTCAGACGCAAACTATATAGTTTGTTTAGGAATCTTTTCCTCGGGAATTACTGCAATTCGCAAAGCAAACTGATAATTAACTCTCCAACTGTAAATAACCATTATGTTTGTATTATATATTCATATTTTCTTTTTATTCTGTCCATAATCAATTTCTCGGAACTACAGCTGATAAAATTTGAAGGTGGAAGAAATTACCAGCAGCTTTATAACAATTATATCTTTCACTAAGCAACCGTTTTCGGTGTTACACTATGTTAATGCTCCCGGTACAACCGATCAATTTAGGCCCCACTGTCGAATGGTCACACCTGGCGTATTTATTTTTCAACAGTTACCCGATGGACCCTTTACAATGCATTAACAGACTCCACATGAACAGAATCCCATCTTCTTATATCTCGAGCCCATAGTGTTATAAATGTCGTATGTTGACATAATGCGAAAGGATAGTCTAAACATTGTAATTAATCATTTATTTATATATATCACACAAGATATCTTTCGGCATTAAATGCCATTTGTACACGTATAGTATTCTGAGGTATTGATATATCTTTGGGCATTAAATGCCATTTGTAAACGTATAGTAAGTATTCTGAGGTATTGTCAGATGCTGTAACTGGCTACAATTCATAAATCAAATGTCAAACATCACCTAATAAGTAGTCAGTTGAAGCACTTACACCCTCTAAATACGGTACGTGCTGCACACTTTCTAAGTGAAATTTGTAGAATGTTATTTACGTAAATATATTTATGTAGCATTTGGGTACATACTCATATAAAAAAATGTTTTTGCAGAAACACCTGCCGATGGCATCTTGTCTGATGTATAAATAAATTATTAATTACAGTGTTTGGACTACTATTTCGCATTATGTCAGAATACTATCTGATGTGAACCGTTGCACCATGCTCTTACAGCATTTCAAGGATTTCTTCAGCTATTTTCTTATTACAGACGAACACGTTGAGCTCTTTGTCAGTCACCTAGTCCCGAACTGTTGCAAAGAGCTCAATGTGTTCGTCTGTAATAAGCAAATATCTGAAGAAGTCCTTGAAATCTCATTCCCGGTATTATACACTAGATTAAACGTTATATTCCTCATAGTATCTTATAATACACTAAAAATATAATTAAAAATATTTCGCTGTCGTTTGCTCTTTTCTTATAACCTCTCCAACAGAGGTATTTAGTTGTTGTTATGATCTTCAGCCCGCAGACTTGTTTGATGCAGCTCTCCACGCTACCCTGTCCTGTGCAAGTCTCTTCATCTGAGAATACGTTTGGCAGCCTACATCCTTTTGAATCTGCTTACTGTATTCGTGCCGCGGTGGAGTAGCGGAGCGGTCTAAAGCGTCTCGCTGCGGAGCGCGCGATTGCTCACCGTGGAGGTTCGAGTCCTCCCTGGGGCATGGGTGTGTGTGTTGTCCTTAGGTTAGTTTACCTAGGTTAATGTAGTTTGTAAGCTATGGACTGATGACCACGCAGTTTGGTCCGATAGATTTACAAACATTTGAACATTTATTTACTGTATTCATCCTTCGATCTCCCTCTACGATTTTGACGCCACACATTTCCTTCTAATGCTAAGTTGACAATTCCTTGATGTCTCAGAATGTGGCCCACCAATCTATCCCTTCTCTTAGTCAGGATATGCCAGAGGCACCTTTCCTCCCCAATTCGGTTAATCACCTCCTCATTAGTTACGTGCACTACCTATCTAATTATCATCATTCGTCTGTAGCACCACATTTCAAAAGCTTCTGTTATCTTTTTGTCTGATCTAACTGGACTTTAATTCCCTCTCCAAATTTCTCGTTGAATTCCTTCACTACTTGCTCAGTGTGCAGATTGAACAGCATGAGGGAAATGCTACAACCCTGTCTTACGCTCTTCGCAAGCTCTGCGTCCGTTTCTTGCACTTCGACTCTAATAACTCCTGACTGGTTTTTGTTTAGGTTGAATATAATTCTTCGCTCCCTACATTTTACCCCTGCTACCTTCAGTATTTGAAAGAGTGTATTCCACTCGACATTGTCAAAACCTTTCTCCAAATCTAGAAACACTAAAAACGTAGGTTTGCTTTCCTTAGCCTGTCTTCTAAGTTGTAATGTGAGTATTGCGTCCCGTGTACCTTCATTTGTCCTCAGATAATTATAGCCAAATCGTTTGGATCCACCTAGAAATTTCCTATTGTTAGATCGGAAACCAACATTTACTCAACACATTTTAAACAGAGCTATGTTTCTGGGTAAAGTAGTCAGCAAACTTCGTGTCTTTCCATAGAACAAGATATGTTACCAGCATGTGCCTTGGTTATTCTAATACTCTGCCTTTAGGTTCGAGAATGTTACGTGTTTTGGTGAACTAGCTGGTGAACTGAAGCTGACACAGGGGTCGGATGGATGCTTTTGCAGTTTTAATTCTGGTAATGAGAGCTTTCGCTTTAATAGTGAATTTGCTAAACATTTGTAGTCTATTTTGTCTGTCTGGCTACAGCTAAGAGTATCGGTTTTTTCGAGTGCTATACAAAACTCTCGCAAAAGTTGCATTTGCTGAACTATGGAAGATATAACTTTCCCACTCAGCACTAATCAATAGGTACTTTTAAATCATTCCTTCTATATATTCGGTATTTAATTTCTTTCTCTTTCTAAGACCAAGACAAGTATGTATAGGATTAGATTACATTTTCTAACTATGAGCTACGCTGAATATTCTAAAGGTCCGATTTTAGTACTTTGGCAACTGTTGTTCACCTCAGTTTATTTCTTCAGTGACGCAAATTTCTATTCATGTGTGTAGTGTTTCTTTACATGATTTGTACTGTTAAGTTCAGGAAAGTGCTGGTTAGCACATATAATTAGTCTCGTCTTGCACGCTCTACACACTGACTGTGAGTACACTCACAGGCCTGCGATAAGAAATTTTCCGTCTCTATTTAGGTTTTCTGCAATAGATAGGAGGTGGCACATAAACATTATCTTTAAGCAAGAAGTCATGTAAATTTTTTACACCATCACGGCAACTATGGTACCATTGACAGATGTCTTGCTTTTCAAATTAGTCCATTTTTCATACCGCTATCCGGCCGAGTTTTGATGAGCGGACAGATATTTGTACTATCTTACCCCATGAAATCAAGTCCAGTTTTTTTCCCACTGTTACTCAATCTTCTGTTCGTGAAACAAGAACACTCAAGCAGAATATGGCGAGCCGTTTGTTCACGACAGTGTTCTCGAACTAGAGACACAAATAAAGTTGCTTAAATGTCATTGCATCTACCTGGAGAGGGACCCATGTGTATATGGAGAAATAACGTTGCCACAGTGGAGTGGCCAAGCTGCGGAGCGCGCGGTTGCTCGCCTTCGGAGGTTCAAGTCCTCCCCTGGGCATTGGTGTGTAAGTCTAGGGAATAATGACCGAAAACGTTAAGTCCCACTGATTGACAAACATTTGAACATTTTGAAATAACGTCATTTTGCTTCATTGCTGTTGCACGGTATATGAAAAATGACAAATTGTGCACCTCGATGCTGTACCCTATGCATATATATTTATTTATTTTTCCGTTTAATATGGCAACGGGAAAATATATTTGACTTGTTTAAGTCTATCTTTCAACGGTATCACTCTTCTGTCGGCATTCTGCGTTCCGAAATTTATTTGGGGATTACTAGAATTGATTTCAAAGTGTGGGTGATTTGTGTGGAGTTTGATGTAGTCAGCGCTGCTCTGAGCTGTTTAAAAGACCGTTAAAGCATTTGCTTTGGTTCCCAGAGAGCCGTTTGCGGCTTTCCGAAACGCCAATATTTATACAATGCACAGTGAAGCGTATCGAATGGGACAGCCGTTTCAGCAAATCAGAGAACGCCACTGGGTGTAAAAGTTGCTGACTTTTGCGTCATAATTTTAAATGCTGTGTGGGCCAGACCGTTTGCGTAACTTACAAGGAAAAAAATTGTTGAATATTGTAAACAGAAAACTTCTAGATAAATAGTTGATTTGAGTATCAGATGCTTCTTCTTTTATCTACAACTATGCAATTTCAGCAGAAGTGCCTCGTAGAGGGTCCATCAAAGCTATTTGAAACATTTTTCTACAGTTCCACTAACGAACTACGCTTGATAAAAAAATAACAAAAGGAATCATGGGGTGTTGTTGTGATGATGAATTTCTTCTATGTAAGTAGGAGGCTGCAAAATATTGTTATATTTTACCATGCAGAGCAGAGTTCGACATTTAAATTTCGTATAAAAGTCTTGCTGGTACCTGAAACGCTTTTTTTTTTCTTCAGTGTGACACCACCTAACCCGTTACGTAACACTGGTGGTCTGTACTTTCACTTAATACAAAACAACCCGTCCTTCTCTGCACATGTACAGTTCCCTCCTTCGATCCTATCCAATACTGACACATTACTCCGTCAAAGGACAGACGAACGCGGTGAAGGAGCCACTTAAGTAGATTCGTTGGAAGTCGATGTGAAGAAATGACTTACAGTTCTAGATTTCCTGACAGTGACAGAACGTTTTTGCTCACCCAAATAATGAACCGGAGAATTGAAACATCGTTTGGATTTGGGGCTTCTATATTCCGTCCAACCAGGAAAAACATTTACACCGGAATGAAAAATGCTTGCTCGCACCACAGCACGATAAAGGGGATTTATGTCCTCGACAGTGTGAAAAAACACGTAAGAGCAAAATTAGCTTCACTACTGAGTCGCCCCGTTTCCAAAACCTGTTACCTCCATTTGTTTTTGATATTAACTTTTTTGTATGCCTGGAGAGACCACTTAGAGCTGAAAATCTTGGGAAAAAAGTTCCTAGAGCTGTTATTTCTGTTATAAAAGTACCCTCAAAATTGCCTGCTGTTCCATACTCCGTTATATCCATGATGGCTGCAGTTCCAAAAGTCGTTAAATCCCGACAGCAATACAGGACCTAAAACTGTTACACCCAATGCTTATTAAATGCTTCGAAAAACATACATTTCCTAAACCCGTTATTTCTGTACACTTGTCAAATGGTATTCAGAATACATTGTAAACATTAACATTTTCTAAGGGAACTGTGTCTTTATTGTGTTTAGCTTACTGTGTTGCATTTTCCCATACTGGTATACCTGTTACGTTGGATTTTGGTGCGAAGGGCCATTATTGAGTAATATTGGATTTTGAGTTCAACGTAACTGGTTTTGTGTTCACTTTTGAAACAGTAATTTACATAAAATTACGGATAGAGTAGGTGCAACAATATCCAGCGACACCATTACAGCCTCGGTGGATTAGCCGCGCGTGCTGGAGCGCCGTGTTGCGGTGAGCGCGGCAGTCCGCCGTCGGGGGTTCGAATCCCCCCTTGGGCATGAATGTTTGTGTCGTCTTTAGTATAAGGTAGTTCATAAGTAGTTTGCAAGTTTAGTGACTGAAGACCCCGCAGTTAAGTCCCTTAAGCCTTACAAACATTTGAACAAATGAACACTATTTCTACAGTCCAGGGAGGAAAATCGCGGAAAAATCAGCAGAAGAAGGAACACTGGCTAAAAAATGCGGAAAAGAGGTAAGCTTACTGCTTATCTTCGTTTGTAACAAATTTCTTCTCGATTTTTAGAAATAACATCATGTAGTCATCGAAATATGAAAAGTATCTCATTATCGATGCATTTATTTTCCTAGGTATTGTAGCAAGGGATTTACAACAATCCCTACATGCAACCACAATGAAGAAGAACCCAAAAATGTGGACAACTTTCGATGCAAGATGTGGGAAAAATGAATCAAAAATTATATGACACAACTGACAGGTAGACGCAGAATGAGTTCATTGTTGAGCATACACACTATTGAACTATGTACAGAGCTGACTCAGACGTACATGTTACTGACTGGAAGACGTCATGAAACCTCCCTCTACATGGTACTCTATGTTCAAGCCTTCAAAACAAATATTGAATGAAAAGAAAGGCTATTGATTTTCAAGGTGAACTAAGCTATAACAGTGATAGAGAAATCGAAAAAACGCATTATGGTAAACCAGAAAAAAATGAAGACGTGGCAGTCCTTTTAGAGAATCACTGTGGAACTCATTTGATGGACATTAATGAACTTACATTCTATAAGAATGTAATCAAACAGCAATTGGGAGCTGAAGTGGATGAGGAATCTGATGTTGCACAGATAACTGATTAGAAAAAAGAGCTGACCCGTATTTGATATAAAATAGGAGTGAACTTAAAACAATTTGCTATTATAATATGGAATTTAATTTAGCTGTTAAACATGGATGACGTCATCGAACGTGTCGTACAATGTGACACTTCATACCGTCGAAATTAGGGTGATTGCTTCCCCTCTCAGGGATACATGGATATGTGTTATGACTGACTCCCCCCCCCCCACTGCCATCATTCTCCAGCATACCCACCCCTGGAGACATAATTGCTCTGTCGAATTAGAATTAACACGTAAGCTAGGATACTTCATTTAAAAATTTCTAAAGCTGCCATCTAAGAAAAGAAGATAGCTCATCTAAGTTCAAGATATATTCGACTTTTCTTTTTCTATGACAAAAGCATTTTTCATTCTGGGTACAATAGCTGCTTAGCTGTCGGAGTGTACGGCTTCATTACTTCGTCAGGATGAACTAAATAAATGTCTATTTAGGATTATTTTAATGAGCGTACTTAAAACCTTTCTGCTAATTAACTGCGGGGTCATCAGTCCCTATACTTACAAACTAATTATGAACTAACTTGTACCAAATACAGCATAAACATCCATGCCCGAGTAGCATTCGAACCACAGACTACTTTGCGCATCTTTCTGCGATTCATCTACATTTACATGGGATACTCTGCAAATCACATTTAAGTGCCTAGAGGAGGATTCATCGAACCGCCTTTATACTATTCATCTACCATTACATTCTCGAATACCGCGCGGGGAAAAAAAAAAAACATCGGAATCTCTCCGTTCGGACTCTGATTTCTCGTATTTTATTCTGATGATCATTTGTAACTATTTAGGTGTCAGCCAACTATATATTCTCGAATTCGGAGGGGAGTGTTTGCGATTGGAGTTTCGTAAGTAGCACACGCCGAAGAGATAAACACCGTAGTTGTAACGATTCCCATCCGAGATCGTGTATTATTTCCGTGACACTGTCTACCCTGTATCCTGACAATACAAAACGGGTTGCCCTTCTTTGGACTCTTTCGTTGGCCGCGGCTGAATGGCCAAGCGCAATGAGGCTATATTCTCAGATGCGCGATGCCGTTCCCAGTCGGGGTTTCGAATCCCCACTCGGGCATGGATTTTTGTGCTGTCTTTAGTATAAGTGCTTAAGTAGTTTGTAAGTTTAGGGACTTATGACCCCGCTGTTAGGTCTCGTAAGCTGTACAAACATTTGAATATTTGAACTCTTTCGATGGCTACTGTCAAACCCACTTGAAGACGGACAATCGTGGTGTATGCAGTCTCTTCAGTAAATCAGTTGAATCTTTTAAGCGTTCTTCCAATAAAACGCAATCTCTGCTTCGACTTTCCTACGACATTTTAAACGTGTTACTTCAAGTTGAAGTCTGATGTAATAGTAATTCCTGGGTATTTAGAGGAGTTTATGTCCTTCACATTTGATTGATTTATCTTCTAAACAAAATTTTACAGATTTCTGTTCATACTCACGTGGAAGACTTCACACTTCTTATTATTTAGTGTCAGTTGCCAATTTTTACACCGTAATTATATCTTATTTCGATCGTTCTGCAGTTGGTTTTGATCTTCAGATGACTGTACTAGCTGCTCAGATTTTCTCCCAAACCGTTTATGTAGATAAGGAACAGCAGAGTACCAATAACATTACCCTGTGGAACGCCGGGTATCACCTCTGTTTTAGTCGATGCCTAACCATCGATGACTACATACTGTGTCCTCTCTGACAGGTAATTCCCTATCCAGTCACAAATCTGGGGCGATATTCTATAACCACGCAATTTGATTAAAATCCGTTTGTGAGGTACGGTGTTGGCAGTTTTAACATTCAGAACAATGAAACTATATACATTTGAGTCCAGAATCATAAATTGAATCTGCAGCGGCTATTTAAAACTGCATGACAGAACCGGGTCCGAACCTTTCGCAGATAGATAAACAGGTATGCTTCATGGTCCGTTTGGAATGTAGTAGGCGAGATCCCGGAGAAAGTACAGCATTGAGGACGAGGTGTCGAGCATGCCAGGACGGCTCAGTACATAGAGCACTTACCCGCGGAAGTAAAAGGTCCCAGGTACTAATCCCGGTTCCGGTACACAGTTTTAATTTGTCAGGGGGTTTCAAACATTTAAGTCCACCCTTGCCTGAACGTCCAACAAGTATGAGCACGATCGGAATTCAGATTGACTTTAAACCAGTATATCCCGACAACGATAATGATTATTCCAATCATTTTTTCCACTTTATTCATTTATCTAACTTCGTGCAAAGATTGATCCGATTCATATAAGTTCGTGGCTTAAAAGTGGCGACTCTCGAAACCTTCCACGGTAAACAGTTGTTTCGCGTAACATTGCAACAAATGTCGTTCCACTGCCTGTGCATAAATTTGAGCCCAAATTTGTTGCGTCATTCAAACATCACAGTCATTCCGAATGCAGATGTTCTGATGGTCGCGATAAATGTGTGGTTGTCGGGGTTAAACCAAGAACGTTTTACCTCATTATCCTAGCTCAAACAGGAACTAGTTACCAACACATGTAATATTCCTGATACTTCAATCGGACTTATTAAGAGCAACCACGGTATAACGATTTATTCCTCGCTGGAATTCGGGACAGTTACTTTCAGTTACAGTCTTCGCGCTTATTACTTCGATTCGACAGGTGAATTAAAATGAAATATATCTTCGATAGTCAACTACATCAATGTTGCTCTCTAGCATGTGGGAAATTTATTTTCTAACCAGGCTCACTCAAAGTGAACAAATTGTGTAGTGCACTCTTGGCCATTAAAATTACTACACCACGAAGATGACGTGCTACAGACGCGAAATTAAACCGACATGAAGAAGATGCTGTGATATGCATATGATTAGCTTTTCAGAGATTCAAACGAGGTTGGGCCGGTGGCGACACCTACAACTTTCTAACATGAGGAAAGTTTCCAACCGATTTCTCATGCACAAACAGCAGTTGACTGGCGTTGCCTGGAGAAACGTTGTTGTGATGGGTACCATCACGTTTCCGACTTTGATAATGGTCGGATTGTAGCCTATCGCGATTGCGGTTTATCGTATTGCGACATTCTTCTCTGACTGGTCACGATCAAATGTTCAAATGTTTGTTAAGCTTATGGGACTTAACTACGGGGTTATCAGTCCCTAAACTTACAAACTACTTACCAACTAGCTTATCCTAAGGACGGCACAAATATCCATGCCCGAGGGGTGATTCGAACCCCCTACCGTAGTGCCGTGCAGACCGTGACTGAAGCGCCTCAGTCCCCTCGGCTACCGCTGCCGGCTGGTCACGATCCAATGACTGTAAGCAGAATATGGAATTGACGGATTCAGGAGGGCAATACGGAACGCTGTGCTGGATCCCAACAGCCTCGTGTCACTAGTAGTCGAGATGACAGGCATCTTATCCGCATGGCTGTAACGGATCGTGCAGCCATGTCTCGATCCCTGAGTTAACAGGTGCCAACGTTTGCAAGAAAATTACCATCTCGACGAACAGTTCGACGTCGTTTGCAGCAGCATGAACTATCAGCACGGAGACATGGCTGCGGTTACCCTTGACGCTGCATCACAAACAGGAGCCCTGCGATGGTGTACGCAACGACGAACCAGGGTGCACGAATGGGAGAACGTCATTTTTTCGGATGAATCCAGGTTCTGTTTACAGCACCATGATGGTCGCATCCGTGTTTGGCGACATCGCGGTGAACGCACATTGGAAGCGTCTATTCGCCATCGCCATACTGGAAAAATCACCCGGCGTATTGGTATGGGAAGTCATTGGTTACACGTCTCTGTCACCTCTTGTTCGCATCAACGGCACTTTGAACAGTGGCTGTTTAATTTCAGATGTTTTACGATCCGTGGCTCTACCCAACATTCGATCCCTGCGAAACCCCTGTATTTCAGCAGGATAACGCAAGACCACATGTTGCAGGTCTTGTAAGAGCCATCGTGGACACGGAAAATGTTCGACTGCTGCCTTGGCCAGCACGTTCTCCAGGTATCTCACCAACTGAAATCGTCTGGTCAATAGTAGCCGAGCAACTTGCTCGTCACTATACACCATTCAGTACTTTTGATGAACCGTGGTATCGTGTTGAAGCTGCATGGACATCTGTACCTGTACACGCCATCCAAGTTCTGTTTAACTCAATGCTAAGACGTAACAAGGCCGTTCTTAGGGCCAGAAGTGGTTGTTCTAGGCACCCAAATTGCGTGAAAATGTAATCACATGTCAGTTCTAGTATAATTTATTTGTCCAATATATACTCATTTATCACCAGCATTTCTTCTTGGTTTAGCAATTTTAATGGCCAGTAGCGTACATTAAATTAGAGTACCTATCATGCGTAATACAAGTATTAAAGTAAAAAGAAAAAAAACAAAAAAAACACAGGTTATTACGATAATTGTAACAATAATACATAGATAATTTATTAGAACCAAATATGATAATGACAACGATAATAATGACAATAATAATAACAGATAATCAGCCAATGACAGTAAGCGTGTTTCATATTGTGAATATCAGCCCTATTACCATTCAGAAACTATCTCTTACAGATTGTGAGTTATTCACATCGAGCAGAGAGATCAGACAATATAATGTGATAATGTGCTGAAAGAGATATAGAAGAAGTAGATTGGTTAGAGGAAGAGAAATAGAATGGTATGATTCAAAGCTATGATAGAGAGAAGAGAGCCGCGGTGGAGTAGCCGAGCTGTCTAAAGCGTCTCGCTGCGGAGCGCGCGGTTGCTCGCCGTGGAGGTTCGAGTCCTCCCTGGGGCATGGGTGTGTGTGTTTGTCCTTAGGTTAGTTTACCTAGGTTTAAGTAGTTTGTAAGCTACAGACTGATGACCACGCAGTTTGGTCCGATAGATTTACAAACATTTGAACATTTTGAGAGACAGAACTGAGAGGAGGGTAAGAATGGAGGCTATGACGTGGTTAGTATTTAAATTTTGAGTCTCCTCTAGAATGTCGAGTGGTTTAGTGTAAGACGTAGATCACATGGGAGTATGTTTCATAGTCGTACGGCTGAGATGGAGAACGACATAGAGAAAGATTTAGGGTTGAGTGCAGGTAAAGCCAAGATGATAGATGTATCCGATCTGGTATTGCGGTTGTGGAATGCTAGCATAGCTTATTAATGCGAGAAGATAAGTATTGGAGGCAATGACGCCTGAGAAATCGATCAAGTGAGCACAGCGTTTGCAAATCGCGCCACTTATGTTGGAGCATCCAACCTAGCTGGTTATATGAAGCTGGTTATATGAGCGTACAAACGTAAGTATTCATCACTAGCACGAGGCGTCTTGCATTTTCACTGTCACGATGTTGTCTCTATACCCGTACGCGTCCAACCGCTCGAGAAATTTCGAAAAGAGACTCGTCACACCAGGCAACATTTTTGCAGTGGTCAATCCCAATGTCCGTGTTGAAAAGTCCAGGATTTGTGTCGTGCAGTCTGCAAACCGGTTAGGAGTGGCCTTCGGCTCCGAAAACTCATGCCGATTATGTTTCGTTGAACAGCAGTTTCCGGAAAGATTGCACGTCTGTCACTTGGTCCCGTTCATGCAGGATCTTTCCTCAGTCGCAGTTATGACGGAGATTTTTATGTCTCACGAGATTCCCGATATTCATGTTGCATTCGTGAAATGGTTGTACCTCTTCTCCTATACAAGTTTCCCTACCTTGTATTGTTCAGTGTAGCATTTCCTATCACCTATTTAATTGTTGTACGCTCTAACTAAAACCACTTTTATAATGAGGTACCAGTACCATTAAAATTCGAAGTTATCGAAAGATGAAATATTAAAAGTATTCTGTTCCATGTACTTCAGCATTTTTTGTTGAAGAATCACCGACCATCTCTATACTTTTTGTCTGTCCATTCTCTTATAACTCAAGTTCCAGAAAACCAAATAACAAGAAATTTGGTACACGTACACAATGTTACATGGGGAAGGTTCGTAAATAGGTTTCGTTGCAAATTTTTTTTGGAGGGGAAACTAACGAGAAAATTTGAGAAAAAGTGAAAGTGCATTTTCAATGTGTTCGCGTAAATCTTCGCAGTGATCGTGATTAAATTTTTCGCAACTGACCTTCAAAATAAGAGGTAGGGCACTGTCTACATAAAATTTCGTTCAGTGCGTGGTGGAATGTGCTTACGGTTTTTGCCAAAATCCACAGTTTTGCTCCGATCATAATGAAATTTTGTAGACTTGGCCTTGATAACAAGATGAAGGTTACTGTCTACATGAAATTTCGTTCGGTGCATGGGGCAGAGTACTTTACTTACATACTTCAATTGCAATATCTATATATATAAGACGCATTTGTTGTCTGTTTGGCCAAACATGTTGTTTATCACATTGCTTTAACATAAATGTACCCCTTTATTACATACAAATAAACGGTTTCGTACGCTTCTACAGAAAACCTTATTTTAAACCCCTGCAAAGACTGGTACTTGTAGGTAGTACACGTTATGCTGATAACCGAATAACAATGCTTTGGAATTTAGTTGTACTTAAAAAATGGTTTTCGACATACAGGGTATGTAAAACTGCGAAGAACATTTCGCCGGGTACCAAAAGCACGATGTGAAACACATATACATAAAACCGACTGTTTGGATAATCCAGCTATCGAGTTTGCTAAGAGGATCTAAGAGAACTTTTAAGTGTACCCATAGAATTGTTCATCCAGTCGGTTTTCTGTGTATGTGTTTGACGTACTGCTTTTGACAGCCAGTGCAATGTAGATAGTCTGTTGTTGGATAACCTCAGCAAAATTCGTTATGTATAAATAACTTAAAAAACCATGACTGATCTGTTTTCAGTATTACCGTAAAAGACTGGTTGCAGACAACGATGTTGTAAAGTTAATACTAAAAGAGATGTATGTTTTGTACAACAAAATCTACATCTACATATTAACACAGCAAATCACACTGAAATGCCTGGCAGAGGATTCGTGGAACCACCTTGGCTCAATTCGTTATCCACATCATTCGCTAACAACATGCGGGAAGAAATTCCACCCAATCCAGTTCTTATTTATTTTATTTTATTATGATGATCATTACTCCTTATGTAGGACGGAGTCAACAATATATTTTCACATTCGTAGAAGAGAGTCGTCCATTGAAATTTTATATGTAGATCTCCCCTAATCGAAAACTGCCGGTTTCACCCTGAATCTCCCTTCAACTCATGTATCATTTCCGAGACAGTGGCTCACCTGTAGCGTGGTAATAAAAACGATCGCCTCCCCCCTTTTCTAGTCTATCAACGTCCTCCGTCAGTCTTGCATGGTAAATATATCACAAACACGTGGTAATTCTCAAAAACAGAATAGACAATCGTACTGCATGCAGTTTCTATAGTAATTCTGTTACGTCTCATAAGCATTCAGGCAATGAAATGCCGCGTTTGATTCGCCCCCCCCCCCCCCCCATATCCTGTGTATTCCTTCCAATTTGACTCCATCGCAATAGTAATGTCTGGGTATTTAATTAAACTTACGACATTCAATTTTTTTTTCTTTTAAACTATAACGAAATCACTTAGAACTTGTGTGAAGGACTTCGCATGTTTCATAATTTGGAGTTAATTACCAGTTTTCCAAACATACAGATATCTTATCTAAATCATTCTATATTTGGATTCCATACTCTAATGTCTTTACTAGGGATACGTGTCTCCATCTTCTCCAAACTTTCTAAGAAGGCTAGCTGTTTTTCTCTCAGGTCCTTCGATTACTTAAGCTACAGAATAGAAGAATAAGTCAATTCTGCGAGCATCAGGTATTACGTTTGTCTTGCCCGATGCCTTTACGTTGATTACAACGGAGTGTATCCTCTATGACAGAAAATAGTAATACAGTCATATATGTGAAACGATATTAAGTTTGTAAGTAATTTAATTAAAAGCCGTTTTTCAAGTACGGTGTAAAAAGACTTCAAAACATGTAAGCAGTTTCAGATCTCGCAACCTACCACCCCTACACTTACAGGTCAATTAGCAATTAAGTATTTCATTTGCCTAAATCACTAATTACTTGGAACGCAATTGACCAAATTTTAATCCCGACAAATGTCGTGGAGATTGTTGCCACAGCGTACCTGTGCTCGAAAACGATCGGAAATATGACGGGAAAAAATTATGAATAATATTTTATAAGTAGTTAAAGCTGTGAAAATGATGAACAAACGGGTGGAACTGATTGAATTTAATAAAAGAAGGTGGTTTACTGTCACCACTCTGAGTGCATGAGCGAAAAATTTTGGAAAATTGTTTAATTATAAAAGTTAATTAACGAGAGGACACTACGCTAAGCTGGACCAAGCACCAAAACCAAATGACATAACCCAACACGTTCTTGAAATTAAATCATCTGTACAACAATGCAGTAATATCACAAATATTGCGTTTTAATAAGCAGCAATAAAGAGCAAAGCTATTTTTGTGTAATAATTAAAATCGCGTCTCACAGTAATGCCCATTGCTTCCTACATACAACATAGTAAGCAAATCGTAGTCATTAAGTGAGGAGCTTAATTGTCGTAGCCTGGTAATTACTCTCGTTTTTTGTCTACGTAACTATAAAATTGTTAATTGAAGAATATTATGAAAATTTTGCACATTAAGTGAAACAGTGACTCGAGTGATTAATGAAGACTGTTATGTGAGAAAACTTATTACTACCCTCAATACCATACTTGTAATTAGGAACAGAAAAGGATTTATTGACTGCGATGTGTTAACTAATACCATAAGTTATTTTTTTTTTACAAAATGAATTAATTATCCAGCCCTTGATCACACAGTAATAACTGAAAAAATTCTGATTCAAAGCAACTTCACAATTATTTAGAAAATAGAAAGGTGGGAGTCGACAGCTTTTGAATATTTGTAGAATGTCATTTTGACCACAGCTGCTTAATTTATCAGCCCAACTGAGTTGATAACGAGCAGTCACTGGGAAAGCATACCTAGCAAGTGTAGAATAATGACAACTATTTAGTTTCAAATTTTTTCAATGATTTTAATCTGTCACGTTGATCAACTGGCTAAGCTCTGCTGGTGCTTGATAATGGTGTATTAACATAATAAATTAAGCAATTGTGGTCAACATGACACGCTACAAAATCTTTAGAATCAATAACAGGCAGTTAATTATTGCGCAACTCAAAGTTCACTGATTTTCATAGCGTTTAATTTACTGACACATTTATAACTGAAATTTTCATTCCTAATCAGCTTAATGAATACTTCTCACTATCGATTTTAACGTTATATGATTTAGTCTCGTAATAGCAATGTTGAGGACATGAATATGTGTGGTACATGTTTTACGTGAAAAACCGTTAACACTGTTTCTATTAATTCTAGTTCTCTATTGAAAAGAGCAGTTTTAATTTCCTGACTAACAGTACATGTTAATAGAAGGCTAATTGACTGGATCTTATTTTAGTCAGGCGCCGTGCGTCCTAGTGATCAATATTGGCACTCAGTAATTGGCATAACAGGCTCCTTCTGGGGCGGAATATTTGCAATAAACTTTAGGCCGACAGTACTCTTATTTTTACGTGCCTCCTCTTGATTGCTGGTACAGTGCCAAAAACCGTACAATTATGGCTAATTAATAAATTACTTTTGTGCTATGCCGACTCCACAATTACTTCACACCGACTCTCGAGTCCACCGACTACTACAGCGTTACGACTGCCGCGAGACCGCTATTCCTCAACTGCTTAACTACTGCCGAGCCTCAGTGATCCTGCGGCCAAAGCTCGCAGCCAAAGACTGTGTTATTCTTACACATTAGGTCAGCGTGTCTACTACATCGATATAAGTAATATTTCATTTACAATATTAAAATCTGCTTGCAAAATTAACATTATATACAAAACACCATATAAATAAATCGAAACGAATGTACAGAACACCATTCATATTAGTATATGCGTAGTACATTTATCACTGCATTCATGAGGATGAAAAGAAAAAGAAACCTATGTTATTCAATGAGTTGTCGTGTTATAAATCCTTGTCTATAACATTCATCACTTCGTGAAGTACTGTGTGGAAATGGCAGTGCGATCTAAAGCTCCCTGTAACAGTTTTCGCCGTTGCTCCCATCACATCTACATCTACATCTACATGGGATACTCTGCAAATCACATTCAAGTGCCTGGCAGAGGGTTCATCGAACCACAATTATACTATTTATCTTCCATTCCATTCTCAAATAGCGCGTGGGAAGAATGAACACCTGGATCTCTCTGTTCGAGCTCTGAATTCTCGTATTTTATTCTGATGATCATTTCTACCTATGTAAGTGGGAGTCAACAATATATTTTCGCATTCGGAGAAGAATGTTGGCGATTGGAATTTCGCAAGTAGTCCACTCCGCAGCGATAAGCGCCGTTGTTGTAATGTTTCCCAACCCAGATCCTGTATCATTTCCGTAACACTGTCTCCCCTGTATCGTGACAATACGAAACGATCTGCACTTCTTTGCACTCTTTCGATGTCTTCCGTCAAACCCACCTGATAAGGATCCCACACTGGGCTGCAATGCTCCAAAAATGGACGGACAAGCGTAGTGTATGCAGTTTCTTTTGTAGTTCCGTTGTATCTTTTAAGGGTTCTTCCAATAAAACTCAGTCTCTGGTTCGCCTTTCCCACGATATTATCTACGTGTTCTTTCCAATTTAAGTTTGAAGTAATAGTAATTCCTAGGTATTTTGTGGAGTTTACGGCCTTCACATTTGATTGCTTTATCTTGTAAACAAAGTTTAACGGATATCTTTTCGTACTCATGTGGATGACTTCACACTTCTCATTATTTAGAGTCAATTGCCAATTTTTACACCATACTGATGTCTTATTCAGATCGTTATGCAGTTGGTTTTGATTTTCAGTTGATTTTACTAGACGGTAAATGACGGTGTCATCTGCAAACAACCTAAGAGAGCTACTTAGAGTTTCCCCTCAATCGTTTATGTAAATAAGGAACAGCAGAGGACCAATAACACTGCGCTGTGGAACGCCCGATATCACATCTGTTTTAGTCGATGCCTTACCATCGATTACTACGAACTGTGTCTTCTCTGACAAGAAATCCCCTATCCAATCGCAAATTTGGGGCGATATACCATAACCACGCAATTTGATTAAAAGCCGTTTGTGAGGTACGGTGTCAAAAGCTTTCTGGAAATCAAGAAATACGGAAACGATTTGCGAACCTTTGTCGATAGCACCCATCACTTCGTGTGAATAAAGAGCTAGTTGTGTTTCGCATGAACGATATTTTCTAAATTCGTGTTGACCTTGGGTCAATAGATCGTTCTGTTCGAGATAATTCATAATATTTGAATACAGGATATGTTCCAAAACCCTGTTGCAAATTGACGTCAGTGAAATAGGCCTGTAGTTTAGTGGGTTACTCCTACTGCCTTTTTTGAATATAGGTGTGACCTCGGCAACTTTCCAATCTTTTGGTACAGATCCTTCTATGAGAGAGCGGTTGTATATGACTGTTAAGTAAGAAGCTATCGCTTCAGCATAGAAATCTAATGGGTATACAATCCGGACCAGAAGACTTGTTTTTGTTAAGTGTTTTTAGTTGCTGCACTACTCCGATGATATCTACTTCTACGTTACTCATTACGGCATCTGTTCGTAATTCGAAATCTGGAATATTGGTTTCGTCTTCTTTGGTGAATGAGTTTCTAAAAGCTAAGTTTAGTAACTCTGATTTAGTAGCGCTGTCATCGGCAGGATCGCCATTACTATCACGTAGTGAAGGTATTGTTTGTGATTTGCCCCGAGTATATTTAACATATGATCAAAATCTCTTTGGGTTTTCAGTCAAATTACGAGAAAGAGTTTCGTTGTGATAAATATTGTTGGCATCTCGCATTGAAATCCTAGCTAAATTTCCAGATTCTGAGTACGATTGCCAATCCTGGGGAATTTATGTTCGTTTAAATTTAGTATGCCTTTTCCTTTGCTTTTGCAACAGTGGCCTGACCTGTTTTGTGTACCAAGGGGGATCGCCTCCTTCTTTTATTAATTTATTTGGTATAAAACTGCAATTTCTGTCGATACCACATCTTTGAATTTGAGCCATATCTGGTCTACACCTACGTTTAGTGTTAGAAACGAGTGGAAGCTGCCTTTCAAGAAGGGGTGAGTCGTCTCTCAGGCATTTGTGTATGTATTTGTGTGCTTGTGTGTTGTTCTTAGCCTAAGTTAGTTCAAGTTATTTGTAAGTCTAGAGGCCTACGAGCTCATCAGTGTCTTCCCATCAATTTATAAACATTGGAAAAAAATTTTCGTTTGAGTAATGAGCTGGTCGCGTTTTATAAGAACGGTATTTTCTACATTTGTGTTGATCATAAATCTATACATCATGTTCGAGCTAATAAATAATTTTTTCACAAAGATTAATTTGCAGAACCTTGCTGCATAAAGAGGACAATCATATAGTACTATAATTACGTGGAGTACTCCTATGAGTATCGGCATGAACTGTGCAAGATTCCAGTACTTGAGTACAGATCGTTCATCGACAGAGTGGTTTTATGTAAGTAAGGGTTATGCTCTGGTAAGAACCAATGCGCTTATAATCTTATCCGAAAGACTTTGTACATAAAAGGAGGTCGGAATAATTTTGTTTTACCTGAGTGATAACTGTTATAATTTCGAGTAAATGTCATCCTGATACCATATCATCATCAGCAATTGTGTTCTGCCTTGCGGCAGATCTTGTCATGGGTTGATCCTCTTCTTGTCATGGGTTGATCCTCTTCCACTTTTCTCTGTCCAAACCCAATCTTTTCATTTCTTCATATTTAGTTCCTTGAATGTTGTCCAGCATTTGATATCTTGGATTTCCTCTTCCTTTTTTTTTTCCTTTCACTATTCCTTCTATTCCTTCCTAAGTAAACAGTCCCTCCTGAAACAATGTCCAATCCAGTTTCGTTTTCTTTTCCTAATGAGTTTCTTTCTTCTCCACCTCTTCTTAATACTTCCTCATTCCTTATTCGGTCTTCCCATTTCACTTGTTCCATTCTCCTCCATATCCACATCTCTAGGGCCTCCAATCTTCTTTCATCTTCCTTCCTCAACGTCAAGGTCTCCGCACCATACAGCATAACACTCCAGATATAACACTTGGCAAGTCTTTTCCTCAGATCTTTCTTTAATGGTCCGCAAAGTAATCTCTGTTTCCTTTTGAATCCTTCTTTTGCCATGGCAATTCTTTTCTTAATTTCTGCAGTGCAGAGTATTGCCAAGTATTTGAAGCTATGCAGTTGCTCTATTTCTAATCCCCTATTTTTAAACGACATTTTGTTTTCCTTCCTCCAATTATCATGCTTTTTGTTTTCTTCTTGTTAATGTTCATTCCATATTCTTCTAATTTTGTGTTTAGGTCATGTAACATTTGTTCCATCTCATTTTGCACTTTCTGCCATTACAACCATGTCGTTTGCAAATCTACTCGCCGTCCCCCAATACAAACTCTTCTGCTTCCATTAAGGCTTTCCTTGATTATCTCTTCAAGATAGTTGTTGAACAGTGTTGTTGACAAACAGCATCCTTGTCTTACACCTCTCACCAGTTCAATTTCTTCGCTTGTTGCACCTCCTATTCTTACTCTTGTTCTCTGGTTCAAGTACAAATTTGTAATTAGTTTTCTATCCCTCCAGTAAACTCCATGTAAACTCCATCACGTTGTCCCATCTCACACGGTGAAATGCCTTCTCCAGATCAATGAATACGTCATATACCTTTCTCTTCTTCTCCATGTACCTCTCTCCTCTCACTCTCAGTAGCCAATGGCATCTCTAGTTCCTACTCCTTGTCTGAAACTAAGCTGTTCCTCACCCATTACGAAATTCAACTTTCCATATAGTCTTCTGTTGAGCGTCATTAGCAAGACTTTGTCTGTATGTGATATCAGACTCACAGTCCTCTGTTCCTCGCTCTTTTTGCTGTTCTTTTTCTTTTCTATATCATTTGACGTACATGTACTGTACATTTCAGTGATAACGTAAATTAAGCTAGCGTCTCATGTTAGCAGACCGTTGGAGTAGTCACTTAGGGGTTGGATAAGACATTCTGGGATAAAATTGCTCTCGCAAAGAGTGAAATTTATTATAGGAAAACTAGGCGAATAGAGCCTCTTTATATATAAACCAGAGTATCGATATGTTTGTGTGCTTATGTGTACATATTGCATACAAATCTACAGTTTTGATCAAATCCTTATGATATTTTTTACATGTGAGCTTCAATCAATAAGGACAGTCACCGTAAGTGTAAGAATCACGTACGACACATAGTTCAAAAGATATGACTTCATAAATAATGAGATGCGCGAAAAACTGCTTCATTAAGCGACAGTGCTGCTCATTTTCTCCTAAACCACTGGACCAATTTCAACCAAACTTGGTACACACATCCTTACCGTGAAGTAAAAATTGCTGGAGGGCTGAGAACTACACACACACACACACACATCGTCCACGACATATAACGTCATAAACAATAGGAGTTACAAGAAACTGCCACATAATGCGTTAAGGCTGTATAAATACACTATATAACAATGAGAGTACTTAGCGACTTGCAACAAACTTAAAGCATAATTTGAAACCGTTATTAAACTTTTTATTGCTGACGGCAACAGCAATTTGATGAAAGGAAATAAGTTTCTCGCTTACTACTTTTCCGCTCTTCATGGAATAAAACTACGGCATTTGGCATGACGTTACAATATATAATTTGTACACTACAAATTTTAGCCGCAGGAAATATTACAGACAGTATACACTCATATAGCTGAATGTACCTTCGAAATTAAATCACAATACGACGCGTTGTTCATGAAATATGAGCGCATAAACAGTAACGTTCGCGGAAAACCGCCCCATTAAGCACCAGGTTTTATTCTATATCTTCATTACTACTAACTGTATTCGCAACAAATTTTATCAACGTATAGCAGGTATACAAATCAATATATACCTACAAAATTACATAGTTTACAACATATAATTCAATATATGTGAGATCGTATATAATGCAATCTATAGAGCTACAGAGAAAGGAAGAGACTGAAACAGTGTACATCCTCCGAAAACCCGTTATTTCCGGCAGATATATCTTTTATCTTCAGAGGCTGTAGTATCCAGTGAGACTTGAATTTTCTATTACGATTAATAAATCACAGGGGAAGCTATTAAATACTGCAGAATGGTTTTGACATCTCCATGTTTCTCACACGCACAACTACATGTCTCTTGCTCATGGTTGGGCTCCCCAAAGAATTTATTAATATTAGATTTTGGACAAGTAATCAAATATATTGTTTATAATCAAGTTTTGAATTAAATGAATTATTAATGTTACATATCATTTGCATCTTTGTGATTACCTTTCTTAATTTGGATACTGCAGTTATAATTTTGTATATTATGCTAGACAGCCTTATTTCTTGAATACTCTCCCATAAATATGACGTGTTATTAAAAAGAGAAGATGAGGATAGAGAAAGGGATGTGAGAAGTACTAACTCAAAGCTTGAATAAATAAATAAATACCCGGGCAAGACCAGATTTTCAGCTAGTATAAAAATATAACAAATCTTCAACCATTTGTGACCTTCAAATGAAGTAACGCTTGGCCAAGATCGGAAACGAATTTTTGCAATCACTGACGACCGGTTTCGGAACACCGAGATATTGTTTTATGGTCAGTGATAGTATAACTTATTTTGCGATCCTAGAAAACCGTTTGTTGGCTCTTTGTGTCACTGGAGGTAGTATCCTTAAACTTTCAGACTGACATTTTCCGTCTGGCTGTATTAACAGCACATTTTATGGCGTCCTTTTACGGATACGCCGACTGTATTGCTTCGCATAGTTTCCTACGTCTCTCTTGCATCCGTAAGCTGTGGAAGATTTCGTATAAGATCGTCGATTTCGTCTCCCCATGCCATATCAAGAATTTCGTCCCATCGATCACGTTGAAGTACGCTCGTATAACCTAAGTCACCATATCAGCCAGTTTAAGTCCAACAGCTGGCGCACGAAGTAATGTAGTAAAACAGTGACCATTCGTGAACTTTATACAGTTCTCCGATAGTTTCGGTGCCGCTACCAATGACTCTAAAGTTTACTACCCTCGGCGTTGAAGATTGTAAACGAGATTGCTTGCAATGATAGAGCCACCAACATACGGTTTCAAAGTAGTTCTTCTTCTGCCAAATATATTGGAATAAGGTACGATAAAAACACTCTAAAAGAGTGGATCGTAAAGACAATGAATTTACGTACGGTATTCTCGGAGTTTCTGAATCTATGAATAGAAGTATGTCGCGTTTTTTCCGTCTTCATTTCACTTGTTACTTAGTTTACCTCGGAAGTTGTGTGCGGCCAATCAGCTATGTAGATGATATAAAATAATTGTCAGGAGGACAACACGACTGTTTCTTTACGTGGTGGTGGAAATACGTCACTGTATAACAAAAACGTATTGTACTACTACTAAAATCTGTACTTATGGAGAAATAATTGAAACGATCTATTTTGGCGGGAGCTGAAGGACTTTATTTTTATTTAATTTTTGTAATACGGAAGGACAACGAAAATACGGAAACACCAAACGTTACTACATCTTTTCCACGGGTAAAAGAAGAAGGAAAGACCGAGACGAATTTCCAGTGGGTGCATTAGGGACCTCAAACAATTCAGTGATGACAAAAAATTCTGCTGGACCGGAACTCGAACATGGGATTTCCGCTTTGTAGAATTTGTCGTGACAGGATAGCCAAGCTGTTAAAGTGACCGGTGGCACAAAAAGGGCATCTCGGGTTTTAATCCCGGTTCGAAATAAATCTTCATTTGTCACCGCTGAATTACTTCATTGCCCTAATGCAGCCAGGATAATCCATGCTGTACTTTCCCTATTCCTTTTGCCTGCGGATGATGATTCTAGTACGATGCCCTGAACCTTCCAACGTAAAACGACTGCAGTAGCGGCCGAAGTTATTTTGTGTTACAATACGACACAATAATCTGAAATCAAATTTACCAACTGAGTGCTTAAGATTGACTTTAAATTCCAAATAATTTATTGGTGCATTGTCGATATATTCAAATAATTTCACTGTTCTCTCTCTCTCTCTATGTAAGTACTATAGCGATCCACCGACTCTGTTGTCCGTACAGCTTAATTTACAAACATCAGTGAAATTACGTATATAAAACTTGGATGCATTTAGAGTGAAAGAAATTGAGATAAACGGCAATTAAAGTCAATTTTGATAAAGAGAAAAAGGCTGAAACATCAACGTAAATGAATAAAATGAATGAATTGGTGGCTGCAGCAATCAAGAATGAGACAACAGGCTCAAAATATCACTGTAAAATGTAGTATGAAGTTACCTCAAAGTACCTCTGTGATTCACAGGCTGCCGTATTTGCTGGAAAATAGATGTAATGTTGATATATTGTTAAATTTATGGTACCTTATTACCGTAGATAAAGGCTTGGGCATATTATGGTTTTCGTAATATTACGTGGAGGACCGTGGAAAAATTTGGTCTCTATATAAAAATATGTGATTTGGCAGACTTCGAAGTAATGTTGCACAGAGTGCGTGTCCTTTTACAAAGGAAATTAAAAGAAATATGCTTTGAAGTTAGACAGTGGGGGTTAGTGTTTACTTGAAGTACAAAATTAAGTGCAATGGCGCTCACACCTCGTGCTGTGATAACTGCAATTCGGAAAATCAGCAATTAAATAATTAATCATAATTAAGGAAAGAATCATGAATTAACCTCAATACACAGGTTTGAAGATTTACTATGCGGAGCCCTTATTTAAGGAAATACAGGTCTTATTTGTTCACAGTTACATTTTTCATGTAGGTCTCGAAGAAACTGCGAAATCCGAATTCATCAAAAGAGGAACAAATTAAAAGGAAACAAAAAGAAATTCGAACAACCATTGCTCGCGTCCACCTTCCAATTAGTGACAGAAAGCCGAAAAACGGAAGAAAAAGCTGGACAGAGGTTTAATTTCAAAGGAGGACGGAGTCTAAGGCGGCAAGCACCGCGTTTACCTTTGAAAAATCGCGTGAATCGCTTCGGAGCACTCGTTGATAAATTTTTAAGGCCTGTGAAATGCGCAATTCTGTTCTTCCCTTCCTGCATTTACAGTAATTTATTGGATTGGACTGCTATCAGAAAATTCTCACGTACGAAAGCAGCAATTCTCATGTGGAATAAAGTTCCAGCTTTTGAATTTATGAGCAATAGAGTGATCTATTTCAGTAAATTACATGCGCCAACATGTAAGTCATACTGCACGGTCAGGGATAGTACGGCTAATTATGAACACCTCCAACGTTGACGATCGATGTCTGTTATGCTACCTACGCCTTTCTTTCTGCTGTATTTATCATTATAAGATTTTCCCGTCGTTGACCTGTGCTCCTTTTGCTGCAGTGGATTGGTCGAGCGCTCTAAGGCACCTTACTGCTGTGCGCGCGTTTCCTACCTGTCGGAGGTTCGTGTCCTCCCTTGGGCATGTGTGTGTGTGTGTGTGTGTGACGTCCTTAGTTAAGTTTAAGTACTTAGTAGGCGTAAGGACTGATAACCACAGTAGTTAAGCCCCACAGATTTACAAACCTTTGAATATTTTTTGTTCCTTTCCTGCATTTGTGTCAAACCTACGGTGCCTTGAAAGTGTTTCCTACCTTTCGTTGTTAAGAGATTTTGTGTCACAGTGGTTGTATTCTCTCTCCAACACACACACACACACTCACACACACACACACACACACACACACATACACATACAAACACCCTCTTTTGACTGTAACATCTGAGCTGATAAGCCCTGCGTATTTTTTTATTTGTGTGCGTCTAAAATCTCATATCCTCAGCACACGGGAAGTGTTGCACGACAGAGAGGAGTGAAAGGTCTATTACAGATACTGGGTATATAATTTTGTTTTACAAATATTACTGTACGTACAAGAAGGCGGAATATTCTATTCATTTATGACAATTTTAGGTGGGGTCATCTTAGTAATATTTCACTCAAAAAATATGTTAGTTCAGAGTTCCAATATAAATTACTAGCTTATATGCCCAAGGTTGTTAAAGAGGAACCTGTGTATATCACGGTCTTGTAGCGTTCCGGACGTAGGTCAGCAAATACAAATCCTTGTTGGATCTCTCTGTCACTAAACTCAGTTCTCTTGGCCAAGATGTCGAATTCATTTATTTTTTATTATTTTCTGTTTAATTACTCTTGCATATGTGGTAGTGTAACAAGTTGCACTACATTCCTCCTGAACGACTCAAGATGATTAAATAATTGATTGTGACATATTTAAAAGCTATAATTATGAGTACTGCCCCGGATAATTTTGTTTGTCCAGATGGACTTCCGGGCAGTCAAACTTCAAGTACAAGAAATATGCAAGAAGGAAATTAAAACTCAAGAAAAAGAAGATATGTGAATGAATTATATAAGATCCATGAACTAGAAACATTGGTTCTCTTTTGTCATTATGATTATTATAAGTTTAGAGATGGTAAAAGGAAGGACTAATTGCTAAGAGGGGTTCTTCAAGTTCTTTATTTTAAAGATGTTAACACAGTTAATTACAATGTAATGTATTATTGGGGTGCCAGTAAACCCTTTTGTTAATTCAGCATTAAATACTTTGACGTGTGTTTATTTATCATCAACATAATCCGTACGTTATTATGATATTCCTATTTTCTTACAATTGAATACTTCGGAGACGAATGCCCAAGCCTGAGAAGAAAGAAGAAGTTAAATTTGTAAGGAATAGTATTACTGGGCCTCTAATAATAATTATATAAAAAATCCTAAACTGGAGTATAAAAGTAAATTTGTGGTGGTTTGAATTAAAATTATACACGGTTACAGTACAATGTAGGGGGTGATAAAGAGAGGGGTGGAAAAAAGAGCGAGAGACAGATAAGAGACGTGGGTTTCTCTGTTTGTTTCCTTTTTCTCTTCTTCCACCTCTTCCTTATGAAATTGTGTGTGTGTGCGTGAATTTTTTCCTCTATGTAACTACTGTCTCATTTCTTTGTTTAGGTTTAGCAGTGAGTATTCTTTGATGTTTATCTGTTCAATCATTAATTGTTTCTTCTCAGCTACAGCTTTCTTGACATTATAGTTTATTTTGTATGAGGTGATTGTTGTAGTTGTTGGTCCAGATAATTTTGAAGTATTGGTATGTATTGGTTGGGCAATGGCTGTGTTGTTTCTAATGTCTGCAAATATGGAGTTCCATATTAATAACATCTGAAGTGTTCTTTGTATCACGATTTGAAATCTCTGTTTGTCATTCCTAAGTACTCTGCATCACAGCTTTGTAACTAAAGTTTGTATATTCATGATCCTTGGACTTTTTGCTTCTTGATTTTTTGTTGTAGATTTGTTTCTAGAAATTGGACAGTGTTATATGGTATGTAGAGTCCCTGCTTCTTCAGTATGCTTGTCATTCTGTGTGTTAATGTGTGTGTGTTTGCCAGGGTGTGCCATTTGGTTTGTTTTTATGCGGTGTTCTCACTGTATGTGTTTTTTGTTTGGGTGTTGTGAATTTTGCTATTTCATGGTTGACTTCGGAATGTTGTGTTTCTTGTGTTTGCCTTTTCTGTTCCTTGCTATGTGTGTAATTGTGTTTATTTCCTTTTGATTGGTTTTCTTGTTGAGAGGGATTCTGATTAGGCTATATAACATGTGTCTAAGTGCAGAACGTTTTTGGCTTTGGGGATGATTGGAGATAAAATGTATAATCATGTCAGTCACTCTTGTTTTTCGATAAATTTTGAACGAAAGTTTGCCCTTTTCTTTTTGTATTGTTACATCAACGAAATTTATTGTGCTGTCATTTTCTTTTTCAGTTGTGAACCTTATGATTTTGTGGTTTTCCTTTTTTTTATCAGAGTGAAGTTCATATACAACACTGAATCTTCCATCTGTCTCTACCTTTTCAAATCTCTGGTTTTCTATGTGACTGATAAAATTGTTAGCTAAGGTTCCTGATATTGGTGAACCCATAGGTAGTCCCTCACCCTGTAGGTAATATTCATTCTCAAACTAGAATTAACTGTTTTGTAGTTAGGTTGCGCAAACTTGTCCCTTTTTTTTTTTTTTCGGTAGTGAAAGTTTGCGTGGGATACCAGATTTTGTTGTATGATTTATATTGTTTCTTTCATGGGGATGGATGGGAATATCTTTTCTGTGTCAAATGAGACCAGCGATGCTGTGTGTGTAGTGTCTGTATGTCCTGTATATTTTCTATTAGATCACAGGTGATGCTGTGTGTGTGGTATCTGTATGTTCTATATGTGTTCTATTAGGTGAAATGGGATTTTCTCTTTTTGATTTTAGGGAAATTCATAGTAAACACTAAAAATCATCCCAAATTTACTCAGTTCCAAACAGAAATAAGAACGCAGAAGCACCGTCACTCTACACCAACGAAAGATACATAAACAACAGATACCAGTTACAAATTTCAGAAATTCCTTAACATATCACATGGCCAAACACCTTCACAAAATAATTTGGAAACACTACTAAATAGAAAATGACAAGACGTTGAAGACACATGTGAGCTAATGGAACATATACAGATGTATCACACACAGCATCACTGGTCTCAGTTGACATAGAAAATATGTACACATCCATCCCCATCAAAGAAATCATTAAAAAATCTGACATCCCACTGCAGTCTAATTACAGAAGCATTATCAGAAATAACAAGTTAGCTCAAACGAACTACTGAACAATTTTCTAGAACGAATATTACCTACAAGGTAAGGGACTACCTATGGGTTCCCCAATATCAGGAACCTTAGCTAACAATTTTATCAGTCACATAGAAAACCAGAGATTTGAAAAGGTAGAGACAGACGGAAGATTGAATGTTATATATTTCAACAGACATGTAGATGACATTATATGCCTGATAGTTGAGCAAAATGAAAAACAAAATAGGTACAGAGACACTAACTACTGAACGGTGTCCTCCAAAACACCTGTGCCCTCAACATCAGTTTAATCTGGCATTAGGAGTTCCTCAGGTAACCTCCTATATTTTTTGTACATAAGGGGAAAGACTGTAATCACCATTTGCTGTTCAGTGACTTTCGTTAGACACACACGGCATTAGTCAAGATAGAAATGAACCAATATCGCTGTTTGCAAATGATCTTGCCCCAGACATCATCGCTAAATATTCCAAACACATATAAAATATTTTTCTGACCCAATATTTTTTTGGTTTTGTTGATCAGTAACATATTTTTCAACAACGTTCTACATGCTTAAAAGTTCCTTATGTAAATATGACGTTTTCAATTCTTTCTTGACGCCTAGGGTACCAAACTGATACGCACATTAGGAAAATACTATTTTGTCATTAGGCGTAATGGCGGATCCATACAATAAACTGATTTTGTGATAAAATCTATATGTCTAATGTTTCTGTATGGTTGTTCCGAATCACCACTTCTCATATTCATAGGCGTCACAAGTATTAATTTGTTTTGTTTCTTGGGGTGGGAACTCAAAATATAGGATACAGACCAAAAGGAGGCTTACCCATGAAAAAATTGCAGAATTAAGACTTCCAAACAACATTTTGGAACTTCCTGGATAACTCTCATCACGTTCTTGCAGTTCAATGACATTACTCCTACAGTACGACAGATTAGGCTTGATGTCTCACCATATGTTTTATCAGTAGTTTTTTTCTTTTTGTAAAGTCATGCCACAAATTTTTTTCTCAACAGTATTCAGTGCATTTACGTTACTAATGCTAACAAAGCATGTGACCTCAGCATAATTCGGTAGCACCACGTTTCAAAAAATAAAACTGCTTGTCTTCCATATGCAACTCCCCTACAAGGCTACAATCCGAACATACGCCATAAAAAAAAAATATAAAAAAAAATAAAAAAGTTACTGAAGCGTAAATTAACTCAGTGTTAACAATGTTTTTCGTCAGTAATGTTTTTCTTTCCACTGCTATTCACCATTTTATATCTTCTATAGTCTGCCCATCATAAGCTACTTTTATCACCAATACCAGAATTCATCTGATAACTTTATATTATATTCCTTTTCTATTCTAATTTCCTACGCATCGTCTGATTTAATTTTACTACATGGTATATGTTTATGACTATCGTTAATGACAGAACTGATTAACTTCCTAGAATTCTCTTCACCGCAATTCGTCTTTTAACATAATTAATATACCAACACCTGACTGTGACTGCATTTAAATCCCACCCCCACCCAGAAGCATCTCTTTCGTCATTCGTGTAATTCATTAAAACTCGGAATATCATATTTTTATGATTAATATAGCTGGAAAATGTTCACTGGGACCTCAGTAAATACTGAAAACCATTAAGTTCTCCGGCAAACGTTTTTAAGTATATTTAATTAGTTAAATTTGGATATATTCATTCATCGCTGTTATTTGTTTGAGACAGTCGGTTTTTTTTTGTTTTGCATCATCTTGACAACTACTACAACGTACTTGGAGGATATTGTTTCGAATTGACTTTCGGAAGTATAGAATAAGATTTTCACCACATTTGTAATCCAATGATGCTGTCCTGTATCCTTGGAATGCCATCACCCACACGCAAGGTGGTTCACTATCCACTGATTTACACACCGGTTAAATATCTGCAGCCCTTCTTTCAGTACTGTGAGTTTCCCTACGCAAAGTATATATTAGTAGGCTTTTGCAAACTGTCTTACCGGTATTTGAGTGTACAGCAATAGCCTAAGCTACAGCGGCCCGAGATAGCGGTCAGGTGTGCATGATATATGCCTGTATGTTTGTATGGTGAAGTGTAGTTTTCTGTGACTGAAGCTGTGAATCATCTTGACGGCTTTTCGACGAGTTAAAATCTGTACATACGTCTGCCAGGACTTCCCATTGTTTGACTACTGAATGTTGAGTTCGAATTGATACCTAATACTAAAGATAGTCTGTAGACTTTGTGTTCGTCACGCCATGTGAATTGATTGTTACATGTTTCGCCGAGACTGAACGATATCTCACATTTACAGATCTCCACTAGTAATTTAACGTAGCCCTAGTCGCTTGCAAACACTACATATAAAGAAACAGATTGGCTTGAAAGATTGGCGGTAAGAAGTTCGTGCTTAGAGGACATGTATATTCGTATGATCTGCAGAAATTATTTGCACTCCTTTATGAGAGTCTGCGTCTTTCTCACTATCTTGGCCGTTGGGTCACCATTTAATTCCCGGTAGATTGGTTTGTTTAGAAGATCTTTCATCTTAATTTCATACTGCATCGTGTCCAATACGACTGTGGCACTTCCTTTGTCTGGTGTTCTTCAAGTGAAATGTTCGTTTTAGTGAGCTTGGAGCGTAGAAGTACTCTGGAGGTTTTGGTCTCACTAGTTCTGCTTTATCATGCGGTAAGTGTTGTACAGATGCTTCAACATTTTCTGATTTGAAATGAACGTATGGCTTTCTTGGCCGGGAGACCCCTTGCGGGATTGTTCGGCCGCCTTAGTGTAGGTCTTTTTATTTGACGCCGCGTGGGCGACTTACGTGCCAATGACGATGAGATGATGATGATTAGGAGGACATACAACACACAGTCCCCTGCCGGGAATCTAACCTGGGCCTCCTGCGTGGTAGTGAGCGACGCTACCTCTGAGCTACGGAGGCGGACTCAACATTCTCTATTATATCTTCACACGGTATTCGACTAGATGTTATAGCGAAGTTTAGTCCTTTCTCCAACACATTCATGCCGGTTTCGCTGATTACATGTGAAGAAAGATTGATCACAGTTCGTGCAGCAGAAGTTGTCGGATCTTGTTTTTCAGC
Source organism: Locusta migratoria (assembly GCA_026315105.1). NCBI lineage: Eukaryota > Metazoa > Arthropoda > Insecta > Orthoptera > Acrididae > Locusta > Locusta migratoria. The sequence goes on from CM048748.1 coordinate 40,345,321, forward strand.
TTTCCGAACTATGTGAAGAACTCTGAACATTTTATTGAACTTATTAAGAACATGAGCATCTTTCTCACCGATTTGATGGCGAGCTTTGACGTGAAATCACTCTTCACAAACGTTACAAGATCTTATACCAGCAGACATCTATGAATTAGTGAAACACTGCCAGACGTCTACCTATATCAGGTGGCAGGGCAAATTCTATGAGCTGACGGACGGAGTACCAATGGGCTCTCTCTTGTCACCTAAAGCAGCAGACATCTCCATGGAGGCTTTGGGGGAGACAGCTTTGAACTCAGCACCTTTACAACGAAAGTGCTGGCTTAGGTATGTCGACAACACCATTATATGGCCACACGGAAAGGAAAAGTTAGCTGAATTCCTTGCACATCTCAACAGCCAGCATGAAAAAATAAAATTCACCATGGAAATAGAAAAAGATGGATCCATTCCTTTTCTAGACGTAGTGGTGTACAAAACAGCAACAGGCACACTAGGCCATAAAGTGCACAGAAAACCAACCCACACTAACCGGTAATTACACGCGCACACTGTTCTACGCACACTAGTCCCCAAGGCACAACCGATCAGTGATGGCAAGAATTTGGACGAAGAGTTCACCAAGTTGCGATCGTCATTCCGCGCCAATGGATATAGCTACAGAAGCATCCAGAAAGTCATTAAACCATGGCGAACTAAGGAAAACGACACGGAAGTCCAAGAATTTCCGGTAGCACGTTTGCCATATTTTATACATCTATATCTACATAGATACCCTGCAAATCACATTTAAGTGCCTGGCAGAGGGTTCATTAACCACTTTTATAACTTTTCTCTACCGTTCCATTCTCTAATAGCGCGCGGGAGGAAAGAACACCTAAATCGTTCCGTTTTCGGTCTGATTTCTCTTATTTTATTGGGATGGTCATGTCTCCCTAAGTAGGCGGGTGCTAGCAAAATATTTTCACATTGAGAACTAAAAGTCGGTGATTGAAACTTCGCAAACAGATCACGCCGCAATGAATAACGTCTTTCTTTTAACGATTTCCACCCCAATTCGTGCATCATTTCCGTGACGCTTCCCCCCCCCCCCCGTAACGTGATAAAACAAAACGAGCTGCCCTTCTCTGAACCTTCTCAATATCTTCCGTCAGTCCCACCTGGTGGGGGTCCCACAAGGGGCAACAGTACACCAGGAGAGGACGCACAAGTGTGATGTAGGCAGTCTCTTTGGTGGAGCTGGTGCATCTTCGAAGCGTTCTGCCGATGAAACGTAACCTTTGGTTCGCCTTCCCCACAATATTTTCTGTGTGTTCTCTCCAGCCAAAGTTGATCGTAATTGTAACTCCTAGGTATTTGGTAGAATTTACGACCTTAAGGTTTGACTGATTTATCGCGTACTTGAAGTTCAGCGGATTTCTTTTAGTGGTCAAGTGTATTACTTCACACTTTTCTTTATTTAGTGTCAATTGCCAATTTTCGCACCGAGTAGAAATTTTGTCTAAATCTCTTTGCAGTTGCTTTTGATCCTCTGTTGACTTCACTAACCGATAAACAACAGCATCATCCGCGAACAGTCTAAGGGAGCTATTTAGGTTATCTCCTAAATCAATTATAAACACGAGGGAAAGTAGGGGACCTATAACGCTTCCCTGTGGAACGCCAGATATCACTTCTGTTTTACTCGATGACTTACCGTCAATTACAACGAACTGTGTCCTTTCTGATAGGAAATCGTGAATTCAATCGCACAATTGGGTAGATATTCCATAAGCACACAATTTCATTAGAAGCCGCTTGTGGGGTACAGTGTCAAAAGCCTTCCTGAAATCCAGAAATATGGAATCGATTTGGGATCCGTTGTCGATGGCACTTAACACTTCTTGTGAATAAAGGGCAAGCTGTGTTTCGTAAGAGTGATACTTTCTGAATCCGTGCTGACTATTGGTTAATAGGTCGTTCTCTTCGAGGTAGTTCATAATATTCGAACAAAGTATATGTTCCAAAATCCTACTGCAAATCGACGTCAATGAGTTGGGCCTGTAATTTTGGGGAACACTCCTATTGTCTTTCTTGAATATTGGAGTAACTTGGGCTACTTTCCAGTCGTTGGGTACGGATCTTTCGCTGAGCGATCGGTTGTTGCTGTTCGAGCTATTGCATCAGCATACTCTGAGAGGAATCTAGTTGGTATACAATCTGGCCCGGAAGATTTATTTTTGTTTAGTGACTTAAGTTGTTTTACTACTCCAGGAACATCTACTTCTAAGTTTCGCATGCTGGCAGCTGTTCTTGGATTGAATACTGGAGTGTTCACTTCGTCTTCTTTGGTGAAAGAATTTCGGAAAGCTGAGTTTAGTAATTCTGCCTTAGCAGTACTGTCGTCGGTAGTATTACCATTGCTATCGCGTAATGAAGGTATTGTTTGTGTTTTGCCGCTAGTGTACTTCACATATGACCAGAATTTCTTTGGATTTTCTGCAGGATTACGAGACAGGATTTCGTTGTGGAAACAACTATAAGATTATCGCATTGATATCCGCGGTAGGTTGCGTGTTTCAGTAAAAGATTACCAGTCTTTTGGATTCTGTGTCTTTTTGAATTTTGCATGCGTTTTTCTTTGTTTCTGCAACAGTGATCTGACCTGTTTTGTGTACCACGGGGGGTCAGCCACCTCTTTTATTAATTTATTTGGTATAAATCTCTCGATTGCTACTGATATTATGTCTTTGAAAGTAAGCCACAACTTATCTACACTCGCATTTTTAGTTTTGAAGGACTGGAGACTATCACTCAGGAAAGCGTGAAGCGAATTTTTATCTGCTTTATTGAATAGATATATTTTTCGTTCATTTTTGGTGCATTTGGGAATTTCGATATTCAGTCTCGCTACTACAACTCGATGATCGCTAATCCCTGTTTCTGTTTTGATGCTCTTTACTATCTCGGGATTATTTGTTGCTAGGAGATCAAGATGTTTTCGCAACCACGTACTATTCTAGTGGGTTCATGTACTAACTGTTCGAAGTAGTTTTCAGAAAAAGCATTCAGAACTAGTTCGGACGATGTTTTATATTTGCCCCCGGTTTTGAATACATAATTATGCCAACATATGGAGGGTAAGTTAAAGTCGCCACCGATTATAACAGTATGCTTCGGATACCTATTTGAAATATGATTCAAGCTTTCTTTGAACATTTCTGCAACAGCATCGTCTGAGACAGGGGGCCGATAAAAAGATCCAATTATTAATTTATTCCGGTGGTCAGGTATAACCGCTACCCAGACCAATTCACAGGAATTATCTGCCTCAATTTCGCTTCAGGATAAACCGTTTGTAACAGCAATAAACACGCCACCCCCTGTTTTATTTATTCTATCCTTCCTGAAGACCATTTGGCTCTTTGAAAAAAATTCGGCCGAATTTATCTCAGGCGTCAGCCAGCTTTCAGAACCTATAACGATTTGTGCCTCAGTACTTTCTATCAGCGCTTGGAGCTCTGGAATTTTCCCAACACAGCTACGACAATTTACAACTGTTATACCAATGGTTTCTAGATTTGCTTTCTTCCTGTGTCCGACCTGCCCCCATTGAGACTGAAACCCATTTTGTGTATTCCTGAGGCCCTCTAACCTAAAAAAAACGCCCAGTCCACGCCACACAGCCCTCGCTGCCCGTGTAGCCGCTTCCTTAGTAAAGTGGACTCTTGACCACCCTTTGGCGCAAGTCGAGGAATCTGCAGCCCACGCGGTCGCAGAAACGTCTGAGCCTCTGATTCAGACCCTCCACACGGCTCTGAACCAAAGGTCCGCAGTCTGTCCTGTCGACAATGCTGAAGATGGTGAGCTCCGCTTTCATCTTGCAAGCAAGACTGGCAGTCTTAACACTTCTGATAGCCGCTCAAAACCAGAGAGGATCTCTTCCAATCCAAAGCGACACACATCATGAAACACCACCTGCAGCTGGCTGCACCCTGTGCTCTTCATGGCATCCGGAAGGAGCCGTTCCACATCTGGAATGACTCCCCCCGGTATGCACACTGAGTGCACATTGGAATTCTTCCCCTCCATAGTAGCCATTTTCCTAAGGGGCTCCATTACCCGCCTAACGTTGCAGCTCCAAACTACCAACAAACCCACCCTCTTTGAGTCCCCGGATCTTGAAGGCAGAGGGGCGAGAACAGGACAAGCGACACCATCTGCGTCAGGAACATCCCCTGCCACAGACAGCGCCTCGAATCTGTGGGCAAGACTAACCGGGGAAGCCTGCACTTCGGTCCCTCGGGAAATCTTACGCCGCCTGACACGCGCTGAGGAGACCTCCCAATCCACCACGGATTGGGCGGCTACCCCTTCGCGGGCTGGCCACAGCCGCAGGCCGATCGGAGGGCACAACAGACGCACAGGGCGTCTGCTGCACCCCCGCGAGCAAAACAGTGGCGCCCACCCACCGCAGTCTCAAACGTTGCCAGCGAAGTCAACGCCGCCTGAAGCTGCGAGCGAAGAGTCACCAACTCTGCCTCCATCCGTTCGCAGTAGTCACAGTTCCTAGCCCTTCTAAAAACCTTTGTTTCTTCCAAGTAAGTACGTCAGAGGACACATAAGTTTGATAAACAGTGAGCTTTGCAAAATATAAACCTAACGCTGAACGGTTTATTAACGGCGAATCTGCATAATATATACGCGAGCTAATAACTCAAAAAATCTGCAACTGAACTGACAAATAAACGCGATTCTTAATAAACAAACACGCGAGCACACTAAACTATAAAGAGCTGCAAAAGAAAGCACACACGAAATGGAAATAAGTCGCTTCTATTAAGAAGCTGGTTACCGTACAGTGTAGAGCTGCTGCTGGTCACGTGTGCACTGGCCGCAATTCACTGAGTAAGTGAGCTCTGAGCAACTTAAGGGAATTAGTGAGCGCATTGGAAAAATATTACGACGAGCTGGATTAAAACTTTTTTTTTTTTTTTCAGCAATAACAGATTGAAAAATATCCTCACATCAACAAAGGATCCCATAGGAAAGCTGAATACTGCTGGTGTGTATAAGATAAAATGCGGATGTGGAACAGTATACATGGGAGAAACAGGAAGGCCTATCCATGTAGGAATGGCAGAGCATGAAATGTACATACGTATAAAACAGCATAGCAAGTCAGCGGTTGCAGAACACGAGGAAGAGTTTAACCATAATATAAACTTCAAGGACGTATAAGTGCTCTGTAAACAGTCATTTAAAACGAAGAGAGAAATTCCTGAAGCAATCAGAAAAACCACTACAACATGAACAGATAAGACTGGTACAAACTGTCACCGTCTTGGCTTCCGGTGTTGACAACACGGCGATGGGTATTCCTGACAGCGTGGCAACTTCGTCACTACCCAGAAGAACTAAGCCGTCCTCGGTTGCAGCCGTTGATGGCCAAGAGCGCGCATGCGTACCTGTTTTCCACCAACAATAATAACTCATGCAAACATCAATAAACGCATCTTCCTACCCTATTTCCACCTATCAGAAACACCAATAACAACCAAACTGTGAGGATAGTACACGCTTTATAAGACCAGCACTAGGAGGAAACAGTCAGTATTCCCTGAGGAAGGCTCCTGCCACGGATCCGAAACGTTGGAAAGATTTTGTTATCATGACACGGCAAACAGCTCAGAAGAATTTTAACGTTAACAATAATGACCGCGGAAGCTTACGTTCGTATATATTGTTGCTTATTGATCACTAGTAGTGTATTTTATGTACTCTTTATTCAGAGTTTTTCTAGCAGAGTTAGCGAGTTTGTGTGGCAGTGAACTATAGTATTGGATCGAAGAAAAAAAAAACATAATCAACATAGTGGCGGATGTACCACATACATTCGGAAAGAGGGGGGGGGGGCAGATTGAAGTAACGATGAGTCATTTTAAGTAGACACACCATGATATATTCATATTCAGAGGATAATTTACAGTCAAGCCCCTTTTACTTTACTGAGATCAAGATTTTTTGTTGTTGACATTAAATCATGAGAACTAGGGATATTTTAAAAAAACTGTTACGAAATTCATACCACCAACACTCCATTGCAGTCACCAATACAGGGAAGTATGACGGTCTATCATGGCAATGCCTTCCCTCTTCATTCATTACAATATTTCAGATACCATACTTATTTTTATCTCTACATTCATTATTGCGTGGGTTAGTGCTTCCATGCCCCCCACCCCCTCTTATATATGCCACTTGAACAGCATAATATTTATCTCTGCGGTTTCGTTCCTATGTTTCCAGCCTAGTGATCTTCAAAAAAAGTTGTTTCTCGGCATTTAGGCACAGAATTCGTGGGTCTGTTGGAAACGAAGTCTGTAAAAGAATTTCAGATACGTCGCAAAGCTTTTATGGCTATTTATGGATTAAGAAAAATAAAACTTAATACCTCGCAGAGAGCCTACAAGGAACTGGTGTGAAAATCTTGTCAGTCACCACTACAAACTAAATGGTGACTGTAAGTAACGTACGGCCACATATAAATTCCCTTAAAGGTCTTCAAAGCCACCTCAGCTAGCATGATTCTTCAAAACTGTATCTACCAGAAGATTACAATATTACGAAAATGTTCCAAGAAGAAAATCCTGATGTAAAAGTGAGCTCTGAGAACTAGATGGGGATAATCTCTCGGGATATTAAAATCTCGTTCGGTACCCAACGACGTATGCATGCAGGGTATACTATGAACGTATGCACATCTAACGTAAACTAACGTAAGCTGTTTGTTATCGATAATATTAATGTTACTATTACTTTTGAAGTATCTACTCACTCGTAATTAAATTGCTAAGACGTGACATACAGAGATGTAATAGTTTTTAAAACACTTGTTCTACACGGAATTAAATATTTAAATTCTTCTCCTGAACAATTGCTAAGGTCTCGTTGGGCTCTTTCTTTCTGCGTACCGTTCAAATACATCTCCCGAAATATTTCTAAGATATCTATCAGCCCTTTCTTTCCGTGTAAGCTTGGTCTCCTTCTCTTCTAATTACGCGTATGTAGCCGTAAATTACTAAATGTCAGAAATACTGTAGGTAATCTGTATGTCGTCCCGTCTCTCTGTCCGCAGCAGGTGCGGCTGAATAGCCGTGCGCTCTGACGCACCATGCTGCGGTGTACGAGGTCGTTCGCCTTCGGGGATTCGAGTCCTCCGTTGGGCATGAGTGTCTGTGTTGTCCTTAGTTTAAGTAGTTTGTAAGCTACGGACTAATAACGAGGCAGTCATATCCCATAGAATTACAAACATTTGAATATTTTTGTCCGCACCAATCGCCTGAGATCTGTTGCCTCTGCAGTTTTCTCACACAGTTTCATATAAACCATTTGGTAGAGGAATCTGATTTTTTGCGTCACTTACGGATTCTTATGTATCTTGTTGGTGAAGTGTTTATAATTTCGTTACTGGTCACAATACGGAATTTGATTGATTTTCTGGAAGTCGTCTAAAATAGTTAATTACGGTATGTCATTTAATGTTTATAACATGCATGTTTTTCTCCTGAATGCAAAAGAAGGGCAATGAAATTCAGAAAATTTGAAAGCCCGTTAACACGCTACACGCTAGTCATGTGATGCCAGTGACAACTAACATGAAGCTACGCACGCTTCCGTAAAAATCACTAACAGTGATATAATGTTTGGAAACTCACGTTTCTTAAAATGTTTTAGAACATTTCATAGTACCACATTGTACAAATATATGTTAAAAATCCAAAATATTTGTTATAAGCAATTAGAAGTGCGAAACAAAAGGTTGAAACTTGATGGCAGGGACCGAAATTAAATACTGGTCACTTCGTTTATTTTTGTGAAGATTATGAAGTAAGTAAGCGTTCTATATGATAATTTTGCTCCATTACTTCACTATTATCTAACTCTAAAACTTGAAAGGTGTACATAGGTATTTTGTACAGATTTGTGAGCTGATCGTTACGGTTGTTGTACAGCTGTTCACGTTATGACACGCTAATGATATCTATTTAAATTCGTTTTCCAATGTTGTTGCTGAACGTACAAAATTCACTCTTGTTGTTGATTTTAATATTTATATCACTGACGCAGTACTTTAGTATGATGGCTACTTAAACGATTTGTGGTTGAAAAACGCCTTTTGCTTACATCTGGCAGAGGCTAGTATTTTTAATAAAATTTGAAATAATAACTAATTTCGTAAATAATTCGACTTTATTTCACATTGTGACTTTCCTCCGCAATAGGTAAAAGAGAGAGAGAGAAGTAGAAATTCGGATTTGTAATACAATATACTAACCATTACGATACCATACAGCTACGACAAGCAGCAGATAAGTTGACATAACAGATATAGATATAGCAAAACTTCCATCATTACTTTTCTTCGAAAACCGTGGAAATTTGCATCGACTACAGAATAATTCTCGTCTGATTTCCACGATTCTTTAGGATCCCAGTTTCCTATTTAACATTACAAATTTCTTATCAAAAAGATAAATATGAATATTGATATGTGGAAACTGAGCAGATCGCAAGATTACCATACGTATACACAAGAATTAATCTAAATCCGAACTACTTACCATTTGATTTCTACAGTGGCTACGGAAACATGTGTTAATATAAAAGGGAAGTGTATTTGATATGAAAACGATGACTGAATCTAAGTTCTGATGCTTATTTAAAGACAGTTATAGTGTACAATAGTGCGTGTCTTTCGAGACATTTTTTTGATACAGACAAGCAACACATTGGTTTAAATGATTGCGTAGTTTAATGCAGTTTTCAACTTTTTTTATATCCGGTAGCTAAATATCTGTGTTGTTTTCGAAAAACCAAACTATTGTAAAGGGCCAGCCGCGGTGGCCGAGGGGACTGAGGCGCTCCAGTCACGGTTTGCACGGCCACTACGGTCGGGGGTTCGAATCCCCCCTAGGGCATGGATATTTGTGCCATCCTTAGCTAGTTAGTAAGTAGTTTGTAAGTTTAGGGACTGATGACCCCGTAGTTAAGTCCCATAAGCTCTACAAACATTTGAACATTATTGTAAAGGCATCAGCTTTCAGCAGGTTTTCACAATCAGATTATACGAAATTCTTTTCCATTTGTACATTTAAATTCTAAATGTGTTTCGCATAAAAAAGTGTACCCTGAAAAACTAACAAAAAAAACAGTAACTTTCGCAAAAACAAATACAGCTTCGACTTCTTCGTGTCGCCATCAGTCAACGACAGAGTGTTTTCGATCATTTGACTTACTCTTCAAATTTAATGGTATTTAACCTTTAACTTCGGAAAAATAACCGATGTTTTGTAAGAATAATGACCGAAGTGCTATTTGAACAAGATGGTAATTCAGAATAACAATTCCAACCATATTCTTAACACAGAAAAATAGCCTATTACTGTGATATTTGTATGAAGAGATTTCGCTAGTGTAAGAAAGGTTCGCATTTAAAAATAGGGTTTGCTATCATCTTCTCAGGAGATGAAGAGGCTTGCTCAGGATAGAGTATGGTGGAAAGCAGCAGCAAACCAGTCTCCGGACTAAAGACCACAACAACAGGGGAGACAGTGACACACCATTTATCGTAGAATTCATTAAAAGAAACGCTGTACTCACTGCGTCGAGATTTACTTGCGAAATTTCTATCACCAAGTTGCTATTCCGAATGCAACATATATTATAAGAGCCCACTTGTATAGGGAAAAATGATCATCATAATGAAATAGGAGAAATATGTTCGCGAACGGAAAGATTTAGTTATTACTTTTCCCGCACGCTATTAGAGAATGGAACTGTAGAGATATGAGTATTCTCTGTTATGCACATCATTGTTATACACAAAGTATTCATGTGGATGTATAAAGTCGCTTTCTAGCATATACCAAATATCAGGAAGAGTCTATGGAAGAAAGCAGAGGTGGTTTAGTGATGCTGGATAATGTACTGCTTCATTCGTCAATGACACTGAATCGATTAAATTGTATTCCATGTCTGTTCCTCCAAAGGACTTCACTAGTGTGCTGGTAATTACGGCAGTTCTATTGTTCCTGTGTCGATATGGCCCCTTCAAAAAGCCATCCCATAGACTTTACGACCGAAATATTTCAGTTACGAATGTCACAACCATCGCCAGGTAAGCATAAACACACGCCTTTTCCGTTAGGCTAGGAATAATTTTCGTTCCCTGTCTTTAGGTGGCGTTTAGAGAACGCTCCAACAGAGGTTATGCCACTTATATGTACTGGCATTTTTCTGTAGAGAAATTTAGTTCGTATAATGCCAAGGATATTAGCATTTTAAGCATACTGTTACTTTTTCATCTAGGGTTTCTGTAGGTATTACAGGAAGAGTATACCAGAAATCCCCTGTCGCATCCTTTTGATCTCCAATTTATAATTCTGAACCAAGAACTAAATGTTATTTTCGTAATTCTACTTTTATTTATAACACAGAGGAGATATCAGTGTTTTCGTAAATGTATTTTAAAATTGCAGTTGCAGCTTTGGCTGTAGTTTTGAGAGCAGTGTCACATATGCAGATTACTTGTGCACAATGTTAACGACAGGAATGATTTTTTAATGGGGATCGTATTTGCAAACAGTAACTTACACAAAAATTGAATTCTTATTTTTCAGTGTTTCAGTCATTAAAGGGTCAGTTTGTTTCCTACCAGATTTCATAGCTTTTTTTTATTTATTTATTTATGCATGCACTCAATGAATGAAGTATCAGGGTAGAAATTTTATTATACATTTGGTTCTCTCTCTAACTCACGATTAATTAGTTCGTTAAAGTTTTCAGATTAGTGAAATTTTACTTTAAGTGCAGAATCATTAACAATAAGGCTTAACACTCATAACAACATGCGACACGATTCCTAAAGAAGTCATTCAGTTATACTTCTAGCTATGTCTATAGCGATAATTTTATTGATAACTTTAACTTAGCGGAAAGGGGACACTGTAGGAGCCTCTCCGAAATTACGTCGGGCGTTCTCTGGAACGACGTAGTCGGCCAATTCTGCAATCACCGGTCCACCAAAACCAAAGATGCGAAAGCTCTCAGAAGAGGCATCAATCAAGACCATCCGTTTAACTACTTCCCGCAATATTGCTTATCTGTAAATAAAAAAAAAAAAATTATCTCACATGTGCAAGCGCAACATCTAATGTTTTAGTGTTGCAAGGTACACTTAGAGCACCAACTAGCAATAGATCAAAAATACATGGCATGAAATTAGTTCTTGGGAGACCACATGAATATTACGGAAGTGATACCTTTGTAAAACCTAATTTGGACGAACGCTCCTGTGCACTGACTTGTGGATGACGCTGTAATTGCAAAAAAATGTTATTTCTGGTTTTCTCGTGAAATTACATGTGAGATTGAATAATAAAGAAACTGCTGTCTTTAAAAACGTACCCAACGATATCAATGACACCCCCAACTCCACGTTCCGTTGAGAGTTTGTAAACTGCATACGGCCACAGCCGGCTGCCCTTGAACGTCAGCCGTAGTGCCTCGTATATGGTCGCAGCAGCGCTGCCATATCACGCCGCCATGTACCTATGTAGTAACCTTGGACATGTATAACTAATGCTAGGAATATAATCCATATTAAAGCTTCGTGGAACCTCTGCTTTTCCTTCTAAAGCTCTGTGGTCTGTTTCTTCGATGTGCACTTTTGTAGAGATTCTAAGAAGTCCATCGAGTGTACTTAATAATTCACCAACTCCATCATCGCCCCGCAGGTAGAAGGATTTCAAGTTGATCACAGTTCCGCTTCTTTTCTACCATTACTCAAAACTTACGTTATATTGTTCACGTTACACTGTAATGTTTCTAAACGTACAATAATAAATCGTATTTAACCGATCCGATTGCAGCCCGCCGCGGTGGCCGAGGGGACTGAGGCGCTTCAGTCACGGTCTGCACGGCCACTAAGATCGGGGGTTCGAATCCCCCCTCGGGCATGGATATTTGTGCCGTCCTTAGTATTAGTTAGTTCGTAAGTAGTTTGTAAGTTTAGGGACTGATGACCCCGTAGTTAACTCCCATAAGCTACACAAATATTTGAACATTTTAACCGATTGCAACGCAAACTTCCACAAATGTAAAACAGTGTGTCGACTGAACCTTCAGGTTTTTTGTTCTTTTCTATTTTGTTTTTTTCCTTGGTAATTAATGCGAATCTGCAGTAGACCCACTCGTCTCAAGTACTCAACCGATTGTGAGATACGAAAGTCGATCGTGTATAAGGGACTTAAAGATGAGGGCAGGATGAGATCTTTTTTGGTTTAGGATATCATGTAAAAAACGCGATTCTTAGATTGTCGTATCTTGGAGAGTAATAAAAGACTGAAATGTTACGTTGCTTAAATGTACATCTTGAAAAGGAATTATCCGTTTTCGAAAATCTGTAATCATTAGCATGATAAGAAACATAAATCATAGTGTATGTAGTAAATGTTGTATGCAGCATTGGTCGTATTTTTATTGTTTTAGCAGATTGATTTCGATCATATAATGATAATCTTCAATGCACCTTCAATACAAGAAAATATAGAAATCAGTACAGAGTCCAAACACATAACATAAAATACATCCAATCCAATTGAAGAGTATAGTAAATGTACATACCATTCATTGTAATATAACTAAGCATATCATATGCCATAGTAGCTGAATGTAACATAGATTTATTTGAAAATTTCAGTATAGTGTCTAACCATGAAATGAGCCAGCTGCTCACAAAATCATGCAGCGGCACTTTAGAAAAATGGCGCTACTAATCCCCGCTGGTATATTGACATATCAAAGTCACTGAACTAAATATAATTTTCTATTTTGAGAATGAAAACGAAATGTAAAGGAATTTAATTATCAATATGTTCACCAAAAAGAACAGAATATACATGATGAACCATGAAAAACTGTAACAGAAAAGTATCCTTATCAGTTTTGACGCAAAGCCCCTAACGTCAGTTTCACATACTATTCATCTCTATGTTAATATCAAAAAAGAAAAGAACACCTATTCGACTACCCCTATAGAGCATATTTAAAAAAATCTGTTTAAATCTTTAGATGAACCAAAAATACATAGACGAATAAGGCATGCATGCTGATTGCAGCGACCTCACATTTCTCGTGCTTAATGCACGTTACAAAGTGCACAAGGCCAGTACTATCATAAAACTGTTCAGAAGAGATACAGACTAGGTACATCTATAAAGCACAAATTTACAAAACCCAAATTAGTACATATTAAAATATACAAAATAATAGCAGAAACATGCCAACGCCTTCGTCTTCTGAATATGTTACTAATTATATTCATCACAATATGCGAGTTGCTACGAGACTCTATATATGGCAGAAAGTATCAAATTTCACTATGAAATTTTTGACAAGTCACATAAATATCTGTTTGACAATTTCAGATTACAGCAGTGCCAGTATAGCGATTCCTGTTATTCATGCATAGGCACGTTACAATTACAAATAGAGTCGAACTAGGTTACGCCAAGCTATGAGCTATTGTTTATATTGCAAAAATGTGGATGAGATTAACATGGTAGAACACATTTCAAATCATACACACTACAAAGTGCTGAGTCAATACTATATATTTTTTTCTAAAAAACTTACATACTAGGTACATAATAAAAATACGACCAATGCTGCATACTACATTTACTATATTCATTATTTTGCGGTTCTTGAGCATAGCATTCCGAAAAATGGAATCAACCCTCAAATAAATCATAATATTTGCTATCAACGGTGCCTGTTGTGTGGTTTGCATATCTACCCTTTTTATTCATGGAAAATCGTCGAAGTTTTTACGATTCGTTCCTTAGACGTTGATCCCAGGAAATCTTAATTCTTTTCCATAATACTATCCGTTACTGAAATCCGCATGTTTTATGTACTTAATATCTGTGTGACTCTGACGTGTAATTCGAGTCTTAACTAACACAGGGAACAAACAGCAAGGCTTCTTGGTGTGTGTATTGTCCTTAGGTTAGTTTATATTAGACTGTGGTTTACCTTAGTTTAAGTAGTTTCTAAGCTACGGACTTGCGACCACGCAGTTTGGTCTGATAGATTTACAAATATGTGAACAATTTTTTCTTGGTTCGGAAGTCACGAAACGATTTTTCAGTCGCATTTACTCAGCAATAACATTTATAAAAGTCACAAATCATCGTAAATTTGGTCCTTAATAGAAATGTTTCCGTTGTTACTCCTAATCGTTACAGATCACCACACATAGTGCCTGTGATTGTTTTGTATTATTCACAGTATATCCACAAAAACTACAGCTACAAAAGGTCCAGTTTAGACGGTAAACCCGTTGCGTATTGACATTCACCGAGATTGTATTGAAAAATTGATGGGTATATTCCTAACTTACCATCGTAAACTTTGTCTAACACAAAACTCTTTCCAGTAAGCAACCTCTCCCCATACAGAACGCTCCATGTTTCCTTCAGACAAAAAGTGAACTTTGGTATGTCTACATATTACTCTGCCAACCGAAGATAATTTGTAATAGCTCTATTAAAACAACTAGACATTGCTCTTGACCAGTATTTCCATTGAAAAATATATTCTTATAAACTTACCAAACCCCCAGCATGCCGTAGCGGAGAGTTTAGACAACTGCTCACAATTTGAAGGCTGCCATATCCAGGGACGAAAACTGCCCGCTAGGATTAAGTTGACTCTAGGCGTCGTGACAGATGGGGACGAACTTCAATGCGGCAAATGCTCTCAGCCAGCACCCTAAGTATTAACTTAGTTTGCACGGACGGAGTTAATAGTGGCATATGATCGAAGGGCATGAGAAACAGCATAAGGAAACGGAAGAAAAAAGTGTAATGATATGTGAAATTCGTGCTGCATGATCAATACTGCCTTAATTTACTTCTTCGTCAAAAGACGGTAATTAAGTTTATCTACTACCTGAAAACCCGGCATGCTTGGGTATTTATTTATTTATTCAAGCTTTGAGTTAGTACTTCTCATATGCCTTCTCTCTCTGTCCATCTCGTTTCTTTAATAACATGTCATATTTATGGTAGATTATTCAAGAAATAAGGTTGTCTTGCATAATATACAAAATTATAACTGCAGTATTCAATGAAGAAAGTTAGTTACCAAGATGCAAATGATATGTGACCTTAATAATTAATTCAACTCAAAACTTGATTGTAAACAATATTTTTGGTTACTTGTCCAAAATCTAATATGAATAAATTCCTTGGGGGCCCACCCCTGAGCAAGCGACACGTAGTTGTCCATGAGAGAAACATGGAGGTGTCAAAAATAGCTCTGCCGTATTTAATAGGTTGCCTTGTGACTTATTAATCGTAATAGAAAATGCAAGTCTCACTGGAAGCTACAGAGTATTAAAGTTAAAACCTATATCTGCCGGAAATAATGGGTATTCGGTGGATGTACACTATTTCCTTTCCCTGTAGCTCAATAAATGTGAAAGGTTTTTACCCATAGCAGTACCGGTATATATGATCTCTTATTTATTGAATTATATGTTGTAAAATAGTATAATTTTGTAGGTTTATATTCATTTCTATAACTTCTGCATGTCTGTTACGAATACAGATTGTAGTAAATAAATAATAGATTAAACGTGATGCTTGACGGAGCGGTTTTCCATGAACGTTACTGTTTATGTCCTCATATCTGGTGCACAACGTGTCATACTGTGATTCAATTTCGAAGTAACATTCATCTATATGTGTGTATACTGTATGTAAAATTTCCTGCGACTACAATATTTTGTAGTGTACAAATTATAAATTGTAACGTCAGACCGAATGCCGTAGTTTTACTCCATAAACAGCGGAAAAATAGTAAGCGAGAAACGTTTCTCCTTTCATCATTATACTATGGTTGTCACGGAGAAAAAGTTTAATTAAGGTTTGAAATTATATTTAAAGTTTGTTCCAAGTCGCTAAGTACTCTCATTTTCATATAGTGTATTTATAAAGTTAGTCGCATTATTTGGCAGTTTCTTGCAACTTTTATAGTTTATGGCGGTATTTCTCCTGAACCACGTGTCGTATGTTCTTCGTATTCGTACAGCAATTGTTACCTCACGTAAATAATACGTGTACCAAATTTGGTTGAAATCGGTCCTGTGGTTTAGAAGAAAATTAACAGCATTGTCCCTTAATGTAGCAGTTTTCCGCGCAGCCCATTGTTTATGACTTCATATCTTGTGAACTATGTGTTGTCCGCAATTCTTACACTTACGTAAACCGTCCTCATAGACTGAAGCTTACGTGTACAAAATTTGAAAAAGATTGGATGAAAATTGTAAATTTTTATCTATCTCCTTTTTTTTCTAAAAACAAGGAGTATTTATTGGAGAATAAATAAGAAATAAGTCTGTCTCGCATAATTTACAAAAGAAAGAAAGATATCAATAAAAATACAAATGACATGTAAAATTCGTACGATGTCATGTACGAGTAACATTGTCGCGTAATTCAGCAGTTTTCCACGCATCTCATTGTTTTTGACGTCATATCTCGTGAACTATCTGTTGTTCGTAATTCTTACACTTACGGTGACAGTCCACGGTAAGGATTGGAAGAAAACTGTAGATTTGTGTGCAAGACGTACACTCGAAGATACGGACACTCTGATTTTTATAAATATTAGGAAATGTAGGAGGTCGTTTCTGACGAGTAGAAGCGAAAATGTGGCACGTTATCACTTAATTTTCTCATTAGACTATAGCTGCATGATACTTATAAAGGAGCAATATAAGATTTTGTCACTACGTTTTTTCACTCTCGGTTGTAGTGTGACATTTCCAGGTATAATTTGCAGGCTTATTTAGCTGCTGTTTTTCATCTCTTTTTCTACAATAGTTTTATCTGCCTTACTTTCGATACCTTAATTTAGACATATTTTTCTTCATCCAGTTCCATTTTATTAATTGTGATTTGCAATATAACTACAACTAACGACTTCATTTTCACACTTATTTACAACAACAGGGATACAGAATCCTTTTCAACGTGACCTGCATTTGTTTATTCAAGGTGCGCGCAACGTTTTTCGGATAACTGACAGTTACTGAGTGTCGACACACGGTATCCCTGCAAATGGCGGCTTTTAATATGGTCGGTCTGCTTGTTTAGTAAAGTCTATAAAACTTACCATGTTTTAAAAGGAAAAGGTTAAAAGCGGCTCTACTAATCGCAGATAAGGCACTGTCAAAGCACTGAAAATTTCGCCAGAAAATAATAGTGGCTTCTAAGGTGATCTTTACCATCTTGAAATGCCATTTTTATTTATTTACTTTACTTTTGAAAGCTATTTACTTGAATGGTTTAAAGTGCCTCATCAGAAACGCCTGAGCCATTTGCACCAATATTATTGCAAGAAATATTTGTTCATCTAGAAACTCCTTATTCTCCTTTTCTAAAATATTTATACTTTATTAAGATAAAAAGGGAAACGATGATGCCTGGGTACCAAACGTGCCAGTTGTGTTAAAACGTCAACCTTCAGACAGTTATGATATTTATGATGCCTGGGTACCAAACGTGCCAGTTGTGTTAAAACGTCAACCTTCCGACCGTTATGATATTTTCAGATTTCATAAATCTACCCCCAGAATAATTTGTCTTTTGCAAAACTTACAGATGGATATCTTCCTGCGGTAAAAGCTTTTATTTTCGTAATTCGTCACTTTCTGTGCAGCACAAAATTAAGTAAATTATTGCATAATAATTTTAAGAATTTCTAGAGGTAAAAATAAAATGCGTACACTTTAGATATGTTTGCTTTTTGCTTATACGTAGCTCCATATCACATTCATATGAGATACAGAGATTTTATGTAAAACTGGGAGTACAAAATATCTCATATCATTCTCGAGATATTGGTTTCATATGTGATGGACGAACTCTAGTGGCGTGCCCACCTCTGTGTAATGTGATTTATCACTCCATTTCAAGAACACTATTCTGTGACAAATTTTATTTGGACATTGTAAAGTCTGATATCTCCTCAGGATAAGCTAATGTATTTCTTTTCGGTATTTCTTATACCATGTATATAAATGTATAGATATTGTCACATCATTACAGATACATATACATTTTCACATACATAGCACACTCTTTTACTCCAAGAAAGAGAAGGGAACCAACTAAAAGTGATCTTATCGGAGACCAGTGTTTGAGCAACACTGTCATAAAAGCGGGGATCCAGATGCGTTACTCCGCATTGCTTCATCCTCAGAATTTATTTTGCATGCCAACGTATTAGGGATTTTTGTCCTGACAAACACTAGCGCAGTAGAGGTGGAAGAAAGCCTAAGTAAGGCAGAAAGAGAGAACGAATAACCCTTGTAGGAGATGGACAGCGACACTAAAAAACGTAAAAGTGACACTAGACAGTGAAACTGAAAAAGAAAGATGTATGTAGAGTTCATTTCACCTTTGGGGATTTGTACGCTGCAGATTATCGAGCTTCAGTAACAAAAATTTTGTCCGCTTACTCCCATGTCCCATAAATAAGTTAGTCTAGGAGATAGAATCCCGAGGAAAGCATTCGCAAGGATAAGTATCAACAGGAAATAATAGTAATAGAAGAGCAGACTGTAACAAAGAAAGAGACGGTAGCAATGTAAGAGGAAAGGAATAGGACATAGTAAATGGCAGAAAAACACAGTCAAAATGGAATGAAAGGGATTAAGGTAGTGGATATGGGAGACCGAAGAAAATGCTAAAGCGTGGGAGATAAGACATTGGGAGAAGCTATAATTAAGACATTTTGCTTTTCCCTATTCTAGTGCCTAATTTTGATAGGTGGTAGTGTGCCAACCTACAAGTGATATTGAAGAGGCTAATTATCAGATAAAATCTAGTGAGCTAACATTTTTGGAATGGTTTTTAAACATCTTTTTTGAACTCCTAGATATTTAACTAAAATAAACATTATTTTAAAATCCGAGTTTTGGAGATAGCTTTAATACGCGTGAAAAAATTTTCCTACCATCCCAGTAGTCTCGCATTATTACGTTGACAATAGAAAATCTTTGTCAACAAGTCAGTATACTTAGAAATCCCCATAGAACGATTTCATAAATGTTTCCAACGGACAATGAAGTAAATAAATAATGCTGTTCCTACTCTATGGTTGTTAGGTTCTTGTATGTACACTTGTCCGCTCCTTCGACCATAGATATTGGAGCACTGGTCACGGCATGGCACTAACATCTCTACACCTAAACCACTGCTTTGCAAACAGTCACGTGGTAGTGTTCAGCTCCGCTTATGAGTTGATAGACCGTTATGTGTAAACAGGAGTAACGTTAAATTTCACGTGTAAGTATTATTAGTTTAAAATAATGGCAGTTCTTGAAAACTGCTAATATGTTTGTCGTATCTGGCTAATGTCCGTCAATAGTCACGTGGATGTACGTTGCTATCACGGCATTTGTATGGCCGCTCTGCTGTTCGACCGGTCTGTCAATATCTATGGTCGAAGGTCCGCTCAGTAAAACTAATTTGTTTACAAAATATTTGCATTGTGTAATGATACACTAAAATTTTTTGTTTATCTTTGATCAGCGGTGCTTATCGCCTCCGGTTCCCTCTGACTCGCAATGCAACTAATTTAATTCCGTTCGTCATTTTTTTTTCTTTTTTTTACTTCCGAATAAGCGAAAAGACGGAACCGTGATAGTAGTTTTACTCACTCTCTTGTCTGTATCCGATGTGTCAAGACGTCTTTCATACCTGTATCCAGTCATGTAAGAAATAATAATGCAAGCTGTTGCTGAAAATACATTATTTAAATTTAAAATCATTCCCTCTCCTTGGTTTTCATTTAAATCAAACTCCTCCACGTCAAATATTTAATTTCTTGACGTTTTCAGCTCCTCGACGTCCGTTATAGTTTAATGTTCAGACGCCATTACAATCGCTTCTCATTGTCTGCAAAATTTCAATCACTATCAATCGTCCTTACACAATATTTTGATTAATTTTAGAACCTTCAGTCATTTCTTTTGTATATTCACAAAGTCCGATCATTTTTTTTTTTTTATAATTATTCTATCATTACCAGTAACTTCATGTTCCACCCACGGTCACACAACAGTGAAAAGCGAAGTCAACAGTCTGAACATTGATCTCCTACGGAAAGTATCTCGAATGTTCACGTATTAAATAAGTAAAAGTTATCATTTCCATCTTCTACAATACGAAGCGCAGGATCCAGCTAGATGCTTTCCGTAAGTCTTATAACGTGCTGTTGCTTGTATGGTGCCCGATTTTAATATGCAACCGCGGTTTATTTACTTTAATGTTCATTTTCTGCTGTACTTTAACTAAATTATTTCAAATTCAAAAATTCGGTACCATCAACTCCTTGTCCAAAAATCACGGAATCTACTTTAACAATTATCGCATCATACGAAGCAAGGGCAACGTTATAGATGTCAAACCATTGGCTAATGCCAACGCCACAGCATTCCAACATTATCACGCAAGACCGCCAGGACGGTAAGTAAAATTTAACTATGTGGAGTTCTATTTACTTTGCTAACTTTCATAATGTGCAAGTATAAATACGAAAATCGTGAAATATGGCACAATATGTTAGATTTACATGAATTCATATCTTTTAAGAAATGTATTTTCTTTTACATGAGTCTCCAGGCACCTGTTTGACGATGGTAGGTATCTTCGTTTTCGCTGGCAAGAAACTGACGGTAAGGGGAAAATTCTAACTCTATAACTTGAGGTTAAATTTTCGACCTTCCCTTGTTAGTACAGAATGTGTCATTTCAGGCTTTATGCTGTTTCTAATTTTTTTTTTAAATGTTGTTGGTTTAGTTGTGTGTTTTTATTATGATTGCGGTTTACGGAAAGTAATCATAAGTTAAATTTGTATCTCTGTCGTGCTTCAAAGTGAAACGCCACTGTTTCGATACAATTCGTCTGTTACACCTTCCTGCATCAGTGGTGTGAAAAGCAGATATTTTGAAACAGTGAAACTGACAGGACGAAACAGTTTCAGTGTCGACTTCTAACATGATCCTAAACAGAGCGAAATGAAACACGTTGGTTTCCAAACCGTGAAATATGGCAGTTTTGAAAGAATGAAACACTTTCGCCTATCGAAACACTGTTTGGAAACATTGAAACAGTGGCCAACTGAAACAAACTCGAAAAGTACATTATTAAGAGAAGAACTGAGCACAAGTCTGATAAATAACTCGATAAAATTATATCTTTGCTATAAAAATAAACTAAAAATGACCCTGTCATTTGTCTGTTAATGTCGTTGCAAAATCCACGATAATTTG
This sequence comes from Locusta migratoria, assembly GCA_026315105.1. NCBI lineage: Eukaryota > Metazoa > Arthropoda > Insecta > Orthoptera > Acrididae > Locusta > Locusta migratoria. The sequence continues at coordinate 40,366,706 of CM048748.1, forward strand.
AATTCATATTGAAAAAATTAAGTCACTTAAATCATGTGGTATATATTAAGTTTTACATATTGTAAATTGTGTGGCGAAATACTCTTCCCCTTACTTGTTATGATTTGCCAAAATTTAGTTATTATACCAAAACTATTTATAAGCCATGAAATGGTTTCATTTAAATCGCTGGTAAACACACAATTATGATATGCTTGAGAATGGTGACTTTCTGAAGTGAAATGATTTTTTATGCTTTTAGAGGTGGTTTGATAACGTTCTAGAGTTAAACTAATATTTGCATACTGGTTGAATTTAATTGACATTGACAAACGAAAATCAAATAACGTAAGCACACGTTTGAAGCAGATTCCATTTTTCCTAAAAACCATTAAAAAGAGATATATCTGATAAACGACAATATTGGCATACACATAAGTAATTTTACAGTCAGTTTAATCTTACTTGTTATCACAGTTTTATCAGTACAAACGTCGTTGTTTACACGCCCTTTTGTGTGCTAATATGGCGTTATTGGCAGTCTGTTTAATAGATGTCAATGGTGCTAACAAAGCGGTAAAATTTTACTTACCGTCCACGGGAGCCTCGCATAATTATGTTGGTAACTTCAACGACAGAGTAGAAAACCTTTGCTAAGATGTTAAAATTATTAGAACTCTGAAACAAAAAATGATTTAATTAGTGTTTCGTGCATACCTTGAATAGTGCTGTTCCTTGGTTATGAGTGATAGATCTTGTATGTTACCTTCTCCACTAAGTAAAAGTAATTGCTTCGTACAACGAAGATTTAATGGAAAATTCATTTGCGTTGTCAAGCGATTGGCTACTGCCAACGTCAAATTATTGCCAAGATTATTACGCGAGGCCGGCAGGACGGTAAGTAAACTTTAAACTAAAATATCTGCTATCTTTGGAGCAGCATTATATCTTTCGTTGCGACGTTTCAATATGCTGCACCCACGCTGAGAGCTCGGTGAAAGGTATCCTTGTTGATTGAAAATATGAGAAGCGATTATGAAAGGTTTCTAAAACTTGAATGTGAGAGGTTTTTGTCTGAAGTTCGGTCAGTGTTATGTAACACTGAATTAAATTCAATGTGAAGGACATCAAAGACCAGCTTTGTCTTTTATGAGAAACTATATCCGAATTTCATCAATTATTTTTCAATATTAAATCGCGAGGTATCGCATGACTACGCTCAACTACTTATAAGCTCGTGGTTCACCTTGATGATGTCACAGTATCAATGAGTATTAATTTAAAAACCCTTTTAATGAAATCTTTACATAAATGTTTTACGTTCGTCAATGAATCTCCTAACAGAAAAGTTACGAGCTTGATATTTGCACTTACCTCGACTTTTTCTTCTTTTCTGTCGAAAGCGATTCTATGCACAGCATCAACAAGCGGCAGTTAAAGTACTACTCTACTCTTCATTGAAAACTAAAATGGGAAAAGGTGGTCTAGGCAGAAAATGCTTGCTGTAATATGTATGATAATATCGTTCAGTTCTACTCAGATACGATGTGGACATGCTACTACATGGCGTGAAATGAAATGGAAACCAAAAGATATTGCAATTTTACAGAATCGTGTATTACAGCCAATTCACTGCATTAAATATCAAATTCTATATGAATCATCAATTTACAATAGAAAGAATTAAGAAATACTTTAACACTTCAGCTGCAATAGGAGCGCCAGCACATACCCAAAAGTTAATCTCTTCAAGAACACCCTCAATATTTCTATCTCATATCATAACATACAAATTTCTAAAATTATTCTTCCATTAAACTTCAGCAATTTTCCACGTCATAAAGAAAATAAGACGTTCCTACCTTCCACTAGCCAACCACTCGTTGTCGAAACTAACACTCAGGTGACTACAGTCGATTCGGCAGAGCCAAAGATAAAGTTAGCCAAGTACAACACAGATCGTATTCGTACTTCAAAGAATACGGAATTCGGTTGTAGAGAAAGCATGTTGTTTCTAACTCGTTGACCAAAGATAGAGGATAAATTTCTTAATGTAAAGGTGGTGGATTATGATCAATGTTTCCATATATATGGATGACTTTTTTTTTAAATAATGACTTTCTACAATGTAAAAAGGTATGTCTTGCATTCTCCTCGTTATCGCTCATTACATTGTTAAATGACTAAAACTTATAAGTATAAACCTACCTAAGTAAAATAAGTATTGATAGAGGATTAAGTATGCACTTAATATATGAAACATTTTGAATGTAACTTAGATGAATTACTATAATCTCACTGAGAAGCAGAAATAGTAATCTTCCAGTTACTTCATTATTCCGATTAATTGTTTGCTTACATTTGATTGCAATAACCTTGTTAGCGAAGTTTATATTCAAACTGAATATACAATAATGACTCTGACCTGGCACAACTTGCCCTCAATACGAATGCAATAAACCCTTGAAGAAGCTAAGTATTGAAAAAAATATACTTAATAACAGCCCTGACAAGATACTTTAACGCTTCAGACAGATTTAACAAGAAAATATATTTTGGCTAGATATAATACATACATAAAATGTTGACAGGAATCACAAATTCCTTTACATGAGTAATCAGCAAGCTATCATGTTACAATCAGGTCCTTCTTTGCACAAGTTGCCTTATCACATAAACACCTCTTGCTACTAAGCCTATTATGCAGTTATTCACCTTACTGGAAGCGAAAAATAAACAGAAAACCGTGACAGGCATCTAGCATCTGCAAATTTATTAAAATATCACAAAAGGGCAGGAGAACAAAATTTTCAGTCAGTTACAAACCTTTAACGATCACACCCTACCGCTAAATGGAGGTAAACAACAGGAACAGTAACTCAGAATTGTAACTAAAACAAATCCGTTAAAATTCATTTACATGATTAATCAGTCAAATCGACAGGACCTAAATTCAACTTAATACCTAGGAATTAAAATTAAATTGGTAAGTACTCATAGAGAATTCTGTAGAGAAGGCGAACTAAAGGCTAGTTTCACTGAAGATTTAGAAGATGGAACAGTGCTACCAATGGAACTGCCTATACTACAATTGTCTGTCCTATAATGGAGTATTGCTGCGCATTATCGGATCTGCAACAAGTGGAACTGGCTGGGTATGGAGAAGGGCAGCTCGTTTTGTATAAATTGTCACGGAAAGCAATACACGATATCGGGTGGAAGTCATTTAAAAAAGAAATTATTATTCCTTGCGGCGTGTTCCGTTTGCCAAATTCATTTCACCAACATTCTTCTCTGAATGCGAACATTTGTAAGAGCCTATCTGTAATTATAATCAAATAAGAGATATCATATTGAAAACTAAACGATTTATGTGTCCACTTTTTTTTCGAGTACTGTTGGAGAATCGAATCCTACAGGAATATTACGAAAGCGGTTCGATAAAACTTCATGCCATGCACTTAAAATGATTTGAAGATTAATTATGTAAATTTAGATATAGATTATAGTGTAATCTCATAGAAAGAAGCTGTGAACCTTACTCAGTGTGTTACAGGGTTCCGGAGAAGATGCGATTCGTAATTACGAAAAATCACCAAAAAATAAATTTAATTCCATTCCATGATGGTTGTGATGGCGGCTGGTGCAGCGACAGTGTTGTGTAATTAAATAATTCGCAGTCTCTGTTTCAGTATTCATTATTACTCTTTTTACGCGTTTCGCGCTGTTAGCGCACCATACGACTGGAAACAGACAAATGTTTTATTACAGTCAGTCTGGCGGGCAGCGAATCTAATATCGCTAAGGTGAGTAAATTTTGAAAAGTCAGACTTACTTGGGCGGAAATGGAGCCACAGAACTAGCTAAAGCTGTGATGGGAGTAAATAAATAATTTGTGTTCAGTCATTGGGCCCTTGCAAAGAGGTAAACGGTCAAAGTACGTAACAGCTATTTGAAAGGACCCAATGACAGAACACAAATTATTAAGCTACTTCCATCACAGCTTTAGGTACTTCCATGGCTCCAACTCCGCTCAAAGAAGTGTAACTTTTCAAAATTTACTCAGCTTAGCCATATCAAATTCGCTGCCCGCCAGGTACATGGACTGTAATGCAACATTTGTCTGTTTCCATTCTGATGATGCGCTAACAGAGCGAAACGCGTAATTGGAGTAATAAAGAATAATACAACAGAGACTGCGAATTATTTAAAAAATAAATTGTATATAGCTCACAGATGTTCTACTCAACAAATTGAAACTATAAACAGTGACAATAGAAAATGATAATGAACCGTGTCACCTCAGTGCGAGAGGTGACGTAACACTGAAAATTTGTAGGTTGCTTTTAAACCAAGTTTTTAGTGGTATTGAGCCTTGTTGGCACGTTTCTGTTAAACAGATAAATATAAGATGAACCATGCTGGCTTTGTGGTATGTTGTAGGTATTATATCTACTGGGTTGTAAGGCCGTGTTCTGGAATCTTGCTGCTTCCTGACGTTTCGTCCGATGCTGCGTCGGCCTTCTTCGGAGTTTGTCCGTCTGTTGAGTCTTGCCGACGGACGGGTCTGGGGTCTGAGAGCTTCCATCTAAAAGGGGGCGTGGGAAAGATCCACGTGATAAGCAGAGATAATCCTTGTCAAAGATAAAGCTATACAATCCAACCATGTCAAAGATAAAAACAGTCATAAATTCTACAGAGCCACAGTCCATATCACGTTGAGTTTCAAAGTCTCTTCTTTTCGATTGAAATTATCATTATGTTTATATATTTCAATCGCTTCTCTATACAACCTTGGATAGTAATTCGTCATGGAAGATATAATTTCTGTCTCAGAGAATTTTACTATAGGATTTCCCGATTGTAAGCAGTGTTCAAGTCGGCAAAGATTTCTGTGCTCCTTTAGAAGTGTCTTTACACTTCTCTTAGTGGTTCTGATGTAGACTTTACCACAGGAGCATGGAATTTTATAAACCCCACTTGCTGATAAAGGAGAACTATTATCGTTTAAAAACCGGTTTGATGTTGCGTTTTCGTAGAATCTTCCCAATCTTATCCGTTACGTTATCAACAAAGGGAAGAGAAACCGTGTTGCGCCATCGTTGTGTTGTTTCCTTGTCCTTCGGCCTACTGTCATTTGGTCATAAAATTCTATTTCTTTCTTTCTCAGAATAACTATTCATCTTAAAGGCATCTTCAGATGTTGTAGCTCATCGTCCAGATGTTTTGGTTTGCAAATTCTTTGGGCTCTGTCTACAATACTTTTATTCACACCTCCATTTTGTTGTGGGTGATGATTGGAATTTTTGTGCAGATAGCCGGCCGCGGTGGCCGAGGGGACTGAGGCGCTCCAGTCACGGTCTGCACGGCCACTACGGTCGGGGGTTCGAATCCGCCCTCGGGCATGGATATTTGTGCCGTCTTTAGCGTAAGGTAGTTCATAAGTAGTTTGTAAGTTTAGGGACTGATGACCCCGTAGTTAAGTCCCATAAGCTTAACAAACATTTGAACATTTTTTTGTGCAGATATCTGTCACCCTGTGGCAATGTGCTAAAAACTTTGTGTTCCAACTTTCCGTCCGGTCGTCTGATAACTAAAACATCCAAGAAGGATAACCTGTTGTCATTTTCCGTTTCCATGGTAAAGTGGATTTTTGGATTTATACTATTTAGATAATCAAGGAAGTCTTCCAAAGCTTTTTCACCATGGCTCCCATGTTAGTAACTTATATGGCGCCTAGGAAGTGTCTTTCGGTCTTTAGGTCTCACCTGCGCAATCGATGTCACTGTGCTCTATCAATAGTCGGCGCGCCGGATTGTTTGACAGGGTTGGTGCTCGGAGTCCGTATGCGCTGAGCTATACTGGAGCCTGGAAGGGGGTGGGAGGGAGTGTAACATGTGGCCGTTGGCGGTTGTTATGCACGAAAGCTGTTACCCAGCTGGTCTGAACTTCTGATGGACGATTGGGTCAGTTGCGAGAAGTGGAAGTTCTAACAGATCATCCAGCTGCGTCGTTGGAATGGTCGATCGGGAATCTCACCGCTGTGGTGACGGTCGCCAAATGTCCTGATATAATGCCTGTTAATGGTGCAAGCGTGTCATTGTGTTGGACACGGAGAACTTTCTCGGGATGCTGTCTGGATCGGCACAAATACTGGAATTAAATATCACGCCTTGTGTTCACACAAGAGGTGCAGAGTTTACAGATGGTGATGCTTTCCTTCTGGCATCATAATCCTCCAGAGTTGCAAGTCCTTCTCTTAGGGGATTAGGCAGTGCTTTACTGTCACTTATTTGCCACCTAAATATGCTGTGTTTTCGCTATTTGAGTATGGTTTTTTGCCTTATGGGCATTTAAGTAATCCAGCGGTTTTTTCTGCCTTGTAGCCGTCCACGCTGCCGTGGGTTTCCCAGTTCGTGGGCGTATACAAAGGGAAGCATTTTTATCCTGTCTCCTCTTTTTTCCTTCCTATTTCACTTACGGTTTGCGTTGGGAGATCTGCGAAGGATATATTTTTCTTTGTTGATCAATTGTATCTAATTTGGGTACATCCATTGGGTGGCTATTAACTCCCGTGTTATTCAATTCGCTCGCTTGTTGTTCTTTGCGGCGGTGCTTCATAAAATCACGGACTGCTGGATCTGAATGCTACGTAAGCTGTAGAAAGCTTTCAATCCTTCCACGATGCATAATCATCTACATTTCTGAATAAGTGATGTGTTTCATTGTAATGTTACTGATTATTTTATGTCTGTAGTGTTATTTAGGATCACTGCCCCTTTTAACACAATGCGATATCTTATCCAAATCTCATTGCAGGAGTTTTCAACTTAGTGTGACTTTACTAACCGATGAGCGAGAGCATCAACATTTTTTTTTTTTTTAAATTCTGCACTATAACTTAAGATCAGAGACAGCAAAGGACCTGGAAGAGCAGTTGAATGGAATGGATAGTGTGTTGAAGAGAGCGTATAAAATGAACATTAACAAGAGCAAAACTAAGATAATGGAATTCAGTCATAGAAAATCAGGCGATGCTGGAGGAATTAGATTAGGTAACGAAACAGTGAAGGTGGTTGGGTAGGAAAATAACATATGACGGTCGCAGTACAGAGGATATAAAATGCAGAATGGCAATTGGAAGAAAAGCATTTTTGAAAAAGAGAAATTTGATAACATCGAATATCAGTTTAAGTGTAAGGAAGTCTTTTCTGAAGGCATTTGTGTGGAGTGTTGCCTTGTACGGGAGTGAAACATGGACGATAAACAGTGCGGACAGGAATAGAATAGCGGCTTTTGAAATGTGGTGCTACAGAATAATGCTTAAGATTAGGTGGGTAGATTACGTAACTAATGAAGAGGTACTGAAGTGAACTGGTGAGAAAAGGAATTTTTGGCATACCTTGACTAAAAGAAAGGATCGCTTGGTAGAACACATTCTTAGACATCCAGGAATCGTAAATTTAGCAATGGAGAGAAGTGTGTGGGGTAAAAATAGCAGAGGGAGACCAAGATACGCATATAATAAGCAGATTCAAATGGATGTGGGTTTCCGTTCTTATGAGGAAATGGAAAGGTTTGCTCAGGATAGAATAGGGTGGAGAGCTGCATCAAATCAGTCTCCGGACTGAAGACCATAACAATAACAACTTAAGTTGTAGAATGAATTACAGTTTACAGTAAAACTCCACACACATTTAAGTAATTGGAAGGGTCTAGTTATCAGTGCTGAACTAGATGTATTATAGAACGTAATATTTAATTTGATCCTGACACTGACTCTTATAATATCTAACTTTCTGTCTTCTAAGAAAGTATTGCTGCATCACCGTCTTATATAACGCAATTAATGTTGAGTTTATATCTTAAAGTTTTTACCACACAAGTTTCGTTCAGTACAGAAACACGCTTCCTCTATGTTGTAGTAAACAAGTGCACCATATTAAATATTCATAGCGTATAACAGTCTGCACATTTCTTACGTTCTTAATAGTCATCTGAAAATTATATTTTGTCAAGTTTGATTCCGTATTGTTCTTAACGAAAGTGTTGTAATATGTTAATGATGAACAGCAATTAGTCACAGACATTTAATTGTCGTTGCATATCTGGGTTTCGGTCGCTGAACGACTAATCTCAGTTTTTTTTTTAAACGTGGTTTAAAATATATAAATCACTGAACGAGGACTTCAAAATGAATGTCGAGAAGTTTTGTGTGTTTTAAATCACGTTTTAAACGCATTGAGAATGGTCGCACAGCTACCGAAATCAAGATGGGCAATAACAAATATTTGCGAATGATCACTGGTCCTCATTTACAAATTATATTTTAATAATTTGTCAGAGTACGTTGTTAATATTTCTTATGCTTGAGTCCTGTCTCGTTTTGGTAAAACACAATAATGTAATTCATTACATCGCTTGATCGCAACAAAGGAATTTGTTTTCAACAGAAATTAGAATTCCATCTTACTGTGATTTTAGGAATGTAATAATTGTCTTCATGCATGTAAAGTCAAGGGTGTCAAGTTCACATGAATACTTATATACTAGTAACTAATCGTACAATCTTATCAAGCAAATCATTCTGTTTTATTTAACTTTATTATTATTATTATTAACTTCTTTATTTATTTTATTACATCCTTTCATATAAGCAGATTTTTCTTTCACTCAACTACAAGCAACAACACGTTCACTCTTACACCCATACAAACCTACACACATACCGATCCACGAAATTTATCTTATAGAAATTAAGTAATTTTGATACACGTTTTCATTTTCACGACGTCCCGTTGATTCTGGCTCTCCTCCGGTTGCATTTCTGAAACAGCTTATGGCCCTATGCGGCAGCCTTTGTTTCCGGCCTCTTTGTTTAACATCGGTACATTTTTGGAGCTGGCTGAATGTTCCCCGTTCTGGAGCGCCCAGAGCAGGTATTCTCTTTTCTTTTTGATTTCGCCCTTAGATAAGGCGCACTGTCAAACATTACTTCGGTCTCGGCTTTTTACTTTCTTTCAAACATAAAAAATATATTAGGTTATCATGGAAACAGTTGATAAAGTGTTATATTCCTAACATGTAATAGTAATTAAAACGCTACTTATAAAAGATGTGGCACTCTTTCCTGATAGGATAGAATGAAATCCTGACTGTATTACAACGCCCTTGACGCCACGCATCTAAGTAGTGTGAAGAAAAATAATTTTAGAATTTTTGAGTAGCAAAGTACGCAATCCACTACCGTCACTGAAACTGTAACCCTCACTAAGTTCTCTCGCGTCAACTACCAGTATGGTATTCAATACGGTGGTAAGAGGAGCAGCACTTGCATATACAGAGTATTTATAAAAGAATCAATATTAGTAATTGCCTTCTATAGTTTTGTTGAGAATAACTATCAATGACGAAAAAAATCTTGAGGTAATTTAAAAAATAGATACAAATTTCATTCCTGTTTATGGACTATTCCGTTGGTGCTTGGAGTAACAAAGACATATTAAAAACTTAAATACGAAGTATTTTTGTTTATTGTGAGCAGCGTTCTGCTTCTTAGACATGGTCAGATAACTAAGTACTGAACAGGTAGCCCATATATAACATTGACGTTACCTTTACAAAGGTAGTTACTATAAAACTAATGGATTTTATATGAATAAATGTTCAAATGTTTGTACAGCTCATGGGACTTAACTACGGAGTCGTCAGTCCCTGTATGAATAAATCTTAGGCTACAATGGTAGTAAAAATATAAGCTGTGGGATTACATTAGAAAGTATTGTCAAATAGGTGGTGGCACAAACAAAACGTGGATTTGTTATGACTAAGTATCAATACCACAGAACGTCCATAATATAAAATACAAATGGGGTACGAATATCTTACAACACTTAAGGTTGCAAATATTAGAAACGTCCAGGTGAGTGATAGGTGATTGTACAACTAAACTGTAAGGTATTACAGCAAACATGAATCCCATAGCACCAAGGTTATATGGATTACGAAAGCTCCACAAACAAGGGATTCCAGTGAGACCTGTAGTTTCTTCAGTTTCATCGCCGAGCCACAAAGCCAGAAAGGTGCATTTACTGATTAAAACGAAAATTAAACTTCAGTCAAAATTTGGATCCCTGATTCATTGCATGGAAAATTCTAAGTAGGTCAGTCAGGTAGGGCTATAGTCGCTATACCATCTGAGCACGATAGGAGATGGAGATTGAAAAAGAAAGATTCCGGTTTTGCGGACCATGCTCTGAATGAATGTCATTCTTATGATATTAAATGTGATGATCTCCATAAAGGGAAAAGGACAGAACATCCACATTGTTAGATATTCTGGCATTAACCAATATCAGTCCAAGAATCCTGACCTACTGCTTAATGACCAGACAAAATTCCATTATTTACCTTTATTAAAATAATTTCAACTTATTAATATTGTTCTCACTGTGTATAAATAATTTGGTGACGTGTGTTTCATACCAATACTCCATATTCCATTCTTTCCCTTTGCCATAGATCCTCCCCCTATCCTCCAATATTTCTCTGAGATTTACAGTTTGGTTGTCCAATCACCTATCACTCACATACATATTTATATTTGAAGCAGAGTGTCCCTATGTTTTTGTGTACGTACTGCATACAAATCTACAGTTTTGTTACAATCTTTTTCAATTTTTGTACACGTTAGCTATGGATGAGGACGGTCGCCGTAAGTGTAGGAATTACGTAAAACACATAGATGACGAGATATGTCGTCATAAACAATGAGATGCGCAGAAAACTGCTGCATTAAATGGCAATGCTGCTCATTTTCTTCTAAACCACGAGGCCGATTTCAACCAAATTTGGTATACACATTCCCTACCATAAGGTAAAAATTGCTTCGAGGTTAAGAATCACATCCAACACATGGTTCAGAAGTTATTACGTCATAAACAATAGGAATCGCAAAAAAAAAACTGCCACATAATACGGCGAGACTTTAGAAGTACATTGTATGAGAATGAGAGTTCATAGCGACTTGCAACAAACTTTAAATATAATTTCAAACTTGTATAAAACTTTTTATCGCTGACAATCATACCAAACTGATGAAAGAAAAAAAGTTTTTCACTTTCTTCTTTTCCGCTGTTCATGGAGTAAAACTACGGCATTCGGTATGACATTACAATTTATAATTTGTGCATTACAAATTGTGGCAGGATGATATTTTATAGATAGTATGCACACGTATACTTGAATGTACCTTCTGAATTATATCACAGCACAAGTCGTAGTTTATGAGATATGAGCACATAAACACTTTACGTTGATGGTAAACCGCCCCATCACCCACAAAGTTTTAATCTATTACTTCTTTACTACTAATTGTATTCCCAATAGATCTTAAAGACATACAGTCCATATACAAATGAATATATACCTGAAAAATGGCAGGAATAAATAAATACCCTTGCAAAACCCGGATTTTAACTAGTTTCTAATATTTATAACCTTAAGTGATGTAAGATGTACTCATTCGGACCCCATTTGTATTTTATATTATGCATGTTCTGTGGTACTGATACTTACTCATGACAAATCCAAGTTTTGTTTGTACCATCGCCTATCTGACAATACTTTCTCATACAATTCCAACGTTTTAATATTTTAATACAGTTGTATCGTAAGATGTATTCATTTATAATCCATTTGTTTTACAGTACACTTGTTCTGTAGTATCGATTCATAGTCATGAGAAAGTCACAGATTCGCATGTATTTGAAAAACCATCTCTTTATATGTAACCTCAATGTTACGATGGACTATCTCTTCCATACTAAGTTATCTGACAATGGCCTAAGAAGTCGAAAGCTGCTCATAACAAACAAAAATTATGGTAGAACAAAAATACTACGTATTTAAGTTTTTAATAAATTCCATTCTTAAACGTAGAAAAATAGCTAGTTTTCGCTACGCAACACGATTTATGACTGTCTTCCTTATTCTTAAAATAAATTGTTATTATATGTGATTATTATTTGAGAGTTTCGCAGATGTACTGAACAGTATCGCGCTTATAATTATTGACATATTGGTACCATATTCCTTGATTTATCCTTCTTTTGTGACGAAATTTAACAGCGACGTATACAGCAAGGTGCGAAAAGTAAAATTTGTAACATGTTAAACGATTGAGCCATGAAATCAGTTTGCTCGTAAATTGTATGCAAATACAGGGTGTTTCAGGAGGGATACGAAGTGTCTTACAAATTGATCTATACCATATAACATGTTTGCAATTTTAATACACTTTCGATTCTTCTGTAGGTATACTGGTGGGTATGGGCGTATGTACCGAATGTCATCAGTAGAGTGTTGATGTTACACTTGTGAAGTCGCTTGCATTGAAGTTTAATTGTGAATTATTGACCTTGTCTACTGAGACATACTGCACGTAATTACTGATGTGAGTGTATCGATACGTTATTTCTGTGAAGGTTTTGTAATGGAATGAATGCTGTTGCATGTATTAGTGTACGGCATACCATTCCGCAACCATACGCACTATACGCTACCAACTTCAGGAGTGTTTACTTTTATTTTCAATTCGCTGTGTTATACGGTACAGTGTCGAGCAGTCTTAAGCATCTCAACAGACTGTAGCTGCAGGAGGTCACAATCTAACGTACACAGTCGTAACTCTCACTGCTGTGAAAGGTGTTACCAATTGAGACTTACAACGACAATAACGCTCCTAGTGGTAGACAAGTTCCAGAAAGAGTGATGTTTGTTTATAATTTTTTGTGTAAGTAATTAACGAAATAGTATAACTTTTGCGTTACAAGCATTTGTAAAATATCAAGCGATATACCTAATACGGAAAAAAATTTAAAAACAGCCTAACTTAACTTATTCAGTGGTATAACGAAGAACTTCGGTATGAACCATTCCTTACGAATATGTGTATATTTGCAGCTTATTCCGCTAAAAGTAAGTAGAATTTAAACATGAGAGAAACATATATTTACGTTATGGTCTGTTCTTACTATGATAAGGAATTTTTTTTATCAAGTATCAGTTTGGTATTGAGTCTATTGACTCGCACAATTTTAGACTTCACTCGTCTTTCTTATACGCTTGTATTCTTTGGAGTGTGATTACTTTAGCTTAAGAAACAATATCTTGAAGAATCTTGCCGTTTGTGGTTCAGCTGTAAAACAATTGTGGATTGGTTTCGTCTTTGTTGAAAACAGTTAGATTGCTTCTCCGTTTTCTTGACAGTATGTTACATTTTATCTTCAGCTACAGTTGAGGTGGCTGATTTGATATGCAAAATTTTGAAGTTATTGCATTCTATATTCGTTTCCTACGTTCCAAACTCACTGACTTTTTGAGAAGAAAAGGGACGTCTTTCTGCCAAAGGGCAGGTCTTCTGGTGTTTTCTAGCATTTTTTTCTATTTTTAATAGCAAATGAAATTATTCAGTAAAAACCTGTAGGCTAAAAGATAATTGTAATAAACTGTTGCAATGTACCGTTATTTACCTTGTCAGGGATCTTAGAAAACCTAAGAATGACAAAGGTGGAGCTAATTTTAAGTTATTGCATATTTTTATGCGACTACATACCTTTCCTAATGTAAAACGTATGTTAAAATCAGTCTAAACGATACTATTCGCACTCATCTAATATTGTATCTCTGTTCTCAATAAAAATTTGAGACATATTATAGTAATTCTTTTATCCTACCACCTTCTAAGATAGCCGTCAATGCGGAAAGTTGAAAATGCATGTCGCATCGTTATTCAAATTTACACAGATTTTGGTGTAATTTAGTACTCAGTGAAGACTAACATTTTTTATTCTTCTATTTGTTCGTTCATAATGACAACTAGATCAAATATCGCGTGTGTTCCTTACACATGCCCGAAAGAACAGAAATCACATACGTATAAAACGAAGATGGTTGTAACCCCTTAGCTGATGTATGGTTAGAAACAAGGAGGTTAGAATAAAGGGAGGTAGTGTTACCTATTCTGAGGACAAGCATCGGTTGAAGTCAGAGGGATCATGCTTTTGTGCCCAAAACAAAGATTTCTCGGTTAAACCCCTGTCTGAATATTGCCTTAATTTACGTAAAGCAACTACATTAACAGTCACATTGGAGTATTTACTTACATATGACGTACATTTCAATGACTAAATCTCCTATAAGCACACACTGTGTTCAATGTTTTAGGCACAAACAAATCCCGGATTCCCAGTTGCTGGCTTCACTCTTTCACTGTTAGTGCATCTGCAGATATTGTCACCTCCTTGTTTACAAATCATTATCAACGTCCTCTATCATAAACTTTTTGCAAACATATTTCGAGGAACTGAGGTACATATTATTAGCGAATATCAAGGTATGTGGCCGTAAAGAGAAAAGTAGTGGATCATAAGACTTACTAGAAACCTTCATCAAACTTTTCCCGGTATTTAATGTCGAACGAAACACTGGGGTATTATACGATGGAGATGTTTACTTCCTTGAAGGAAGAATGAGCACCGTCATTAATCAAACTGTCAATGCCAACTTGTTTTCGCGGTAATCTTCGTAATATTTCTATAACCTGAAAAACTTTGTTTAAAAATAGGTGAAAGGGAAAAGCATGCCCATTGCTTAAAGAGAGAAAATACATCTCACGTAAAGACACAGACAAACGAACTTTCCATTTGTTATTGCTTTATAACTTTGAACAAACCGAAAGTGTTTCTTGCTACTGAGAATGATACATGAAACGAAGGAATGCTTAGCGGTGATTGCAGTAGTGTATTTTACCGCATTCGGTATGCAAAGATACCACATCACAATCGACGTTATAAATGAAACATTATTATAACAATTTTTGGTAAAGTTTCATTTTCTTTGAACTGACGTAAGATCTCGTCGTACCATTATGAACAAACTAACTAGTGTACTGCGGAGCAAATAAAAGCCTTTCATGGAATGGTAGGCCTACATCATGAGAGTATCTGACGTTTGTTGCACCGCCCCGCCCCCCCCCCCCCAAACCCCCTCTCTATTTTCATCGTTCTTCTTGCGCGTTTGGCATTACATACATTATAATATTTCTGGCTTAAAGCCAACATATTAAGATCGAAGTATTGCTTCAGTGCAGCCGGTTAGGACCAGTAGACGACAGATTGTAAAAGCTGGTGAGAACCACGACAGGCGGTACAATAGGTCGGGTTCTCATGGGAAAGGCCACTAGCAAATTTCCTCGAATTCTAGGTAAGACCCCCAGCGACAGGCACTGGACGCCGATTGGCTGTAGCACTGGCAGTCACGCGCCAAAACGCATCATATTAATATTTAATAAACTAATAACATATTAAAAGCCAAACTAAAACTGGAAATACCCCTCAAAGCGAAGCTATGCCTTGAGTAGATAAAACATATTAACAATTCATAAAAGACATAAACAAAACAGTTAATATAATACGGACGATGCTCGGTGGTCATGTTTACGCGCTAAATTGCGGAACAAAGGCAGCCTTGCATCGAGCCGCCACACTTCAGTTCAGAACAGGCAGTCGGAGAAGTAACGTGAGTTCAGAACACGCACTCGGTGTAGTAACATGCATGCGTAGGCGGTCATAAGAAATTGTTTAATCATCTTAGAGCAAGGGTAATGACTTATATTTAATTTCATTTAAAACAATCTGTGAAAAGTGGATATTATGCAGTTTACTGGTTTTCTGCTTACTTTAAATAAATTAGTTGACATCCCTATTCCCGAGGATTTCAGTTTTATTCATTAACTAGATCAGTTCGTGCCAATAGTATAAAAATTTCAGCCTCAATCAAGAACTGGGAGCTACGTGCTATCATCTGCGTAGGACATCTATAGCAGACGCCAGGTTGGTGAACTTTTAGAGCTTCTACTCTTCACACAGTGCAGTGGGGAGTAACTACAACCCTCCCGTACACTGTCATTGTGGTGCAAACGTAAACTGTTGTGCGTCATCCATGGCAACATGGAGGAGGAAAGGAAATGATATAGGACACGTTATGCACAACCCCCTATACACATTTTCTAGTTGTAACATCTCATAACGAGAAAGAACTAGATAGTACTTTAATCTACTTACTACAAAAATTGATAGTGCTTTGCTTGGGATTACATGTTTAATAGATAGGCACTGCAGCAACTGCGACCGCATCTGTCGAGGAATTCAGGAAATGTAAAAACAATTGCGAACCGGCTATACTGCAGCTACGTAATTTATTTATCATCTAGAAAATTAGTGCCAGACCGTTAACCATTACGGTATCCATGCACGACGCAAGCTGCGGTGCAGTGGGCGAACGCTCAAAGGCGCCTTGCTGCGGACTGAGCGGTTGCCCGCCGTCGGAGGTTCGAGTCCTCTCACGGGCTTGGGTGTGCATGTTGTCCTTAGGTTAGTTTAGTAGTATGTAGTTAATTTCCATAGATTTACAAACATTAGAACATTTAAACATGCAGGATCTTAAACTGAACCAAACTTCCAAAACCTTCCATAAGCCATTGAGCCGTTTCGACAAGATTTTCTTGTACTGACGCCAGTTACCCTGTAACCACCCCGGTAAAATAATCTTATAATATTGCACTAATTAAATTTGTTAATGCTAACTACACTACCGGCGGAGTGGATAAAGCGTAAATGTTTGTTGTAATGACCGTGCTCCTAATTCCACCGGCAGAACTTTACAGTGAGACGATTAATCACCTATATAACACTAATCACGATTAAAGTCACAGCATATATATATATATATATATATAACACTAATCACGATTAAAGTCACAGCATATATATATATATATATATATATATATATATATATATATATATATATATATATATATAATACACACAAACACATGGTTGCCCCGCTCAACAATTTAATAACGGCTACACTGAAATGTTTAATCAGTAGACAGCAATAAATAACTTTGTGTAAATAAAGACGATGCACCTCAAATTAAACAGACACGTCCTTGAATGCGTGACGATGACAATAATCTCATGTGGCCCAGTTTCCACTTTCACACAGTTTGGCAGTTCATTATTTCGCGGCGCGGTTGCCCGATATTTCTTGATGTGTGGTGTGGATGGCGCTACGATAGTCTATGCTCCTTAAGATAATTAAAATCATAGTTTGTTAATAACTGACTTCTTACCACAATAATGCGATTCCATACTTGTCTACTGTTTCGCTACGCGGCTGTTCGAAAATCTTGATGAGCGGTTGGCGATACGAAGGTTCCAGCCATGGCACTAATTAATTCAAAAAATGTTAAATGTTTGTATAGGCTATGGGACTTAACTACGGGGTTATCAGTCCCTAAACTTACAAACTACTTATGAACTATCTAAGTCTAAGGACGTCACAAATATCCATGCCCGAGGGGGGATTCGAACCCCCGACCGTAGTGACCGTGCAGACCGTTACTGGAGCGCCTCAGTCCCCTCGGCCACCGCGGCCGGCACTAATTAATTAATATAAGCTCAACTTCACATATTCTAACGAAGACCGTTAACGTCGCGGCGCGGTTGAGAGATCACAGCAACAATACGGGAACGACACACGTAACGAAATAATGATATGTTTCATTTGTACTTCCACACGATAGGCTACTGAAATGATCTACTTTACTTCATAGCACACTTGATAAGATTCTTTCACGACGATTTTGCTCATTTCCTCGGACATGTATTGTATCACTGCCTAGACCCAACTCCAACTGAGCGCGCGGGCTCGTAATCGCACCAACGCTGGAACATTCCAAAAACAAGTGATTGGCGGACTACGCGACTATCGATAATGCTACAGTACGCTTACAACGCCCGCGTACATATCGATATTCCTTGTTACTTCACCGCTGGTGGCGCGGCGTGCCTGGTTTCGCTTGTCATTTGTCTCGCTAACGGCGCGAGTCGGTGAGGTCGCTTTGCATACCTGAGGCCCCGCGCGCACGACCCAGTGACTTGACCTGCGGCGTGGGCAGGACGGCCGCCGTAGCCGCGGAGACTGAGGCGCTTCAGTCACGGTCTGCACGGCCACTACGGTCGGGGGTTCGAATCCCCCCTCGGCCATGGATATTTGTGCCGTCCTAGTTCGTAAGTAGTTCATAAGTAGTTTGTAAGTTTAGGGACTGATGACCCCGTAGTTAAGTCCCATAGACTATGCAAACATTTGAACATTTTTTTGGAGTGGGCAGTTCTGGCCGCCGAACCAACAGCGAGGTCGTGTGCACCGCGAGGAGACCGCGGCCTGATAGTTTAGTAGTCACCACCGGCGAGGGCACGTTGTTCCCAGCGGCCGTATTGAAAACTATCCCACGCGGGCCGCTGCAAGTTATCATGGGGAGCTCGCATTGAAATCTGGTCGCGACGTGCTCGTTCTGGTATTATTCCGAGCGTGCTCTGGTTCTTCGTCTTGTCCTATGGAATGAATCATGATGACATTCGTCTATTTTATTCATCATTAGAAGACCCAGTTGATTTTTGAGTCATTGAAGTACAGTACGTCGAGTTGTTGCGTCGATAACTTGAGTACTTTTACCATTTCTGCATTCCCACTTCTCTTACTGTAAGGTGCAGGTACTGTTTCCCTGCGGCCGGTTAGTTATACCATTCTGTTGTGGTGTCGTGTGATCTGCTTTGTTCCAACTTTCACTTGATGATTTGATTTTATATATGTTTTGTTCATCCGTTTGACTATTCCTCGTAATCGAACCCGAGCGGTTACTTTGGTCTAATGTCCGTGTGTCATATGTGTTATTGATCATCAGATTTGCATTCCCGTACTAACCCTCTTGAACTAATATATTTAAACTTACTGTTGCTTACATTACTTAGTGCGTCTGGGGGTATTTATTTGCGGAGTGGCGTTTGTAACTCCGTCGCTTTGCCCGGTAAGCAAGCGTTCTATATTGGTAGGGCCTATTTCTTCCACGAGCATTTACTGACGCCCGTGGATCTATTTGTGCAGTTTATCTTCAGGTCTCAGATTATTCCTCCCCTTCATTTCCCTTCCGTCACTAACCGAATTTATCTATTGCTGCCATTCCTTTTCCAGTGATCTGTTTGGAACAATATCAGTCAAGCTTATTTCTTGTCTGCTTGTCTAAGTTAACCTGATTAAATGGAGCTTTACTTATCAAGTTTAAAATTGTGCTTTATTTTCAACTGCCGCGGTGGAGTAGCCGAGCGATCTAAAGCGTCTCGCTGCGGAGCGCGCGGTTGCTCGCCGTGGAGGTTCGAGTCCTCCCTGGGGCATGAGTGTGTGTGTTTGTCCGTAGGTTTATTTTAAACTTGCTTATACCCGCGGCTCCGCTCGCGTCTTTGTTGATTATTGAAGAGAAGCTATCTTTCAGTAGTGTGCTATTAATTTATTCTTATATTTCCTTATCCGTATGCTTATCCTTACAGAGAAAGAGATGAAGACTTTGTAGCACGCATAGACCAAAGATACGGTCTGTGGAAGCACGTTTCGATGTATGGAACCTCTCTGCTATAGATTCGCAGTCATCACTGACCTTTAATCCGAATTTCCTTATAATTTGACGACTTCCAATCACCATATCTTCCACCCTCTTATAGCTATGGTCATGGAACTGCTATGGTGTACAACGGCAGACTTCGGACAACAATTACACACCGACCATTCGTTTGCGTTCTGTAGTTTTCGCTGCAGAGCGAAATATTAACACCCTCCCCCCCCCCCCACACACACACACAAGTAGAATTTTATATACACCGATAACTTTCCATCCCAATATACTCCATCCTTTTATCATTATCAACCCTCAAGTAACAATGCAACCAATAAAACCATTTTCAAAGAGTAAATATAATTTTCAAAGAGTAATTATTGTTCCGCATTTAGCGTTATATTCTTCAAATTACTAAATATCTATCAGATCGCTATAAGACTGTGCCTAAAGTCTTCCTCGGGTATAAATTAGTAACTGTACATATATTCAAGTCTGTGCGTCTTGTCGTTCGGACCTGATAAGTGTACACCGAACAGACATTCACATTAATATATATATATATATAGATAGATGAATAGCTATTCGATCGCCATAAAACCGTGCCTAAAGCCTTTCCCGGGCAGACATTAGTAACTGTACAAATTTTTAGCTCTTTACGTGGTTCAGACGTGATAAACGTACACCGAACAGACATTCACATTTATAGATATAGATTGTTTATTCTGTGGTGTCATCTAAAGGTTAAGGCAACCGGTTTGACCGTTGTGGTAAACTGTTCATTAATGACTTTGCCCTTACTTAAATTTCTTGTGATTTTATCTGTCATATTTATAGGGCACTATGTAAGTGCACGTTATTGTTAATAAACTTGGTTGCAGGGTTGACACTTCATGAACTTTGAATTCTAATTTTAATTGCGTCTAGAGCACTGGTGCCATTACCGCCTCAGGTCACGTCAGTGAAATAATTTAATAATTTCTTTCACTTTTCAAATATAAAATCTGTGCATTATGATTCAAACTTATGTTTCTTCAGTGCTTGTCCAAGATAAGTTGCTTAAGTAACCTGATGAACTGGAGATTCACCTTCTCTTAGAATTCTTTGCTAGTTGTGTCTTATTTTAAATTCTTTATTCGTGCTCACTTAAAGGGTTGGCAACCGGTTCAACTGTTGTGGTGAACTGTTTATTAATTAGTTGAACTCACTCAATTTTATTGTGATTTAAATTGCCATATTAATGGGGCACTATCTAAGTGCACGTTATTATTAATAACTTTGTGACATAACACGTCAGTGATAATTTTCCATCTTTAAAATTAAGTTTAATTGTAGCTAATTCCACCACTCGCTCCAATTTGTTACCTGTGCCATACCTACTTAATTAGGTTTATTCTAACTGTCTTTTCTAATTATACTGCCTAAAGTAATATTTTCAAGGGAACTACATTGTTAGCTATATGCAAGTTAATCAAGTAGGCCTTGTTCTTTGTAATAAATATTTTCTAATCACAAGTAATTATTGTATCTGATACCAGCCCTTCCATTCCATCCAATTTCCACCTGCCAGCAACACAATGTCTACTACCGTGAGATGATTGCCATAAGGGAGTTGCGGTCTGTGCACGGGTAGTGTAATGTTTCACGTGATCGTTCTGTAAAAGAGGGAAATCCCTGTTCGAGACCCGGTCCGGCACAAATTTTCGTAGGTTACAATTATATTATACAGGCAAATTTGCAATTGCGAATCAACTTCATGTATTCCTTGACAACTTTCAGTTCACGCAGTCTCAAGTCCTTGAAATGTAAATGCTAGTGTTAATCACTTTTCATTGGTTATATACGCTGATTTTCCCGAACATGATGCTGACCTTCTATAATAGCCGGTATATCAACCTGTGGCTCGGATAACAGTGTCGTGGTATAGAAAAATGAAGCTTTGGCAGGTCGGTGTAGGGAACTGGCATCACATCTGCACAAGAAAGTCATCTAGTTCCTCGTAAATTACGAGGAACACGCGATGAGCTCTGACACCATGTTTAATCGCAAGTCGGTTTAAAATCTGGGGAATTAAGGAACCAGCACCTACAGAGCAATTCGCCACTGCGTTTTTTGAACCACGTCATAACACTACTTGCTTTGTAACTGCGCGCATTATCTTGCTGAAAAATGCAACGTCCACTGGGAAACAAAACGGTCAAATCAAATGTTCAAATGTTTGTAGAGCTTATGGGACTTACAAACTACTTATGAACTAACTAAGACTAAGGACGGCACAAATATCCATGCCCGAGGGAGGATTCCAACCCCCTACCGTAGTGGCCGTGCCGACCGTGACTGGCGCGCCGCAGACCCCTCGGCCACCGCGGCCGGCAAAAACGGTCATGAAGGGATGTATGTGATCATTGTGATCGTTATATCGGCTGCTTTCGAGATTAAACGGCTAGCACTGAAATTTAGTGATTACAGAACAATCAGTCATATTTCACATGTGGCGAAGATCATTGTAATAATACTCACCAGACGCGTGGAACACAAAATGAAGAAGCAACGGGATTTAACCAGTTTGGAGTTAGGAAAGAAAAAGGAACCAGAGACGGCACTGGAATGTTGAGAGTATTATCGGAGAGAGTTGTGGTTGGTTACGAAGGATTTTTCGCTTGTTATATAAGGATGGAAGGAAGGAAGATTAAATGCTCCGTCGACAGCGTGGTCATTAGAGGCGGAGCTTACTCTAGGATTGTTTAGCTAAGCATATGGAAAGAAATCAGCCGTGCCAATTGGGATGAACAATCACGGCATATGCCTGAAGTGATTTAGTGAAATCACGGAAAATCTAAATCTGGATGGCCGAATGCCAATCCATTGTGTCACCACTGCACCACCTCGTTCGGTTGCTTATTTCATAGGGTGGCAGAAGGCGTTCGACACAGTCAACTGGACAAAATTAATGATCATCCTTAAAGACATAGGAATCGACTGGAGAGATTAATTCTGA
This sequence comes from Locusta migratoria, assembly GCA_026315105.1. Taxonomy (NCBI): domain Eukaryota; kingdom Metazoa; phylum Arthropoda; class Insecta; order Orthoptera; family Acrididae; genus Locusta; species Locusta migratoria. Next base: position 40,389,196 of record CM048748.1, read on the forward strand.
ACTTATTCCTGGGACAAAGGGTAAGGGTGCAAATGAACTTCAGGGAAACATACAGTGTGGAAATAGGAAGTCAGACAAGGATGTTGTCTATCGCTAAGTCTGCAATTTGTATGGTGCATGGCTGACGAAGGAAGCGATGAAAGGATCAGAAACTTGACGAGCGAGTCACATCTACACCATTGTGTATGCAGACAACCTGATAGTGTTCGCCAAAAGTAAAAGACAGTTGAACATACGATGAACCGTCTGATGGGAATTGGAGTAAAATATGATATGCAAATCAATACCGAGAAATCAAAACGGGAGAAAGGTTTGAAAATAACTGTGGAGAATCTAGAATTGGAGGATGTGATGGACTTAATGTACTTTGGAGAATTTCTGACAAAGGATTCCGAACGCCCAAATGAAATGCGAGCAAGAATTGCCATGACCACATCTGTTCAACAAGAAGAGGAATCTGTTGACTAGCAAGATGAGCTTGGCATTAAAGAAGAAACTGGTGAAGTTCTACGTTTGGAGCAGTGCGCTGTTTGGAGCAGAGACATGGACAGTGAAAAAAAAAGGAGATAAAAATACCTCGAAAGTTTTGAAATGTGGTACCAGAGGAGAACAAATCCGATAACAAATGGCGACGTACTGAGAACAGTGAGGGAGAAGGAAAGTATTCTGGGTACAATTCTTCCAAGAAAGTACAATACATACTTACAGGGAGACCACGTGGCTATCGGATTTTAAATTTTTTTGATACTTACGGTACGTGAAGTTCAAAACTCAAACAACAATCAGCCAAAGCCATTCCATGCAACTCTCAAAAATTCTCGAGAAAATCGACTCTGAAATTTTGCAAGAAAGGGTAAGTACCAATCACTAAATGAAATTCAGTATAAGTCGGCATAGCTGAGGTGGTAGCTTTCTGACCTTACAACCGTAGGGTCAGTGGTTCGAATCCTGTGGTGGCAAATCGTCTGGTTTTTTAAAATTGTGTTCGAATACTTACATAATTTCAATATGTAATTATAATTTTTATGAAAAGTGGAGGTATTTTCATTCATTCGTAATTTTATATATTTTATAGAAGATTGTTAATAATTATGATTTCAGTAAAAAAACAGAAATTACATTTTTTACAGTATTGGCTAAACTATTAGTTGACGACGGTAGTCTTTGGTTGTTCAGTTTGTGAAGAGCAGCAACACTGATTTTGGAAAGTCCTCTCCGTAGCTACTAATGGCTTTCCAAGCAGCTAACTTACCAAACAATCGTTTTACGTGACGACAATGTTTTCAGCTCGTCTACATACACATAAACAAAAACTGACACAACACATGGCATAACATAGCCCAAAAAGTTTTATATAACTGAATTCTAATATTAAAAATATTCTATAAAAGAGGGATTCGGACCCGCTACTCTATTGTTGTGAAATCCAGATCGCTACCAACTGAGCTACACCGAGAGATGCTACAACCATTTTAATTATTGGTACTTAAGTGTATTTTGCAAGACTTCAAAGTCGATTTTCTCGAGAAATTTTTAGCTTTGCGTCGAATGGCTTTGGCCGTGGTATTCCATCTAAACCTAGTACACTGAAGCCATAATTGATCGCAAATTGCGATTTATTTCATTGAATCTTTTTTAGTTTCTCTGCTAATACAGAATCGAAAAGCTATTAATCGATGACTATCAGCTGTCATGAAGTTCGTTAATTGATCGACTAGTTGTAGAAAATGGCAGTAAGTTCCCATTATTCGCAGTTTGGTCCTATAGCTTCACTAACAATTGAGCATTCCGACTGTTACTGAGCACAGAAACATTCGTATATTTAAAAAATGAGAATAACAGTCACGTTCGCAAAATGTTATACTATTTACTTAATAGTGTGGCCTACTTGTATTTCACAAATATATATTATATTATCTTTATTATTTAATCTTTCTTTTCACTAATAATAAAGAAATATTAAATAATATACATTATTTAACTTAATACAATATGTAATTTAGCGCCGGCCGCGGTGACCGAGCGCTCTGCGGCGCGACAGTCACAGTCTGTACGGTCACTACGGTCGGGGGTTCGAATCCCCCCTAGGGCATGGATATTTGTGCCGTCCTTAGTATTAGCTAGTTCGTAAGTAGTTTGTAAGTTTAGGGACTGATGACCCCGTAGTTAAGTCCCATAAGCTCTACAAACATTTTTTATTTAACATTATAATTAATTATATACAATTATATTTTTATATTAATATATAATTGTATTATATTAAATAAGATTATTTTAAGTAGATAATAATATTACTTAATTAATACATGTAATTAATTTTTCTATTAAGATAACATTAAATATGTTCTGGGATCATTATCTGACAGATTCGTCTTGCCATTGATGCCAAGCGATAAGCGTGAGGTCTGATGATGCGGTCTGAGACGAATCGGTCTGATGGTGGTCTCACAAGAGATCGAAACCGGTCACCCTTTTAAATAAATTGTATAACATTTCGCAGACGTGATTGTTATTCTCATTTTTAAAACATATACTAATATGCAGATTTTCAAAAGAAAACTATTATTTTCCAAACTTAATTTGAAATTTATTTGGTACATCGGGTAGTTCGAGATCATGTTTGTTCTTTGCTGAACTAGCACACTGTCCACCAACCCTGCTATCCATACACGCTTTCCGTACTGCCCAAATTCTCTGCTATCGTACACTTCGATTGTAGTGCTCTCTGCCTATTACCACAGTCTAACATATACAGTCTACAGTCACGACACTTCCAATGAATTGTGGAATACGCTGCGACAGCAGCGCTCCAAGCGGCCGGCAAGATCCATTTGTGAATGCGGTATTGGATGAGTGCGAACAGTATCGTTTATAATGATTTTAACATACTTTTTATGTTAGGGAACGTACATAGAGGCACAAAAAGAGGTAATAACTTTAAATAGCTTTACATTTGTCTTAGGTTTCGTACGATCCTTGACACGGTAGGAAACGGTACATTACAGGAAAGTTTACTTACAATTATCTCGTAATCTACAGGTTTTTACTGTAAAATTTTATCTTCTATTAAAACTTACCCTTTGGGAAAAATATGTCGCTTTTCTGCTCAGGATCGTTAAGGTTTCTTCACTACGATTCCAGTAAAATCGGCGATGGTGGAACGTAGGAAACGTGTATATAAAGCACGAACTACAGTATTTAACGTACCAAATCTGCCACCACAGCTGTAACTGAAAGAAAAACGTCACATACGTGGCAGCAAAACGGCAAAGGAAATCAAACTGTTTCTCAACAAAGAAGATACCAATTGCAATTTTGTTTGATTCAACTGAACCAAAAACGACAAGTATTTTCCAAACATTGATTTTTTAAGCTAATTATACTCAATAGCGTATGGGGGTATAAGAAGGCGAGTTAAGTGTAAAAATGCGCGAATCATTAGACTATACCGAATTAAAAGGCGTGAAAAGAACTGCCTGTCACAGTAAGTACAGGCGATAATAGAAATTTATATTTCCTTATGTTTATATTCTACTTACATTCATTAGAATAAGCTGTAAATATATGAACATTATCCTGAGTATTTGTTGACGAATCAGGTTTTTTCTATAATACTGCATCAATGAAATTCTGTTGTTCTTACATTAATTTCCCAATTACGACTGTCTCTTGCTATTTTACTAATGCTTGTAACGCAAAAATTATAGTAACTATTTCCTTAATTAAATAAATATATATTATAAACGAACATTACTCCTTCGGCGACGCGACCACCGCTAGGAGTGCTAGTGTCGTTGCAAATGTCAGATGGTAACTACTTTCACAGCTGTGAGTGTCGCGACCGTATGTGTTAGACTGTGCTATATCTCGCTTTTCGCGTAACCTTCATTATTTTACTAAAGGGGATGAGGGTCTTTGTGCATCCGCACTGTCATTTGCCTGTAGAGAAGAAGGATACGATTATAGATATAGTCTCTGTTGTTTCCGGCATTTTCAAAATAACAGGCACCATATCTCAATTCGCATATATGCACCGAATAGGCAAATGACAATATTTTTTGTGGATTCACAAATGGCCCGATGCCTTGCGGGAATACAGCTGAAGCTGCGAACAGGATTTAATGGGCAGGGGCACTACAATGAGCGAGAAGCTTAGAATTTGGGCAGGACGGGAGCCATGTCTGAAAGTCTAATTGGCTCGAAACGGGAAATCCGGTCTCGAATCCCGGTCCAGATGAAATTTTCAACTTCGCCATTGAATTTATTTCAATAGCCTATAATAGTCCGGCTGTCTAAATACTTGGAACTCCCATCTGCTTTTATTTCGTGTTATACAAAAATTCCGGAAAGTCTAAAGCACCTTATGATATATAAATAAGAACAATATTAAAGTTACTTGGAATCTGCCGTCGAGTTCAATGCTCCGATAGTCAGGAGCATAGAAGTAGAGGACCTTGTGTGCGTCCACATATTTAATATGACCTTCCTGCGACGTATTTCTATTATTATAATGTGTTAAATGGTAGTTTGCTTTAATTGATACTGTATTCCTGTGTAGTTGATATCCACTACTGACAATCGTAAAAAAAAAAAAAAATTATATATAAAAAAGAATCATTATGCCCAGAGTTTCAGTGTGGTTTGTGTGTGTGTGTGTGTGTGTGTGTGTGTGTGTTTGTGTGCTTGTACTGCATACAAATTGTGCCTGTATAGGGAGTGGTAGGACTGGGTTGAGCTGTGAGAAGTCTCTGCTCCTTGTGTAACTAATTCAATTTTTTAATTTTAAACAAAATTCTGAACTTCAATTTTAGCCAAAGTGGTAACAATGATACTCAACGTAACAGTTTGCAACACATTGATATTTATATTCAGTCTACACAATGAATCATAAAATCATTTCTGTTAAAAAGATACACATCTTGAAACTGTATCATAAGACCGTAGTACAGTATAATATATCAGTGTGTGCGTAATTTTGTGGGTACGTCTTGCATACAAATCTACAGTTTTGTTCCAATCTTTTCAAATTTTGTAGAAGTAAGCTTGAATCCATCAGGACGGTCGCCGTAAGTCTAAGAATCACGTACGATACATAGTTTACTAGATATGACGTCATGAACTATGAGATGCGCGAAAACCTACTGCATTTAGCGACAATATTGCTCATATTCTCCTAAACCACTGGACCAATTTCAATCAAATTTGGTACACACATTTGTTACCGTTAGGTAACAGTTGCTGCAGGTTTAAGACTCACATACGACATATGGTTAAGAAGATATGACGTCATAAACAACAGCAATCGTAAAAACTGCAACATACTGCGGCGAGACTTTATAAATACGCTATATGAGAATGATCGTACTTAGGGACTTGCAAGAAACTTCAAACATATTTTCAGACCTTTATTAATCTTTTTCTTGTTGACAACCATAGCAAAATGATGCAAGGAAAAAGGTTTCCCGCTTGCTACTTTTCCGCTATTCATGGAGTAAAACGTTACAATTTGTAATTTGTGCACTTAAATTGTAGCCGCAGGAAATTTTACAGACAGTATACTCGCATATAGTTGAGTGTACCGTCTACACTGTATCTCAGTACGACGAGTAGTTCATGAGATATGAGCTCAAACAGTAACGTTCATGGAAAACCATCCCATCACGCACCAAGTTTTAATTTATTACTTCTTTACTACTAATTGTATTCCCAAGACATTTTACAGACATTCAGCCCTTATACAAATCAATATATACCTGTAACATGGCAAGGAATAAGTAAATAAATATATACCCGGGCAAAGCCGGGTTTTCAGCTAAGTAGTCTTTAATGTAAAGAACAAACCTGCCAACAAAAGGTGATCACTTTCATTCAAGAAAATACTTTCATTTATAAACAACTGTGGAAGGGGCAGTGTGTATTCAAGGAAACAATTTTTATTTTTATTTTAAACGAAAGGTAAGACAAAAGCAGGTAAACGACAACAACCATTTAATAAAATTATCTGTCGACACACTAGCACTTAAATGCCTAAAGGGGACGTTATCATATTCTTCAAAATCATCAGTTCAATATAAATTCAGAATGCACGTAACTTATAGTGTGTCGCTCAATTTAAATAATATACAGAAATACTATCAGCCACGAATATATATTACCAACACCAAAAGCAAAACAGTAAATTAGCTGGAGACTCGAAATTTAACGACAGCTACAAAGCCAAGTTCGCATTTAAATGACGCAACGTATACAGAGCCAGTTAAATTAGCTCCAGTACCACTGTATAACCACTACAATTTAGTTAGAAAGTATGGATCAGTTTAAGCCGAATAATACGTGCTGATTCAAGCAAATAATCCTCAGCACAATAGTACTTCACAATAGACAAGCGCCGCACCTTATCTGTGCCACTAGAACGCTCGTGCGAATCACCTTGACCCTCTTTAAAATAACTCCTAAGACCACTGTAAGAGCCACAAGAAAGTAAACATGTGCAGACACTGTAACCACAGTCTATCACAGACAGTCGCGAAAGTCTCTAGGAAAAAAATTGCAACTGAAGCAATACTAGCGCGCCAAGCGGCCAGTAGGAAGTAACAGAGGAATGACATGATACAAACTGAGAAGTTGTCGTTTTTAATGCTGTTACATTCATATTTCCTAGTCACTGAACGTTGCTGTGAACTTTATAATATAATTATGAAACCATAGTTAAAGTATTATTATTGGTTCTGCTCATGGCAGTCTATTATAACGCATTGTCAGTGCAGTGTAATTCATAAAGTTCACAATACCTGAGTCGTAATCATATCGTCCAAAAACATTTTGAAAGCAGAAATGAATCACAACCTGATGTGCTCGAGTGTAAAAGTAACTTATTATGGTTATGTTCGAGTGCTCGGTGCACGAGTTTTGATTTAGCGGATTTAGAACACTGTAATATTTTCAAAACTATACACAACTTTTACGTTTTAGGAGACTAGACTCTCCATCGTTAAACCCTTTTGTCAACTTGTCCTTGATTCTGTGCCTTTCGTGTACCTATTATAATTTCTTTTTAGCTACTTCGTAGGTATCAAACTGAATATCTTCAAAAATATGACGTGCTAATATTAACAGTTTATATATGGACATATTATTTATTTCAAGCTAGTGATTCACTTTATCAAACTAGTATGTAGCCTCTATAAAATGCTGGTATACAGACTTATTATTTTTGTGAAACTGAGGTGCAAATCAAAGCAGGCTCTGCTGTAATAGTTAAATGCTATTGGAAGCATTCAGACATTACTTTTATACAGTAGTAATATTATGTTCAAAATGTTCAAATGTTTGTTAAGCTTATGGGACTTAACTACTTATCAACTACATTATACTAAGGGCGGCACAAATATCCATGCCCGAGGGGGGATTCGAACCCCCGACTGTAGCGGCCGTGCAGACCGTGACTGGAGCGCCTCAGTCCCCTCGGCCACCGCGGCCGGCGTAATATTATGAAATAGTGGTCAAGTATTTGCGATTCTGATTAATAGCAGTAGTTCGGAAGGGTATGAATTAAAGATTTACTTCTATGCCTAAAAGTATAGCTAACAACCGTAAAGGAACACTTGTTATTCGTAACATTATTCTGTTACTTCTGAGCATCCTTTGAAAATGAGCGATTTCGGAATTGCATTTTTTATAGTTGCTACAATTTATAGGGTCGCAAAAGCTCCTAAATACGAAGGTATTTTGAATGTACTGCTACACTTCAAATACACATTCATTACTCAGGCGTTTCGCGGTATGATTTCACGACCCAGCCACTTGGCAGCGCTGCAGTCACGAAGTTGCCAAAATTCACTGGGAGTTTCGTGACTCTTTTGTTTGACTCGGGTATAACTACAGTACACTCACACTGGCGAACTTCGCTGTCTACAAATTATCTTTAGTGGTGAGGCTGCCGTAAGACAGCCTTGTGGCACACTGCGCCCGGTGGCGGAAGCATCTTTCAAAGACCTGCCGGGCTGCCTCCGCCCTTGTGCAGTAGGAAAATTAGTGTTCAGAGAGCAATCCTGCAGCATAATGAAGCCTATCGACTGTTCAAGCGAGCTCCCGGTTGCAGCGTCTTGCAGCTTCCTGGCTGCATGAGCTACAGGGAAAATTTCCTCCTGCAGCCTGACTGACGTCATCGATACCACGCATGCGCGGTAGTGCCTGCTTTGCTTCTGCAGGAACCTGCAGCCCTGCAGCTCTTTGAACGAACCTGGAGTCACTGCCCTCGGGTAGTGTCCTCTTCCAGGCAACTCCCTCCAATGCCAACAGTCACCCCACGCAGTTGAATCTACACCAGCCGTTGCCCTTTCGTCGCTCCACAACAGCCGCTGACGGTTCTGCTTCCAAACACCAGACTCCGCAGATCGCCTCTTCTACTTTCCTCGTGTGTCTCGTGGTGGCGCCACCTTCGCGGTGCTCCACCGCAGCGCCGCCAAGGAGTTCTCTCGGACTGCCAGTGGCACGGGTTTCGACCATCCTCGGCACCGTCACGTCTTATGACGGCACACAAAACTTCAGTTTTATTCCTATCACGATGAAATTCTGCATATTTGACCCTTCACGCCTACTCAAAGACCTTGAAAAAATAACTTGACTCCCTAAAAGCGCTGCTGTCGCGGGATAATTTGAACCTTCGCCCGGCCGCCATGCTAGCGACAAGCGTCAGATAAATACGAGTGTTGTTAAATAGTTACTGCGGCATATATACACAATTGATAGTAACGTCTGTATTGTTTGACTATTGCAGTGTACATGAAGCACGATGGCGAAGAGCTGCTCAGCGTTTAAATGCATAAATCAATTTAAGAAAGGAATTGAAAGATCGAATACTGGCTTCCCATTTATATTTCCCAGGAATACAAGCAGCCCTCTTAATTGTATTCAGAGATAGTTACTCTTGCTTAACGGACTGTTAGACGATACAATATAGGATTGAATGAAACAAATAACAGGCTTTTACAATACTACTAGCACTTAAAAAGGAGCTACTTTAGGCAGTACTGGTGGACAGGAAGTTCAAATAGTTTCATTTTATGATTGTGTAAAATAACTACTGGGGTCACGAAATTAGTTGCCCCAATGCAGTTCGAAATTTTGTTTATGAAATTGTATTTAAAGGTAATCTTCTTTACATATAGGTATAACAACTGAAAGGGGTTTGCAGAACCGTGTATAGTTCCATATATGACCCATTGTTGTTGTTGTTGTTATGGTCTTCAGTCCGGAGACTGGTTTGATGCAGCTCTCCACCCTACTCTATCCTGAGCAAGCCTTTTCATCTCCTCATAAGAACGGCAACCCACATCCACTTGAATCTGCTTACTATACGCGTCTCTTGGTCTCCCTCTGCGATTTTTACCCCACACACTTCCCTCCAATGCTAAATTTACGATTCCCCGATGTCTAAGAATGTGTCCTACCAAGCGATCCCTTCTTTTTGTCAGGGTATGCCAAAAATTCCTTTTCTCACCAATTCTGTTCAGTACTTCTTCATTGGTTATGCGATCTACCCACCTAATCTTCAGCATTCTTCTGTAACACCACATTTCAAAAGCCTCTATTCTCTTCCTGTCCGCACTGCTTATCATCCATGTTTCACTCCCGTACAACGCAACACTCCAAACAAATGCCTTCAGAAAGGACTTCCTTACACTTAAATTAATATTCGATGTTAGCAAATTTCTCTTTTTCAAAAATGCTTTCCTTCCCATTGCCATTCTGCATTTTATATCCTCTGTACTGCGACCATCACATGTTATTTTACTACCCAAGTAACAAAACTCATCTACCACCTTCATTGTTTCGTTGCCTAATCTAATTCCTTCAGCCTCGCCTGATTTTCTAAGACCGCATTCCATTATTTTTGTTTTGCTCTTGTTAATGTTCATTTTATACGTTCTCTTCAACACACTGTCCATTCCATTCAACTGCTCTTCCAGGTCCTTTCCTGTCTCTGCCAGAATTACAATGTCATCAGCAAAACGCAATGTTTTTATTTCTTCCCCCTGAACTTTAATCCCTATTCCAAATTTTTCCTTGCTTTCCTTCACCGCCTGCTCGATGTACAAATTGAATAACATCGGAGAAAGGCTACAACCCTGTCTTACTCCCTTCCCAACCACTGCTTCCCTTTCATGCCCTTCGAGTCTAATAACTGCGGTCTGGCTTTTGTACAAGTTATAAATAACTCTCCTTTCCCTATATTTTACCCCTGCTGACTTCAGAATTTGAAAGAGTGTATTCCAGTCAACATTGTCAAATGCTTTCTCCAAATCTACAAAAGCTAAAAATGTAGGTTTGCCTTTCCTTAATCTATCCTCTAAGATAAGACGTAAAGTGAGTATTGCCTCCCGGGTTCCTATGTTCCTCCTGAATCCAAACTGATCTTCCCCGAGGTCAGCTTCTACCAGCTTTTCCATTCTCCTGTAGATAATTCGTGTTAAAATTTTGCAACCATGACTTATCAAACTGATGGTTCTGTAATTTTCACACCTGTCTGCGCCTGATTTCTTTGGAATGGGGATTATTACATTTTTCTTAAAGTCTGAGGGCACTTCGCCTGTCTCATACATCCTACACACCAGTTCAAATAGTTTTGTCATGGCTGGCTCTCCCAGAGACTTTAGTAGCTCTGAGGGTATGTCATCTACTCCTGGGGCCTTGTTCTGACCTAGGTCTTTCAGGGCTCTGTCAAATTCATCTCTCAGTATATTATCTCCTATTTCATCTTTGTCTACTTCCTCTTCCCTTCCTACAACATCGTCTCTAAGTTCATTTCCTTTGTAGAGCTGCTCTATGTACTCTTTCCACCTTTCAGCTTTCCCTTCTTTGCTGAGAACTGGTTTCCCATCTGAGTTCTTGGTATTCGTAGAGTTGCTTTTCTTGTCCCCAAATGTCTCTTTTATTTTCCTGTAGGCGGTATCTACTTTTCCCCTTCTTATACATTCTTCTACAGATTTGCATTTGGCTTCTAGCCACTCCTGCTTAGCCATTTTGCACTTCCTGTCAATCTCATTTTTTAGTCGTCTGTACTCCATTTTGCCTGTTTCATTTGCTGCATTTTTATATTTTCTCCTTTCATCAATTAAATTTAGTATTTCCTGTGATACCCAAGGATTTTTTGTTGGTCTTGCCTTCCTACCTATTTTGTCCTCTGCTGCCTTCACTATTTCATCTCTCAATGCTACCCATTCCTCTTCTACTGTTTTATTTCCCCCTGTTTCTGTCAATTGTTGCCTAACGCTCCCTCTGAAATTCTCCAGAACTTCACTGTCCTTCAATTTATCTAAGTCCCATCTCCTTATTTTCCTACCTTTCTGCAGTTTTTTCAGTTTCAGCCTACAGTTCATGACTAACAAGTTATGGTCAGAGTCTATATCTGCCCCTGGGTACGTCCTACAGTTTAAAACCTGGTTCCGGTACCTATGTCTTACCATTATAAAATCTATCTGATACCTTCCGGTGTCTCCTGGTCTCTTCCATGTATACAACCTTCTTTTGTGATTCTTAAACCAGGTGTTTGTTACTATTAAATCATGTTCCGTGCAAAATTCTACCAGGCGACTCCCTCTTTCATTCCTCCTGCCCAGTCCATATTCACCTACTATTTTTCCTTCTCTTCCATTTCCTACTACCGAATTCCAGTCTCCCATCACAATTAAGTTTTCCTCTCCCTTAACTGTCTGAATTATTTCCTTTAGCTCCTCATATATTTCTTCAATCTCCTCATCATCGGCAGAGCTAGTTGGCATATAAACCTGTACTACTGTTGTCGGTGTTGGCTTCGTATCTATCTTTACAATGACAATGCGATCACTGTGCTGCTCATAGTAGTTTACCCGCATTCCTATTTTCTTATTCATTATCAGTCCTACTCCTGTGATACCCCCAACTGATTTTGTATTTATAATCCTGTACTCACCTGACCAGAAATCCTGTTCATCCTGCCACCGAACTTCACTAATCCCCACTATATCTAACTTCAACCTATCCATTTCCCGTTTTAAATTTTCTAATTTTCCTACTCGATTAAGGGATCTAACATTCCACGCTCCGACCCGTAGAATGCCAGTATTGTCTTTTCTGATGACAACATCCTCCTGAGTAGTCCCCGCCCGGAGATCCGAATGGGGGACTATTTTACCTCCGGAATATTTTACTCGAGAGGATGCCATCATCATATTTCCATACAGTAGAGCTGCATGTCCTCGGGAAAAGTAACGGCTGTAGTTTCCCCTTGCTTTCAGCCGTTCGCAGTAACTGTGTGGCAAAGCCACATTAGCTGATGCTACAAGGCCAGCTCAGTCAATCATCCAGACTGTTGCCCTTGTAACTACTGAAAAGGCTGCTGCCCCTCTTCAGGAACCACACGTTTGTCTGGCCTCTCCACAGATACCCCTCCGCTGTGGTTGCACCTACGGTACGGCTATCTGCATCGTTGAGGCACGCAAGCCACCCCACCTCGGCAATGTCTGTGGTTCATGGGGGTGGATATGACCCATAGCCACACTCTATTTTTCAGTTAAGTATCTGATGGCATATTTCACTTTCACAATCGCTTTTTAACATTACTTATAAATTTAATATATTCCCCCTCCCCCCACATACTACATTAAGTCACCCTCTGTGGTACAACTACATTAAAATTAGCTCAGTTTCCTAGTTTTGCAGCCCTACTCCCATTTCTTTATGTAACCCTACTCTGTTCTACTTTACTACACATGTAGTAATGTAGTATACCACCACTAACCCCCCCCCCGACCCTTACATCTCACTCCCACCCCTGGCCTTACATACTAATGTCTATGCGTGGTTCCTCAAACTTTTCATGGTTACTTCCTCTTTGTGCAGGTTCCTTACCTCTAATCCCCCCCCCCCCCTCTTCCCCATCACCACCTCACTCAGTCATCAACTACTTTCTACCACTCTAACCCCCTCCCACCCCATAAATATTTGGATACATATGCCAGATGTAACTTTTGGTAACTATTCCCTCCTCTCCCCCTTCCCCCCACCTCATATTAAAGATAGGTTATTTTATGCCTCCACCTTGTTAAACTGCACTATGCAATAGTCACTACCATTTTAATAGTGACTTTTTTATTTTTATTTTTTTAAACCAGCCACCACTTACTCTTATTGTATCTTAAAGCACCATGATCTGTTCTACATGATCATCCTCTTTGGTATACTCCTAACAAGTTGACTGTTTAACTCTCTTCAGTCGTCTGACTAGATGTACCAATTGCAACACTAGGTTAATATTACTGTAACCATTCACATTTCTTTGCACATTAGTTCACGCATCTTAAAACTTATAACCCACATCCTTAACGTATTTGTTGTATGATAATCACTTCATCAATCTATCCCCATTAAATTTTGAATCCATAGACACAATGACAAATTCTTTATATTGACAGATGCCCTGACAGTAACATTCTAAGCATCCTACGACTGTATCAGCTGGTAGTTCTGAAATATTCCGCCTATGGAATTTTAATTTGCTAAGCCACTGATTTGTCAGTCACCTGCTCCTCTCTTTATGATTTTCTTCAACTACTTTGAGTATTACTGTTTTCCCATAGCTTTTTTCTCCCTTCTTTTACTATAAGCCTCATCCATTGACACTTTTGTAGCAGCTGATTGTTATTAATTCCATAATCTTTGCAGTTAGCGTTGATTCCACCACTAGCGCGTATATTTATTAAGCAACAGTACAAAAATGTAAGTGTTAATTTTATCCCATTATATGATCTTATCTTTATTACAATCTATTTGGTTCGAAACTGCTTCAAATTTCTGTAATCGACTTTTATAAGTTCTATAGCCTTATTGTATACCAATGCACTTGTTTGTCTGTATAGAGACCAGAAGAAGGGCACTCAAGCGCCCGAAACCGGTCATTAAAGATGAAAGACAAAAAAACAATAACCACAAGCAACTGGTTGCTGCATTTCATTAATTTATAATCTGAACAGTTGCTGAATGGATAAAATACTTCAGCTATGAAATATCTAAATATTGTAGAATACAACACTAAAGCAAAAACGTAATGTATGAATTTCTTTCGAAGTCAATGTTTCTACAAAAGTTTCACAATCGTTGAATATTCTGAGAAAGTGCCAAAAAATCGAGTCTGACGATAAATTCCATTCATATCCTGCACTTAGGACGCTAAAAAACTACACGTTATAGTTCGGTTTTGTTAGGAAGAGGAAATGCTGTCGGCGAATTTCTACACAGTATGTGTAATAAATTTACACACAACCGATAGTTTCTGTATATTCAAGGTGTCTGAAGCTGTTTTTTAGTTATATATTTCAATTAGACATAGCTTTCGCAACTTAAATGAATACTCTCTCTAATCAAAAGAAACTTAGCCACATTTAAAGTTCGCGCGAAAGTTTGTCACCACAATGCCCGCTGAGGCGCTCTTCAATTTGTCTGCTGTTAGTAGTCGGCAGCTTACGCGATTGTGGAACTTGCGCCTACTACGAGTCTTTAGAATAAGAGGCATATTACAATAATAATCAATCTTATCATTTAATTAGTTTAAATTTCACCAATTTTAAAAGCCCTATATGTAAAAATGTCTTCGTCCTTAAAACACTCAAATCCTTCTACGGTATTCATAGATCCAACACGAACGATTGCTACAGTTAGCCACCAAATACCTGTTAAGTATTGATGGTGTATGGTGGAGGGTAATTTACTTCTGTACAAAAAAAAAAAAAGTTCAAATGTTTGTATAGCTTATGGGACTTAACTACAGGGTCATCAGTCCCTAAACTTACAAACTACTTATGAACTAGCTAACACTAAGGACGGCAAAAATATCCATGCCCGACGGGGGATTCGAACCCCCGACCATAGTGGTCGTGCAGAACGTGATTGACGCGCCTCTGTCCCCTCGGCCACCGCGGCCTGCACTTCTGTACCGATCTACTGTTTTATTCAGATCTTGAAGAACGATAGCACACTTGTGAATTAAAACAAAAGGAACATCATTATATTCGCAGTGTACTGTACAGAGTATGGCACAAGGTACCTTTCAACAAACTCTGACACCGTTATACCAATTACCTTAAAGTTGGTTCACGTATGTATA
The DNA here is from genome assembly GCA_026315105.1 of Locusta migratoria. Lineage (NCBI taxonomy): Eukaryota > Metazoa > Arthropoda > Insecta > Orthoptera > Acrididae > Locusta > Locusta migratoria. The sequence goes on from CM048748.1 coordinate 40,404,338, forward strand.
TTTTTATGGAGAAGGTTTTTATAATTCGTAAGCCACCGTGTGGTAGATTGCAAGCTTTATCTTGAAATATACTTTTTATCATTGATCAGCTCGATAGGTGACAGTTATATGAGCTTTTTCATTGATAGGAAAGGATGAGGTGAGCAAAGAAAAATAGAGAGAGGTGAAATAGAGAGGGGAAAGGAATAGATGGGACAGAGAAAGGGAGAGAGAGGAGGAAATTTCGGATCTACTAAGGAGAGTGTGCAATAAATAACTAGCCGGGAAACGCCACGTTTTCAGCTAGTCTTCATTTATCGAGTGTTCGTGTGTTTCATTGTGTGTTAGTATTGCATAGACGTCTACTGTTTTGTACCGATCTTCATGGAATTTAAAACACTAGGCGTTTGAAACAAGGGGAGAGTCACTGCCTACATAAAATTTCGTATGATGAATGGAGCAGGGTACTTTACCTAAGGACTTCTCACTTTAGATGCAGCAAACAACAGAGGAAAATGTAAGAGTGCATGTTTACGCGGCGATATCCATTAATAAAATCTTCTCGAGTTCCAAGCCGCGTCATGTGATTTTCTACCCACGAGCTTTCGGCAGAGATCTCCTCTGGCATTGTCAAGTGGATGAATGCTATATCGAGGCCGCTGCCGTGCGTATATAGTCGATAGCGTCCCTAGTGACGTCACTGGTGACCAGTTGGTTGATCATATATGGAAATGTTTTGGTGGAGTGTACGCCGCGTCCGCTGCAACTCCGCAATTACAGGTTCCATGCCGTACTAAGCTGCAAGCCGCCGTCCTTATTGAGGGTGTTTTCAGAAATTCTTATCTCTATAGCCTCGTTTGTTATGCAGTCCCGTAAGCTGTTCGTCCGTTTAATAATTGATGACTGGTCGAAAGCAATTCGGTGTTCGTTTTCCAAAGCATTTTTCACCACAACTGACTTTTCAATATAGTTTAATCGTAAACACCTTTCATGTTCTATGCGTCGCTGTTCAAAAGTTAGAATAGTCTGGCCGACATGAAACTGCTCACACCCAAGCGGAATTTTATAAACGCCTGGTATTGTCAGACCTACATCATCTTTTATACATGATTAATTTGTTGCCGGTTCTTTGATGGGGGCCTGAAGATTGTGTCGATTTTATCTCTTTTCAGGAGCCGGCTAAATTTCCCTGTTATGGAGCCACAAAAAGATAAATAAACGGTATTCTTGACGTCTTCTTCAGATATCTTCTGATTACGTGCCTTCGTTGAAAATGACTGAGGTATTTGCCTCTTGCTGTAGCCGTTATTTATTTATTTTTTTTTTTTTTTTGGGACTTAACTACGGGGTCATCAGTCCCTAAACTTACAAACTACTTATGAACTACTTACAACTAAGGACGGCACAAATATCCATGCCCGAGGGGAGATTCGAACCCCCGACCGTAGTGGCCGTGCAGACCGTGACTGGAGCGCCTCAGTCTCCTCGGCCACCGCGGCCGGCTAGCCGTTATTGTTGAAAACTTTACGTACGTGGTGAAGTTCTTTTGACAGGTTTTCAGCATCTGAGACAGTTTCGGGTGTATGTACCAATGTCTTCTGTGCTGGGTGAAGGTAGCAGGTGGTTATATTTTCTACATCGGGCTTCATGGACAGAAGAAAGCTAGAAGAGTTCCTGTAGCACATCGACAGTATACACGGCAACATGAAATTCACCATGAAAGTAGAGAAGGACGGTTCCTTGCCACTCCTGGACGTTCTTGTCCGTGGTAAACCCAATGGAACTCTTGGTCACAGCGTTTACCGCAACCCCATCCACTCGGAACGGTATTTGCCCGTCCCCAGCCACCGTCACCCACCACAGGAACAGTCTGTCGAAACCTCGTGGCCAGAAAACCACTTGGCGCAGCATGTAACCCAAGAAGATTTTATAAACAGAAGAAAGTTCACCATATAAAACTGTGTGGTGCAAGGCGGAAGTAGTTTACCGACGAACTACGACAAAATTACGGTTCATTCCGATCTTGATGAAATTTTGCAGTGCCAGGTAAGTTTTCATACCGTGTATGATGGAGGATACATTTCAATAACCTTAGTAACCACATATCACCATGAATATTAAAAGATTTCTATTAGAAATTAGTGAAGAAATCTGCAAAACACCTTGTTTTACTTATATTACCCAGACATGTTTCGGCGCTTACAGTGTCATCTTCTGCGCGCTTTGCCATTTATTTTCTGAAATTGTCGGGTTGGTCACTGTGCCCTCGGTGGTGGAGTGGTCAACTCATCTGCCTAGTAAGCAGGAGATCCCGGGTTCGAATTCCGGCAGGGCACAAATTTTCATTCACCGCACATTGGTATTACATCTAAACCTAGTACAGTGAAGCCATAAGCGATAGCAAATTGCGATTTATTGCATTGTTTTACATGTCGCTGTTAACAGGATAAATGGTTTAATTTGAGAATTTTGATGAATATATTAGCCCTATGTTTGCTTACATTACCTACTTCATGTTATCAGCAAGATTTGTAAGCAGCCCTTATTGAGAAATGATGAGTTTTGCAGCTTGTCATATGCAACAACAAAACTTTTTTTTATGTACAAACTAATTGATTTATTATACTTTCGTCTGGATATTATGGTAAAATGTAGTCTTAAGTGTCGGTTTAGCAGCTTACTTTCTTTAGTGCTGTGGTGTTCTTCTTTCTTGTTTGTGGCGTGTAATTATGTTTGCTGATGTATTTTCTGTTCCTTACAGTTTTTGTTAGAAACTACAACTGTTTGCAGCTCCACTTGTTTTTATATGAAGGCTGTAATAATCCTATTCAGAATTTTATGTGGCGTATCTGTGAAGTGTCGCGCGATTTTGGGTCGGTTTTGACAATGACGATGTTTTATATATGTAGTGTGTGTTAGTGCGTGTTTTTGTTGTGGCTGTGTGTGTGTGTGTGTGTGTGTGTGTGTGAAGGAGAGAGAGACAGAGAGAGATAGAGATAGATAGAGAGAGACAGAGAGAGAGAGAGAGTTTCACCGTCGTAAGATGATCAGAGTTAGCTGCCATGAGCGGCCGGGCGCTGAAAGATGCCTTGCATTGTTGTACCCCGTCGAAGGTTGGAGTAGTCCCTAGAGCACGACTGTGTGTATATTGTCCTTGGGTTTAAGCAGGTTGTATGCCTAGAGATTAATAACCGCAGTTGTAAAGTGCCAAATATTAACAAACGTTTGAACATAGTGATCAGAATTACGCAAGTTTTCACACATGTAGAAGGCAATGGACGAGGTGGAGAAGGAGTTCGACAGAGACCCTATTTACAGAAAAGGTTCATGGTGGGCAGAGAGAGAGGGGGGGTGTAGAAGGGCATTCGAGGATTTGAACAGGGAAAGAAGATGAAAAGCGAAAGTTGGGAGGAGGAGCTGGACTGCAACGTTGAAATATTTATACACTAATTGGACCAAACTATTGTGGCATCGGTCCCTAGACTTACAAATGAAAAGAACGTATGGAATTTTTGGCTGGGAGATCGTGCGTGGGTTGTTCGGCCTCCTGGTGCAAGCCTTTTTACTTGATGCCACTTGGGCGACTTGCATGTCGTATCCCAGTCAACGAAGACCACAAAATTGCTATTCGGGGAAAAAATTCGTGTAGTCCCAAATTTTTGGACAGTGGTAGCATCCTGACCTGTAGGATGTGAGTGTTGGGTAGGGGTGCGTTTAAAGGTCACGTGTTAAGGGTTTTTCTTACGTAACTCGAAATCCATGGACTCTAATGTGAATATTTCCCAGTACAAATTAACGTAAGTTAAATTTCCTTTAGAAAAGGTCGTATTCATTTTTTCCCTAGGACCAATAGTTTTCTCATTACAAGGGGTGAAGAAAATGGCAATTTATGAAAACAATGTTTTAATAGTATAAAATTAATGTTCATTGTTAAATGAAGTGGATTAAGACCAAATATTAAAAACCAATACCTCATTTAAGTACAGTAGAACAGTACTGAGGGATAAATTTTGTTGTGTGGTTGTGCCAGGTGGAAGCGGGAGAGGGCGGGTTTGGTGGCGCTGGAAGATGAGGGAAAGCATGACGGAGAAATGATGTCATACACTTCCCTTATTTGTTTTAGAATGTTTCCAAATATGTACGTTCATGGGCCCCAGCCGTACATTGATACCGGTGAAAGTCGTTTTCCAATAGCTGTTACTGTTCCAGAGATATTTTGGGTGGACAAGATAGCTGGGACACCCTATATATATACAGGTTGTTTCACTAAGTGTGTTTGCCTCTGTAACATATAAAATAATAGGTGACGGGAAAGTTTAATGCGGTAGGTCAGCACAAGAAATGTTACACTTTGTGCGGTGCTATGAACATAGTTTATTGTATCATTTTCCAAAGAGTTACAGCACAAAGATATAATTTTTTAAATGGAACAATAGTTTCTTCTATCGTTCATTGAATTCGTTAAAACCAGTTGCGTCCAAATCAATTTAAAATACATTCCTATCATTGTTAGTTTGGGAGCTACAACCCTTCAAAGTTTAGGGGGCGGTGGGTATGGCAGCGTAGCTAAGTGGCTGGTGGTCACGAGATAGTGGGCCGTACCCTAGGGGATAGCCACTCGGCCAGTCAGCTACGCTGTCGCAGCCTACGCCCCCGGAATTTTGAAGAGTTGTAGCTCCCAAACTAAAAGTGAAAGGAATGTAGTTTAAATTGATTTGGACACAGCTGGTTTAAGCGAATCCAATAGAAAAACTATTGTTCCATTTTAAAAATTATATCTTTATGGTGTAACTATTTGGAAAATGACATAATAAACTATGTTCATAGCTCTGCAGAAAGTGTAACATTTCTTGTGCTGACCTACCGCATTAAAATTTCCCGTCACCTATTATTTTATAAGTTACAGAGGCAAACACAGCGAAACACCCTGTATATATACCGAGGGAAGACTCGAACCTCCGGCTGGAGCAGCCGCCCAGCGTGATGGGCAAACAGACAGGTGGTGGATAGAGAAAGCAAAGTCCTCTGGTGACGTAGCTTTGTCAGCTAGTAAAGGATCAATTCAGCAGCTTATGACAAATATGAATGTAGTATTTAGAAATCAGAGGCTTCTTCCAACCCCTGCAAGAAAGTTACCGTAGTAGATCACACGTTGTTAGGGGGCGTGGGGACCAGCAGGGTGGCGCTGAGTGCCCGGTGGGAGCTCGGGTCCTGCTGGGAGGCGGCAGGCAGGCCTGCATAAAAACATGAGCGCGGCGCGACAAGCCGCCTGTTTACGCAGCCTGCGACCTCGGCGCCGCAGAGGCCGCCACTCAGCGCGTCCGCACTCCAGGGTCCGCACCGCCAAGAGCGGCCGATGGGCCCTGCGGAGGCCCGCATCCACAGCAGTGTCCATAATCCAACAGATCGCGGCTGCGTCTCGACACCTTGTTGCAAATGGATTGTTGAAGAGTTTGGAAGGAGGGAGCTTAGTGTTTAACGTCCCGTCGACATCTTGTCCATTAGAGACGGAGCTAATGCTCGGAGTTTTGGGTGAGGATGGGGAAGGAAATAGTGCTTGCCCTTTGCAAGGAACCATACCGGCCTTTGCCTGGAGTGATTAAGGGAAATCACTGAACAGATTGTTCGTTTCATGTACCGATTCGGATTGTAAGTTTGACTCTCTTAGGTCAAAATATAATAATGGAAAGTCCAGGTTGGAATAAATAATATAGTGAGGACAGTTACAACTCACCGCAAAGACGTGGCGACGAGATGCGACAGGCACATACAAAAGACACACACATACAACACATTCAGCTATCGGCCATGGCCTTCCTCAGAAATAGAGCACTCACGCAATCACACAGGCACACAACACAGTCATACAACCATCACCTCCGACTGCCACACTTCGAATTCGAAGTGTGGCAGTCGGAGGTGATGGTTGTATGACTGTGTTGTGTGCCTGTGTGATTGCGTGAGTGCTCTATTTCTGAGGAAGGCCATGGCCGATAGCTGAATGTGTTGTATGTGTGTGTCTTTTGTATGTGCCTGTCGCATCTCGTCGCCACGTCTTTGCGGTGAGTTGTAACTGTCCTCACTATATTATTTATTACTCTCTTAGGTCATGTCGAATTGTAGCACTAGCATCTCCAGTTTCGTTCCGTACCTGGTCCAGTATTCTATCTACACTGTAATCGGAGTCTAGCAAAGGGGGTGAGCAAGTGAGCTGCCCACGTGGCTTCCCGCTGACGTTGCGGCCATGAATGTCAGTCCTGCGGACACGATGCGCGCGCAGCTCGTATTCTCTTCCTCGCGGGCACGACTGTAGCTTGCCTAAAACACACGGACGACAGCAGACGTTTGAGATTTTAGTCACGTTCAAGTGCATTCTATTATATTATGGCTTTCCAGTAAACACTAACGAAGCAAAAGTCCCTGGCAGATTAAACTTGTGTGCCGAAACCGGGACTCGAACCTGGGACCTTTGCCTTTCGCGGGCAAGCGCACTACCGACTGTGCTATCCCGACACGACTCACGATCCCGCCTCACAACTCTACTTCCACAAATACCTCGCCTCCTACTTTTCAAACTTCACTGAAGCTCTCCTGTGAACGTTACAAGACTAGCACTCCTGGAAGGAAGGATAGTAGGAGGCGAGGTACTGGCGGAAGTAGAATTGTGAGGCGGGATCTTGAGTCGTGTCGGGACAGCTCAGTCGGTAGAGCGCTTGCCCGCGAATGGCAAAGGTCCCAGTTTCGAGTCCCGGTTCTCGCACATAATTTTAATCTGCCAAGAAGTTTCATATCAGCGCGCACTTCGCTGCAGAGTGAAAGTTTCATTCTGGCTAACAAAGCAATCTTTCTTAAGGGGATACGGAATCACCCAACCCCGCAACGTTGAAATATGCCCACTATAGGTTACATTTTCCCACTAACTATTGGAGATAGAGAGATAACATTTTTACTTTACGTGCATTGACATTTTATAGCAATACTTAATCAACATTTTTAGTCAAAGTTTTTTCTTATAGAGATATTTCACCACAAGTTTTGTGTAAATCAGGTAATTAAAAACATATTGTTTCCGTATATATGAGAAATCCATGAGACTAGGTCATAAAAATTTTAGACTTCTATGTTCTCCAGTACGTGAGATAATGGTCCCAGAAGAAGCGAAAAGTAAACTTACGGCAAACGGAGAAGGAAGATTAAAACATTCCTGATCCATAGTTAATACCCATTCAAAGTCTTTATAATCATATTCAAGTATTCTTTTGGCACTCCTTTCCACCTGTCTTGCTTTTTTTTTATTCACGTCTTGATTATATTGTCAGGATGCCTTAGTCTGTGCTGATCTAAACTCAACATAGCACATAGAGTTCGGGAACCAACACACAATCCCAATTTTTCAAGGACCTGGCATTCCCAGGATTGAAGGTTACCACAACATCATACACACCAAAATGTAGTGTATTTATTCTGACAAAACACTGTTTTTGGAAGACGATGCCATTTAACACTATTCGACGTCTCGTTGGGGTTCCGCGTTTTTCCGTGAAGACATTTTATGAGAAGACTTCTGTCAGCCTTATCTCTGAAAGTGGGCTTTATTTCTTTCATGATGGCTAATGGTAGACTGTGATGGTGAATGTACTTCTCTCTACGTGTTAATGCTCTGCTGTATTTACACCAGCTCGTTTCACCTTCGGGGCACAAACCATGCTCTGGATGCTCATCAGTCGATGCGGTGTGGAAATACAAAACCCATTTCCTCACTTCTTCAAGATTGCCTGATCGCAAGGCCATAGGTATTCTAAAAATGGTATATCATGGAATCAGTCAATCTTCCTTTGTCATCCAAGGTTTTCACATTATCTTTCTTTACCTGTAATATAGTACACAATTTACAAACAAGCACAACTCACAAAGTCAGAGAGTAACTTGATGAAACCAGAGAGAAACATTTTCGGACAAATAGTGTATTAATGATTCGCTGGAAATCGGCTTATTTGAATTCATGTCACATAAATATACTGCCAAAAAGTTGATGGTCAGCCATTAGAGGCGTGTATAACTAAAGCTCAATACCAGATCTCACAGATCTATTAAAATAAAATTGTTATGACTGTAGTAGAGCTATGTATGACAAGCCATTTGGACGAGGAAACTTGGCGGAATATAATAAGCCAATGAAACGAAAATCGATTTTTAACCCAAAATCCGATTCTGTACCCCATTCACTTTCGCACTGATTTCGAGAATGTGATATTAAAATGATGGTTTGTTTTCGGAAAAGGAACGGCAAGTTTCTTGCTGTGATCAGTGTATTTTCTCTATAGGCGTTCACTATTTATTTTAGTGCACCATCAGTCGATTTTAAACCTGGTATTGCATTTTTGCTACTTGATGTACCCTATCCAGATAACGAACAGTTCACTTTGTTTCAGTGTAAATGATAAAGACTGCTCACGTTTAACAATCTCGCGATTTTCTTGGTGATTGCCCAGCTGGTCACTAATTGAATTAACACAGCTTCGATGCGGTATGCGTATTTCTCCTTCATTTTATCACTCACTGTTGCAATGTTACTATTTCATACGCTTTAAGGTGTATCTCGTTTAGAAACTCGTTGATTTAACTTATGTGTTGCCAACTTAAATGAGTATGTGTATCAGGCGTCTGTGTTTTGTGTCTGTATGAAATATATGGCTTGTTTTTATATGTATGTGTGTGTTTGTGTGTGTGTGTGTGTGTGCGCGCGTGCGCGTGTGTGTGTGTGTGTGTGTGTGTAATCTGAGATAGTTGTAGAGAGTGTTGTGTTTTGACGATTTTAATATTGATTTCGACGTTTTGTAGAGGGGGTAATTGGAAAGTGAAGGAAGTGGGCCTCGTCCAATGTTAGTTATTAATTATTAGATGATACATGCTTTTGACATGTGGTGCTACAGAGGAATGATGAAGATTAGATAGGTAGATCACGTAACTAACGAGGAGGTTCTCAACAGAATTGGGGAGAAAAGATGTTTTTGGCATATTCTGACTAAAAAACGAGCTAGTTTGGTGGGACACATTCTGAGACATCAAGGAATCGTCAGCTTTGCAAAAAGAGTGTAAGGCCTGCTGATCATTCATCTTTACGCTACATTTTCTGTGCGTACAATAAAATCGTCTACAAAAAAAAAAAAAAAAAAAAAAAAAAAAAAAAAAAAAAAAAAAAAAAAAAAAAAAAAAAAGCACTCATCCAACTTACAGCATGTCTAAAAGGTTATTTATATACATTTTAAAAAATACAATGGTCCTATAACGCACCATGGAGGCACGCCAGAAATTACTTTGATTTCAAATTTCTCTCCGTTTTAGAATAACAGAAAGTGTTCTGCTTGCCTGCAGAGGAGTTAAATTTTAGGTTCTTCATATTCTGTATACACGTTTCGTAATGCTACTTCAGATATTGCAGTCCAACATGTCTGTAAATTATTAAAATGATCTTGTTTGAGTCCACGAGCATTATTATCAGTAAGAGTAAAACCATCTAGATCACTAAAGGTTACAGTATTTCTTATGTCATTTCTGTTATCATGTACCCTGTGTAGAAATTGGAAGCCTGTTTGAGGTTATTGTTCAGCTGAAGAAGAAACAATAATTGATCAACAAATTATTTGTTAATTTTGAAATAAATTGTTTATTATTGTTTTAATTCTTTAAAATTCTTGTGTGTAATAAGAATATATTAATGACTATATCATCGATATCAATTGTAAAATTTGATAGTTTATATTAGTTGTCTACTTTCAAAACCAAATAAGAGACTTCTTCATGCTAACAGAAAAACTACATATTCAAACAAATATTGCACTTACAAAACCCATATTTTTTATTTAAGATGGTAGGAGACGGGTACATTATAAACAAAAATGTCATGTTCGAACAACTATTAGGTTTTGAGAAAAAATATTTAATTTTGGATTTAATTGGTTTTGAAACCTAAGTAAGTGATCTATCCTGTTTTGCAACCAAATTTTTTGATTCACCTGGTTTTGAAACCAGCATTTGTGACTTAGTGGTTTTCTAAACTAAGTAAAGTTGGAATAGAAAGAAATTTTTACTGTATGCTTGGAGAGTATTATAATGTGTTTTAGTATACCAGTAACAGTTACTCATCTACATTTCAAATTATCATAAAGGAAAAATAGAAAAATACATAGATATTTTTACAGATTTTATATTATTCAAATGTAGGACAAAATTAAACAAAAATTACGTTTTGAAAACCAAAGACGTCAAACATAACACTGACAGACACCAACAGCTGATAATAACTAAGCCGGCAGCAGCAGCTTGCGACACTATCGCTAATGCAGAGGATGGAACCTCCCAACAGCGATCTATCTGGTTTTGATGCAAACTTTTGTGACTTATCTGATTTTAAACAAATCCCAACTTTCTTCATGTGATATAAATTATATCTGTAGTTTTTTAGCTTATAACATTGCTGTTTCTGGACCTGTATTTTAACAATCAGAATATAACATATACATAAAACTGAGAAAAAATATCTATCTGGTTTTGAAACAAGTACACTCATACATTGATATATCTAAAATTTTGAGCATGCCAATGTAGTTCGGTGCCTTCAACCACAAATTAATTTTCCATAACTGTCAGCGTTCAGCGAACGTTGATAATTGAAAGTCAATGATGCACATAAGTGAGTTGCGTACAATCTGTATGATTCAGATTAGCATTGCCTGTGGTTGAATCTGGACCAAGTATGTTCACAAAGTACCGAAATACAATATTTTTCATGTTTGCGATGACAAGAAAAAAGGTGAAACGTGTCCATAAAAATTTATTTTGTAAGAAAATGTCCAATATTGTACCTCCTGTTTTGTATCGAGTAACTTGCTTGCAAGAAAATGTATAATATCGCTTCTACTGTATGTATCGATATGTGTCCTTTATGAAGTTTCATCTTTGGCAAAGATCATGTATTGCATAGCATTGTAGCTCGCACTGAGAGAGAGTGGGACTAGTGGTTCAGCTCGCTTAGAGAGCGGTTGGGTTGTGTGTATTGCTCCGATGTAGAGGAGAGGCTGCTTTGCCAGCAAGTCAGAAGTTGTATTATGTAGGTAATGTAATGCTGATTATTAATAATAAGTAACTTAAACCTTCTTTCATCTCTAATTTACGTAGTTAGAAAATTAACCTACTTCCTTCATTTGATAATCAATTATTGGTGGATCTAAAGTGCAGTATTGATGTGAATAATAGTGTTGAACGTATTTCATTATTGGTGCCATAGTAAATGATAGTTAATTGACTATGATACTAAATTGATACTAAATTTCAATAATTAGAAACTGATCTGCATAAAATTCTCACAGTCAAGCATTAAGAAAGTGATTTGTGGTTTTTTTATATCTTTCTCGCAGTCAAAATCTTTGAGTATAGTTAGTGTCTGTTTCAAAAGGCTACATGCCACAGTTGTTTTGTTAAAAATATCCGTTGCGCACATAATCAGTTTCATGCACTGTTTCTCACTTAATAGCATATACATCAGTATCAGGGCCATAATTAAACCAAATTGCTGTGTCAAGGAACAATTTGTTGTCTGATCTAACGACAGGTTCAATATCCACACAACACACGTACAGCTTTTATCTGGCGACCCTGCCAGGATAGTTCACAAACAGGATCGTGACGTAGTTAGATACGTAGTCTTATTTCAATTAGTTTGTCTTTTCCACTAACCAACTTATCTTTTGGCTCTTGATTTAATTTTTGTAGCACCATCCTTTGTTATAGCAACAGTAGCATAGTAATTGTTTCTGTAGTTTGTTACTTACCATTCTTGATAGTGTGCAGCATTGTTTATAGTAGATTAATTGAATATACAAATAATTGCATTACTACTGAACAAGTCTCTCTTTTATATTGTCTGATGTTTGTTGTGATGAAAGTTCTAGTATCGCGGAACTCGTGTGATAATTAACGGTTCGCGTAATCTCGATTGTGATTGTATGTTGCATTAGCCCGATTCAGTCTATTGTTCTCTCATAATTACCGTGTGTAATTTTCAAAAATTTTGCAGTAGGTGAAAATAAATATTAGTGGTCACTTTACTGTAGAATTCTGTTAACAATGTCAAAGAATAGGAGAGTCCGCGCTGATGCTAAATCTGCTTCCGAAAATGAGACCTCGAATGATGCAAGGAGAGAAGCTGAATTTTTACAAGAGTCTTCTCACTGCACTGATACAAATACGACAGTAAATACCGTGTCCGAAAATGCGGAACAGATTAGTTCAGGAATAGACAATATGGATAACGATACAGTACAGGATTCGACAATACAGAATTCCAATTCTTGTAACGTGGTTGCGGAAAATAATGCATCGGTTCCGCCTAGCTCTGCTACAAAAAATACATGTGCAACAGCTACGGAAAACGTATTACCAAATGACTTCATGCAGATTTTACTCTCACAGCTCTCTAAGTTAAATGAGAATAGTCAATTACAATCTCAGGAATCTCAGAAATTAGGTGAAAAACTTGAGAAACAATCTCAGAAATTAAATGAAAAACTTGAGAATAGTCAATTACAATCTCAGAAATTAAATGAAAAACTTGAGAATAGTCAATTACAATCTCAGAAATTAAATGAAAAACTCAAGAAACAATCTCAGAAATTAAATGAAAAACTTGAGAAAATAGAACAGACGTGCGATTCGAGGTTTGCGAGTATTCAAAGTAGTTTTAATAGAATAAATGAGGACAACAATCGGTTCAGGGAACAACTGCTCAATACTTTCAAATGTGAATCTCAGCAAATAAGACAAGATATTCGCGACGAGATTAATCCGGTTATGGAAAGCCTTGCGTCACGAGTCGAAAATATAGAAACCACTGAACTCGCTCAGTTGAAGCAACAGAGTAATCTATTTGATGAAAAGTTGCAGAACTTCCAGTCAGTCACGACGGAACAGATCAATAAAATTAATAAACAGGTTGAGGATATTACTGTTAAAATTACCCAAATCAGTGATAACAGTGACAAAAGTTCTGATGTAACGCATCCTACCCCGTTTAATGAAACTAATGAATATCTCGCCCTTGACCGTTTCAAACAAGGTCAAATGACCATTAACCAGCAATACAAGGCTGAGGTCAGGAAATTAGATGATCGCGTGGCGCGAATAGAGAGGAAATTTGACCATACTTGTGGAAATGCATACGAAGACGTAGAAGAAAATTTGAACGAAAATGACAATGATGATTCGACTCAAGTAGGTCGCTTGGTACGTGAACGAAGTGTACCTCATAGTAACAACAATGAAGGCGCGATGCGTAGTTTACGCTCACTTACACCGCACAGGCGAAGTGAAGCGTTTGACTACAAGCATTTCCTGACTGTACGTAAATTCAAGACATTCAAAAACTCTCCGAATGACTTGCACCCTAAAGAGTGGTTGCAGCAATTCGATTATTGTCTTCCCCCGAATTGGCCACTTGAGCACAGATTAGAATTTATATGTGGTTATCTGGAAGGCGAGCCAGCCACCAGAATGAGAGCTATTGCACAAGAGTGCTATAGCGAGAATCAGTTCCGACGCTCATTTCTATCCGCATACTGGTCGGAAGCGGCACAAGACCGCGTTAAAAACAGTATTGCGACGTTCAAAACTTTTGAGCGATCAAATTTCTCGAGCCCGGTGGAATATTTCCAACATTTGGTATACAAAAATCAATTTTTATCGGCACCTTACTGCCCTGCCGAATTAATTAGAATTTGTTTGAACAAATTGCCTCTACACTTGCGTCAAATTGCCATTGCGGCACGATGCAAGAATGATATTGAAACCTTTAGAAACCTCTTACAAGACTTAGAGGAAGAAGACGAGGAAAATTCCTCGCGCAGTCGATATTTTGATAGAAACAGATATGATCGCCGGTCGCAACAAAGCCCGCCTCGTTCTAAACGTTATCCAGAGCACGAGGATCAAACAAAAAGTAATTCTTTTGCTAATGAAACTTACAAACAAAGTCGCGACAATGAGAACAGTGATTGTCAAGATCGTGAGAATAACCGTGGAAGTTTTCGTGGCCGTTACCGTGGTGGTGGCTTTGGTCGCGGAGGACGCCACAATAATTACTATCATAACAGCGATACCTCAAATGATACTAATTGGCGTGAAAGACGCAATACTGATAGTGATCGCGAGACTGAAAATAACAACAATAACACTGAGAAGCGTAGTCGGGAGGGCACACACGATAATTCTCGTGATCGCCTTCCGCGACACGAAAACACGAATCGGGGCCTAAGCAGATCGCGTACCACGGAAAGACAAGAGCAAAACATTGAAATCAGACCTGCCAATCCACGCTATAATTCGTCAAAAAAAGGGCCGCGTCAGGTATGACTAGCGGACTCGACGGCAAATAATTCGGCCGTACAGGATTTATGTGATCCTAACTATACGCTGAAACTTGTTCATTGTGAACGTCCTCACAGAGAGGAAGGTTACGATGAACAACCTCCCGAACAAAACAGAATAGTAGTTTGTGCGGAAGTGCACAATACTGATGCTGGTAGCACCTCAGTAAGTGATAAGGCAAAACCGACACAAATTGTGTCAATACCTAAAGCCGTTACGCCTGAAAGTAATGACAGTAACAAAAATTGTACTATCAAATTTAAAGAAACAAATGAAAAGGCATCGAATAAACATTATACTGCCCAACGGTTAAACGAGATAATTGTCGATCAGCAATATAATGACGACAATTCAGAGTGGGAGACAGAAGCTTCGTCTTCAGACTCTGAGGAAGACACTATATACGAAATAAAATTCTTACAGTATCAACCAACAATTGCATATGACAGACCGGTCATGTACTTTGAAATGCAGGATACGGTACTGCCACACAATAATGCAACTAACAGTAACCTTGGAACAGCAAAAACTGATTTCGAACAATTAGATTTGCAGCACACCCCTGTCGCTGATTGGATAGATAATTACATGTCTTCTAATGACGATGATAGTGAATGCGAAGTTGATGAACAATCAAGATTTGAAAAGCATTTATCTTGTGAAAGCCTCATTAATCTTGGTAACACTTGTCTCAACAAAGAAATTTCTTATGAACCTTCCACCGAACAAGACGTAAAATTTGTACAGTTAGATGACATAAAAGAGGCACTATTAGAAGAGAAGGTAGACTGTCTTGATATTCCAATTCACCCAATTGTATCTGTCAAAATTGGCAAAATCAATCTTTCTGCTGTCTTAGATCCTGGTAGCCCTGTGTCAGTAATTAGTGAAGTGACTTTCAAGAAATATCAGAACTTGCTTAATGGTCCCATTCTGCCTTTGCATTGCACTAAAATTCGTGGCGTCATTTCTAGCAAACCTGTCGAAATTCGACAGCAAACATACTTAGAATTTTTATGTCAAGGTCATCTCTTTTCTGCCAACCTATTGATTGTCCCCCGTTTAACTACACAGATAATATTAGGTGTGGACTTCCTATCCAAGTACAAGGTTATTTTAGATTTCAATACGGCTTGTGCCACTGCTTTTGTTCAGGAAAATGCCATTCAAATTAAATTCGAAGACTGGATTACCAGATATGAAGAAGGTGCCAGTTGTTTAAAATTTTTATCTACTTCTAATGTGACGCAGGATGTCAAACCTGATGATGATATAACAGATAAACATTTCGAGACTGAACAAATTGACTTGATTTCTGATATCATTAAGAACAAATTAGTAGAAGTTGAAGATGCCTCAGAACGTGATAAGGAAGAATTGTTCCTTATCTTGCGGCGTTATTCCCGTGTATTCGCGAACAGTCCTGGTACCATAAAAAATTTTCTCTATGAATTTAAGATCAAAGAACATAATAAATTTTTTGTACCTCCATATCCCATTCCCATAGTATACAGGGAAAGAGTTAAGGCTGAAATTCAGTCCATGCTCAATCAAGGTATAATTGAACCTGCAGTTAGCTCATATAACAGTCCCCTACACATTGTTGAAAAAAGAGATAAGTCAATTCGATTGGTGCTTGATTCCAGACAAATTAACACTATCATTTTACCTGAAACCGACCGACCACAAACCCTGGAAGAATTGTTACAAAAATTCTATGGTGTCAAAGTTTTATCCTCATTAGATCTTAGGTCTAGTTTTTGGCAAGTGAAACTGCACCCCCAACTGTAGGAAGTACACCGCGTTTCTCTGCTTCGGAAACTGTTATCAGTTCCGTAAATTGCCTTTCGGACTGAACATCTCCTCATTTGCTTTCATCCGTGCGATGAATACCACACTTCCTGAGCACTTAAAACAACAAATCACAATTTACGTTGATGATATTTTAATTGCAGAATCTTCCTGGGAAAAACATAACAGTACTTTGGAATCTTTACTTGAAGTGTTTGCTCAATCCGGGATTACTGTCAACTTAGAAAAGTCACAGTTTGGTCGTTCTCAGACTAAATTTTTAGGGCACATTATTTCTAAAGATGGAATCCAGCCCGACCCCGAAAAGTTAGAGGCGATAATGAAAATGCCTGTTCCCACCACTAAACGCCAATTAAGAGCTTTCTTGGGTTTAATTAATTTCTATCGGCGTTTTATAAATTTGGAAGACCTAACTACTCCCAGATTATATGAATTAACTGGAAAGAATACTGTTTGGTTCTGGGATAAAGCTGCCCAAAGAGAATTTCTTTGCTTAAAAGATGCACTCCTTCACGCACCTATTCTGCACCACCCAGATGTATCTAAGAACTTTTGCATTTCTACCGATAGTTCAAAATTCGGACTTGGCGGTCACGTGTTTCAAGAGGATGAAGAAAATGGCATTGCCACACAGAGAACCATTGCATTTGCTAGTCGCATATTATCCATGTCAGAGCGGAACTATTCCGTCACTGAGCTTGAAGCTTTGGCAGTAGTTTGGGCATTCGAAAAATTCCGTTATTTCTTGTTTGGCAGACACACTAAAGTTTACACGGATCACCGTGCACTTCAATTCCTCATGTCGGCAAAACTTAACCATGATAGACTTAGACGATGGGCTTTGTTCCTTCAAGAATTCGATTTCTCTGTAATTTACATTCCTGGTAAACAAAACGTCGTTGCAGACTCGCTATCTCGTTCGCCTGTTGGGCTCATCAAGGCGACAGAAGAGGCATACTTAGAAAATAACTTTACTATCCTCTATATGCAGCAAGTTGCTTTCGAAAATTACATATCTGCCACATTTTCTGACATTGCTAAAGAACAAGATAAAGATCCAATCTGGCGAGATATTAAAATAAAATGGCACAATAGATATAATGTTTCCATCAGACAATTTTACATTATCCATAATAACATTCTCTTCAAACGTAAAGCCCCTGACAGTCAATTTTGGTTAGTGTGTGTTCCGGAGGAATCCGTGAACAAATTGATTTGGTATATTCATCTCAGTTACGGACACTATGGTGCCAAGAAGTGCTTCGCGAAATTACGCGACTCTTGTTATTTCATCAACATGGAGAAACGTATACGCAATGTGCTATCTCGATGCAAATTGTGTCAGAAAGCAAAGTCGCCGACCATATCGCATTCTGCTCCACTTTTTCCGATTATACCTTCAAAGTTAAAGCAGTTAGCAGCCGTTGATCTGTTTGGACCTCTTCCGAGAACTAACAATGGTTTCTCTTTTGTTTTCGTTGCTATTGAGCTCACATCAAAATTTGTATCTTTTACTCCGCTCCGCCGTGCCACGGCGAAGACAGTAACTAACGCCTTTGTCAAAAACTTCCTAAAAGATGTTGGCCATATAGATAAAGTCATCTCCGATAACGGACCTCAATTCCGTTCTCATGATTGGGCACGGATGTTGCGGCGCAGAAACATCAAACCTGTGTTCATATCACTTTATCATGCTGCCTCTAACCCTTGTGAACGAGTGATAAAAGAGCTTGGAAAACTTTGTAGGCTGTATTGCTACCGACGACATAACACATGGGATAGATATCTTCTGTCATTTCAAAATATTATAAATGAACTTCCTAAAGATTCTACAGGTCTTTCACCAATTCTGGTTCTGAAAAACAAGCAACCTCCCGACCGTATCAAGGAATTGATACCTTTTCCTAAACACAGAAGACTACGTCATCATTCATCATCATTGAATTGGCGCTTAAAAACATTAAAAAAGCAGCTGAAAAAAGGAAACGCTCCCAACATAATTGTTATGCTAAACAACTCTATGTAGGACAAAAAGTATTAATTAGATCCCACCACTTACCCCACAAGGGAAGATCTATGATTCACAAATTCTTCTTACTGTACAATGGTCCGTATCGAATCAAACGTATCATCCACGACAACGTCGTTGAGGTAGAAACTTTAAAGACGCACAAGTCGAAAGGCATACACCACATTTCCAATATTAAAATTTTCAAGGCATAAAATTGGGGTAGAGAGTCCATTAATCTGTTTTGGACACACCAAGTGGCGATTGGTGCCCCGTTCTCGAGCTGAGTGTCACTATTCTTCCGCTTTTCCTTAGTGCGCTCTATCTACATCTTTTTCTCACTGTTACTTTTCTCTAACTCTGAATACTTATTCTCTGTGCTACGCTCTTTGATTGTCGTGAGTGCATTCGTGTTCTCTCGATAATCCATTTTTAGTCCGGGGCAAGTCCCGGAGATAAATTAAATTGGTCCCAATCCCCCGGTTCCGACCAAGGTTTTCGGGAGGTTTTCCTTGGTTGTAAGGCGTATGCCGGAACTGGTAAACCCCTCCCACTTATTCCCAATTGGGATTCCCCCTTTGCCCCACTATCAGCTTGTCTGATAATTGGCTGAATAGAACCGTGACTCTTTATGGGCCGGATCTCAAACAGCCCGCTCCACTCCTCGGAGTGGAGAATGAAAAGAATAAGTTTTTTTTTTTTTTTTTTTTTTTTTTTTTTTGGGATATTGTCATACAAAACTATGACTATCTTGCAATTTACATATAACGAACTCTGTGGCTGTGCAAGACAAATAAAATTAATGGAAATTTTTGATTGATTAATCTAATTAAGTTCCTATGTTTCAGAAAATATCAGATTTCTCTTCTGTATTACTAATTGCTTAACTTACGAACTTCTGAGCGAGTGAAGAAGATTTTGAGTTGACATAAGCATTTTGTAAGCCAATTGAGCGGTGAAAAAGAAAAGGGACATTCTGGAGGATGATGAGTAAGGCAATACACAATATGTCATGGTGGTCTTTAAAATGCACTATTGTTTATGGATAAATGATGGTAAGGAAGGTATTGGTAACAGTCAAAGATGTTTGATAAATGTAATTATGTGGACGAGAGTATACAATGATTATGAAGCAATTATGAGGAGAATCGCTCTATTGCTAATGATGCTATGCTCTGTTCTTTTCTTATGTGCTTACTCGCACTGCGCTTTTGTGTTTTCTCTTTGTGCTTATGTGCACCATTTTGTATGTTGATGCATTGTGCCTTCAATGGCATGTGTGATTGGTGAGAATCATATCCTTCTGATGCTCTGTAATTATTTGTAATTATGTGTAATGAATATCTCTAATTATGCTTGCAGCTATGCTTATTGCTCTTGTAATCAAAGCTTACCGCTATGCTCACTAATTATATACCTAAGCCCTACCACTATGCTAATTAATTTTATAATGAAGCTCATGAAAATGTATGGTTATGCTTATACGTTGCATACAGCCATCTCTCTTGCAAACTTGCAGTTTTGCCATAAATTACGCCTAGTTAAGTCTAGTTAATGCACAGAGATACTTTGATTTTGCTTACTGCTATCTTCAAAATTTTATTGATGATCTTATTGATGAAAATCTGCAGCTATGCCTAACAAATAGTTACGTCTGTGTTTACGTTATCGGATGATTTACTGTGATGCACATCTATTACTGTGCCAAAATTTGCCTTAATTGTTTTGTCTGACCCTACTGCTGACTCAGACAGACACAGACATGACCTGATGACTTGAACCTCTTTTGATATTCTCACGAAACCACCCTGATGTGTTATACCTGAAGGCAATGAAATATGTAACTCAGTTCAGACAAAAGCCTGGCCATGGCAACATATGTAATTTAATTGTTATAATTTGGTGGCAATGCAATCCCCACCATAGTGATGTAAACTAGTGGTAATTGGAATGTCAAGTTATTTGAAGTGGCTTCACGTTAATTACTCTAATTATGACAAAAAATTTACTTTACATGACCTAATGCCAAATTGATGACAAGCACCCGGAATGTATTTCATACGATTATGTGTTTGTAAAGTAATATGTACATAGTATGTAAAGTCTTATGCCTATATGAAATGACACTAATTTTGTAGATACTCTAGTATAAGAATTAAATTACTCATTACTATTCAAATGTATCCGTCTTCAAGACACTACTTGTAATGTAAAAATATGGTTTAATAATCAACGACTTTTCTTGCAGTGTAAACTGAAATATCATGACTATGTTACTAATTTGTGTGTAAAATGCTTTATTTCATGTACTTTGGACACGCATGGGAACTGGCGATTTCGCACACGAGATTCCATAATGCACACAGAACAATGGACGTGTTATTATACACCACTGATTTTGTGCCTTTTAATGAAGATGTTTTTTGGATGATGTTTGGCCACATAGTACTGTCCATTGCAGCCTTGGCCAACCACCATAATTTTGCTCTAATTTTGGCTATGCTGATGCAGTCTGCTAGTAGCCCCGTTGGTTGGAGCACACTTGGTTGTCGAATTGCATGGAGGAATACATCAGAACCTTTTCCCCATGACTTCAACTTCAATGCAACCAACCAGCTCGCCTACAGTGTGGTGTAATCTTACAGTGTTTTGTGTTCGTGTGCAGACCTAAAATGAATGTTAGGGAATAATTGGCTATTCGTGTGAAGACCTAAAATGAATGTTAGGAGCTAATGTGCTTTTCGTGTGCTTATACTATTCAGTGCCTCCCATTGCAAACGTTGTCCACAGGTTCATTACAAGTGTTTAGGTATATTTCATGGTTCTTTTACATTGAGTGACCAAAATAAAATTGTGCTCTTGATAGATAAATATGCTTTCAGAACTATAATGAGTCAATACACTTTAGTCTGAACTGTCATTGTAACTATTCAATTGACAAACGTAATATTGAAATCCTATTGTGCCGAAGCAGTGACATTATTTTGTACATGATCAGAAACCTATGTAGTCAAAAATTCTACATGTATGTTCTAGCATCCATGAAAGTATGGCATCTTAAATGCATCACAGAATACAAAATTGACACTTTATATTATACTAAGTGCACTAAAAATGTACATAGACTACATTGTGCACAAGATACAAATGTTCATTTTATGTTCCCAAAAATACTGATCTCTTGTACAAAATTTAGACGCATGGAACTTACACTACTGTGTGTATTACTTGTAATTACCTCATTTTCTTTAAAGAATGATGACATTAGTTAAACTACCTTTTGTAAAACTTTGTATATGTTCATGTTTATTATTGTATTTTTTTTCACTTGTCTATTACTTCTAGCTATCTCATTTTCTCCACTATATCATTTGTCAAACTATATTATGTAAAATTCTATATATACTTATGTTCACCATTATGTATATTTGTCATGTATTCCATTTATTGCTGATGTGCTGTACATTTTAACATTTGCTTATGCCTGTCACATCCTGTACCACTCCAAGCATTACTCTTGTTGGTACTTGTCTGTAAAATTGCATGTATTTATGACTGTAACTTTTTTAAATTTTCTATGAACTTCATCTGTTGTTTTGATCTTGAATATCTTGTATAAAAATGTTTATCAGGTTTTCATATTTTTCATGTTATATTTTGGATGTCATTAATGGATTTTTGGACTTGAAATTCAGTAATTTTGCTGGCTAGGCAATGCCATTGGCATCACCCACCCTACAAAATTTTAATAGGTAGGAGGGGGGTGATGAAACGTGTCCATAAAAAATTATTTTGTAAGAAAATGTCCAATATTGTACCTCCTGTTTTGTATCGAGTAACTTGCTTGCAAGAAAATGTATAATATCGCTTCTACTGTATGTATCGATATGTGTCCTTTATGAAGTTTCATCTTTGGCAAAGATCATGTATTACATAGCATTGTAGCTCGCACTGAGAGAGAGGGGGACTAGTGGTTCAGCTCGCTTAGAGAGCGGTTGGGTTGTGTGTATGGCTCCGATGTAGAGCAGAGGCTGCTTTGCCAGCAAGTCAGAAGTTGTATTATGTAGGTAATGTAATGCTGATTATTAATAATAAGTAACTTAAACCTTCTTTCATCTCTAATTTACGTAGTTAGAAAATTAACCTACTTCCTTCATTTGATAATCAATTATTGGTGGATCTAAAGTGCAGTATTGATGTGAATAATAGTGTTGAACGTATTTCATTATTGGTGCCATAGTAAATGATAGTTAATTGACTATGATACTAAATTGATACTAAATTTCAATAATTAGAAACTGATCTGCATAAAATTCTCACAGTCAAGCATTAAGAAAGTGATTTGTGGTTTTTTTATATCTTTCTCGCAGTCAAAATCTTTGAGTATAGTTAGTGTCTGTTTCAAAAGGCTACATGCCACAATTGTTTTGTTAAAAATATCCGTTGCGCACATAATCAGTTTCATGCACTGTTTCTCACTTAATAGCATATACATCAGTATCAGGGCCATAATTAAACCAAATTGCTGTGTCAAGGAACAATTTGTTGTCTGATCTAACGACAGGTTCAACATCCACACAACACACGTACAGCTTTTAAAGGTTATTCCATTAACTGTATCATTTTATTTTATTTTTTTTTATTCATTTTCATTTTTCTTTTTTTTTATTTCCATTGGTGACAACACGATCGGCCTCAGTACCACTCAATTTGCGGCCAGATGACTGTACCTTCCGCGAGATACCGTCGTCTAATACCCATTTAGATATGATAACTTCAACTTCCTTTAACCGCTCTTGACGGCTTCGCCCATGATTTTTGTTTTGAGCACAACTAATGCAAAATTTCATTGAATAATTAACACTAAAATGGTACTTCATCTTTCGTGTCCACGTATTTAGATAAAGCCAAGAAACAGCGTTATTCCGTTATTGTAGTGTTATATTTTCCATTGTTTACAGTACGGTCGACCCCTGCTGAATACATACGTGTTGTCTATTCGTATTTTTCTGTTTCGTAACTTTCACACTGATTATGAAAGTGTAACTAGTGAAATCTATAGATCTACATTAAAACATTTTTGCTAGTGACCTCTGTCCTTTATTTAATTTGACATGTTTCTATTCGTTGTTTGTATATTAGCAAAAGTCTGGAAAATATCTTCACAGATTTACATCTCTTCTCTAGATATACTAACAAAAGATCTGACGAACATAAACTACAGATTTTTATTAGTATGGCAAACGATTTAAGTAAATAATTGGAAATGTTTATTATTGGTTTGCTTTAGATTTTTACACGACACTTTGATAGAAACTCCGATGTTAATGTAATATAATGTTTTAAATGGCTATTAAGAAGAGAATTCAATGCAATGTAACGAAATTGTGCGGGTGCCTTTCTTTTTAGCAGTCAGCTTCAAGTACAGTTATAGCACAATGAAACTGTCTCTCAATTATAATCGTTTCAAAATGTCGGCTGCTTCAGAACATTGGATCAATATAAATGAGTCAGTTGAAAATTTGTCCCGGGTAGGGCCTCAAAATTGGGTACTCCGCTTTCTTGACAAGTTCCTCGTTCTATCTGAATTCGAAATTTGTAAGACTAAATAATGTTATTCGACAATAGTGTTAATATACCTCACGATCTCTGGTACAGAATGGAGTGTTATATATTTATTATAAGACCTATTCTTTATGGCACCAATGTACGGCATTAGCAGAGCGCAGACCGAGACACTCAATCGTGGTAGACACTAGCTCTCTGTACTTGGGAAGACTCATTAATTGTTGGAAGAGTAATGTAATACATAAACGTTCTTACCAGTAAAAATGGCGTTAGTTACAATTACCATTTCATTGCAGGAAGTCATTATTAGGAGCATTATCAACAGTTAAAATTTATTGTGACAGACTGCTAAAAGTAGTCTTGCTATCATTACAGAAATTTTTGGTCACCTTACAAACTTATGGTAAATTAACCTCGTTGTGTCACCTGTCCAGAAAACCTTCATCAGTATTTCGGCAAGGAGTTGGACTTCGTGCGGCCGTACAGAAATTGTCATTTGCTTGTTTGAGGCACACCTACAATTTTAAATGTGACGTCTGGTTTTGCGGATATGCAGGATTGAACAATAGCTGAGGAAAACCAAAAAAGAATTTCACCATCCAGCAAAATTGAACAATGTCAACAAAACTGTTTCATTTTCTACTTAATTGAATAGAATCATTGTATCATTGTATCCGCAATAAAGTCTTTATGTGCCACTAAACTTCTGAATATTTTTTTGCAGTAAAGAAGCAAGTTACTGACAGATAGCCATGTTATGTTTTTCAAAATGTTCAAATGTTTGTTAAGCTTACGGGACTTAACTACGGGGTCATCAGTCCCTAAACTTACAAACTACTAATGAACTACGGTCGGCACAAATATCCATGCCCGAGGGGGGATTCGAACCCCCGACCAAAGTGGCCGTGCAGACCGTGATTGGAGCGCCTCAGTCCCCTCGGCCACCGCGGCCGGCTTATATTCTTCTCTGAATAACTCCCTCACTCAATAAAATAAAATGAGAAACAACAGGGAAGGGGGAGGTAATTTCCAATCTAACCAACATTCCCTTGACGTGGGCGTCAGGCGTTGCATCGGCGTGGTGCGGTGTGCGCGCGCCATCTGCGGTGGCAGAGGTCGCGGCAGCATAGCAAACGCCCGCTCTTCGCTCCTCGGCACTGCAGCTGTATGGCGCGGCGCGGCGCGACCCCAGAGCGAAGGCGTCACAAAGTGCTGCGTGTGCCAAGTCGGGAGTTGCCTGCGTCTCTTCACGCTTCTCTGTCGTCTTCTTCGGTGGTTTCTCACCATTCCCCTTCCAGCTACAGCTTCTACTCGAATTTTCCGTCTCCTTGACTCTGTGATTGGTGGTTTGCATTTACTTTTTCCTCCGATAGCTAGTCGCAGACCACGCTTCTCAGCCCCCGGTGGAACATTTCTGTGGGCTGAAATGAGACTTGCGAACTGGCGTCTTGCCGCGTTTCAAGCATTTTGTTTTTATCTTCTGCATTTCTTCTTGGCTCGAAACAACTGATCTTTGTTGCAGCTGACTGTGTTAGACCTGTATGTCATTTATCAGTGTCTTTCTCCGTGGCCAGAAACATTGTTTTGGTGGAACCACTTTATCTATACTGCAAGCTACTTGTCTCCCACTTACGCACGTGTGCACAAGGTTATCTCCTTCCCGTCTGCATGGATCCACAGCTTATCTGCTATTCCGTCACTTTTTGGCCCTCTTTAGGTTACGGTAGTAACACTGAAAGTGGGCCTTAGCGATCGTATTTTGACAGCTCGAAATTTAAATGAAAATAACGGCTTAACCATACATCTGACACGAAAATTGAATAATCTAATTTGTAGAGGAGAATATTCTCTAAAACTTTGCTCTGTTATGTGTTTTCCATATCTCGTATCGTTTCAGAGATATTTGCAATATTAACGGCGATTTTGGGATGTCTGTCTGTCTGTCTGTCTGTCCGTCTGTCTGTCCGTAACGTGTTCCCTGTTTTTAAGACGAACCGTTCAACCGATCAGCACCAAATTTTGCACACATAATTGTAGGCCGTCAGAGATCAGAACTTCCCTTTTTTAAATGTTTCGGACTAAGAATACGGTAGTAATACCAAAACGAGCCGTTTGTAATATAATTGTAATTGCAAATAAACCGTTCATATGACGCGAAAATTGAATAAAGGAATTCGTAGAGGAGAAAATTTTCCTCCACTTTGTTCCCTTATGTTTCTATTTTTTTTTTTCATATCTCGTATTGTTTGAGAGATGTTTGCAAAAATGGAGTTTTGACACCCTCCATTGAATTAACGAAAACCAGTCGTTCGCAGATATCACGTGACATTCCTCGCCCAGAACTCTCTCTGGCGTATGCCATCTTGTGTTGCGTATTTGATGATTTTGTTATTGTAACTTACATATTGTCATTTCAAAGCAATGGCGCATTGAAGAATTAACAAAATGACGTCGTTCTTTATACGATGAATGATAATCGTCTACAAACGCCATATTAGCATGAGTTAACAACGGCCATCAAATGTATGATATTAAAGGACTTTCTGTTAGCTGTAGCGTAGTGAGCAATTTGTTGGACTGTGACCCTGAAGGTCAGTGGTTCGGAACCCGCCAGTACCTAATTTTTTTCCCTACAAGGGTTGAAATCCTTGTAGTAAAAAAATTAATTTTTTATTATTTAGATTATTATTTTGCTCCAAAATATTTCCAAAAACTTATAAAACTACAAATCTAAAGTGGGCCCTAAAATACGTCAGTGCGATTTTTTGGATACGACTCCTCTGGCATCTGCTTTCTCCGCATACACGCTGTACATGTCGTTGTAACAGCCCCACTTTCATGCGTCTGCCGTCGCCATTTATCTGAATGCTCTTCAAAGTCAGGCTGGTTTCGCCGTGTACATTCTTATGAGAAAGCCACGGCAATTCGCCAGGGTGCCCCATGGAGATGGCGTTAGGTGTGTAAATACTTCCATCGGCAGAGTCGGTGAACAAAAGCGCCCCAGGGCAGAAATATGCTAGTGGCTAGTGGCATTATTTTCCAACAACTGTTCACAAGATCCAATATGGATAACATAAGCTTAAAATCTTTTATTGTTATTTATATTTTTATTCTTATATTTACACTAAAATGTATATGGATTGTGCTCTTTTTTCATATAGTGTATTTATCAGAAAACTCTACTCTCTCACAGACTAAATTTGTGCGTAATAGTGTATTCTCTGATCCATGACCTGGAGTAGTTTGTCCCATATCCCAAGCACCAACAATGTGAACCGATCCACTCTTTCATTTGAAGAGTCTTCATTTCCTAATCTGGGTGTTATCAGAGTGAGGGTAAAATATTTGTAAATCTATCGGACCAAACTCCGTGGTCATCAGTTCGTAGCTGACAAACAACTTAATCTAAGGTGAACTAACCTAAGGACAACACACACACACCCATGCCCTAGGAAGGACTTTAACCTCCGACGGCGATAACAGGAAGAGGTAGACATTAAGAGTGAATAGGAGGTAATGGAAAGAGATTAGGATAAGGAATCAAGGATGTCAGGAGAGGGGTGAAGAGTACATGCACAACGGGAGGATAGAAAAGCAGATTACAAGATAAAAGAAATTTCAGTAGTTTAGAAGATGAGAAGCTTTGCGTGGATGTTTTGTAAATGACAAAAATCATTTGAACTGCAGTGCAACTCTTGCGATGTAGACGGAATACTTCAACGAAAGGAACGTTTTTGTCATAATTGTGCACGAAACCTTCTGAAGACGGACAGTTGATGAGACGGGCAACTTGCAAACATCCCTCATGGTGCGTCACCCTGTGGCAAGTCATCGATAACGATGAATCGACAAAGCACTGGTGTCAAAGGGCTATGCATTACACCACCGCCGGGCAGGAAACTACACCGGTGTAAAACAGTTGTGCACAACAGTAACACTGAGTTGCATACTTGAAAGCAGTAAGGAATAAATTCAGAATAAATGGAACACGCTATACAGAAAAATAAAGACAATAAATTACCAGGAAAAGAAATAGAATAAAATAGGGTAGAAAGTATAAGATGCCACCACGCTTGCCATTCCAATTGTGAGGGCGATGTTAGTAAACTTCAGCAACTAGCATCTCTGTGGTGTATTGATATTATGACGCCAGTGTTGCAACTGTCTCGGTTTTATACAACGTTACCACAAACAGTTGCCGCACCCTCAGTAAAAGATAAAATCACAAATATTTATATTGCACGCCAACTATGAAGTTTTAATTTTTTGAAATGAATTGAGGTTACTGAAACGCATGCGAGAGTTTCTCTGTGTGGAGGATACATAAAGTTTTATGCCCGAAAACAAATTCCACAAAATGCACTTACCTACTAACAACAGAATTTTTGTAACACAAAGAACAAATGTGCGTCTCTCAAGTAAACGTATGTCAATCAAGTGTTAATAACGTTTCTCCTGTGTAGATGATTTCTTAAACAGTTGCTGAATGTGACATTGGTTCCATCAATTATGCCTGTCGCTACAAAGAAAAGTATCTTTAATTTATTATAATTAGAAAAAAAACGCTGCGCAACCACATCTGCCCTTAGATTGCATTACTTACGAAATCTTTCAATCACTCTAAAATTATTTTATGTTAGCGACAGCATGTATTTGTGTTTAGATAATTAACTGATTCATGTCAACAGCAAATTTCATTCACACTGGCAACCTATTACTTCTATAAGCTTAGGCCCACCGAAATAATAAAACTTTCTGCAGTTTTGAATATATGACGTTTATATTCATTACCTTTGGTATAATTAGACAATATATGTCCCAAGGAATTTAATTATTGTTGATATTTCTGTAGTATGACAGCAAGAATTTGTCAACCAGTTGTTAATTTCTATCAGCCTCATACCTCTTCATTGCACCCCTCCTCACCCCTTCCCTGCCTCTTACATTATTTTTCATTTTGATGCAGAATTTATATAGAACACTTTGACGTTTACAGACGTTTATTGTTGCTTCAGTTAGTATATTTACGATCTTCACTTTCTGATAATCTGTAGAGAGAGAGAGTGAGAGAGAAATCGGATAAAAGCATTTTAACTACAGCCGCTGCCTTATGGTTAGTAGTATAAATAACATGGATTAATTATTGGTGCATTTAAACTGAACTTCAAAATATTTCACCATGAATATTTCAACCAACAATCATTTGAACCTGATAACGCTAGCGTTCTCTTACTCTCTTAGCAGATCTCTACTTGAAATTTGTCTATCATAATTTATGGTGTTATCTACATCTACATGAGATACTCTGCAAATCACAGTTAAGTGCCCGGCAGAGGGTTCATCGAAACACGTTTACACTATTTATCTCCCATTCCAATTTCGAATAATGCGCGGAAAGAAAGAACACCTAAATCTCTCCGAGATTTGATTTCCCGTATTTTATTATGATGATCTTTTCTACCTATGTACGTGGAAGTAAACAATATATCTTCGTATTCGGAGGTGAATGTTGGCGATCGGAGTTTCATAAGTAGCCCACGCCGCAGCGATAAACGCCGTTGTAATGATTCCCATACCAGATCTTGTATCATTTCCATAACACTGTCTTCCCTGTATCGTGAAAATACAAAACGAGCTGCCCTTCTCTGGACTCTTTCGATGTCCTCCGTCAAACCCACCTGATGCCACACGGGGCAGCAATACTCAAAACAGGACTCTCAAGCGTGGTGTATTCTGTCTGTTTATTAGTTTTGTTGCATCTTTAATGGTTCTGCCAATTAAACGCAGTCTTTGGTACACCTTTCCATCAACATTATCTACCTGTTCTTTCCAGTTTAAGTCTGAAGCAATAGTAGTTCATAGGTATTTTGTGGAGTTTATGGCCTACAATTTTGATTTATTTATCTTGTAAACAAAGTGTAACGGATTTCTTTCGTAGTCATGTGAACGACTTCACACTTCATATTATTTAGAGTCAGTTGCCAATTTTTACACCATAGTATTATATTATTATTCAGATCGTTCTGCATTTGGTGTTGATTTTCAAATGATTTTACTAGACGATAAATGATGGCGTCATCTGCAAACAATCTAAGAGGGCTACTCAGATTTTCCCCTAAATCGTTTAAATAAGGAACAGCAGAGGACCAAAAACACTACCCTGTGGAACGCCCGATATCACCTTTGATTTATTCGATGACTTACCATCTATTACTACGAGCTGTGTTCTCTCTAGCAGGATATCCCCAATCTAGTCGCAAATTTGGGGCGATACACCATAACCACGCAATTTGATTAAAAGCCGTTTATGAGGTACGGTGTCAAAAGCCTTCTGGAAATCAAGAAATTTCGAACCCTTGTCGGTAGGACTCATCACTTCGTGTGAGTAAAGAGCTAGTTGTGTTTCGCAAGAACGATATTTTCGAAAGCCTTTCTTGAATATAGGTGTGACCTGTGCAATTTTCAACAGGCCATCTCGCCCATGCCCCGATATATACGTCCCTGTTGGAGCGTAAACAAAATGTGGCAAGTGCGTACCAATCGAAGATTAACTGTCCGTGATATTGCAGGAGAAACTGACATCAGTCGGATAATGTTATACAATGCATCGTGTTTCCGCCCAATTTCGTCTTTACGGCTCTTGCATCACACTAAGGTACTCGCATATTAATCCTTGTTGGTGCTTGAATGTAGCACAAGAAACGTAATATCCACATCTGCCCCCTCCGTACGTTTCATTTGAACGTTGAAGACTGAGATTCTCTACGAACGACGCCACAAACGACAATTCTCTAACTGAATTTTGACTAGAAATAGCGCTGGGAGTGGAGAACAACATTCACAGTAATGAAAATATAAGTGCACAAATAATTTATAGACAAAGTTCCGCAATTTTTTATTTTTATTTTATTTATTATTATTTTTATTATATTTTTATTTCCTTGAGAGACCGCGTAATCTGGTTTTAAAAACAATTCTTGTGATACTACGTTGTGTACATCACAGACCGTAATTCTGCTACAGGGTAATAAGCTCAATTGATTTTCAAACATGATTGGTATACCCTGCCACAAACTAAACACACACACACACACACACACACACACACACACACACACACACACACACACAAACACACGCTTGCGTTCAGATTCGCCGTGAGTAATTAAATAGCCCTAAAGCGTCTTTACAACGTCTCCCTGTGCGCTTATTTACATTTAGAATATTAAAATCCAACGTCGGAGTCTCGTAGATTGGACCCGACGTTATAGTTTCTGTCTAACAACAAAAACTTAGCAATACAGAACCGAGTTATTCTTAGGAAATTTCCGTGTTTATTAATTTGCAATTCTACACCAGCTACTAATTATTTACAGCAAATAAACAGCAAAGAAAAAATTGAATATGTAACGGACGAAACCAACTCGGAGAGTTTTTCCGCCCTGTGTTCACTCTATTGGAAGATTCAAACAAAATAACATCGTATTGATTGACGTTGATGCTGAAGAACTTAGTTTTACATATAATAGCTCTCCAAATAGCTCTTCAAATGTTAAGCTATGTAACAGCTCCAATATAGTGCACGGTACTACGAAAAGTTATTTAGTTTTATCTCTTTGGCAGTGCTCGTTAAAACTAATATTTTATGAAACTGTGTACCAACACTGAACGCTGCAATCACCCCTTTTCATAAATATCGAATTAATATGTTTCGATGTTGGGATAATGAGGTAGATGTGTTAAACTATTTAATAAAATTAGTTTCCGTCACTTTTTGAAGATCATTCATAGCAGAATGTAAGCAACTCCAGTTGTTGTTGTTGTTGTGGTCATCAGTCCGGAGACTGGTTTGATGCAGCTCTACACAATACCCTATCCTGAGCAAGCCTCTTCATCTCCACGTAAGAGCGACAACCTACATCTGTCTGAATCTGCTTACTGTATCCATATCTTGGTCTTCCCCTGCGATTTTTTCCCCATAAACTTCCCTCCAACGCAAAATTCACAATTCCTTGATGTCTAGGAATGTGTCCTACCAATCTATCCCTTCTTTTAGTCAAGGTATGCCAGAAATTCCTTTTCTCCCCAATTCTGTTCAGTACCTCGTCATTAGTTACGCGATCCACCCACCTAATCTTCAGCATTCTTCTGTAGCACCATTTTTCTAAAGCCTCAATCCTCTTCCTGTCCGCACTGTTTATCGTCCATGTCTCACTCCCATACAAGGCAACACTCAGAAAGGACTTCCTTAGGTTTAAATCAATATTCGATGTCAACAAATTTCTCTTTTTCAAGAAAGCTTTTCTACCCATTGCCATTCTGCATTTTAAATCCTCTGTACTACGTCCATCATTTGTTATTTTACTGCCCAACAAAACTCATCTACCTCCTTTATTGCTTCGTTTCCCAATCTAACTCGTTCAGCATCACCTGATTTTCTTGCACTGCACTCTATTACCTTAGTTTTGCTTTTGTTAATGTTCATCTTATATGCACCTTTCAGCACACTGTCCATTCCGTTCAATTGCTCTTCCAGGTCCTTTGCTGTATCTGACAGAATTACTATGTCGTCGGCAAAACGCAATGTTTTTAATTCTTCCCCCTTAACTTTAATTCCTTCCCCAAATTTCTCCTTGCTTTCCTTTATAGCTTGCTCAATGTACAAATTGAACAACAATGGAGAAAGACTACAACCCTGTCTTACTCTCTTTCCAACTACTGCATCCCTTTCATGCCCTTCAACTCTGACAACCGCTGTCTGGTTTTTGTACAAGTTGTAAATAACCTTACGCTCCCTATATTTTACTCCTGCTTGCTTCAGAACTTGAAAGAGTTTATTCCAATCAACATTGTCAAAAGCCTTCTCCAAATCTACAAAAGCTAG
Source organism: Locusta migratoria (assembly GCA_026315105.1). Classification (NCBI taxonomy): domain Eukaryota; kingdom Metazoa; phylum Arthropoda; class Insecta; order Orthoptera; family Acrididae; genus Locusta; species Locusta migratoria. The sequence goes on from CM048748.1 coordinate 40,437,010, forward strand.
AAATGTAGGTTTGCCTTTTCTTAATCTATCTTCTAGGATAAGCCGTAAAGTGAGTATTGCCTCCCGTGTTCCTACATTTCTCCTGAACCCAAATTGATCTTCCCCGAGGTCGGCTTCTACCAGCTTTTCCATCCTTCTGTATATAATTCGCGTTATTATTTTGCAGCCATGACTTATTAAACTGATGGTTCTGTAGTTTTCACACCTGTCTGCACCTGCTTTCTTAGGGATGGGGATTATAACATTTTTCTTAAAGTCTGAGGGTATTTCACCTGTTTCATACATCTTACACACCAGGTGAAACAATTTTGTCATGGCTGGTTCTCCCAGAGACTTCAGTAGCTCTGAGGGAATATCATCTACTCCAGGGGCCTTGTTTCGGCTTAGGTCTTTCAGGGCTCTGTCAAATTCTTCTCTCAGTACAGTGTCTCCTATTTCATCTTCATCTACATCCTCTTCCCTTCGTACAATATTGTCTCGAAGTTCATTTCCTTTGTAGAGCCCCTCTATATACTCTTTCCACCTTTCAGCTTTCCCTTCTTTCCAGTTATCTGTTGGTAATTTAGCATATATGAAATCAGAGTACCCTGCGTAAAAATGAATATATGAGGGAAGAAAAATTATGAGTTACGTTTATCTGAAGTGATTTAAAACTATTCAGAATAATCGCTCCTTTTTGTGAGTAATTTCAAAACTTCTCCTCCGGAATACTTGTCAATGTGATCGTGAACAATGACTCAGCTGATGGTTCTGACATCATCTTTCTATATTTCTAATCACTGAGGTTGAACGCAATTAACGAGACTAGTTTTTACAGCAGGTCATCTCCTTTACAGAGATATTCTAGATTCTAATATTTCTACACTGCTTCAAAGTTTTGTTTTCTTTCGTTCTTAATATTGCTCTTTGAGTTCTGTGCCCTAATATCTGTCTTTAAGCAAGACTTTGCGCTCCATACTGTCCTCGTAGCAGAATGGCTAATTACGAGTTGCGAATTCGTACAAAGTAGTTATATGCAGACCATACAATATTTGCTTCGAGTTAATTTGCCAACTAGAACGTTCCACACGTAGTACTGAAGTTCCTCTGACTCTAGTGTTTCCTGAATTAATTTCGTTTCTTTCGAGAATACAGTTGCAGACGTTGCTCATATGGATTGGGAAAAACCTCTCAAATGATCAAATCCACTTGAAATGAACTTTAACTGTCTTATCACAATTGCACTTTAATAAGGCCTTACACGTTTCGACATTCGTCATTATCGAAGGCTATCAAAAGACTATGGTATTAATATTCCATACAACATTTTGACAAAACACTACGAATAAGTAACACTAACTTTACACTCGCCAAACCTCTATTAAAAATTTAAAAATTTAATAAATTCCCCTTAAAAATTAGTGTCATAGACTATGTGATACGTAAATGATATTTACAAATCACACCAGAACATCTGCGTAGACAATGGTATTAATATTCCATACAACACTTTGACAAAACTACTTCCAGTTCCAATGTACTGTATAAAAACAGATTGTTGGATTAGCAATGGGATCCCCCCTCCCCCCCTATTATCTGAAATCTTTATGGACCACTTTTAAAAACATTTTCTGCCGGCCGCTGTGGCCGAGGAAGACTGAGGCGCTCCAGTCACGGTCTGCACGGCCACTACGGTCGGGGGTTCGAATCCCCCCTCGGGCATGGATATTTGTGCCGTCCTAGTTCGTAAGTAGTTCATAAGTAGTTTGTAAGTTTAAGGACTGATGACCCCATAGTTAAGTCCCGTAGACTATACAAACATTTGAACATTTTTGAAAAACATTTTCTACATAATGAACCCCTCAGTGATAAAGTTAAATATCGGTACAGATATGTGGACGATGTACTGTGCTTGTGGACTGGCACCAATAGACAACTCAACGCTTTCCTTGAACATCTCAACTCTAATCACCATTTGACTATGGAGCTTGGTGAAAAATCCATCAATTTCGTGGACCTAAACGTAGACATTACCACAAACACACACATTTTAAAAGTTTACAGAAAACCCACAACAACTGACACTGTAATACCATCATGTTCACAACATCCAATAGCACACAAACATGCTGCCTTCCACTCCATGGTACATCGCCTGACATCCATACCACTATCAAAACAAGATTTTCAAACAGAAGTAAATACCATTAAATATATTGCATGCAACAATGGTTATAGACCTCAACTAATAGATAACATTTTAGAAAGAAAACAAAGTAAGAAAATCCTACCCCTCCTCTATTCCCCCACTTCAGAAACAGTCATTACTAAGACAAACTGGTGTACTATACCATATTTAGGAAAATTATCTACCAAAATTGCCAAAATTCTCAAATCATGTAAATACAAAACATCATTTTATGTAAGAGGCACTGCAGCTAACATCCTATTTAACAGCAAAGCCACAAGGGATGCATTAAGTAACAGTGGGGTTTATAAAATAACATGCAATGACTGCAGCAAACTGTATATAGGGCAGACAGGCAGGGCAATTCAAATTAGACTGAGTGAACATGAACGTAGCTGGAGATTACAGAAAACAGACTCCACCTTTGCTGATCATATTCTGAAAGAAGGACACAACTAACAGGTCCACACAGAAGTGCTTCACGTAGCAAACAAAGGCAGAAAACTAAACCTGTTAGAAGCACTGGAAATAAACAAACATTTAGCCAAAACTCCCCAGCTAGTACTAAATGTCCAGGTACAGTTGAACACATCCACACTATTAAGCTTCACATGATGTAAACAAAACAGCTACCTACCACAGACCAACTTAATGTCACAGGTAGAGTCCCCATTCCTACCATGTTTACTTTTAGACTTTAAGATAAAACAATATACATAATAAATTGCACAGTAATATGTAATGTAATTTAAATATGTGTATCTTGCCAAATGCTGTCTAGTAATGTAAAATGAGTGTAGAAAACGAATATAATGTACACCATAAGTGATGATCCCAACATATGTCACAGTGTCAATAATGTTAAAATAGTTTTAATTCATTAATATTTGAAATGTAACGTGTTTCACCCTGTTCACTCGCAAATTACAATGTAAAAATGTTAAGGAGGCCACTTATTACGTGAACATAATTCTACATGGCAACAGATATTGTTTGTAATTCCGACAAATGTCATATCCAAAGACCAAGTAATCTGTGTATTGTATCTTTGTTTTACCATCTTTGAGAACCAAGCAATAGCGTCTTTGTGGACGCATGTCAACCGTTTACCTGACGATGGCCTAATAAGCCGAAAACTAGTTAGTAAATAAACAAAATTTAGTAGAACAAAAACAGTTTGTTTGTTTTTAACCATAAACTTTGACAAAAAACTACGAATAAGTAACACTAATTTTCCACTCACCAAAACTCTATTAAAAATTTTAAAAACTAATAAATTCCCCTTAAAAATTAGTGTCATAGACTATGTGATACGTAAATGATATTTACAAATCACACCAGAACATCTGCGTAGACAATGGTATTAATATTCCATACAACACTTTGGCGAAACACTACGAATAAGTAACACTAATTTTACACTCACCAAAATTCTATTAAAAATTTAAATAATTCCCCTTAAAAATTAGTGTCATAGATTATGTGATACGTAAATTATATTTACAAATCACTCCAGAACATCTGCATAGGATGGTCAAGTGCATACTAGAGTGTGCTGAACATTCCGTTAGTATGCTATAAATGCGAAATCCGCCAGATGGCTACACTGTCTTTCTGCCCCCCCCCCCCCTCTCTCCACACACACGCACACTCACTCACTCAATCGTTGATTATATTACAAAAATTATTTCCTTTTAAACTGTTAAATTATACCATTTTATATAGTTGCTGTATAAAAGTTTTATAATTATTGAATAATATACAAAAATGTTTTGTTAGACTATACAATTTTAGATGAGTGGTATGCAAAACATTTTCTGCTACACTATAGTTTGACATCTTCAGTCTAGATAGTATTAAGTAAAACACTGATGACAAACATCAAAATCATTGTCTCTTTTCAGAATCCAGGTTAGTGAAAATGTTGGAGTGGAGGAATGGGAGGCAGGTGAAGGGGAGAAGCATACACAAAAGAACTGCGAAGGAAGAGCAAACACCAAGCTCCAACTGCCTGCAAAAATCACTCGGTGATTTCCATAGCTCACAAGCTCGCAGTGTGCTTCTCATTTATCTGAAATAACTCTATCACACAAATAATAATCCTCACTTCTATGGCATTATATAAAGGAATAGTGATAAGAGATGAGTTATGGGGTGGGTGATGGGAAGGAGATATTAAGTTATTTGTGGTTGCAGACGGGTTAAGAGAGCAGTTTAGAGAGCATAAAATGAGATCATTAATTTACACTGTTGGCAGTATAGTGTAACAAAGTAGTTTCAAATTTATATAAATTGATTAAAATTTGTAAGAGGAACTGAATCAGGAAGTACTGTTTACAGTATTACAGTTTAAGGAATGCTGATGGGAAGAAATCCATGATATAAAATCTGAGGGTAGTCAAAATATCCTCTAATTCAGCTTTCATAAGTGCATAGCACATGTTAGCTCTCTCTTATAAAACATTGAGATTCAAAAATTTTAAGACAGACAATGATATGAACCCTTTTACTTAAGATTCTTTAAAGAATATTCTAAGTAAAACACAGATTGTGAACCAATTCATTTCAGTGCGCTGTGGAGACTTTAAAATGTAGCGAAATCTAAGACCCAGTGGCGAGCACAAACGATGTTACGGCTTCGAACGGTTGAACACTCCACTACGGACTCATTCTGCGGTAAGTTCCAATTCGTCGCACTGCCGAATTTGTCTTCGAAAGTTCTTAGGATTACATCGCAGTTCCTCATCGGGAATACCAGTGATTTGGTTTTCGTGAGTCACATTGAAATCAATCTTCATGCGTACACTATATGACAAGTACTACACAGGCTTCGATCAGACATTAGTGAAGAAGTCAAGAGTGTAAAACATTCGGCACAAGTTGCCGTAGACTATAAGAGCGTAATATCTAGTTTTTAAATCATGAGGTCAACATACTGACAGATGTCAATAATACAATGATACTTCTGCTTTATAAGATTATAAAACCTCAAGATGAATGATACTTCTAAAGGAACAGAATTGCCGATGGTCCGCAGTTATAAATGTTCATTATACAAATATCAATTCGCAATATGCGAGAATTTACGACTTTAGCTCTTATTCTTTAGTTGGTCTATGCTTTTGCAACACATGAAAATTTGTGCTGGACCGCGACTCGAACCCGGGTGTCCCGCTTATCGCGAGCGGTCGCCTTAACCACTTGGCCACCCGAACACGCTCCCCAGCCAGACCCAAACTTCCATATGCTGCACTTGCATGCTTCCCCTGGTGCCCGCACGCATTTTAACGTGATTCCCGCGACGGGGAGAGCCATACATCATCATTAGCCAGTCTAGGCTCTCATGTATACAATGATACTTCTGTTCTAAAGGAACCGAATTGCCAATGGTCCGCAGCTATGTCAATAATATTTGTCGAACTGTTCGCAAGTAGATTGACTACTGTAAGGTTAAAAACGCGAGTTACCTCGTAATATGATGACGGGCCTTCTTCTGCTTCGAAAATATTGGTACGTCTATGTATCTTCAACTCAACAATTCGGTTGACATAATATGCCGCAATATTAAGTCACTCCTGCTTCTGTGGGAATTCGTAATTGCGAGAATATTGCCGGCGCAAGATTTTGTGGCCGAATTCACCTCTCGATTATGTTGCATTACTGCTCGCTGAGATGCAGGTGTTCAAAAATGTTCAAATATTTGTATAGTTTATGGGACTTAATTACGGGGTCATCAGCCCCTAAACTTACAAACTACTTATGAACTACTTACGAACTAGGACGGCACAAATATCCATGCCCGAATGCCCGAGGGGGGATTCGAACCCCCGACCGTAGTGGCCGTGCAGACCGTGACTGGAGCGCCTTAGCCTACCATTTTTTTTTTTTTTTTTGTTCTATGGGTAGTTCTTGTCCTTGCGGACGCTGATCCTCTTTGCTCGTTCCTCCGAGTTGACATACTCAGCCAGGTATAAAGGAACCTACAGAAAACGTGGGATCCGAACCACGGTGATAATCAATAGTTTTCACATCAGCTACAGTGCCAGAGGTGAAACAAGATAAAAATGGCAGATAAAAAATACCTAGGGTGTGGTGACGTTCGAACCCACATACTTCATATTCATAGTCTGGCATTCTACTATTGTTCTACCGCGCCACAGATAATTAGAGAAAGCTACCCACAGAAGTGATCAAACAGGAGCAATAGAATTAGAATCAGTACTGGAATAACATAAAGAGTCATTTCCAAAGAAATCAGGTACTGTTAAAGATCACGAATATTGTTTTCAAGTTAAATTCATGAACAGTTTAGATCAAACATGATTCCATTATCTCGTGGGGAAACCATACATAACGAAACAAAAAGAATTTTAGAATGGAATGTTATTTAGCGCTCACAGAGTGAATATTCCAGTCTCTTAGTCATTGTCCCCAGACGTGATGGCAGAGTACGCCTAACACTTGATGGAAGAGCAGTTAACAAAATAGTTACACCACAAATGGAGCGACCTGAGTCACTTGAGGAGGTTGTGCAAAAATTTTATGGGGGTCCAGGTATTTACAAGTATTTCCAGCTAGCTTTTCGCAGGTCCCATTAGCATAGAGTTGTAGGAAATATACAGCTTTCATTTACTGCCTTCTTTAGAAACAAACATTTTTAATCAACATTCAAATAAAAAAAATTATGTGAAGTGCTTAATGATTTACAATAAAAAATACATACATTATTCTTTACAGCCTGTGTTACATTATCTCAACACGTATGGTGAGAGTAATGTCCAAATTCATTTTAATTTCATTTTAGGGCATTCTGGTAAACTACGTTATTTGTAAAATTGTTTTTTGCGTAAATGTAGAGATTTTTTGGGTTGCCCATACTTGAGCAAGCGACGTATAATTGACCATGTGAAAACATGAGGTCTGTAAATGGATTCCTGCGACGTTTAATGATTGTCCTTGAGCTTTGTTAATTATCTTGGCAAAAGCTAGATGAACTGGAAACTGAAGTCTTTTGTACTGAAACGGCATATCTGAAGGGATTAAAGGAATGCGAGGTATAAAAACATCTTTTCTGGCTGATGTTCCTGACAACAACGATTCGCTGTTAGTAACCTCCTTGCTATAGGGTCGATCGCAAACCTCATCGCTGGCCTCCAGTCCGAATTTTTTTAAAATAATTTGACGGCTTTCAACCACCATATCTACCACTCCCTTATAGCTGTTGGCATGGAACTGCTACGGTGTACAACGGGAGACTTCGGACAACAATTACACACAGACCATTCGTTTGCGTTCTGTAGTTTTCGCTGCAGAGGGAAATATTAACACACACACACACATGTGGAATTTTATATACACCGATAACTTTCCATCTCAATATACTCCACCATTTTATCATTATCAAGCCTCAAGCAACAATGCAACCAATAAAACCATTTTCAAAGGGTAAATATAATTTTCAAAGAGTAATTATTGTCCTGCATTTCACGTTATATTTTTAAAATTATTAAATATCTATCAGATCGCTATAAAACCGTTCCTAAAACCTTCCTCAGGTATCAAATTAGTAACTGTACAAATATTTAAGTCTCTGCGTCTTGTCGTTCTGACGTGATATATATATATATATATATATATATATATATATATATATATAGAGAGAGAGAGAGAGAGAGAGAGAGAGAGAGAGAGAGAGAGAGAGAGAGAGAGAGAGAGAGAGAGAGAGAGATAAATAGCTATCCGATCGCCATAAAACCGTGCCTAAAGCCTTCCCCGGGTAGACATTAGCAACTGTAAAAATTTTTAGCTCTTCATGTCTTGTGGTTCAGACGTGATAAACGTACACCGAACAGACAGTCACATTTATTATAAGCTTATTGCGACTATCACAAGCAGTAACCACCTTAACACCTTGTACAGAAAGTTCAGGGACCTTAATATTTAACTCACCTCTTCCAATAAATCACAAGGGGCTGCACTAATCTCGCTACCTGGATCTAGTACTGCAATAGTTTTAATGTTCTGTATATATATATGTCATCCTCAGGCTGTTCGGTACAACTTAGACTAGAAGCGCATTTTTAATTCCATTCCTTCTCTCATATCCTAGAAACTTACAAGAGAAACAACAAGTATGGTACAAACGAATTTTGATGGGTCGCAGGTATGTTGTGCGGGAACTTCTCCAGACCACCCAAGCTAAAAGAATTTGTTCCAATGCGCCTTGGTTTCCATGAAAATCGAGACCAAAGTTCGGCCCGTAACGCCTATACCTGTACAAATTCACCTTTGGTACATGAGTTAGCGTGGTGTAATTAGCAAGGCACTTGAATGTCACACAGACGACACGAGTTCAAATAGTGCTAGGATTTTTTTCCCACGTGTCCGTCGATTGGTTGTGTGTGATTATATTCCTTTTTCCCCTTTATCAATTCTTATTGATAAAATTATATCAGGTAACTACAGTTACTTGTGAACAATACGCTACGAATGACTAGCCGTCTGGCCGCTGCATAATAATCCGCTGGGACTCGTCAAGTGGAAACACACTGCATTCGACGGTACAAAAATAGCACGGCTGGGGACTGTTAACGCAGGTAAGAAATGTTGCGCAAATGTTATAGGTGATAACTACAGACGGTTTACTGATCCTTCAGACGCCGTAAAAGTATGCTTCAAAAAAGGAATTAAATAAAATAATCGTCGCGCAATACACAACATATTGAACAATTAATACCATGACCAATTATTCAAGCATTAACATAAGAGTGGCCATGAAAGCATAAAATTATGCGCACCCAGTCGTCGGAAAATGGTAAAAAACAATACGAGCAGGTTTTGAACTTCGGTGGTTCTTTTGACAGTCGAGCACCTTGCTAATTTCACCACACTGGTACAAGTACCGACACTGACCTTGTTCAGGTATTGCAATTACGCGCTGGCCTTTGATCTAGATTTTCCTGGAAACCGAGGCGCATTGGAACAAATCATTTTAGCTTGGTGGTCTGCAGGAATTCCCGCACGACATACCTGCGACCCATCATCAGTCGTGTATCACATACTTGGTGTTCCATTTGTTAATCAGTAGTCCTTCATAATCATCCGTTCGAGATCGGACCTAGTCAGAATCGCCTCTAGTTTTCCTGGTTCTGCCCATTTCCATCCCTGTCCTGTTCATTCTCTCTGTGAAAATTATTATAATACTCTCTACTGATTCCGTGGTAGCCTACACGATTGTTACAGCGGAAATGTCCGCCTCTTTCTGTCCTAGAAGGACTACGATGTTCAAATGTTTGTGTAGCTTATGGGACTTAACTACGGGGTCATCAGTCTCTAACCTTACAAACTACTTATGAACTAACTATTCCTAAGGACGGCACAAATATCCATGTTCGAGGTGGGATTCGAATCCCCGACCGTAGTGGCCGTGCAGACCTTGACTGAAACGCGTCAGTCCCCTCGGCCACCGCGGCCGGCTGGAAGGACTACACCTGCGCCACTGCGGCCTAGTCATTCTGCCAGCTGTTGCTTTCTGACACCTGATTTGTGCCGCTATTCCTGTTTCTGTCATCGTTGCAGTGCTCTGTATTACACTAATATTTCTCCACACTTCCTGCCCTGGCCTGATACAGCATCCAAATATTCTAACACAAGTAACAGATTATGCTGTTTCTTTTTTCTGCTGCCATTTTTTCTTGTGTTGCTGTAGGTAACTTAAATAACAATAAATTAACTAAATCAAATTTCCTTATTTGGTTTGTAAGATATTGGCTCATTTCCCAGTACTGTTGAAAGAACTCTTCGTAACTTCCAAACCAATGTTTAGGAAATTTTTGGCTTTCAACAGTTACTTACGAACACTACGTTCAACACTTGTGCCGCATAATATTACGTACCCTTCAAACCTACTGGCAACCAAGTGAATTTTCTGCTATTCTGTAGAGAGAGAAGATTGTTCTCAAACTGTCGTATGAAAGCAACAGGATGCACGTCTCCCTTACTGGAAAAGTGATGGTAGTTACTAGTACTGTCACCAACGGTGATTACTTGACAGCTCCCTGTCTTTTGCAATTATTTGAAGTTCTCTTTTAGTTTTGTTACTTAAGAAGCGACAGTTTCCACTTCAGGAATTAATCTGCCATGAATCAGAGTTGCATTGCCTTTACACTTAGTGTCTACTTCTAATACTTTAGTGTTAATCACATTCTGATCTTTTACAACGGTACTCAGTTTAGTAATATTTTGTCGATACCTTTCTTTACAGGCTTTTCGAATATCGTTACAATACTAGCCCAGTCAAACTGTCAGAAAAAAGCCCATACATTGCAAAAGGTGGGGTAGAAGATTTTATTTTTTTAATTTTCTATAATATTTAGGCCACGACAGTGTTTACACAATACTTATGAAGTTATATTATTATTCGTTTGTTTGGATGCAATCTCACAACTGTATGAACTATCGCACTAAAGTTTCCGCTCCAGTTGTCACAATGTAAAAATGCCCGAATGACATGTTTCGGGCCTACATTACTCCATACTCAAGTTCTTGAATTCTAAAACATATCAGCCTTAAGGCAACGTTAAACGTAAAATATTTGCGGCATATGCGCAATAACATTCCTCACAGTATAACATGTTGCTAGTTGGAGGCACAGTTGTGGACTGCTGTGAGCAGTTGACATTGCGTATATACCGCAAATATTTTACGCTTGACGTTGCCTTGGGGCATATATGTTTTAGAGTTCAAGAACTTGAGAATGGAGTAATGTAGGCCCGAAACATGTCGTTCGGACATTTTTACATTGTGACAACTGGAGCGGAAACTTTAGTGCGATAGTTCATACAGTTGTGAGATGGCATCCAAACAAACGAATAATAATATAACTTTATAAGTATTGTGTAAACACTGTTGTGGCCTAAGTATTATAGAAAATTAATTATGTCGGGACCATAGAGAGCTTACAAAATCCACCTACGATACACAGTTCATACGATTTCACGTCAAGAACAACGAAAACTACTCCATCTTGCGGCGCGTGACAGTGTGATTCTATTCGTGAAATATTTGAAAATGACAGCATTTAGCATTAGGCGAACCAAAGGTTACGTTTTATTGGCAGAAGGCTTAGGTGATGCACCAGCTCCACCAAAGAGACTGCCTACATCACACTTGTGCGTCCTCTCTTGGAGTACTGTTGCCCCTTGTGGGACCCTCACCAGGTGAGACTGACGGAAGATATTGAGAAGGTTCAGAGAAGGACAGCTCGTTTTGTTTTATCACGTTACGGGGGGGAAAGCGTCACGGAAATGATGCACGAATTGGGGTGGAAATCATTAAAAGAAAGACGTTATTCATTGCGGCGTGATCTGTTTGCGAAGTTTCAATCACCGACTTTTAGTTCTCAATGTGAAAATATTTTGCTAGCACCCACCTACTTAGGTAGACATGACCATCCCAATAAAATAACAGAAATCAGATCGAAAACGGAACGATTTAGGTGTTCTTTCTTCCCGCGCGCTATTAGAGAATGGAACGTTAGAGAAAAGTTACGAAAGTGGTTAATGAACCCTCTGCCGGGCACTTAAATGTGATTTGCAGAGTATCTATGTAGATGTAGACCTGCAATAAACTTTGAACATAATTTCAAATCATCACGAAACTTCTTCTCGTTAACAAGAAAAAAACTACTTTTCTGATGTGCATATGTGCATGATGTACATCTACGGCATTTGGCATGAATGTTACAATTATTACTTCTAGACTGTAAATTGTATTCGCGAAAAAATTTACAGACAGTACACATACAAACCACTCTATGTTCCTTTGATAATGTATCACATGTTCGACGTATGAGATCTGAAGTCGTAAACAATTTGGTAATGAAAAACCGCATCATCACGCTCGAGGTTTCGATTTATTACGTCTTTCTACTCTTTTGGTCCGGTCTGTATACCCATTAGATTTATATTTGATTACGCTGACACGAAATCTCGTTGCTTATCAGTCATATACAACGGCACGCTCATCGAAGGATCTGTACCAAAATACTGGAAAGTTGCGCAAGCCCACACCAGTATTCAAGAAAGGCGGTAGGAGTAATGTAATAAAGTACAGGCCTATTTCAATGAGGTCAATTTGCAGCAGGGTTTGGGAACATATTCAGTATTCAAGTATTATGAATTATATCGAACAGAATGATGTATTAACCCAAGGTCAACAATGATTTAGAAAATATCATTCATGTGAAACACAACTAGCTCTTTACTCACACGAATTGATGAGTGCTATCGACAAAGGATCCCAGATTGATTCCGTATTTCTAGATTTCCAGAATGTTTTTGACACTGTACCTTACAAATGACTTTTAATCAAATTGTGTCGTTATGGAATATCCCCGATTTGTTATTGGATAGAGGATTTCCTGTTAGAGAGGACACAGTTTATAATAATCGATGGTAAGGCATGGACTAAATCTGAGGTCATATTCGGCTTTCCACATGGTAGTGTCATTGGTCCTCTACTGTTCCTTATTTACATAAACGATGTGGGAGAAAATCTAAGCAGCTCTCTTAGGTTGTTTGCAGATGACGACGTCATTTCTCGTCTAATACATTCATCTGAAGATCTAAACCAACTGCAGAAATATAATCAGTAAGGTAAAGCAGTCAACAATCCGAAGATTGGTTTGAACACCACAGTGCTTTACTAGGCATGGTCCTGTTTGGAGGTGGTATGTCGTTGCCTTCCTCCGATCTTCGAACTGACTTACCCAGCCAGTTATAGGGGGACCTACAGTTTAACGTTGGTTCCGAACCACGGTGCTACTCAGTATTTTTCGTGTAAAAATTGGCAATTGACTCTAGATAAATCAGTCAAATGTGAAAGCCAGAAACTCCACTAAATACTTAGGAAGTATTTAGTCTATTACATCAGACTGCAACTAGAAAGAAAACGTAGGTAATGTCGTAGGAAACGCGAATCAGAGACTGCATTTTAGTGGCAGAACCCTTAAAAGATGGAACAGAAGTACTTGAGATATTGCAGACACCACGCTTGTCCGTCCACTTTTGGAGTATTGCTGCCCAGTGTGGGATCCTTATCAAGTGAATTTGACGGAATCCATCGAACGAGTCCAAAGAAGAGCAGCCCTTTTGGTGTTGTCATGATACAGAGGAGACAGCACCACGGAATTGGTACAGGATCTGCGATGGGAATCATTACAACAGTAGCGTTTATCGCTGCGGCGTGGTATACTTAGGAAACTTCAATCGCCAAATTCTCCTCCAAATGCAAGGATATATATATTTGACTCCCACTTATATAGGTACAAATGAAAATTAGAATAAAATACGAGAAATCAAAGCTCGAACAGAGAGATTCAGATTTTCTTTCTTCCCGCGCGCTTGTCGAGAATAGAATGGTAGATGAATAGTATAAAGATGGCTCGATGAACCCTCGGCCAGGCACTTAAATATGATTTGCAGAGTATGCCATGTAGATGTAGATGTAGATGTAGAAGCACCATTCAGACATATTTCGCAGCCGTCAGGCACATATACCACTGAATGTTCCTTTGAATTTACATCATAGTACGACACATATTTCAGGAGATATGACGTCATCAACAATGAAAATTGCAAATAACTGCTACATCAGGCGCTATTTTTTCACATATCAAACTGGTAGAGTTTCGCCCTGGGCATAACTTACAGAAGTAGAAAATTTGATCTCTCGTCTCCAATAACATGGACTGAATAAGGTTAATGCGGGAATGACCTACTGAACGGCCGCAAGCTGCAATCGTCTTGCGGTGTTGTTGTGTTCATGTTTATAAATGCTGCATTATGTGCTTCGTTGCCGATTTGTTGATATTTCGGGTTTTATATAAAGGGTTGTGCAGTAGTACAGATTGTTAGTAGTGTTCGATATTAAATGAAACCGAAAGACAAGAGTACCAAACAACTATTTCGACTGAAATTAATATTTACCTGTGCAGTCTCTTAAACTGAAGTGATGATGCCTTTCTGTAATGTACCTGGTTGGAAGTCAGAATTTAGAAGTTGCAAGGAACTGAGACGTCATTTCGAGTACCCAAAATATTTACAAAAAATTTAAAAAATGGAAAGAAAACCTTATCCCAAGAAAAAAAAGGTGCTAACGAGAAACTCGTAAGTACATTCGTTATCCACACTTTACTGAAAATTTAATATTAGAAACTGACAAATTAATTGTTCCTGGAAGCGAAGTAGAACTGCCCAGAATTAATTGGCACTTGAAACCAAATTCAGTTCTAAGCATGTTCCCCAAGATGCTCTCGTATTGTCCTCCCCGTTAAAAAGTGAAGAACTCTTACATAAAATAAAGCCGATTGTAAAATTGTCAATAAAACATCCACAAATTGTTTAAAATAACGATTGTTATCTAGTTGGACTGCAGTAGGAATATGAAGTGACGCGGTAAGAATAAATATTAGTGATTTTCCTTTTCTCGCTACAGTCAAAACATTAATTACTGTGTGTGAAGTTGTGCTGTTTATTCACTTCTCTGTTATTCTGTTTTCCATCACAGAACAATTTGAAAAAAAAAATCCATTATCAGTATTCAGAGTGGACTTAAATAATCTGGTTTGAATATGTTCCTACAACATATGTGAATCGCGACCTCGCAACACGCAAATTGTTGTTAAGTGCAGTACGTTGTGTAAATAAATTGTTGAAATAAAATTCAATAATAAATGAAAGTAATACGTAAAGTAAAAGTGAAAACTTAGTTCAGTTCAGTCAGGCACGGCCGAGTAAAACAGCAGACTTTCACCGCATTCTGACAGTGCATCGACCAGCTAACGCTGCAGATTGTCCTGCCGAGTATTCACGTGCGACCAGGAGGCTGTCGCTCTCTCCACAACCAGGAGCAGTTGATTCAGCAATCAGGCCACATCACGTGAAAGCACAGACTGTAAAACGTGATCGTCACGATCTTCTACAAGCAACGTGATCAGAAGCCAATAAACTATACTCCGTTCACCGAAACGAGAGACGTATTGTAAACACACTGAGGTGTGTGACCAGGGGTGGACAAAACAGGGTCGCTCGCTTGCTGCATCCGTTTCGGGTGTAAGGTCGTTGTGTGTTTCGTTATATAGCAGAGCTATACATTATAAAATGTGATTTTCTCCGAACATTTCCCAAATTTTCATCTTCGCTTACAACAAGCACTTCATCAAGTGTTGGAAATTTCTTACGAACAACTTTTCTTCGTGTCGCATTTCAGTCAAAGTCATGAAGACGTTCTTATAGCTTTGTCGTAATTCTTTTTTTTCCTTGGACGCTTCAAAGAGTGTGTGGCTTTTTATTGACTGTTTTCATAAAAATATCAGTCACTAACTATTCTGGACACAACAGCTGCGTTTTATGTAGTCGATGGTACAGCGTTCGGGAAGATCAACAGTAACATACTCATCTAGGATGACTGGCCAGAACGATAGGATGTTGTCTGGTCGTGATAGTCACCTATGATATTGGTGAAAGGTTCTGCCCCACGAAAATGTGCAGCCTGAAGACCGCCGATTCGACCCCAGGGCAAGGGCACAATACCCCCACGCCACGCCGCTACCGCTGGTCATAGCACAACACAACGGTTTGTAGAAGTTGGGAAAATCACACCGCACCACCACGATGCAATTCCGTAGAATTTACGGCCCTTTCACGCACAGTACTCGCTTCGACAGCGGGCGCTGTCGAACGGACGAGCCCAGAAGCAGATACGCCGCAAGCGTAACCAGAGAACCACAGCCGACGCTGCGAAACGCCTAATCCCTGCCGCACGCCTTACCGCCGCCCACACTCACCGAGTCACCTAGTTTACAGTAAGAATAGTACATGTATTTTGTGTAAATTCTGTTTCATTTACGCCTCATAGACGAGAGAAGGGAAAGATCCCACATCCCATATGTTTATAAGATTCGTAGTAAATGCTATCCTGACAATAAAATGTTAATTTGTTGTTAAAACTTGACGTATGACAAAGCATTGTCAGTTGTTGTTAAGTGTTCAATATTCATCAACGTGATAGGGTATTTCGTTAGATGACAAAACCCCTCTCCATTTGATAACATAAAGCCGTTTCATTTGATATCATAAGTGTCTCCCTTCACTCCCCTTCTTCAATAGAGGTAAGAACGAGAAAGTGTAACATTACAGTACGGGAGAGTAGTACTTACAACGACCTATATAAACAACATAGACTGGCTAAGGTGCTGCCATACTAGAAGCAAATTGAAAGATCGACCGCCATGTTTTACAACGTCACTTAAGCGTAACCAGTCGTCTGTTATAGCACTAAATCATATCACTTTCACTTTGTGCAATGACTTAACAAACCATTTTCTACTTGCTTATTGTTATTTGGATAGCCAAGCTAACATGGATAAAGGATAAATGACAGAGAACAAGTGTGTGGTAGACAAATCGGAAAGTTTAATTACAAATGTCACATACACTGGATCGCCTAAACCGTCTCATTCATACAAAAAATTTGGCTTCTCAATATTTTAATTCCGTGTACATTGGCCTAATCTGATTACCTCTTTTCGCCGCAGATTTAGCTTTACATAAATGATTCTACAACTGAAGTAATGTTCTAATAACAGCTTTATTAGACTGGGGTAATGAGATTCCTCCCAAAATTCCGAGGATACCATTAAGTGCTCGTAGTTGGTAAATAAAGTAGGTCCGTTTCCTAACATTCTAAATACATCAACATACATTCGCAAAAGAAAATTTTTCTTCCCTAATAACTTATCAGGAAACCTCAGACCCCTTTCTGCCACTTCGAACAGTTGCACAAGATCATTAGAGGGATTCAACAGACTGTCTTTTATACCTTTTAATCCGATTAGTCCTGTTTTACTCTCATTTTTAGGAGCAAGCAATCTAAACACTTCTGTTTTTTTACTTGCCTAATAATGCTTCCATAAATACATTAAACTACTTTTTCGGAAAATAATGTCAGCATTTCGTATTCTAGCACACAGTCATGGTCAAACTGAAAAGGCCTACTGCTCTCTGAATGACTTAAATCATGATTTGCAGTAGGTAATAAAAGAGGTTTCATGTCTCCTGTTACATGACAAATCTTCAGATGAAGCTGATTCAGCTGTCTGACTTTTTTTTTTTTTTTTTTTTTAGATCTTCTTGCTGGCGTTTTTGTTGTTTGAAGATTTTCAGGGAACTAAAATATCGTAGGAATCGCTTTAGCGAGAAGCCGCTTTGTACCATTTGTTACTTACTGAAAATACGATATGCCAACAGTCTTATTACCGCGATTCGTACAGTTATATGCTGCGCATACAGTCTGCATGATTTCAGCTTAATAAATAACCTTTCAAGCTTACTACGATACATAAAACGTGAAAATAAAACACGTAAATAGCGTCGGTCTAACTTTCGTATTCGGCGCACTAGACGTTGAAAAAAATGGCTACCTCAGTTCCTGGTTGCTGTCACAAGGAGCGCTGTTAACCAAGGTACGTAGACTAGAAAGGTATGCCAGTTTGGGCTTCTTCACTGTCATTGGTTAGCGCTGTATTACGTCAGTCGGCAGCAAGCCGCTGTATTATAAGTCCGCCGTGAACACATTTTCTCCATCTTTTCTTTCTCATTCGACAAAAAACATTGCTTTTAAGTGGTGGAACACGCTTGTGATTAATATATATGTATACTAACATACAAAGGACTGAGAAAGAAAAGCTGCAAACATTACTAACAACTAGCTAACCCGTCCCGCCCCGCGACTTGGCACGGGTAATATTTAAACGTCTTTAACTCGAAACCACTGAACGTATCGTGATGAGGATTTTTTAAATTGTAGCGCTCATAAGTATCCAAATAAAAATCCGTGACTGCACATGTCCAACTTTTATAGATTTCCCACAATCACTATTTATGTAGTCTGAAGCCATCCGGCTTTACTCCTAAATGTTAGACATATGCACTCACTGACTTTTTTTAGACATTTGTGAGATCTACAATTTAAAAGAAACCTCATCGCGACACGTTCAGTAGTTCTCGAGTTATAGAAGTTTAAAGGGGCAGACAGAGAGAAAATGTGCTTCTGTTTTATATGATATCATAACTTCGTGGCGACGTTCCCTTTCTGTGAAAACGTTGCTAGTAACCTCTATGTTGCTAGAACTTGCAACATCCATGCCACTTTGGTATTTTTTTCGATGGAATAGCATTTGCGTTAAGCAGCTTCTTTGTAGGTAGATTCAACAATTCATTCTGCAACACTCTTTTGTAATCGGCTTCACAAAAATGTCCGGGACAAATTCTGGCATTTTTGACATTTATCTCGTCTCGTTCTTTACAGCGAGAGATCCATATGCGCTTTAGTTACTCATCTTTTGGTACAAAATGCCTTCCGTCTTGCGTCCACTGTTATTGCACTCCACAGCAAAACACGAAGTACTCTTACTCATAATTACCGAAAGAATATATGGAAAAATTGTTCCCTAATACAAGAGAGCTACTTTCTATCCGAACATTTAACAGGTCACGAAGCGAGTGAGCGCAAAACACAACTTTCAGCTTGGACGTTTCATAAGGGTACTGCGGCGATTGCTCGGCGCTTGCTGCCAGGTGACGTCACAGAAGCAAAGAGCGCGAGTCAAACTTACACCCCCCTGCTGTTAACCCAGAGATAGCCTTTTTTTCTTTGCTGAATTTTAATGCCCTAATACATGCAGGCTGACAGCAGCCGATGATGCTGCTCTACAGCCGAGCGAATGGAAACAATGGACAAACAGAATATAAAATTAAAGGTAATAAAATGGCGCTTTTATAATTACAAGATGAAAATATGGGAGAATGTTAAAAGACAACATGCAGTGGACAGAACATATATGGTTGTTAAAACAAGACATTGCCACGGTGGCTAAAAAAACACTCACTGCAGACGACGAGACATAACGTGACGGCGACATTGAGGTAAAAAAACACTGAAGACTGGTTTCCCACAGGCGTGTACGCAACGTTAAAAAAACACTGGGCGACGAAATACTATACACACGAAGCACTGAACACTTAAGAACACTAGCACTGTACTGGCCCTGCAGGGGGAGAGGGGAGGATGGAGAAGGCGCGGGGGCAGGGGAAAGGAGGTGGGGGAGGTGAAAATGGGGGAAACCGGAAGGAGCTCCTGCGGAGGTGGAGAAAGGAGGGGGTGAGCCAAGCGGGGGACTGGAATGGGAGGGGAGGGGGAGGGAGGAGGGGGCGGCAATCTACAGAGAGAGGTCACTGTTGGAAGGAGAGATAGATGTCGGGACGGTTGTGGAGAACTTCGTCTGGGAGAGGTAGGTGGCGGAAGCCACCCTCGGAGAGGACGTAGAGGGTGTGGAGGTGAAGGGAGGGAGGGGGGATGTAGTGGTAAAGTCGTGGCCCGGGATAAAAAAATGTTCAAATGTTTGTTAAACTTATGGGACTTAACTGCGGGGTCATCAGTCCCTAAACTTACAAACTACTTATGAACTACTTACGAATTAGGACGGCACAAATATCCGTGCCCGAGGGGGTATTCGAATCCCCGACAGTAGTGGCCGCGCAGACCGTGACTGGAGCGCCTCAGTCCCCTCGGCCACCGCGCCAGGCGGCCCGGGATTCAGAAGGAGAGGAGATACTAGTGGGTTATGGGACTCTATCTTTCGGTGGATGTACTTGAGGCGGATGTGTTGAAAGAATTGGACCAGGTGTGGGAATGGGATGAGGTCGTAAAGGATCCGCGTGGGGGAGGGGAGGCGGATGCGGTAGGCGAGGCGAAGGGCGTGGCGTTCGAGGATTTTGAGAGATTCATAATATGAGGGGGGAGCCCAGAGATAGCCTCTCTATGTAGTTTATATAGCTCGTCGAGTACTTAGATCGGAGCTAGCGCCGCCAAGCGGCGAAACGGGTGTACTCCCCACGTGATCGCACTTTTCACCTTCTATTCGTTACGCCCCGGGTGATTGCCGGTGGGAACTGGCGCGCAAAGCAGCGACCGATCGGCACGCGGCGCTGCTGTTAGTCGGCGCGGTGCTCGTGAGTCACAGTGCTGCGCGACCGCTGCCGGCCAATTCGGGCAAAACGGCGCGCGGCCGCGCTGCCCACTTGCTGTCCAACTGCCGCCGCAGCCACCGCCTGCAGAGCTTTTATTTGTTTCGCTCCACACAGACAGAGAGCCGGCGTCGTTGCCGGCTCGATATCTCGATATTGGCACACCCACGCACACACACACACACACACACACACACACACACACACACACGCATACACATACGAAAACACGAGAGCGTTGCACACGTTTGTTTCCATTCACCGAGGGGAAGCGATCGGCGTCTGCATCTCACCTCTGATTGGCCCTTTAGACTCCCACTTTCATCATAAATTACTTCTGCTCGAAAAGACCAACAATGTGCTTCAGCGCAGCACGACCGTAAGGATCGAAGGCCACACACACACAGCATTCCATTTTCCTGGTACCACTTTATATGCAACATGCTCTGCCGCACCTACCCACATGCATTTTACTATCGAACATTTTGACTTCGTCTAACACAAAGAAGTTCTAGATACATAACATGGACAGACTCGACAAATACCTATTGCTTTAGCCCCTTACACAGAAATCAAGAGAAGAAAAAGTATTGTGTTACTTAAATTAAATGTGTACATCTACATCTACATACATACTCCACCATTCACCGTAAGGTGCGTGGCGGAGGTTACACTGTACCACTGCTAGGCATTTCCTTTCCTATTCCAATCCCAAGTGGAACGAGGAAAAAAGGAATGCCTATATGCCTCCGTACGAGCTCTAATTTCTCTTATCTTGTCTTTGTGATCTTTACGCGAAATGCAAGTAGGCGGCAGCAAGTTCGTACTACACTCAGCTTCAAATTCCGGCCCTCTAAATTTACTTAACAGAAATTCACGAAAAGAACGTCGTCTTTCCTCCAGCGATTCCCAATTGAGTTGCCGGTGTACTTCCGTGACACTCGCGCATTGGTCGAACCTACCGGTAACAAATCTAGCTGCTCGCCTCTGAACCGCCTCTATGTCTTCCTTTAAACCTATCTGCTGCGGGTCCCAAACACTTGAGCAATACTCAAGACGTGGTCGTACAAGTGTTTTATACGCGGTCTCCTTTACAGAATTATACGATTTGTTTCCCACAATATAGGACATGGCTTGTAAGTAAAATTGTCCAAACACTTCGCAAAATGTTCAAATGTTTGTAAGACTTATGGACTTAACTGCGAGGTCATCAGTCCCCAAATTTACAACTACTTATGAACTACATTATACTAAAGACGGCACAAACATCCATGCCCGATGGGGGATTCGAAACCCCGACGCGGAACGGCCTATCACATCGCAACATGGCGCCTCAATGCGCTCGACCGGTCCGACGCGGCGAACACTTCGCATGGTGGTACACTATCAATACTACAGTGTTCGTCTTATGATTGTAGAATTTATTGTATTTTGTATTATGTCATGCGAAATGAGTGCTAGCAAGTCGTTTTTGGTGCAAAGTTCGGAACAAGCCCATGATTTCCACATTTCACAGTCAAGTATTCCTGAAGAAAAATCATTCTAATTCCTTTTGGCCCATAATCTGCCAAGTGGCAATATATTGTCATATCTGTCCTAACGTGCATCATCGACTGCGCATTTTTGTGGTCTACCAGGCCTCCTCCTCCCAATAAATATAATTCAATTTTCAGTCTCCCATATAAAAACTCGTCAACAATTTTCCATAATAAATAAACTTCAAGGTTTCCTCTTTCCCTTTTATAAGCAGTTTTCCATGTATCACGAAAAATATTGTCATAAAATTGAATCAAACATGTATATCTGTAACTTATGTTCGGAGTTTCCCCTAAAGACTCAGTTTATTGCTAAACTTTTCGCAAACGACAACATGTTAGTTTCAAGCAGTGTTGCCCATCCAAGGATGAAACTTGAAACATATTTCAGAAAACCACGCGCAATTTTGATGTTGCTTGAGGGCAACATTGCCAAATAAAGGGTTAAATACGTTGCTGTACAGATGCAGTAATAAATCTTTTTTGCCCAATAACTGTGCGTAGCAGATTCGTACCGCTTCGGATTTTTAAGTGTAAGAAATCACTCAGCACCACGAGCATTCTTTAAACTACTCGGTCGGTTGTTCAAGTGTTGAAATGTTTCTATAGCTATGGGCCCAAACTGCAGTGTTAATTATGAAGTGGTTCCCTGCAAATAGACTCTCATTAAAGTTTGATAAAACCCAATATATACAGTTTCATACAGTAAATGGCGTGACACCATTAATAAATAATTGAACAGAAACCTGTAGCTAAGGTAGAATATTCAAAACTTTTAGGTTTCTGCATTGACAAGGGATTGAATTGGAAGAAACCTATTGAAGATCTGCTGAAAGTCTGAGTTCAGCTACTTATGCTATGAACGTAATTGCAAAACGTTTCTGATATTCATCTCAGTAAATTACGTTACTAAGCCTGTTTTCATTCACTGGGTTCATATGGGATTATATTCAGGGGCTACTGAGCACTGAGTAGATAAGTATTCATTGCACAAAAGCGTGTAATCATAATAATTGCTGGAGGCCACCCAAGATCTCCCTGCCGACATTTATTTAAGGATCTAGGGATCCTCACTATATATATATATATATATATATATATATATATATATATATATATATAGAGAGAGAGAGAGAGAGAGAGAGAGAGCAATGTGTATACCTACAACACTAGGAGACAGGGTGATAGTCACTATTCGAGGTTAAATCAACTTTGGCACCCAAAGGGTTGAGTAATGCTGGCACAAAAGTCTTCGGTAACTTACTGAGTAGCATCACGAAGCCAATTGATATTTAAAAATAAATTAAAGGAATTTCTGAATGGCAACTCTTACTACACTTTAGATCAAATTTTAGATAAAACTTAAAAAAATGAAAATAAAAACTCCTTAAAATATAGGCTGACATGTATTGATACCATTTACTATACTAACACGTTCCACATCATTGCGAAATGCCGTATATATGAAACTAGTATTAATCTAATATAATTTAATGTAATCGCCCTTTACTTACAGACTACTTAAACTAACTTATGCTAAGTATTAAAATGTTCAAATGTTTGTACAGCTTACGGGAGTTAACTACGGGGTCATCAGTCCCTAAACTTACAAACTACTTATGAACTAGCTAATACTAAGGACGGCACAAATATCCATGCCCGAGGGGGGGATTCGAGCCTCCGACCGTAGTGGCCGTGCAGACTGTGACTGACGCGCCGCAGAACGCTCGGCCACCGCGGCCTGCATGCTAAGTATAACACAGACTCCAATGCCCAAGGGAAGACTCGAAACTCCGACAGGGAGCAGACGAGCATCCTTCAGAAAGACGCCTTAAAGTGCACGGCCACTCCCTCGCAGAAATACGATTGTAGATATTTATTATTACTTAAATTAACATAAATAATCGCCATAACCAAATTATAGGTGATATTCGCTGAATGGCTGTCGTCAGCTACAGAGCAGAGCCCACCTCAATTAGATTCTTATTTAAGTAACTGTATATTCTTTTTCTGTGGAACTCGTGACAGTTGTCTGTTTGTTTTTGTTTCGAACTTCGTTTCAGTTTTTAGAAGTAGGCTAACTCTCATTTTTACACTTTGTAGTTTCATAACTAACGGTTTGCGCCCCCTATTCCGCGACATAGTATTAGTTTCAGATGTGTAATGTCGAAAAGTTAACTGTTTGTAAACTTATTGGACCAAATTTCTTTGGTCATCAATTGCAAGAGTTACAAACTAATTAAACTAACATTAAAGGACACGCCAACATCCGACGGAGGACTCCAACCTCTGGCGGGGTCGCCCATTTCGTAGAGAGACGCTTTCGACAACGCAGCCATTCCTCGTGGCTGTGTAACGCAAATTTAGAGTTTTTTACTTCTTCGTGATAGCCTCGCGTTTACATAGTTAGCTACTGTAACGTTTTCTGGTGCATTTTATAGCAGTTCTCTTTTCTTGCTACATTCATTCATTCATTTCCTTGTGCAGATCAAATTTAGTTTTTCCAGTAGTTAGCCACGGTCACGGCTTTATCATTGGCTTGCAGCAGGTCACTGAAAATGCAGCGCCCTGGCAATATTCGGCTCATAAGCAGTTGTGCCTCGTCCTGAACCACTCCGCATTCACAAAGAGCATCGTCAATCAACATGCCCCATCTGCGCAGATTAGTTTTACATGTGGGTACACGAGCCCTCACCCTGTGTTCTCCTGACTGTATAAGGAAGATTGTTTCCACGTGCCATTTCCTCTTTTGGCGTTATCAGCAGAGTGGTTTGTTTGAACTTGATCCGTTGTTAGAAGGACTAGCCAGCGAAATTTTTCACCGTTATAGGTTACGTCCGACTGCATCCATACTGGGTACTATAGTCACAGATAGGGATTCTCAGTGCTGTGTGTGGAGGCAAACTGAGTTGGTGACATTTCGATCCCAGTTTCAGGCGTGTTAACTTTGATTTCGCAACTATAGGCTGTGGCCGAAAGGCATCGCTGTTGTGGGCCTATTGTGGGGAACCATCAAACGTCTAACGCGACCGATGTGGCCACCGATCGGTTCTCGGTTGTTGAAAGCCCTGTTCGCATTAAGACAAACCACATAAAGTACCGGAGGAGGTCGTCCCAGATAGCGGTATGCAGCGAAAGACTTTCAGGGGAACCAATCAAGATTCCTCTCTGGTACGTCTCACCAACAGGTTCGAGGTGTTACCTGTACCAGCCAAATTTTCTGTCAGATAGTATCGTGAGGTCTCCTTTCAGCCTACAAGATTTGGGCAGTCACAGAGAGTAGGAATGCTTTTAATTTGAGACAACATAAGGAAGGTAATGGGGACCCTTAGGGTCATCTATGTTATGGAGATGATATCCAGTGTGCACTTGGTGTACATAATGGGTGGACCAATCACAGACTTGTCATGAAGAGCACACGATGCAGCCAGCTGTAGGTGCTGGCTCATGTCAGTATGATCGGAAGAGATTCTCTCCGCTTTTGAGCAACTATCTGAAGTGGTAACGACTAGCAATCTTGGTTGCAAGATTAAGCCAAAGCGCACCAGAACTCCGCAGAAGCGAGTGGAAAATCTGATTCACAGGATTCTGAGACAGTGTAGGTTGCAGCTCTCTCGACAAGAATCATCGTGGTTTCCGGAATCCACCGAACTGATTAGGCGTCCAAGCAGGAAGCGGCTCAACGACTAGCGTGTGGCGTGGACTGCAATGTATTACTAATGACTAATAATAGTAAAAGAACCCATTGTTGGCTCTTTTAACGAAATCTCTGCACCAGAAGATTCTATTGCAAGAATTGTACGAGAAAGCTTGATTTAATTTGATAATCGTACCTGATGCATATGATTGTAATTTATGGTGACTTTAACTATCCCCTGATTTTTTGGAAAAATGCATGTTCAAAGCTGGAGGTAAGCATAAACCATCGTCGAAAATTTTCGGTTAACGCATTCTCTGGTAAATTATCTAGAGCATTTAGCTCATGAATCCACTAGTATAGTAAATGATTGTGAAAACCACATTTGAACTACTATCAACAAGAAAATCTAACCGATAAAACGCACCAAAAAAAAGAGACTCGGATTAGTGATCACAGAATTGTGAATGCGAGACTGAATATCCAAACTCCAGAAACCACCAAATTTATACGAAACATATATCATTCAAGAAAACAGTTAAAATTCGGTTATCGCTCTCCTGACTGTCTACACTCCTTCGAACTGTCAATTTGAGTGTACATGATATGTGGCCTACATTCAAAGAAATAATATCGACATAGCGGGTGATCAAAAAGTCAGAATAAATTTGAAAACTTAATAAATCATGGAATAATGTAGATAGAGAGGTAAAAAATGACACACGTGCTTGGAATGACATGGGGTTTTATTAGAACAAAAAAAGCCCAACATATGGCGCTTCATCTGATCAGAAAAGTAATAATTAGCATAACAGATTAAGATAAAGCAAAGATGATGATCTTTACAGTAAATGCTCAATATGCTCACCATCATTCCTCAACAACAGCTGTAGTGGAGGAATAATGTTGTGAACAGCACTGTAAAGCATGTCCACAGTTATGGAGAGGCAATGCCGTCGGATGTTGTCTTTCAGCATTCCTAGAGATGAAATTTCCTGGGACTATTGCCTTTCGCAGGCAAGCGCTCTACCGACTGAGCTATCCCGACACGACCCACGATGCCGCCTCGCTTTACTTCCGCCAGTACCTCGCCTCCTACTTTCCAAACTTCACAGAAGTTCTCCTGCGAAACTTGCAAGACTAGCACTCCTGGAACTCAGGGTATGGTGAAGACGACTTAGCCACAGCCTAAGGGATGTTTCCAATTTTAATCTGCCAGGAAGTTACATATCAGTGCACACTCTTCTGCAGAGTGAAAGTTTCATTCTGGATCCCTTGAGATGTCGGTCCGTCACGATACACTTGCGACTTCAGGTAACCCCAAAGCCAATAATCGCACGGACTGAGGTCTGGGCACCCGGGAGGCCAAGCATGACGTAAGTGGTGGCTGAGCAAACGATAATCACCAAACGACGCGCACAAGAGACCTTTATGAACTTTTTTTTGTTTCTAATAAAACCCCATATCATTCCAAGCATATGTGTTAATTTTTACCTCTCTATCTAAATTATTCCGTGATGTATTAGGTTTTCAAATTTATACTGACTTTTTGATCACCGGGTATATTAGGAAATCATTTACCAAACGTGGGGATTGAACCCACGCGGTAAATTAAACAGTTTGGATGACTAACAAATGCAAAGAAATAAATCATGTCGTATTTAACACACACATATCCTCAAAACTTGCAATATTTTACCGAAATTCGATTTTTAGTGCGATCTTCAGTGCGAGAAGGAAATAATAGTTTCCACAAAGAAACCGTGTTTCGCAATTTTGCATAATTGGAAAGAAATTCTGGTCATTTGTTCACTAGCGACAAAACACAATCAACACAATTTGACGACACCGTTGCTTTCGTGCCTGCCGGCAGTTCAACTACTGCGGGGTCCGTTGGAGAGCTGATGCGGTGCACGGGCGGTTCGGTAAGTTGCATTTCTGCATGGGGCTCACATTTTGGTTCACTATGGTTAGGCGCGCGGAATATACTACCACTCCTGCTCTTAACAGCTCCAATTTTCCATCTTCGCCATGTTTCGCTTCTTGATTGTGGGACGTATTGTTTTACCTGCAGACTCTGCGTTATGAGTGGCTACGTCGCACCCGACTACAGTGCCTTGCGGCGTGTTGCATGTAGCAGAGATTCACTGTTTTAATACGTTCCTGCGTGTATCAGTTTTACGGACTCAATAAGTACGTTTACTCTCTTTGTACTAAATAATTTTAGTAAAGATATAGAGTAGCCATTTTATTACATGTTAGATGTCACTATTTTATTTGATTGTAATTTGCAGATGCACCTGTTGAAGAGATGTAGATCTCGAAACTCGGGTAGTGGATAAAATAAAAAGTTTATATTAACAACTCTTGCGGAGCACTTCATTCAAAGAGAAGATTTACGGTTGTGGATGTCGCGAAGGAAGAAAATTCTGCCATCAATACCTTCACTATGCGATAGCAGTCGTGATGCTACTGATTACAGTGTTGAAAAAGCAGAATTGATAAACCCAACTTTCCGAAATTCTTTCGCCAAGAAAGACGAAGTATTTTGCATAGAATTCGAATCTAGAAATCACTTAACAGCAAGACTACTGATTACAGGGTTGAAAAAGCAGAATTGATAAACCCAGCTTTCCGAAATTCCTTCGTCAAGAAAGACGAAGCATTTACCTAAGAATTCGAATCTAGAAATCACTTAACAGCCTCCCGATCCAGATTATACAAAACTTAGCTTCCTTTCAGAGCATGCTGATGGAATAACTCCATAACTAGGTGTCATATATAATCTCCCACTCAGCGTAAGATTCATACCTAAAGACTGGACAGTTCACAAGTAGGAGTGATCAGCAAAGGTACACGCCCCTATCATTGATGTAGGTTGGCTATATGACTTTTGAATGAAACACTTCTTTCTAACATTACGAGCAACCTCAAAGAGAACGACCTATTCACCCGTAGTCTACACGGATTCAGCAAGTATCGTTCCTATAAAATACAACTAGTTGTTTACTCACATGAAGTGAAGAGTGCAAGCGACAAGGAATCTGAAATGGTTTTAAAAATTTTAGGTTTTCGGAAGAATGTTAACTCTGTATTTCATAAACGTCATCTAAACAAATTGCGTGCTTACGGAATGTCGTCTGACTTGGGGGAATAAATTCGTGATTTCCTGTCTAAAATGACTCGGTGCGTAGTAGTTGACAGTAAATCATCCAGACAATCTGAGAAGCTCTCGTACAATATTCGTGGATGATGCTCTCGGTTAGTAAAGTCAGCTGTAGTTCAAAAGAATCAGTAAAATTATTTAGTTAAATTTTTGTGTGAAAATAGGCAATTTACCCTAAATAATGAGGAGTAGAAGTCATTGACACGAAGTGAAGACTAAATCCGTTATAAATCACTCAATCGAAATGCTGTAAACTCATCTGAATATATAGGAATTGCATTTACGAACAATTCCATTTGGAAAGATAGGCGGAAGGCGAGTCAATGACTACGTTTCCCTGGCAGAACAGAGGATGCAATAGTTCCACTAAATAAACTGCCTACTCTACACCTGTCCGTTCTGTTTTGGTGTACTGCTGCTTGTTATGGAGTCATCAGTAGACGGGGCTATCGGGGCGATATAAGAAAAGTTTAGAGAAGATCAGTTCGTTTTGTGTTATCGCGATACAAGGAAGAAAGTGTCACGGGAATGATTCACGGCGTTGGTTGGAAATAATCACAAGAAAGGCGTTCTTCTTTGCGGCGGGAATTATTTGTAAAATAGTGAGACATCATCATCTATATCTATAAATGTGAATGTCTGTTCGGTGTACTTTTATCACGTCTGAACCACAAGACATAAAGAGCTAAAATTTGTACAGTTACTAATGTCTATTGGGGAAGGCTTTAGACACGGTTTTATGGCGATCGGTTACCTATTTACCTATATGTATTAATGTGAATGTCTGTTCGGTGTACGCCTATCACGTCCGAACGACAAGACCCAGAGACTTATATATTTGTACAGTTACTAATTTATACCTGAGGACGGTTTTAGGCACGGTTTTATAGCGATCTGATAGATATTTAGTAATTTGAAGAATATAACGCGAAATGCAGAACAATAATTACTCTTTGAAAATTATATTTACTCTTTGAAAGTAGTTTTATTGGTTGCATTGTTACTTGAGGGTTGATAATGATCAAAGAGTGGAGTATATTGATATGGAAAGTTATCGGTGTATATAAAATTCTACGTGTGTGTGTGTGTGTTAATATTTCGCTCTCCACCGAAAACCACAGAACGCAAACGAATGCTCTGTGTGTAATTGTTGTCCGCAGTGTCCCGTTGTACACCATAGCAGTTGCATGCCGGTAGCTATAAGGGGTTGGAAGATATGGTGGTTGAAATACGTCAAATCATTAAAAAAACGCGGACTAAAGGCCAGCGATGACGTTTGCGACTCTATAGCAAGGGGGTTACATACAGCGAAACGTGATGCCACAGATCATATCTTTAGTCCATGCGTGCTAAAATGTCTTCAGTTCTTTCTCTGTAAGGATAACCATACGAATAAGGAAATATAAAAATAAATAAATAAAGCAGTAAAAAAATAAATTTATTTTCATACATCTCTTTTAAAAAATTGCAGGAATCCATTTACAGCCCTCATGTTTTCCACATGGTCAATTATACGTCGCTTGCTCAAGGGTGGGCAGCCCAAAAAATCTCTACATTTACGCTCCAAATAATACTACAAATAACGTAGTTTACCAGAATGCCCTAAAATGAAAGTAAAATGAATTTGAACATTACTCTCACCATACGTGTTGAGTTATTGCAACATAGCTATAAAGAATAATGTATGTACCTGTATTAGTTATTGTAAATCATTAATCACTTCACATAATTTTAGTTTTTTATTTGAATGTTGATTAAAAATGTTTGTTTCTACAGAAGGTATTGTATTTCATTTCATCCTTCAAAACCAGTCTCATAGCACACTACTGAAAAATAGCTCGCCTATCATAATCAAACAACACGCGAGCGGAGCCGCGGGTTTATGCTAGTATAAGATAAATCACATCGAAAACGGAAATATTTCGGTGTTTTTCCCACGCCCTATAAGAGAATGTAACGTTCCCTCTTCCGTGTGATCTGCAGATTGGTTACGTAGATAACAGTACGAGTTGTTTCGCCCTTACCCTTTGTTTACACTGTTAGTATTAAGACGTCTCCGTCAGACATCAGCACGCGCCATACGCCCCCGCACCTTTTTCCACAGTATTCTATGGACTGATGTCATGCAGGCTGTGGCTCAGAAAACTACCGACTATTAAACTGAGTGGTCTGCAGCATTACGACAGTTTAACGTCGTGCAGTTTACCTCGCGCCGGTGTGATTCAATATATTGCATCACTCTGAAACGACGGGACGTGTGATAAACTGCGTACTTAAACAGGGACTGAGTAAGTCTGTTGGGAAAATAAAATGCTCGTTGCCATGTAATTTATCGAGTAAAAAATTACGGGGCCAGGCATGAAATAACTATTTCACCTGCTGTGCAAGATATGCGAGACAGGCGAAATACGTATCAAACTTCAAAACACGCGTAGACTGGATGGTCTGTATTGGTTGTTTCTACTTATAAATATACATTTTCATAGATTTAGCTTTAAAAATTCTTCCCTAATCAATTATTTTGATACAACTTGCCACCCCCTATTGAACCACTGATGGAAGAATTCAAAACATATTATTTTTCAAAATTTTAACAGTGGTTCCAAATCCAAATTACCGCATTTCTACCAAAAAAATAGTCATAGTAGCACCCTTAAAAGATTTTCCTTTATTTCACCTGTTTAATAGTTGAATTTCCAAAATTATCGAAGCACATGTTCTTAAAATTCCAATCAAAAAACTAAATCAATTTTGTAATTCTTGCTTCAAAAATGCCTGATTATCGACGTATTTTCATTTCCTATTTCACCACCTTAGGGATACGAATATCGAAAAATCGCCTATGTCTGCAGTGTAAGATAAATAACGTCTACAAATTTCAAGTTTCTATCGTCTGTAGATTCACTTTTCAGCGCCGTTTTCTGTCTTTTAGAAACGGATCGAGAACGCGAAATTTCTTTCTTACGCTTTGGCATCGTTCTTGGTAGTTTTACTTTTCAAACTGCAATACACATTTATTTTTCTTTATTCATACGCTTGTTGCAGAAAAACAAATGAAGAATATGCATCACGTTTCGCTGTATATAATCTCTGTGCTATCATAATGTCAAAAGTTATCGCTGATATTCAGTCCGAATTTTATATAAGCTGACCGCTTTCAACCACTACATCTTCCATCATCTTATAGCTATCGACACGGAACTGCGATGGTGTACAACAGGAGACGTTTTACTACAATAACACAGAGAAATCGTACGTCTCCATTGTGTAATTTTTGCTGAAGATGTTGACACCTACTCATAGACTATTCTACATGTCGGTAACTTTCAACTCCCATATCTTCCACCCCTTTATCGTTATCAACCCTCTACCACAATAGTGCACAGTGCATAGTGCATAGACTGCTACCTACTACCACATACAAAAACTATTCGTTTGCGATGTGTAGTTTTGGCAGCAGAGTGAAATATAGGCACAAACACACACATATATAAAGATAAATTCGCGAACTTGAATACTGAAGTACTACAAACCTGCAGGAAATGAATATCTTATGTGTATGCAGCCGTTAAGAGCGGTTGAAGGAAGTAGATGTTTTCATAAGTAAAGAGGGTATTAGACGAGAGTCACAGCTTTAGTGCAACAGACGTCTAGCCTTAGAACGGCTATGACTACAACGTCTACCAAATTATTAGGAGTGTAAATCTTTTCTTGGCGTTACATAAATTCATAAACCCAGAAATTGAAGTACCAAATTTATAAATTAGATAACGAGGCTCTCTAAACCCTTAATTATAGGTTTTTTTTAACAAACCTTAAATCATGTGTGTGCAAGGGCGTTACTAGTGTTAAAGGAATTGAGTTTCTTCATGCGTAATGAGGTATTGGACAACAATACGCCGCGAAAGGTACAGGTGTAACGCGACAGCCATAGAAGTGGAGGGGGTGAAACTGGGAGGTCGAACGTGTAGTTAACATTGGTAATTAAATCTTCGCGGTAACGGAATAACTTTTAGGCGTCGCTATTTAGTGTATTATTCTAAAAAATAACCATTGTGTCATCTGCTTCAGCTGTCAGAGTTTTCCAATATTTTCCTAATTTTTAAATGTTTTTGATATGTCACGTTTTGCAGCTCTTAAATATTGTAGAAAAGACATTTTTTAAAATATGCACCAAAGCTGCTTTTATTTGAAATGCTGACGACTAGTTTCGGGCTTTGCCCATTTTCTAAGTCACATTCATATATATATTTATATTTGGTTACTGTTTAGGTCACGCTGTTTGTTGTAACTCAACAAACAGCGTGACCTAAACAGTAACCAAATACAAATATATATATGAATGTGACTTAGAAACTGGGCAAAGCCCGAAACTAGTCGTCAGCATTTCAAATAAAAGCAGCTTTGGTGCATATTTTAAAAAAATGTCTTTTCCTAATTTTTTAATTACTTAATTGTGAAGAGTGGACGATATACTCTCAGAACTACCTAAGTCTCTGGGAGATCCAGCCATTGCAAAACTATCTCACATTCTGCGTAAGATCTATGATACAAGGAAAATGCCCTCAAACATTTTATTATCCCCATTCCAAAAAGAAGCAAGCACAGACAGGTGTGAAAATTACAGCAGGATGGAAAAGTTAGTAGAAGCCGACCACGAGGAAGATCAGTTTGTAGGGTATGTGGTACAACTGGGATCACTTCGGACAAATGTTATTGTAACTGGAAATATTTTGAGAATATCGAACACAATTTTTAGACAATTATAAATGTTTGTATAAACACAAAAATGGTTACAGAATTGAGAAAAGCCGATCGAAAATGTACCCCACTAGTCACTACGTACTTTCTGGTACAATTTTGATCACTGGCATCTTCCACATAAAAAGCACTTGTCCCTTTTTTTTTTTTTTTTTTTTTTTTTTTTTTTTTTTTTTTTTTTTCCAATTGGGGCAGCAAAGCATTGCACGTTTGGCAGCGAATTCAGTTACCTTTAACTAGAAAATTTGTATCGCGCGGTTTACTAAATAGCTTCACTTTCCTCTTAACAGAAACAGATTTGTATCTCCGTAGCACAAAGTGGTGTATTCTTGGAAAAGCAGGAGGAGCTGTAGAAAACTGCTACATTACAAAGCCACACAATGGCAAGTGTTACCAACACTACGAGACTGACAAATGGCACGAAATCTTATCTTGATCAGAATTTTACCTATATCGAATTTGTACCACCTTACCCTATTCAGGAGAAATACAGGAATACGGGAGGCAATACTCACTTTACGGCTTATTTTGGAAGGAGAGGCCAACCTACGTTTCTAGCTTTTGTAGATTTCGAGAACGCTTTGATTGGAATACACTCTTTCAAATTATGAAATCAGCTGGAGTAAAGTATAGATTGGGGAGAAAAGAAATTTCTGGCATACCTTGACATAAGAAAGGTATCTACTGATAGGACACATTCATTAGACACCAAGAAATGGTGAATTTACGGTTGAAGGGAAGTGTGGAGGTAATAATATCAGAGCGATACCAGGAGATGAATAAAGTAAGCAGATTCAAATTGATGTAGGTGGCCATTCTTATGAGGAGATGAAGAGACTTGCTCAGGATAGAATAGGATGGGGAGCTGCATCAAACCTGTTTCCGAAATGAAGACCACAACAACAATAACAGCTAAGACTTACCCGAGATTATAAATGCGTTATTGAACACTTTAGTGGTTACATATTACTTATCTTTGATGTGAGAAGCAACAAACTTTTATAAAACTGAATAATAAAAATTTAAACTTGCACCTCACTTCATTTCGTTAACCGTTTCAGACATCGAAACGAGATTTTCGGTAAAGACAGGATTGTGGTTAACAGTCTAACACTTAGTTTAATCGATATGTCGATGCAAGTGTCTTTTTAATGCAATCATAGAATTTTAACAGCATTTAATAGCTTAAGGAAATGAAATTATTGTGGTAAATCGACTTTTCATTTGGCGTTGAAATCTCCCCCAAAAATATTTGATAAATATATTACAATTGTAAAGAAAGTAACTAGTATTTTTACTAGATACGCTCCGTCATGCAAATTTGGGTGGATTGTGGAGTATGTTCGTATATTTATATAGGTGAGTCCATGACGTAACACCGCAAAGACTTGGGGGACGGTTAAGCATACGGAAACATGGTTTTCGACAAATGTTAGAGCGTCGAGGGGCTCCTATTCGTTTCATCGGTTAACGTTTTTAATGCTTGTATAAACAGAGGTATTGAAACAAGTACCATTTTTAATGGAGCCCAATACTTTTTATAACAGTTTCATGTAGGAGCGATACTGCGTTTGTCCCTTTGACATGCCTTTTAATATGAGTTGTAGAACATTTATGAAGATGTAGATGTTAATGTTGACGTGGAAACGTGAAGCAAAAATGCAAGACATGTCACAGAACTTGACAGCACTCTGGCCAGAATCGGCGACAGCGGTTCAAACACCGCAACAACGAGCTGTTAGAGAACCCTGTGTCAAAATGTCAATACATTTGACCTTTTACTTGTCAGCACTGTCGACCGATCCCGTTTGCTTCAACATTCGTTCC
This sequence comes from Locusta migratoria, assembly GCA_026315105.1. Taxonomy (NCBI): domain Eukaryota; kingdom Metazoa; phylum Arthropoda; class Insecta; order Orthoptera; family Acrididae; genus Locusta; species Locusta migratoria. The sequence continues at coordinate 40,472,189 of CM048748.1, forward strand.
TTATGCACATGTACACTAATGATGTAAAGTTAAAGGTATTACTTTTCTATGTTGAATGTGTTAAGAAATATAACAGTACAACAACAGAGGAATGCAACTGACGGAATACGAAGAAGCTGTGCAGCATACGACGCTAATAATTCCCCATACTGATACAGGACATACTGACAATCAATAAGGAATCAATCAGTTGAGTGTCATTCCCAACGTACATCGACGCAAGTTCAACCCCAATCATCTATCACTACATCAGTTGCTTGAAACCGTTATTTCGAACGCCGTGCAAAATACTGTCGTGGTTTACCTGCAGCAGTTAAGAGACGACTCTGCGTTTTACCTGCGTGTGCAAGAGACGTACACTAACAATGGTATAGAAAATTTGCGGAACATGCACTACAGGGCAGCCGAAAATCCACACAGGATTCAGTTACGACAACACTGGCCTTGGTGTGGCTTCTTAGGAAATTCCATTGTGGCAACCCAATACATGCGATACATGCGAAATGGAAATTACTTCGCTCACTTCGCTATGAACATTCGGCAGTTCTTCTAGAATAGGTACCACTCCTTGCTCAACAGTGAATGTGGGTTCAGCATTGCGGGTGACCACTTCACCCGCCCCGTGTTGTAATGCGAATACTAAATGAAAATATTCCTGGGCGGTAGACAGGTCTACAAATGTTGTAAGGTACCAGTTGATTCTTCAGTGTTCGTCATGAGAGTATCAGTCCTACTCGGTGAGAGGTACAGCTACGCCCGGGCACTGACGACGTCTCTGGCCGCTACAGTAATAGTCGGTTAACTGTGGAGATGGTCACAAGCAGCAGCTGAAATTGAAATTAATATTCTACTCTTGCTGTAGAATGATGCTCAATATGTGAATAATAGCATCGATTTTTAAGTACTTTCAACATCAATGACATTTCTCAGTCTCGTTTTGGAAATAGAATTGATTTTAAAGAAACTTAAAAATAGAATTAATTACAAAAACGTCAATTGTACATCAGTTCAATTTGTCTATCCTGGGACAAGCACAAGAATTTCTCTATGACTTTGTCGTGGAAAAGGGGCTTCCTCTTCATAATGGCAAGTAAACTTTAGTCGCTCAGTCCTACCCGAGAATGTGTGCTTCATAGATACGAGTTGATTCTTCTAAGAGGCGAAAAAGATCTTTCCACTGCATATGTACTACATGGCATTCTCAGTACCAAAGTTGATAATTCATACACATTAGTGTACCCTGAAATCAACCAATGCTCATTCATCTATGAAACTACCTCATACACATGTTTTAAGAGAACTCAGGTGAACTGTAGGGTACAATTAGTTTTTTAAAGCAACATAGTCTAAAAGTAGTCCATAAATTGTGGACTGTTTATGTAATTAATGGTCAGGAAATTTTTGTTTGTAATTTTCGTAGTTTTGAGAGTAAAGGAGGTGGAAAAATTCCAGCCTATCGCAAGAAGAGAACCTCTGTTCTATTTCGCACAGAATGTGGTCAACTATTTCAATATACAAACGACGATAAATGTCCATTTCTGTTTCATCTGAAAGGTGTGTTTTCACTCTCTGCTTACGATATCTATAATAGATTTCAGCCACAGACAATTTCGAAAAATATCGAAAATGTGTTTCCTGTCAAACTGGAACTGTTCGGAAACCTCCTTAATCTTCTTTCCAGAATAAACTACATCATAGTTTAACTGTGTAACTGAACAGCTTAGAATTCTTCTATTTCGTCAACACACAGTATCTGTAAAAGAGTTATACTTGAAAACTTAAACTGTGCATCATGAACTGTTGTTTTTCTGTAACTTGTCTTCGACGTTCCTTGTGGTTTGGTTGAACCATTGACACCTATAAGACACTGGGTTGAGCGCCTTGCCGCTGAGGGGCGGAGCTAGAGTCCGATAGATGGTGACTAAGCGGATGATTTTGCAGGATTTAAGGCCATGTCAGAACGCTTCCCCCCTGCACAAGGCACCAGGCGCACATGCGAAATCGAGTTAAGTAGCGAGTGTGCGCCGACTTGGCTGCAAGCCTAGAATGACGTCAAACAACAGCCCTCTCCCTAAAACTGCATGCACGCGCACCCTCCTGCCTCAGAACCACGTGGCCACGTTTCCTCACCGCTGCGTGCGGCGGCGCCATAGAACGCTTCCCCCTCCACAAGTCTCACCTCAGCTGCTATTTGCACCCGAACGAGCCATGGAAGTGACGTCAAAATGAGGTAGCTTGTCGCTCCCGACAAACAACCCGAGGGTTGAAACTTCCTGGTAGATTAAAATTGTGTGCCGGAACCGGGACTCGAACCTGGGACCTTTGCCTTTCGCGGTCAAGCGCTCTACCGACTGAGCTATCCCGACATGACTCACGATGCCGCCTCACAACTTTACTCCCGCCAGTACCTCGCCTCCTACTTTCCAACACGATTTTAATCTGCCAGGAAGTTTAATATCAGCGCATACTCCGGTGCAGAGTGAAAGTTTCATTCTGGAAACATCCATTAAGCTGTGGCTAAGCCATGTCTCCACCATATCCTTTCTTCCAGGAGTGCTAGTCTTGCATGGTTCGCAGGAGAGCTTCTGTGAAGTTTGGAAAGTAGGAGGCGAGGTACTGGCGGAAGTAAAGTTGTGAGGCGGCATCATGAGTCGTGTCGGGATAGCTCAGTCGGTAGAGCGCTTGCCCGCGAAATGCAAAGGTCCCAGGTTCGTGTCCCCCTTCCGGCACACGATTTTAATCTGCCAGGAAGTTTAATATCAGCGCATACTCCGGTGCAGAGTGAAAGTTTCATTCTGGAAACATCCATTAAGCTGTGGCTTAGCCATGTCTCCACCATATCCATTCTTCCAGGAGTGCTAGTCTTGCATGGTTCGCAGGAGAGCTTCTGTGAAGTTTGGAAAGTAGGAGGCGAGGTACTGGCGGAAGTAAAGTTGTGAGGCGGCATCATGAGTCGGGTCGGGATAGCTCAGTCGGTAGAGCGCTTGCCCGCGAAAGGCAAAGGTCCCAGGTTCGTGTCCCCATTCCGGCACACAATTTTAATCTGCCAGGAAGTTTCATATCAGCGCACACTCCGCTGCAGAGTGAAAGTTTCATTCTGGAAACATCCCTTAGGTTGTGGCTAAGCCATGTCTCCACCATATCCATTCTTCCAGGAGTGCTAGTCTTGCATGGTTCGCAGGAGAGCTTTTGTGAAGATTGGAAAGTTTCATTCTGGATCCCTAGGGTTGTTCGGGTGCAAGCTCTGTCCCTTTCGTATTTCATAACACTGTCCTTGTAACTCACGTGTTTCCATTTCAAAGTAACGGCAGATTGAAGAGGTGGCAAAAAAACATGTCGTTCATTGTGCGGTTAATGGTAAATTAAAGTCAATAAAAGTCATATTAGCTGCTAAACCTTGATGTTAGTGGTAACATGAAACAGAGAGAGTACACATACGTGCTTCTTGTAGCGCAGTGGATAAACACGCCATGTCCAGAAGCTGATGAGTGTTTGCACTGGTTCCTACACTCCAAAGGTTTTTTTTCTGATAGTTTTTTTACACTGTTGTTAATTAAAAGGGTTTTACATTTTGCGATATTTCGACATATTTATGCATACAAGCGCTTTCTCTAAAATGTGATTTCGTTCTCTTTGTTCTACAGTGAAACTTCGTTAACAGGAATACGAAGAGACCGAAAAATCAGGAGTATGTGTTAAAATAATAATAAGAAGAAGAAAAATCGTGTTCAGTGAAGAGTAAAAATTTTAATAGGTATACATGTACAGCAGTACACTAATGAGTACTACACTGCACTATCAATTACGTTATTATAGACTTAAAATTCTATAAAGTGATTGTATAATTACAAGCACTCACAAATTACGTACGTTAATTTCTTGGAATAAATATAGTCATGATTCGCTGACGTTCATGGGATCGATAATATTTTGTAATTTCACAACCAATTGTAATGATAGCGTCCATAAACCTGTAAAACGTATCGTAGACCCAACGTGACTTGCACCATTTGTAGCATTACACAGACACACACACAAACACACACACACACATAATGGCCAAGTATGCTTGATCACGATATATCTAATTAATTAAATATGCAAATGATATCAGATAGAACACACTATATATTTATAGTTCTGATAAATTTGGGTCGGCACTATATTTTACAAAACATAGAAAATATATTCCTTACCTAACTGAACAGTGGCTTACTAGAGCAAGCCCAAGATATAATAATAATATTCTAAATAATATTCCATCATGAATCAATTTATGAATTGATCATTCATTACCCATACTACCAATAGAAACCAACAAAATCAAATTATGCAACGGAAATCAAAATCAAGCAATTAAAATAATAAAGGGACACATGAAGCGAGAAATAAAAAATTGAAAGACAAGAATGACCACCACCTTTCAAAACGAGCAGTGACGTCGGATGTTAAAGCGAACCGCTCTAAACAGTCAAGGGCTGTAATAATTCCTGAGGTGAGGTGGAATGGTTTCTGTATTCTCTTCCTCTTCACTTTCCTCTGATGGCCCTTCTTGCCCCTCGTTCACAGTTTTCCGATTCCACAGAAGAACATACGGCAACATAGTCTTCTACACTATTGAATTCTTCGAAACTAATCCCGGGATTCGCATCTTCTAACTCGTGGACATCGTCAGTTGTGCTATGTCTCCAAGCTCTGTTAAAGCACTTCCCTATATGGTGTGGCGATACCGAGGTCCAGGCTACTGCGATGGCTTTTATTGCGTTAAGCAGATTGCAATTCGGGGTTGCACTACTGTTTTCAGTAGCACGAATAGAAGCTCTTACAAGTAGCTTACGATAAGCTCTCTTTATGAGAGAGATTATGCGTTGGTCCAATGGCTAAAGGCGGCTTGTGACGTTGGGTGGAAAAAACTGATCCTCTATGTTGGACAGTATTTTATGGACAGTACATCTGTCCAAAGTAAGAAGAACATGTCTATTTTGAGCAACCATTCGACTGTTGAAACGAAGAAGCCACTTGCGAAATTATGTGCCTTAGATCCAGGGACGCCGCGGTGGATTAGCCGAGCGGTATAAAGCACCTCGTTGCGGAGCGCGCGGTTGTTCGCCGTGGAGGTTCAAGTCCTCCCTGGGGCATGGGTGTGTGTGTTTGTCTCTAGGTTAGTTTACCTAGATTTAAGTAGTTTGTAAGCTACGGACTGATGACCACGCAGTTTGGTCCGATAGATTTACAGACATTTGACATTTTTTTCGATCCAGGGTTACTTGTGGTGAGAGTAGATGCAAGGTAAAGTGTCCATATTTATGTTTTTAAAACAATGTGATTTCACGGATTTACCGATAACATAGAGACGAAACTTCTCACTGCCGTCAGCATTACAGCACATGATGTTTGCTTCGTGCTCCACCGTGATACATATCACCTTTTATCCCCAGGTAGTGATTTTGAAATAGATTGTAGAACAGTCCAGTTTCATCCATGTTAAACACATCACACGAGGTATACTTTTCCCTCAATCGGTTGAATTCATGCAACCCGCGGTTCGCACTTTCTTCGTCAACTTTATTTGCTTTACCACAAATTTTTACAGATCTCATTAAATGTCTCTTTTGGAACCGATACAACCAACCAACAGAACAACGAAAGTCTTCGATGCCCATATCTTTAGCAATTTCATTAGCTTCTTGACTGAATCATAGGGTTACTTTCATGCACGCATGTGATTTAAACATTCTAGCAGTAACGTCTCGAAGTCTTCATATTTGACGGTACGAAGTCGTTTAGATTTGTTTCCAGAACCTGATGCCGCAGTATTAATCATTTTTTATGATTCTTAATAATCGTAGATAAAGTTGTTTTAGGTATTCCAAACTGCTCTGCATTCATCTAGAATCTTAAGCTTTAACTGTACATTTTGAGCTGTCTCTTTCCTCTTTGCCATTTTCGCGTGTTACGATACCAGTTGTAACTGTAGTTTTTGTTCAGTATTCCAACACGATACGGTTAGGCCTACGACTAACAGAACACCTGTCAAATCTGGCACTAAGTGCGTCCCTAAATGTTGCTGCACACATTGTTTAACATACACGATGTTTAACATACTCTAGTTGTTGATGCGATAATCGCGGCTACCGACATACGTTAAAAACGCGTAAACAATCAGTATAATTAGCTTTGCAGCTACAAATCCTACATTAATACCAGAAAAAAACGCTTTAGAATACTCTAAGGTCGGACGTTTGTGTTACGCTGAATTTTAATTACGCTAGGAACTGGAACAGTGTTCGTAATTTGCTTTAACCGAAATTCGTGTTAACTGATAAAACATACCATAAGAAATAATGTATTCCTGGCGGGTGCAATATTATTTTCGCATTAACCCCGAGTTCGTCTTATGCGAGTTCACGCTAACGAGGTTATACTGTATTTAGTAAACAACGCCGTGAAATATAGACCAACTAATTGGAAACATTGTCTCTTGAACTACCTACACAGAAACTGCGGACACACTGTTGTAGTGAATGTTGCAAATGACATTCTGATACAAATAGTTTCATACATTGACTTAGAATATAGACAAAGCTCTTGAGTTCCGTGAAATGGCTACAGAATGAACACAATCAGAAACAGTGCTTATTGAACGCAGGAAGAGGTATAACAGATGTTGCAAAACAGGAACAAGGCGCTTCAGTCACATTAAGAAAAGACAGTTGTCAAAGAACTCTAGTATGTAATCTGTATATAAAATTACTTGAATCCTCATGACATTTTGATCATTAATTATTACTATGAGTTTTCCGTTTATGTGCAGGTAGTTCAGGAGTCAAAGTTTACAATTCGTTGGTCTATAATTTACAGTATTTTCACTAAAGAGAAAAAGGCGCACGTTTTAGAGAAAGCGCTTGTATACGTAAATGTATAGAAATATAAAAAAATGTAAAATCCTTTTTATTAATAACAGTGTAAGAAAACTTTTAGAGATCGAAGTAAAATAAAAAAAAAGAATTGTCGAGAGTGATAACCGAAGCACCGCCCACACTCATCAGCTCCTCAACATAACGGGTTTACGCACTGCACTACAAAAAGCACATTCCTGCACTATCTCTGGGTTGTGTTACCACAATATCAAGGGCTCCCTGCTAATATGGCGTTTATTGACTCTAGTTTGCAATTAATCGTACTAAGAACGAGATCTTTGTGTTACCTCTTCAGATTGCCGTTACTCTGAAATTGCAACACGCAAGTTATAAGGAGAAAATCACGAAAATACGAAAGAGAAGATGGCGTCTCTGCAGGACGGAGCAAACATCGGGATGTTTGACAGCAGTGGCCGGCTACGTCATTTTGACGTCATTTCCTCGTTCGGGTGCAAATAGACTCCCGCAACGAGAGATCTGTCGGCTGTCGGCCTGCTCCACTGCAGTACCAAAGGTGCGCGTTAGCTCCAGCGAGCACAGAATAACAATGACAGTGAAATGAAGACGGCTGAGAGCGCGGCACCCAACCAACATGGCGACCGAGCGCCAACTGGCCACAGCTGCGAGCGCAGCGTAGTTTATTGAGTTCGCTGTCCCTGTTTCATATACCGTATTTAAAGGCGTTCCTTTTTGACAATCTATTTTTGTCACAAATAATTACAAATTTCGGCTAGGGATAGCAAATCATACTATTTCATAAAATAGAAGGACATTTTCTTTTGTCTGTCCCTTTAACCTTTTATAACTTAGGTTATGAAATAAATCGCAATTTGCGCTGTTATGGCTTCACTGTATTAGGTTTAGTTGAAATACCAAACTGTGGCGAATGAAAATTTGTGTACGGCCCGGATTCGAACCCCCAAAACTAAAAAAATTGGCTGGCGGCTAACTTTTTCATGTCGTAAAATTTCATATAAAACTAATAATTTCATTTATTATTTTTATACAAACACAATAAGTATTGTACTTGCTAAGAACATTGCTACATTCCTTCAGTATTCACCTGCCTGCGTGAAAAATTTGGTACCTTTTTTCCTATCCCAAGGGGTTCAATGAGAATGTAATTGAGGTGAGAGCCATTTGAAGAACGGCGGATTTATCGGTCCTACTCAGTTTCTACACCCATCCAAGATGGCTGCCGTGCTTTTCCTGCCTTTACGCTGATGTGGACTGTATAGCCTCTCTATGTTATTCTGTGCTCGCTGGATGTAGCACGTTATCACGCACTTTTGTCAATGACGTAAGACGCGACCTAGCCAAGCGCCCACAATCCCGTAAGCGGCCGACTGCGAACAGCGAACAAATCGAAGAGCGACTCGGCGGCCATTGTAGTGGCAAACTTCCGGGCGAACTATAGTTGTGCTCTTTTGAATAGAGAGAGTATTCATTTAATTCGCGAAAACTATGTCTAATTGATATATATAACTACAAATTAGCTTCAGGCTACTTGAATATACAGCAACTATCGGTTGTGTGTAAATGTATTATACATACGATGTAGAAATTGACCAACAGCATTTCCTCTTCCTAACTAAACCGAACTATAAAATTCAGTTCTTTAGCGTTCTAAGCGCAGCATATGAACGCAATTTATCGTCAGACACGATGTTTTGGCACTTTCTCAGTATATTCTACGATGGTGAAACTTTTGTAGCAACATTAATGTCGGAAGAGTTTCACACTTTACGTCTTTGCTTTAGTGCTGTATTCCCCAATATTTAGATATTTCACAGCAACAAAAAAATGAAAAAGGGCTGTCTGAAACAGCTAATGTTAAAAATCGATTGTGAAAGTGAAATATGCCATCAGATAGATAACTGTAAAATAGCTTCTTACCTTGTGAATACAGCAACCAGTCACTACCAAATTCTTTTAAAAACACGAAGTATGCCATAACGTTTTCTTAACTAATGCATCTAACATTAGCAGTAGAGTATCTAGCAAGAATATTAACATTTTTAATGCTGTAAGCCAAATACCTTATTGTAGCGTGAACTGCTCAAAAGTCAGCAACTATTGTCACAGGGTTCAACTTCACAATGAGCACCCAGTGTAACTATGTGTCATTCACATATGGAACTATACACAGTTCTGCAAACCCCTTTCAGTTGTTATACATATATGTATAGCGGGTTACCTTGAAATTCTGTGTTACAAGTTGCTAATATTAATTTCATAAACAAAGATTCTAACTGCAGTGAGCCAACTAATCTCGTGACCCCAATAGTTATTTTACACAATCATAGAAACTTTTTGAACTTCCTGTTCGGCAGTACTGCCTAAAGTAGCTCCTTTTTAAGAGCTACTATTATTGTAAAAGCCAGTTATTTATTTAGATTTATCCTATATTATCTGGACTAACAGCCTGTTAAGGAAGAGTAACTATCTGTGAATGCAAGTAGTAGGGCTACATGTATTTTTGGGAAATATAAATGGGAAGACAGGATTCGTTTTTTTAATCTTTTCTTATATTAATTTATGCATTTAACGCTGAGCAGATCTTCACCATCGTGCCTCATGTACACTGCAATAGTGAAAAAATACAGACGTGACTTTTAATTGTCTATAAATACCGCAGCAGCTATTTAATACACGATTTACCTGGTAACAGCACTCGTGGTTATCTGACGCTTGCCACTACCATGGCGGCCGGCGACAGGTTGAAACAAAGACCTATATAAACAACATAGACTGGCCACAGCACCGCCATAGTTGAAGCCATTTGGAAAGGTTGCCGCCATCTTTGAGAACGTCGGTGTCACGCCAGGTGTCACTGGGCGTCTGCTAACAACTAAATCATAATTTTCATTTTAATCGTTCCCAGGGTCGATCTTTCCTTAATTTCTTGGGGACGTATTTCGAAAAGTAATTCCCACTACGAATAGTATTTCTCGTTTACTACGGCATCCTAAGTGTAATGCTTACAATTGTCGAAATGCTGCATTATTTGATATTACTATAATGTCGATAACCTTTTGTATTTGTCGACATATCTTCCCTATAAATACAGGCGAATTTTTTTAAAGTCTTTAATTGCCTTCATTCTGCCTGTGGTTCAAATGATGTGTCATGCTTTGAAGTAAATTACGTATTTATCAAGCACTCCACAATTTGCCGTTTCCCTGGTACTCTCCTTACAGCTTGTGGTTCTGTAGGTGCTCAGGAAACGAAAATATTGTTGGGGCATTTGCCAGTACCGTTTTCGATCGGTGGTAGCATACATGAAATTTTCTTCAAATTGACAACAGCATATGTAACTATACTTTCTAGGCAGCCACTTATCACACCTCATACTGGTTACCCATTGGGCTAGCAACTCGTTTTTCAAAGGAAATCTGTGTAAAGAATAGTTTCATTACAGTTCATACACCTAGGCTACTTACCCAATGGTTAATACGCTTTTGTACACTATACAAACAACTGTCATTACATTAAAATACACCAAATACATCCGTCTTCTGCCTAGGTTTTTGATGGTCGCGAAGTTAATATAATTTTGAAACCTGGTAAATTCGAAAGTTAAGTATTATAAATGTTTATAGACAAATACACGCTGACACACAACGACCTATATAATAACGTATCTCTTTCTTTATGTATGATATTCCAACAGTTTTATCACTGCGGTTGCTGCAATTGTACGCCGAACATGCACTGGGCGTGAGTTGCCACTAATAATAGCGCTTACACGTTAGTTCAGATTACAAACAGAAGCGTCTGCTCACGCTGCTGCTTCAAACTGACTTTCTCAAATATGGCGGCCAATGTTGCTTAGTGCTGCCACCCAGAGCGCTGTAGCTGGCCTATGGCCTCTCTATGTTGTTTATATACCTCTTTGGGTTGAAATCATCCTGCGACAGCAGCGCCGTTAGGGAGTCTAGTTATTTTTACAAGGTCTTTGGACCTAACAGCCAGTGGGCTACACTTACCACCGCCGTGCCATACCGGCGAGCAGCGAGATGGCAGCATAAAAGCATCGTAAAGGCTAGTTTACATGACGACACTACGTTTCAGGAAACTGCGCTACTGGCCAGTGCGCATGCGCAGCAGGCGTTCGCGCTACTCGTTGGCGATACTAAACAGTTTCGGCGCCTTCCAACTTTAGCGAAACTGATTGCGCGTGTTATGCGATGCATAGATGTTTGTGCGATTTTAACGATCAAACTTTCAGGAATAAGTAGCGTAGTTTTAGTGCTCTTGAAGCAATTATTCGTGAATTAAATATTGATGGGTTGACGATTAGTGAATTACAGACTAAAATACATCCAATTCCAAATACCTGTACAAACGGATTATGGAAATTTTTGATTTGGGAACACAGTACAGGTAGGCCTACTGTAGAGACGAATATCTTCTTGACAAGTAACGTAATGCAATTCGTAATTTCAGTTTTGGTAATAATGCTTCGCGCACAACAATATATTGTTTCTTTATTGCATTACTAACTCTATTTAAAAGGTACGTAAACTGATCTGGTGTCATTCTAAGTTGATTAAAATAGCTTCTAGGGTCTTCAGTTACAATTTATTTCAGCAAGGCCGCTAAGCAATGAGCTGACGTCTTTTTTTAATCCAGTCACAAACCCAAACACGTTTCTTATTCTTTTTATGTTTAGTCTTATGCAGCGACTTTACACAGGGAAGCAATAGCTCCGCCACAACTCTTACGGTCACTACGGCACTCACAAAACAACAAAACTGAAGTGTATATATAGTATTGGCGGGATGTCTACAGACACGCACGAAACCAGTTGCGCGCAATTCATTTCATGAAACGAGTGTCGCAACGTAGTCGTCGTGTAGACTAGCCTTACGAGTAACTTGGAGGTCCGTCTAACCAGCCTATTTGGAGACCACAATAACAACAACGAGTTGCTGAGAAACGAACCGCGATATTATCGCAGCGTGCGGGGCCAATTTTGAAGGTATTTGGAGGCGACAGAAATCTAGGCAGTGGGTCGATGGCTCGCCACCAGATGGCAGCCGTGCGCCGGCGGCTGCCACGACGCGGCGCCCGGCGTCGCTGGGGAATGCGGCCGGGGTGGACGCGGACTTTAATTAAATTTATCTGCGGGTCGCGTAGCGGCGCAGATGGCTGCAGACGCCGCCGCTGCCACTGCCGCCCACGCCACCTGGGTGGGGCGGCGCTGTTGTGGCCTAATCGCCGGGGCGCGCGCACGTCGCGCGCGTGGCGCCGCCAGCGCCGCATGCCGGCACTAAAAACAGCCGCCATTGTGTCCGGCCGCGGCAAAGGGAATGCCTGCGCGGTGCGTGGGCGCCGCGTTTGTGGTTCGCTGATGCCGCGCTGCGCCCGCGCCAGCCTGCGGGGCGCTTCTTGTTCTGCCGGCGCGCTGGAATAACGCGTCTGTGCGTCGCGAAAGAGGTGGCTGCAAATTTGCTCCGGCAAACAATAGCCCTCGCTTAGAAGGAATGTGGGAACAAGAAGGCTGAAAATTTAGGTCTCAAATGTAACTCGCTGCACAACGTTTCAGGTTAGTTTTGATAACGTTCACCGCAAAATGAATAAATCTATCTACGAGATGCGACAATAAAGTAATGAAACTGATGTGAAACCAGGACAGGAGGCAGAACAGTGTAAAAAAAAGGCGCGGTGGAGTATCCGAGAGGTCTAAAGCACCTCGCTGCGGAGTGCGCGGTTGCTCGCCGTGGAGTTTAGAGTCCTTCCTGGGGCATGGGTGTGTGTGTTGTCCTTAGGTTAGTTTACCTAGGTTTAAGTAGTTTGTAAGCTACCGACTGATGACCACGCAATTTGCTCCGATAGATTTACAAACATTTTAACAAAAAAACAGTGTAAAAAAAAAGTTTTGTGTCTCGTTTCCGCCGGTTGTCCTGCGTGTCGGTAGCCGAGTAGAGAGAGACCGACACAGGAAAATAGGATGCATGCGCATGCAGGTACGGAGGTGACCAGCCAGTGGGACAGCAGAAACTAGAAACACTAAGCTAGATTAGTATAAGAGATATATCTCATAGAAATAATACATTACTTAACTTGGAGAGCAGCAGACATAGTTTAGATAGAGGCCTGCGTACTGATGATTCCTAGTGACTATCCGATAGCCGTCTGAACTGGTGCCCATCTGATTCCCAAGTGGCCGATGCAGCAGACGTGGCCACCAGCGGAGTTGCAGCAGAGGGCGCTCGTGGCTGACGTATAGTTTCGTCAAGTTCACTTCTTCATGCAAGTGATCATAACAGAGAACAGAAGGTGACTTTGCACCGTGAGAAGCTCTTCTTGGTGGGCCGCAATCCAAACTGCGCGAAACAGCACGCCTCAACTCTAAGCTGGCGCAGCTGTTGCTGTGAACAGCTTTGATACAGCCGCTACTCCTACTGCCAGTGCCAAGCCGACAGAAGTGTGCTGATTGTTTAAAGACAGCGACTGGCGGCTTGGCCCGTCATCAGCGTCTTGTGATTTCCCTCTTAGAAGCAATGTTCCGCCAGCGGTGGCCCAGTGTGGTGACTAATGTAAGAAACTAGGTTTCGAAGTGATGGGGATGATGCTGGATAGGGTGGGAGAGTAACAGGTGTCAGCGAGTACACAATTCGGTTAAGCATTCAGATAATCGACACTCTACTGTAGTTGGAGGCCCCCAAGATGACAGGCCTAGGGTGGTCCTGCCCCCGCCCCCCTTAGTCCACCACTTGCTTAATGTTTTAGTGAAGTTTAGTATTGTCCCCTTCAAACTAATTCCCTTCTGATTGCATACTGTGCACCGTCAGAAGCTCTTCTTGGGGGGCCGCATGGAATGGCCGCGTGGAATGGCATGCTTCAACTCTAATCTGGCGCAGCTGTTGCTGTGAACTAGATATGGGCAATCTGCTCCTGAATTGATTCAAAGAGACTGATCCTTCTAAGGAGTGAGTGATGGATGAATCCGAAAAAAAGAGTGGTAGTTCATCCGATCTTGGGTCTGAACAGTAGAGAGATTAGACTCAAGGTTGGATTACTGACAGGCCATGGGAATTTCAAACAACACCTACATACAATGGGAATAACGGAAGAGGACCCTAAATGTAGGATCTGAGATGACGGTGATGAAACTGCATCACATCTAATCTTCGAATGCATTGCATTGGAGAGTAAAAGGCACAGAACATTTGGGACAACCAGACCTGAAGAAATTGTGTCTAATAAGTAACTGGTAAAGGGACTCCTTGCACTGTTCCAGGGCATTGGTTGGCTTTACTAGACATACAGAAAGCGATACCACAAAATAGTTTTGGTGCGGGCAGTGGCGGGTTGGACCAAGACTGTTTTGGCTTCCCTGAAAAAATCAAATCAAATCAATCATCCGATCCGAAAAGTCCCTCCAGTAACAGCAATGCTTCAGAAGTTTCCTAAACCCCTTGCCACATGCTTCAGAAGTTTCCTAATCTACAAAATAAGTGTGGTATAGACCATGTCGAAGTATAAAACTGCAGAAAATGAGCGCCTAAACACGCGCAGCGCCTCTGCGCTGCGAGTCGAGAATCGTTGAGTCGAGAGTCGGCAAGTCACACAAGCAGCATGGTTCAGTGAGCTCGCTGCTGCGCACGACTCTGACGATTGGGACGATCCTACCGCCAACTGAGTCGGTGAGTTATCTGGTTCACCCCTCCCCACCACTCTTCCGACTCCGCTCGCTTGCGGAGCCGCCCGTGTGGCACGCTGCTCATTATTCCCCCCACTTCTCTGGAGAACCGCATGGTGCCGAACAAAGCGACCCCGTGCATCTCTCTGTTCTCACAACTCCTGTGTTCTGATAAATCTTGCAGCTCGCTTACAGAAACGATCATCTGAAGCAACAGAAACTGTCATGTAGGCAAAAGTCGTATTCTGAATAGTATTCGAAATGAAACTAATTTATTTAATGTCATGCTTTTCCTTAATAACAGAAAAACTGCAGTCTGTAGCAAAAACGCGTTACAGTACAAAATTAAACAATATAAAATTTCCGCGAAAAAGATCGTACTCCATTTTCTGGAAGACTTGTAGTTTGCATGAAGGGAGCAAGAGAGACAAAATCTTGTGCAATGTGCATTCTCTGTTGCTTAGATAGATTTTGTAAGCCATATCACGCAGTTCCGTAACTTGATAGACAAGTGTCCTGTATCAAATTATGCGTCTTTTATGCATCTACACTATTTTGGCATGTTGAAAACAATGCCTATATAATTGACTAACAAAGAAAATAACAATGTGTGTTAATGTTTTCTATCTCTAAAATCATTCAGTTTGGGGAATGTGTCCATTTGAGATTTTTGCTGCTGGCGTCAAATCTTTGACAGTAACAACAAACTTGTTTCCCAAGAGAGAGAGAGAGAGAGAGAGAGAGAGACAGAGAGAGAGAGAGAGAGAGAGAATACTAGGATGTCAAATGATATGTGTCTAAAATTACATTTCTGAGTAAAATATCTTCATATAATATTTCATTACGAATTGAACGTGCTTCGTACAGAGGGATGTGTCTGTTTGCAATTAAAGATAAAATATATTGGGAAGCACTTAAAAATAATTTGACTTGCTCTGTATAAAGAATATATAAAAAGCTTTGCACAAATAAATTGTGAAAGGGTGTAGTTACAGGAATTAAAATATAAAATGGAACGGAAATCGTACCAGCAACTGCAAAACTTAGAATATAAGAGCCAACTGTAAGAATATCACCACAGTTATTCACCTAATTATTTCTTTCGGTAAGACTCTCTTCGCACTTAATCAGTTGTTGCTGGTTTGTACTCAAAAAGAAAAACTCATTGATGGTTTGTACTTACAAAAGAAAACATCATTGACGACATAGTCGAATGTACTCGTCGTCATATTTTCGAAGAATTTGACTATAGATCTTCCGTCTTTTTTTCGTATTTGAAGTTATGAATGAAACAATCCACGAACATTCCTCGCTTTGTAAATTTAATGGACATTACTCTTTTGACGCCTAATTTCCTAAATTAAAAAAAACTTTATTGCTTACTCTGGAGCTATCATTATTTTACTGTATATGGGTGCCAGACTTTAGATTTTAGAAACAGGTGATCGGTTCCAGCTGCCATCTTGTAGCAAGAATCTGTCGCGCTATTGTAGCACACCCGGCCGTGTCGCCGAATGTCGCTGCTGATAGCTGTCCTGTCGCGTCGCTGAATGTCGCGCGCTGTCACTCGCTTTTGTCGCTCACGTCCTGCATGGAACTCTCGCGATATCTCACGTTTCATTCAACTCGCAAACTACTCACTGTATAAATATGGAACTAGTATCATTTTATTCTGCAAAATATTGTATTTTTTGAATGAAAGTATAAAAATATAAAAATAATATTTTTTTTTTCTTTTTCCAATTATTTCACCTGCAAAAATATGTATTTTTTTTATTTGTAATGTAGTCATAACTAACAATTTTTAATTCTCGAAACTACTAAGGACTTACAATAAAATGATTACTCTTCTTTCTTCTTTCACAAAGTGGCCAAATCAGATAAAGGTATAGTAACAAAAAAGCAATGTGACATCGTTTTACTTTTTTATCAGTTGGTTAGTCGGTGAGCCATGAAAAAGACCTAGTTCATGCCAGTGAGCGACTATTTCTGATCCGATCTCTGAAAAGATCGGTTTTGCCCATCTCTACTGTGAACAACTTTGATACTTCCGCTACTTCTACTGCCAGTGCCAAGCCGACAGAAGTGTGCTGATTGTTGAAACACAGTGACTAGCGGCTTGGCCGGTCAGCAGCGTCTTGTGAAGACCCATTAGAAGCAATGTTCCGCCAGTGGTGGCGCAGTGCGAAGACTAGTGTGAGAAACTTGGCCCTCTTAGTCAACAACTTGCTTACCGTTTTAGTGACGTTTAGTATTGTCTCCTTCAAACTAATTCCCTTCTGATTGCCTACCGTGCACCGTGAGAAGCTTTGATACTGCCGCTACTTCTAATGCCAGTGCCAATCCGACAGAAGTGTGCTGATTGTTGAAACACAGCAACTGGCGGCTTGGCCCGTCAGCAACCTCTTGTGAAGGCCCCTTTAGCTGTGGCCCAGTGCGGTGATTACTGTGGGAAACTTGGTTTGGGAGTGAGGGGGATGATGGACGGTAGGGTGGGAGAGTAACAGGTGCGAGCGAGTACACAATAATCGGTTAAGCGGTCGTTCGGTTGACCGACGTTCGGATAATCGACGCTCTACTGTATTTGGAGGTCCCCAAGACGACAGGCCCTGAGCGGTCCTGCCTCCCCCTCCCCCACACCCCTTAGTCCACCACTAGCTTACCGTTTTATTGAAGTTTAGTGTTTTCTCCTTCAAAGTAATTCTCTTCTGATTGTATACACGTTATCCAGCGCTTCTGCAATTGATGGTAGATTCCTGGAACTCATCTTCTGCAATATACACCAAGACCCTCGTCACAGCTTTTTGGACATCTTGTGTTGTTTGAAAATGCTGTCGACCGCCGTTTTGACTCTTGGAAATAGCAAAAAAAGTCGTACGGAGTGATATCTGGTGAATCAGGTGGCTGTGGTAGTACTGAATTTTGTTTTGAGGTTAAAAATTGCTGTCCTGACAGAACAGTATCGGATGGCGCATTATCAAAAAACTTTCCTCTCGATGATTGTGGACCATCTGGCCAAGGATTCACAACCCGCTGCTGC
Organism: Locusta migratoria; assembly: GCA_026315105.1. Classification (NCBI taxonomy): domain Eukaryota; kingdom Metazoa; phylum Arthropoda; class Insecta; order Orthoptera; family Acrididae; genus Locusta; species Locusta migratoria. The sequence goes on from CM048748.1 coordinate 40,489,800, forward strand.
ACAAGAGCAACATTGGCAATACTTAGAACGAGCACAGACTATTATCACCATAAACACATTCAGAGCTTCTTTGTTTTAATCCGTCTGTGAGGTTGATGCTCGTCATCTGCGGTCTTCAAAATTCGTTCTGCTTTTACTAAACGTTTTATCTCAACGAAAAACTTGAGATCTTCACATAACCTCCTCTTCAAAAGCCTTCTGAAGATTCACCCAATTTAAAGCAAAAAAAAAAAAAAAAAAAAAAAAAAAAAAAAAAAAAAAAAAAAAAAAAAAACATACCATTGAGCAATATTATGCTGTTCCATTTCTGTGACCAAAGCCGCAAATACGTGTTAACTTATTACAGCATAACTCACGACTGAGCAGTTGAATCAATGTGCCGCTTGGCCTAGAATCAGCTTAGAGACTAAGGTCAAAGATATTGTTCCTACACAAGCCTGCAGCATTGCCACGTCTTGCAAAGAAAATAAGTCTCATTACTTCGTAATCGCACCTCGTATATTAATAAAAATGAAGATTAGACTAGATTAGATTAGTACTTGTTCCATAGATCATGAATACGACACTTCGTAATGATGTGGAACGTGTCAGTTAAATGAAGTGTGTCTACACATAATATTACATGACACTCAATATTTGAAATTTTTTTTTAATTTCCGCATGTGAGAAAATGCATCACTTCAGAATGGCTCACCAAATTTGCTGAACTTTTCTTTGTTCTGTGTGTAAATCTCAGGACAAGATTTGTAAGAAAGAAAATTTTCAGAAAATCTATCAGAAGATTTCAGAATTTGAGAAAAACTGAAAGTAGGTTTCCAGATGGGTGTGATGTCGTCAAAATTACCCTTCACCGTTATAGTGCAAAATCCTTCCTAAAACTAGCGCCAAGCCTATGAATACAAGGTTAAAGCAGCCATAAAAAGGTAACATAAAACGCTGTTTCATTAGAAGCCCCTCCATAGTGTTCTTACCTCCATGGTGTTATCGGTGGTGATCTTTTAAGTGTTGCAATGATAAGATTTATGTCAGTTTGTGGTATATTTGACTGTTTAAGACAAAATGAGTACAGATAGTGGTTTAGTTTTGTAATGCCTCCATTGTGGCGTCGTAATATCGGCCGTCGCAAGCGCAACACAAACTTATTACTTGATCTTAGAGGCAATGAGAGGAACGAAAATCTTACACAGCGTTTGCAGGTAAAAAGGGAAAGAAATTCTCAACCGCGATCCGTTATGACTGTACGTCATGCTATAATTATTTTCTTTTCAACTATTCTTTTTATTCTCCACTCCTAGGAGTGGAGCGGGCTGTTTTGAGATCTGGCCCACAAAGAATTGCGATTCTATCCAGCCAATATCAGACAAGCTGATAGTGGACCAAATGGGAAACCAAACTGGAAGTAAGTGGGAGGAGCTCACCAGTTCCGGCATACGCCTTAAAACTGAGGAAAGACTCCCGAAAACCTTGGTCGTAACTGGAGGATTGAAAGCAATTTAATTCATTGTCCCAGACAACAAATAGATTATCAGGCGAGCACGAGTGCACTCCCGACAACCAAAAATTGGAAGACCGAGTTACTCTCGTGAACTCGCAAGGGATCAGCTCGACCAAATAAAAATGGACAAGCGTCTTCCTAGAGGAACCGTACCCAGAACACACTATCGAAAACACTCAAAAGGATGGAAACACGTTATAAGAAGCATTTATATTCTGCTTGCTGCAAGAAAAACATGCTAACCTGTGCTGTAAAAATGTTTTCCTTTACCCATAAAACAGGAAAGTTGTTTTTGTGCCTAAATTTATAATTTAGAATCAAACCATTAAAAGTATGCCCATTAAAGCTACTAACCGCAAAGAGCAGCTCAAAAGCTCTCTATAATAAACCTATTGATTGACCCATCCTTTTTTACCTCTATTCCCAATGAGGGTCGCGACTGCAATAACAATAAATAAGATCAGTAAAAGGAGGAGATTGCAATGGGGGAATGAAAGGGATTTGAAAAGGGGCAATGATGTAGATGTAGAGAGGGGAGGAGATGGATATGGTGTGGTATAAGAAGGAGTGGTGTGAAGATAGAGGGAGGAGGAGATGGGCAAAGGCAATGGGGAGGAAGAGATGGAGAAATAGAGGAGGTAGGGAAGGATAGACATAGGGAGAAGAAAAGAAAAGATTAGGGTGTATATATCACATACATATTAGCTACTTCCAAGCGTTGTCGGGTTTGATAGTAATAGATAAATAAATAAATACAACCGGAAAGACGAAACCGATTTCCAACCGATTACGACAGATGAGCGCTGGGCTTGGCTGGGAACATAAGGTAGAAAATTTAGGTGTTGTGCCTTGTCCAGTGGTGAAGAAATTAATTGTATGTGTTGTTTTCTTCTACAGTTACATTTATTTATTTTACTTTAAATGAAACACATTGCAACGCGTTTCAATTTTATTTTCTTAACTTTCACTGCAAAATATACACCCCGAAAGACAACGTCGAGTTTGCACCGATTATGGCAGAGATAATAATACTATACGGATAAAGGTTTCAACGTCTTCCCCCAACAGAAAGCGTAGTGACATAGTTGTCACCCCTGCATATAGAAAGTGGCGACAACCTTTTATGTGTGGATTGCTGACAAATGCGTCTTACCATTGGTCAGATGCATATCAACTGGTACTCGGCAGCCATTCCTGGGCCAACCTAGCCATTACATATGTTGCAGAAAGGTACAAATTTGAGGTATACTTCTCTATACGAAGGTTCTCTGTCATAAAGGTTCGTCTTCTCTTAACAAAAGGTATTAAGGGGAGATGTACACGAAAATGACCAAAATAGTGAAAAAAATTAATGGCTATTCGTTTACTACATTGTATTGAAATTTCAGTTGCCAAATATTATGTTCCAAGTCCGCTTCTAAATGCGAAGAAAAAGAAAGAGTAATTTGTAATAGCCTGCACAGGGCCACGCCTTCCTCCTTATTTTTCTCTCGTATTGTCTGTTTATGTGGCGTTTTATTTTCATTATTGTGCAATCAGAATTCAGGGAAGGTCTGTATACTACAACATTAAGGCCTCCCAAGAAATGTGTTCATGGCAAAACGCAGAATCCTAATTAGTCTCTCAAGGCCCTTATCTGAAAACGTTGCCCCAAAACTACGTTTTCCTCATACGAGGTAGATAATATTGCAGTTTATGATGGAGTCATTGTCTTTAATGGTGGCAGCTCAGAGAGGATAATAGTCTTGGAGAAAATTGGCTACAAGACCGGAGTTTTCGCTCGAGACATCTTCATGAGGATTGACAACGTATACTTGCAACCGTTAAACCCATTGAAGACCTAACAGATGAAACAAAACAGAAAAGAAGAAGCAAGACGGGAAGTATTGAAGGAAATGAGGACATTCATTACAGATATAGATACTTCTGAAGGTGCGAATATCAATGAAAATGCATATTTAAATTTAAAATGCGTTTTCTCAGCCGGCCGCGGTGGCCGAGGAGACTGAGGCGCTCCAGTCACGGTCTGCACAGCCACTACGGTCGGGGGTTCGGATCCCCCCTCGGGCATGGATATTTGTGCCGTCTTTAGTATAAGGTAGTTGATAAGTAGCTTGTAAGTTTAGGGACTGATGACCCGATAGTTAAGTCCCATAAGCTTAATAAACATTTGAACATTTTTGAGCATTTTCTCAGAAATACAGTGCGCATTATTCATGTACATTTTTCTTCAAAACAAGAAAATATTTGACTGTCGTTTTTTGCATGTCTTTTTCATTATATATATTAGAAATATGCATGCAGTGTGAATATTTAATGTCATTCATGTATGTCAGGAGAGAGAATAAAATAGTAGACTTTCTAAGTGAAGTTTTCCAATTAAAAATAATTAAACCTACAACTTCGTTAAGTATCAGTAAATTGAAATGATTTTGTTGGTTTCTTTATATGATGGTAGAGATTATACTGCAGAAAATTCAAGGCACTTTCGTAGAAACTTTCTTAGTAACTGTTACCTTTTTAAATTATGAGTTCATAAACTTAAAAACTTCCAAAAAATTTCAATTCCTATGAAAATTACAAAACAATTTCAGTAGATGCTTTGAACTACCATGAACCATTGTACATAATTTCATCTATGTAACTCAAATGTTTTGGATTTTGTGACAGGTTATATTTGTACTTGTATTTCGTGTACATCCCCCGTTAATAAACTGTTTCACGGTATAGAATTGAAGCATATACACGACAACATCGCATTAAAACTACTATAGCGCACGGTGCGATATCGTTCGTATTTCTGCGTTTGAGATAAACTCGAGTTACCTCATGTCCACCTGTTTAATATAATATCGATAGGCCGTCTTTTCAAATGTTTGTATAGCTTAGGGGACTTAACTACGGGGTCATCAGTCCCTCAACTTACAAACTACTTATCAACTAGCTTATCCTAAGGACGGCACAAATATCAATGCCCGAGGGGGGATTCGAACCCCCGACCGTAGTGGCCGTGCAGACCGTGACTGGAGCGCCTTAGTCCTCTCGGCCACCGCGGCTGGCGGCCGTCTTTTACATAAGAAACAAATAACAGAATTCCATCGTCTGAATAGCACACAGGACTCTGTGCATGTCAGATAATATCACGATTGTTATGTCGTGCTTGCTTCTTGAATACCGGTAAAGTTTTGTGTGGATTCTATCCCCAATATTTGCTTCTCAATTTTTTTTTTCATTTTTAATTGTAAGATGTGGAGAACAAGTAACACGTGATGACCAATGAGAATTTTCATTGAATCAGATTTTTTCATAAGACAATTTAAAAAAATTGTGTATGAGAGATAGCTACTACATATACCGGTGTGGTATTACGATCATTTTCGCACTGTTATTACTCTTCCAGGAATAATGCCTCAGTGCCATGGCGTTAGTTATACCTAAATTCCAGATTGTGTGTACAAACAATTTAGCATCCCACCTGGAAAAGCAATGGAGAATATCACGGGGTGTGTATCCATACATTCGCTTATGAACTTGCTAAACTGTGTGAGCTAAGACACCACACCTCTGTAACACTGTTGCTATAACATCGTGGCTTGGTTTAACGTCCTGCAATTTAAGTAACGGTCTATATCAAACAGATGATTCACAAACAATTCTACGTAGGTTGGTTCGATACTTCCTAAGCAGCAAAATCGGTTATTGTATCAAGGGAAATAGCATGAGAAATGCAAAATTAGTTCGAAACTATTGTAAGCATGAATGTTAAGTCAGGTGCCATAACACTAAAATAATTATTTGGTATTTCAGTTCACTCTTTTACTAATTGATTAGTAATATATAATGTAAACGTTTACATAATCGTACTCTGCACCTTTCATTCCGATCTTTCACTAAACCCAGTGTTTCGTAGGAGTTATGCTATCTCACGTTATTTCAAGCTACCAATAGGTGCTTGTCAAAAATGTATGCGAATATATAAGGAAGCTATTTCATATACAATTGAACGAAATTTTTTTGTGATTTCATACCATGGCATGGCATGGCAAGGCCGAACAATGGGGGCCGCCACTGAGTTGGCGCTTCTTTCTTTACACGGGGCTTTAGTTGCCATATATGTGAAGCATAATAATAGGGAACAGAGGCCTGAGTATTGGGGATTTTTCTCGCTCGTACTCGGTCCACCGCGTCGGTCGAGTGGGGCATACGCGGTCTCGCCTTGCACGTCCGCCACAGCAGCTGTTAGGAAGGGTGACACTACGTCTGATACAACGTATTGACAGCAAAAAACCAAATGTTTGTAAATCTATGGTACTAAACTGCTGGGTTATTAGTCCGTAGCTTAAACTACTTAAACTAAGTTAAACTAATCAATTACTGATCGAGAAAAAAGATCACCATTCGAATGTGGATTTGATCAAAAGAGATTAGCACGAATACCATTTTCAATTCAATTCTTCCTAATTGCAGTAAACGTCCTAATTTTCGATGTAGAAATCGCATTAATTTTACCAATTGTAGTTATTATAAAAACATCAAATATTATACTATGAACATTATCAACAATATTACTTATTATTATTTTACACCCATGCCCGACGGGGATGGGGGGACTCCAACACCCCCTGACGGCGAACTTCCGCGCGCACTGCAGCACGGCGCCCCAGTACGTACGGCAAAACCGCCGCGGTGTATAACAGCAACCGGTGAAAATACACCCACATCTTTTTACTTGTGTCAAACACGAATATTCGTGCATCGCAGAGTACAATCTTCTCTTTAGACAGAAAAGAAAAGTTTCAGAACTAAAGTATACAATCCCGTAAGTACCCTTGACTAAAAAATTTTAACAAGCATGATCGATGTTACAGGCATTTAGAAAGCCTGAACTTTGTCTACCAGGAAAAAGTCACAAAAATTGTAAGTGATTAGGTCGATCTCTTTTCGTAAAGTTGTAAGAAATTACTAAGAACTAATTGTTTCTATGATATTAGGATTGTGCTATCGTAAGGAGATACTTCTCCATCGCAATCAGTCGTCGCTGAGGGAAGAATTTGTATGAATTTATAGAGTTTCCTGAAAGTGGACGGAAAAATCACATGATCTTCCGATACCACATCTCGTTTTGACACCTAGTAATTCGCTTTACTCTCCTTCAGTGTTTGGCAATATAAGCTAAACTTGCGCTACTTTTGTTGGCTTGCAAATGTGACACTAACACCATTGAGTAACACATATTTACTTGTGAAAACATAGAAATGTACTCAGTCCAATTTCCAAAAACTTTCTCTAGCTTTAACTACATTTCATTTGCAGTAATGTGCAACGTAAATCGTAGCTCTCAGCAAGCTACACGTGTCAGTTTTCAAAATGCGGGATGGCAGATTGGGCCATATAGTTTATCGGAAGCCCACACACACACAGGCCGTTATCTGCAGCGGGATTCAAACCACCACCCACAGCAAAACCGGGGCATTATAAACACGTTGGCGGACAGAGCAAGGAACATCTGCGAACCGGAATTACTCGACGCGTAATTGAAACTCCAGAGTAATGAATGCTTTACTTAAGAATGGCTATTTGTCCGCAGAGATAAGGAGCTCGTTGAGACCGACACGTAGAATTCAAGACGATGAAAAAGTTTCTGTGAAATCTAAAGTGTTCCTGCCTTTCATTAAGGACAGCAAGGACTGCATCGGTAAAATTTTGACGAAACTGAATGTTGCCATTGTTTACAAACCTACTCGGAAGATACAGGATCACCTGAAATCGGCCAAGTATGCTCGCAAACCGCTGGAAAAATCAGGAATTTATAGGAATCCGTGTAGCTGTGGAGACGTATACGCGGGTACCACAGAAGTAACAGCAATAAAAAAAAATAAAAAAATAAAAAAAAGAGCACAAAGGTAGCTGAACCTAGGAGGGGAGAAGGAGATTGATAGATCAGCTGTTATTGAACATGTTTTTCAACCAGGGGACCACCTCATTGAATTTCATAAGACTCAGGTTTTAGCAGCCACGAATGTATACTCCGAAAGACTATACAGAGATGCAATAGAAATTGTAAAACACCCCAATAATTTCAGTAGGACGAAGGAGGCGTGAAACTATATGAAATCTGTATTCCGGTGTTGAACAAGAAATGTAAGTCTTCCACCATGGGCCGATATTAACAACAGACAACGGCAATCGGCAACGACGAATTGCGCGCGCATATGCAAAACATCTGACGTCACACCAATGCGCGCGAGCCCTCGTAAACGGAAGTTGGCTGCGGTCAGTAAAGAGCCAGGGTGTGCATCGGATATACAAAAGTGCCACGATCACCCTTGAAAATGTCCTCCGCAGAAGGGGACGAAAAGTTGGGTTTGAGTAATAAGTCCACAAGACCACGGCACAATAGCCCGGAAAAAATTTAGTAATATTGACCCTTACGGCCGTGAAAGTTTACATTTTACAAAAAGCTACACGCTGTCACGCTTTTTTCAGTTCAGGACTTGACAGTCAAGGGCAAAAAAAAAAAAAAAAAAACAAAAACAAAAAAAAAAACAAAAAAAAAACAGCGCCTTAAATTTTCACCGCTTATTTTCTGCAGAATGGACTGAATAGCATTGTCAATAATAAGAAAGCAAGAAAAAAAATCAAAACCAAACGTAAACATTTCATTTTTCTCAAAGGACGTGAAAAGTTTTGTTAAAAAAACACAATGGGGCGTAATCTTATACACCTCCAAGACTGTTTTAAAAGACGAAAATCTGATAACTAAGTTTACACTTTTCTGAGAGTACGGGATGGGACATTTCGGGTATGGCATGCTCGAACGAGCAAGAGGAGAATCGAATGGAGTTGATCGCAGCGTGCCAAGAGACTACATTGACCGGACTGCCACTGAAGTACCAACTTTCTCCAGTTCGAGCAAGGACACACGGCAGATTCAGACCTGTAAGGGCGATGACTCTCTAGTGCTGCCACGGCCACGACCGAAGGCTGGTCGTGGCAGCAGCTGCTGCAAGTAAACGAGGACCGTGGCTGGGCGGCGCGGCTAGCCGTCACCTGGCAGCAGCGTCTAGGTAAGATACAAGGCCTCACAACAATCCCCAGTCGTGTCATACCGATAGGCCACCAACGCAAGCTTACTGGCTGGCCGCTGGGGCACAGCCCACTTCCTCTTAGCGCCATCCAATGAGCTTGCGATGGCAGCCTTTCGGTGTGACGCTACTCTGGCTTTTGTGAGGCCTTGTATCTGGACGCTATTGCACCTGGCCGCAGCTCGGTCGCACGAGGACGTCGCGGAGATAGCTACGGCTGTGAACCGCTGGAATCGCGAGAAGAAGAACAGATATTGGGTGCACCTTTTGTTATAATCCCGCTCTACAAAGTGAATATTTGATCCTATTTTCAAATGTTCAAATGTTTGTTAAGCTTATGGGACTTAACTACGGGGTCATCAGTCCCTAAACCTACAAACTACTTATCAACTACCTTATACTAAGGACGGCACAAATGTCCATGCCCGAGGGCGGATTCGAACCCCCGACAGTAGTGCACGTGCAGACCGTGACTGGAGTGCCTCAGTCCCCTCGACCACCGCGGCCGGCGTTCCTATTTTCTGTGAACGTCGCGAACACAAAAAAAAAAAAAAAAAAAAAAAAAAAAAAAAAAAAAAAAAAAAAAAAAATGTGCTTCATGAGTTTCTCCCGGCGTATTTGATAATCAAAATATCCACGGATGTACTACCGGTCTATAGTGTCCAACGGGCATAATATTTCGGCGATCATACATGTCGCCATCATCAGGTGAACTGACGGACTGAGCTCCTGGAAACGCGCCGGCTCAGGAGCTCAGTCCGTCAGTTCACCTGATGATGGCGACATGTATGATCGCTGAAATATTGTGCCCGTTGGACACTATAGACCGGCAGTACACCCGTGGATATTTCGATTAACGAATAAAAATTGTTCTAATTCGTTAGAATGACTCAGAAAGTTTTGACGAATTATTAAAGAAAATTGGTCGCGGTGGAGTAGCCGAGCGGTCTAAAGCGTCTCGCTACGGAGCGCACGGTTGCGCGCCGTGGAGGTTCGAGTCCTGCCTGGGGGATGGGTGTGTTTTGTCCTTAGGTTAGTTTACCTAGTTTTAAGTAGTTTGCAAGCTACGGACTGAGGTCCACGGAGTTTGGTCCGATAGATTTACAAACATTTTTAAAGAAAATTGGAGGCGGCATAACTGCACAGACACAATGCATTTGAAATGAAGAAAAACTGCTGGTTAATTAAATACAAATAAAGGCGAAATAGATGTCACAACGGGATTTGTTCCTGTGGTGTTGGACATTCAGCTTCATTGTGTTGGACATTCACCATCATTGCCACTTCCTCCGACATTTTCACATTTTTATCAGCATATTCTTCGCATGAAAAGTCGCACAAAGCAGGCCTCTCTCTCTCTAATTTGTATTATAAATTTCTCCGTATCGTAATCCATATCAATGAAAGATCTTTTTAACTAACCTCAGCGAACAATGAAATGTTAAAAGTACACGTGCAGAGATGGAACCGCGTCGACGGCTGGCCGCACACCGGCAGTCTGCCGTGCGCGCTGCTCCATTCAGCCGCGTCTGAACTGTGCCGCAGCGGCGCGCCGGCCTCACGGCCAGTACTGGCCGCCCACGCGGCTGGCCCTTCGGCTGCAGTGCTCACAGCGCTGCGCAGCGCATCTCCGTGTTAAAACTGGCCGCATCCGACCAGCCACAATTCTGCCCGTGGCCGCACTAGTGCGCTATCGCCCTAATACGGTATGATTGCAGCCCTAAAGCCGTCGGCACACGGATAGTGTATCTGAACGAGTGTGGCCAACATGGCGAGTTTCTGACGTCACAACGCGTCGGGCAGTATCAAGCATGCCAGATATTCTCAACGTGTGTCTCAACGATCACCAATAAGGTGGGAGACCGCCACCGAAGTCACACCACGTGGCTATCCGGGGAGGGGCAGCTCTTTTCATTACGGAGATGAAGACGCCGTATTGACCATCGTATTTCATAGGTTTATGCACATTACTTAGGTCATGGATGAATTACATTCCAAAGCAAGTAAATTGAAAATATCTCGAAAACCGGTCGTTAGAGGTACAATTCGTTGGAATAAATGACTGGATACGTCTTATATGTGCTTACAAAATATCTGTATTACAGTAATATGCCATTACAAGCGAAAGCGAACAATGTTAGGGGTCGTAGCCTATGCAGCAACGCCGCGGACTGTAGAAGATGGTTCTTGGAGCTGGTTCGAGGCTCTTCGTTACCAAACATGTTTTCTCCTTTTATTCGGGTTTTCTGATAAACTCACAGACCTTCCTATAAATTTTATAGAAGTATAGTGCGTAACATTGGATGCTATGTAAACATAACTGCGCATCCTCAGAGGAGTGAGTTTGATGGATTCGTTTTATGAACAGGAAAGTTTGCACATTACTTAGAATAAAATACGTAGTTTATTGTTTCACGTAATGTATTTTACGCCTTCTTATCATTATTCTACTGAATAGTAACATTGACCGTCGAAGAATGACCTTTAAGTTGTACAAAAATCGTGACTATTGCAATGATGTTTGCCTCATGTGAAGGCCTTTTCTAATTTTATACGGCACAGTTCGTCAAGAATTATAATCCGCTGCCCTTATTGACATAAAATGCGACTTTTATAAGAGTCTTATGTTAATATATATTTTGTTGTGACTTATGTAGGCGTATATCACAGAAAATAATGATCATTTGCACAAGCGCGAAAATAAGCGATTTAATATGTAAAGCAGGCATTTTGATTTCGTAAACAGTGTGATTGAAGGACTGTCGCTGGTGCGCGCTGCGGTTGCGTGTATCTCGTTGAGGCACACATCCCGTATGCACAAGTCGTGCAGACTCCGAGAGTTCAACCGCACGTTGGATTCGGCACGTAGACCACACACGTTCAGATACACGCTCCGTGTGCCGACGGCTTAAGGCTTAGTATCAAATTAACGTGTGAAACAAGCACGTGGCGTGCCACGGAGACATGTCGTGCTTCCTACAGCCAAGAGAGCCAGTTTTCAAGTGTTCTTCCTACTTCGGGGACGGAAGGGGGGGGGGGAGGAATTGCCACAGAATCGTGACAGTGGTGCGACATTTGTGAAACGATGTTGCTTGCAATGATCGCGTGAAAATTATCATCCCAGAGACGAGGTTCGCATTGTCCACCTAGTGCAGACGTCGGTCGTGGGTGTATTGTAAGGGCAATAATGGCATGTTTGTGAGTCTGGAAGTGTCAATATGCAGTGTTGTAGTCTGACCACGGACACACACCTGCAGCCGCTCTTCGTCTTAGGCCGTGGCGGAGCAGCCGAGTTTATTGAGGCGGTATGCTGCGATGCGCGAGACCGTTCCACGCCGGGGGTTCGAATCCCCCCTCGAGCATGGACGTTTGTGCCGTCTTCAGTATAAGCCAGTTCATAAGCAGTTTTTCAATTTAGGGACCCACGATACCGTGGTTACGTCCCTTAAGCTTGACAAACATTTGAACATCATCTTACGCTACAACATCGACGTGCACGGCCCGACTGGTGCCGACAGTCACTTGGATTGGCGGACTTTCGTTTTCAGCGATAGAAGTAAATTCAGCATACTAATGTTTTCGTTTGCGAGTACGACGTGGACATTTCCAGTGCTGAGTGCATTCGTTCAAGACGCACATATTCAAGCCTTATAGACTGGTTCACGATAACACACAAAACTGGTTTGTTTGGACGAAACGCACACCTGTGCATAGAACGTACAGCTTTTGTAAGTTCTGTTTTCTTTGCCATTATTGCGACAGCAAGGTGATGTGTTGTTACAGTAACAAAAGTTTTGCGGAGCGCGTGGTTGCACGCCGTGGAGGTTCGAGTCCTTCCTGGGGCATGGGTGTGTGTGTTGTCCTTAGATTAGTTTACCTAGGTTTAAGTAGTTTGTAAGCTACGGACTGATGACCACGCAGTTTGGTCCGATAGATTTGCAAACATAAAAAAAACATAAAAGTTTCAAGTTTCTTGTTCGACTTCGTTCGTTTCGTTCCCCCGGTTGCACACTTTGCGATTAATTACAGTTAATCAAACGAAGTTGACTGGGAAAATCTGAAAGCATACAATAAACGAAATGAACGGATATTTGTGTTAACAATGTGTTTACTCACATGTCTTGTTTCTGGTATTGTTTAATAATTATTGAAACGATACTACAGCAAGAAATAATGGACTGATTACAATTGAGAAAATCAAGTATTTTAATTAAACTGGCTAAAAGCATGTACTTCTTGGGACACGCTAAATTTAACTTCAAACGATAACAATTTATCTTTCGAATTTTGACCATTAACATTTGTTGATTATAATTGCAACTGTACCCTTGTTCACCTTAGTAACAATTTTTTTTAGTGTTGGTAGGGACAGGAACATAAGGTTCATTGCATGTCAACTCAAATAAGCCTCCCTAGTGAAGACCGTAACAGATTTCGATGAAATTTTATGTGAACATTGGTACATGATAAAGTTCAACGTTTGTCGAAACGATAATGTCCGAATATGACCGCATGCGCTAATGAGCGTGTATTTCTGGCTAATTTGAACTGTTCTCTCTCGAGAAATAATTTGTCAAAAGAAATTAAATTTACCTTTCTTATAAAATAAAATAAAATAAAAATACTTTAAGAATAATAATGAAAATAATTTTGAGAGTCATATTCTTCCAGCAAATTTTATGAAAATCGCTCGAAAAAGTGGCGGCAGAAAATATTTTTTAATTTTGTTTCTTATATCGCAGGGACGAAAGGTACTTTGAAGATGAAACTACGCACATGGTACTCTAACAACACAAGCTTCCGAATTATAAACCTTTATTAATGTATCACTATTCAATTCAGAATAAATAAAGTACAAATTTAAAAGCTTTTTAAAGAAGTTAAGAGATATGCTAATTTCGACCTCATTTTCCAAAAGAAGCCTACTACGTTCTATAAAATTTTCGACACTGAGCTCATTAGAAAGACCACGATTTTAACTGGGCTTCCGTACCGCGGCAGTGTGCTGTGCAGTGCTCAATTCTACCTGCCAGCCCAACTCGAGTTAGAAGTGTCCGTGCTGCGAGTCGGACCAACTCGGGTTCTGTCGGTCTCTTGGCGCGTAGCGGGCCAACTCGGGTTATCAGTGGTGGTAGTGCGTCTACCGCCTGATAGGTGTTACTCGCACCGTGCCAGGGTGTGCGGCATGCCACGCCAAATCGGCTAAGCATCGTGTCGTGCCGGGCTGACTGGCTCGTGTTCAGTCAGATCAACCAATACCACCTAGAAACAAGGCCTCAAAACAGCCCGTGTACGTGATAGTGACCAGGCCGCGGGCGGCAGCTGAATGGCTGGCCGCTCGGGCACGGACAGTTCCTCGTAGAGGCCAGCCAGTAAGCTGGCACCGTGGCACAGTCACTATGACGTAGCATTGGCTGTTGTGAGGTGGTGTTGTATCAACTCGGGTTTCGGCGGCGCGACGTCGGCATTGTAACCCGAGTTGTGTAGTCCTAACTCGGGTTGACCCAAACAGTCCTCAACTGGAGTTGATAAATCGAGTTGATCCAGCCATAATATTGACTGGGTGAGGTTCGTTCGAGAGCAATCTCTCTTGCAGAAACTCTATTTCCCCTTGCGTATTTTCATGATTTTCACCTTATATCTCACTTTTTGCTATTTCAAAGTAATGGCACTCTGAAGAGGTACAAAAAACAAGTCGTTCTCAGTAGGATTAATTGTAAACTGAGATCAGGTTAATTCTTGACGTTAGTGGTTAAGAGATACAGAGACAGATTAGCTAGGTATTCACTGTAGCGTTGTGGACAAAGATACATTCGAGTCGCAGCTGCGGTGGAGAAAGGACGTGTGGCAGCCTCACTGGTGTAGTTGTTCTAAACAACGCCTGTGTCGCGCCCTACATGGTTAGTCTCAACTGCATGTTTTTGCGATTGTGGCTTTAGTTAAACTGATTGACAAGACAGAATGAATACGATAAAAAAATGAGTAAAGATACGATCTAATTTACTTATCGACAGAAACTTTATCAGACAAAGAGATTATGAGGTTGAACAGTGGTTTACCGAGAAAGTCAAGATTTCTGGGAATGAAGTAACAGGTGTGCATTTATCGTTTGTTTCAAACTCTGCTTTCATTAAATTGACAAGTCCAGAATTATATTATACAATAGTTTACAAGTGTGGCGGAGTTTTGAAGTTTAGCTATTCAGATCGAACGGTAAGTGATGTAATCGTCACTCACGCAGGTTTATGTATTCGGTCAGTGAGTGTTTTTCAGTTACCTTTCGAGATGCCAGCAAAAGAAATAAATTCTGTTCTTAGCCCCCGGTACGACTGTGTGCATTGTCGCCGAGAAGTGGTCGGAGGCTCGTGTGTTTACGGTATTGAATGCCATTTGACAACTTAAGAGTTACTTCAGAGATACATTCCTTCTTATATTGACGTGCTCTGATATTGGGCTACAGTCATACATGACAGGCAGCCAAGAACATGTGCTCTGTGTAAACTGACCACAGTCGTAGTGAGTACAGTAGGAAACTCATCGCACAGCTGCTTGCTGCAGAGCCTGCCATCCCTGGCCAGGTGGTCAGCCTCAGGCTGAGTTACTCCGCTGCCATGTACCAACACGACCTAGAGACAAGGCCTCACAACAGCCCATGCTACGTCATACTGACCAGGCTGCGGCCGCTACCTGAATGGCTGACTGCTGGGGCATGCCCGCTGCCTCGTAACAGCCAGCCAGTAAGTTGCCGGTCGCAGCCTGGTCAGTTTGACGTAGCACGGGCTGTCGTGAGGCCTTGTCTCTAGGTGGTGTTGCGTCTACCTACACAGCTCAGCAGGACCGTCAACAACAGGGCAGGAAGATGTCGCACCGGAACAGCCGCTACCAGGAAACAGCGTGGGGTCAAGCATGTTCAAATGTACAAATGTTTGTAGAGCTCATGGGACTTAACTATGGTGACATCAGTCCCTAAACTTACAAACTACTTATGAACTTGCTAGTACTAAAGACGGCACAAGTATCCATGCCCAGGGGGGATTCGAACCCCCGACCGTAGTGGCCGTGCAGACTGTGACTCACGCGCCGCAGAACGCTCAACCACCGCGGCCGGCTGCCAAGCATGACCTATAACGTCTGTTGTGAAGCCTCAGGCCCAGCGCATCAGGAAACAAACACACACAGCGTGACCGAGCGTCGCGCTAATGAAGAGCAGGCAAATCAAAACACGATACAAGCAGATTCAGCATTGAGTCCTCCAGTTCTTCAGCACGAAACCTCAGAATTGATACCAATGTGTATTGATGACAACTATCATCCGAATGTAGGGATAGAAGAAGATCGCTTGGAAAATCCATCGCAAAGAGAAGGAATTCACAAACCTCAAGAAAGTCAACACAGTTGAAAGAAAGAAAAAAATAGTAATGAAGCTCAACTCAAAAATGGAAAAGGGAAAACAATGTCAACGAACCCATTGGATCTCAATGTAATAATTTAGATCAGTCGAAAGATACAACAAGAAAGATCTTCTAGAGAATCGACGGATAAATCACCTAATTTGCCTCCGGTGGCAACACCGAAGAGAAAACGTAATAAGAAACAAACTCTGGCTCATGAAGCTGCGGCGTTTGTTGCTCCTATTTTAAAGGACTAATTGAGAAACTTTCTGAGAAAGATAATGACAAAGCGGACGCAACAGAAGGACGCTCCCGAGAGTCTCCTGTAGGAAATAGAACTTCGAAAATATCCGAATGTATAATGCAGACGCTACATACCGAGACTGAACATTCAATATCTGACACAGAAGAAGAATCCCTACTTTGGAAAAGTATTACAGCTGCAAGATCTAAATGGGGCGAAGATGTCGAGGAAGGTGCAGATGAGGACATGGAAGAGGATGCTTTAACAGAAGAAGATTTCTTTTATTAAGAGAATATTTGACAATTTATATACACGGAGTATAAAAATGAAAGAAGGTACATGGAAAAAGAGAACAATTTTTCCCTTTACGAAATCCTGTAAATTCTCAAATCATACTCATGGAACAAACATATAATGTGACCACCTTAAATGTAAATAAAATCCAGAGTGAAATTAAAGCTGCAGCGCTTAAAGATTTCTTCTATATCAGACAGCGATATAGCTCTCCTGCAAGAGGTAAAACTTAGGAATCTTTATGTTGCCAGTTATCAAGAAATTGTAAACGTAGCCACTGAGAACAGTTGCGGGACAGCTATCCTAGTAAGGGAAGGGATTGAAATGAAACACGTTGTTCTTTTAGATTCTAAGAGAAGCATCAAATGCAAATTTTGTAATACAAGTTTTATATACATCTATGCCCCCTCTGGAAACAATGCCAAACCGGAAAGAGCTGCTTCTTATAAAACTGACATTTTACCTTTACTGTGTTGACGTTTTAATTGGTGGTTACTGGAATTGTGTATTACATGAAAAGGACAAATCCAGAGAACTAGAGGGACTAGTTACCAATATGAAACGGAAGGACGCTTGGGAGATAAAGTATTCCACCATCGTAATGTTTACCTACATTACTAATACATCTCAAAGCCGAATAGAATTTACGTATCCTCGGCCTTAGAAAATATAGTGCCATTGAAGTGATACCCGACATCTTTTCTGACCACCAAACAGTAAGGTGCAGTATACGGTTAATGAGACAGAGGATATACTGGGGTAGGTCCGCATGGAAATTTAATATTAACATGTTGCCAGAAAACGCTCTCGCTGACCACATAGCGGAGACGTGGCGGACCTCTTTAAAAACGCGCTACAAATACAAATCCACTATAGAATGGTGCAGCCCTGTAGCAAAGAAACGGTGAAGAAGCATTTTGATGGCATACGGGAAAGAGAGGGCGAGGTGGTTAGGGCGTACTATAGAGTTTCACTACTCCTGCTTACGTGATCTCTATGAGCAACCGATGTCACCAGACAACTTACTGCAAATAAAGAGGACAAAAGCTGAAATCATGAAGCTCCAACGGTCATTGATAAATGGTCTAAAAATCAAATCCCATACTGTGGTTGAGGAATAAAATGCGTCGATATATCATCTCATAAAACATGAGCAACAGAGGAGAAGAACTTTTATTACGTCTCTTAGAAGATAACAGCTTCCTGTCAACTCAAAATGACATTACAATGAAGCCTACCGATTTTATACTGCACTCTATAGTATCAAGGAAAAGGTCATACATGACTTTTATCTGTATTAGCACTTCAGGACACCATCACAGAAGAGAATAATGAACAAATTAAAGCAGAGATAAATGAAGAAGAAGTTTTGGACATAATAAAGACTTACCCTATAAAAAATTCACCAAGTCCCGATGGTCTGCCTCTCAAGTTTTATAAAGCGTTTTGCCATTTTATAGGCAGTACGTTCACTGAAATTATTAACGAATCCTTAAAGGGAGAGGCTGTTCCATCAGATTTAAAACAGAGTTTCACAGTGTTACTTCCAAAAGGCAAGAACACGAAAACAAAAGATAACAAGAAAATGAGACCTATTACACTGATGAATACAGACTATAATAGCTAGAGTTCTGAAAGAGCGACTACGGCCAGTCCTAGATAAAATAATCGGATTCCGTCAAATGTGTCTCCTTGGGCGCATTATTTTGAAAACAGTACAGGGACATTATCGTAATATTTTCACACTTCAGCATATGGCGCTCTTGCATTTGTATACTTTGCAAAGGCATTAGATAATGTAAATCACGACTCCCTTTTTAAAACTTTGACGCATTTGGGGGTTAGCGAGAGTAATGTGAGGAGTTTTTAAAGCATTTTATAGGGTATAAAAACGAAAGTAACTATTAATGGTCACTATACTAAGGACTTTCCCGTTGACAATGGAGTACCCAGGGGAGCCCTTTATGAATGATGGCATTTGTTGTGGCACTCGAACCACTTTTAAGACGACTGCTTACAGAATTAGAGGGGATATTAATATCAGGAATGAAAAAAAAATTATTAATGCTTACGCCGAAGCTGTAGGTGTCATAATAAGAAGCACTGATGACATTAAAAAACTTAAAGTTCACTTACGACAACACTGCAGTGCAACAGGCGTCGGAAACATTGACCCAAAGAGTGCTTTTTCTGAATCTCAATGGCCTCACAAATATACAGGTCCCATGGGCACAATGTGTGGAGAATCATACAGCATTGGGTGTAGTCCTATATAGCTGCTCCCTTCTAATGATTGCCGCTAACTGGAAAACAGTATTGGCTTAGATTCGAGGAAACCTTAAATTACACGACATGAGAGATTTAAATCTGAAGCAGAAAGTTAAGATCATAAACTATGTGGTTCTCTCAAAAGTGACATACATAGGGCAAGTTTTACCTATTCCAAAACAAATAGCAAAGGCAGTCATGACAACTGATGTCGATGTATATGGCAAAGGACTTTAGGAACAATAACTATGAAAACGGAAGAGGGTAGGCTCCTACTTACTATCATTCAAAGGAAAGCAACAGCGTTTTCATAAAGAGATCTCTGCAACCTATTGAAAATCACCCAAACGGCATAAAAATGTTTAAACCTGAAAGCCTGCAGCCGCCAGTCGATATCACCAAAATAAATTTTAAACTGAAGTACATTAGACCCTATTATTTGGAATTAAGCTCATTAGGAGTATTGTACTAGACAGAAAGAAGAGGAATAGGCACTACATTATCGAAAGATTAAAATCAAACGAAAACAAAAATAGGATGGAGATCAAGTTTCCAAACAAGAATTGGAAAGTCATTTACAAGAATGTAAGTAATAAACTGTTTCCATTAGAATTACAGGTTGCGTGGTAACAACATTGTTAGTACGAATGAGAGATTATATGCAATCGGACGTAGCGATATAAACAGATGCCTAAAATATGACGCTATTGATACCTTGGAACATAGGTTCATTTGTTTAGAATATAATGGAACGTGGCAGAAACTAAGGAAAGAAATATCATTCCTTAAGAGAAGCGGCGGGTGGGATATAAGTCCAAATCATTTCTTCTTCCCAGACGAGATACACTATTCTGTCATTTTGTGGCTACTGGGAAATTTTATTCACTACATTATTAACAAAAAAGGGACTGGCACTGTCCAGGAATTCAAAGAATTTGAACTAGAAGGATATTATAAATTATTCCGGAAAAGAGATATGAAAAAGAATTTTGGAAATATGTTGAACATTCTCTTCCAGAAAGAGGGTGTGAGATGATTACTACAATCAATAATTAACAACGCAAATAGAGGCATGCTCAAGCAGGGTATCGCTGTTGAGGGCGAAGCATGGTGGGGACTTCGTGGGCCCAAAGGCCGCTTCGATAGCCGTGAGGACCTCAACAGTTCCCTGAAACATACCTTCTTTTTATAGCAGCAATAAACAGTTAAATGTTTGTTAAAAGACTTAACTGCGGGGTCATCAGTCCCTAAAGTTACAAACAACTTATGAAGTATCTTATACTAAAAAGCACACAAATATCCATTCCCGAGGGGGGATTCGAAACGCCTACGGGGAACGGCCTCGCTCATCGTAACATAGCGCCTCAATGCGCTCGGCCGCTTCGCCGCGGCTAAACAGTTCATAAGTGGCCAACAGAAAATGGAGCAAAAAGTATGATCAAAAAATATTTTTATTTAGTTAGGAGAATCTTTTCTGTTAATCATGTCACAGAGAAAAATTTCTTTTCGTTATCAAATGTCCAAGTAGGACAAAGGAAATGCCACAGAAGAGGCATCTCACTCGTTTAGTTCATTTTTGTGTTTCACAATCGTTTCTTTATTGAAACTTCTGGTCAATATTTACTAAAAAATTTAAAACAACTCACGTGTGGTTCCTGTGCGACATTTGCGTTCAAAGTGAAGTTCGTAGATAAAAACCACCTGTAAGGAAAGCAGAAGTACAGTCAGGGCGAATTAATAGATCTACTGGGAGAGCAGTAAGTTTTCGTGAAGACGAAGGTCAGCTGCATATCACACTAAATAATAATAATAATAATAATAATAATAATAAAAGAAATCAGATCCAAACACTGAACCAATGTACAAATGAAGAATTATATAATGAAAGCTTCGATTGGTCTCGGAGGAAGGCTGTAAGGGGAAATGGGACGCAAAAAAATAAAAAATAATAATATTAAAAAAAATAGAATAAAATAAAACCTTCCTTGCGAACTCTTCTGTTTTGTCAGAATCACAATGCACACTTTGTTGTTTGCAGTCAAGGAACAAATGTTCAAATGTTTGTACAACTTATGGGACTTAACTACAGGGTCATCAGTCCCTAAGCTTACAAACTACTTATGAAAAATCTAAGACTAAAGACGGCACAAATATCCATGCACGAGGGGGGATTCGAACGCCCGACCGTAGCGGCCGTGCAGACCGTGACTGGAGCGACTCAGTCACCTTGGCCACCGCGGCCGGCAGTCAAGGAGCACTTATCAGTTTTAAAATCAATTCCCGCTTGCCTGTCTCGCAAAAAAACTACTTCAATGACACAGTGTTCTATCAGTGCATAAAGACTAGAAATTTATAGGTGTCTACTTCATTCCCTCTTTGTATCTGTATATGATTTCGAATTTTGATTGCATCTAAAATTCGACATTTTCTAACGTAACAGTGGGTAAGGTGTGGATATTATTTATGGTTTCGAGCAATTATTTTGATGACATTTACGGCTACTCCAGTGTCCAACAGGAGAACAGTTGAAAAACCTCCCACAGTTGCGTCTATACTGGCTTGTTTAACTTCTACTGTTCTTTCACGACTTTTAATTCCTCCCTCAACGCCGTGATTGTACCTAAGCATAGATAGCGGGAGTTGAGAAATGTCCCCACTTCCTGTACCACTCAATGTCGGGGACAAAATAAGAGCGATATTTGTTTGCGTGCTTCTCGTCTGAGAGCTTACTTCATTTACTTCTGTTATTGTCGCCATGGAATTGTTCAACTCCGAGTGTCTACAAGTTGAATTTTCCTGAGTTATATGTAGTACTGGGCTATCTTGGTCAGAACTGTTTTTGTTTTATTTGTTAGATCCAGGTTCCAGGAATCAATTCTGTTGTTATTACTCTGCATGTTACTATTGTTGTCTCTCCATGAATTACGATTATTATACTGATATCCTGGATGGAACCCATTATCCTGTCTCCTAAGGTAATTACTATTATTCTTTGTATCATACCACTGTGATTTATACCACTGTTTCCTCGGAATATGTCAGGTGTTTGCGGTTAGTGTGTTTGTTCAACATAGCCTTGGCGGTATCCAGCTGCTACGTTTTGCTTGTTGTTATAATTTTATGGATGCCAGCTGATTTCCAACATTGCCACTCCTATTTCCATCAATATTGATATAATTTGCACCACCTCTCTGGTCTTCATAATTTATATATAACGAGTCTACAGTAAACAGAAAAATCCTTCATATTGTAGTCAGGCACAATGAATAATTCATTGCTCCCTAAAATCCGCAAAACGTCGTGACGTTTCCATTTCGTTCACTACATGTGCACCAGCAGACCAATTTTTAGACAAAAATGCATTTTCAAATTTGTCAAATGTCTTGCAATAATTTTGCGCTTGCAGAGCCCACAGAGCTTCTTTTTCCTCCACAAACCCAGTTTCAGTGCGAATTTTCAGTCGCTCTGACCGCGTTTCTTGCAAAACTCCTTTGAACGACCTTATGAAAATTACAGGATGCACATTCCTGCTTTCTGGAATAAAAATCTGCATTTGATAATGCCTAATCTAAATTTCTTTCGACAACAGAGTTGTTACTGTTGGTAACGTCTCAAATTTGAAACATCATGTGTCAACTCTTCGAGAGTGCTTGGAAAGTTTTTTACAGTTTCTTTAATGCTATCTACTTCAGTGGTTACATGACCCAACCTTTCAGTTACAGCTTGCATCATCTGTGAATACATTTGGTTACTTAAGGTGGTAAGACGTGTGCGAAGATTTATCTGATCTTGTTCCACCGATGATGGTAGCTGCCTAGCTATTTTCCCTGTCGTATGTGTGTGTAGATTCTGCTGACCATTTTCTAATATGATAAATGTAGCTTGAATCTCATTCTTTGTCATTATATTTTGAAGATTTTTTGTTGTCCCCACTGTAACTTTACAAATCTGTGATCTATTGTCTGTAACATGGTTTGCTGTTGGCTCTGAATGTCCTTTGAAATATCATCAAACCAACTTTCAATATTAGTCTTAGTTGTCATGTTATCCATCTTAGTTATCACGTGTTGATTTACATTTCCAGATCTAGAGTCAATTTGCCTGCTTATGTTACTAAGAAGTGTTTCGAAGCAGAAATTTCAATTCCATCTAAATTTTGTGCAACTGTTTCAACAACATTATCATTTACTGGTGCAATATGTGACTGCACGGGTTGTTCAAAAAATTTACTAGTATCTTGTGCATCCATCTTTGTTAGTTCTCTGTGGGTGCCAATCATGCTAAGGTATAAACTAAAACTGGCTGTGTATTGGAATGGCGAACAAAATACACAGCTGAGGTAAGTGAAAATCTCATATCTCACTGTTATAGAACTGTCTGGTAAAAACAAAACCGTAGAAAAATATTCGTGTGGTTCTAGCAATAGAGTTTGATGACTAATATCTGATTTCAGCAAGTAAACTTCACAAATTTGTTAGGATATAAAATAATGATGAACCTGACACTGCAGTAATACAATAATCTACAAGAAAGAGAAATGCGATTACTAAGCTTGGCAAAACAGGTACAGGCCTTACCTTGCATTGTGTTGTTAAATGGTTGGATATATATATATATATATATATATATATATATATATATATATATATATATATATATATATATATATATATATATAATAGACCCTCAATCTGGAAAATGTTCAGTCGGATCTTGATAGTTTTTCTCTCAAATACTGACATCTTAAAATATTGTTTCGCTCAGGTAGGGGTACATGAAACAATTATTAATACACTCAGGAAAGTAAAGTCACAATCCACAGTTCAAGAATAAAATTTTTGTAAGATGTATAAGTAATTTTCATTGGTTCATAGTACTAATTTTTTATATACAATATCCCTCCGGTGCCTCCAATTAAAGCGTTACTCAATCGATTTTTCTTCAAATTTGTGTTGTTTAAATGATGCCCATAGACGAGTTGTATTTCACTATTGGCCTCAGATAGCGCGCCTGCGTTACGTTGGTAACACTAGAGAGATAAATTTTATTATCGACGCTCAGCACGTTGGGCCGTAGCGTAAACAGTTGGTAACACAAACACTGTTTCGCTTCCTAAATTTGTAACAACTATAATAATAAAATTTTAAAGAGAAATATACTGTTAAATTTAATCCGAAGTACAGAAATGCCAATTGGCAGCCAATGTAAATTCCTTTTGTTATGCGTGTGTTCTACTTTTTATTGGCTCTACTATTGTCAGATTTATGAATTTGTTCGAAGTGCTTATCGCGTTCGTTCACCTAAAGCCGGATTCCGATAGATGGTCTGGCCACATTGAAGTAAACTAGTTCGTATATGCACGTTACGTTTAAATACTCGGGGCCTCCTCCTTGCTCAGATCGGTTGATATAATCTGTTGGTTTAATCGATTGTCCGATATTTCCCTTTCTTGTCGTAGATGGTTGGTTATGGAGACATTTGCATGCGCTGGTGAATACTGTGTCACCTAAATGTCAAAGAGCACGATTTGGTGTCAGACAGCCTTCAATGAATTTCGAAAATCAATTAACACAATATTTGGGAAAGTTTCACTGAAAAGGGAGCACCGACTTTTTATCATATCATTCGTTAATGAGAATTTTTACATCTTTCCTAATGATCTCGATGTCAATGGGAGTAAATACTTTAAACTACCTTTCTTTCTTTCCTGCGTTTGAATATTCCAGTGGACAATAGTACCGTTTTTACACTCTAAACGGTATGAATCACGTCGTCTTTTCTCTTCCTTTTTGTATGAGAATTTTAAACGCAATGAATGAAAATCGCACATTTCACAACCGGTTTTCGGCTGTAACATTGATATTTCTGTGGGATAAAATAGTTCATGTTAGGTGTATTATTATTGTCTCGTTTTTTTATGTCTACAGAGAAAGGAAATTTTTCGATAAAATGTGATGTAAAGGAGAGTGCACAATTATAGGACCGCTTCCCCTGAACCACGTCATTGCCTTCTGAATTTTATGATGCCATCTCATTTGTCTTCCTCTGCTAGGCAGTTAAATGTAACTTGTAGAGTAACGGTGCGAAAGCTAACCAGCCTGCAACCTCACTTGAAACCGGAGAAGTTTCAGACGCCCATTTGTCTCCGCTTGTGAAGAAAGGAAACCAGAATCCAATATTTCATTCACGGTTTAATGTTTCTTAATGATGTTACCGACTCGTGTTGGCTCGGTCCTCCAGTCAAGCTTCCAATTCGGAGGGCATTTTAATTGACATGGGACTTGACGTGAGAGAAAGACATTAGCTGAGGGAATAATGGGTTGAAGTGATCCTATAAACTGTATCTGTGCCTGGTTTTATGAGGTCAGCAGTGAAATAATTCCTCCACTTTGTTGCACGTTTAGAATTTGTTTTACTGTTACGACAGGCTTACTGACTCACCTGAGTAAATTACGTTGGAGGATTGTTTTGCCTTTATTTAGTGTTATTAAACTTTTCTGCTGACACAGTAGTCAGCACTCTGAAGATGGCCTAATAAGCCGAAAACCGCTTAAGTGAACAAAAATAAACTTGTAGAACACGCTCAAAATTGTGTTTTTTAATTTATTTGATTATTGTGAATCTTCAGTTTCTCCCGGCGTATTTGATAATCAAAATATCCACGGGTGTACTGCCGGTTTATAGTGTCCAACGGGCACAATATTTCGGCGATCATACATGTCACCATCATCAGGTGAACTGACGGACTGAGCTCCTGGAAACGCGCCGGCACGGAGATCCGCACGCTACGGCTGCTCGAAGGGAACAGTTCCCTTCGAGCAGCCGTAGCGTGCGGATCTCCGTGCCGGCGCGTTTCCAGGAGCTCAGTCCGTCAGTTCACCTGATGATGGCGACATGTATGATCGCCGAAATATTGTGCCCGTTGAACACTATAGACCGGCAGTACACCCGTGGATATCTTGATTATTTGATTATTTCTTCATGGCAGTTACGGAAGAATTGTTCGATCTCAAGCAGTGGCGGAGTAGGGTTGTCTGAGGCCCGGGTCGGCGGCAAAACAAAATGAGGCTCCCTGTCCAATTGGAAATACATGTAGTACTATCAAGAATAACTTTTGAAATTTGGAGCCCACCTCCACAGGACGAGAGGTACGGAACACTCTGTCTAAAAATATAGCTTTCAAGATGTGCAGGCTCCATAATGAGAGGCCTACGGCGCTCCAAATAGAAAAAAGAAAGAAAAGAAAAAACGGGCTTTCAAGGAATCTGGAGGCCCGGGACAGTCCGCACCCCCCCCCCCCCCCCACACACACACTCCTAATCCGCCACTCATCTCAAGCTGAGTAATAAATACAGAGGAGTATGGATGAAGCCTCCAAGCGTGTGACTTCTGTCAATTTGAGGCGGGTGGGAGAGTTGGCCCGGAGGATGGTTAAGAGCCTTAAGATCACCTTTGGTCCAAAGCGGAAATCCTTGTTAGGCACAAATTTTCACTCCACGCCAATAAATAATTTCCTTTCTCTGTAGAATTTCCAGATCTACATCTACATGGGATATTCGGCAAATCACATTTAAATGTCTGGCAGAGGGTTCATGGAACCACCTTTATACTATTTATCTACCATTCCATTCTCTAATAGAGCGTAGGAAGAAAGAACACCAGAATCTCACCGTTCGAGCTCTGATTTCTCGTATTTTATTCTGATGATCATTTATACCTGTGTAAGTGGGAGTCAAAAATATGTTTTCGGATTAGCATGTTGGCGATTAGAGTTTCGTAAGTAGATCATGCCACAGCGATAAGCGCCCTTGTTGTAATGATTCCAATCCCAGATCCTGTATCATTTCCGTAACGCTGTCTCGCCTGTATCAATACAAAACCGAGCTGCTCTTCTTCGGACTCTTTCGATGTTAAAATGTTCAAATGTTTGTAGAGTCTATGGGACTTAACTACGGGATCATCAGTCCCTAAACCTACAAACTACTTATGAACTACTTATAACTAAGGACGGCACAAATATCCATGCCCGAGGGGGGATTCGAACCCCCGACCGTAGTGGCCGTGCGGACCGTGACTGGAGCGCCTCAATCCCCTCGGCCACCGCGGCCGGCTCTTTTAATGTCCTCCTATAAACCCACCTAACCAGGATCCCACACTGCGCAGCAATGCTCCATAAAGGGACGGACAAACGTAGTGTAGATTATCATGTCCCTCTTCTCCTCATTTCTTCTAACCTTAAAACGTTCGACACGACTGATTCTCACAAGAACAGAAAAAGCAGCTGTCGTTATCAGTAATTAGAATGCATTCAACTGACAATTTATCTTGGAAGTTTTATTGTCTTGTAATTCTTCTAGCCAATTTCATTTTATGTTGATAATGTCTATATATGAAACATAAGATTCGTGAAGTCTGTCGTAGTACGGTAAAAACTTTTCCATACCTCAGCGCAGGAAAAATTAAAGCATTGTGTAATCTCCCTAACGACAATATTTCTATTTCCATTAAAGGCCTGGTTTTTGTCGTTCACATCTATTCAGGGCAGCGCAGGTGCGAGGCAACACACTTTTTTTGGTGGAAAATACTACAGGTGCCGTCTCATCAAGCGTTTAAAGGAACGAGACCAATTACGGACCGCGCGCCAAAGGCTGTCGAATGAAAGGACCGAAAAACGAAAGGGTTGCGGAACGCCGCTGGCCAAACATCGTCCCCACTTCCTAGCCCACGCCCCTTTACATTAGTAAAATGAGCTTTCTTGTTCAGTACTCTGTTTCAGACTGCAGGGGTAAAAAGTCTACCACTGATTTTTTCTCCTGAAACGTTACTTGCAGAGTCTGGTCTTTATTGCGGTCACACAGGAAGTAAAACTGAGGGGGGAATTTTTATGCTTCATCAGCTCATACAAACTTCTATTTCTGATTATTCTTTTAACACAACACCACGGACTGTGTAAAAGAGCACAAAGATTTATTTGCTCTT
Organism: Locusta migratoria; assembly: GCA_026315105.1. Taxonomy (NCBI): domain Eukaryota; kingdom Metazoa; phylum Arthropoda; class Insecta; order Orthoptera; family Acrididae; genus Locusta; species Locusta migratoria. Next base: position 40,517,556 of record CM048748.1, read on the forward strand.
TTTTTTTCAACTCTTGGTAGAATATTCTTCTTTTGAAGATGAGGAAAAACATTTGACTTGTTCAGAAACGCTAAATACCGGTGAAATTTAAGAGCGCTATAAAAGTTGCAAAAATTAGCTGTATGAATGATTTTCTTCGAGATACAGTACTTGATGATAAATGTTAGTAGTTTCTAGAATCGATAGGAAGGGCATAAGGCTATTTGTAAAAATTAATAAAAGCAATTACGAAATATTACAGACGTGACATAACAGTGGAAAAAGAGGAGTTATTAGTTACAGAGAGAGGCCGATAATGCAATGCATAACACAAACAAACATTTCCTTTAGAGAAAATTATGTTATGCCTGACGTTGCCCAGGGAACGGTTGTAGGGCTCCCCTCTTCCTTACTCTACAAACGATTGTCAGGATCCCTCTTAGACTGTTTGCAGATGATGCTCACTTTTATCGGTTAGTTAAATCACCAGAAGATCAAATGCAGCTGCAAAATGATTTAAATAAGAAAGGTGCATCATGTAAAAATTAGGTAAGGACCCTAAATAAATATAATTGTATATTGTATGAGCACTATAGAAATCCACTGCAATTCATTTAAACAATAAATCTGTCATATCTATAGGCCGTAAATTCAATTAAATAGGTACAATAAAAGTAACGAACAATTTAAATTGGAAATATCACACAAAATATATTGTATGGAAGGGGAACCAAAGGATACAGAATACATAGAGGATGCAACAGTTCTACAGAACAAAGTTCAGAGAAAGGCAGCTCGTTTTGTATTTTCGCGATGTAGAAGATTGAGTGTGACGGATATGATGCAAGAGTTGCGATGAAAATCATTGAAGAAAAGGTGTCATTCGTTGCAGCAAGATTTATTTGTGAAATTTCTTTCACCAACTTTCCCTTCAGAATAGGAACACATTTGGTTAGCATCATATGGAGAGATGAAATCGTAATAGAATGAGAGAAATAAGGTAGATAATGATAAGATTCAGATGTACTTTTCTCGTGCTCACTATTAAAGAATGGAACGGTAGAGAAATATCATAAAAGCGGTTGGATGAACCTCTGCCATCCACTTGAATGTGATTTGTAGAGTATTTATGTAGATATAGATGAAAAGTCAATCAGATGCTTCTTGAGAAACACCCTCAAGAGTGTTCGGTGTCAGTGGTGTATAATAGACTGCTGGAAGTAACAATTAGTACACCATCTTAAAGGTTTTCAATTCACGCAAGTCTTATTTTTGTAATAGTACACAGGGAGTACATACAATAATTTCATTTACGGTAAATATTAGCAGCGATATTAGGATAGCTGGTGTCGATTCGTGATGAAACACCCACATAGTACGTGGTGTAATCTCAACGGGTGGCGTTGCAGGCGTATCCATTTGAGCGTACAGTTCGCGAGTAGTGCTCGACCAGTTCACGTACATCTATAAGGGTTGTTGGTTGACAAGTTACACACGTCAGTTGTCGCCACTTAATGCCTTACAGGTGCTTGTATCGGGATCGTCCAGGCCAGGAAAGTTTCTACACGTCTTGCAAGGCATTTTGAGTCTCAAGAGGAGTGTATTGGTGAGCAATTTTTCTGTTGAAAGGACACAGCAAAATTGTAATAGGAGGGATCGTACATTCTGCACGTATCAAGCGCTTTCAGCGTTCCTACACAAACTAAGGACGTGATCATAAGGCCTGGCATAAGCCCAGAGTGTTTGGGGCCAATGGCACTCTAGAGACAAGGGTCGCTAGGTCCACGTCGTCGTAAGCATCAATCATCGGCACTCAAGCAGGCGGTCTGAACAAGTCGCCGTGCAACTTCAAGAAGAGGCGATATGTCATTTCACTACAATTCCAGCCCAATCAGACGAAGGCGATGGAGGTAATCGCCGAAAGCTTGACTTTTGTCAAGATTTGACGCCGCAAGAAGTCCCAGAATGTTTTATAAAAGAGTGTCGTCGCGAAAGACTTCGTTCTCAAAGCAGAAACCAATTCCATAGTTGTTGCTACATCTGTACAACAAAGGACAAGAATCTTCAAGGACATTTATTTTATAATCTAAAGTAATTATACTCAAAAGTATATTTGTTTATAACAAAGATGTGTGAGGTTTAAAAATGTTCAAAACATTAGACTTCATATAGAAATTTTACACGTCAAAGAAAGTTCCTGTCATATAGGAACAGACCATAACAAGAATTAATGTTTCTCGTTTGTTTATATTCTCTCACTTTCAGCGTAATAGGATACAAAATATACACATAGTCCTATTTCCTTATGAGTAAGTTGTTTATATAACTGAATCAGGAAATTCGGCTGTTTTTATTTATTTCATGGCTATTTATGTCTCTCGATATTTATTAATGTTTGCAACGCAAACACTGCCGAAAATATTTGGCTTTCGTAGAAAAGAAAATACAAACAGACATTTCTCTTACGGCACCTTGCCCACCACTAGGAGCGCCAGTGTCGTTGCAACTGTCAGTTGGTAACAAGTTTCACAGCAGTGAGTGTCGCGACTGTGTATGTTAGACTGTGGTTGAATCTACGTCTTTCGCCAACGGTATATGTCAAGGACCCCACACTGATTAACAATACTCAAGCGTCTGCCTAACTAGTGTTTTGAAACCTACTTTTTCTGTATGATGACGGACTACACATCCTTAGGAATCTCAGTCTGGAATCTGCCTTACCCACGTCTTTTGCCCTTCGCGGGCAAGCGCTCTACCGACCGAGCTACCCTGGCACGCTTCATAGTCCTTCCTCACAGCTTTACTTACACCAGTTCCTCGCCGCCTACTTTCCAAATTTCAAAGAATTACTCCTGCGAACATTATAAGACTTGCATTCCTGGAAGGAAGAATGTGGTAGATACATGGGTTTGCCTCATTCTACTGTATGGTTCTTGAATGATATTTTGACTTTGCAGCTCAATGTGCGCCGATAGGAAACTTCCTAGAGGGCTATTGGCGAAAGTAAAGGTGTGAGGACGTGCTGTTCAAATGTTCAAATGTTTGTAATTCTATGGGCCCAAACTTCCATGGTTTACCTACGTTTACAAACTACTTAAACTAAGTTAATCAAACGTAAGGACAAATCACACACACACACACACACACACACACACACATGTTTGCCCGAGGGAGGACTGGAACTCCGACGAGGAGTCGCGTGATCGTAACATGGCGCTCCAGAACACGCGGCTACTCCAGCGCGGCGAAGACGTGTCGTAATGCGTGCTAGGTTAGCTCAGTCCGATGAGGCCTTGCCCGCAAAAGGCAATGGTCTCAGGTTCTAGACTCGGTCCGGCAGACAGTTTCGATCTGTCAGAGAGTTTCAAACTATCAATTGCCTGATTGAGATGCCTTTCATAACCATGAGTGATGATAAAAGGATATGTAACGAAAATGGAAATGGAACTGAAACAATGTTCCCCAAAAAATGTTATTGCTGGCTCCAGTTTTATTACGGTGATAACTGTAGTCTCTCTCGGGTATCAAATGTTATAATAGTACATGCAGCTGGCATACGATTGAAAAACAGAAAGCCGGCCGGGGTGGCCGAGGGGACTGAGGCACTCCAGTCACGGCCTGCGAGGCCACAACGGTCGGGGGTTCGAATCCCCCCTCGGGCATGGATATTTGTGCCGTACTTAGTATTAGCTAGTTCGTAAGTAGTTTTTAAGTTAGGGACTGATGACCCCGTAGTTGCGGCGGTGGAGTAGCCGAGCGGTCTAAAGCGTCTCGCTGCGGAGCGCGCGGTTGCTCGCCGTGGAGGTTCGAGTCCTCCCTGGGGCATGGGTGTGTGTGTTTGTCCGTAGGTTAGTTTACCTAGGTTTAAGTAGTTTGTAAGCTACGGACTGATGACCGCGTAGTTTGGTCCGATAGAATTAGAAACATTTTTGAACAACCCCGTAGTTGAGTCCCATAAGCTATACAAACATTTGAACATTTGAAAAGCAGAAATAAGTATAATACAACAGTGTAACATACACAGTCGCGACACTCACTGCTGTGTAAGTTGTTACCAACTGACAGTTGCAACGACACTAGCGCTCCTAGGCTGAGCGAAATACGTATGAAAATTTTAAAATTCTGTTTCCCAGGCGTCACCCTCGTTCATCACAGATAATAAAAAAATATGTCCTCCCGCCGCGCCTGTCTGTTCGCGATATACTGCTGATGGGATTTTTATGCGGTTTTCAAGAATGGACGGTGTAATTCATTAGTTAGATTTAGGTGTATAATTCGTGAAGGCGCTTGGCAATGGGTGAGTGTTTTGAACAAATGTCATTGAAATATGGCGCATAAATACTATTTGCAATTGCCGTAAATGAGAAATTTATTGTTTCATTTTATGATGCTTACCCGATGTCGACATTCAGGGACATTTCCCTGGCGCCACTCGCAGAGGTGCACCAGATTCTCTCTTTGAGCGCCGGCATTCAAAGAAGCGAACCCCCAGTCATCTGAAGCACCAACCACCGCTGGCGGCACGACCTATGTGTTCACGCCCAGAAAAACCTCCACGTGTAATAAAATGTAAATAAATAAAATAAAAAGTTTTTAAACTATCATTCCTCGTTTCGTTCTTCTATCAGTTCATTTTATTTGCACATTCAATTTTTGTCACATGAGAAACATTTTATGTCCCGGATACAGCACGTATACGAGCCCTAGTGCGGCCGCATAAAATAGGCAGCGTTGCAATGCGCATGCGCGGCTAAGGTTCAAATTCTCTTGAGAACCCCCTCGAGCAACAACATTACCGAGACAAAAGGCCTCACAACAGCCCGTGCTACGTCACACTGATCAGGCCGCGGCCGCCAGCTGAATGGCTGGCCGCTAGGGCACGCCCACTGCCTCGCAGAGGTCAGCCAGTAAGCTTGCGACCCAGGCCTGGTCAGTGTGACGTAGCACAGGCTGTTGCGAGGCCTTGTCTCTAGGTGGTGTTACGTGGAGGCAGCATATGGGGCAGAGAGGTCGGAAAGGAAACGCCGCTTTTAACATTTTCCATGAAGGCAATCATGGCGCATTAAGGTTCATCGAAAAAAACTTCAGATTTTCTAAAATATTTTACAACTATAAATTAAAGCCGCATCAACTGTAAAACCCTTCAGAAGATCCTACCATGAATAATAATACAGACAGTACTCTACACCCAGCAAGTATAGCCATGTGGTTAGCTGCATCACTTTGCGCTGTCGAGTTAGTGGGTTCGAGACTGAAAACAAGCAATTTTCTTAATTCATAGTGTTTTGAACAGATGCGGGTCCAACAATGGCTTTTGTGTTGTTACTTGCCAGATAAGTTTGGACGTTTCAGCAAATGCGTCACGATTTTGAGTGTAAATGACATTTATAATCTTCGTTGTAGCAAATATTTAACTGTTTAAAAAGATGTAGGGGAGAGCAGCCTTTGTGAATGCATAAGGTTAAAAGATTATCTCTTCATAGTAACAGATTAATTTTGTTACAGTCACCTAACAGTGTTATCAGCTATTAGTCCTCATCTGCATATTCGTATGTTCTAGGTGTTTATTATCAACGAAAAATGAACAATGTTTAGTATCTTTTAGAAACAAATTATTCTTTAAGCTTGAAACAAAAGTGTTAAATTCAAATCTTGGTATGAAGGCGCTTCTGCTCTAGTTGAAGCAAGCGCAATCAAACCTAGGTAAGATCTAGGTAAGAACTTTTAATGAAAATATAAACGGTGCGGGGGGACAAATCTGGGCACTTTTCCATGGCGTCACTCGCAGAGATGCACCAGATTGTCTCTTTCGACGCCGGCATTCAAAGAAGTGAACCCCCAGTAATCTAAATCACCAGCCCCCATTGCATAACCTCTTGTAACATTATTAATATTTTTATATATAAGTGCAACAGTCAATACGATTTGTCTAACTTCCGGCAAAACTGCGGCAAGTCAATGTCCGATTGGCGCATTCAGCTTACCGTTACAATTACAACCGCGCGTCACTTCCAGTGCATGCACTCAACTGTCTCTTGCAGGAACGAGGAACTGACATGGTACGACACCACGGCGCCAAAGATGCCCTTTAGTGCGCCAGGGCGAACTCCTGCGATCAGTATCAGGACTTATTGACAGAATTATCTCGAACACAACGATCTATTGGCCCAAGGTCAACACGGATATAGAAAATATCGTTCATGCGAAACACAACTAGCTCTTTACTCCCACGATGTGATAGGTGCTATCGACAAGGGTTCGCAAATCGATTCCGTATTTCTTGATTTCCAGAAGGCTTTTAACACCGTACCTCACAAATGGCTTTTAATCAAATTGCGTAGTTATGGTATATCGCCCCAAATTTGCGATTGGAAAAGGGATTTCCTGTCACAGAGGAAACAGTTCGTAGTAATCGATGGTAAGGCATCGACTAAAACAGAGATGATATCGCGCGTTCCACAGGGTAATGTTATTGGTCCTCTGCTGTTCCATCTTTACATAAACGATTCAGGGGACAATCAAAGTAGCTCTCTTAGGTTATTTGCAGATAACGCCGTCATTTACCGTCTAGTAAAATAATCTGATGATCAAAACCAACTGCAGAAAGATCTGAATAAGATATTACTATGGCGTAAAAATTGGCAATTGACTCTAAATAATGATACGTGTGAAGTCGTCCACATGAGTACGAAAAAAAATCCGTTAAACTTTGTTTACAAGATAAATCAATCTACTAGAACTACTAAAGAAACTGCATGCACTACGCATGTCCGTCCTTTATTGGCGTATTGCTTCCCAGTGTGGGATCCGTATCAGGTGGGTTTGACGGAGGACATCGAAAGAGTCCAAATAATGGCAGATCGTTTCGTATTGTCACGATACAGGAGAGACAGCGTTGCGGAAATGATACAGGATCTGGGATGGGAATCATTACAACAATGCCGCTTATCGCTGCCGCGTGGGCTACTTACGAAACTCCAATCGCCAACATTCTCCTCCGAAAGCGAAAATATATTGTTGACTCCCAGTTACATAGGTTGAAAAGATCATCAGAATAAAATACGAGAAATTAGAGTTCGAACGGAGAGATTCAGGTGTTCTTTCTTCCCGCGCGCTGTTCGAGAATGGAATGGGAGATAAATAGTATAAAGGTTGTTCGATGAACCCTCTGCCAGGCACTAAAATGTGGTTTGCTGAGTATTCCATGTAGATGTAGATAAACCAGGTTTACATACTATAAAACAAAATTCTCCCGTCGCCTCTATGTGTCTGTCTGCAATAAATTCAAAAACTACAGAAGTGTTTACTCCAACGGACAGCGTAACTCATGATGAAGGTTTAGGTATAAAATTCATTAACGGACAGCGTAATTTATGATGAAGGTTTAAGTACCCCTATATAATTCATTAAGGTGCGTGACATTGCATGAGTGTGGCGAGTAAAAATTCGCAATAGAGGGCAACAAATATTCTTGGAAAAAGCTACATATTATGTGACTTACGAACGTTACCGAAAATATCACAATGCCGTTATTGTTTCATAATGCGTAGGATGAACATGAGGTACATTTTATTGTTCCAAAAATGCAGTGTGCATCAAGGAGATAAGGCAATACAATACGACAGTAAAAATTTTAGCTTTTGTATGTTGTGCTACCCGAGTGAAACCGGGGGGCTACTGGGTAAATAAGCAGAATGATATCTACATCTACATTAATACTCTGCAACTCACATTTTAGTGCATGGGAGAGGGTTCATCGAAATGCTCTTTGAGGCACGGCAGTGCCCCCGCTAAGTCGTGCGCACTGCCTTAGCTTCCTCTTCTCGAAGTAGTTCACGGCACTTTCAAACCCCCTGTATCTCCGTTGTGAATAAATGTAGAAGCCTGAATTTTCGGTTACTGGGTGTGTCTACTATGACTAGCTATATTTTCAAACTAGCTGCAAGTGCCCGGGTTTAAAATAAGGTTTTCTGTAGAAGCGTACCAAATTTAACGTTATTTGGTTGTCTGGATCTTGAGTTACAAGGGAACAAACAGACAACACATGCATATGTATAGAGACTGCAATCAGCCCACCGCGGTGGCCGAGAGGTCTGCGGCGCGCCAGTCACGGTATGCACGGCCACTACGATCGGGGATTCGAATTCCACCTCGGGCATGGTTATTTGTGCCGTCCTTAATATTAGCTAGTTCATAAGTAGTTTATAAGTTTAGGGACTGATGACCTCGTAGTTAAGTCCCACAAGCTCTACAAACATTTGAACATTTTTGATTGCAATAGAAGTCTGTAAGTACTCTCCCCCATCCAACGAACGAAATTTTAAGTAGACAGTAACCTTCATCTTGTTTTCAAAGTCAAGTGTAAAAAATTTCATCAAGATCGGAGCAAAACTGTAGATTTTGACGAAATCCATATGTACCCCCTACCATGGACTGAACGAAATTTTGTTTTGAAGGTCAATTGTGCAAACTTCCATCAAGATCAGTGCAAAGATATAGATTTACACGGACACAATGTAAACGCACTTTCAGTTCTTCTCAAATTTTCCGGTTGGTTTTCCAAAAAATGGAACGAAACTGTTTAAGAACCTTCCCTATGTAAATTTGTGTACGTGTATCAAATTTCACGTTATTTGGTTGTCTGGATCTTGAGTTATAAGAGAACAGACAGACAGACAACAAATGCATCTTATGAGTAAAGAGCTCATACTATTCTACACTAAAATTCTAAGCTACTTCTAGCAGACGAAAAAAACGTCAAATTCTGTATTTAGATAGTGTTTAGCTTGTAATGGAAGGACAAATTCAAACATCTGTAACTATTAATTCCTATTCTCAAACACATTTTCGCTTAACTGAAGGGTATCTGCTATTTGGCTGTTTGAAGAATTGTCTTGATAGTGGTCTTGTGGATTGTAATGCGTGAGATTGCACGTTCGATTCCCGGTGCCCTAACTATTTTTTAAATTTTCATTTTAGAGTAGCCGTCACCTTTCTACTAAGTGAAGAGTTGTCAGAAATGACTTGTGGCATCTGATTAGGAAATGAATAATAACTGATGAGGTATAGGTTAAATTGCTGCAAATGGAAACGAATGACACCTACATTATAGCTTCATTTCAGCTATAAATGAGAAAATTGTTGCTCGTAATGTGGTAAATTCCGTCACATGACGAGGGGCAAAAACATTCAATCGGGAGCAAGTACGTTAGATGTTGGTTTCAAACCACAACACAGCAGAGATAGGAAGACGCCATTGATCTCGTAGCCGCGCAGTATATTTTATCTTTGGTCTGCGCCATGCAGTACTAAATTATTTATATAGGAAGGGAAGGAAGAAGGATTAGGAAGGAAAAGATTGACAGTTGCTGCGTTTGGACACTGAAGTGGAACAATGGCGACAAGTGAAAATGTGAGCTGGGCCGGGAATCGAACCCGGTTCTTGCGCTTCGGGCCATTGGTTTCCTTAACGGCCAACCGTGATCGCCCGCGTCCGTCTCAAACTTCCATAAGTCGCACGCTATGGCTGTAGCGCCCCTACTGTTCATATCCTCTTATATTCGCTATTACGCATTCCCCTGCGAGGTGAAGTAATTGAAGCTTATGCCGTCAGGTGTGATGCGGTGTAGTGTCTGTTATTTCGGACATGTCAGAAAGAACAGACACTACACCAATATAATAGAGTAGAAACTCTCTGGAGTGAGTATTGAGTTCTGTCTTCTCTAAGAAGTGCTGGTTCTGGTCATGTTATCAACATTCAGCAGGGATTGTCACGTTATATTATTCCATAAATACGCGAACTTGAAAATTGAAGTACCGATTTTCTACGGTAATTTTAAGATACTCATGTAATTCGAAAGACGGTTTGCTGTAGATGTACACAATACACTAATCATGAGTGTATATAGCCGTTAAAAGAGTGGCAAAAAGAAGCAGATGATCTATAGCTCGGAACACAATTTAAATTCTCCAACTCTAATAAAAAGTGAACATCAAAACTTAAAGTACTAATAAATACTGCACTAGCGATGATTGATATTAGAAAAAGTCTCGATGGTAAATGGTAATATCAATGATCACATCAGTTCAAAGAAATCGATGTACGATGAACATCAAAAGGAAAACATCGACGTCCTAGAATATCAATGTTTTGGTTGCCAAAACAAACAATCCTCCGCAGAACAACTGACACACTATCGAATATAGTTTTATTGCTCTCCCTGTCACTTTAAACAACTTATCAACAATTATTTGCGTACGGATATAACAGTCATTAGAAATAGGGATAAACTTTTATAATTTCATCACATTAGAGTTTTTACTTACGGCGGTGACGTAACGTGCAAATGTTGTCAACGAAATGTTCGCTTTATGACGAGTACATACATGAACATTAGATCATCGAGTTTTCAGTTGAGAAATATCGATAATCCGATGCTTTAGCACCATCAATGTTTCACACACATATATTAACTCTAAGTCTATGATGGTCTAGATTGATGATGTCTCCGGATATTCCTTGGTGTCACGTTAAACATTCTTTATCATAGATATTGGGCGAATGTGACGAGGATTAGTGCAATATTGGTGTCAGTGCGAGCGCCAGCGTGCTGAAGAGTCTGTATCAAAGAAGCATATTAGTGTAATATCGGTGTTAGTGTGAGTGCCAACGTGCTGTCCATATGTATGCCGAAACGCTGTTATTAGGAGAAAATTGATTATTGAAAGACTTATTTGTTTACTGATATTAGTTGCTACCGATTTTGATTTTGTTTCCATAATTTTAAAGTTTACAAACTCATATTAGGTACCTAATGTTAACTATCTTATGATTGCAGAAACTGAAAGTATGAATGTTGCAACGAAACCTCAAATAGTGTACTTAAATAACGATCTTAGTCTACACAGACTTGTTCCTATATCTGCAAATGGTTCATGTTTGTTATATCTTGCTCACTATGTATGGGAATGTCGACTCATTATATGACATTAGGCGTCCTATAGTGAAGTATGTAGTAGCGCATTGGGATGAGATTTAAATTTATACGTGTGACGAGCAAAGAGAGCCTTATACGAACGCTGGGCTGTAGTCGACGGCAATGCTGAAAACTACCGCCTACGGTTCCGTATGCGAACTTCCAGCAGCCGCCGCTTTGTACCCATTTACTATCTAGATATACGAAAATGGCCGTTTGAAAGTATCATTCGGTGATGATCCTGGGAAACCACTGATACGTTTACGATTCTTTGGAAGTTTCTTAGCAGATTTCGTAGGTCTTTCCAGAGTTCCCATATACTGTTACATCAAACCAAACCAAACTAAAGAGATAGGGAATCTACATCTACATCTACATACATACTCCGCAATTCACCTTAAGGTGCGTGGCGGAGGGTACACTGTACCACTACTAGGCATGTCCTTTCCTATTCCACTCCCAAATTGAACGAGGAAAAAAAGAATGCCTATATGCCTCCGTACGAGCCCTAATTTCTCTTATCTTGTCTTTGTGATCTTTACGCGAAATGTAAGTAGGCGGCAGCAAGATCGTACTACACTCAGCTTCAAATTCTGGCCCTCTAAATTTACTTAACAGAAATTCACGAAAAGAACGTCGTCTTCCTTCCAGGGGTTTTAAGGACACCCTTGACTGATTTACAGAAAGGGACTACCTACAAAAAGAAATGATATGCCATCAAAAGCATAAAATGTACAAAAATGCAAGTCACGCAATGAATTCCTTCCGCCATAAGAACTCGTGAGATCTCATTGGAAATCATTCGGCTATTTTAGTTAGTGTTCATGGAACCACCTATTCAACACCTCTTCATAGTTTTTATGTAATTAGTTATCTACCAACATCTGTAGTTACTATTTCAAAACTATACATCTTTATTTCTATAATAAATGTAATGACTTGGCAATCACATGGCAAAGTCAACTAATTTTTAACATACTTTATGTAAATATGAGGTATTTCATTCCTACATGACTACGTTTGGTTACATAGTGGAATATAAATTATTTTTCTATGTCAATGTGATATTGCCCGATGGTTCTGATGTCATTATATTATGGTGCGATTGCGAAGTCATTATTTGTACCATAGACATAAAGATGTATGAGACTGATATAGTCGCTATAAATGTTGGTAGATTCCTAATTCTATAACAAATAAGTGGTTCTATGAACAATGACTAAAATAACGGACTTGGTTTCTCATAGCAACATAAATATTTGAAAAAAGTTTTGCACAAGTGAGTGTACTTCATTCTTATGTGATAACGTTTGGTTAAATAATGATATATAAATTATTATTATGTCAGTATGATGATGTGCAATTGCCAGAACTATATTCTTGTCATCATATTGTGGTGCGATTGACAAGTCATTTTCTTTATTGTAGAAATAATGATGTTTAATTTTGATACAGACACTACTTATATTGTTATATAACTAATTAGATATTGAATAGGTGGTTCTATGAACGGTAACTAAAATAACCGACTTGGTTTCCAATGAGATCTCACGACCTTTGCTGATGGAAGGAATTCGTCGCGAGACTTTTATGCTTTTGATGGGATTAAGATATTTCAGTACTGTTCCATTATCTAATAGCGCACTGCAAAAGCGAACACCTACATCTTTCCGTTTTCGATCGGATTTCTCTTATGTTATTGCGATGATCATATCTCCCTATGTAGGTGAGTGCTAATGAAATATGTTCGCATTCGAAAGAGAAAGTTGGTATAAGATGGTGAAAGAAATCAAGCACGCCACAACGAGAAAGCCTTTCTCTTAATTATTTACATCTCATAGTAGGCGTCTTTTCCCTGACGCTGTCTCTCCTATATCGTGATAATACAGAACGAGCTACCCTTTTCTGAACTTTCGACAAATGGTCCGTCAGCCCGACTTCGTGGGGATATAAAAATGTGTAGCAATATTCCAAAATTTGACGCACAAGAGTAGTGTAGATAGTGTCTTTACTCGAACCGTTGCATCTTTGAAGTTTTGCCAATGAAAAGCAGCCTTTGGTTCACCTTCTCTATGGTAATTTGTGTGTTCTTTCGAATTTAAATTATTCGTTCAGATAATTCCATGTTATTTATCTGAATTTTCGGCCTTTTTATTTGATTGGTTTATCATGTAAATGAAGTTTAACGGCCCCTTTTAGTGCTCATAAGGATGGCTTAATACATTTAATTATTTAGGGCTAATTACCAGTTTTTGCAGATATCTTATCTAAATCATTTTTCAGTTGCTCTTGATCTTCTTATGGTTTATCTAACCGATATAGGACAGCATCATTCCGATTGGAGCTGCTCCAAGAAACTTAGAAGAAACGCTGCGGCCCTGTAATATTTCCCTGCTTAACGTCAGATATCACTTCCGTTTTACTCGGTGACTTTCCGTCAGTTACAACGTACAGTGTCCTTTCTGCAAGGAAATCTGGACTTCAATAACTAAACTGTGGCGATATTCCATAAGCACGCAATATGATTGGAAGACTCTTGTGAGGTACAGTGTCAAAAGCGTGTTGACTATGAGTCAATAGGTCGTTCACTTGAAGATTACTGGATTGAGTGAGGAAATATATGTTCTAGAATCATGCTGCTCACGCACGTCAATGGTATAGGCCTGTAATTTCGCGTATTACTCATAATGCCTTTTTTGAATACTTCAGGGACGTGTGAAACTTTTCAGTGTTTTGCAACGGATTTTTCGCTGAACGATCGGTTTTTATGATAGCTAAGTAGGGGTTATTGCTTCTGAATACTCTGAAAGGAGCGCAATTGCTTAAGTGATTAAAGCTGCTTTAATACCCAAGAGATATATAATTCTAATTATGTATGCTGGCGGTTATTCTTGATTCGAATTCTGGAGTGGAGTGTTTGCTTCGTTCTCTTTCGCGAAGGAATTTCGGAAAGTTGTAGCATGAAGAAGAAGAGTGGAAATAAGAGTTGAGACTTTACTTTTCACACTGAAGTAGTGGCATCATATTTTCCAAACAAAAACTTTAATTGCACACCAGTAACAGAATGTTTCAGGGCGAAGTACACAAAAGCGCATTTCGAAATAACCACAGCGTCCCACTATATTCTGATGCTGATATACAAAATTTCCCTTGTGTAGGCAAGATGTACATCAACGTCTGATTGTGACAGGGCAAATGTACACGTGAGTTTACGGTTGCAGTTGTGCAAATCCATTACATGTCGCAACCCAGAAATTGCAATGGATGCGGTGGTCACTGAGTAGGAGAGGCTGAAATTATATTTGGGTACTATAATTCACCTTCCGGCAAGAGCACTCGCAACGTGTTTTTGGATGCCTTTTATTTTTCCCTTCTAGTCTTATAAAGTCATTCATACCAATAGAGAAACACATATTGCATCTACTCAGTTCTTTACATACTTGATTTTGCTAATTATATTCAATATTAGTGACATAAGCGTATGTTCAGCCCCCTCGTTGAAGGGAAGTAAAGGACAGAAGGGAGGAAGAAATGAACGTAAACGGTGAAAGAAATGGATGATGAGTGGGAGGAGGATGAAGGCGATGGCAAAAGAGGGAAACAGGAGATTCACAGAGACGAGCACGGTTAAATGGAGGAGGAGAAGGAGTGTGTAGAAAATGGAGAGAGATACGATGAAGGGAGGGGACAGTGGAGGAAGTGGACAACTTACAGAAAGGCATTGTTTCTCTCAGTTTCCTCACTGAGATTTGATAAAACATATGCCCCAGATTTTTATGCAGTAAACAGACGAACAATCCAATGGTTTTACAAGAAACAGTAATTCTCGGTAAAAACCCTTTTTCTTGTATCTTTTTCCATTCAGCGCAGTCACACCAAGGCAAGAAAGGGTTTTGATGTGTGCTCTCATTGAGTCAATGTTCAAAAGAATATTTTTTTTTTTTTTTTTTTTTTTTTTACTTTCCCATTAATTTCGTGTATAAAGCTTGGCTCTAGCGCATAATGGCTGGCTACAGACCAGTATTTCGAAAAGGATTGTGTGTGCAAATATGACTGTTGTACGAAAAGAATCCACTGTTCATTGTGCCCTTTAGTTCGCGCTACGAATGCAGTGCCACAACAAAATGGCAACAAAGGAAGGCAAGCGCATTTGTGCGTTAGAATATTCGACGCATTTTTCTGATACAATAGTGCATTCAGAAGGAATTCTGGAAAAGAGCTGCTACGCATATAGAGCATTATGCGTTGATATCGACAGTTAACGGAAACTGCTATAATATACGCAGAAAAGAACCGGCCGGCCTGTCGATTAAGAGTGTGAGGGAATATTTGCTCGCAGTCGGGTAATTTTTTTAAAATCTTAGTAGATGAATTTTCGGTGGAATTTTCATTTCAAGCCGGATCGTGAGCAGCCCAGGCAACTAATGAAGCGGGAATGTTCTAGACGACGCCTTCGGTTATGCTACCCAATGACCCCTCATCAAATGAACTGAAGGTTAATATTTTCTGCATTACGACACAGACGACGTTTACGGCATCTTTCTTCTGTAAGACGATTTTGACCTATTACTCTTGTGGTTGATTTCAATGCAGACAACAGTTTCAGAGAACTGGCCCATCACATCATATCTAAACGAATAACATCCACTCCCGAAGCGTAATGGTGAAGAAGACGTTGCTCTGTTAACAAGAACGCTTTCCCCAACCCTCTATCGACTTCCATGAGATACATTAAGAACAACGTTGCCGTATCCCCATCACAAAGAAAAATTAAATCGCCCATATTACTCAGATTAGGCCCATGTTGGTACACATAGAATGGAACCAATTTCACTACCGCTTCGTTGTGTAGGCCGTATTTTGTGATGGCGGGGTATTCATAAAAGAAATACTGAGTGCAAAGTGGAAAGTGCGCATCACTCATATTTATAAATGTACCCGAAAACAGAATAGAGACTTTTGAATCGTGCCCATAGACTATAGATAGAAACAGTTTTACAGAGTATTGATATTTGTGTATACTTTATGACAAATAAATGTACTGACATTTCCATTACCGCCTTTTAATGGCTGCATTGCTGAAAAACTGATTTTACAACTATATTAAGCTCTACAAAGAAATAATAAATTTACATTCTTTGTATAAATCCTTATGGCGAGATATTTTCGTCACCAAGGATTTCTCGTAACAGTTGTGCTTTAGAGAATGATTTTGTTGCAACGTTATATTAGACCTGCTAAACGTTTTCCAAAGAAACCTCTATAATCCGCAAAAAATGCCTACAGTAGGTAACATTAACTCAAATTTGAGAAAGAAATGATATGCTCTCTTTACTGTAACTTGTAATGTCAAATTCATTTCCTACACCCAACTGCGGGATTGAAGAGTTACATATTTGTTAGATCTGACACCACTCAAATTCGGCGCCATAGCAGATTTTTCACTCTTACGGCAGCCCAAGGGGTAAAGGGCGCACTACCCTGCCACCTACTGACGACCCGGTGCAACATCGGAAAATGGCGGCGTAAGGCGAGAAGGGACGTTGCGCCATCTCCCCGCCAATGGTTGTACCTCACCTGTTACTAGCGCTCCATGCGGCGAAACGAGAAGCTGAGTTTCAGCCTCGCTCCGCAGATGAGCGTCGTGGCGCTCACGTTGGGGCAGAGACACAGCACCATCTAGCGGGAAACGGCGGAAGCTTGCGAGTCGGAAGCTATTGCTTAAGAGGGTTATAAACGAGATGTTTTAGTTCCAGTCATTTTATTTCTTTGGTTCATGTATTTCCAGTCCCATTTAGAAGTACACCTATCGTTGTTACCACAGTTCCTAATATTAACGCGATGGTTACAGTTTTTATATGTGAAGAGGCAAGGATAAAAATGATGGATGTCACATTTATATCGAAAATGAGTTAGGTCGGGCAATGCATAGCTGAAGACAAGTAGAATGCACATACAGCGTTATATGATGAGAACGCGGATAGTCGTCGTGTAGTAATGATCTGAAAATTGCCTATGAACGGAAACAACGCTAGATGTCAATTGTGGCATAGGGAAAAATGATGACGGTCATTCTCGCATGTTTCCGAATCTTTTTATTGTATCCTGTATTTCTTGTGAATGCATTTGGCAACGTTGGTTTTGTTGTTCTCAGTCTTTTGTTTTCATAATTATTATTCCATGGGTGCAATTCGTACGTGATAGGTCGTCGTACGTGCAGTGGTGTTTCTGTGTTGTTTATTTAAAAGATGATGAGAGGTGTGGAAGATGAAGCAGATGACTTTCAAAATGTTTCTAACACAGAGAAGTCTCCGAAGGAGAAAAAAAGCTACAGCAGAATGTTGGACGTTATGAAGAAACTGCGTTTATCATTCCACGAGGCCGACCCAGAGTGTAAGGGATTAAAATGTTTTGAAAGTGTTTCGGCTCAATATAGATTAGACAATAGTGCAAACTACTAGTGCACATAGTTTCACACTATATGCCCAAGCTTTGATCACAAAGGGTTTTAAAACTTTAAATTGCTTCTTTTGAAAAGCTGACTCCGAATGACATCCATCGTTTGTACCGTTGCCTTTTCATGTGCCTAGGTAAGTGTTATTTTTACGAATAAAAAAATTGCATTTTGTTACACTGTGACTCTCTTATTTTGCAGCTTCCACGGGAGTAGAAAACGAAAATCAGCTTGACAAGAAGCATCTGTTTTCTTATGATTCTGCAAAAATACGTGTGGCATATTTTATTGCGGTTTTATTGGAACTGAAACTGGTTCGTACTCATAATGTTCGCTTTTTACGCGAGAAAAACGTCATATTTTCTGTCTTTTTCACATACAGTGACGGCAATACTTAAAACAACCAAAATATAGGATATTTATAACAAAATAATGTCATGGGGAAATGTTATCAGTGCGACAGGTTGAATCAGTTTTATAGACTTAATGAGTGATTTATATAGTCATTTCAGCTGCGTATAACGCTTTTACATGCAGTTATCCGCCATCCCCATGAACTTCAGGTATAGTCGATGTGGGGTGGCTTGCGTTCCTTAACGATGCAGATAGCCGTACCGTAGGTGCAACCACAGTGGTGGGGTATTTGTGGAGATGCCAGACACACGTGTGGTTCCTGAAGAGGGGCAGCAGCCTTTTCAATAGTTATAGGGGCAACAGTTCGGATGAATGACTGAGCTGGCCTTTCGGATCGCTGAGCGGTGACTACTCAGGAAGATGTCTTCACCAAGAAAAACAAAACATTCCTAGTGTTGTACCTTGACAACAACATATTAAAAGTTGATTTATACCCTATTTTGTGCATCAATTATTAAAGTTGTATTTTTGTTTATGAACAACATGCTTCTTGTACGACATTTTGCCGCTTGGCACGGTGTGTAGCCACTTCTGAGGCATTATCTGTCCATCTTGGAGGTTGTGTTGCCTCTGTACGTGGCTGAGAGTGTGAGCGTGAGTGCGGTTCCTTTTATTTTATTCCAGTAATGAAGTGTCTTGTCTTTGGTGTTATGGCGAAGATTAAACTAGAATTATTGGTCTGGCAGTTTAACTATCAATAAAATAACGTCCAAGTAATAAAATACGTTGTGCATGAAATACATGACATTAACAAACAATAAACACATATTTTGATGTTTACTGCACTGTATTAATATAGAAACACTGAATTTTAATTTTCACAAAGCTGATTTCACAATGTGGAATTGAAAGGGTGAATAGGGTTGGTAAGTTAGAAAATTTGGAAAGGGAAATGGAAAAGGTTAGATATGGTGGACATTAGTGCAGTGGCAGGATGAACAGGATTTCTGGTCATGTGAGTGTAGGGTTATAAATACAAAATCAGTTGGCTGTAACGTAGGAGTGTCTCATAATAAACGTTACTACTAACAGTATAGTGAACGCATTATCGTAGACACGAAGCTAACACTGACCACAGTAGTACAACTTTATATGCCAACTATCTCTGCTGATGATCAGGAGATAGAATAAATGTATGAGGAGATAAAAGAAATTATTCAGACAGTTAACGGAGATGAAAACTTGATTGTGATGGGGGAATAGAACTCTGTAGTAGGAAATGGAAGAGAAAGTAATGTAATAAGTGCATATGGATTTGGGAAAAAGACTTGAAGAGGAGATCACCTGATAGAATATTGTGCAGGCACCATTTAAGAACCACAAACACATGGCTTGATACTCATGGAAGAATGTTATATACGTGGAAGACACCAATGGCAAGGCAAAGGTTTAGAATCCAGGTCTTAAATTGTATGACATATCAAGGGCAGATATAAACTCTGACCACAACTTATTGGTTATGAACAGCAGATTAATACTTAAAAGACTGCGAAAGATAGAAAATTAAGGAGATGGAACCTGCACAAATTGAAGGACACAGACGTGGTTGGGAGTCATAGAGGGAGCATTAGGCTAGGAATGGCTGAAGCTGGGGAAAGTAGTACAGTGGAAGAAGAATAGGTAGTTCTGAGAGAGTAGTGAAGGCTGCAGAGTATCATATAGGCAAAAGGACAAGTCCTAATAGAAATCCCTGCATAACACAAGAGATACTGAACCTAACTGATGCGAAATGCAATAAGTGAAGAAAGCAAAAGGGTGTATTGATGGTTGAAATGTGTTTGACAAAACGGGCAGACTGGTTAAGCAGGAGCTGCTAGAGGACAAATGCAAGTATATATGAGGAAAGATAGATACCGGCTACAGGTAAATAAAGGAGACGTTTGGAGACAAGAGAAGCAGATAGATGAATATCAAGAACTTAGATGGGAAACCAGTACTACGGAAAGGAGGGAAAGCTGAAAAGTTGGAATGAATATATAAAGGGTATACACAAGGGAAATTAACTAAAAGCCAGTATTCCAGAAATGGAATATGAGGTAGAGGAAGATGAGATAGAAGTTACTGCGAGACGAATTTGACAGAGCGCTGAAAGATTTGTTTCGAAATAAGGCCACTGGAGTAAATGATATTCGTTTTGAACGGTTTATATCGTTAGGAGACTGAATCTTGAGTAAATTGTTCCACTTGATATAAGATAGGGAAAATACCCTCCGACTTCAAGAAGAATACAGTACACCCAATTCCAAAGAACGCAAGTGCAGACAAATGTGAAAATCACAGAACCATTATTTCAATAAATCATAGTTCCAAAATACTGACACGAATTATTTGCGGCCGAATGGAAAAACTGGTAGAACCCGACCTAGGGGAAGATCTTCTTTGGATTTACTAGAAACGAAGGAACACGGAAGGCAATACATTACGATTTATCTTAGAAGATAGGTTAAGGACAGGCAAACCTACATTTTTGCACTTGTAGATATGGAGAAAGCTTTTGACAATGTTAACGGAAATACAGCATTTCAAATTCTGAAGGTAGTAGGAGGAAAACATGAGAGCGAAGAGTTACATTCAACTTCTACAAAAACCAGACAGCTATTAATAGATTTGAAGGGTATGAAAGGGACGCAGTGATTGGGAAGGGAGAAAGAGAAGGTTGTAGCCTTTCCCCAATGATGTTCAATCTGTACATTATGCAAATTGTAAAGGAATGCAAGGAGAGATTTGGAGAGGGAATTAATGTTCAGGGAGAAGAAACAAAAACTTTGCGCTTTGCTGATGACGCAGTAATTCTGTCACAAACAGAAAAGGATCTGGAAGAGCAATTGAAAGGAATGGACAGTGTCTTGAAAGGACGGTATAAGATTATCATTAAGACGAGCAAAACAATTATAATGGAATGTAGTGTCAGAAAATCAAGCGATTCTGAAAGAATTGGATTACGTAAAGAGATTATAGAATTTGTAGATCGTCTTGTTGTTTCGGTAGTAACGTAACTTCTGACATCCGAAAATGCAGAATGACTATGGGAAAAAAGCGCTTCTGAAGGAGTGAAATTCTTTGACATCCAACATTAATTTAAATGTTAGGATGTATTTTCAGAAAACATTTGTTTGGAGTGTAGCATTGAATGGAAATGAAACGTGAACGATGAGGAGTTCAGGAAAAAGATGGATGATTCAAATGTGGTGTTACGGACGAATGATTAATATCAGATGCGTCGATCGCGTAATTAATGTGGAGGTGCTCAACAGAATTTCTAAGACATAAAGCAATCGTCAACATAGCATTAGAAGGAAGTGTGTGGGGTAACAATCGAAGAGGGAGACCTAGGGACGATTACAGTAGACAAGTACAAAATGAAGTATATTGCTGTTCCTATGCTCAGTTGAAGAAGCTTACACAGGACAGGGTAGCGTGGAGAGCTGTATAAAATCAGTCTGCTGACTGTAAACCACAACAACAAACATCCGGCATAAATGACTTGCTGACAAATAACGACCAGAAGAAATAGGCCTTCTGCGATAGATTCATCAGTTGTGAAAAAAGTACAAGATTCAGACTGAAACAATATCAGTGATATGTAGACGCGTGACATCATTCGCGCCGGGGGTGCGATCTAATATCTTGTAACAGAAATCTTGCATTAGCAGAGGAGTCAATATTGCTTGCTTCAGATTTCTTTATTGACCGGTTGTGGCTAATTTTTGCTGCCGTCTTTAACTCCATTAAAATTTAAATATCACATGGTAATATTTCGTTGGGTTCACTTTCTGTTCTTGAGCATGAGTGTGTCGAAAATAAAACGTTTTTGTCTCTATGGTGAAATATGTTGTACCCATTTTGCAAGCCCATCACTGAGAACGTCGGTGGTTTAAGCGAGCACATATTTTTCCATAGACACAAAAAGTGTTTTATTTTCGACGTGTCCCCATATTCAAGAACAGAAAGTGAATATGAAGAAATATTAATAAGTCATATTTAAATACTAATGATGGCAACATAGATTTGCCGAAACCGCTCTCTACAGAAATTTGAAACAAGCGATCTTGACTTCCCTACTTATGCAGACTCCCATTGCAAACATTAGGGATCCGTTGTTCTACTGTAGGTATGGTGTGTGTTCTTCTGAACATGTCTGGAAGAACAGATACCGTTGATTAACAGTGAAAGCCGTTAAGTTGTGAATTTTAAATAGACATCGTGATGTTAAGCAATGAAATTAATTTAACAGCGAAGTTAAAAACTTTCGTCACACAGGGACTCGACCCAATCTTTCCTCATTTGGTTGGTCATGTAAACACTCCAAAATCGATTCTGGAAATCCACTTCTGTAAAGCGGTTGTCCAGTTCTACAATCTATTTTCGCGCCCAAGTAAAAGCAGTCGTTTATAAAGCGTCCTTGGCTTGTCAGATTGCGTTTTGTTAATAAGAGATTTCGGGTCACCGTAACACATTGGCAGTGTGTCACACTATCAATCCAAAGGTCACGGGTTCCATTCCCGCCAGGCTCTAGGATTTTTATCTGTCACTTTCCACTTCTTTCACGTCTGGCAGTGGTGCTATTGTGAAAAATGCCGAGTAGCACCGTTGTTCGGAACCAATGTTAAATTGTAGGTCCCCCTATAACTGGCTGGGTAAGTCAGTTCGAAGGTCGGAGGAAGGCAACGGCGTACCACCTCCAAACAGGACCATGCCTGGTAAAGCACTGTGGTATTAAAACCAATCTTCGGATTGTTGACTGCTTTACCTTTTTATGGACACAGTGACATTTTCTAATGAGAAATAAAAGTGTAAATATTTTAGCATGAATCTGTTACTTAAGTAAAGAAAAATAGAGATTGTGCTGACTAAATCATGAACTGAATCAGCTGCTTTTCAGCCGCCATATTAAGTGGGCTAGGAAATCCGATTAAGGCTATCACATAAACACGACAGCTTAAGACGGTTTACGAAATTCGGTTTTCCACTTCCGGAAGATGTGTTGAATATAAACTTAGTGAATGTCGATGCTGTGATAACAATTGTTCTCTATAGTCAGCGAAAACTTACTTAGACGTTTCACAGGTCAAGTTGAGCGCATACGAGTCCCAGAACACTTAATTCTATGCAACTATCTTCGTGATCTTTATGGAGAACCTACCTCTCAGCTTCGGAAGTACGACTTAAAAAGAGCTGAGTAGGTATTCCACAGTCTTGTTGTCTATGTCAAAGGTGACTGGAAGATCACTTGATATGATATCTCCGGACAGAATGATTCCGTCGTCAGTAAAAATATTTCGTAATAATGTCAGGAATTTCGATTTATCGAAGCAGAATACTTTCCTCTTATTTTTCACAGGGTACTGAGGATGAACCAAGTTGCTTCCACACTTCCTAATACAACAATCTCATATCGCATGTTAACAGCAACCGCAAAAAACATTGTTATTCTAACATCGAAATTTAATGTGTTGCCTGACCAAAATTCGTTTTACGGACGTAGCCTTGAATGAATTGAGGACTACTTACACAGCTCTAGATTGACTATGGGGCTGATCTGTCCATGTTCAGTATCCCGAATGACATGACAAAAGAAATTTCTTTCTCCTCTGATAAGCAAACAGATTTGAAGATAACATAAGGGCATTTTCAATGTTCTGAGGTCAACTTTGTACATGCTTATTTATCAAGCACCTTTTTGTCTCCAGGTGAGTCAGTTGTAGACACACTGCTCAGTCTTATAAATATTTCGAAGGCAATGACGTCTGCATCTACATCTACATAGATACTCTGCAAATCACATTCAAGTGCCTGGCAGTGTTCATTAACTTTCTCCCTACCTCAAATATCGTGTTCTAGTAAAGCATTTATGTCCTTCACAACAGTCTCCTTAATTCACTGCATTTTATTACATAAGGTTTCAGAAAAAAAGGCTGAGGTAATTGACATTTCCAATTCGTTTTTATTGATAGCATTTTAGATGTCCTGTTACTCAGTGTTCTGACGTAAACTGCGGCGTTCTCTTTGTTTTACGTAATTTCTTTTCTTCGCTGGAACTGCAACATCAATTTTTCACAGAATATCGGTATTTTCTAAGATTCGATTTTTTATGTCTTCAGAAACCTTTTAGTAGGCAGACAGAACACACATTTGCACCCTCCGTTTGTAATCCAGTGGACGATAAGTTTCGGCATATTGAGAGAAAAATTTGACAGAGCACAGAAAGGCCTACGTCGAGACAAGGCCCCAGGAGTAGACGTCATTCCCTCACAGCTTTTGAAGTCTGTTGGAGATTCAATCATGACAATACTATTTCATCTGATTATAAAGAGAAATTCGAAGATCTCAATTTTTGTTTTTAATGTCAGGTGACTGGTTTTGGCACTCAAGGGTGTCATCTTCTGACTTCTGCTGCAATTTGAATTTAACTGCTTATTAAAACGCCCCACATATTAGTTTGAAAGAGGATTTAAAAAGCATAATGGAAAAGGGAAGAAAAGTGTTTTACAAAAAGGGAAATTCGCTAAGTCCTTTCTTAAAGCATTTGTTTGGAATGTTGCTTGGTTTGGGATTGAAACATGGACAATAGTTCAGACAGGAAGGTGATACAAGCTACTGAAATGTGTTGCTACAGAATAATGATGAAGATTAGGTGGGTAGATCGCATAAGTAATAAGTAGTATTGAACAGAATTCCAGAATAAAGTAATTTCTGGCATACCTTGATTAAAAGAAGGAAACAATTGGTAGCACATATTGTGAAACATGAAGCATTCGTGAATTTGGCATTCGAGGGAAGTGCGTGGGATAAAAATCGCAAAGCAAGAGACAAATACAGTAAGGAAATTCAAATAGATGTGGATTGCTATTCTTATGAGAAGATGAAGCTCATGATAGATTAGGGTGGAGAGCTGCATCAGATCAGCAACAACAACAAGAAAAACAACAACATATCCCTATTTTTTCACTATTGCTCTAGTCTTCTCCTTTACAGCTACACAACATTTCTCGCCGGTGTTTAAATCTATAAGGAAACGATGGTAAAAAAAACGCCCTTGGTTCTACGCTTCGACGTCAACTATAACGTTAGCACATCTATAGCTATATATTTACTCTGCAAATCAAATTTCAATTCTTGGTAGAAGGGTTTATCTAACGGATTTCATAATATTTCTGAACCGTTCCTTCTCCAATAGCGCGCTGGAGAGAAACATAAATCTTTCATTTTTCATCTTATTTTTGTTAATTTACCAGGATAGTTATGTCTCTGTATGTAGGTTGGTGCTAACAAAATATGTTCACATTCGGTAGATAAAGTGGTGAACGAAATGTTGTAACTAAATCTCGCCGCGACCAATAAGGCCTTTCACTGAATGATTTCCACCACAAATCATGCATCATATCCGTGACACTCTCTCCGCTATATCTCGATGATAAAAAACAAGCAGCCCTTCTCAGAAGTTTCTCTACACCCTCCGTCAGTCCCAGTCGGTGGTGTTCTCACACTGCGCACTAATGCTCCAAAACGGGACGCGCAAGTGTATTGTAGGCAATTTCTTTAGTAGAAATGTCGCGTCTTCTAAGTGTCCATTTGCATTTTCTGTGTGTTCTTTCCAATTAAAGTTACTCTTAACTGTAATTCGTAGATATTTCGTTGAATTTCTGTCTATTTGACTCATTTATCGTGTAAATGAAGGAAAACTGATCTGTTTTTAGTGCTTATATGGATGACTTCACACTTAAGGTATTCGTTTGAAGAGAACAATCATAACAAGCTGAAACTGCATATGATTTAGATACCGTGATATAAATATCAAAGACTCAATCTTAAATAGATTCTGCGTTGGCTAAAAGGCAGAGTGTCGAGTACATGTTCAAAGGTTTGTCAAGCTTAAGGGACTCAATTGCGGGGTCATCTGTCCCTAAACTAACAAACTACTTATGAACTACCTTATACTAAAGACGACAGAAACAGCCATGCCCGAGGGGGGATTCGAACCCCCGACGGGCAACGACCGCACGCATCGTAGGATAGCGCCTCAATGCGCTCGGACGCTACGACGCGATTCGATTATTTGCAAAAGTAGCTTTAGAGAGTTAATTATTTGACGAGATTTACTTACTCATTTTGAAATCTGTGTACTTTCACTAAACAGAGAAAGATATTTTGCGTGGTAAACGTATCACGCCTAGAACTAAATTTGTACTTAAGAACAGGTATTGTTGATCCTATCAAAAAAAATGTAAAATAAAAGAAGAAGTACTGGTCTAGGCGTTTTTAGGAGTATTAATCAACGACATGAACCTAGGAAATGAAGTTAATTATTTAAAAATATTTCGCTAATCTCCATCTATATGGAAGAGAAATAACACTCATTCACTCACTCACTGAGTAAACACAAACTCTCCAAAACTACTTCACCTATATAGCTGAAATTTGGTAGGAATGTAGTATATAGGTAGGAGGCATCTGCTATGAATGGATTTGGCCATAGGGCCGATAGTTAAGGAGATATGACTTCGTAAACAATGAAAACTTCCCCGTCTTGCGACACGCGAAAGTGTGACACTATTAGTCCACTATTTGAGGAGAGCACTTAACGACTTTCAACAAACTTTAAACATAATTTCAAACCTTTAGGAAACTTTTTCTTGCTGACAACCGCAGCAAAATTATGAAAGGAAAAAAGTTTGTTGCTTACTACTTTTTCGGTGTTCATGAAATACAATTACGGCTTTTGTCATAACTTTATAGTTTATTACTTGTACACTATTAATTATAGTGGCGAAAAATGTTCAAACAGTATACACACTTACCACTAAACGTACGTTCGAAATTTTATCATAGTACGATACACAGATCATGAGATATGGACTCATAAACAATTAGGTTCATGAAAAACCGCCTCATCAGGCATGACGTTTTGATTTATTACGTCTTTCGCACTACCTCTGTTCGCGACGTATTTTGCAGATATTTTACACATACAGAACTGGATGTACCTTCGAAATAATATCGTATTATGACATAGTTAAGGTTCTCTGACGACAAAGACAATGAAACGCATGAAAATTCGCCATAATAAGCTTGAGGTTGTAATTTACTACGTTTTTACAACGAACTCCATTTACAAAATATTTTGCAGGAAGTTTTCTAATATTCCACTCTTAGAATCTCGTAAGTAATGTTTCTGAAGGACACATAATTCAGGAGATATTACGTTATAAACGTGACATCCGTAAGTAGGTACTGCATTATGTTTGACATTTTGATAAGTCTTTTTACTCTGTTAGCAGCACATTCCGTAAACAGTATCCAAATATACCGCTGAAAGGAGCAACAATGTTACATCACTGAGCGACAAATTGATCGGTACATACGACGTCATCTATACTAATCTTCTATACTAATAATAAATCTGTAAATGTAGGCCTGTCGCTGTTCCCTTATATCTTCAAAACTACTGGACGAATCTTCATGCGGTTTTCACAGGAAACATGAGAAAAGTTTGGGTCAACATATAAGCATCATTTTATCAAAATCGGATCGCGGAAAAAAGCGATATCGTAATTTTAAATGTTTTCAGTAACCGTGGAGTCTGTTTTTTTCAACTATTAAAAACCTCTTATCTCCAAAAATACTTCATGAATTTACATGGGGTTTTCACAGGTAACTTGAGCGTAACTCTGGACAACATATAGACTTCGTTTTATGAAAATTGGATCACGGAAAAAATATGGTAATTTGAAATATTTTATCAACTACCGTCATGTCTGTCTGTCTCCTTGAACACGTATATCTCCTAAACTACTTGACGAAGTTTCATGCGGTTTGCACACGTAACGTGAGCATATCATGCGGTTACATAAAGGCTTCAATAATTAAAATCGGATCTGAGATAATGAAGATATTTGTACTTTAATTATTTGCTTAAAAGCCATCGTATTTGTCTATTTGTTGAAGGTAATCTCCAAAAGTACTACACGAACATTCATGGGTTTCCACAGGTAAATTGAGAATAGTTTGGAGAGTAACTAAACCGCTGCCACTGCAAGTAAAATTTAACCCAGGTACGGCACGAAAAAAAGAAAAAAAAATTGAATTTAAAATATAAGACTTTCCTTTGCGTCTATCAATGTTTTCATTTACTAAGAATTGTTTACAAGAAAACAGTAATTTATGTAGTTTCCTTTGTGATTTTGGTGTGTACTTATTACATCTTGAGTCCATTCTGTTTAGGAATGCCTAGAAACGGTGTACCACAGTACAGAACAAATAGAGGTCCTGTTAGTTACCTAGTGCAACAAAGAAATAATAGTTGGTGCTGCTGCATTTTTCAATTATACATATATATATATATATATATATATATATATTATTTTTTAAATGGTCATGCCATAAAATATCAATGAACCACTAAAGGTGCTGTGGGTTTTGTAGTGCTGCAAAGAAACAATAAATGATCGTGTTGTGCTTATTCCCTCAGTAACAGAAGTATTTTGAACTAAGAGCCGCAATCTTATCTCTGCAAATACAAACAAATATTGATCAGCGAGTTGCAGCTTACACTTTGTATATTCATAGCGTAACGACATGTTTGGTTCTTTTGACAGGGGATATTTGAATTTACAACATAACGACATTCCTTCGCGTCTATCGATGCTCTAATTTACATAAGAATTCTTTGCAAGGAAAATCGAATTTATGTAGTTCCCTTTGTGATTTCGGTGTATTCTTATTACATTTTGAGTGCGTTCTGTTTAGGAATGCCTCGGAAACGCCATAGTACAGGAAAAGACAAAGTGAGGCGACGTTAGTTACATCGTACACTAAATAACTAATTATGGCATTTCTGCTTTTTTTTCATTCTCATAACTATGGTGTAGTACACTACAAGACGGGGTACAATTTTACTTACAGTGGCGGCATTGTGCGCTGATGTTGGCAACGGCCGTTGAATGCTGTTTCAAAAATCGGTCGCTTAGAATAAGGGGGATAATTCTTTATGTTAAAGATGAAATAAATAATTTTATGCTATTCTGGTCAGTAAATTAATCATCCTCCTAAAGCGAACAGTTCTTTGCCAATGATAGCAAACTGAACCGCTGCTACTGCAGGTAAAATTTAGCCCAGGTAAGACTGTTTTTTCTTCCTAGCTGTATCCCTTATGCCTTGCAATGTCAGGGAAAGAAAAGAAGTGCATCTTTCGACGGGTATAACCACTAAATTACACATAGAGTAGAAATATCTATGGAGTGAGCATTGGATTCTGTGCATCTTCTCAACATTAAGCTGGATTTACCAAGCGATATTGAAACAAATAAACTATTTTCACAAATTTATTTGCTCCTACGATTGGTTTGTACCACATCGGCTGGAAATATCTAAATAAATTTGTCACAGAAGCAAAAAGGTAGTGGAGGAAGCGTCGCTAAAAGGGCCAATTACACATAGTCATCAGTCTTAATCGGACAAAAAAGGACCAAAATAAAGTCATCGTTAATAGATTTTTCCCAATATCAGGTGATATTGGCACCTTAATGTTGAGGGCACAAAATCTGTTCTGCGCATCTGAATGTTCACTCCAGAGATATTTCTGCTCTGTGCTTGCCACTGGATATAACATACACACGCGAGCGACAAACTCATCAGAAACCTCCCTGCTTTCATAATTGTTCGATACAATATTGTGGTTAAAATTCTTAATTACTTAATTTTGGTGCGGAATACATTAAGATAGAGAAAGACATCTTCTATTGCAGAGACAATTGTACTTTGAGTTATAATCCAACTTCTGAATATATAGTTCTGTTACACAAGATCAATTTCTACTTCGTGCTTTACGAAGTAATCACTGCAGGACATGGCGACATGTATTATCTGAAAGAGTGGTCGATCTGCTAATACAGTCAAGACAATTCACTGACGCCATTTCTTCAATGATTACCCAGATTTACCTTATCGCACATTGACACCACCATGACGTCTTATTTAAACAGGCGTGAACTTTTTCAGTATTCTTCGACTTTTCGATAATATGATACAGAATAACTACATTGTCCCCAGTGCAACACTGCAACATTCTAATACTTCAGCATGCACTTACTGTGAAAGATGAGTTTAGTACAACACCATTATTATTAATATTTCTCATCTCAACGATGGAAGTGTTTTGAGAAGTTTACGCCAATCAGACAATTACACATCTCAGTCTTCATGAACACAATCTGATTTACATCGTTCCAGAGTACGGACTTAAATTGATTTCACTCTTTGTATGAATACTTTTATGAACGTCCATTGCTTTTGACAATGACTTCTACTTAAATTTGAAATCTTGGTTAGAAGAACTGAGTTTATTGACAGAGAAGTCCAACAAGGATTCTGCGTTTGCTGGCCTAGGTCCGGAACCCTAAAAACCATGATATCACAGGTCCCTGTTCATCAACCGTTGCGAAGCACGGGCATATAAGCTATTAATATTATAAATGCCAAAGAAGCTCTCCCACGACTAAACCGCTTTACCGATATTAATGAAAATGGGTATGAAGATAGCTGGAACACTGAAGAAGAACATAGGCTACTTTAGAAAGTGTGTAATTCAATATGTTTGTTGATTTTAAGTATATAACTCGAAATATGGAACAACCGAGCGTCAAGGTTTCTCTTAAAGCTTCTGATACGCTTGAAGACTCCTTGGAATAGCTATTAATTCTTGGACTTTTAAAATTTATCACATTTCAAAATACTTTTGCCGGCCGCGGTGGCCGAGGGGACTGAAGCGCGCCAGTCACGGTCTGCACGGCCACTACGGTCGGGCGTTCGAATCCCCCCTCGGGCATGGATATTGGTGCCGTCCTTATGATTAGCTAGTTCATAAGTAGTTTGTAAGTTTAGGGACTGATGACCCCGTAGTTAAGTCCCATAAGCTATACAAATATTTGAACTTTCGAAACGGGTGTAAAATACAAAACATTCAAAATGATATTCTAGAAATGTACGTTAGGTGACTCCAGAATGTCATTTTCTATATCTCTTATGATATTCGAGTAATGTACGTTAGGTGCCTCCAGAATATAATTTTCTATATATCTCTTATGAGGTCTTCGTGTGTTCCCATATTTTTGAATATTTGTTAAAATATTAGTATCAAGTACCACCCCAAGTTCTCATACATCATATTATGTTGCAACCCCTCCTCAATATACAATTTGGGAAAATTTTAATCTTATATTAGAGATTTTCTGCTAGTGAATGCCAGAGCAAATGGTGTAATGTTATAAATGGTTGTGTAGAGAATGTTCCTTTACTCCCTCCCACAAAAATACAGAACCTACGACATACATCATAATAAAAACGTATGAAACGGGAACTGGGACTTGGGAATAGGTCAGATGATTCGTGTACATGATGCAGTAAAACGACTGAAATAAAAAAAAAAAAAAAAAAAAAAAAAAAAAGTGTGCACACAGAATTTCACTGCAGTATGGGATGCGGAAGCACATGTGCATATTGCCGCACGCCAGATGGTTTGCGGTGTGGCACACTGGCAGATGGAATCAAACTCAACGGAAACGCAAGGGCGGTTTGCGGTGCCGATCAGTAGCGCACCTGCTGGCGAACTGCTGTACTGCTTCGAGCGCTGTTAGTTCTCTGATTCCCCGCTAGGTGGCAGCTGCATTCACTGGCGCTCGCGAGGAGGGCGCTCGTTTCGAGGCCGGGGCTCCGACAGATGGCACGGTGACACATTTCAAAGATACGCCGATTTCCGACAAAGTTCTTACTTTGCATTTTGATGCATGGAGCAACAGTGAAAGAGAATTGCTACTGAGGTTTCTTTTCTTTCATCACTTTACTACATTTCATGTCAAATCTGTTGTACACCTATTGAAATTTATTTGATATAACCGTGCAAACAGGAAATAATTACAACACATACCGAGAGTCTTTTGACTGTGTTTCTTTTACGCTAACACAGTCACGTTAGAATATGTTCAAATGTTTGCAAAGTCTATGGGACTTAACTACGGGGTCATCAGTCCCTAAACTTACAAACTACTTATGAACTAACTAAGACTAAGGGCGGCACAAATATCCATGCCCGAGGGGGGATTCGAACCCCCGACCGTAGTGGTCATGTAGACCGTGACTGGAGCGCCTCAGTGTCCTCGGCCACCGCGGGCGGCCGTTAGAATATATCAACTGAGAATGCTGTTGACATAGTTCGACAAAAGTTGGGAGGTTATCAGTTGTTTGTGAAAAGTGTTGAATCATTTCGGATGTAAGATTCATTCGAGAATATCCAAGTGAGTTTCTTCTTAATTCTCCTCAGAAAGCCATCCATTACAAGTATTTCCCGTCTCTGGTGCACACAATCCAAATTCGGATTACATTAACAAAAATTCGTTAAACAAACCATGAGTCCCATAATAGCCTTCTTTATGTTCATGACTGAAACTAAATTACCTAAATACACAAAAACCTATTTCTACTTAGTATTCGTGCATCATGTAAACGCAAAAGGCCGTCTTACGTAGTCTAACACGTCTGTGGAGATGACACATGGAGTTATGGACTTTCTGTCGGACGGTAGGAAGGCTAAGGGATAGAGGAGAAAGAGAGAAATATGAACACATTCGTACTTATTTTATGTGCGTAGCAGCATTGTTCAAATAACAAGTTAATAATCTTTTGTATGGATTCACTCCTTAGTAGAAGAATTCTATATTTCATGTAAAATCAAATATACTGGTTTTTTTTTTCCTACTAACATCTTATTCACTTCAAATTAGTATTTGGCTTATTAAGACATGATCAGGAGAACAGTTGACTAGAATCATTGACTTGAAAACTTTTGCGCCGAGAAGTACATAAATGCAATGTGTTTGGTTATGAAATTCGTCGAGTTCACTTTCTTCTAGCGTTACAGATGGTCTCCAATAAATTTTTATTGTCACTTGTTGAAATATGGTTCAAGAAAGGCAAAATATTAATGAATGACATTAAAGTACCTATATGTACATCTCTGAGTAAAATCTTTGAAAATTCAGTGAACTAGCGTTTGTTGCCGATGCTAGTCAGTTGTTTCGTGACGATGGCCTAATAAGGTAAAACTAGTTTGAAGTGAATAAAAATGTAGTAGAACAAAAACAGTTTATTTGTTTTAACCCGAAACAGTAATCATCCTTACGGGCAGTTTTGATCTACTAATCGTCATTTGTCCATGTCTGTTTTACTTTTGTGATGTCGGTATAACATTACAAGCAAAATCATCGAACAGTGGCAAATATCGTATGATATTTTAATACGTAAGAAACGTTGTGACAAATTTTATTGGATGTTGAGTATTCCTTTTGACGAACCATCAATTGGTGGTGGTAGGCGGACTGAAAGATCGCCTTATGTGTTATGTTAGTACTTTTCTATAGAACAATATAAAGTGATTTCTGTTTGGGTGTAATTTAGACTTGTGAGATAAAGTACCTCCCGCCCATCACGAAATCGTTTTCGCTCAGAAATCACAGGTTTCCACTATATGTGCTCATATTTGACGGCTACATTTTAATTTCTATCCCCCTCTCCAGTTTTTACCGTTTTAAATCAACATAATGCAGTAGCTATTGTAGCTTGATGCGTTAACAGATGTTCCAGCATCGTGTTCTTTATTTTTGGCATAGTTTCCGTTTGTTGCTCTGTTCTGCAAACAACCTTCTTATTATTTGTCAGTATACATGATTTTCGAGATAGTTCCTTACTTCAATTTATTCCTATCTACATCATTCCTGGCTGCTCTACGATCGATGGTTCATTTCATTTCGCACTTTGGTTTTGTAAATCATATGATCCGTAGGAACACCAGAACAGATGAAGGTGGATGCGTTTGAGGTATTGCACTGCGGAAGGATATGTCATAACTTATTGCAATGTCAGGTGTACAGACGGACATATACAGAATTAGATCATTATTTGACAATGAAGATTTCATTGAATAGGAGGTGGACAATTGTTAATACCAAAGTACTGACGATTCAAGAATCACGTTTGTAGATTGGATGTCGATCACGTTCTTTCATATGTACTGAGTGTCCGTGTGTGTTTGTTTATAACTGATACAGTTTTAAGCAGATATTGATGAATTAGGCACACTTGTCCTTCGAAAAAGGAGATGTTTACATAAAAAATTGAATATCCAAAGAAACTGTATAGGCGTGTATATGGAAACACTGAAACAAACTCTCAGAGGACGGCGCTCCGCTCGTCTTGCGCAGGTGTGAAATCGGTTACTGTGAAATACTCACCCCTGTTTTGTGTTAAACCAGAAATGATTCATTTTCTATGTCCTCCGTTAATCCACTCGATACGTATCCGTTACCACGCAGCAGAAGTAAAATGAGGTGACGACAAATGTGATGTATGCAGCCCTTTTAGTCATCTGTTGATTCTTTTAAGTCTTCTACCAATAATATGTTTAGATTAGTTGTATATTTTCTACTAGGTCAGTGAAAGAAAGTGTATTAGACGAGGGCTGTATTTTTACAGACTCAAATGTCATGAAATCAGAGGGATCAGACAAGATCTTGTAATTTTATGCAGAAGGTAATATTTGATGACTGATGCACAGCAAGCAACACACAGTTAAATTCGTAATCTACCTACATTCACTTGGGCCTTATCTTACTAAATAGACCACCTTGGGAGTGGCCCATCTTGCATCCAGAACCAGATGGAACAGACACGAAAATTAAGGTTAGGTTAAAACTGTCTCCTCCACCATTTTCAAGTCGTTCCATTTCTTCAATGGTAATACACGCCATATGTAATGAGGCTAACCCCAATAACCACTTACAACAGGGTGAGAAATTTCATTTCTAGAGCCACCAGCCAGTCTAAAAACTTTGGTCGCTACGACACCTTTATCTCAATATGAAATAATTCTCCTTCCTCCTCCCTGTAGCTATTCGAACAATATCTTTACACATAATAATATATCTATTTTTTATTTGAAAAATACATACAAGTACCATACTTTAGCCCTTAACTTTTGTGTAACGTTGTCTTTGTTCTGAGAAGTACCACTTATGTATGACACCTTTGTGCGAAACTCAGACAGATCCATTTACAGATATTACAAGCAAATCCTCCAGTGTACCTGCCTTGAAGCAAGTCCTGTACACTGCATTTAGTAATTGGTACTTGGTACTTGTTCTTGAAAATACATTTTTCGCGCCGTATCCCGTTGAATTCTCGCGGATGAATCAGCTGATCATCTGTAAAGATGTTTTGTAGGATTAAATAACATACCTTTCCTTACAATTGACTACGAAACATAAATATGCAAGGGACTGATGACCCCGTAGTTAAGTCCCTGAAGCTTAACAAACATTTGAACATAAACATGCAACAGTCAAACACGGAAACTGCGATAGCTTTCAAGACTTTTCTTAAAACACGAACCACGTGAGTCTAACCTCACTAACTCAGACAGCTCTGCTCATACACTCCGAATAAAGTCTGCTAATCAGATTGCTTGCTGTCATTACTTATACAGGAAACAGCCACAACTCAAATAGACAGAAAGAGAAGAAGGTGCAGAAGGTGCAGTTTATACACAACTCTGTACACGCGCGTGATCCCGCTGACAGCTTCTTGAACAAACTGAAATTGTATAGAGAAGGTACGGAAGCCGTCATGGCAAAACAAAACTGGTGTTCAATGAGTTCTGTTATTTGCATTAATACTGAGAAACGATGTTAAAAAATTTAAACAAATACTGATTCGTCTCCCTGGAAATATATATATATATATATATATATATATATATATATATATATATATATATATATATATATATATATATTCCATCGATTGCAATGAAACTTTGGTGAACTATTCACCGTACGTCCATACGACACATAGCTCAGGAGATATGACGTCATAAATAATAAGAGGCCACCGCGTGAGAATACCCAGGTGTACGCGTCAATTATTGGAAAATGGGAGTAATTATGGACCTGCATAGAAGTTTGCATGTAATTTCGGACGTTTATGAAGCGTTTTATAACTGACCTCTCACAAAACAATGAAATGAAAAGAAGTCTACCGCTCACAACAGTTTCGCTGTAGATGCCGAAAAACTGTCGCATCAGTCATGACCTTGTATCAAATAAAGTTAGCATTACAGATTTGCATGATACTATTTATTTTTACCTGCAAGTCTCCCTTAATTCTCTTGCATCCAGAATTAAACAATCTGTTTTATTAATCACTATCTATATAAAAGCGAAAGGACAATCACTCGGTCACTGACTAAACACTAAATCTCGAAAACTATTTCACCTCTGAAGCTAAAATATGTCAGGATTGCAGTTTATAGGGAGAAAACGTCAGCTAAGAAAGTAGTTTGTGATAGGTGCATGGCGGAGCATACTTCTTCTACAGACTCACGAAATCTACAGTTTCGTTCCGTTTTTCACGAAATTTCGCACGCTTGACCTTCAAAACAAGAGGAAGGTCACGATCTACCTTAAATTTCATATGGTGCATGGGGGACGGTTCTTTCCAACATAAAAATGGATCTTTAAATAACTTGGTCGCGCCATTACTTTAGAACGGGTCGATCGGTTTCACAGATCCTTTTTTTACTTTTTTCGTTATTCTCAGAACAAGGGTTGTATGAAATAAAACTGATATATTTGAGAACAACAAAATGCGTTTTTCAATGTGACCTCGCGTTTCTGTTGCATAGAAATCTATAGTTTTGTGCTGATATTGTTGAAATTTTGCAAGGGAAATGTCACTGTCTGTATGAAATTTCCTTCGGTGCATAGTGGAGGGTACGAAACATACGAAATTTCACAAAATGCATAGTTTTGCTACAATCTTTATGAATTTTTGTACACATGACCTTTAAACCAAGAGGAAGATCACTGAGCACATAAATGTTTCGATGGTACCGAAAACTTTGCCAAGAGAGGCAAAGGTGTAAAAGAACTGAGAGACGGGAGAGAAACAGGTGGATGCAGAGGATGGGGGGAAGGGGATGTGAACTACGAGAGTGTAGTATAGATAAACACCCGGCCAACGCTAGGTTTACAGCTAGTTATTCATAAATACAAATGCAGCTTACCTCTTCAGGCTTGTAAAGTTCTAAACCTACCTCCAGTGTTTTTAGAAAATAAAATTGATATGTAAGCCCAGATCGTCAGCTGCCAATTTTCGGTATCCATTGGCGAGCTGGCGACCGTAAATTTTGCACTCTGACTTACAGAAAAAAGGTTAATTTGCAGTTCTCGGAACAACAAGACGTCCGCACAAGACTCGCAAATCAATTGACGCAGCGACGGTAGTCACCGTTCCTTTTGCAACCGTTTTACACTCACATTAAAACATGACTAATCCTACATACTTTAACTGCCAATGACCAATGACGAAATCACACCAAATGAACATGTACGTCCATCGTGATATACAGTGTAGAGTTGGGAGGTTATGGCTTTCCTCCTTATCTCCGGATGCCTTGTATCTCGCCTTCTTAGGTGTGACAGAAATTCAGTATGAACATGACGTTTGCGTAGAGTACGAGGCAATCTGTCATCTGCAGTTGGGGACGTAGGGGGATCCTGATGGTTACGCAATTGCACTGATGAAGACGGTGCTGCAGGTGAAAGTTCACGCAGGAGTGGGATACTCGCACTAAAGGCTGATGAAAAGAAGGTGTAAATTGTTGCCTCTGTGTGTGGAAACATCTTTGCTACGTGTGCGAGTTTTGTCAACTGCGAGTATACAAATTCCCACTTTATAAATTATTTTTAATCAATTCTTTAGTTCGTAGATATTAAAATGATATAATACTTTTGATAGTTAAATTTGGGCCGCCACCATGTTTACGAAAATATGGAAAATTATTTTTTGTTGACCTCACTTCCTCGGTGGCGTATGATATTTTATAAATTCCTAACTAATGTCACAATGAGAGGTACCACCAATTTAAACACAAGTTACTCGGTACACTCGCACGTTAACTAATATCTGCTTGGCCCTCCAAAAATATGAATGATAGGCAAGTTTTCAATTGAAAGGATATACATACTTCAGGTGCAATTTATTTACCGTAAGCGTATAGGATCACATTTTATTTCAAAATTTGTGTAATGTTCTATTAGCTTTGCTTGTGACAGGAAGAATACCTGTCACATGACAAAGCTAATAGAACATTACACAAACTTTGAAATAAAATGTGATCCTATACGCAACAGTTAAACAAAATTCACAATTAAGAACATAAAGTTACATATATATTCAAATGACTGGCTGAGTTAAGGAAGAAGGAAACCCACTCAGGAAAAATAATTATTCAAACGACTACCGCAGATACAAAAACTTAAAGGGCAGATAACGTTTCCCAATTTGAACAAATAACGCCAGTTATGAAAGAGAAAATCCTTAATATATGCACCATCCGCATAGTGCGAAAACTCAAAGTGAGACTTCCAAAACATAAGCCTACTGTGGCCACTGGAAGCGAACCTAGGGGACAAAAATCAAAGTTCAGACAACAGCACAAGTAAACCGCGAGTCGATCCGCACACTGCGGAGACCTTCAAGCGAATCCTTAAAAATCTCTCTCTCCGCGCCAGCGTTCCTGGTCCTGACCGGCGACGCGGCCTATGCTACCAGAGTGCGCCAATTACCACATATAAGCTAATAGCCTTCCCAATGATATCGCGAGAAGCCGCTGACAAATTACAAAACTGTCACAATCCTTAGCTTTGGCGAATCACAGAGCATTCTGCAGACGCCACTACAAGCTCCTCCCACACGAGCAAAGTTCCCACAGTGACGTTACTGTACACAGGTCCACATCGTCTTCAGAATTTTCTGACGCTCTCATTCGTTCCCAGGTCTCAAAATACGTCAATTTTATGGTTATAGGCTAAGCCCCCACTGTCCCAGACGAGCGACTATGCGCCCAACAAACCTCTTAACATTCGTCACGCAGAAGAACGTTTCCACAACCACCCACATCGGCTTATTAAAAGAAACCATCAAGGCTTTCATAACCGGCGAGGGTGCTATTCAGATATCTGCGAACTTCACCCTGAGGCGGGACGTCCGATTGTGTGCCAGTCGCAACAGTTTGGCGGCGAACTTGTAGTGCGTCTGCAGAGTATTGTCCTTCTCCATCTGTAATTTCAAACAATACCTCGCAGGTAGCCGCAGTCGGCCCTCGTCAACGGCTCTCTCCGTCCACTGCCCACCGAACAGGACGTCACAGGTACCAGGCCATGACAGGACGCCCTCCCTTTCACAGCCGAGTCGGCAGTCTTTCAACAGAGAAGTTCTATGAATGCAAATGCCCAAACAATCTAATTTATGGACCCCAAAATGCCAACTGTCGAGGCTACGTGAGAGAAAGCACGTCAGCCGTCCCCTTGCCGTCGCCAGCCTGTCCACTGGACAGCAGATATAAGAAAGAATCGTAGAAAAATTTATTAAAAAACTGCTATAATTGAAGGACTTTTCCTTAGACGAAATGCCCCAATAGAAACAGAATTGGTATCAAATACAAATAATGTCTCAAAACAATACTAAACTTCCCCATCTGCCCAAAGACAAAGAAACAATGGAATAAAAAAATTGACTATATATTACCGCCACCTCACAAAGGAGAGGTTCAGTTACTGCAACAGACTAATCGATAGTTGGCCTGCCTTCTTCAAATGTTCTATTGGACCAAACAGCTATGGTCATCAGTCCCTAGACTTATAAGACTGATTTAAGTATGTTACACGATGGACCAGACACACACACATGCCCGAAGAAGGACTTGAACCACCAACACGAACAGCCGTCCAGTCCGTAGCGTGTCACATTAGACCACGCGCCCATTCCTCACGGCCTTTTGTTGATCTACAACTGCTTCTACGGATGTTAAAACGGCAGATTTTTCCGGTAGCTTCCCTGTTGTTGGGTCATCGATATATCAGAGGTTCTTGAACAATCCTCAGCAGGATGAATGTTGACGGGATTGGCGATATTAATATAGCTGAGGTGGAGAAATAGACTGTCTATCTGATCACTATCCTGCGTTCTTCTGCTACATTGTAGGCCCTAAGAAAGACGTGACACTAATAGCTGGATTAGAAGGAACGAGATCAGCTAACGTTAATTTGCGACGATTTTTAATTAAAAAAATACCCTCCTCGGAGCAATTACATGTTTAATGACCGCTCACTGCAGAGAAAGCTCTTTCCCTCTTCCCCGCTGTAAGTTACAGGTACGCAATAATAACAAATCTGTAGATATGCAGTAATGTTACGTTTTACATCATCTTCTACTGAACATATATGGGCAAAATATTGCAAACAGTTTTAATGGGAGCAGCGTTCACATCGTATTCTTGGTACATCTCAACAAGGCGGCAACATATTCTTGAGGAAGATGTACGTTACTGACGAAACCGTCACGATGCTTGGACTAAACTTCACAAACATGACGGAAAATCTGTAATGAATTCTGAAAATTAACGATGACAGGAAACACATACGTCCTGCCAAAGGCCTTGTCGAAAAGGGCGTAGGCTCCTCTATTCCAACTGAATTGGTATCTACAAAAGGGAATCAGCAGTTCTGAAAATCGGCATGAATATGTCAGAAAGCTCTGTAAATCAGTACTTTGAAGCAACGCCACTTACTTTGAAAGACGACAGAAAATTAAAAAATTCAAATGAAAAAGCTTTTTATAGATTGGAAGATCACCGATACAGCTTCTTTATTAGCATGAGTAGCAAATGAAAGTGAAAAGTCTTGATTGCCGCGCGAGGGTAGCCGAGCGATCTGGAGCGGCGTGTTACGGATCGCGCGGCCTCCCGCGTCGGAGGTTCGAATCGTCCCTCGTCCATGGATTTTTGTGTTGTTCTTAGTTTAGTTTAACTAGTTTGTAAGTCTACGGACTGATGACAAACGTAGTTTGGTCCCAT
This sequence comes from Locusta migratoria, assembly GCA_026315105.1. Classification (NCBI taxonomy): domain Eukaryota; kingdom Metazoa; phylum Arthropoda; class Insecta; order Orthoptera; family Acrididae; genus Locusta; species Locusta migratoria. The sequence continues at coordinate 40,558,339 of CM048748.1, forward strand.
AGAATTACTGGCATTTGAATATTTTTGAAAACTCTTGTTAACAAGCTGAAGTCACAGGGACAATGTGAAGAGATAAAAAGGATTTTTGTAGACACTGATTGGGTAATTCATAGATTAAAGTCTAATAACAGGATGGGAATGGAAACCAATTTTACAGGAAGGATTAGAAAAAAACTGCTGCTTCTTTCTAGGAAAGAGAGGGGAGAGAGATTAATGTAGTTGTGGAATAAAATCAAGTACTTAAAGAGATTACACTGTGCAAAACTTACAAGGGTAGGAGATTTGCTGGGAAATGTCCTTAGGCACTGAAATATTAAGATAGATTACGTCATCGTCAAACAGAAGTACACAATGAAACAATATTTACCACGCATCAAGTCATTAGGTTGTATATTTTTACAACCTTATCGCTCTATCCATATGATACATATCAGATCATTCATGATTTTCTATTGCAATATGGGTGTTGCATTTGCACGATATCTTACATCTGTCCTATACAATTGTAGCGAAACAGGGGGATACATGAATCGTGATACAACAAAGATGAACGTTACAACGAATAAGTTGTATTTCATAAAATTATTAATTATTAGTTACCTGAAAGTGTTTTAAACAATGACCATTGTGATTTAGTTGAACTAGCAAGCCAACCTGCATACTTTTCCCTCATTTCAATTGCAGCTTTTATTAATCATAGATAGTTACGATGTATTGGTCATAGCATTTCCACAGACAGTGTGAGCAAGTTTATAATCACCTAACATTGTCTGTCGGATTTCAAAATAATGAATTTACCCCTTTATTGGCACATACAAAATTCACACAACGGAAAAGTATTTAGTTACTTAAGTCAGACGTGTGGGACCATGTAAACAACTTTACAATTTTTTTTCATAATATAATTGTTTTACCTGTAAGCGCTTGGGTGCCACAATTAAAATAATACAGTGTCTTTCGTATGGCTGTAGACGTAATTGTATTTTGGGCTATTTCATGTGAAACGTCTTATAACAAGCCATTTTTGGTAATAAAATACGGAATAATCACACAATTTCTACGTTTTACAGTAAAGAACCCGTGAATACAAACCCTACATGATCTACTCCTACGCTAAGGACAACAAATACACCCATGTCCGAGGGAGGACTCAACTTCCGAAAGCGAGCTGCGGAGCGCTCCGTAGCTAGAGCCTTGCAACGCTTGGCCGCCACTCCACAGCAACCTGCTTTAATTACACACAGTGCAGTTAATGGGCCACTTAATTTGAGCCAAAACCTTTGGCCACAAAGTAAAGCAGAAATGATTTAGAAAAATGCGGCGCTTTGGATATTCGAGCACTGGGGAATAATGAGATACGTTTGAAGTTGTCTAAGGCAGTTGATAATGTGGTAATGAACTCCACAGACTGAAGGTCAATTAAACGGGAATGAGAATCCTTGAAGAGAAAACCAAGCGAAGCTTTACTGATAAATGAAAATGCAAGGAAGCTTATCGCCGAAGAATACATCAGTAGTGGAAAAATTACTTTTATTGATCGACCAAAGAGATGTACAGTGATGTACAGGAAAAATACAGCTCTCTTATCAATGAAATAAACAAAACGCGCATCAATGTTCAATCTAAATAGCTGCAGGTAAATTACAAAGAAATGTGTGTGAATCATCCAGGATGCACAGGCAGGTTTCACTTTTCAGAGTCGTATCTAGACGTATCAGGGGTTCCTCAACACTCCAAATGATTACGCCCCACACCATGAATACAAGTCCCATGGGATGTCTCCAAAAACCAAACTCGACTGATACCATTTGAAACGAGACATAATACCAGCCAAAATGTTTCCATCCACGATATTCTAATGTCGGTGTTGATTGGCCCAAGCGAGATGTGGAGCTTTGTGTCGTGTAGTCAGCAGGGGTACACGAGTGGGTCTTCAGATCCGAAAGCCCATATCGATGATGTCGCTTTGAATGGCTCGCACAGTGAAAGTTCTTGATGGCGCGGCAATGAAATCAACCGAATTTTTTTTTTTCGGCCGCAGTGATATCGGAGGTTTGATGTTTGACCGGAATCCTAATATTCACGATGCACTCGTGAAATTGTTGGTATGGGAAAAATCCCTACCTCATCGCTACCTCAGAGACGCTGTGGTTCATCCCTCATGCCCCTACAATACCACCATGTTGAAACTCACTTCAATCATGATGACCTGCTATCAGTCACCACATATTACTTTCTGCATAAAATTACAAGAACTAGTCTGTTCCTTCTGATTTCATGACAGTAAAAATACAACCCTCGTCTAATAAACTTGTTTCACTGACAAATCTAGAAGAAAAGATACATCTACATCTACTTGGGATACTCTGCAAATCACATTTAAGTGCCTGGAACTATTTAACTCCCGTTCCACTTTCGAATAGCGTGCGGGAAGATAGAACACCGGATTCTCTCCTTTAGAGCTCTGATTTCTCTTATTTTATTCTGATGATTATGTAAATGGGAGTCAACAGCTCTGGTACCTGTGGTATTGTCGCTGTGTTGCTAGGGGGCTCAGCCATAAGAGTACCTAACCCCCCCCCCCCCAACCCACACACACACACACACACACACACACACACATGGACCGAATACACATGCTGGGGACCTAGACGGGGTAGGGTGAAGAAGGAAGGGAAGGGAGAAAGAGCGGGAAGTGATTCCGCACTGTAGTGTCTAGGCAGAGACTTTTCCCAAAATGGTTTGCACTCTAACTGAAATTTTCTAATGGAGGTCAGACACTGTACAGAAAAAAGGGGAGAAAAGCAAGTAAAGTAAAATCACAAAGACTGTCAAACCATGGGAATAGTCGGGTCAAGGACGTGAAAACACATACAGAGCGGAGCGTGAACAAGGAATGGAGTTAGTATAAAAAGAAGAGGAACTGGGAGGCTGTAATGGCTTGGGGACCCCTGTATGCCACAAAAGAGCTCTCTGTGTGTGTGTGTGGGGGGGGGGGGGGGGGAGGAAAATACTGATTTGCATGGCAGGAAGTTTAACACAATTGCAAACATTCACTCACAAAAACAACAAACCAGAAAAGCGCTGTAATTACGGCGCTATAAAATTATTCCATCGCGTCTCGCTCGCAATGTTTACGTGAAAGTGACATGCCTTTGGCTATGCGAAATGTGCGTTGCCAACCTACGAGCGATATGAAAACCCGCTGTCCCTGTTCTAGAATATAGATATATTATATAACTATACACAAGGCATTTTTGCTGTATTTTACAGGTTTTGATGTTTCACTTTGCACCAGTATTGAAGTAGTTGAAGAAAATTACTCCCTTAACTGCGTCCTTTACCGACTTAAATTTTACTGACTATCCCGCCGGCTTCCTGTGACTATGTTGGCAACAGAGCTGAATAACGAGAATCATGAGAGGTCGCCATTAGCCAATCACGTGACAGCGCAAATATTTTGTCGTGAAACCTTTTATTTACGAGGGAAGTTACTTTTACTGACCGGACAAGGGTACAGACAAAGATCATAGAGCAGGAACAGCATTATTTATTTACTTCATGGTCTGTGCGATACACTAATCTAGTCATTCTATGTGGTCTGAACATATGGACAAAGATTTTCTATCTTGTTGTTGATGTTGCCAACAGAATCACTCAAGGCCGCTTGGATAGAAGATAAAATTTCACCCTTTATTGCATAATATGGTGACTTCAGATTGAGTCTGCTGATATCAACAAATAGGGTACTTTTTTCCAATGGCATAAAATATCTCTCGAAATAATTAGCTTTAAAATGTAGGTATGCGTTACATAAAATGCAGTTTTCACATTTCTTATTTTTGGCACGTAAGAATTTGGATTGCTTTTAAAGAATGAAGACACCATAATTGCATCAACTTTAGGGAGGTTTTCGCTGTCAGACTTCACATAACCATCTTCCATTGTGGCATAAAAACTGTAAACGCGTTTAGATCACGAAAAAACTGAACTGAAAGCCGCGAAATGGAGGAAACGCGTACAATAATACAGCTCCGACTTCTAATTGCCGCGCTGTAGGTGTTCTATGACGTCTCCAGTACTTCAGCCAACAACGGGGCGTTTTAGATCACGTGATCTAATTGTGAAATTTGATGTTTTTTAAGCTTTAATTACGCAAAAATAACAGACGTTTTGTAAGAATTAAGAGCGAAAATGCTGTCTGAATGTTATAATCATTCAGAATAACAACAATTCGAAACATAATTTTAACACAGGAAAATACCCTATTACATTCCCTGTTAGTGGTCGTTAGTACTGAGTCCAATACAAACTAATATTATATTTGGCAGAAGACTTAAAAGCATCAACATATTACTAAAATGACACTAAAATGACTGCCTGCACCACACTTGTCGTCCTCTTATTTTTACTTCTGCTGCGCGGTAAGGGATATGTATCAAGTCGCATTTACGGTGGACATAGAAAATGAAACATGGGAGAGTATGTGATTTGCATGTAAGAATGTAGATGTAGAATCCGTGACATCCATTCTTACTTATCATCGTTATAGCAGGGTGCGAACGAAGATGTTATGGCCGGAAGATCAACGACCACATACAACTAAATGAACCTCTTACTGCCACACTCAGTTTTACACGACACATAAAACATAAGGGGTTGGTTGATTTGAGAAAAGTATTAGTCTGAAAGCAGAAACAAGGGGATATTAAATAATGCATGTTACAGAATACTTTACTGTGTAATAGTGATCACGAAATGAAAACACTTTTTCGATCTTGAATAGGCATGTAAATTGGTCCTTACTTTCATCGAAACTTTATCTTTGATTTTATCATCTTATTAGCGTATAAAGTTCTGTAATGAGCAGCTACGATCAATTTGATCATTTTCACACTTACGCATAAGCTGCCTACAACATCCTGAATGGGAATTCAGCTACGTTGAAAGAGCTGCTGCGGTCTTTTTCGTTTTCCGTCACTTCCACTACAAAGTCTTACGACATGAAGTGACGTCGCGGAAGGACGAAGATGGAGAAGCAATCTGCTAGTGACGGGTGTCCGGGCGAGCCCTGTAAACACCGTCTAGATACAATGCCTCACAACAAGTCCGTGTCACGTCACACCGATAGGCTGCCATCGCTAGCTGAGTGACTGGCCGCTGGGAGACAGCTAGCGAGCACAGAATAACATAGACCTTACAATGACAGTGAAATGAAGCCGGATAGAGAGCGCGACACCCAAACAACATGGCAGCTGCAGAGCATGAATCGTCCTAGTGCCGAGTGCCACCCGGCCACAGCTGCGAGCGCAGGGTGTTTGAGTGTTTAGAGGGGTGCCTATAAAAGGCCACATCAGAAATTTTGTGCTGTTCGCTGTGAAAGTAATTTGTCTCTATTTAGCCTGCAGTGTAGTTTATTATTCACTAGCTGAAAACCCGGAGTCCCCCGGGTAGTTTTCTTCAGTCATTATATCTTTCCTCTCCTCTCTCCGACCACCATCCTGTTTTCTCTCTATTCGTCTCCTCCCCTTCGCTCCCACCTTCTGTTCATCTCCTTCTTTCGCTTCTCTCTGTCCATTTACTCCTACCTGTCTCCTCCTGTCCCTTCCCCTGTCCAATTTCTCTTCCGCCTCCATCTGTTCCTCTCCTTTCAACTGTCACCATGTCCCCTCTCTCATTCTCCTCTCTCTGTCCGTCTCTTCCCTCCCCTTTGTGTCCGTCTCCTTCTCCTTCTCCTCCTCCTCCACCTACTACTCTCCCTCCTATATAAATATATATATATATATATATATATTTATATATATATATATATATATATATATATATATATATATATATATATATATATATATAGTGTGTGTGTGTGTGTATGTGTGTGTGCCAAGTTTAATGGTGATTGGTCAAACAGTGTGAAAGTTGCAATATACCCTCCGCCATGCTAAATTCACTGGCTTGCAGATTATAAAAATCTCATTCATGAAAACATGCATTTATGTGCTGACTTTCATAGTGACCAGTCAAACAATTCGGATTTTTGTTGTAACGTACCCTCTGCCATGCACCAACGGAGGCTGTCGAAAGGTAGCCCACGTATTAATTCGGGGTATAAGCTATATTCATTCCACATTTCCTTCAATTCCGTCCGTTACTCTTCAACGTGAAGAGTAACAAACATGTTAATCAATTGTAAGGTACCCTCCGCCATGCACCTTACAGTGGCTTCCTAAGGGTATAACATGCGTTAATTGAGGGTATAAGCTATCTGCATTCAAAATTGTCGCGGTGGCCTACGATATGTAGCCCATATATTAATCATGGTATAAGCTATCTCTATTCCAATTTACATAAATATCAGTCCTGCCACTTCAGCGTGAAGGCGTAAGAAACGAATTAACTAATTGTAACGCACCCTCCGCCATGCACCATACGAAGTTAATTTTTGTATGCCTGTAATCTTCACGCGAGTGCAAGCAATGTTTTGACGAAGTTTTATCGCAGTTGGATGTACGGTAAGGGCTTACATAAAATACGATCAAAAAGACAAACATTAATTTTATATATTAGATTTATCTATTTATTTTCAAATTCGCATTAAAACCATACGTTGGGGACAACAAATTCCTGCTGCTGATGGTTTTCACTCCAATGATTCAGTATGCTTGGTATGCATCAAAGCTAACAACTAAAAAACAGTAATTTAAAAATCTGAATGCAGTATGCTTTCCACTGAAGCACATTTTAAAAAAAATATATTACTTTAAATTGCTTACATAAAATTCACTTGGAGTGAACAATATTTATGTTATCATCATGAAAAATGTAACGAAACTTCCAAAGAGAGCTGCTAGAATTTTCATAAATTTTATTTCATTCGGAACTTCACCGATATCTGAAAATTAACTGTTTAGTCACGTTAATTAATTGAAATGATTTCAGGTAATCTAAATATATTAATACTGCACTGATAAACTGAATTGTACAATCATACGACTGTAGAATCTGACGAAGTTCATATGTAAAGTATCGTCCGTTATGCACCATCGAAAACTTTATGTTACAGTAACTCTCCTCTTGTCAAGTGTCCAAAATGTAATTAAACTTTTAAAGGGCAGCCCTCAGTCGCAAAGTACGAATATAATCGTAACCAGGTTTCAATGCCGCTTTGGGCACCTTCTTCAGACGAAGATGAATATGTTGAAACTACATGTAAAGTTCTAAAATAATACAAAAAATATCTGATATAATCAGATAGTAATATCTAAAAAGTAAATAATTGTGGCCAGGTGGAGCAGTCACTAGGGGCTGCAGTGTCTCTGCAGTGTCTCAGTGACTGCTCTACCTGGCCCCAATTATTTACTTTTTAGATATTACTATCTGATTGTCAGATATTTTTGTATTATTTTAGAACTTTACATGTAGTTTCAACATATTCATTTCGTATGAAGAAGGTGCCCATAGCGGCATTGAATCCTGGTTACGATTATATTCGTACATTGCGATTGAGGGCTGCCCCTTAAAAGTTTAATTGTATTGGAACGGTCGCTGATTAACAGCCATGCACAAATGTCATGAAGATTTTAGGATGAATAAAGTGTCCTTATTCGCAAGTCGCATAATGTCACAATTTTTCAACCATATACCTCTTTATGACGTCATATCTCACGAACTATATATCGTAAGCAGTTCCCGCCGCGGTGGAGTAGCCGAGCGGTCTAAAGCGTCTCGCTGCGGAGCGCGCGGTTGCTCGCCGTGGAGGTTCGAGTCCTCCCTGGGGCATGGGTGTGTGTGTGTTTGTCCTTAGGTTAGTTTATCTACTTTATAAGCTACGGACTGATGACCACGCAGTTTGGTCCGATAGATTTAAAAAAAAAAAAAAAAAAAAAAAAAAAAAAAAAAAAAAAAAAAAAAAAAAAAAAAAAAAAAACTTTAGTTCTTAGTCTTACGTCAATTGTTACCTCATGGAAGGAATATGTGTACGGAAAGTGATTGAAATAGGTACAGTGGTTTAGAAGCAGACGTCGCATGATGCAGAACTTTTCCACGCATTTCATTGTTTATTACGTCATATCTCCTGAACTATTTGTTGTACAGTCATTTAATGGTGTCTATGACCATCGCAAGAATCAATATGTTGACAATGTTTCATTGCAATCGGGTGCACGGTACGAAAGCGCATAAAATACGAACACACAAACATTCATTCTTATGTATCAGATAACGTATTTACTTAGGTATTAAAAAAACTTTAGATGTCTGTAAATCTACGGGACTTAACTGTGTTGGTTATTGGTCCATAGGCTTACAAACTATTTAAACTAAATTAAACTAACCTAAGAACAACACACCCATGCCCCAGGGAGGACTCAAACGTCCGACGGCGAGCAACCGCGCGCTCCGCAGCGAGGCGACACAGACCTCTCGGCTTCTCCACCGCTGCGTTTTTGCATTAATTTATCTAATAATTTGTCTTTATTTTGTGTCTTTTTATTGTGTAGTATCATTAGCGTGAGTATTATTGTGTTACTCATGAAATTCGACATATTTCAATAAGATTGTTACTTCTACACTTGATTATATCATTGATTTCTTGTCCTTTGATACGTACCGTAGAAAGGAAGAAATAAAAATGGCGTGCAGCGTTGGAAGGACTAAATAAATAATTCCCCCCCCCCCCTCTCCAAAAGAAATTCCTATTACATATATTTTTAGGCGTTCCTTTTTTACAATCTTTTTGCCATAAATAGTTACAAATTTCAGCTAGGGATAGCAAATCATACTATTATATAAAATAGAAGCACATTTCCCTCTGTCTGCGCGTTTAACATTTTATAACTCGAGGAGTACCCAACATATCGTCATGCGCTTTCTTTTAATTTTTTCTTCAGAATCCTGCAATTAATTTAGGCTATATTCAATGTCAATAGGAACTTGCGAAATAACTAAAATAATAATAATAACGTAGAATCGTTTACCGCTTCTGCAGTTCCATCAGCTCTGGTGCATAAGCTATAAGAGGTAGGTCAGTGTACATGGTATAGAATTGCATAACTCACAAAGATCTAAATAAGTGAAATATGCGACAGCATGTGTCTAATTTTCACGAGTGAATCACATTTATAATTTTTATCTTCTGAAGCGCTGGTGCCAGATGACTTCAGATATAGGTATAATGATTGTGGGAGATCTGTAAAAGTTGGACATATGATCTCGCGGCCTTTTTTGTTTTTAAATCGTCCTGAGTTCTATAGTAATTCTATACTATGTACTTAGGCACAGGTCTCACAGTTCACGAAAGTGCGGAAGTGGTAAATCATTCTACGTTATTATTTTTATTTCAGTTATTTCACATTTCGTATTGACATTTAACATAGCCTACGTTCGATCCCAGAATTATAACGAAGAAATTGAAACAAACAGCATCACGATACGTTCAGCAGTTCTTGAGTTAAAGAAGTTTAAAATTACCCGTGCAAAACCGGGGCGTGCCGGTTAGTTGGTAATAAAATAAATAAAAATTATTATGCCATAGCTATTCAATACCGAATATAGTATGCCAAATTAAAAATCTTTATCGAAATCGGTCAGAAAGTACAAGGTGAATGGGAACAGAATCTGTGCTCACTGATCGGCAAGCTCGCTGAAAGTAATGAGTAGAATATGATACGTTCCGGCGCTCTTTTATATCCAAATTTGTTAGAAAACTAGGGGAGCTATAAAAAGTTGTTTCAGTAACAAGAACAGTTCATTTCATTATCTACAACTTTCTCGCTGACGAAATTTTCTGACCACAAAACAAAAAAGTACCGGCGAAATTATTAAATTAATATAAAACTATTAATTTCGATTATTATCTTTACACAAACACAATATGTATTATACTTGCTAAGAACACTGTTGCATTCCTTCAGTATTCACCTGTCTGCGTGAAAATGTTTGAAATTTCTTTCCTATCTTAAGAGGTTGAAATGGCAATGTAACTGAAGGGAGCGCCATTTGAAGAACTACGCATTTATCGCCCCGTTTCTACACCCATCCAAGATGGCTGTCGTGACTTCACTGCCTGCAGGCTTATGTAGGCTGTATAGCGTCTCTACGTTATTCTGTCCTCGCTGGGCACAGCCCACTGCCTCGTAGAGCCATCCAGTGAGCTTGCGATGAGGCCCTGTGTGTGTGATGTGAGACGGACTTGTTGTGAGGTCTTGTATCTAGACGATCTTGGCGTCTTCGGCTCAACGTAGCCCACGAAAAGACTGTGCGTAATTATGCTAATACATAAAATTAATAAGGTACATGAAAGTCAGTGGTTGGAGGACTGTAGATAAATCCTGTATTTGAAAGCATTTGCTTCTAATTTAACAAAATTCGTATATACTTAAAATCGAGGAAGCATTGCGTTAAGAACTGGTGACAACTCAATGTATTATTATGGTCTATATAGAATGAAACTTTGTACCAGTGCTATGCAGTTTTCTAATTAAAAAAAATATAAGGCAGGATCCTGGACAGGTGCAGCCACTTTTTATATGATAGTTTGTTAAAAAAAATTCTGAAGTTATTAAGGAGCAGCTCTTTGATTGGTGATTCGTTAGAATTATTTTTCTCATCTCACAGCCTCGTATAGAAGGATGTATTAATTACAGTGATCAACGTGTTATTTGTGTATTATTATATTTCAGTGTAGGAGAGGCAGTTTTTTCCCTCTATAACAACGGTAATTCGGTTAATTTCGGACTTATAAACTGTGAGTACCAACCAGTCGTAATTCTACATCTACATCCAATACATACTCCGTTATCCACCGTCAGATGCATCGCAGAAGTTACGTTATATCGCAAGTGGACATTTCCTTTCCTGTTTCATTAACAGTTGTAACGACAGGAAAACGATTGTCTTTATGTCTCTATACGTGCCTTAATGCCCTAATTGTTATCTCTGCCGGCCGCGGTGGCCGAGGGGACTAAGGCGCTCCAGTTACGGTCCGCACGGCCACTACGGTCGGGGGTTCGAATCCCCCCTCGGGCATGGATATTTGTGCCGTCCTAGTTCGTAAGTAGTTCATAAGTAGTTTGTAAGTTTAGGGACTGATAGCCCTGTAGTTAAGTCCCATAGACTTTACAAACATTCGAACATTCTTGTTATCTCTTTGGTCTTGATGCCAGTATAATCGCTCTGCAGCCAATCTCGAAAAAAACGACGTCTTCTCTCCAGTAATTCCCATTTTGAGATACAAGCATCTCCGTAATACTCGCGCACTCATCGAAACTATTTGTAAAAACCTAGCAGCCCGCCTATGAATTGATTCTGTAATAATAAAAAAAATGTTGTTTATGGCTTTGTGGGGTGTGAGATTCGGCCGCTGGGAGGTGGTGGAGTTAAACAGTGGTTCCTGTTCAACAAGGAATCTGCCTTTATTCAACATTGTAACATGTCAGGTTGGATTTTCTTCTTATGCCCGTAATATCCCAGCGTGGCGGGCCGTACGCCGACAGGAGCTGTCAGCGGTGACTGCGCTGACTAAGGCGTCGGGTGGAATCAGTGGCCGGCCGCGGTGGCCGAGGGCACTGAGTCGCTCCAGTCACGGTCTACACGGCCACTACGGTCGGGGGTTCGAATCCCCCCTACTGCACGGATATTTGTGCCGTCCTTAGTATTAGCTAGTTTATAAGTAGTTTGTAAGTTTAGGGACTGATAATCCCGTAGTTAAGTCCCATAAGCTATACAAACATTTGAACATTTTTTGGAACCAGTGGCGCAGCTATTATAGGGCTAGGCGGGGCAGAGCCCCGGCGCCCCCTCCCCTCAAATCAGTTTTCCCACAGCAGCCTCACTGGGTCATAGGGTGACGGAACATTGCTGATAATGGAGCCTTCACAAGACGCCACTCTGTGTCGCTGCTGACCGGTGAAGTCGCCAGTCTCTGTGTACAACAATTCAGTCGGCGTAGCAGCAAAAATAACGGCAGCATCAAAGATGCTCACAGCAACAGCTGAACCCTCAAGTGTTGCGGCGTGCCGCTCGGCGCAATGTGAAGGACCGATTTCCTACAAATACTGTATAAACTTCTTATTGGCAATGTTTTTGTTGTTGTGGTCTTCAGTCAAAATGTTCAAATGTTTGTAGAGCTTATGGGACTTAACTACGAGGCCATCAGTCCCTAAACTTACAAACTACTTATGAAGTAGCTACAACTAAAGATGGCATAAATATCCATGCCCGAGGGGGGATTCGAACCCCGACCGTAGTGGCCGTGCAGACCGTGACTGAAGCGCCTCAGTCTCCTCGGCCACCGCAGCCGGCTTTCCCGGTCTTCAGTCCGAAGACTGGTTTGATGCAACTCTCCACCCTACTCTATCCTGGGCAAGCCTCTTCATCTCCACATAAGAACGGCAACCCACATCCATTTGAATCTGCTTACTATATGCGTCTCTTGGTCTCTCTCTCTCTCTCTGCGATTTTTACCCCACACACTTCCCTCCAATCCTAAATTTACGATTCCTCAGTAGTTAAGGTATTCCAGAAATTCCTTTTCTCCCCAATTATGTTTAGTACCTCTTCATTAGTTACGCGATCCACCCACATAATCTTCAGCATGAATATCAATATCAATATTCGATGTTAACAAATTTCTCTTTTCCAAAATCGCTTTTCTACCCATTGCCATTCCACATTTTATATCCTCAGTACTGCGACCATCATTTGTTATTTCACTGCCTAAGTAACAAAACTCATCTACCACCTTTATTGTTTCGTTACCTAACCTAATTCCCACAGCATCACCTGATTTTCTTAGGCTGCACTCCATTAGCCTTGTTTTGCTCTTGTTAATGTTAATCTTATATGCACCTTTCAACACACTGTCCATTCGGTTCAACTGCTCGTCCAGGTCCTTTGCTGTCTCCGACAGAATTACAATGTCATCGACAAAACACAATGTTTTTATTTCTTCACCCTGAACTTTTATTCCTTCTTCAAATTTCTCCTTGCTTTCATTTATAGTTTGCTCAGTGTACAAATTGAATAACATTGGAGAAAGGCTACAAGCCTGTCTTACTCTCTTTCCAGCTACTGCATCCCTTCCATGCCCTTCAATTCTGATAACCGCAGTCTGGTTTTTGTAGAAGTTGTAAATAACCTTCCGTTCCCTAAATTTTACTCCTGCTTGCTTTAGATCTTGACAGAGTTTATTCCAATCAACATTGTCAAAAGCATTCCGCAAATCTAGAAAAGCTAGAAATGTTGGTTTGTCTTTTCTTAATCTATCTTCTAAAATAAGCCGTAAAGCGAGTATTGTCTCCCGTGTTCCTACATTTCTCCTGAACCCAAACTCTTCCTCCCTGTGGTCAACTTCTAGCAGCTTTTCAAGCCTTCTGTAAGTAATTCCTCTTAATATTTTGCAACGATGACTTATTAAATCGATGGTTGTGTCATTTTCACACCTGCCTGCGCCTGCTTCCTTTGTAATGGGGATTATTATATTTTTCTTAAAGTCTTAGGGTATTTCCCCTGTCTCATACATCTTACGCATCAGTTGTTATAGTTTTGTAATGGCTGGCTCTCCCAGAGACTTCAGTAGTTCTGAGAGAATGTCGTCCACTCCAGGGGCCTTATTTCGACTTAGGTCTTTCAGTGCTCTGTCAAATTATTCTCTCAGTATATTATCTCCTATTTCATCCTCATCTACTTCTTCTTCCCTTCCTACAATATTGCCTCTCAGTTTCTTTCCTTTGTAGAGTACAGAATACTCTTTCCACCTTTCAGTTTTCCCTTCATCGCTGCGAACTGGTTTTCTATCTGTGTTCTTGATATTAATAGAGCTGTTTTTCTTGTCTCCAAATATCTCTTTTATTTTCCTGTAGGCTGTATTTATTTTTCCCCTATTTATAGAATCTTCTAGAACCTTGTATTTGCCTTCTAGCTACTTCTGCTTAGCCATTTTTCACTTCCTGTCAATCTCATTTCTTAGTCGCCTGTACTCCATTTTGCCTGTTTCATTTACTGCATTTTTATGTTTTCTCCTTTCATTGATAAAGTTTAGTATTTCCTGTGATATCCAAGGATTTTGTGTGAAAGCATAACAGTCAAATTTCCACTGTTATATTAGAGAGTGCGATTACATAAATGATCAAATGTTTGAAATCTATCGGACCAAACTGCGTGGTCATCAGTCCGTAGCTTACAAAATACTTAAACCTAGGTAAACTAACCTAAGGACAAACACACACACCCATGCCCCAGGGAGGACTCGAACCTACACGGCGAGCAACCGCGCGCTCCGCAGTGAGACGCTTTAGACCGCTCGGCTACTCCATCGCGGCTGCGATTACATCTGCTGCGGGACACATAATAATTTACTTAGTAGTATTTAGTTTTACCTTATTATGTCTTTCTGTGGGTGGTAAGGAGGTGATGATAAATTTGTTTTGTGTCTGTATAGTTTTAGTTTAAAGACGGCCCCATCCATAGTCACTTTTGCTCCAGGACTCTTGGTGACATAGCTACGCCACTGGGCGAAACACGCCACTGGGGCGAGCGGCAGGTCCTGTGTCAGAGAACCGCAGCATGCGTACTACGGCCAAGCTGCGTGCGATGACGGCGTGACAGCAGGCGTCGGTGAGCCTCGTGCAGGCGCGAGGGTGGAAGTGTGTGACGTCGGCGGCGCGCAGACATCCGTGTCTTAAAGCTAGTCTACACGATGACACTTGGTTGCGACACTCGTTTCATGAAATGAGTTGCGCGCAACTGGTTTCTTGTATGTCTGTAGACACGGCGCCAATACTATACCACTTCAGTTTCGTTGTTTTGTAAGTGCCGTAGTTGCCGTAGAATGAAAGTTTTGGTAGCTGTAAGAGTTGTGGCGGAGCTATTGTTATTCTGTGTGACGTCTCTGCATAAGACTAAAGATAAAAAGAATGAGGAACGTGTTTGGGTTCGTGACTGGATTAAAAAAGACGTCAGCTCGGTTGGTCAGCGACCTTGCTGAAAGAAATTGTGATCGAAGACCCTAGAAGCTATTTTAATCACCTCAGAATGTCACCAGAGCAGTTTACGTTCCTTTTAAACATAGTTAGTAATGCAACAAAGATACAAGATACTGTTATGCGTGAAGCATTGTTACTAGAACTGAAATTACAAATTGCATTACTTTTTTTGTCAAATAGATATTCGTCTATACAGTACCTGTACCGCTTTCCCAAATCCACAATAGCCATAGTTCGTTTGTATAGGTATTTGGAATACCTACATTCATGTAGTCTGCAATTCACTAATCGTCAACCCATAAATATTTAATTCACGAATAATTGCTTCAAGAGCACTAACACGCCGCTGCTTATTCCTGAAATTTTCAGCGTTAAAATGGCACAAACACCTATGCATCGCATATATGTTCAAAAAACCGAATTATTTCTTTCTTTCCCCCCCCCCCCCCCTTTATGCTGTGTACTGTTCAGTATTGTTATCACCTAACCTAAAAACACGCGCAATCAGTTTCCCCAAAGTTGGAAGGTGCCGAAACTGTTTAGTTTCGCCAAAGAGTTGCGCGACTGCCTGCCGCGCATGCGCACTGGCCCGTAACACAGTTTCATGTGTAAACTAGCCTTTATCTAATGGGCGCCGTGCTGTCTCGCGAGGACCGGACCGACTCGCGTTTTATGGCGGTAGCTGAAGAGTCGGCCAGCGGTGAGGCAAGAGTCCGGGGCTCGGGGTCGCACCTTATTGAGATTTCACGGCGAGGCGGCACAGTGCGCGCTACCGCTCACCACTGCACTCCTTCCGATGACGACGGCCCATCCCGGACGGCTTTTTACCGCCAAGCTGGGACCGGGCGATGACTTTCACGACGAGTGGCACAGTCTAGGCGGCATCATACCGCCCAGCTGTGACAAGCTGGCTGGCCCTCTTTAAATATGACACTGTCTTACTCTCTTTGGCCCCTTTCCCGCACATACAGGATCGGCACTGTGTTAAACGCGGATTTGGCATGTGTTAATATTTACCGGGTGGACGGATGCCCTTCCTGCCGCCACCCCATACCCACTAGTAAGAAATGTGTACCCCAAATGTCTGCGTATAGTGTGATATGTGTGTGAAAGTGTTACGAAATGCTTGCGGATCGTGTAACTGAGGCAAGACTTGGGGACCAGCCCAGTATTCACCTAGGTGGATGTGGAAAACCGTCTAAAAACCACATCCAGACTGGCCGGCACTCCGATCCCTTTCGTTAATCTGCTGGGCGGTTTCGAACCGGGACCGGTATGCCTCCCCGTCTCGTAAAGCGGTACGTAAGACCACACGGCTAACCGAGTGGGTCCTCTTTAAATACGACATTCCCGTGCTATATTCGGCGCTGGAACCTTCCATATCGGGTCAGTGACTCAGGGTCGATGTCCGCATGGTGATTCCTCATGTGTCCGAACCTTCTGGCTCGGGTCGATGCCTTCTTGGTTGGTGACAGTACGCAGTTTCGTCACGCGGCCGGGGCTTCAGTTAATGTAGGCCAGGGACACTGCTAGGCGACTAATCGTCTTCTGTTAGCCGCTCTGGTGGTGGCAATGTGCCGGATACCGGAACGGCTACATACCCATTCTTTTGCGTTAAATTATCTACACTTTAATTTACAATTTGCGTTAGTATTTACTCCTAAATCCCTATACCACAACAGTTCCATGTCTTCCTTTAAGCCTGCCGCGGTGGCCGAGGGGACCAGTCTGCTTTCGACAGCGCAGCGGTGAGGACGGACTGTTTACGTCCCGCCGCAGTGTCTCGCGCGTGAGCGGTTGTTTACTGCTCGTAGTCTTCGCGAGTGTTACTTCATATAGACATAGAATGGCTCATTCGTACCGACAATCTACAATCAAGATCAGCTTTAATAATGAATTTACACGACCGAAAGCATTCGAAGTGGAAAGATTCATCTGTGAAGAGATTAAAATTGATCCACGAGAGATGATTGGAATACACTTCTCCATTATAGGTAGTGTGGTCTACGTAAAACTGATCAACGACATGGTATGTGACAAGATTGTGCGAGAGATCAAAGACGGACTGAAATTCAAACATTCTGACGGAAATGTCGGAGCAGTGACAATTGATCATGCAGGGCTGGGTTTAAGAACCGTCCGAGTTTTTGAACTACCTTTCGAGGTACCTGACATCGTGACAAAAGCGCTGCAACCCTATGGTAGAGTGCTAAGCCACATAGCAGAAAAATGGACAACCTTTACTACGTACCCTGTTCTTAATGGCGTACGACAAATAAGGATCGAACTGACAAAACATGTGCCATCTTATCTCACGATTGGAGGCTGCAGAGCAATAGTGCTCTACGATGGCCAACCAAAAACATGTTCAGGCTGTGGTAAGGAAGGTCATGTCCGTTCAGAATGTCTTCAACGGAGAATTGTTCAGGTACCAACAGGAGAACCTGTACCAACATCTACGGCCACGACCCTCCCTCTCACATATGCAGAGGTGTTCACGAAGAACGTTCAATCAAACAATGACATCACCCAACAACTAGAATGTTCTGCGGAAGGTTCGACGGTAGCGAACGAAGATACCTTCAAGGAAGAGCTAGCGTCTCTCCCCACAGAGATGCCGCGAACGATCTCTCCACCAGAGAGACTAGAACAGAACTTGGACGTCGACAGTAGGGTAGTGCCAACAGCCGCCTTCGTCCCCGTCAGCAAAGAGGACAGCGATGCACAACCAAATTCGGATACGGAAGCCCATGTCCGTAAACAACGATCTCCAAAACGACACAAGAAACGGTGACTCACCCCGTCAGACGACTGCTTACAACGTACGACCGGAGACAGTGAACAAGTTGAAGGGAGAGGTGACCACGCAGAGGTTACCGTGACGTCTCATCAAGAATGTCAATATCCCTATAAAAAGAAAAGCCACGAGCGACCTGCAGAGTATGACAACGTAGAAGTGCCTGCAGACCACCACCAGTCTGCTATTGTGGAAAGGACGACACAACAGGAAGGGGTGGAGAAGACTAAGATGACGACGAACTGGCCACAAGGCGATTGGTCAGAGGACAGTAAAGATGACCCGATGACGGCCGCAACAGGCGACGGGGCAGCGGCGGCGCCCCTGCAAAGTTAGACACGCAGTTAACGCCAGCGGATATGACGATGCCCCACGACGTGTCAGTACATCAGATGACATAAGCTCCCATGGGCGAGACACACATTGCGGAACGAAGACAAGCATAACGACTAGCCTCCATAAATATCAACACCATAAGGCCGCGCATTAAATTGTCCTTACTCAAGGAGATGGTGATCGCGGCGGACATCGATATAGTCCTACTTCAGGAGGTGTACGTTCAAGATTTTCCGATCATCCACGGGTACGACGCCTACATTTCACAAGCCTCCGAAACAGGCAGCGGCGTGGCAATACTTCTTAGAGAAGGCATAGAAGCTGAGGATGTTCTACACCTACCTTCAGCAAGGGGATCAGCGATGACGGTGCTTGGTGTCAGACTCATCAACATTTACGCGCCATCCGGAACAGACAAGAGACGAGATCGTTCCCGCTTCTTTGCCGAGGAAATTGCGCCGCTCTTCCAAGGACGAAACGAATGTTTCATCCTCGGAGGTGACTTTAATTGTGTACTTGCCCACAAAGATCAAATTCCTGGATACACAACGTGCCCGGAACTAAGAACGATAGTGCGTGATATGCATTTGGTAGACACATGGGAGCATGTGCATGGCCAACGTCAAGGCTTCACCCATATGACGAGTCATTCCGCTAGTCGCCTCGATCGAGTTTACATAACAAATACTCTCAGCACTGATATCGTGGATGCAGAACTGTGGCCTGCAGCCTTCACCGACCACACGGCATTTATATGTACCATCTCTCTCAGGAGACAGCAGGTGTGGCGGAGCCGCGGTATTTGGAAACTGAACATCGCCCACCTTGACAACCCAGACTGTCGCAGTGCCATCGAAAATACATGGACATCATGCCTAAGACGTCTCCAGGCGTATCCCACGACACTACGTTGGTGGCTGGATTGTGCCAAACCAGCAATACGCCGTACTTTCATTCGCTACGGTCGTGAACAGGCAGCGTGGCGACGGCAAACGATGAACTTCTACTTCACTGTGCTACGTGACTGCATTAACCAGGCACCTTCTCCGGAGAGAGAGAGACGACAGTACAACAAGCGAAGGCCAAGATTATAGCCATCATGAGAAGCCACCTCGAAGGAGTAGTAGTCAGGGCAAGGGCACTCGACCGAGTCATGGGAGAACAACCATCCATGTATCATATCATCAACGAACGTAAGCGTCGAGGAAGAGGCCTGATACACGTGCTGGACACTGAAGATGGCAGACATCTCACTACGCAACAAGAAATAAGCACTGCCTTTGTCGAATACTACACTCAACTATACACAGCGGTGGATACTGACATGGCGATAGTTAACGAACTTTCTCAGACAATCCTTGGCACCATTGACCCGGCGGCAGAAGAACAGCTGACGGAGGATATAACTGAAGAAGAAGTAGTAGAGGCAATTGGTAAGGGAGCAGTGAATAAATCGCCTGGACCAGATGGACTCCCACTGGAATTTTATCGGACCTTCCGACGTATGATAACACCCATATGGACTAGTATTTGCCGTAAATTGATGACTCCAGATGTGCCCTTATCACCATCCTTCGTGGAGGGACTTATCATCCCGATACACAAGCCATCAGGTCGCTCACGGATTCGGGACTACCGACCATTGAC
Source organism: Locusta migratoria (assembly GCA_026315105.1). NCBI lineage: Eukaryota > Metazoa > Arthropoda > Insecta > Orthoptera > Acrididae > Locusta > Locusta migratoria. The sequence continues at coordinate 40,578,097 of CM048748.1, forward strand.
GCTTCTGAATTGTGACTTTAAGATATTCTCCAGACTCTTAGCTTCGCGCTTCCGAAGAATATTGCGCCAAGTGATATCACTCGATCAAACGTCGCTTGGTGGAGACGCCAACATTCAGACAGCACTCGGCGAATATCGCGATGTAATCGCACTGGCGAAGACCTGCCGCCTTCGCGGAGCCCTTGCGTCGATTGATTTTGATCGGGCCTTCGACAGAGTGGGCCACACCTATCTGGCAGCAGTCATGAAGCACATGCGATTTCCACAACCCTTTATCAGTGTCGTGATGCGGCTATTAAATAATGCCTCCTCCAAAGTGCTCATCAACGGACGGACGACAGCATCCCTCACCATATCAAGATCGGTTAGACAAGGATGTCCACTTTCGACAATTTTATACGCCATAGCCCTTGAACCACTACTCTGTGGCTTACGTCAACGATTGACAGGGTTGACAATGAGAGGGTACACTTTCAAGTGTAAAGCGTATGCAGACGACCTGGTGCTCATGGTACGGACTGACGACAGGCAAGAGGCTTTAACTTGGATCAACAAATATGGAATGGCTACAGGCAGCCGCATCAATGTGGACAAGTCAATGGCCATGAGTATCGGTGACGGGGTACCAGAAGAACATGTAGCGCCCTTATAACTCAAGGATACCTTGAAATGCTTAGGTGTTGTCTTTACCAACGACGTGCGCAACACAGCAGCTTACAAGAGACTTCTACAGTCGATCCGGACAGCAGTCAGAGGAAATACTATACGGTCTTTGGACATTATCCAGCGTGTCAATTATGTTAACACATACATGGCGTCACGAATTCCTCACCTTGCACAAATCCTTCCGATGCCGACGGTGATAGCACGGCGTATATTGGCTGCGTTTGGTTCCTTCGTAAGTGCGGGACTACTCTTCAAAGTTAGATATGAAACCCTCACCCTCCCTCCCGGCAGGGGAGGTTTAGGTCTTGCACATGTTCATGATCGAGCAGTGGCACTATACGTCAACACCATGTTGAAGTTGTGGAGACGACATCAGAAATCTCTGACAGGACTCTTAATAGAAGAACTAGCACCGAGGTCTCAAACAGCACCGGTGGCGGTGCAGCACATCTCACAGTCACTCCACCACATCAGTGCCTTTTTTATAGAATACAGTTACGTTCAGATGGCACTGTCGGAAACCAGACCTGCGACGGCTCGCGACATCTATCGAATCTTAACGGCCACAAGAACTGGCAATGTTATTGAGAAGAAGTATCCAAATGTTAACTGGCCGGTGGTATGGCGATCGATACACCACGTTTCCTTGGATACGGAAACACGTGCCATGTGGTACCTGACAGTGAACGGTAAACACGCAACACGATCTAGACTCCACTCTATACATTTGATGGACTCACCATTATGCCCCCAGTGCCGAGTTCTGGACGACGACGAACACCGGTTAACATGTGGCCCAGCAGCAGAAGTCTGGCGTTTAGGACAACAGATAATAGCTTTCTTTCTACGAGTGTGGCCACAAGACATCAGACCACGTTCCGTGTTATTCCCTGACAGGACATACTATCCACGAACTAAAACGAATGCAGTAACATGGATTCGAGCACAACTGGTGCTCTATTTATTCAGAGATACCCCGAAGAATGTATTAGACTTTTGGATCTACTTAGAAGAACGACATAGAAAGATTGTACATAATCCTAAGTATAGGCAGTATTTTTCAAATTTTTTATGGAGTGCGTTTCAGGACCCGCCGCACAGCTGGAACGTCCCGGGTAGGAGAAGTTAAAATATTAAATCGACGAAGAATGAACGAAAGATATGCAAACGGCATCTAATCCTAATGTACGAGAAGACGTACCCGGGCGCTGGAGCGGCGAAGGAATTGGAATAACACTCTACACCGTGCTGCGTGTAAGTTTATTTATGAAATGCGAGAAGGCAGTTAAGTTTCTGTATGGGTTGTGCGCACGGTGAACAGATTTACTATTACATAAAAAAAAACTCTATAAGAAGAATTATGTTGTCTTTGTCTACACTGAATAAAAGTCAAGTCTGCTTAACACACTAGCCCTAGCCTCTCCTAAAATTTACACTTGTTTCCTTTCATTTATTTTTATTAAAAAAAAAAAAAAAAAAAAAATGGGGACTGAGGCACTCCAGTCACGGTCTGCAGGGCCACTACGGTCGGAGGTTCGAATCCCCCCTGGTGCATGGATATTTGTGCCGTCCTTAGTGTTAGTTAGTTCATAAGTAGTTTGTAATTTTGGGACTGATGACCCCGAAGTTAAGTCCCATAAGCTATACAAACATTTGAACCTTTTTTGATCTTCCTATAAACCGATTGGGTGAGGATTCTAAACACTTGTGATGACCACTTTAAACCCTAATTTTCCTTCCTTCTTGTTCAAGAAAGTGTAGAACAAGCGCTCTGTAATATCACGCCTAGGTAATTAAGCGACAGCCTGTATTGTAATATTATGTGATTGTTTTTCCTTCTCATCTTCAACACTTCATTTTCATGTAAATTCTGTAATATAACGACGAAAGGTTACAACTCACGGCAAAGACGAACGCTCGATTCCAGACTGGCAAGTAGGAATGTCAAATTCACAAAGCTTTCAGCCATAGCCTTCGTCTACTCGATACCTGTGTGCCTGTATGAATGTTTCTGTCATATTTCTGACGAAGACTCTGGAAGAAAGCTGTGTTATTCTTTTGTCTTTCCGCGGTCCGTCTCTGTAGTCTTTCGGGCAAGATGCACCCAGCGAGCACAGGTTAGAGAGGCCTTACAATGACAGTGAAATGAAGCCGTCTGAGAGCGCGACACCCAACCAACATGGCGGCCGAGCACCAGCCGGCCACAGCTGCGAGCACAGGATAGTTCATTGAAATCGCTGTCTGTTAATTCCTTTTTCATATGTTTTAAGGCGTTACTTTTTGACAATATTTTTTTTTCATATATAATTACAAATTTTAGCTAGGGATAGCAAACAATACTATTATATAGAATAGAAGCACGTTTTTCCCCTATGTGTCTCTTTAACCTTTTATAACTGGAGGAGTACCGAATGTATCGTCATGCGGTTTCTTTTAATTTTTTCTTTAGAATCCTGGCATAAGCTTAGGTCATATTTAATGTCAATACGAATATATGAATGAAACTAAAATAAGGATCATAACATAGAATCGTTTACCGCTTCTTCACTTTAGTCTTCTCTGGAGCCTAAACTATAAAAGCTAGGCCAGTGTACATAGTATAAACTTCCAGAAAAAACACACTTATTTATCATTTTATTTTTCTAAAGCACTGGCGTCAGATGGCTTCAGATTACAGATATAGTTATTGTGCGATATCTGTAAAAGTTAGACATATCATCTCGCGGTTTCTCTCTCTCTCTCTCTCTTTTTATTTTTTTATTTTTATTTTTTTTTTTTTTTTTTTATTTTTTTTTTATTTTTTTTATTTTTTTTTACCGTAAACCGTGTGTTCCGTAATTCTGTACTATGTAGTTTGGCGCTACAAAGGTCACGGAAATACGGAAGTAGTAAACCATTCTACTTCATTGTTCTTATTTCAATTATTTCTCTTTTTCGTATTGGCATTTAATATAGCCTACGTCGAGACAGGATTATACCGAAGAAATTGAAAGAAATCGCATCACGATACGTTCTGCAGTTGTCAAGTTAAAGCAAGTATTCGGTCGTTTATTACTACCATGAAATGCATTTAGTGCAATGAGTTTTCCTTAAAATTTTTCAGTAATACTTTCTATATATAAAATGATGAATAAATGTCTGACCGTTAACTTAGAAGAGCCAAGTCCTATCGTATCATTAGAAGTTTTAACTTTATTCCCTTCTTTCTTTTACTTATGCGTCTACATCTACAGATACATTATTTACTTGGAAACTCACATATAAGTGCTGGCCAGCTTTCATAGTACTTCTGTACCATTCCACTTTTTTCTAACGAGCAGGAAATATACCTCAATCTTTCCCTTTATGATTTGTTTTCTCTTATTATAATGATTATGCTTCGCTATGTAGTGCTCATATCCAAGGCATCACACTCTTCATTAATTAGGGTGAAAAGTCAATGTTCGTATTATGAAGATATCTAATTCGTTTTGCAGTTGCGTTTGATCTTCTGGTGACTTTACCAACAGATTGACGACATAATCATCCGCGAACATTCGAAGAGAGCTGCTCGGATTGTCTCCTAAATCGTTCATTATAAAACTTCCGCGGATAACGCCAGATATCACTTCTGATTTATTCAATGACTTTCCGAGCACCACTACCTACTGTGTCGTTTCACTTTGATAAGAACCGCTTGTGAGGTGCAGCGTCAATAGGCCATCGTATATCTAGAAATATGGAATCTATCTGGGAATCCTTGTCAGTAGGATTCATCACTTCATGTGAATAAAAAGTTATCTGTGTTTCACATGATGTTTCCGAGTACACAGTGTTCAACAAAAAGGATCTGTTCCAATGTACACAGCACCAACAAAAAATGTTTTTTTGTTTTTAAGTACATATAAACACATCTTTGAAATTTTGTCTGAAAAATTCCTTATAGCCTGACAGCATATGTTTCTCACGTTTAATGCGGTTCCTTTATCTTAATATATTAATATATGCTTTATTTCTCCTTGTAACAGAGCCTATCTATTTTGGGGTAAAAAGAACTGCACTACTGTTAAAGTCCATTCACAGAATGGGGGTTCCAATTACAAGCTACGAAATGTGCTACCATTGCCGCATGGACGTGTCGTCACACGTTACTACATCCATAAGGGACACTGAGTAGCATGTTGTATATGACGATTGTGCGCCCGTTCCGAATCCTCCGCTTGTAGCGCCGTGTTGAAAGGAAACAAAAGCATCAAAAGAAATGTATGTAGTTTGGCCGTAGACTAGTAATCTGCAATAAAAATGGCGATTCCATTAAAGATTTCAGGTCTTCACCCTTCCATCAAAGCATGGGTTTGTGCTGCCTTTAGTATAACTTAGTTCACAAGTAGTTTGTAAGTTTAGGGACTGATGACCCCGCAGTTAAGTCCCATAAACTTAAAAAGCATTTGAACATTTTTGGTAGGGAGATCGATTGTGATATCATTGAATGACCCCTACAGGACAAACTAATTTGAATTATAACTCTGTCGAGATATATCATAGACCATTTAAAATGACACCCTGCATATTGCGGTAGATATTCAGCATTATCAAGTAGGTTAGAAAAGCAGGAAAAGTTAGAAAAGTATCCACTGGTGAGATCCGCTGCGTAGAGGTTGAACGGGCGGCAATTTAGAATTTTACAATGACGCTGCTTACTACAGAAAATTATTTCATTTTCCTGGTAAAAGCAAGGTTTGCTGTTATAAAGCACTAGTAAAAGACTAATAAAAGTCCAGCAGTCAACAGAATTGACTGGTATCCCAGATATTATGAATTATATTATGAATTGAGGTTAAGAATACAGCCCCACGGGGTTTCCCCCTTCTACATGCTAAATTGCTTAAAGTAGAGTGCAATGGAGGAAACCACTGGTGGTACACATGAGAAGAGCCATCTCTAGCTCAATAAATAAAGGTGATACAAATAATGAAATGTTAATTTAGATGTCAAAGATTTCTTTGTACACAAGTTTTCTTGTGTAAATCTTTTAATCTTTATTAAGCTCTCCTTTCAGAGGACCATCAATAATTTGTAACTTTACGCACTTTCTTTCATGGACTCTTGAACAGGCGACATAATGTTGACCATTTCCGAATGTAGGTTCAGGTGGATTCTCTTATAAAAAATTGATATCGGCAACGATACCAAGCCACAAACGAAATAGGTGTGTATAAATATGTATTCTGTATTTACTCTTTGTCCAGTTGTAACATATTTTCGTCACTCATGGTAATAGCATCAGTCTAAAAAATGTCTTAAATTGATTCTAACACCAATATCTATCTTACACCGATGTCTATCGATCAATTCTAGCACAAAGCATTACTCTCTCGCAGTTACTTTACAGAGAAAAATGTTATAATCCTTCAAACAGACTTAGTTGCAAATTTGTTACTAGTCAATGACGCGTTTCGCCGTTTAGAAGGGTATCTTCAGATTATCTGCGTGACAGAATTTAAGGCGGAATTACAAACGGTTATAATGGTACATGGGCTTATTTTGTGTTAAGAAGACAGTGTAAATGGTAAACAAAGCTTACAATGCGCTCTCCGTGGTGTGACACCGTAAGTTGCTATTGCGTTGTTTCTATTTTCCTGGAATGTTTTTTGGTTTTCCTTGTGGCCCTACAAATGTACGGGTAACAACGAGTTACAATTGGAACATACTCGGTAAATTGTAACTCGTTGTTACCCGTACATTTGTAGGGCCACAAGGAAAACCAAAAAACATTCCAGGAAAATAGTAACACCGCAATAACAACTTAACGGTGTCAAACCACGGAGAGCGCATTGTAAGCTTTGTTTACCATTTACACTGTCTTCTTAACACAAAATAAGCCCATGTACCATTATAACCGTTTGTAATTCCGCCTTGTAATTTTCTGTAAATTCTGTCACGCAGATAATCTGAAGATGCCCTGCTAAAGGGCGAAACGCGTCATTGACTAGTAAAAATTTTGCAATCAAGACTGTTTGAAGGATTATTTATTCTAACTGACTGCTGTTGTACAACATGGATTGAAAAAAAGGTTTATAATACTTATCAATTACAAATTGATACAAATATTAGCGCAACTTTAGTTATTAGCTGTGTCACAACGTCGACATAGTTTGACTAATCGTAGCAGATTGTCCTAAATAAATTGCTACGATTATAATGACAATGATAGCTGCTGAATTCGGTATGGAGCTCTATGTCACATTCGCGAAACATGTCGGTACCTAGGTAACACGATGCGAGCTGTATTAACTGAGAAACGCAGCATGTCAGTGACGCTTTAGCCTCTGTTCAGCTTTCCAACTATTCATCGAATTTACGTCTGGTTCATGTCGTAGCAATCCTACAAAGATAGATAGATCGTCGAGGCCTGGCGATGGTTTGAGAACGCATACCGTGGTAATCCAAAAGCCTCACACTTACTCTGCTAGGTCACATTGCTGTCAACGATTTTGTGAGATGTTTAGGTGATCAGGAATTTCTCATGCTCCTTGATCACCACTAGTAATACAGACATTATCAGACGGAGGGAAAAAACCTTGAATGGACAGAGACAGGAAGTTCATGTTCACTAAACACATTCGTTAGTAACTTATGCAGAAACTGTTAGCACTCGAAATACATTGTTCCGCGGGTTCAAGGCCAACATCGATAAAAAATGTTCAAATGTTTGTAAAGTCTATGGGACTTAACTACGGGGTCATCAGTCCCTACACTTACAAACTACTTATGAACTAACTAACACTTAGGACGGCACAAATATTCATGCCCGAGGGGGGATTCGAACCCCCGACCGTAGTGGCCGTGCAGACCGTGACTGGAGCGCCTCAGTCTCCTCGGCCACCGCGGCCGGCCAACATCGATATCATGGCACAAAACGTAATTGTGTCTACGGCTCTAGTTATTGCTAGAAACCGAAGGTAATGGATAAGTGGGACTTGACTAGGCTTGCAGGATGTCTCACACATGTCAGTGCACTTGAAAGATGGGGAATGACTGAAATAAAACAATGTTTCGTCAGGGTAGGTCGTTATCTGATTACGTGAGCTAACTGGATGGAAATAAACCATCATAAGTTCCCACAAAATATAATTTGTCAAATGAGTGATCCGATAACAAATATAATGCAAAATGGTGATGATAACCTTAGAAGGGGGCGGTATAAATGTATTTTTAAGTGATAATCGGCAACTTTTTTGGATAATATGGGTTTTGGTAGATGACGACATATAAAAATATGACAAGCTGATAACTACACCATTTAAATGCTGGTTTTATTATGTAACTATGCTGAAACAGCTGAAATGGATGTCTATCGTAATTAATAACTTGGATGCCAATCTCAACAATACCTGGTCTATGCCAATGACCGTGAATTACACAAGTAACAAAATACTTCTTGGGGTAGCAGGATTTGCATAAGAATAATGGTAATAATCGGACTCAGGAGATGAAAGAAAATTGCAGGTTCAAATTATCGCCCCAAAGTTGTGATTGATAACGTACTGCGGTTATAATGGCGACATAAGATCCAGAGTGTGAAAATGGCTGCCAAACTACAATTATTTACTAGAAAAAAAGGAGAAGAAAAAATCGATAAAATGCTGATTAAAAAAAAGGTATTTAAACAATTTATTTAAATAAACCATGCCTAACTCAGATCATTTTCTGCAGCGAATAAGAAGAACGGCGTCACCACGTCCGATTTTAATGGTCGTTCTGAGAAGAAGTGACCAAACATAAACTGTTGTTCTGCTCCGCCCTGATCAGAAATTAATAGACAGGGGATGAAATAGAGCAGCAAAAGGGCAATATACGGTTGTACGATCATGTCAGTCCTTCACATACCCAGCTAGGTTGGATGCGCTCACATAAGTGGCGCGATTTTTAAACGCTGTGCTTACTTCATCGATTTTTAACCTCCAGTGTCCTCAATACTTATCTTCTCACATTAAATAGCTATCATCATTCCACAACCGCAATACCAGATCGGATACGTCTTGGCATCTTGGCCCTACCGTCACACAACACTAAATCTTTCTCCGTGTCGTTCTCCATCTCATCCACAGAACACATCGTCATGTGATCTACGACTTACCCTAAACCACTTGACATTCAAGAGGAAACTCCATTGTTACCCTCCTCTCAGTTCTTTCTCCTCTCCATCACAACTATGAATCTTACCATTCTATTGCTCTCCTCTAAGCAATCTACCTCTTCTGTATCAGTTTCACCACATTATATCGTCTTATGTCCCTGCTTGATGTGAATAACTTACAACTGGTGTGTGCTGAATGATTCATGGAAGACCGGGAAAACGACGAAATTGGTCTGGTCGAACTCCCCAGACAAACCATCGAGAAGATTGGCACATTATCCCAATGCGGTTGTATCCTCATCGGCATTAGCGAAACGGTATATGACGGCGTCGTCCAGTTCTCCAGCTACCTTTCACTGATGTGCGATACATGGTACACGACTGAAGTGTACATTGCAACGTCACTGGGGACAGAAAAGGCGTCAATATTTTCGGCCGAATGATGGTGCCAACCATTTGCACTAGGCTTACAGCACCAGGGCCTCATGATGCCACGTGATATTTTGTGCGTGTCCAGGTATCGTGATCATCTTGAAGTATATCAATGATCCTGCGACCCGTAATCACACCCTTTCTGCCTGATATCCCAAATGAAATTTTACAGCAATACAATGCACGATTAAAATCTGTCTACACTTTACGTGGACCAACACGTGGTGCCTTGTTGTCACAGACGTCAGCGATTTGTTGCACTGGCCGCCGTACCACCGGACTTGGTGGCCGTCGAAAATGTGTGGCCTATGGTGAAGCGAAGTGAGCAGCACAGCGATCTGATGCCAGCCACCTCACACTAAGTTCATAACCAGGTGACAGCATCATGGATGAAAATGCAGCAAGACGCCATCGTGCCTTTTACGTGTTGACACCGCAATGCATGCATGAAGTATGCTGGACCCATGGTGAACTCTACGCCTACTAGGTGGCAGGGCCTATGCTGAACCGAAGTGAGCGAAATACTAACCATACCTTCAAAACAGAGTACTTAACTTTTCCTGTAAAAAGTAACTTGCTACCTCTATTTTTGTACGATTTTCTGATTTTTTAAATTTTCTTATATAACTTGCATCGCTTGGAACCGGTTTTGTGCTTTGTTAGAACGTGAATGAGTAGTAGCATCTCTCCTGTCCAACACAGGACTCATTATTATGGAAAGTTTTCGGTTTACTTTGGAGAGAAGGTTGGGCCATTACTGTCTACCTGTTTTCGAGGAAGACCGGGGTAAGCACGCCTTGATGAACAAATACTCCAGATACATCTATTGCGAGAGGAATGGAAGCTCTTATAATGGCCACACGTTTTCCTGCGCCCTCTTTGCCAAGTTACCGTGCTGTTCTTCTCTCCTTTTATCACAACGCAAAAGCAAAGAAATGATGCATAGCTCTTCAACCAAAATTTCCATGTTGTTTTGTGCTATGGCGATTTGGTATTTAAATATTGTCTGAATCATTCTATTTATTGACAATAAACACAAAAAATTAATTCTTTTGTATTCGACCACAAAATCGCTTTATTTTGTTGTTTAGCAACCTCACTGACGAGAGTGACGATTGAATTCAAGCCTGTACCCTAGGTGCACATGAGTTCATTTACTCGCTCCTGGTATGATCTATCCTCCTTAATTCCTGCTGATTTCACTGTTGGTGAGGACGTGCTCGACAAACAATTCACAATTAATACGAAGCATGTGCAATGGATTTCTTATCAGCGGAGCATGCAGTTAAGTCCAATCGTGCAATAACGTCATGACTGATGAGGAATGACTCAACAGTTGTCGTCTATAACGCTGCATTCTCCAGGGAAGCGTTATAGGTACCCTACTCTTCCTTGTGTTTATAAACGATTTAGGAGACAATCTGAATAGTTCTCTTAGACTGTTCGCGAATCATGCTGTCATTGATTGGCTTGTGAAGTCAACAGATGATCAAAGAAGCTGGAAGGCCATTAAGACACAAAGTTATAAATGGTGCGAAAATTGGCAATTAACAATAAATAATGAAAAATGTGAAGTAGTACACATGACTACTAAAAAGAAATCCGCTGAACTTCAATTACGCGATAAATCAGTCAAACCTTAAGGTCGTAAATTCTACCAAATACCTAGGATTTACAATTACGGACAACTTAGACTGGAGAGAAAACATAGCAAATATTGTGGGGAAGGCGTACCAAAGGTTACGTTTCATTGGCAGAACGCTTCGAAGATCCAACAGCTCCACCAGAGAGACTGCCTGCATCACACTTGTGCGTCCTCTCCTGGAGTGCTCTTGCCCAGCTTCACCAGCCCAGCCCAGCCCACCCTCACCAGGTGGGACTGACGGAAGATATTGACGGAAGATATTGAAAAGTTCAGAGAAGGGCAGCTCGTTTTGTTTTATCACAGTACAGTGGGGAAAGTGTCATGGAAATTTTGCACGATTTGTGGTGGAAATCATTAAAAGGACGGCGTTATTCGTTGCGGCGAGATCTGATTGCGAAATTTCAATCACCGACTTTTATTTCTGAATGTGAAAATATTTGCTAACACCCACCTACATAGGGAGACATGACCATCCCAATAAAATAAGAAAAATGAGATCGATAACGGAACGATTTAGGTATTCTTTCTTCCCGCGTGCTATTAGAGAATGGAACGGTGGAGAAAAGTTATAAAAGTTGTTAATGGACCCTCTGCCAGGCACTTAAATGTGATTTGCAGTGTATCTATGTAGATGAAATCTTCCGCGAAACGGAGACGAACCGGTTCAATGACCGGCTGGAGGAAGTTATACGTATGTTGTGGACCCTTAAACGTATTCTCTATGGGCAGCATTGACGTCCAAAACCTCAGAATAATACCAAGGCAGAACAAAATTGATTTGCCGCCTTGCTGTTCCCTAGAGATAATATGACTCAGGCTCGTACAATTAACAAGTTCCCTACACATACGATGTCTAGGGTCATCTGTGAAGAGAACAGTGTATCATTTTCATTGCTCAGTTCTTCATGATTTGTCCCACCAAATCCGTGCAGCATTAGTCTCTTGGTTTAAGGGCCTGGTCTGTCCATGGCAGCCTGATATAGAAAAGGTTGTATTTGTCGAATCATATGGACCTGGATCGAGTTTGTGCGTATATTTTTCACTATCCCATATATGTACACTGTTAAAAGTTAATTCTAGAAGTGATAAATTTATTTCTTACCCACCTACGGCACTAGTTATCATTTTAATGTAACAAACAAAATTCCAGACTATAAGTTACTGCAGTTACAGTGCGTAATGTACCAAACAAAACCCCAGACTTTTCCTTACTCCAGCTACAGTGCGTAACAAACTAGAGTTGCCGCCGTTCGCGAAACGTCGAGGAAAACGAACAGAATAGCTGCTCAACACCATGGGCGGTGTTTTGCTTCGCATGATTGATTACCCCAAGAACTGCCAGCAGTTAAGGTTTCCGTGTCGCCGAAAGTTAGCGTGGAGGCTGAGGAAAGGAAGGAAGGAAGGAAGGAAGTACCAGAGAACGAAATTTACGAGAAACTCATTTAAGTAGCGTAGGTTGTCTACAAGAAACTAGACGTATTAAGTAAACAGACTTATATTCTCTTTCGTCCATTAGTTCCACAGAAATCCGAAGTTACCACTGATAATGAAATATTGTGTGTATCAAGAAAAGTAGGAAATTATTTAATACGTTTAATTATTTATCATATTTCAGCTGGTTATAATGTTCTGTGTTCTTTATGGTGCTCAGGAGAATAAGGTTTCAGTTCCATAAAAGATAACTTTAAAAGTATCCACAGTCTCACACCTAACTAAATGACTTTCTATATAACTGCGCTTCGTCAAATATTTCAGAGAAAACCTATTAATCATATATCCTAGAGCTGTTGTGTACATCTGTGACGCGACTAAATTTGTGTAACAGGCAGCCATCGATTGTTTTGACGAGTGTTGCCTGACTTTGATACCTAGATAATGCTGGTTACATTCCGAAGTTTTATTTTACTTACTGCTTTATTTCTGTGTCGAACACGTAGAGAAACAGTAACATTGCGTAAACTGCATACTATTAACTTATAGTTCCGTGTTTCACAACCTGTACGTTTTTCTTCGTTCAACTTCCAGTCTCTCAAGATGAAAGTGCTGCACGGATTTAGATGAAAACTAGAATGAGTCTCCACTATATGCAGGGTACCATGTCACCACAGTATGTAGAAAGAGTAATTGTTACATCTAAGAATCAGACTAATATGATAGTGAAAATTAGCTGTCAGTGCCTTGATGTATTTCTTATGTAATTTTGCTGTATTCTTCTCGATTACAAACGCATTTAGCCAATATCGCAAGGAAATATCTAGGTTGACTGACCGGCTTCAGCGGTTGAAATTTCAGTTTATCCTGTGAAACATAGGAAAAGAAAGCAACCTTCATGTCGTCATTCACTTCATACATCTGCAAAGAAAAAAAGCAATATGTACATATCAACACACACACACTGATCAACCGGCAAATCATGACCTCCTACACATTACCCATGTAAATAAATACAAGCGATAAAAAACCGACATTCGGTGAACTGTGGAGGAGCAAATGTAAATTGTTGGACAGACTAGAAGTTTAAACAACGAGTGCACCAAACACTCCCAATGATGAGCCTCTGCAGTCAATGACTGATGCATGTGCACCAAATAACCAACTACGAATGAAATTAGCAGTGACCATCGACGTTGGTGCTGTGGCAGTGCATTTCTTGGTCTGATGGATCCCAATAACGCTTGCATCATGCTGATGAGAGGGTCAATATTTGTCGTCTTGCTCTGTGATACAATCACCTGGGTATCACGTCCACTAGAACACATGCAAGGCACCATGACGATCGGGAAGTACCTTACACTGGTTGCACATTATGATCACTCATTCATGACTTTCCCAATGTCTGTGACATTTTTGAATAAGGTAAGTCATAATGTCTCATGCCCAGAAGTAGTTCAGGATACACGATGTGCAAAGATGTGCTGGTGTGCTAGATCTGAACTAGATGGAAAACTTGTAGGAGTAGGAGGTCAGGGCTGATTTGAGATGACCATGTGATCAGCGCTTTCCTGGGAATCCTGAGTATTATATTACACAATTCTACTCCTTATGTCAATATTCAGGGAATTGAGGGTTTACACCAATATTCTGCAAATACTGAGATACACAAATATGCTCTAGGGAATAGTGCTTACATCAGATGTCTTGTCCCCAACCCAGTACAACATTTTGTCTAAATTCGTTCTTGGCTGGACTGCCCTCACAACCCACTTTGTATGTGTTTTGGCAGATAAAAGCAGTCCATTCAGAGTACTGCAGTGAGAGTAAAACAAAATATCTATTAAAAAAAAAGCTGTTTATATATTGTGAATGACAAAGTAGTAAAATGTGCCTAATTCGAGTTTTTTAAATCTTAAATCCTGTTGCACCAAAAGACAAAATTCAAAATACGAAAGTAAAATTTAACCAACTTTCCATCAGGGGGGTAGCACTTTACTGCATCCCTCCGACATTGTAAGTGGACTGTATAGGGTTGTGTCAGTGCCATTGTTTCCGTGTTACTTGTGGCTTTAAAACATCAGCAACAGCCAAATTGGCAGAATATTGTGTTTCCATGTGCTTTTCAACTGTGCTTTCCTCATCGTATCTTATTCTCCAGTTCAGTGTTTTTAATCTCCATAGTTTTTAACATCTGAATATATGTGATTTTAACCACTGTGGCTTTTTAAGATTGAATATTTGTGTCTTTAGCAGCTCTCTGTTTTCTGTATCCATTCGCCATTTTTTCTCCAATAACTTTTGTAAATTCAACATTTTATTTCTCCTTTTCACTTTTTACATCAAACTGTCAAATATACATGTACTGTTGGCTGAAGAGTGGCACTGAAGCTGCTGCCAGCCTGTCACCAGGTGGTGGCATTAAAATACAATAATAATAATAAAAAAGTTACGAGACCTTGTTTTCTTTGCAATGGTGGTTTGATGCATTGGCGTGAAATGAATATTCCCTGTTATACTTACAGCAAACAATGTGGTTAATATTAATATTACTCATATTGTAGTAGTTTCGTGTGATAAGTTAAAGTAGGTTAAAATATATCAGATATTGGAAGACAGATAAGCAGCTGGTCATTAAATGTATGAGGTACAGGGTTACAAATTCGCTAAGGCATTTTGCACATAGTGATCAGACATTAACACGGCATTACAAAACTTTGTGACACATGATGGACTGAATGTTTTTGTTCATTGTTGTCCAGTGCCCACAATTTAAAAAAAAAAAAAAAAAAATTAATTCTACTTTTGTGTCTACTCCATAATGTATAATGTATGGGATCACCATAACATTATGATACAAATAACAAATTTACCGCTGTGTGGTGTGATATGAAATATTTATTTTAAAAATCACATAACAAATGTTCAAAATGTTCAAATGTTTGTTAAGCTTATGGGACTTAACTACGGGGTCATCAGTCCCTAAACTTACAAACTACTTATGATCTACTTACGAACTAGGACGGCAGAAATATCCATGCCCGAGGGGGGATTCGAACCCCCGACCGTAGTGGCCGTGCTGACCGTGACTGGAGCGCCTCAGTCACCTCGGCCACCGCGGCCGGCGACAAATGTTCAAATGTTTGTAATTCTATGGGACCAAACTACTTTGATTATAAGTCCCTAGACTTACAAACTACTGAAACTAAGGTACACTAACCAAAGGACAGCACACACATCCATGATCGCCAGAGGATTCGAACCTTCAACATGGGAGTCTGCACGATCCATAACGTGGCGCTCTAGACCGTTCAGCTACTCCTGTGCCACTCGCATACCGACTTCATTCACACGATTGAACATAATCAGTGTAGATTTCAAGTCAAATTTGATTTCACATGACCAGGCTGGAAATTAGTTATTATTATTAAAAAAATTATGCTAGTTGTCGAAACATTCAAAGATATTTCTCGTAATATAGTCCCGCGTTTATGATATTACCACTCCTCACAACTTGCAAACTGAGTAATCATAAAATTACATGGCACAATGTAATTAAGGCAAAAATATGCAGCAGTGTTGTGTTGCTTTGAGGCGTGTATGCTGCAGATGATTTTTATGTAAAAAAAGTCATTATAACCAGAACATGTATATTTAGTAGATACATATTTCATGGGTGCGTACAAATAAATCACTTCGTAAAGTCTTCACACACAACCCCCAAATGAGCTAGCCCTTACATGTGTGAATTGCAGTGTCGGAGTGGAGGTGCACATTGCATGGTTACAGCTGCTCTGATATGCTGAGACCCCTCTCTTAGCACTGGATGCTGAACGGTTGTTGCGGAAACACTGTTAGTTGGTTTATGTGAGAGCTGTTTAACTGCTGCACATCTATTCACCTGTATACTTTGCCAGAGCCATCATTCACTGCATTCATCTACGGTTCTGTGGTCGAGGCAACTGTTTTGGCTATGACCATATTAACACGCATGGTACATTTTTCTCACTGCTCGAATTGTTACAAACCTTAGCTGTCTCAGGAAAGTTTCTACTCATTGCCATAAAGACAATCCTCAGGCAGTTTTTTAGCGTCAGGTAATTCACACCATTCATGCATACTTTACAAACATACACAAACTTATTCATATGAAGCACAAGTTGCACGCACTCTCAGTATGCCCATAAACACACGGTGTCAGATTTCATAAAAGTTGTGGTCACTATACAACAAGATATGGCCAAAGTGATAAATTATTGTTAATAAGTATCAATTACGAACATTACCTTGAAAGCACAGGGTTTACAGTTATCCAAATACAGGCGGTTGTCGGAAGTGTAATCCCACTTGATGCACTTTATAACCACTTAGTTTCCAATTTGATTCACTTAGGGAATTCTACGTACAAGCTTCCTGCTAAGAAAGTAACTTTTCTGGCAACTTTTTCTTTCACAAAATTAACGCAGAAATCTCATCAGTCCTGATCGGGGGTATTTGTAATTCCTATTAAATAAATTCATAATGGCGTTTTCTGGCACTATCAGTTTTACATTTTATTCTTTCATTCAAATGGTAGTATCTTGTGAGTTGACATTCATTTTCGTGATTTCTCGGTACCCACACTGTCCCCTCATAAAGTATCCGAAACGTGTATACTTAAATCGCTGTTTTTTTTATTATTATTTAGATTTGATATTGCACCATCATTTTTAAAGAGTTCCATTCCAGAGTAAACGTTTTTATACTTTTTTAATGTGACTGCTAAGTATCTTTGTGAGGCTATTTGGTATGTGCTGGTAAGAATCTAGGAGAAAGCGTCTATCGAAAACAAACACTCACGGAGCAAGACCAGGTCACACTTGCTATTTCAATTTTTTTTATGAGGATGGGGAATGGAATCAACCACGACCTTTCAGCACTTATCTGGCGTGATTTAGAGAAGTCTAAATATGGATTGCCGCAGCCGGATGTGAAACAGCACAGGCAACGTGACAACCGCCACTCCATCTCCCTCGGTTACACATAAACAGTCAACTAATAACCGGAAGGGAAAATATTGTCTTAGATCAAAAGGAGGAATAATAGACATATCTAGAAGAGGCAGTGTGGGAATTATGGCACAATACACATACACCTCATGTAAAATGCCCATTTCTACGGTGATATCCATAAATAAAACACTCTTGAGGTTCAAGCCGCATCATATGGTTCATGCCCAGGAGCCTACAGCAAAGACCTCCTCTACCAAGTGGCTTACTGCTTTACCTAAGTCACTGTCGAGTTTTTATAGCCGCCAGGGACGTCAGCAGTGCTCAGTTGTCGATCATATTTGGCACGTTTTGGTAGCAACATGGCTGCGTTAGCTTCATCTCCCCAATAACAGGTTCAAAAACAATCAAATGTTTGTAAAGCTAAGGGACCAAAATGTAGTGATCATCCTTCCCTAGATTTACAAACTACTTAATTTACGCTAAAAACAACAAACATAGCTATGCCCGAGAAAGGACACGAACCTCCGACGGGGAACAGCCACGCGGTCCGCAGGAAGGCGCCTTCGAGCGCTCGACCATCCCACTGCAGTCAATAACAGGTCCCAGGCTGTCTTAAAATCCACCGTCTTATTTTTGAGCATTGTCAGATATTTTGATGCCTCACGGCCCAACCTGCGCGAAAACGCGGCGATCAAAACACACTAGTTCACACCGTAAAATTTGTTTCAGACGCCAAAACTCTACCACGAGCGATAACCGCCAAATACAACAACCTATTTCTTGCGATAAAAGCAGAACTTTTACGTCAGAATGAGAGAGCAAGAATTTCGCATTTTTGCCGTTCTGTGGAACAGTGCTGGGTAAGATTTGCCAGCTCCTTAAGAGACACAACACCGCTTCTGTGTTCAGGCCCCCAGCAATAACACGATGTAAGATTATGCATGTAAAAGATGATTTAAGGCTCAAAAAGCCAGCAGGTTGTAGGATCCCCTTTGATTATGGCTGCTATTATATTGGACCAAATGTTCGCGCTACGGAGCGAAGCTAGACAAAACGTAAGAGGTTCTTAGGTCTTTGCCACCCTGAAAAATCAGCAATCGCAGGAAATTCTGTAGAAAATCGACACCGAATTATTTTCGACGAAACATCTGTCATTTCTAAAACGAAAGGATATTGGGACAGTTTTATAAAGGAAGCAATTGAAATTAAGATATCGGAGAACACCATTAATTAGGCCATTGGCCTTCAGCTCAGCACAGCTTGGGACCCGACCATAGCAACACCACCTAGAGACAAGGCCTGACAGCCCGCTATCACGTCACTCTGACCAGGTCTCGACCGCCAGCTGACTAGCTGACCGCTGCGAGACAGTGGTCTGTGTAGGCTATCCCCAGCGGCCAGCCAGTCAGCTTGCGGTCGCGGCCCGGTCGGTGTCACGTGACACATGCTGTTGTGTGGCCTTGTCTTCCAGACTGTGTTGGCTATAGCGAGGTTGAAGCGGATGCGGCGGACGTGGCACGAAGAATCAACCCCCAGTGACGGGACGACAAAGCAAGCAGCTGAAAGAGGATGTAGCCGACATGGAAAGTGAGATTACCTTACATGGCTAAGCAGAAACATTCCAGTGACGTCACATCCAGCAGTGCTGTTATTTAACAGCAAAGCAACAACGATGCAGCAGTCATTTACCACTTGACAATGGGAAGGAGAACTTGGCCAAAAGCTTATGGATTTCTAACAATCTGACGTGGCTGGAGTCTAGAGAAGATTGATGTCTGTCATTTCGTTTGTGATACTATTCCAGAAGCGCTTCATGAGTGTAAGAATAAATGTCTCATCGAATGCAGGTCGATGTCTGTTTTCCAAATTTGACTTTTCTGGATAGCTTAATCGAAAGACCTTTCATGCTGTGTCCAGTTCTGTTCTATAGCACGAATAGTCTGGCCGACATAAAACTTCCCACATTTACACGAAAATTTCTATATACCTCGTGTTCTAATGCTTACATCGTCTTTCACAGGATTCATTAGTTACTAGATGATGGGGACCTAAATATTGTGATAATTGTGTGGCTCTTCAACCGGATAATTTTGCCTGTTATCGCGTCACAAAACGGTAAAAATGCAATCTTTTTGGTTTCTACTTTGGTGTTTTTTCTGCCGTCGTTCCTTCGATGAAATAGTTTGCTATATTTGCTTGTTTCTATATCCATTTCCTTTGAAAACCTTACGCAAGTGGTTCAGATCTTTTTGTAGGTCTTCAACATCTGAGACACTGCTCTATGCACCATGGTCCTCAGAACAGACCGATTGTGGGCAGGGTGGTTGTAATTTATACCGATCCGTATGCATAGGCTTGCGGTAACACCTGTTGTATTTAAAGGCGATAAGAACGTCCAGAAACGGCAATGGACCGTCCTTCTTTATTTTTAATCTGATGTGGGTCTTGGTATTGTTGATATTAGAGTCCGCCACATGATTTGTGGTTGAAATCGAAACCAAAACCGAAACTTGCGCAATTAAGTTAAAATTTCTGTATATGTACGATACACCACAAATCACTAGTTATTCCACATGTTTCAACATCCCCTCCTTGTACTAAGCCTTCTTGAGTGTGTGACAGCTTAATTAGGATCCAGTACAAGATGCCATGGGAGGCGAACCGGCAGTTCGCAAGATCCCCTGTGAACTGTAAAAGAAATTCGTAGAGAAACGAACCATGTCCTTTTAAAATTCAGTCCACCAGCACCAAACATGACTACAGCTGAACGTGATGTCTGCGATTCCTTCGCAGCGATCCTGTCATCGCTCTCATGCCAATTGACAAGGGCAATAGTGCCATACCATTGGAATGAGCCGACAATGATGCAAAATGTCGATAGATGTTGTATGAAGATATCTACCAAAAACAGCATCGTGACTCTACACCCAGAATAGTGAGGAAGAACTACTCCAGTGTTCATCGCTGGAAGAGAGTACGATTAAGAATCGCCTCCCCCAGACACAGATTTATTTTAGCACACCCTGCAATCATATTTCTTAGATGTAAAAGAATATTATAACCCGACAGACGACCAGAAGATGGAAACCCCATTAGTTCCAGTTGCAGCCAGCATTTTGTGCATTTTGA
Source organism: Locusta migratoria (assembly GCA_026315105.1). Classification (NCBI taxonomy): domain Eukaryota; kingdom Metazoa; phylum Arthropoda; class Insecta; order Orthoptera; family Acrididae; genus Locusta; species Locusta migratoria. The sequence goes on from CM048748.1 coordinate 40,598,510, forward strand.
TAAAGTCGTCTTGGACACGACTCCTACAAAGTGTAATTGTATTAATCGCTACGTCGAAGATATCTTCGTCGTCTGGCTTCATGGATATCAACTAAGGACTGACTGAAGATTCTGTTTCGGTTTAGGTCAGTTTCGGCAAAAAATATTGGTTTCGGTGTCGGCCAGAAATCAATCTTCTGCTTAACCGAAATTTGCTTTCGTGAACTAACTGATAAAGTCCGGTCGCGTTCTGGATGGATTCAGTCAAGAATAACGCTTTACCTCAGTTGACGGTGCGCCGTTTAAGTGCTAGGAGTCTCTCCTCTTACGTAAAAATTGTGGGTTTGTAGTAGTTAAGCACAATATAAAGCAATCGTATGTAATTTGATATTCTTGTACTATGTTAGTAACAGTTTAACTTACTCGGTATTGTACGCAGTAGAATGGGTTATTTTATGCTGTAAAGTTTAATTAATCTTTTTCCTTGAAAACAAGGAGCATGTTTTAATAATAAATATGGGTTTAGGAAATATTGATCTTGTGGTAAACTCCTTTTCCTGTTCAATTTTCGTAAATGTACCTGTGTATAGGCTATCACGGTTTTTTGGGGTTCCGGTCCTAGATCAGCAAAAACAGAGTCCTTGTCGGATCGACCTGTCAATACACTCAGTCCTACTAGCCAAAATGTCAACTTTAAGTGGAAGTCATTGTCGAAAACGATGAATGTTCATAAAGTTTTTCATACAAAAAGTGAAATTAATTTATGTTCGTACTCCTGAACGATGTAAATTCAATGTTAGGTTGTGTTCATAATGTTAAGACTGTGGTTTGAAACTGTCTGTTTGGTGTAAACTTCTAAAAACACTGCCGTCGTTGAGATGAGAAATAGGTATAAAAACATCAGCGCCATGTATTGGTTCTGTGGTGTAGTACTAAACTGTTTTATCTCTCACAGCAAGTGTATGGTAAAGTTTTAGTGTGTTGCAGTGTTGCACTGGGGAAGGTGTAGTTATTTTGTATGCAGTGCTCCCTATTATCAAAAACTAGACGAATGCAGAAAGTCTCGTAATTTAATGTCTGTTTAAATAAGACGTTATTGTGGTGTCATTGTAAGTCTGGGTAATCGTTGAAGGAATGGCGTCAGCTGATCGTCTGTACAGAACTTTCCAATAAATATAGTATGTCCAGTGAATTGTCTTGACTGTGTTAGCAGCAGTGATTACTTCGTAAAGTGCGAAGTTGAAATCGACGTTGTGTTATTGAACTATATATTCAGAAGTCGGATTATAACTCTAAGTACAATTGTCTCTGCAAAAGAAGACGTCTTTCTCTACCTTAATGCAGTCCGCACCAAAAGTAAGTAATTACAAATTTTAGTGACAATTTTGTACAGAGCAATTATGAAAGCAGAGAAGTTTCTGATGAGTTTGTGGTTAGACAGTGTATTTTATCTCTACTGACAGGCACAGAGCAGAAATATCTCCGCAGTGAGCATTCAGATGCGCAGAACATATTTTGTGTCCTCAAGATTAAGGTGGATATATCACATGATATTGGAAAAATCTACTAATCGCTTGTTCGGTTAAGACACTATTTGTAAATGGACCTTTTAGAGACGCTTCCTCAACTTTCTTGTAGCTTCTGTGACACATTTATTTAGTTACTAGCAAACACGGCATAGCTTCGCAGTAGCTTCTCCGTATGTTTATCCCTTCCTTCCCCTTCCTTTGTCCATCTCCCCCTCCCCTACCTTCACACTACTCCCTCTTACCGCACGCCATATCCATCTCCTCCTCTTCCTCTCTGCGTCTATATAATCTCCCCTTTTTAAATCCATTGAATTCCCTCATACTCTGTCTCCTCCTTCCCAGCTCTCTGATGTTATTTATTGTTATTGTAATGGGGAACTTGATTGGGGATAGAAGTCAAAATGGACAGGTAAATCAATTGGAAACGGGTTATTAGAGAGACTTTTCGAGTTGCTCTATCTGAGAGGTTAGTAGCTTCAATGGCAGCACTTTTAGTGGTTGCATTATTCCAACAGGTATGATTATAAGCATGAAAACAACTTTCCTGTTTTATGTTAAAAATTATTGGGAAGAAAAAAACAAAACCGCACATGTTTACAGCCCAGCTTAGTATATTTTTCTTGCAGCGAGCAGTACAGAAATGTTTCTTATAGCACATGTATATCTTTTTAAGAGTTCTTGAATTAGGTAATAATTAATGGAATAATATAAGGTTTCGAAAGTCTTTGTGTTGCGTTCATTTCTTGTCTTATTAGGAATATAATTGAAATACGATTAACAACATTGCTACATACCGGTAAAATTTTACAATCAGCGACAGATGCGTGGTACAGCTATGTTGGCAACAGCTGTTGGATCGTAGGAATGAAGTCGACCAATTGTGGCAAAGCTTGAGATAGCCAATGAAATTTTAGATGGCGACAGTTTGTTCCGAAGCCAACTGATGTATCCGCTGCGTAATCGACTGCTGGATTGTATCGGTACCCCAAACGTTCAATTATAATTGCCACGCTTGGCCGTCTGTGTTGTCGACGACTCGAATTATTTCGTCCGTAAACTGCAACTGAGGGAGTCGAACTCGACTTTTCAGAGTCATAACGGATCGCGCTTGAGGATTTCTCTTCTGTGTACGATCTTCGTCGCTCTCATTGACTACGATCACGTAGTAAGATTGCGTTGCACGTACGCCGACCGATATTACGCCGACGCAATGGAGGCATTGTTCTAAAAAATAAATCACGATCTGTACTTCATTTGTTTGTAACACTCAAAAATACCACGAAATAACATCAATTCTATCTTTGCAATGCTCCAAAGATATGATCACCGCCGATAACGTCATGGAGGTAAGAATAATACGAAGGGGCTTGTAAAGAAACAATGTTTCAGGTTAAATCTGTCTGACAGTTTTTACCTTGTATGCATAACACTATCTCCCTTTATTCTAACCTCCTTGGCGTATTTGTTCGTTCTGTTACAGCTTATTTGGTCGCTAGGCGAGTAGCGAATGAATAACCTGATTTCATTTCATTTGGGCCTGCAGCATTGTGTATGTCTTTTAAGGATATATTGTTAATATAAGTAATGCCAAAATGCTGCTTCACTTTATAGATGTTAAAAACTGTTTATTATTATAGCAATAGGCCTATTTCGGCACTGTGGCCATCACAGGCTACTTCCATATGGCATCGTGGAGGTATAATTTATTACAATGACTGAATATCAGTATATATGCTCTTTAGATGGTATATATATTACGTTTATCAGGTATTAATTCTTTACTGCTAAGAGTCATAAACTATTTATATAAGCTATAAACTAAGAGTCATAAACAAACTGTAACGATAGAGCATCGCCGGAGGATATGTCAAGCTGATAGATTAGCAGTAAAGAATTAATACCTGATAAAAGTAATATATATACCATCTAAAGAGCATATGTACTGCAATTATATGCAGTCATTGTAATAAATTATACCTAAACGATGCCATATGGAAATAGCCTGATGATGGCCACAGTGCCGAAATAGGCCTATTGCTATAATGATAAACAGTTTTTAACATCTATAAAGTGAAGCAGCATTTTGGCATTACTTATATTAACAATAATCTGATTGTTGGAGAATCGAGAAATGATCCCAAATTCTAGTATAATACGTGGTCAAACGGGACAAAAAGTAACCTATGTTCGTCTCCTACTTGTAAGCTATGTCCCCACCAAGTTTGAGCCAAATCGGTTCAGACGTTCTTTAGTTATAAATAGTGTAACTAACACGACTTTAAACATAATTTCATGTTATGTGGCTGCTCTGCGAAAAGGAGGTGGGGATTCTTTGCAGCCAATGTGGTAAAAACCAACCGTAAGAACAAATACATGCGTGGAAAGAGTGGATTTGTCTGAATATCATGTGGTAATTTTTGTGTCCCAACTTCGTCGCCGCTTTTGTGTCCCAGCCTCGTCGTAGGTGTCGGTGGCCGAGTGGAACGAGACCGACACGCTGGTGCAGGTACGGAGGGGAGCAGCCAGAAACTATAAACACTCGAGTAAATTAGAAAGAGATATATTGCACAGAATGTAACAATACTTAACTTTTACATAGTACTGCAGAATGTTGATACATAGTTGTTTGAGGCCTGCCTAGTGCCTGTACAATAGCAAAGTCTTCGCTGGTGCCTATCTGATTACGAAGGTCCTAACTCGTTGCTATCTCAGTCCGAAGTGCCGATGTCCTTCAGTGGTGGCCACGAGCGGCGTTCCAGCAGAGGGCGCTCGTGGCTGTCGTCGGAAGAACGCCGCGCCGTGCATGCATGGCGGCGCGCGGCGAAAGTAGGTGGCGCGCACTTTGTACTTGTGCGACACCACACCCCTCCCCCCCAAACCGCCGCGCCGTCGTGGCATAGGGCTGAGGGCCACGGCGACGGCACTGGGAGGAGGGCCTGGGCGGGGGCGTTACTGGTGGGACGGGCGTCGTAGCTGAGGCCGGGATCGAGACGCCGTCCGCGCCCCGGCATCTGCCTTGAGATCCTCCAGGGAACCCGCCGAAACCTGGGGAAAGGCGCCCGCCCCCGCCCAGAGGGAGCAGGTCATCTTCTTCCGATGTGCGTGGCCCAAGCTGGGGGGGCCCGCACGGTCCCGGAGTCCCTCTCGGTGACGCTGTCATCTGCGGCCGACAGCGGCGGCGACGACTGCGTCGGATGTACGTCGACGTCCATAGGGATCTCGTAGTCCGGGGACGAACGATGTGGTTGTGCTCCCTGGCGGTGAACTGGGTCTGGAATCAAGAAACCGGAGACAGGATCGCGCGGTCTGTGCAGGCGCAATTGGTTTGCGTGGCGCCGCAGCTCCGACCCTGTGGAAGAACGTACAACATACATATTTCTACCGAGCACGCGCTGAATGGTGCCCGGCATCCATGTCTTCTTGTTTCCAGCAAACACCCTGTACAGCACCGGCGTAGAAACCTGAAAACGCGTAGCGCCATACGAACCGACTCGGTGCGTGGGAGGCTGCAGCAGGTGAAGGAGAGTGCGGTGACGGCGGCCGTGTAGCAGCTCGGCAGGAGACGGGCCGTCACGTGGCATGCACCGATACGTAGACAGGAAAATTTGAAGAGCTTGCTGCCTGGAGTGCTGACCTTTCATCTTCTCCATGTGAGACTTGAATGTTCGAACGAAACGTTCTGCTTCACCATTGGACTGAGGGTGAAAAGGTGCGGTGGTGATATGCTGAATGCCATTCACACGACAAAACTGTTGAAATTCCGCACTAAAAACTGAGGTCCATTGTCACTGACGACAGTTTCAGGCAAGCCTTCGATGCAAAACACTGATGTTAAGGCACTGATTGTACTAGACGCCGTCGTTGAGTTCATGGCAATCACAAAAGGAAACTTGCTGAAAGCGTCTACAACAATTAACCAGCGCGTATTCCAGAATGGTCCGGCAAAGTCAATATGTAAACGTTGCCATGGTCCCGTGGGGCGTGGCCAGTCTGAGAAACGCTGTGGAGGAGCCGCCTGATGCTCCGCACAAACTGTACACTGTGATGTCATGCTCTCTATCTGAGCGTCCATACCAACCCAGGTACAATGACGTCTGGCCAATTGCTTTGTCCTAACAATGCCCCAATGTCCTTGATGCAGGAGGCGTAACACTTCTCGTTGCAGGGAACGAGGAACAATCACTCTTGCTTGGTCGTTGTCGGTATGCAACAACAGTACACCCTGACTTAAAGATAATGCATGACGTTGTGCAAAATAACGTCGAACCAGAGGCCGATCAATGTCTTTGGCTCTGGCAGGCCACCCTGAGCGAACAAAACGTGCTACCACACTTAGGTCTGCATCCGCAGCTGTTTCCTGTGCAACCCGACGAGAGTTCAAAGGAAAGTCTGCGACAGCGGAAGCATCTCTGGAGTCTATCTGACAACATGCCATTTCTGAAGAATCAAATGATACATCCTGGCCAACCGGAAGTCGGGAAAGTGTGTCCGCGTTAGCATGTTTAGTGGTAGGTCGGTACAAAATCTCATACTGATAATTAGACAATATCAAGGACCATCTCTGAAGCTTTTGTGCCGTACGTGGCGGAATTGGCTTTGTGGGTGAGAACAACGACGTGAGAGGCTTGTGGTCTGTCAACAAATAGAATTTTCTGCCATACAGATAATGATGAAACTTTGTGACGCCGTAAATGATTGCTAAGGCCTCCTTTTCTATCTGACTGTAATTCTGTTGCGTCGGCGTCAGTAGCTTGGATGCAAAGGCAATAGGACGATCGTGACATCCAATACGATGCGACAGAACAACACCCAGACCGTACGACGAGGCGTCAACTGCTAACACTACAGGCTTCTGTGGGTCAAAGGGAATCAAACATGCATCACTGAGTAGTGCAGACTTTAATTTGTCAAAGGCAACCTGACAATCTTTAGACCATACAAAAGGAACATTCTTCCTACGTAAGTGATGCAGTGGAGCTGCAATCTGAGAGGCATTGGGAATAAACCTGAAATAATAGTTAAGCTTTCCCATCACTGCTTGCAATTCATGCACATTCTTAGGAGGAGGCAAGTCTTTGATTGCTCGAAGATGTGACTGTAAGGGATGGATTCCTTGAGCATTAATCACATGGCCTAGGTACTCTATTTCAGTTTGAAAAAACGAACATTTTGCTTTATTGCAACGTAGACCTGCTGCAGTCAAAACTTTGAAAAGGCACTCCAGGTTTGCTAAAAGTTCTTCAACTGTACGTCCGGATACCACAATGTCATCTAAATAGTTCGAGCAACACGGAACAGAAACTGTCAGCTGTTCCAAAAAACGCTGAAAAATAGCGGGAGCGGAAGAACTGCCAAAGGGTAGGCGTTGAAATTGAAAAAGGCCCATGTGAGTATTAATGACGAAAAATTTTTTTGACTCGTCATCAAGCGGAATTTGTAAGTATGCCTCTGCTAAATCAATCTTAGAAAAGAAGCGAGACTGTCCTAATTTGTCCATTAGTTCGTCAGGTCTGGGCAGGGGATAAGTGTCTACAATTGTTTGACTGTTCACTGTTGATTTGAAGTCCGCACAGAGACGAAGTTTTCCTGTCGGCTTGGGTATAATTACTATAGGCGAGGCCCACTGACTCGCAGAAACAGGAGAAATCACCCCACTATCTTGCCAACGTTTAAGTTCTTCGGCAACTGTATCACGCAAGGCGATAGGCACTGGTCTAGCTTTACGAAATTTTGGAACTGCAGATTCTTTTAAAGTTACATGTGCCACGAAGTCTTTTGCACAACCTAGTTCCGGCGAAAACAAGTCACTATATTTGTCACACAATGCATTGAGTTTATCCTGAGGCACTACTGACGAAATTTGAAGCACATCTCTTTGAATCGATAAACCAAACAAGTCAAAAGCATCTAGTCCAAAAATGTTCTGTGTCGATTTGGCCTGAAGAACTACAAAAGCAACTGTTTTTGTTATACCTTGGAAAGAGGCGGGCAGGCTACATGTTCCTAGCACGGGAATATTTTCACCTGTATAAGCTGTTAACACTTGCTGTGACGGCGACAATTTTGGCGAACCCAGAAGTTCATAAGTATCTTTATTAATTAATGTGACAGCGGAACCAGTATCAAGCTGAAATTGCACAGTCTTATTTTCTATAGAGAGAGTAACAAACAGCTTGTGCTTCTGGCGCACGACCGGTGCGCGAATGTGGGCAACGTCTAATACATATTGTTTTCTGCGCTTGCGCGGGTTGCGTGCGGTAGGAAGCGGCGCATACTCGGCACACAGCGGATTAACCACACTGTCACTAGATGACACTACCGCCGGATCGGCGTCCGCGCAATGCGAGGCTACTGCACTAAAATTACTTTGAGTAGCTACACCAATTCTACTGTCACTAGCTACACAGTACTGGGCACTATTACAAGGAGCAGTTGCAGAAGGCACTAATTTCACTACAGGAATGCACTGTTCATAGTCATTTTGCTTGTCCCGAACCCTTTTCTGTTGCACTGTTTTACCCGCTCGTCGGCGCTTGCTACGTGGTGCACTATAAAGTTTTGCCATAGGCGCACAAAAATTGTTTTGCACTGTTGAATCAAGAGAAACACTGCCCAAATCCACAGCGTGTATGACATTTACAGTATGAACCGTTCTCGCACTGTGCGAAGCACTATTTCTAACGTTACTGTTCTTTGAGTTTTGAATTTGCATACACACAGACTGCACATGTCCCAATTTGCCACATTGATAACAGGTTGCGTTGCGACTAGGGCAATGAGCACGCTTGTGGCGAGACACACACTGGGGGCAAGATTTACGTACATTTTTCTGAAATGAGCGTTGGCGCCCGTTATTCAAATCACTGTTTCTAACACGATGGGGCGACCTTTGTGTCGCACTTTTACACTGGCTACTGTTCACTGTCTGTTCAGCACGGCCGGTAGAAAAATAAGAATCACTCGTGCTATACTGAGAACTACGGCTAGGAAAGCGTCCGTTGCGGCGCACTGAATTTACACTATGGCTTTGCATTTCTACATCTGCTAAGTCAAAAGTATCATGCGCTTCTATAAGCTGCAGTACACTGTCTAATGAGGGGTCAGACTGTTTCAGAATTGCTGCTCTAATTCTGGGGTCCTGAATGTTCTGCGTAATCGCATCTCTTAACATCACGTCACTATACGAAAGTCCACAAGAGCAAGTAAATTTACATTGGCGGGTTAAGCCCTTCAATTCCGTAATCCACTCTTGGTGTGACTGCTGCGGTAATTTTTTAAGTCTGAAAAATCGGTATCGTGCAGCGGCTACAAGAACTTTTCTCTCATAATGAGCATTTAGTGCCTCTACTATTTGTTCGAAGTCTACATCACGAGGAGATGCGTGCGGGAATAGTTTTTGCAGTAACACGAAAGTTTTGGGGCCCACCACAGACAATAAAAGATGCTTAACAGTCTGACCTGTAAGTTGATGAGCCGCGACGAGTTCTTGAAACTGCGCCAGATAATCACTCCATTCTTCCTCACGTTCGTTGTACTGGCGGAACGTCGGAAGCGGTGCGGCGGCAGGTGTGGGCTGCTGACGTGACGACTGTTGTTGTTGGTGAGCAGCCTGTGTCGTCAACTGCGACACGGCCTGGAGAAGCTGGGTAATTTGCGCCGTCTGTAACTGAATAATTTCCATTAAGTTTGGGTTCGGGGTAGTGGCCATGATGACCGATTAGGCGCCGCGCATACAAGTAACTTATAACAAAACACAAATGCAATACGAAAGAGGACGCTCTGCAACAAAAAAAGTCCACAAAACACGTAACTGAAAACGTTCCCCCAAAAATCTTATAATAAGGGTGGGTGGGCGGGAGCAATTTCTGCGTGCTCCGACTGCTGCTGTCTGGCTGCTGCAAGCGGGCTGGTCCAAGGTTCTATCCCATCCTCGTCGCCACTTTTGTGTCCCAACTTCGTCGCCGCTTTTGTGTCCCAGCCTCGTCGTAGGTGTCGGTGGCCGAGTGGAACGAGACCGACACGCTGGTGCAGGTACGGAGGGGAGCAGCCAGAAACTATAAACACTCGAGTAAATTAGAAAGAGATATATTGCACAGAATGTAACAATACTTAACTTTTACATAGTACTGCAGAATGTTGATACATAGTTGTTTGAGGCCTGCCTAGTGCCTGTACAATAGCAAAGTCTTCGCTGGTGCCTATCTGATTACGAAGGTCCTAACTCGTTGCTATCTCAGTCCGAAGTGTTTGCTCGTTGGTATCTCAGTCCGAAGTGCCGATGTCCTTCAGTGGTGGCCACGAGCGGCGTTCCAGCAGAGGGCGCTCGTGGCTGTCGTCGGAAGAACGCCGCGCCGTGCATGCATGGCGGCGCGCGGCGAAAGTAGGTGGCGCGCACTTTGTACTTGTGCGACACCACAGTAATTCCAGCTTAATGTTGAGAAGATGTTCAGAACACAATGTTCATTCTATAGATACATCGACTCTATGTACAATTTAGTGGTTATACCCGTCTAAAAATGCACTTCTTTACTTTCTATGATATTGCAAAGCATATGGGATACTCCTAGGAAGGTTTTTTCTTTTTTTTTGTGTGTGTGTGTGTTCTACCAGGGTTAAATTTTACTTGCAGTGGCATCGGTTTAGTTTGATATCGTTGGCAACGAACTATTCGTTTTAGAAGGATGATTAATTTACTGACCAGGACAGCATAAATTATTTATTTCATCGTGACTGATTTTTAAAAACCATTCAACGGTCATTGCCAACATTAGCACACAACGCCGCCGCCGTAAGTAAAATTATATGCCTTCTTGTAGTGTACTACACCATAGTTAAGAGAATGAAAAAAAACGCACTAACGCCATAATTAGTTATTTGGTATACTATGTAACTAACGTCGCCACACTTTGTCCTTTCCTGTACTATGGCGGTTTCGAGGCATACCTAAACTGAATGCACTCAAAATGTAATGATAATGCACCGAAATCAGAAACGTTCCCTGTCAAAAGAAGCAAAGAAATGTAGTAAAGTGTAATCAGCAACTCGCAGTTCAATGTTAGTTCAAAATACTTCTGTTACTGAGGGAATACGCACTACACGATCACGTATTGTTTCTTTGCAGCACTACAAAACCAACAGCACCTTTTAGTGGTTCGTTGCTGTTCTCTGGCCTAATCATCGAAAGAAATAAAAAATTAAAAAATGCATCAGCGCCAACTATTAGTTTTTGTGCATTACGTAACTAACAAGACTCTATTTGTCCTATACTGTACTACACCGTATTCTAAGCATTCCTAAACAGAATGGACTCAAGATGTAATAAGTGAAAAAAAAATCATAAATTCGTGTTTCATGCAAAGAATTCTCACTAAATAAAAACATCGATAGACGCGAAGGAACGTGTTTTTTTTTTTTTTTTTTTTTTTTTTTTTTTTTTTTTTTTTTTTTTTTTTAATTCAGATTATACAAGAGGAAATAAGCACTTTTGTCCTTTCCGTGGAATTGCAAGGCATGCGGGATACAGCTGAAAAAAAAAATGTATCGTATCTGGGTTAAATTTTACTTGAATTGGCAGCGGCTTAGTATGTTAACGTTGGCAAAGAATTATTCGTTTTCGAGGATCATTAATTTAATGATCAGAGCAATATTAATTACTTATTTCATTATCAACACAAAGAATTACTCCCTTCATTGTACGAGACTAATTTTTCAAAAAGGATTCAATGGCCGTTGCCAACATCACTATACCGCTGCCGCAAGGAAAATCGTAGCCCTTATTTCAGTGTATTACACCTTAGTTGCATGAATAAAAACGCAGCATCGCAATCTATCAGTTATTTGGTATACTATGTAAGTAACAGTGCCTATATCGGAAATTTGCTATACTATGCTGCAATTCAAGCATAGCATACATAGAAACTACAAATTACGATATCATTTCTTCCCCTGATCCGAATTTGATGAAATAAATCATATGTGTTGCTAGAAGGTACTCTCAGTTGACCTATGAAACCCCTTGGAGATGTGCTGTACTACACCATACTTATAAGCATAGTATCCACATAAAACTTCAAATTACGAAATCTTTCCTTCCTCTGATCCGATTTTGATGAAATGAAGCCTGTCTTACTCTCCAAACTATTCTAAATCTACCTGTAGAAACCCATGAAAGTTCGTGTAGTACTTTTGGAGATTATTATCAACAAATAGACATACACGATGGCATTTAAACAGTGATTAAATGACAATATCTTCATTTTCTCTCATCCGATTTTAATTATTGAATCCTTTATGTAACCGCACGATATGCTCAATTTACGTGTGAAAACCCCATAAAAATATGTCAAGTAGTTTTGGATGTAAACGTATTAAAAGAGACAGACTGATAATACGGTCGTAGATAAAAAATTTCAAATTACGATATTCTTTTTTTCAGTGATCCGACTTTTATGAAACGAAGTCTATATGGTGTCCAGAGCTACGCTCAAGTTACCTGTGAAAACCCTATGACAATTCGTGAATTAGTTTTGGAGATAAGAGGTTCGTAATAGTTGAACAAACAGACACGGCGGTTAATGAAAACACTTAAAATTACAATATCCATTTTTTGATTGTGCCTGTATGTTGACCAAAACTTTTCTCATGTTTCCTGTGAAAACCGCATGAATATTCGTCCAGTAGTTTTGAAGATTGAAGTGAACAGCGACAGGCCTATATTTACAGATTTATTATTGGTAGATATACTTTCTGCAGCACTGATTCAAGGGGCTATGTATTCAGGAATGCCAAAACGGAGATATGTAAAGTTGGTTGTCGATTGAAAAAAAAAAAAAAAAACGTAAGTGAACATTGCAACATGAAGCTAACGGCCTCAGGAACAAGATTGTAAAGGCAAACAAATGATTACTTTAGCCGAGCGGTCTAAAGTGTCTCGCTGCGGAACGCGCTGTTGCTCGCCGTGGAGGTTCGAGTCCTCCCTAGGGCATGGGTGTGTGTGTTTGTCCTTAGGTTAGTTTACCTAGGTTTAAGTAGTTTGTAAGCTACGGACTGATGACCACGCAGTTTGGTCCGATAGATTTACAAGCATTTGAACATTTTGATTACTTTATGCGTATTTTGTGCTGCGGTAGTCATGTTGAGGCGTTGTTGGCATGTTAGTTGTGTATCTAAAGACCAGACTACGTTTATACAAGAAGGTATGCCGGACTAGAATTTGTGGGATCCATATAGTAGTCTCGTTAATTGCAGGGGTCACATGTATCGAAATTTACGGATGGAAAAGAAGAAAATCGGCATTGAAAAAATTACGCGTTAAAATATGACCCTTCTTTAGACAAAGTTTTTTAATACTCATTTACATTGGCAGCATAATTTTTTGAAGTCTTATCACTATTTTCTTTGTGTTATAATGATAGAGTGCCTTTTTCTGTAAAGATACAATGTACGCGCAGTTGTTTTGTTTTATGACATTTACATTTATGGGGAACTCTCCACTTCGAGACTCGTAATATCGACGGTCCGCTCAAATATCACAACAAAGAGAGAAGAATCCAATATGTCACCAGCGTAGATGTTTACTGACCTCATGTTGATCACAGTACGTTCCAGCTTTCGTTTTGTTCCGTTCTGTTGTTGTTAAAGCCGACTGGATTTCCCGTTTTTCTTCCGCCTGGCTTTCTGCTTCGATGACGTTTGTTGTTCAAAGCTCTAAGTATAAAATGGTGCGCTGCAGCTTAGTACAGACTTGGAACCTTTTGAAGCGGTCGCAACGGTCACACTAACAAAATATTACCAAATCTGTTCCAGAACTGAGCACTGGTGACGTCACTCGGTACGACACGGCTTGATTGGTCTTTACATTATTTCATATCGTTGGTGGAAATAAAACACTTTGGACGGTGTTGACATTTAAGTTATTGCCGCATCTTCGTGAAGTAATAAAACATACGCATTCGTGTCGTAGAAGTACATACGACCGACCCGCTCGACGCCTTGCTAAGCACAAATAGAAACGCATACTTGTATTTAAGTCCAATGGGATATTATTTTTATTTCATTAATTACACTTAAGGCCAGTTTATTGACAGTGTTTCTTTCGTTTTTCTATATGGAGTAAAATTTTATATATTTTAGGTGTGCCAATTTGAGAGTAAGCCGTATAAAATTGTCCGTGTGAAAAGATGATTGGCCTATTTTGTTGATGGTATTACCAAAAGCAAGTTTCAAATGAACCTGTGGCCACTTAAATTCATTTGTAAATCGTTGGAAGTCTTGGTTATGCGTCTTCGCCTTTGTATCTGCTACCGGTGATTGTTGTATCGATAACATTTGGTCTCAATATTTTGACGGTCAGTCGGATTCCTTTGCACACCTTTGGTACCGTTAAGATGTTAATGAGCAACCTGTGATGTAATCTTGTTTCTTAATATGTGTGTTGATATTTCAGTGGTTCAAAAATTCATTTTATTACGATAGAGTGATAGTAACAGGTGATGAAATGTTACTTTTATGACTTTACCCTATTCGTATTGGAAATTTCAGCACTACAATTAACATTAAAAAGAATCTTCGAGCGGTTGCTTATCTTCCGTGAATGTTGATAATGCCGCTACGTCTGGCTATTTCTCCACCAGGGGCGCTACTGTCGGTCCAATTCTGTAAGCATTCATGTACATTTTAACTATGATATTAGTATGTAAATAGGGACTAGACACGTTAAGGATTGTAAAAACAAGCACTCGATGTGTTGAATCATATTACATTGAACATAGCCACTAGTAAAAGCATAGTCTGAAATGTGGTAAGAGGAGAACTCAAAGAGTAAATAGATTTTCGAATGGGTTCCAATTGTTCCATATTTCGCATCAAGGAGGTAGAATAAAGGAATATGGCATTATCTACGCCAAGCGCATACGTCAGTTGAAGCCTGTTCGCCATCTTGGTCAGTTTTGGAATGCTATTTCTCCGTAAAACGATGTGTTAAGTTGACCCTCTTACTGTTAATATATTGAACCGACAGTCACTCCAAAGTGTGTACTTTCAAACAATATACTTTCTTGAAAAAACAGTAATAAACTCTCATCCAAATATATTTGAAAACTTAATTTTTACCGGCTTATTTACATTCTTTTAGCACATTGTACATCATGGCAAAATCGTCAGACGTTTTATTCCTTTTTTAAGTGACATTAGATCTAGGCTTCACTTTTCCAGCGTAAGGGCGTCTCTCTGTGTTTTAACCTCCTTGTTACGCCTTATGTTCCTTGAATCAATAAATATCAATTTTCACAACAATATCGGCTGGGATAATCTGATGATATCCTGAAGATTTCATCAAAATTGCTCCAGCAGTCTTGGGGTCCACAGGGAACATCGATTTTTATAGATATGCTAGCAGTTGTTTCTCGTCACGTGAAACTGGACGGTTTTTTATCGATGATGTTTAGGCGGTCGTTCTGTTCTGACTCATCAGTGCAGAGTAACGAACGCATGTGTCTAGGTCGCATCACCGTGCTCCCGAATTTATAGACTACATTAATTGCTTCAGAATTTATTTTGCGCCTCGTTACGGGCAAAGGATTTTCGATGGCCATCTCGTAGCAAGTCATCAACTACCCGACTTCTCGTTGATTTACAACTGTTCAAATCAAATGTTCAAATGTTTGTAAATCTATCGGACCAAACTGCGTGGTCTGCTTACAGACTACTTAAACCTAGGTAAACTAACCTAAGGACAAGATACACACCCATGCCCCAGGGAGAACTCGAGCCTCCACGGCGAGCAACCGCGCGCTTAGCTACTCCACCGCGGCGATTTACAACTGTAATTTTCGTCTCAATCAGAACGAGAAAATTACCGTTATTATAAAAACGTGGCACCTAGCCTGTTTAACTGGCCTTTTAGTGTGGCGCTTGCAAGGAGTGTAGTAAATGTGGCAGCTTTGCGTAGTTGCCGCAGCAGGAATAACAAAGAGGTTCACTTCCATAACGAGCTTCTTCATGTTTCTGGTGGGACAAGGCCGCATTGCCCGTGGCTGCGTAGAGGGTTCCCGAGAAGAAGAGACGAATAATTAAGTGCTACCGAATATACGAATTTTTTTGGAAAGGTGATTTTATTCTTACACGCACATCAAGGTCACTAATGTTTGTAGAATCTGTTGGATCAAACTTCTATGGTCATCAGTTCCTAGACTTACAAACTATATATATATATATATATATATATATATATATATATATATAGAGAGAGAGAGAGAGAGAGAGAGAGAGAGAGAGAGAGAGAGAGAGAGAGAGAGAGAGAGAGAGAGAGGACTTGGGGGGACTGGAACCTCCTCAGCGAGGCGCCTTAGAACGCTCGGTTGCTGCATCGTGGCAGTATATAAAGTAGCTTCTCCCATTTATGTTTGATATATTAGGTACTCTAGTAGCAAAACATCCGCAACCCTCCCCCTCCCCCCACCACTCACCGGCTTTGCACGACTATACTTACTGCCGGCCGCGGTGGCCGAGGGGACTGATGCGCTCCAGTCACTACGGCACGGCCACTACGGTCGGGGGTTCGAATCCCCCCTCGGGCATGGATATTTGTACCGTCCTTAGTCTTAGTTAGAAAGTAGTTTGTAAGTGTAGGGACTGATAACCTCGTAGTTAAGTCCCGCCGGCCGCGGTGGCCGAGGAGACTGAGGCGCGTCAGTCACGGTCTGCACGGCCAGTACGGTCGGGGGTTCGAATCCCCCCCTCAGGCATGGATATTTGTGCCGTCCTTTGTCTTAGTTAGTTCATAAGTAGTTTGTAAGTTTAGGGACTGATGACCCCGTAGTTAAGTCCCATAGACTTTACAAACATTTGAACATTTTTGAGTTAAGTCCCATAAGCTATACAAACATTTGAACTATACTTACTGTATCTGCGCGACTTGTGGTGGATGGACGGAGAAAATTGTGTGACAAAGTTTCAGTAGATATACAGTGTGTCTGCAAAGTCTCTCCGCAGTGGCGATCTCCATGTTCCTCGCGTTGCGGTGCGTGTAAGATTGGCAGCACAGACAAAGTGCACTTGCACGTTTTCCGCGGACCTACAGTGGTAATAGGGTGGCGGTAGTGTTGCTTATACAACGACATGGAAGCGCTGCCACCATTACAAAATTAAAGATTATATAACGACTCCATAATGAATTGTTTGGCGAACCACGACCGTATTATAATAATAACAAACCATTATCCGATGGTGGTATAATGCAAAATGTGTGTTTCAAATCTGGAATATCGATTGTCTTCAATGTACGAAGATCATTAGTGGTGTTTTGGTCCTGATGAATCACGTTTACCACATAAAAACTTTTCTACAGTCAAAATACATACAAGGGTCTGTGAGGGTGCGCTACACGTTTGAACTCAAATGATACATGTAACACACACCTGACAGGCATTTACATGTACGATGTATGTCCACAAGTTAAGTTCCGGTTAGTTATATAAAACAAACGTGTACAGATACAGAAAAAATATTGATTGTACAAAACTCTACAACTGTTAAATTACTTTTCTAAATAGCTTCCAAAATTTCGTAGGTACTTGTCCTAGTGGCAGAAGTTTATGTATGCCTTTTTCATATACGTTTGCCGCCTGTGCATTCAAGCATTTGGTAACATGTTCTTTCAAATCGTCATTATCGTTGAAGTATTGACTACCAAGCACAGTAAAGGCACTAAGTGTAATCTTACGTCTTGGCATAGCGCCTCAATGCGCTCGGTCGCTTCGCCGCGGCGAATTTAAATGTTTGTAAAACTTATGGGACTTAACTACGGGGTCATCAGTCCCTAAGCTTACAAACTACTTATGAACTACTTAAGACTAAGGACGGCACAAATATCCATGCCCGAGGGGGGATTCGAACCCCCGACCGTAGTGGCCGTGCAGACCGCGACTGGAGCGCCTCAGTCTCCTCGGCTACCGCGGCCGGCCCGCGACGAATTCTTGTTCATCAAAGGCTATATATAAAGGAATTTAAATCATTACTGTAGACTAATGGTAATAGTGGTCTGTCGAAATTGAATTGTACTGTCGTTCTGTCAGCTCATTTTGGATTCTTGATGGGGCATCCTCTGCGTGCACGGAAAGAGGCATCATCAAAACTTTTGAGTGCAGTTTTATTTTATTTATTCAAACCTATCATAGAAATGTTTTCTTGAATTTCGGGCATCCGCAGCCATATGTTTTCGTTTTGATAAAAATCCGCTTCGGCTGCAATTAAATTTTATTTAAAAAAACACTACCAGTTTCGCGTCCTATAAACGCATCATCAGGTGCTTAAAATTTCTTAGAAAAACATATCTGCCTTTTAGCCGTCCCCATCGTCCACGTAAAATTTGAAACAATTAATTTTTATGTAATAACTGTGTACTCCCGGATGTGCCATAAGTACAATTAAAAAAAATGCATATTTCTGGTTTTCTTCAGGTCGTGGCAATAGTGCTTTTAATTTAGTAATCAGTTCCCTTCTGTCTGTTCCTTCAATCCCCTCACGTGTTACGCAATGTTTATTTTCGTAGCGACAGCGCTTTTATACTTACGGTACAATATTAGATTAAGCATTGTGGTTTCACTACAGGATTAAAAAATCTTCCTCTTAAGCATTTAAAAATGTTACACATAAATCCGAAACTTTGGTTCTCATGCCAAACTTTCGCAAGATAGATTATCACCTATTTGATAAGGTTCAGAACGGATATTCAGCGCATCCAAGAAGACGCGAGAGCGAGCGTTGTGTCTGTCACACGCGTGCTGCGACACGGCGAGGCAAGAGTGGTGGGGGAAAGCACCGGGGACACACGGCGCGGCACCGGGGCGCGCAAGCACCGAGTCCTCGAGTTGGAGAGGCCTGCCTTATATGATATCCTGGCGCGATTGCTGTCCAGTATTAACAGAGTTTAATTACTTCAGGCACATGTACGGGGAGCAGTTGGGAAGGGGCTAGTGCTTACTCAGAAAGGATAGACAGCTCACATAGGAAACACACGTAATTACACAGCTCGGAGCCGGCCGCGGTGGCCGAGGTGACTGAGGCGCTCCAGTCACGGTCTGCACGGCCACGACGGTCCGTCTGCCACATCGGCTCCGGGCCGTGTTTACAAGTGCTTCCTCGCTGCGGCCGGCGGCGTTCTTCGCGTCCGCTGTTCTTCTATTTGCTGTATCTACGTACTTGTAAGTAATGGCTGATTGTGAAGATCGCGAAAATAATGTGCAATTTGAATTTGACAAGTCGGTTCCGCGGCCGTCAGGTTTCGAAATCCATGGTTGGTTGAAAAACGATCTGAAAATTAATGAAAGTGACGTACTCGGTTTACAACTGGACGCTTTTCTGAACTCTCTCTTTGTCAAACTTAGTACTCCAGAACTGTGTGACACAATTGTAAATGTAGAAGGTGGTGTCCGGAAATTTAAACACTTTGATGGAACAGTGAGTAATGTGGCAGTGTCTAACGCCGGTTACGGACTTAGGACAGTTAGAGTGTTTAATTTACCGTTCGAAATGAAAGATAAGACAATTGAAAACTGTTTGTCACCGTATGGAACTGTGTTGTCTGTTACTAGGGAAAAATGGTCATCTGCATATATCTATCAAGTGGAAAACGGAATTCGTAGTGTCCGTATGATAGTACGAAAGCACATTCCGTCCTTCCTTGTAGTGAAAGGCCACAGGGCTTTTATTACATATAACAGACAACCTTCGACGTGTTCGCACTGTAATGCCACGGGACACTACAGACAGAACTGCCCACGCCGCAGGCGCCCCGCGCAACTACCGGCGGGGGAGGCGGCAGACGCCGTGACGTACGCCTCGGTCGCGTTAGGAGGGCCCACCTCACCGACGCGTCGCGCTGCCGCGGATGAAACTGTCATGCATGTAGACGCCGCGCTCGCAGCCCCTCAAAATGAAACGGTCAGTGACGTCACAGCCGACGCTCAGAATGTAGCCGACGGTTCCGTGGTAGTTGCGGAAAAGGTAGCTAATCAGATACCACCTGAAGACGCGACGGGATCAGAACCCACCCCAGCTGAAGTTCCACTGGCGGCAGGTGCGGCGACTATGTGGACATCCCAGGTGACAGACGCCCATCTCGAGGTCCATCCTGACGAGTCGGCGACTACTGTGACAGATTCCGCAACCGTTGAAGATGTGCGTCCTACTGACGTCTCCTCAAATGTAGTCCCGGAGAGTCAGACGACGGGACTCGAACCAGCGCAATATGTTAAGCCTGCCGTGTCGACTCCGGTAGATGTGACATTGTCCACGTTGACAAGATCAGAAGCCGTGCAAGATAGCGTCCCCCCCGAAGTGTCAGCGGTTGGAGTTTCTGCCACCGCCGCTGCAGATCGTCCACGCGAACGGGCAGACAGCGCGGGTGGCCGCAAGTCACGTCGCGACAGGGCAGCAGAAAGGCGCGCGCGCAGAGAGAAGGGCCGCAGTACCAGCTCCTCGGGATACCCGGAGCGGCGGGACTCCAACCAGAGGGGGTGGAGTCGGTCCCCCGAATCTCGTCAGTATCAGCGCTCGGCGTCGAAGTCGCTGCAGAAATCTGCGTCACTGGCTTCGTCACGGTCGGATCTGGATTCTCGGCAGGAAGCACAAGCGGGCCGTGGTTATCAGCAGTCCATGACGAGTGGTCAGGAATACAGGATGGAGGAGGTGGTCCGGCAGATAAAGGAAAAGCTCAGTGCACCCGACACCGACTATCATATGGCAATGGACTTGTCACGGGACTCGAACCCGGCGCAAGCCGCGGTCAAAAGAAAGGCCGAAGACGACCCGCAGCCGCGCACGCGCGTTTCTCTGCAGGGGGCCGCGGCAGGCCACGACACTGGACAGCAAGTGTCGAAGTCTTGGGCGGAGGAGATGGAAGAGGGCGAGACCTAGTCTCGCGCCGTCGTTGAATTCCCTGACTAAATGGTGGCACACCCACCATCACTTGTTGCCACTATCAACATCAATAGATTTGTGTCAATTGTAAAGTTTGAATGTTTATTACAATTTTTGAATTTTTTGAAGGCAGACGTTGTTTTTCTTCAGGAAGTGGTGACCGAACTTGTTCACAATATACCCGGTTACCAGGTGGTTTTAAATTTCGATCCGGAGAGTCACAGTGGAACTGCTATTTTGATACGTGATGGTCACGAATTCAGTGATGTTGCCACTATCCCAAATGGACACGGAGTAGCGTGTACCATAAATAACATTCGTTTTGTAAATGTTTATGCTCCCTCGGGATCTGATTGCAAACCGCAACGTCGAGTCTTTTACAGTTCGGACATTTGTCACCTTTTTAGAGGCCCATATTTGCCTGTCATAATGGGCGGTGATTTTAATTGTGTACTCGACGACCGAGACCAGGAACCGAACCCATACAAGTGCATAGAGTTAGCAACGCTCGTGACTGAAATGAATCTAATCGACACGTGGCGCCACTTACACCCCCACGATCCGGGGTTTACTTTTTACTACTCGACAGGTAGGAGTCGCCTCGATAGGATTTATATTTCTGGAGAAAAGAAAGACTGTGTACTAGAATCTGCGGTACACCCAGTGGTGTTTTCTGACCATGCCGCATATGTCTGCCATTTTCATTCACTGATGGCTCAGAAGCCACGTACGAAATGTAGGTGGAAGTTCAATGTACGTCACCTTACCAACACTGGTTTCGACGTTGTGATTAATAGGGCATGGAGTAGTATTTTAACTTATCGCCATTTCTACTCTTCTGCGTTATCGTGGTGGACAGAATATGCAAAACCAGCGCTACGAAAAAGTATTATTGAATTTAGTCAATCTGTTTGCCACTGGGAACGTACCACCTTGCAATTTTACGAGACATGTCTCAACGACGCAATCAATATGCAAACAGACAATCCGTCTTTCCGGATGGCGAACATCAGGCAAATTAAAACCAGACTCTTGGCCTTGAAGAAGGCGTCGTTGCGTGGTAGCGTGGTGCGCAGCCAGGCGGCCGGTCAGCTGGCAGACGAGCAGGCCTCGCTGTTCCACCTGCTGCGCGAGCGCCGCCGCGCGGCTAGGCGTGACGTCACAGAGTTGCAGGCGGCCGGCGGCGCGCGGCTGAGGGACAGGGCAAGCATTCTGGCAGAGGCGCGCAGGCACTTTGCGGACTTGTTTAGCGCAAAAGCAACGGACAACGCCGCCATTACAGATCTATTGCGAGGTGTCCCTCACGTTTTAACAGTCACGGACCGCCGTCACCTCATGGAACCGTTCACCGTAGAGGAAGTAAAACAGGTCTTACAACTATGTGCAAAAAACAAATCGCCCGGTGCTGACGGCCTCCCGCCAGAATTTTATCTCCACTTTTGGCACTTGTTCGGTTCAGTTTTAGTTGAATGTTTTAACGAACTTTTAAATGGAGTGGCAATACCGGCGAGTTTTCCGGAAGGAATAATCACCTTGGCTCCGAAAACCCGAGTGAACAATAGAATTGACAGTCTCCGCCCGATCACGCTTTTAAACGGTGATTATAAACTTTTTACAAAATGTGTTGCGTCCCGTTTAAAGCCTGTTATGTCTAAGATCCTCAGTGACTGTCAGTTTTGTGCAGTGCCGCAAAGGAATATCTATGACGCGGTCACTACATACCGTGACGTCATCGCATACACCACGATGCAGAAAATTCCCTTTGGAATACTTTCCGTCGACTTTGCCACGGCGTTTGATCGCGTTAGTCACCATTACCTAAGAAAAGTGCTTTCTAAACTTGGATTTGGGAATAAATTCACGCCCATGCTATTCAATATTTTTAACAGCTCGACATCGCGTGTGACGATCAATGGTTTTTTGTCCGCACCTGTTGCCGTCGATTGCTCCGTCAAGCAGGGGTGTCCTCTCGCTATGGCCCTGTTTGCAATCTCACTGGACCCCTTGTTGCGACGCCTGCACAGTGCATGCGTCGGACTCAGTGTAGGAGGGAAGAAACAGGTTTGCCGCGCGTATGCGGATGACGTCGGCCTTCTTGTGTCTACGGAAGCTGACTTGGACACCATGCGCAAGGTCCTGACATTATATGAAAATGCATCGGGTGCATGTATCAACAATCGTAAAACTGTGTTTCTTCCTATTTATGGGGCAGCGAACAGATTCCGACGTCCCTGGTTTACCGTGAAACAAGTGCATAAGATCCTAGGTGTTCGTTTCTCGGCAAATCTTTTGAAGACAGCGGCACTCAACTGGCGCCTGACACTGCATGCAATACGCGCTATGGCGCACCTCACTGCCACCCGCACCCTGGCACTGACGCAGCGGGTTTCGATCGTCAACGTGTGTCTGCTCAGCAAGGCCTGGTTCCTCGCACAGGTCTTCCACGTGCCCAAAGAGCTAGGACGAGCCATCACACAAGCAGCCTATTGGTTTCTGTGGAGGGGTGAAATTTTCAAAGTAAGTCATGCTACCTGCACATTGCCCCGAGAGGAAGGAGGCCTCGGCCTGACGCACTTCGCTGTCAAAGCGGCGGCGCTACTGATCCACCGCACGTGCGCCGTTATAGAAAAGGACCCGCTCGGCCCCACGGCCGTTCTGTTCGATGTTCTCCGGCCCGCGTCTGAAATAGCACCGCTCAACCCCACTGCCATTCCTTACCGGCTGCGACATGTGAGAGAGTACTTTGTTCAGAAAAGTTACCTGGACGACGAAGACCTCCACCCGAGGACGCGGACTGTAAAAATCGTCTACCACGGACTGCGAGGACAGCCAGCTGCCAATAAAATGGAGATGCGTTTCCCAGGGTCTAGGTGGAAGAATGTGTGGGCGAATGTCCACGCCCCCTTCCTTGCAGCGGACGTGGTTAGTTGTTGGTATAAAGTCATGAATCGAGTCGTACCCACCAACGAAACACTGCACCGGATTTGCCTGCGCGCTTCCAGCCTTTGCGTAGACTGCTCACAGGAGGACACGTTGGAACACCGTTTCCTGTGCCCCACGCGTTCGCCCATCTGGAACGTTGCAACCGGGATGCTGGCGTTTATAAATCGCACCGCCGTGGACACCTTCTCGGTGGACGTAGCCCTCATCCCTGACTTCAAGCCATACCCTGCCACCAAGTGTGCCGCAACAACCTGGATCGTCGCGCATACTATCTACGCCGTTCTACAATTACAGTTGACACAGGTCTATCAGTTTATGATCTACCTTCAGGAGGAACATAACAACCTACGCCGTACAAAGGACTACTCTACTCGTTTTGCTCGGTTTTTGATCGTGGCAATTGAACATGCATACCAAAATCTTTTGTGAGGGGAATTCAATGACAGTCCAAACCCTAATCGGACTACGACTTTTGGCTATGGACATGGTCTCTGGTTATGATGTAATCCGACGGAACACTTTCGTGTGACTATTAAACGGAAAGAAACATGATGCAGTAAAATTATATGTTTGTGGCATGTCATACTTTATGTGCGTGTGCGTCTATGCAGAACTCAGCTTTGTTTTATCCTTACCTTTCGGTTTTGTTGACACGGTTTAAGAGTGTATAGTGCTTCGCAGGTCTGCCCACCGACCTTCAGTGTTAAGGATGGTTTTTTTTTTTATTTCCATGAAGAGAATTATCTCTTCTTCATGTCTATGATTTAATTCTCCTTTACCATTTGGACCTTTAGTTGAGACCTTTTCCCATCGAACTTGAAGTGCATCACTGAAGAATACAAAGCACTGTACAGCGGAACTGTTTAATTTGCTTCTTACATCGGAGTGTTTTACGTTCACCTGCTATTACTATAGCTTGGAAGCTCGCCGACGAAGGCGAAAAATGGAGAGCGCAAGGACGGGGTGTAGGGGAGAAGGGAGCCCCAAAAAAAAAAATAAATAAAAAAATAAATAAAAAAAATAAAAAAAATAAATAAATAAATAATAAAAAAAAAAGTTCGTAAGTAGTTCATAAGTAGTTTGTAAGTTTAGGGACTGATGACCCCGTAGTTATGTCCCATAGACTATACAAACATTTGAACACACCTCGTTTTAAATAGATAAGTAGAAGAAGAGGACACATGGTATGATGTCTGTTCATTCCAAAGTTACTAATAACTGCAATTTAGTCCGCGATGAAATATCTGTTAAGTGACAATGAAATATTCAGTATATATTATTCTACGATCCTCTTCAGTCAAGATCTTTTTTCCTTATATAATTCTGAAGGCCGCTTATAGAGATGTGCTTGAAGGTAGTTAATACAGAGTAAATTCATTTTCAACAGAAAATATTATAATGTATTTAACTTTTGGTTCTAATAAATTATTAAATGGTGTATGAGTGTCGTGTGTGAGCTATTACAAATTTTTTAAAAAAGCCTATGACATACATTACAAGGTTTTCATAACGGAAACAGGTTTTAAGTACAATTTAAGTACTAGTTTGATATACAGAATGCATGTAGTACTTACATGTCACATGATGAAATAACTTTTAAGCGATAAAGCTTAAGCCACATTAGTTTAAAAATGAAAATTTACAAGCTAGATGCTAAGGCCTGTTTACATGTGAGACTGAGTCTGATGCCTCTTTCTGACATCTAAGCAGCCGTTAGTGGCTAGCCTGTCAATTTTGTGACTGAAACTTCATTACAGCATTGGTCACAAAACCGTCGATATTGGTAGTGTAAACAATTATAGTCGCCCTCTTCATCAGTCAGCCCACGCGACGTTTCGTGGCGTTTGTCATCTGTCCATGCGGAGGATCGTTCGTGACGCAGGTTGACAAATTCACGTCAATACGTACTACACTCTCCGGATTACCTCACGGAGCAAACAACATACGCATTCTACAATACGTCAGCGTTTCATTAATGACTTTTTATCTTGGGAGCTTTCTCCGTCGAAGGCAGTTCTTTAAACATGGGAGAGACCTGTTTTTCCTGTGGATATGTTACAAACCCCGCTGTTAGATAAAACTAGTTGATAGTGAGTCATGCTGTCAGATGCTTTTTGTCTAGTCAAAACGTGTTTCAACTGACACTCTTATTTTTCTTTTTTTATGAGGGACCAAACAACGAGGTCATCAGTCCCTTTAATTCCTAATTGTACATGCCACAGAGCCCAACGAAAAATATGGGAAAGCTAAAGGACCATTCCACTAGGAATTAAAATTATCTCACCGACAAGACTGAAACCAACTTAGGGCAGCGAAAGCTACAGTGTCCGTTCCCATAGCTCCGAAAGCGACGACAACGTCCTAAACCACAAGTTACTAACGGCTTTGTCCAAGAGTAAATTCTAGTTGTAATAAACGCAATCAGTACCAACTAGATTTTATTAGTAAGAACGCGTTCTACAGTAAAATAGATTTTCACCCGACAGGAAACTACTTTAAATGTTTGTTGATTGGAATTATAAAACACTAGCTGTAAACCTGTCGTTGCCCGGGCATTTATTTATTTATTCTAGCCTTGAGTTCTACTATCCCTTCTCTCTCTGCCGTTTTTTTTTTTTTTTCTAATAACATCTTATATTTATGAGATAATATATAAGAAGTAAGGCTGTCTTCCATAATGTAGAAAATTTCAAGTACAGTATCGAAACGAAGAAAGTTAGAAATCAAAATACAAATAATGATATGTAAAATTCATACATTCTTAGATAGTCTTCAAAATGAAATGCCAAGATCGCACATTAATAATTTATCAAATGACGACCGGTTTCGGTGAGCTGTGTCACCATCTTCTGGTCACATATATATTTTACACGCTGGTCTTCGTATTAATAAAAATGGATCTATCATAATAAAATGACCAGCTTCTAAACTGTATATATGACCGATTGATGGTGACACAGTTCACCAAAATCGGTCGTCATTGAATAAACTTGACTATAAACAATATTTCTTGTTACTTGTCCAGGATCTAATATGAATATTTTCTGTGGTGAGTCCACCCTTAAGCAAGCGACATAAAGTTGTCCGCGTGAGAAACATGGAGATTCCAAATACACTCTACAGTATTGACTAAATTGCCCTGTGGTTTATTAATCATAACAGAAAATGCAAATCTTTCTGGAAACTGTAGTCTCTTGATGTTAAAAGCTAGATATGTTGATTGTACGGTGTTTTATGCTCTTCCTTTCCTTCTAGCTCAATAGAAGTCTATTGCTTTCACCTGTTACCGCGTGCGCTTCACAGTTCAAAATTGTCAAGAATTCGTTTCGCTTGAATCTACAGCGGAATTCGGCCTGTAGTTTCGTAGTTTCGTTTTCAAACGTCTCAGTGGTTATGACGTCGTATCTGCTAATCAATGTGAGGTTCCGTGATATAATATTATCGCTCCTTTCAGGTATATATTTGGATATTGATTGCATAATGTGCTGCGAGCAGAGTAACAAAGACTTAACAAAATGTCAAATACAGTACCTATTTAAGGATGTCACGTTTATGACGTAATATCTCCTGAATTATGTGTCTTACAAAATCATAATTTACCAGGTTCGTAGAGAGTAATATTAGTAAACTTCCTGCGAAATGTGCTGTAAATGGAGTTGGTAGTAAAGACGTGGGGAATTACAACCTCATGCTTGTTAGGGCGTTTTTTCATGCACTTCATTGTCTTTAACGTCATAGCACTTGAATTATGTCATAATTCGGTATAATTTGGAAGGTACATCCAGTGGTGTATATGTAAAATGTCTGCAAAATACGTCGCTAATATATGTAGTAGGACAGACGTAATAAATCAAAACGTCATGCATGAAGAGGCGGTTATTTATGAAACTAATTGTTTATGACACCATATCTCATGAACTGTGTGTCGTACTATGATAAAATTTCCAACAAACTATCAGTGGTTTGTGTTTATACTATCTGTAACATTTCTCGCAAATACAAGTAATAATGTACCAGTAATAAATTGTACCGCTATGCCACATGCCGTAATTTTACTGCATAAACGCCGAAAAACTAGTAGGCGTCAAACTTGTTTCCTTTAATCATTTGCTGGGATTGTCAGCAAAGAAACGTTCATAAAGGTTTGAAATTATGTTTAAAGTTTGTTGCAAGTTGGTAAGTGCTCTCCTTCTCAAATAGTGGAGTTATAAAGTCATATTATCCCGTGCCGCAAGACGAGGAAGTTTTCATTCTTTATGACGTCATATCTCCTGAACTATCGGCCCTATCGGAAAATCCTTTCTTAGCTGACGTCTTCTACGGTAAACTACATTCTTACTAAGTTCGGCTTCATACGTGAAATAGTTTTTCGAGAAATGTTTATCATCTTTTCTTTTATGTACGCACAATATCTCGAAGATTCAGCTTTTAATCTGTTTGGAACTTCATGGCCAAAGGCCACATGAGCTGATTAAGTAATGTCAAAAATCTCGTTGATACAGAAACAGTACCGCATAGGCTTGTTCATATCAGAACTTCAGGGGCCAATAAATATTAATGACCTTGAATAAATTTAATTTATGCACAGCTTCGGTGTCTCTCTCACTTATCAAAAATTCTTCTTTCCATCGCGTCCTTGATTTAGATCTGTCATGATAAATGCGTACGAGTTGATGTACAAATGCTTGACGGAAGACTTACTGAATGGGTGAGACCAATAAGAATCGTTGTAAAGCATAATGTGTAAGTGAAGTAAAACAGTTGTAACTGAGTCTCAATGAAAAACAGATGTTTGTTTTGTTGAGTTCCACATGACAATCATTATTAACAGTTTCAACTAACATGTTTTTTAAACCGTTTTCAACGATCATTCGTTGTTTACCGGCAGTAACTCCTAGTTGTAACGATGAGCTTCAGTATGACTACTTTTTACTAGGACGAACGCTTTCTAACGAAAAATTGGTCTACTATAACAAATATACCATTCCAAAAACGTAGTAGTAAAAGTAGTAAACGAGTTATTTTACCATTCTTAGTCAAGATAATTAGATAAATTAATGCTGATTTTTGTGGTTTTAATTCACTAGATTCAGAACGTGGCCCACCATGAGATAACCAGTTTACATCGTCCACAATATAAAATGCTAACACATCAGCGGCCATGGTGTCCGAGGGGACTGCGGCGCGCCAGTCACGGTATTCACGGCCACTACAGTCGGGGGCTCGAATCCCCCCTCGGGCATGGATATTTGTGCCGTCCTTAGTGTAAGCTAGTTCATAAGTAGTTTGTAAGTTTAGGGACTGATAACCACGTAGTTAAGTCCCATAAGCTATACAAAGATTTGAACATAATTTTTAAAGTCGCGGCTACAAAATCGTATGTACCTACTTATGTAATTCCATTCACTTCATAAGTGCCTGATACTACGTCCTGGTGTAATACGCATGTATATGTCGCCTCGTTGCATTTTCCCCAAAGTTGACTGCTTCAATTTCAAAATAAAATATCTTCCTTTATAGGGCTCCCAGCTGTATTGTCAGCCTCTTCAGTATTTGTGACTCTCTTAAGAGGATACGGAACCGCCTATCCCCGGAATCTTAAAATATGCCTACTATAGGAAACATTTTCTCACAAACTGCTCTAGATAGAAGGATAAAGTTTTTACTTTATGTGCTTGACATTTTACAACAATACTGAAACAACAGTTTATTTTCATAGTTTTTTCTTACAGAGATATTTCACATTCAAAGTACATTTTCCCTTCACTTTTTACTAGCTTATCACCCCTAAGTTTTTTTTGTAAATCAAGTAATTAAAAGAACATTGTTTCACAATGTAAAAGAAACTCATGTGACGAACCGATTAAAATGTCAACTCCTATGTTCACCGGTACCTGAGATAATCTTCCTAGAAGCAGTAAAACGTAAACTTACGGGAAACGGAGAAAGAAGATTAAAACATTCCTGATCCATAGTTAATACCGCTTCACAGTCTTTATACTCATATTCAAGTCTTATTTTGGCAACCCTATGCACCTATCTTGCTTTTTTCACTTATGTCTTGATTATACTGTCAGCATACCTCAGTCTGTGTTGATCTAAAGCCAACATAGCACATACCGTCGGGAACCAACAAACAAACCCAACTTTTTAAAGGAGTGCGAAGAAACTTAATATTATTAGGCCAGATTCTTGAAGTATATAGTTTTATACCTAGCATGTACGTAAGAAAAACTTTATAGGAACATGATGGACATAGATGCAAGTATAAGGTGAGATGGTCAATCAAAAGGAGATGAATTGCCTAGTCCACAATCATGTTAATATATAGTTCAGATTTTAATGTATTAAATTTATTGAAATAGCCCAAATACGATGAAGAACCTAGTGGAACTTGAAAGTATGCACCTAGCATACTTCATTAGAAAGTTAGGTGCATAAAATTGTAGTTACTTTCTGGCCTTCAAAGGTGTTTGTGCGATACAAGAAAGACACTGCTACTGTGAGCCATATTCATTACCAAAAATGTTCAAATTTTTGTAACCCTATTGTACCATATTGATATAGTCATCAGTCCGTAGTCTTATCAAAACTAATCAAATGTTTGTTAAGCTTATGGCACTTAACTGTGGGGTCAACAATCCCTAAACTTACAAACTCCTTATATAGTAACTTATACTAAAGACAGCACAAACATCCATGCCCGAGGGAAGATTCGAACCACCGACGGGGAACGGTCTCGCACATCGGAGCATAACGCCTCAATGCGCTCGGCCACTCCGCCGCGGCCCCTAGTCTTACATGCTGCTTAAAGTAACTTACACTAGGATAACAGACTCATCCATAACAAAGGGAGGACTCGAACCTCCGGCGGAACGGCCCCGCAGTCTGTAGCATTACGCCTCAAACCACACAGTCATTCTGCACTGCTGTATATTACACTGCGCTGACCACATATTACATGAAATCTACGAAAACTATAGTCAATCGTCCAGAGAAAACTACCAGGCCGATTTTCATCATTTTTGTTTTAACCGAAAGGTATTCATCCAAAGACATGTCATCAAGTATCAGAATTTACATAACTCTCGCCTTCCTTTTTCTAAATTCAAACGCGAATTCCTTCTGTATGTTTCTTATGGGGATGTCCTTGCTGTAAAGTCAATCAGTCAGGCCGTTCTGTGCGACCGATTTCCTTCATATTTGCTTTAAACGAAAAGTGTTCAATCGCAGATTTGTCATCAAGTATCAGAATTAAGTCTCCCCATCTTTTCTTTTATTCAGACTCGGTATCCTTCTGTCCTTGCAGTGACTATTTTAATAGGTTTATTTTACGATATCTTCGGTTCTAATTAAGGTACGCAGATCGTTTTGATCTAACACTCAGCGTACCAAGCTCTTTCATTTGCGCTTTTAAACACTTGCATTGATTGATTCTGAAGTAACTATGCGTGAACATTCAACTTTCATTTTTTTGTCATTGCACTAAAGGTGGGAAGGATTCGCACGTGCCCTCTAGTTTGTTATTAAAGACTGTCTTTAACAGGATAGGTGAGATTGTTCAAAATGTTCAAATGTTTGTATAGCTTATGGGACTTAACTACGGGGTCATCAGTCCCTAAACTTACAAACTACTTACGAACTAGCTAATCCTAAGGACGGCACAAATATCCATGCCCGGTGGGGGATTCGAACCCCCTACCGTAGTGGCCGTGCAGACCGTGACTGGAGGGCCTCAGTCCCCTTGGCCACCGTGGCCGGCTGGTGAGATTGGTTAAATTACAATTTTCATATGGTTTTAGACCATTCGCCAGTCACTGGAAAGTATGAAAGTATACGCTGCGTGAACAGCAAATACTCCGTTATGTCGGTAGGCGAGTTATCATGAAATTGTTTTAATGAATGCCTCTTAATGAAGATGAGCCAAGATCACGTTTATGAAAATAACTCGTAATAGATACAAAGATGCTGTTTTGATAGTGAATTGCACATTTTATGTTTGTGCTATTTTTTATTACACAGATTTGAGACCATCTTTTCTTTTGTTTAATGGAACCGTATGTTAAATTTTAGCGAAAAATGAAGGGCGTAAAAAGACGTTTTCAAATATGTGTGTATCATAATATTTAGGCGAATAGTTTTTTAGACACAGATATGTTCTCCTATCGTATTCGACTTCGAAGCGGAGTTGTCCAATGCGAACTTTCCTGTTGCGTGGGATACACGAATACACGATAAACGCCGCTTCGAAGGGCGAATACGATCAACACCGTCTGTAGGGAAGGCCTCCGCGCTGGCGTGCCACGTCACGCAGAGTAGGCCGCGGTCGCGTAGCTCACTGGCTGGCCGATGGGGCGCAGCCCAGCGCCTCACACCGGCCAGCCAGTGAGCTACGCGACCGCGGCCTACTCTGCGTGACGTTGCACGCCAGCGCGGAGGCCTTCCCTACAGACGGTGTTGATACGATACGCGAACATATCTGTCTCTCAAAACCTGTTCGCCTAAATATTAATATATACACATATTTGAAACCGTTTTTTAAACCAAAAATATTACGCTAAAATTTAACATAGGGTTCGATTAAAAAAACTAAACATAGCCTCTTATCTCTGTAATAAAAAAATAGCACAAACATGAAATGTCATGTATTCAAGTAGCCCCTGTCCCTGCAATTCACTGTCCAAAAGGCATCTTTGTATCTATTACGGGTTATTTTCATAAACGTGATCTTGGCTCATCTTCATTAAGAGGCATTCATTAAAACAATTTCATGATAACTCTCCTACCAACGTAACGGTAGCTGTTAACAAAGGGAGTAAGAAAATGGAAGTAAAGTTGAATATTCACGCATAGCTTTCTTCAGAATGGAAGTGTTAAAAAGCGGAAATGAAAGAGCTTGAGCCTTTCAGTGTTGTTAGGTCAAAAAAGAACTGCGTACTTTAATTAGAACCGAAGATATCGTAAAACAAAGCATTAAAAGATTTATTGCAACGACAGAAGGTTACCGTGTTCGAATAAAAATAAAGAATGGAGAGATTTAAGTTAATTCTGATACTTGGTGACAAATCTGTGGATGAAGACCTTTCGTTTAAAACAAAAATGAAAGAAATCGGCCGGGTAGTTTGGTCTGGCTAACTGATTTAAGTTTTCGTAGATTCTTTTAATATAAGAGATTTTCTCACAACTAGATTGGACTGACTTTTTGAAAAAGTCAATAATAATCAAAAACACCATTCGAAAATACACATATCGTATGTCTACAATAATTATGAATGTCAAGCCACTGCTCTACTGTAAGGTCAAGGACATAATGTTTATGGATTTTTATCATTACATGACTATTGGAAAACGACACATATGTAGTATGTCTCGTTAGAGGGCAAGCAACCACAGCATGAAAGACTTTCGTTCATGATAAATGTCTGATTACAGCACCGTAGGAATGAAAACACTGAGTGACTTTGGTTTCAGAAAAACAGTTATTGTCTGAAGTACAATGGTATAAAACCATTGTAAATAGACTATAAGCGATTGATACCCAGCAGTTGTTTGTAATACAATAATATCACATTAGAAGACATAAAATATACACAAGACATAAAATATATACAATTTCTTATACAACATCATCTATCAGTATTATAAATACCTATCCATATCAAAAATAACACCATGTTACAACATGTCAAAATACACAACTTTGAAAACTGTTAGATCATTACATTAAATTGGCTTCGTCATTAACATCCTGTTAGGAGTCAAGAATTTCTGACCGCTTTACATGCCATTTAATTCGTACAAATGGAACCGCATTGTTATTCTGAATAAAATGATACCTCAAACATGGTATTAGTGTTGAAAATTAGTCAACAATTGCTGTGCTTGCAATTTTCATTGCGTTTAAGAACGTGACATATTACAAGGTTGCCTTCGGACCTGACATTAATCTGCATGGCATGGGTGCGGAAGCAACAAGCCATTTTTGTTTCTAACGGGGTACTTGGGAAATATCGCACTTTACCTGAGTGAGCCCCTCTCAACGAGTGGTGGAGTTACAATGGAAAGGGGGTGGGGTAGCCAGATGTCGCCCTTCCTTATTTAACTTTTCTCTACGAGAACGTCACACAGAAACTAACACATTTTATCCACTTCCCAAAAACGCCTAGCGTGCTTGTAAAATTAACCTGTATTGAAGAGGCGGCATGTGGAGGAACCAATGGCGTTTGCAACAGCACTCTTGATAGGATTACCAGAGAACAGGTGTCATTTTCCGTGAGCTGGGGAGAATATTAACGTTGCTGCGGAACGACCCTTCCTCATCGAGGCTCTTCTCGTTGATGACTGCCGGTGACAGTACATGAATAATTTAAATATTTGAGTGGTGCCTAGTTCTGAGTTGCAGGCTTCACCTGTATTTACGGCGCATTCACATAGTGGGCAGTGGACATTTTGTCGTGTCCACAATAGTTAGCGTCTACAGACATGAGCGAGGAGGCACGACATCGGTCCGATTTGCTGAATTTCTGTATCCTGCCACATAAACTATGGAAGTTAGCAGATACTGACTTCCTCAAAATTAATAAGTTTCAGATTTGAATAGCCAGTTTTTGATACAATTTCAGTGTCGGAGATGCTGCAGCGTATGACGCAACCAATAGTAAATTGTACACTATTGTGAAGCCAGGTTTTTGTCTCTCCAAGTTGCTTCCATGCAATGGAACCTACACCAGCAGAACATAGAGTGCATTTTCTACGACAGCCTCACAGCCTCTGTTAGTTGGTGTTGCAGTTTAAATTCAAGTGTACGTGTGAACTAAGGATGTAACGGAAGTGGTTATATCGGGACCGAATTCGGAAGCGGAGTTTTTAAATTTGGTTTATCGGAACCGAAATTGGAACTGGAAGCAGAAGTGAGCTATGCTAAACTCGTAAGGGTAGATTTAATAAAATAAAATAATTAGACTCATTATTAATCAGTTATATACTTATTATTAGTTCAAAAAGTAATATAGGCACGTTTATACTGTATACCTGGGAGTTGAAAATAAAAACAAAAATCTGAAACGCTAATAATAAATAAACCCAAATGAAGTGATTCCAAAAGAACTAAATTATATTTTGTTAACAAAAGCTTCACAACTTTTCCTCCGTCCAATCTGCTCCTTAACTGGTCATAGATTAGGCCAGCACCACTGAAAATGTTCGCTGGCTATTGAGCTTGGTGGAGACGACAAATATTAGCGGTCAGTCGAGTACAGGGGTTGAAATCTTGTATTGAATTTCCACCATAAAAAAGGATCGCCACTGATTGGAATACGTTTTTCTCTATTGTACTCATTGAGTAAATTGTTCAATAGGAAAAAACTGTCCAAAATATCATGTTTGTCGGCTGTAGTATTCTGAATCATAATCGCTGCTCAATAATATATTCGTTCGATTATATTTCTGGCCAGCCCTGGTATAAACCAGTGCATTCTGACAAATAATGGAATTCCAGCGTTAGTCTGAAAATGTAATTTGGAATGTATTGGACAAGAAAATGGTTGTACACATTGGATGCGGCCGCCGTGGCCGCTGCCATTGTACATCAACCTCCGATATAACTTCCGTTTAAAATTTATCGTAATCGAAATCGTAATCGAAGGAGCAAAATGAATCGGAAGTTCCGAAGTTTCGGAATCGGAATCGAACCTCCATAACATCCCTAGTGTGAACTGTCACCCTGTAATAGATATTTTTCTTTTTTCTTATAATGTTAATTTTTATTTGTGTTGTCGAGTATCAAAGCGATACTGTTGACAGTCGAATCTTATCCTTTTGTTTTAATTACCTTTTCATTTCTTTATTTTTAACTTCATTTGTTTTCGGTTTTCAACTTTGCCCGAAGTTAATAAATTAAATTTTGCCTTTCAATGGAAAAGCACTTTATTTTACTGAGTCCCTGTTAACACTACACTCCCGTACCATGTAGGCCCCTTGAGCATATTTCTACTTACATGAGTAGTCGTTCGGTTCATAGTGAGCACAGTTAATTACCTCTTACCTGTCTTGGATCGAGACGTGCACTGCTTTCGGATATCTATGGCTGAACGACACGGTAGATTTCTTCCACCTGCAGAGCCTCCGTTTTAGGGTACAAAAACATTGCTGACCAATCCTTGTGCTAATACAAAATGTAATAAATCGTCTGTCCAGAGTTTTAAATCTTCAAATGTTTGTTAAGCTAATGGGACTTAACTACGGGATCATCAGTCCCTAAACTTACAAACTACTTATCAACTACCTTATACTAAGGACGTCACAAATATCCATGCCCGAGGGGGGATTCGAACCCCCGACCGTAGTGGCCGTGCAGACCGTGACTGTAGCGCCTCAGTCCCCTCGGCCACCGCGGCCGGCCCAGAGTTTTAAGACAGGCCTTAGGACAGCCAGCGTTAGAACTGAAACACAAATGGCAGTTAGTGTCTATATGTGTGGTTGGTGGTGTTTGCAAACATAGTGAGTGATTCCTCACCATAAAGAATACTTGTACTTAATTTGGTTCAAATCGATACATTACTTTAGAAGCAGAGGTAGTATATTATCGCATGATGCGTCCGTTTGTTACGACTATCATTGTTTATGACGTCATATCTCCTTACGTATGTGTCGTAGGTGGTTCCTCCCCGACAGCGATTGTTGCCTGATGGTAAGCAATATAAGTTTGCTTGAAATCGGTCCAGTAGTTGAGGAGAAGATGTGGAACAGAAATACACATATACCCACATACACACTTGTATCTTGTTTTGTATAATGTATAGATATACCGTTTTAATAAAAACCGTTCCTTGGAGCGGGACACAAACCAACGATTTCCTTCGAACTGGGAGTCACTTTAAAGAGTGATGAACAGTATTTGTTTATCCCACCTCCAACGACACACAGCAAACCTAAATTTGAAAATGAACAACGAAATACCGGAGTAAAACGCGCCAAACCACTTGTAGGTGAGACACCTGGTATATACAGACAAACAGCGTTATATGACGCTTCTATGGGGCACTAATGACGATACCCTTTTCTGATGGA
Organism: Locusta migratoria; assembly: GCA_026315105.1. Lineage (NCBI taxonomy): Eukaryota > Metazoa > Arthropoda > Insecta > Orthoptera > Acrididae > Locusta > Locusta migratoria. The sequence goes on from CM048748.1 coordinate 40,634,947, forward strand.
CACTCACCGTCAAGGAGAAAGTACTCTGTTGTATTACATAAGAGGTCCTCTAGACACACATCTGGAACCTATTGCGTAGGCTTGCAGCTTGCTAAAGAATCCGCGGTCAATTAAGTGCTTTTTAAAAGTGAAGAAATTGAATTACTGCCCTTCATCAAAGGCTCACTGGATAAGAGTGAGAAAAGGGCCAACTGAATTTCGTACGGTCGAGGCTTTCTTGTTGTCATTACATGCTGATGTTTGTTCTGATACTAAATGTTTTTTATTAACGCAGTGTTCTGACACGCATCTGATTGATTGCATCAGTTCGGGGCTCACCAGCCAGAGAAGAGCGGTGTTTGTCCAGGTTCTCCAGTACCGGGCATCTTCTTCCAGTGACGTGCACTATGCACAGTCACAGCGAATAAGTAACGAAAATGAGCCGAGTACAGTTTCCTGTAACGGTACTTGGCCCGCACTGATTCACATTTTATTCCATTCGATCATTTCCACCGTTGACCTTATGGTTTTCTATTAGTAGGGTCAAAGCAGTAGTTTGATCTACTTTTTATACGCCTGTGAACGTTAGTTATAGAGTTTACACCAGTTTATATGATGCTACCTGCTCGCTTAGCCGTGTAGTCTAACTCAGCGCTTTCCGAAACGGGGAGGCGGATTAACGAAAGGGGTCGGAGTGCCGGCCAGCCTGGAAGTTTTTTTGGGCGGTTTTCCACATCCCCCTGGGTGAATACCGGGCTGGTCCACAAGTCCCGCCTCACTTGCACGATTCGCAAACATTTCGTAACACTTTCCATTTTCGCACACTTATAACACTATATGCAGACATATGGGGTACACATTTCCTCCTGGGGGGGGGGGGAGCATGGGGTAGCGGCAGGAAGTGCATCCGGCCACCCTGTAAATATTAACACATGCCAAATCCGTGTTCAACACAGTGCCGATTCTGCATGTTCGAGAAAGGACCAAAGAGATATTTGATGCTGCAATATCCATAGAGTTGTCATGAGTGTAACACGAAAATAATTCTACTTTTCATTATGAGAATGAATAGTACGTGTTTCACTTGCCTGAATGTCTACATCTTCAGGATAGTATTTCGTCTGAGTTGCAGCGCTCCAAAAGTCGTGTTGTGAAGTTATTAAAACTATTAGAAACGACAAAACAGAAGCATCATATTTGAAATGTAACAGAAAAACTGGAAAGGTTGATAGCACTAAAATAATTACACCAACACTCTATACATATTCAGGCAGAACTCAGAAATACACTAATGCACGTGGCAGTACTTCAGTGTAATTTTCAAAGCATAAATAAATACATAGTGTTATAAGAGATTTCAAGATAGTTCAAAAATAATACGTGCATCACGAGTAAACTACAGGGAAACGTGTAAGCAGACGACGTCTACTGATGTGAGGCAAAATACCGATATGAATCGTAACTCACAGAGTTTTAACTTCTTTTGGTCCGTAAATCTCAGTATTGTGATCAATCGAGTATTCTCATTTATTACGAAAATTGGGGTTTAAAATATTGTTCAGTATCAGGTTATAATTTTTGTCTGCACTTCGTTACAGTCAAGAGTGGTGTTGCTCAATGTAGCTCCCCATAAAAACGTCTTGGTAGGACCATCTGTACCCACCGACCATCGTGCGTAGATATGAGATAGAGAAACTGTTATGACAAAATTTTTCTCACACCCCTTAGAAAGTACAGCTATTGGAGAACATTATTTCCGGTCCTAATTTAAACTGCATTAAACTTCATAAATATATGGTGTTGTTTGTTTTGTTCTCTAGGACGTTATTTAAATTTTATTTCAACTTTGAAAAGCAATGTTTATGTTTGAAAGAGAAATATTGACTGCGTGAATTAAAGCGGTTTGAAAGGATATTTTGCGCTGAGAGAGAGAGTAATAATGTGAAGGGTGACGGTGGTGGAAGAATGGGGAGGAGGTGTGGGAGTTAGTTAGGGTAAAAGAGGGGGAATTTGCTCACCGCATTGTCTGCGTGTACAGTGCCTTTCAGTAAGTTTGCAAAGCGAGAAGAAAGCAGTCATCTATAACAGTACAACCCAAGAAGCAACTACAGGATACCCCATAAAGCCATGCCAGTCCTCCAAAATGTACGTACCTAATGAATTACTGAAGACGCAGTGCGTAGACATCTGTGGATGGTGTTTATATTTTGTACAACATGCATCAGCTCTAAATGGGATGCGGACATGAGTTACATATAACAAATAGGAAGATTAAATTTTCTATTCAGAGCGTAGCCATTTGATACGGAGCATAAGCTCTGATTCTTTTGTTACAGTTGGTGCAGTAAGTCGGCCGTATGCTTTGATAGCACCCACCCCCAACATTTTCCTGGAGCGATTTAATGAAATCGCGGAAAACATAAATCTGGAAGGCCGGAGGCGGATTTTAACCACTGTGGTTCTGGGTGTGAGTTAGTGGGGTATCCTTGCGTTATCTCGGTGGTAACTAATAGCTTTAAAGCACAAAAAAGGATATGAATGAAACCTACGTAAATCATTGCACGATATTCTGTGGCGTGATTCAAAAGTAGCATAAAACTCTTTTACTTCAAAAACTCTGCATGAACTAGAAAAACTTGAACATTCTAGTAAGTTACGGGTTATGTGGTCTATTTTTATGGTGTGTACCAAATATGGGCGTCTACCTGAAATGGTCCACCTTCAATCTAATTCATTTTCTTATGGAAAGGTGGTCGTGTGATATATCAGGTAACATTAGTATTTTTTCAAACGTTCATTTCTGTAAACAGATCCAAAATAGCAGCTATGATTCAGGGTTACAGCACTTATATTTGGATGTACAGATTCGACTGATATACATCTATATCAATACTCCGCAGGTGACTCTGAAGTGCATGCACAGGGTTCATCGAATAGCTTTTATGATGTTTCTATACGGTTCCATTCTTTAATAGCTCGCGGAAAAAATGAACACCCAAAACTTTCCTTTTTGGATCTGATTTCTCTTATTTTATTTTGACGATCATGTCTTCCTACTTAAGTGGGTGCTAACAAAATATGTTCTCATTCGGAAGAGAAAGATGCTGAAAGAAATTTCGCAAATGGATCTCGTCCCAAAGAGTAACGCCTTCCTTTTAATGGTTTCCACCTCGTGTATCAATTCCGTGACACTCTCTCCCCTATATTCGGATAATACAAAACTGGCTGCCCTTCTCTGTACTTTCTCTAAATCGTCTGTCAATCCCACTTGGTGGGGATCACACAATGCGCAACAATACTCCAAAATAGAATGCACAAGTTCTCTGTATCGAAAGGTCATTTAATGTATCCTACACACTGTCCCTCCGCATAAAAGCCCGTTTTAAGGTCTATGTTTCTTACTTTTCTATGTATATTCTATTTGCGTTAAATGCCACAGAAAACAATTATTTTGGGCGACTTTTATCCACTGCCTCCAGCCGAACATCTGATATACTTCTCACGTGAGTCATTTTGGACTCTGTAGTAATTTTTTGACTCAGCCAGCCTTGTGGCTCACTGAGAGTGACACCTTTCACCATCCAGATTCATACAAACACACAGACAATGGAAGCCTCAGATTGGAACCTCTCTTTCTATATTTGACTTACAAACTTTATAATTACGTCTTTGAATCTGTTGAGAATCTTACAGTCCTTTTGAGTTGCATGAAAACGTTTTATCCTGTTGGAAACATAAACAATTACTTATTACAATATTTTAAAATCAATATTCAGTTACTTGAAGTCAGTAGGTAAACCCAATTTGTATCGATCTATAAATCTCGATGTGTTTTTTCCAAAGACAATATTTGAAAATTAATTCCTCAATAAAATCAATCAGCTGTGCGCAACCATTCGGTTCTGTTGCCTGTTTCACAATAAATGTAAAAGAAAATATAAGGAATGCAAATGTTCGTGATATGTGTATCTCCCGTCTCTTTCTCCTCCTACTTCACCATTACTTCCTCCTCTCTCTCTCTCTATTTCTCTCTCTCTCTCTCTCTCTCTCTCTCTCTCTCTCTCTCTGTGCATCTGCTCCTTTCTCTCTCACGATCTGTTTGCTACTCCCAGCTCCCAGCTCTCACTGTCCATCTGATCTGACTTCCTACCCTCATTCCTGTATACCACCCTCGCCTTGTCCGTACCCTCGTCACTATCGCCCTGTTAATATCCTACTCACCACTCTCTAAGGCATTTTCCTCCCCGTCCTCTGTCTGATACGTATCCTTGTTTAGTGTACAGAATCTTGTATCTACGAATATTCGTATCCCAAAGATTTCATATTTTGACGTTCTTGCACTATAATACGCTTGCGTTTTTATATACTTTTCTTTTAATACTCTTTTTATATGCTTTACGTAAGTTTATAGTACGCAAGTGTTGATAAAAATGTTGAAAAAGTTACATAAAATAAAAGTTATATACCATACATTAAGGAAATAGGTATAGAGGAAATGGAATTTATCAGAAAGCAACGTTGTTTTAAAATTTCAAAGCATTAGGTCACGATCGTTTCTATTCATGTATATCACTTGTGATGTTGAACATGGCCTGTTTCAAGTAACAGTTGTTTTATCGTTATATACTGCGTGAGAAATGCAATGTTTTAAAGTAACCGAACTTTATCCAGATTTCGGCTACCACTAAGGGTGCCTTCATCAGAACCAAAACTATAGCTCACATGAGACGTTTACACAAATAGCTAAACGTGCTAATGTTGTATAAAGTTAGTTGTGAAACATATTTGCTATTAATAACTAGCCGTCTGAACAATAAAGGTAATGCAGTGGCTGGCTACTATGGGCTGCCGACGTGTCTGCCATTAAAGTGGCATCAGAGCAATTTCCTTTTTACATTACAATTCACCAAAATACAGTGTATTACAATGCATCTTAAATTCCATATGAAGGATCTCTTCTTTTATTTCTCCTTTGTTTGTTTCAGGTTCGTGTCAGCAGTCCTGCCTACATCACACTACAGCAATCAACACAGTGGCCAAAAAGTAATGTGCAGCCCATTGGTAAACAGGAAATGAGCTGAGCCACATCTTTTTGGCTCACTTATCGTTCTGGTAAGGTAATTTGAAATTTCAATAAGCACTATAATTTGTCGTTACAGTTATGGATGTCAAAAGACTCCCCTAACGCAGATGTCCACGCTAATCTACCATGATCAAGCTTCCTCATGTCTGAATTACGATAACCGCATCAAATTGACTGTCCTTACATTACTAGTTTTTCAGGCTGTGGATCATACTCACGCACTAATTTGATGTCTCGGAGTACATTCTACAAACTCTTCCCTTCTTTTACTAAAGACATTTCTTTCCCTTCCTAGTTCTGTTCGATGCAATTGATGTGTAGTGAAGAGACATTACAAAATCTTAAGTTCTTGTTAGCAAAATAAGAAATATTCGATATAATTAAGTAAATGTGAAACGTTTTAGGCTATTGCAGCAACACACACGTTCCATTAAACTTTACAATGATCGCTTGCTGAACAAGATTTGTACATAACTCAGAATGTCCACTCCCATGAACCACAGACATTGCCGAGGTGGGGTGGCTTGCGTGCCTCAACGATACAGATAGCCGTACCGTAGGTGCAACCACAGCGGAGGGGTATCTGTGGAGAGGCCAGACAAACGTGTGGTTCCTAAAGAGGGGCAGCAGCCTTTTCAGTAGTTACAGGGGCAACAGTCTGGATGATTGACTGAGCTGGCCTTGTAACATCAGCTAATGTGGCTTTGCCACACAGCTACTGCGAACGGCTGAAAGCAAGGGGAAACTACAGCCGTTACCTTTCCCGAGGACATGCAGCTCTACTGTATGAACATATGATGATGGCATCCTCTCGGGTAAAATATTCCGGAGGTAAAATAGTCCCCCATTCGGATCTCCGGGCGGGGACTACTCAGGAGGATGTGATCATCAAAAATGTTCAAATGTTTGTACAGCTTATGGGACTTAACTACGGGGTCATCAGTCCCTAAACTTACAAACTACTTATGAACTACTTACGAACTAGGACGGCACAAATATCCATGCCCGAGGGGGGATTCGAACCCCCGACCGTAGTGGCCATGCAGACCGTGACTGAAGCGCCTCAGTCCCCTCGGCCACCGCGGCCGGCAATGTGATCATCAGGAAAGACAATACTGGCATTCTACGGGTCGGAGCGTGGAATGTTAGATCCCTTAATCGAGTAGGAAAATTAGAAAATTTAAAAAGGGAAATGGATAGGTTGAAGTTAGATATAGTGGGGATTAGTGAAGTTCGGTGGCAGGATGAACAGGATTTCTGGTCAGGTGAGTACAGGATTATAAATACAAAATCAATTGGGGGTATCACAGGAGTAGGGTTAATAATGAATAAGAAAATAGGAATGCGGGTAAACTACTATGACCAGCAAAGTGATCGCATTATCATTGTCAAGATAGATACGAAGCCAACACCGACAACAGTAGTACAGGTTTATATGCCAACTAGCTCTGCCGATGATGAGGAAATCGAAGAAATATATGAGGAGCTAAAGGAAATTATTCAGACAATTAAGGGAGAGGAAAACTTAATTGTTATGGGAGACTGGAATTCGGTAGTAGGACAAGGAAGGGAAGGGAAGATAGCAGGTGAATATGGTCTGGGCAAAAGGAATGAAATAGGAAGCCGCCTGGTAGAATTTTGCACAGAACATAATTTAGTTATAACAAACACCTGGTTTAAGAATCACAAAAGAAGGTTGTATACGTGGAAGAGACCAGGAGACACCGGGAGATACCAGATAGATTTTATAATGGTAAGACATAGATTTCGGAACCAGGTTTTGAAGTGTAGGACATACCCAGGGGCAGACATAGACTCTGACCATAACTTGTTGGTTATGAACTGTAGGCTGAAACTGAAGAAACTACAGAAAGGTACGAAAATAAGGAGATGGGACCTGGATAAATTGAAGGAACCTGAAGTTCTTAAGAATTTCAGAGGGAGCTTCAGGCAACAATTGACAGAAACGGGGGAAAATAAAACAGTTGAGGTGAATGGGTAAAATTGAGAGATGAAATAGTGAAGGCAGCAGAGGACAAAATAGGTAGGAAGGCAAGACCTACAAAAAATCCTTGGATATCACAGGAGATACTAAATTTAATCGATGAAAGGAGAAAGTATAAAAATGCAGTAAATGAAACAGGCAAAATGGAGTACAGACGACTAAGAATGACAGGAAGTGCAAATTGGCTAAGCAGGAATGGCTAGAAGGCAAATGCAAGGATGTAGAAGAATGTATAAATAGGGGAAAAATAGATACAGCCTACCGGAAAATAAAAGAAACATTTGGCGATAAGAAAAACAGCTATATGAATATCAAGGACACTGATGGAAAACCAGTTCTCAGCAAAGAAGGGAAAGCTGAAAGGTGGAAAGAGTATATAGAGGGGCTCTACAAAGGAAATGAACTTGGAGACACTATTGTAGGAAGGGAATAGGATGTAGATGATGATGAAATAGGAGATACTATACTGAGAGATGAATTTGACAGAGCACTGAAAGATCTAAGTCAAAACAAGGCACCTGGAGCAGATGATATCCCGTCAGAGCTACTGAAGTCTCTGGGAGAACCAGCCATGACAAAATTGTTTCACATTGTGTGTAAGATGTATGAGACAGGTGAAGTATCCTCAGACTTTAAGAAAAATGTTATAATCCCCATTCCAAAGACAGCGGGCGCAGACAGGTGTGAAAACTAAAGAACCATCAGTTTAATAAGTCATGGTTGCAAAATATTAACACGAATTATATACAGAAGGATGGAAAAGCTGGTAGAAACCGACCTCGGGGAAGATCAGTTTGGGTTCAGGAGAAATGTAGGAACACGGGAGGCAATACTCACTTTACGGCTTATCCTAGAAGATAGATTAAGAAAAGGCAAACCAACATTTCTAGCTTTTGTAGATTTGGAGAAGGCTTTTGACAATGTTGATTGGAATAAACTCTTTAAAGTTTTGAAGCAAGCAGGAGTAAAATATAGGGAGCGTAAGGTTATTTACAACTTGTACAAAAACCAGACAGCGGTTGTCAGAGTTGAAGGGCATGAAAGGGATGCAGTGGTTGGAAAGGGAGTAAGACAGGGTTGTAGCCTTTCCCCAATGTTGTTCAATTTGTACATTGAGCAAGCTATAAAGGAAAGCAAGGAGAAATTTGGAGAAGGAATTAAAGTTCAGGGTGAAGAATTAAAAACATTGCGTTTTGCCGACGACATAGTAATTCTGTCAGATACAGCAAAGGACCTGCAAGAGCAATTGAACGGAATGGACAGTGTGCTGAAAGGTGCATATAAGATGATCATTAACAAGAGTAAAACTAGGCTAATGGAGTGCAGTGTAAGAAAATCAGGTGCTGCAGAAGGAATTAGATTAGGTAACGAAACAATAAAGGAGGTAGAAGAGTTTTGTTACTTGGGCAGTAAAATAACAAATGATGGTCGCAGTACAGAGGATATAAAATGTAGAATGGCAATGGGTAGAAAGGCGTTTTTGAAAAAGAGAAATTTGTTAACATCGAATATTGATTTAAGCCTAAGGAAGTCCTTTCTGAAGGTATTTGTATGGAGTGTTGCCTTGTATGGGAGTGAAACATGGACGATAAGCAGTGTGGACAGAAAGAGGATAGAGGCTTTTGAAATGTGGTGCTACAGAAGAATGCTGAAGATTAGGTGGGTGGATCGCGTAACTAATGAGGAGGTACTGAACCGAATTGGGGAAAAAAGAAATTTCTGGCATACCTTGACTAAAAGAAGGGATAGATTGGTAGGACACATTCTTAGACATCAAGGCATTGTGAATTTAGCGTTGGAGGGAAGTGTGTGGGGTAAAAATCGCAGAGGGAGACCAAGAGACGCGTATAGTAAGCAGATTCAAGTGGATGTGGGTTGTCGTTCTTATGAGGAGATGAAAAGGCTTGCTCAGGATAGAGTAGGGTGGAGAGCTGCATCAAACCAGTCTCTGGACTGAAGACCACAACAACAACAACTCAGAATGTACGCAATATTCATATACGATGTTAGTAATAATATACCCGCAAGAATCACAACTGCTCAGGATTTATTCGTGTAGTAGACTGATTTGATGACCAAAAATCCCATTGAGTCTTCTCTTTTATTGTAAGTTAAAATGTTACGGCTGCTGGCATGTAATTTCGAAATTCGTACTGTTTAACAGTGGATACCTTTCTGCGAGGAAGGATTGTATGTAGTATTTGTGGGAGTTATTACTATACTTGATTCCATAATATGCGCTGTTGCATAAAAAGTATGATATTTTGTACTAAGGAATAATTGTATTGGGAACTGAAATTGTGTGGCAAGTCAAGCACTGTTTACTCATGGTAAAAACAATGAAGTCAATTACTAAAAGACTAACCAAATATGTCTGTAAAATTTAGGACTACTTGCAGCTGTATATAAATAAATTTAACGAGAGAAAGAATTCTATAGCCAGCGATCTAAATGTGCACTGCATTTGCCAAATAAGAAATAAACCAGTAAAGGGACACAAAGTATGTAGCTTGTTAGAAGGAAAAGAACGAACTATTAATGGGAGTCTTTAAGTTTTCTATGCAACACCTTGTCGACTTCTCTGCAATTTTATTACATTAAGTGCATGATTCCACGCCTTGTTCAAATTAAAACCCTTATATCTGTTCATTAAATTTTCAGATAATCTAATTTCTACTCCTCCTTTGAAAATTGCTTTCCAAAATGAAAATTTATTGAATGGCCTATATGTAAACAATGTTCTGCCACAGCTTACTTGTCTGGCTGTAATAAGCGAGTATGCCTTCGGTGTTCAAGACATCTTTCGCGGACAGTGCGGGTTATCTGTCCTATATATGAACATTCGCAATTTCCACATGGTATCTGATACACACCACACTTTCAAAGCAACAGATCATCTTTCACAGATCCGACTAAGGCTGCGATCTTCATAGGTGGCCGTAATATTACGTAAAGCTGATGTTTGTGGAGAATTCGACCCATCTTTAAAGAAAGAGCACCCACGTAGGGCAAGAACGCTCTCGATCTGACGCTGTCTTCTTCCTCCAGGTCATGTATTTGCATCCTGGGTTTAACACTGAATGTTCTGCGAATCTGTTATTAGGATTATCCATTCGCTATAAAGATGTCCTTGAGGTATGTGAGCTCTTTTTCCAAGTTCTCGCCATCAGATATACAGTGTGCTCTGTGCACCAAAGTTTTAAGAACACCTGCAGTTTGTGAAGGATGATGGCCTCTGCTGGCGTGTAGATTCAAGATTTGTGTGCGTCGGTTTGCGATACACTGCGTGTCCTAGAGTGCCATCCTTTTTTATTTCCATGGTAAAGTTATTACTGTCGTGGATTGAATTTAAATGGTGAAGAAATCGATGTAATTCACCCTTTCCGTGAGGCCATACTACAAACGTATCGTCGACGTATCTCCAGAAGACTGCAGGTTTAAAACTTGCAGAGTCCAATGCTTTGTCCTCAAAGTCTTCTATAAAGAAGTTAGCCACCAGAGGGAAGAGACGTTAATCATTCAATTTATTTTTCGAATAAATCAAAACTGTACAATATCTTCTACAATATTATTAAATAGGTCAAGAATATATTTTAATAAGAAAAATAGAAAGTGAAAATAAAAATTAAATGAGAAGCAGCATTTTCAGGGGAATACAAATGTGCCATACTTCAAATGCAAATTCGGATAATGATAGCATTGGATAAGGCACACCACGTTTCAAAAACAATACGTCCAGACTCAAAGCAAGAATAGTTTTCTTATTAAATGTATATATTATGTCTTGTGAAGCGACCAAAATCACCGAAACGTGAAAATACATTATAACACGTCTGAAATTTTGTGTGAATTACAAAGTTTTATGAGATTATGGAAGAATTATAATTGTGTGCTAAGAATTTTTCACTTCATGTCTTGTTTTGATTTAGCAATTACATGAATTTAGGCTGGTTGGAATAACGTTGCAAATTTTATACTCATATATTTAATACGAATTGCAGAAAGTTTTGTACCGTGTGTTACAATTTGCATGTTAGCTCCATTATATAGATGCAAGGGAGTGGCAGAATTTTCAGACTGGAATAGTGGTTTGAAGTGTGTAGTTTTTCCTTTTCTGACCATTATTCTCATTGCCTATTTTTATAGAATAAAAATTTTGTGTGACTCACGACTATTTCTCCAAAATATCAGAGCATATCGCACGTCTGATTCAAACAGGGCGCGACAGACAAGTTGCAGAGTATCCATATTGGTAGTTTCTGTAATTAACCTAAGTAAGAAGCAAATGTTGCTAAGATTATTTGGTAGTTTGTAGCTTCCAGTTTAGTGTGTTTCTGATGGACAGTCCAGGATATTTCGTCTTGTGTACAACGCTATCTTTTTTCCACCAATGCGTATATCTGTATGTTATGGAGTAATATTCTGTGTGTCGTGGAAGTTTATGGTTACAGTTTTGTCCGTATTTATTAGTAATTTGTTTGATCCAAAACATGACTCAGTTTGTGTTTTCATCGAATATATCTCGCTGTGTGTCTTATGTAAATGTTTCGGTAGATCATTTATGTATATTGTGAAAAGGAGAGGACAAAGAATAGAAATTTTCAGAGCATTTACTGTGTTCGACCTGATGTAGAAGTCTCTATAGAATCTCTGCAGTTTCTGATTGCTACGCTCTGTCTTCGTCCACTCAGAAAACTACGGAACCACTTGCATGCTCGTCCTCAGATTCCGCAGTTATGAAGTATTATAAGAAACAATTCGTGGTTGACCATGTCAAATGCTTTCGATTGATCAAGATATATGCTTACCGCAGGTGCATCTCTCAATAAATTCACAGAGAACAGGCGAAATAATATTATTTTAGTTTACGAATGAAACGAGTTGTACAGTACAAGAATCTTGGAAAATCTTTGAGAGGACAGATAATATTGAAATAGGTCTGTAATTAGTTATGTCAGTATTGTTCTTTTTCTGTACAGTGGTATAATTTTTGCTAACTTTAGTTGGTCAGGATACATGTCCTCTTCAAAAGGGGGCGTTTATAATATTTGTGAGTGATATGTCATATACTGTTGACCTGTCACATTTTTCAAACAAAAACCAGTGATAAAACTCTTCTGGGTATTGGACCGCATCGTCAATATATCAGATATTTTACCGACGTTTCTGCCACTATTACAAGCGGCCATCTTCTGGGTGTTCAGTAAACGTAACAGAAGATGGCCGCTTGCAATAGTGGCCGAAACGTCTGTGAAATATTTGATATATTGACGATGCGGTCCAATACCCAGAAGAGTCTTATCAACAATGACAACAGCCGCGGAAGCCTTCGTTTACAAAAAACAGGGAATCATGACATGTCCAGGAGACTTAATTTTGTATCTATTTTCTTCCTTATAATCTTGTGGTTGATAGGATGAAAAAGTTGAAAGCACCATTGCTGTCTGAAGGAGTGTGTATGGTAGCCCACCATTATGAAGAATATATTTTACAATTTGGGAAAATACTCATTAAATTCATTGACAATTTTAGGCCAGCTTTCCATTTTTCGTCTTGTATATTTAACGTATTTTCAGCATTTGTGGAAACTTTCCAACCAAGTTTATTGTCTATGATGTCTCAGACAGCCTTCCATTTCTTGGAGAATCTTCTGATAAGGGAGTCATTGAAATCCTTTTCCTTCTTTGACTACTTTTCTGTATTGTATTTCTATTTCCTATAGAAGAACATAAATTTTTCAGAGTTGCCACTGTCCATTTTACTAATTCTTTTTTTAGTGATCACATATTTTAATGATGATGTTTAAAATTAAGATTAACACTTAAAACAAAGCCCATAGGTTTCAAAGCCAGTAATTGTTTATTTGACCACCGTTTTCAGAAGAAAAAATTGAGTTACCTATCAAAATAAAAGATATTACAAAGGAAACAGTATGAACTTCATATCGTAAGATAAGTTGGACACAAATTTCTTACATGTAATGAACTGTCAGAAAATGGTTTTTGAGTAACAGAGCTCACGTTCAAATGTAGTTGACACATAATAGAATCTAACAGCAGTGTGTGTGCGGCCAGCACTGTAGGTGGCATCTGACTAACGGGCAGACACGCCGTTGATGCAATGACGTGGACATGATATATCGCTCATTCTGGTATTAAATAGTAACGGTTTACATACAAATGAAAATAATGTACAACTGTTATTAAATTCACAAATGCACATAGTATGCTGGGTGCAATATGTCGAAAGATGGAAAATCAATCTGAAAACTGAACAATGTGATTATTAATATATGATTAAAATGGGGGGAGAGAAAACAATATTTGAGACTACAGTACCGGAAACGGCATGCAAATATTTCACATTAAGTGATTCTAAGTAAGGGCTTTACGCCACCGACAATCTTTTTATCACGCAATTTGCAACTGTTCATTGGGAATAAAATGGTCCTTACGGGCAAGGTGTTGGAAAACACCGAGTTCTTCAAGCTAATCAAATATGAAACCTTTCTTTTCCGTGTGCAAGGTATCGGCATCATGAACCTCCTAACGTTTATGGCCTGTAATTAGATTGTCGTTGGTAAAGGAAAAATTTTGTAAATTTGTAATTTTTTCCCCCTAAAAGATGCTCTTTATATCTTACAGGTCAGACTCGTACAGTCTGCCCTACATAACAGGCTGGACAGGATTCACAGGTGATTTTAGAAACGACTGAGGTTTGCAAAGGCGAAAGTTTTGGTTTTAGGTTATGGATAATCTTATCTTTCAGATGTTATTAGTAGAAAATACTATGTTGCAGTCGTATATATTTTTAAGGAGACGCTGTAATCTGTAGATTACTGGCCCTACATACAGTAAACAAAACAGTTTTTCGAATCATTATGTTCGTTACTTGTGGTGCCAAGGGCGACAATTTTGATATTTCTTTTTGTCTACTGTATTTAGTTCTTAGTCATTATTGACTGAAATAGTTTTAATCATTATTCAATTTTGCTTTTAGGTTTTCTGAGGACAATATAATTTCCTTAGAGATTTAAGCATTATTTGTTTTCTGCTTAATTATTTCTGTTTTAACCGAAGGAGACATATGAATAGATGCTGAAATGTTTGCAAGAAACTATTACTTCAACTCTTTCGTGTTAAGAAATTAAATACATTACTCCATTCTTCATTTCTAGGTCAAATGTGAATTTACTTAGATTACTATCACCGTAACTTGTACATTTTGTAATTGCCATTGGTGAGAGCGTACTGTGTGTTAATTTCGAACAGATGAAAATAGAACTTTGATGACCGAAGCTACCATCCTCAATTTTTACAGTGAATTCCAAATTGGTTGCTACCTGATTAAGAGTGCTAGTGATCCCAGTTGGAGTCCTAATGTCCATTTTCAAACGGAATGATATCATTAAGTCAATAAAATATAATATTTGGGTTGATTATTATAAAATTTCTGTGTTAAGGTCACCACATAAAAGAATTTTTTTCTGTTATTTTGATTCATTCTTTCTACTAATGATTCCAAATTTCTAAAGAAAACTGAAATGTTGCCATGAGGGGATCTATAAGTATAAATATATATATTTATATCCTGCTAATTCTACATCTTTTTCTGTGGAGTACATTTCACATGTATGGGAAGGATCACCTGTAACATTATTTCTTAAGTATATACAAGTTCCACCATTTTTTTAAATTGTCCTTTAATATTCATGGATAACTATAAAATGAGGGATATAATGCTGAGGCAATAATTCATTGAGCCAGTGTTCACTTAATGCGTAATATATGAATATTTGACAACATATCATCAGTAGTAGGGATCTTTAGTTCATTACTTTATTTCTAAGTCTCTGAACATTGTGGCAGCGTATGTTGAAGCAGTCACATCCATCTACAAAAATATCATTCAGACGGATTCGGAGGTACAATTCTCCGTATGATAACAACAGGTGGCGCTGCTACGACTTCTATTGTCCTGTTGTTTCTGTTGTCGTTCGTTGTATTGCTGGTAGATACGTAAGTTTATTTCCTTAGTTCTTGCTGATGGTGTCGGTGTCGAGATGACTGCCGCGGCTAGTGCTGTTACTTCTGTTTCTTCAACTATGGTTATCACTGTCTTCAGATTTATTCATTTTGTTGGTGCTCTTCTCTGCCTGCAATTAATTCGATGATCTTTTTGCATGTAAAGTTGTTGCCTTAATAACTGGGTGTATTCCATGCCTGTTGTGCTGGAGTCTGGCCAGTTTGCCGATAACTAGGACACTGCATCATCCAAAGAGAGAACACCCCTGTTTTATTATTGTACTAGTTTTTAGTATTTCTTTGTTCACACAGGAGTTGTATGATTAATCATGACAGTGGGGTAGGATTGCGACAATTGTATTTCGTTCGGTATTGTCTTCTAAAGACTTCTTTAGTACTGCTAGGCAATTTTCTGCTTCCTTTTTGGGTCACATCATTTGCGCCCGACATAACAATGAAATGGTGGTAATTTGCAACACGTTGTCATGTAAATTGACATTAATAATATTATTCTTTGTAGTTCCCGGTTTCACTGTACCTTTTTTCTTGCATTTGCTTTGTTCTTTAAAAGTCCTGTCAAGTTTCTACTGTGGCAGTCTGTCAGAACAATACATTATGTAAGTATTTATGTTGCCCGTGTTCGTGTTGTAGCAATTATCGCGTCAGTTTTGTATTACGTGTGCCTGCCAGTATGCATAGTTTCTCACTATTTTTCGGTAAGAAAGTTTTCTCTGCATAGGAACGCCATTATACTTGGTTTCAAGTATCTGTTGACATGGCTTGTTTAATTTTTTTCAAGTATCTGTTCTTCATTACAATCATAGAGAGTACTTGAAATCAGTTTTTAATTAGAATTTGACAGTTTCTCTTCTGTCACTTACAGAGCTCTTGTGTTCGAATTACTGTTATTGTACGCTGTTTCAGGTCTTAAAATGTTCAAACGTTTGTATAGCTTATGGGACAACTACGGGGTCATCAGTCCCTACACTTACAAACTACTTACGAACTAACTAATACTAAGGACGACACAAATATGCATTCCCGAGGGGGGATTCGAACCCCCGACCGCAGTGGCCGTGTAGACCGTGACTGGAGCGCCTCAGTCCCCTCGGCCACCGTGGCCGGCTTCAGGTCTTACTTTGAAAGGAACTGCACTTAATAATACACACACAATTTAAGGTAAGCATCCTTATTTTCTTATTCGAAG
The DNA here is from genome assembly GCA_026315105.1 of Locusta migratoria. Lineage (NCBI taxonomy): Eukaryota > Metazoa > Arthropoda > Insecta > Orthoptera > Acrididae > Locusta > Locusta migratoria. The sequence goes on from CM048748.1 coordinate 40,651,245, forward strand.
GAGTACGATTCAACTGTGCACTTACTTTCGCCATCTTGAAAGAGATTCATACGAACTGCAGGTATTTAATTACTCATCAGTGTCAAATTATAATTACCAGCATAAAACGATTTCATTTCTTTGGGTACTGGTCCAGCTAATTGGTGGTAGATGTGTGTGCCTTGTTTAATTGAATCTGTTTATGCTAATTTTATTCATTTATTGGTCCTATGAAATGGCAGGAGCCATTTTATATTTTCATTTAGGAGATAGGATGACAGGAGTCGTGAGTTCAATTTATTCGCTGCAGGTGAATATTTAGCTGATGTGAGGCTATTGCCGAGGGCGTTTCTTTCCAGCCGAGGCGGTTTAACAGGGAGTAGACAGACAGGAAGGGAAGCTGTGAAGCAGGCCAACCGCTTTGCAAATTTCTAAGAAGAAGACTTCTAACCCCACTTCCTCCAGGGCGTAATTCTTCGTTGGCTCCACCCATCACGCAGCAGGTGTTCTAGCCGCATTGGCCTTGGGCACCCTGTTCCCACCTGCAAGCAGGCAAAGGGCGCAATGTGGCGGCTTGGAAGTGCATCCAATGGTATCTTGACACTGCAGCCGAAGAGCGGCGGAGCCGACGCCGGAGAAGCAGCCTTATCAGAAACAGCACACTGCCAAATCGCCACGATTACTCCACGGTGGAGGAATCGCGGTGGTTTGGCTGTGCACTGTTTCTCATGAGGCAGCATGGGACCTGTTTATATGTGCAGCTGGGGCAGCGGCCCACGCGCTCATCCGCTGCGGCGTCAAAATTCCTGCAGCTGCACTTCCAAACCATCGCAGTTCGCCCTTTGTCTGCCCACCAGGTGGGAACAGGGTGCTCAAGGCCAATGTGGCTAGAATCCGCTCCGCTACAGAGGAACTGCGGACTATAAAGACAGCCTCAGGCCACTGCCACAGCCAGCGTTGCATGTGGAATGGTGTGGGGAGAGGAAGTCCAGACAGGCAGGAGGTGGCGAAGGCGCCTGTACTCTACCTGTGGTTAGCCCTCGATTGTGCAAGCGGCTGGCAGACTATTCACAATGGTGAAACGATGGCATCTCAGCAGGGTGTCGCAGACTTTCTGGCGGAGACAGACAATCGAAATTGTCTGCGTGCGCTCACCGTGCGGTACCTATCGGGGAATGATCGCCAGTCTGTCGCATAGCTTTCCAGATTTCAGTACAGGTGGAATTAATAGTGTCAGCCGGATTCTGAACAGTTCAAATACAGATAAAAGACCGGGCTCACTCACGAACAGTTTTGAGGAAGGTAATTCGCTTTGGCCCAGCCTGAGTTCGGCGTTAGATCGCATAAAAGCTTTACTGTTTATGGTCTCCGGACACAGGACAGAGCTGGGAGTTATGTTGAGGACGTAGGTTCAACGGCCCTTACTGAAGTCGTGTGGGAACGAGGCGAGGCCTGCAGTAGCGAATCCAAGAGGTAGTGTGATGGGACAGACTATTGAGACACAGTGGTGATTGGAGTTTGAATGTTTTGGTGGCGTGCCTGGCCTGTGCTGCCTGCTGAACCTGTTTTGTTGAGTGACTTTGAGGATTCTCTTTGGGGACACCGCTCATACTAGTTAGCTGTTCTTTTTTGAGGTTTGATTCCATTTTCCGAAATTAATGTTTGTACAAAAGTTTCACCATCGTAGAATATAATGAGAAAGTGCCAAAAAATCGTGTCTAACGATAAATTCTGTTCATATGCTGCACTTGAGAATGCAAAAGAACTAAATGTTATAATTCGGTTTCATCAGGAAGAAGACTGGCTGTTGGCCGATTTCTACACTGTATGTATAATTAACTTACACATAACCAATAGTTGCTGTATAGTCAAAGAGTCTGAGGCTGTTTTGTAGTTATACTTTTAAATAGGACATAGTTTTCGCGAATTTATTCGAATTAATGCACACTCCAATCAAAAGAGTCTTATGCAGATCTTAAGTTCCCGCGAAAGTTTGCCATCATAATGGCCGCCGAGGCACTCTTCAGTTTTCCCGCTGTTTGCAGTCGACCACTTCCGGAATTGTGGGGGTTTAGGTTAGTGTCACAAATTTCTGTACTGATGGCCCACGGTTCAAATCCCGCCACTGGCAAAGTAAAATTTATTCATTTCTTATTTATAGAATGTTCCTCATGTTTCTTATTATTGATGTACTTGTATGTTCCAGAAAATTGTTTCTACGTTTAAATAGCGGAGTACTCCAATCAGGATGCAGTCTTTTCTGAGCGTTCGCTTAACAATAAGCCTCTTCTAAGTGTAAAGTGTTGTGCTCTATTAACGAACCAGCCGTCGAATTCCGACCAACTTGCAGTTGTCAATGTGACAACATCTCTTTTAGCACCTAACATATAACAATCTCGAGTTTGTCATTTATTCAAACTTGCAAATCACCCCTAACTTTTCATGAGCTTTTAATCAGTTTAATTTCGTCATCCTAAACGATCGTCTTTTTACCATAACTACTTCCATCCGTTCTGCATAAGCTCACTACTGACCTATCCCATAAAAAAGATAAATTTGGGTGCAATAGCGAGTTCCTAATAATCCGTCTCCTTCTTGGGACGTATGGAACTTTTGCAGATTAACTAAATAATTTTGACGATTTTAGACATGCATCGGATTTTAAAATAAATATGGGTTTGGGTCTGAAATGGGAAAGAGTGGCTGCCGGAGACGAGTATTAACACATGACGAGAATACCAGCAGGTTTCAGTGAAATATGGGAGGACATTGCGGTAAATAACGAAGACAAGACGAATAATGGCACAGGAGTGGCGTACGTGGATATCAAAGTTACGAAGGAAAGATTGTGATATAAAGGATTAGGACAAAGTAGGAACAAAAGTAGCGACAGAGAAGTAGAAGAAAAGGAGGGGAAGGATAAGTAAGAAGAGGAGAAGTTGTAGTAGAAGGAGGGGGAGGTTCAGATTCAAATATAACGGAGACATGCAATAAAAGAGAAAAGTGAGGTGAAGGGAAAGAGTAATGCGAAATAAGAGGAAGAGGTCATCGAGAGAAGAAGTAGACAATGAAATGTAGATTGAGGGGTAAGGCTTTTGTCGTTTAAGGGTACAGGAGGAACCTCTTATTTTCGACCCTATTATTGTGCTTTCATCGACACAGTTAATCTCAGATATCACTAAGTGACCAAGTATGGTCGGTGAAAGACCTTGCGCCGCGCGGGAGTAGCCGTGCGGTCTGGAGCGCCACGTTACGGATAGCGCGGCCTCCCGCGTCGGAGGTTAGAATCCTCCCTCGGCAACGAATGTGTGTGTTGTCCTTAGGTTAGTTATCTTATTTAAGCGGTTTGCAAGTCTAGAGACTGATGACCATCGTAGTTTGATCCCATAGAATTACAAACATTTGAACATTTTTTGGCCCACTTGAGGTTACCGCAGTAACACTAAAAGTGGGCCTTTGCGATCGTCTTTTGACAGCTCGAAATTTAAATGAAAATAACGGCATAACTATTCATCTCACAAGAAAATTGAATAACCTAATTTCTAGACGAGAAAAATCTCTACAACTTTGCTCTCTTATGTTTTTTGGCCCACTTTAGGTTATGGTAGTAACACTAAAAGTGGGCCTTTGCGATCGTCTTTTGACACCTCTAAATTTAAATGAAAATAACGGCTTAACCATTCATCTGACACGGAAATGAAATAACCGCATTTGTAGAGGAGAAAATACTCTACAACTTTGCTCTCTTATGTTTTTTTCATAACTCGTATCGTTTCAGAGATCAGCAGCAAATATTACAGACATGATTGTAGGCCGCCAGAGACCAGAACCTATATTTTTCAAATTTTTCGGACAAGAAATATGTTAGTAATACCAAAAAAGCCGTTTGTAATGTAATTTTAATTGCAAATAAACGGTTCATCCGACGCGAAAATTGAATAATCGAATTTATAGAGGAGAAAATTGTCTACAACTTTATTCCCTTTTTTTTTCATATCTCGTATCGCTTGAGAGATATTTACAAAAATAACGGAGATTTAACACCCTCCATTGAATTAAGGAAAACCAGCCGTTCAGAGATGTCACGTAACATTTCTCGCCCGGAACTCTCTCTGGCATTCGCCATCTTGCGTTGCGTATTTGATGATTTTCTTATTGTAACTTACACGTTGTCATTTCAAAGCAATGGCGCACTTATGAATTAAAAAAAAACCACATAGGTCTTCGTACGATAAATGATAATCTAGGATCTAAAAATGCCATATTAGCATCAGTTAACACCTCTTTAAAAATAAATAAATTAATTAATTAATTAATTAAAAAAAGCTGAGCGAACCATTCAAAGAACAACCACGAACAAACTAAACGAACGACCGCGAAAAATAGATCTACCAGATGAAAAAATAAATAAATAAAAAAGTGGGCAAGGCGTTAGACTATGAAGCTGAAGTTCAGTGGTTCGGTACTCGCTACTACTTAATTTTTCTTTTATTTCCTAAAACGGTTTCAGATACTCTTATTATTTTTTTTAAAAAAATATTGGATTCCATTATCTGGAGGGGTGTGCTCAACGGCCACAAAATCACTTCTATCAATAATGAAAGGAGCAGCATTAGCCGTAAAATCTTTTGCTTTATTTAGGCAAATCGATTTCGGTTTTCCAAGAAACCATCTTCAGTGCTGTCAGCAAGTTCAGAACAGCATATTTGTGAAATGTACACTGACATTTACGTCTAACATATCCATTGACATAGCTAGAAACATGTGATACTAGCTGGTGTCATACGAAGTCAAATTGATTAATTGTTTATTATTTAGATTATTATTTTAGTCCAAAATGTTTGCAAAAACTTATAAAACTACAAATGTAAAGTGGGCCGTAAAACACGCCAGTGCGATTTTTTTTTCTTTTGAAAGACCTTGCATTTTTATGAGCAGAAGAAACAAGTGAGGTCTCAGAAATTATTTGTTAGTACTCTTCACAAAATTAACAAAAAACATCGTGGATGGTTCTTTTATCTTCGTGTAGCAAATTTGTAGATCTTCAAACATCTGTGAAAACCATTTGAAATATGGACGAGATAGAACCATAATTTTCTAGCAGGAATTGCAGTGGCGTAACAGATTATATACCAAATTAAAAACAAAATACATTTTGCTGTGCATTTGATGAAAAGCAGAATTACGGCATGTAAACCGCAGCCTTATGCACATCGAGTGGTTTGTAATTTTTTAATTCGCTGTTTCCGTTGCAAACGAATTACGTCGACATATGGTCCTACATTCCAGTTAATTAATGAACGTTTAAACGTTTGGACTAAAACCGCAAAGCATAGCTCTTTGAAGCCCATCGTTAAGCTTTAATAAATCTCGCGTACAACTACTCTTGCAAAACACCAAATTTAATAACTGGCGGTTTTCAAAGCGATTGCGAAAATACTGATATCGTCAGGTTTTTTCAGTCTCTGAATTTTCTGTTGAGGTTATAAAAGGAGCTAGTGAATGTTCAATTATCCCCCACTAAGTAATCATAAATTGCGTCTGCTTGATACAAATGTATCCGTTTTCCAATATATTTTACGAAGTGCCTGTTCAGACTGCCGAATTGAAGTGTTTTTCTACACCAACGGTTTGTGGTCATATACCAAGATTAAATTTGTTAACACATGTACTGTGCGACGAAAGCAAGCTAGTGGCGCCTCCACTGACAAGGGACACATTTGACCTCGAACGTTCGGAAGCATATTAAACCATCACTAGACCAACAATAGAGTGCGCCATTCCCATGCAGAACGCCGCGTTTTCTCTGCTAGCGCCTCTAGATGGTGACGTAGTGTAGCTGTACTAAACAGTGCTCTATTTTAGTAAGTGGTACAGCTGCAATTAAGTATTTTCCTGTTGCAGTGTTCGCAAGCGAGTTATTGTGTAAACTGTGTACAGTACAGTGATATCATGAAGAGTATTAATCTTACAGATGTCGTCCAATTATTAGGGATCAAGTGGAAATGACATCGGGGACAAGGATATGGAATTCGCGAATATATTATTTAACTCAATCATTCATAAATATAATGACGATGACACAGAAATACACGACGTTATAGATATACGGAATTTGTAGGACAGGAGGAACTTGAACCTGAAGGTGGCTCTTCAAGCAGTACACGACACAAATTTCCAGAGCAACGGGAGCAGTCAAGTCACAGTGAGAATTAACCCTCGCCATTCGAATCGACGAGCTCCAGTGTATTAAAAGATGTTGATAATAACGTACTAGAGAACATTTATGAGGACTATTAGAATTGTAGAAAAGTCCCCTGCAGTCGGGCAGATCACTGTGTCCTCTGTGGCGGAGTGGTCGTCGCGTCTGCCTAGTAATCAGGAGATCTCGGGTTCGAATTCCATCCGAGCACAAATTTTCATTCGCCGCACTTTGCTATTCCATCTACACATCGTACAGAGAAACCACAACTCATTGTAAATTGCGATTTATTTCGTATTATATTTGTTGCTGCAACTTCTGTTGTTGTGGTCTTCAGTTCGCAGACTGGTTTGAGGCAGCTTTCCACGCTATACTATCCTGTGCAAGCCGCTTCATCTGAGAATAAGTTCAGCCTACATCCTTTTGAATCTGCCTTCTGTATTCGTCCCTCAGTCTCCAAAATGTTCAAATGTTTGTATAGCTTATGGGACTTAACTACGGGGTCATCAGTCCCTAAACTTACTATCTACAAACTAGGTAATCCTAAGGACGGCACAAAAATCCATGCCCGAGGGGGGATTCGAACCCCCGACCGTAGTGGCTGTGCAGACAGTGACTGGAGCGCCTCAGTCCCCTCGGCCACCGCGGCCGACCCTCAGTCTCCCTCTAGGATTTTTACCACACACACACACTTCCTTCTAATACTAAGTGGACGATTCCTTGATGTCTCAGAATGTGTCCCAACAATATATCCCCTCTTTTAGTCAGGATATGCCAGAAACTTCTTTTCTCCCCAATTCGGTTAAGCACCTCCTCATTAGTTACGTGATCTACCCATCTAAGTTTCATTATTCGTCTGTAGCACCACATTTCAAAAGCTTCCATCATCTTTTTATCTCAACTCCCTATCGTCCACGTTTCACTCCCATACAATGCTACACTCCAGAAAAATGCTTTCAGAGAGGACTTCCTAACATTTAAATTAATATTGGATGTTAACATGTTTCGCTTCTTTAGAAACGCTTTTCTTCCAATAGCCATTCTGCATTTTATAACTTCTCTACTTCGGACATCAGAAGTTGTTTTGGTGCCCGAATAACGAAACTCATCCGCCACTTTTATTGTCTCATTACCTAATCTAATTTCTTCAGCATCACCTGATTTTCTTACATTACATTCCATTACCCTCTTTTTACTCTTGCTAATGTTCATCTTATATCTTCCTTTCAAGGCACTGTCCATTCCATTCAGTTGCTCTTCCAGATCTTTTGCAGTTTCTGACAAAATTATTATGTCATCGGGAAACAGCAAAGTTTTATTGCTTCTTTCTGAACTTTAATTCCCTCTCCAAATTTCTCCTTGAATTCCTTGAATTCCAACACTGGGGAAAGGCTACAACCCAGTCTTACTCCCTTCCCAACCTCTGCGGCTCTTTCTTGCCCTTTGACTCTAATAACTGCCGTCTGGTTTATGTATAGGTTGAATATAACTCTTCGATCCCTATATTTTACCCCTGAGACCTTGAAAGAGTGTATGCCAGTCGACATTGTCAAAAGCTTTCTCCAAATCTACAAATGCTAAAAATGTAGGTCTCCCTTTCCTTAGCCTATCTTCTAAGATTAGTCGTAATGTGAGTATTGCCTTCCGTGTTCCTACATTTCTCCTAAATCCAAACTGATCTTCCCAGAGGTCGGATTGCACAAGTTTTTTCATTCGTCTGTAAATAATTCGTGTTAGCGTCTATAGCAAACTAATGAAGCCTCTTAAGTGTTACAAAAGTAAATCAAATTGCACATTAATTCTTAATTATACGTCCAGTAAAGCAGGGCAGGCCAAGGAAATTGTCGCAATTTCAAACTGTCACAATTACAAACTATTAAAGAGTATGTAATATCGCAATTTTATGGTGCAAGAAGGTATAAATCTACAGTTAATTATTGAAATCTGCCGATTGGGCACTAGAAGGGTCTGAAATGTTTGGCTTGATCAATTTCAAAGCGTCCATTTCCTTTAGCGATCATCTAAGGGCTGAATATGCCATTTTATTCGGGCATATTACTTCGTTCGTCACACGGAAGGACAAAGGAGGCGATAACATTATAGTCAAGACTGTTTGTTTTGGAAGTGAACATGTTTATAACAGAGGAGGGTGTGGGAAATGTAATATTTGAAACAGTGACCACAGAAGAGGAAACGACAGCTAATTTGTTGCAGTCTATACAAAGCTGTACCCACAACTACAGAACTTATGTAGCTTTATCAGTAGCAGTCAGATTTGCAAACTAGCTGTACATATTTTTTTAAAGAGACAGAAGGCACTCTCCGTCCATATGTAAAAAAAAAAAAAAAAAAAAAAAAAAAAAAAAGAATAGAGAGCACATGAAACGTTTTCTAACTTCGTTCCTTGGAGACCATGTAATTAGAAGAGCGTGTTTGTGATTCTTGGGTTTGTCAAACATCTCGTACTCCTCCATATTCAAGTTTTCCAAACGATGATGTTACACTGAAATCTTGCTTGAAGACAGCATAATATTGCCAACCCCTTGATGTTTATTTCTTTCGACGATTCAAAGTCATTGTCAAAAGGATTACTAATTTTGTAAGAGTACAAGGTGCAAAACCAGAGGCGAAGTTATATGATCTTGAACTTCATTCTGTGATTTACAATCAGTTTGCTATATCTACATATAAGCCTATGTTGTAATATGTTTGGCGAAACCAGCGTATGACATTTACATACCAACATCATCATTTGAAAGGAATAATACAAGCATTTTCTGGTCTGAGGTACTGCTGTACATGTGAGTTTTGAGCTATTGTAAATAGTTTAAGCAGAGAATTAATGGTGCTGCTGATTAAATACGTAATGATACTCTGACGCAATTAAATTGTTTCTTGTTTTCTTACTATGATTTGATATCTCGTTACTTTGTTTCTTTCTATTAAAATGTTATTTGAGGTACAATGCAACATTTTGCGTGGAAATTACGCTCACCACTTTCCTGTTTATGATTGCCTGTTATTTCAAGCATGTTTTAGTGCGGTTTCCAGCGTTATAGGTCAAAGGTGTTCCCTGATAGCACTGGGAAATTCACACGTGCTCATCTATGGATCAAGTTAAGCTTGTGCAAGTATCATGATGGCCAAGATGTATCCTCAATAAGTGTCAAGTCGGCCAACGTCCAATACGAAAACTCAGTTAACCTTCGTTTACCCGATGAATCAGTCAAATCTAAAGGCAGTAAATTCAAGTAAATGTCTATGAATTGAAATTACGAACAACCTGAATTAGGGAGGAACACATAAAGAATACCGTAAGGAAGGCGGACCAAAGATTACGTTTCATTGGCATAACACTTCCAAATGTAACACTTCTATTAAAGAAACTGCCTCCTCTTCACATGTACGTCCTTCCGGAGTATTTCTGCTAAGTGGGACTGACGGAGGATATTGAGAAAGTTGAGAGAAGGGTAGTTCATTTTATGTTATTCCGATACAGGGGGGAGAGTGTCACGAACTGATGCAAGAGTTGGAGTGGAAATCATTAAAACAAACACGTTATTCTTTGCGGCGAAATTTCTTTCACCAACTTTCTCCTCTGAATGATAACATATTTTGTTAGTACACATCTACATAGGGATCATCATATTAAAATAAATCAGATCGAAAACAGAGACTCAAGTGTTCTTCTTTCTCGCGCACTATTAGATAATAGAATGGTAGAGAACTATCATAAAACCAGTTCGATGAACCTCTGCCAAGCTCTTAAATGTTATTTGCAGAAAATTTGTGTGGATGAGTATGTAAAGTATGTGAATGACTAATTATGCATGTCGTACTGAAAGACTCATTTTCATATCAAGGCCTATACCCATCTCTATCTAAGGCGTTTGTACTCTGGATGATGGCCAAATAACAGATACCGTTGTTGTTATGGTCTTCAGTCCGGAGACTGGTTTGATGCAGCTCTCCACCCTACTCTATCCTGAGCAAGCCTTTTCATCTCATAAGAACGGCAACCCACATCCACTTGAATCTGCTTACTATACGCGTCTCTTGGTCTCCCTCTGCGATTTTTACCCCACACACTTCCCTCCAATGCTAAATTTACGATTCCTCGATGTCTAAGAATGTGTCCTACCAAGCGATCCCTCCTTTTAGCCAGGGTATGCCAAAAATTCCTTTTCTCACCAATTCTGTTAAGTACCTCTTCATTAGTTATGCGATCTACCCACCTAATCTTCAGCATTCTTCTGTAGCACCACATTTCAAAAGCCTCTATTCTCTTCCTGTCCGCACTACTTATCGTCCATGTTTCACTCCCGTACAAGGCAACACTCCACACAAATGCCTTCAGAAAAGACTTCCTTACACTTAAATTAATATTCGATGTTAGCAAATTTCTCTTTTTCAAAAATGCTTTTCTTCCCATTGCCATTCTGAATTTTATATCCTCTGTACTGCGACCATCACATGTTATTTTACTACCCAAGTAACAAAACTCATCTACCACCTTCTTTGTTTCGTTACCTAATCTAATTCCTTCAGCATCGCCCGATTTTCTAAGACCGCATTCCATTATTTTTGTTTTGCTCTTGTTAATGTTCAATTTATACGCTCTCTTCAACACACTGTCCATTCCATTCAACTGCTCTTCCAGGTCCTTTGCTGTCTCTGACAGAATTACAATGTCATCAGCAAAACGCAATGTTTTTATTTCTTCCCCCTGAACTTTAATCCCTATTCCAAATTTTTCCTTGCTTTCCTTCACCGCCTGCTCGATGTACAAATTGAATAACATCGGAGAAAGGCTACAACCCTGTCTTACTCCCTTCCCAACTGATGCTTCCATTTCATGCCCTTCGAGTCTAATAACTGCGGTCTGGCTTTTGTACAAGTTATAAATAACTCTCCTTTCCCTATATTTTACCCCTGCTGACTTCAGAATTTGAAACAGTGTATTCCAGTCAACATTGTCAAATGCTTTCTCCAAATCTACAAAAGCTAAAAATGTATGTTTGCCTTTCCTTAATCTATCTTCTAAGATAAGACGTAAAGTGAGTATTGCCTCCCTGGTTCCTACGTTCCTCCTGAATCCAAACTGATCTTCCCCAAGGTCAGCTTCTACCAGCTTTTCCATTCTCCTGTAAATAATTCGTGTTAAAATTTTGCAACCATGACTTATCAAACTAATGGTTCTGTAATTTTCACACCTGTCTGCGCCTGATTTCTTTGGAATGGGGATTATTACATTTTTCTTAAAGTCTGAGGGTATTTCCCCTGTCTCATAAATCCTACACACCAGTTCAAATAGTCTTGTCGTGGCTGGCTCTCCCAGAGACTTTAGTAGCTCTGAGGGTATGTCATCTACTCCTGGGGCCTTGTTCTGACCTAGGTCTTTCAAGGCTCTGTCAAATTCATCTCTCAGTATAGCATCTCCTATTTCATCTTGATCTACGTCCTCTTCCCTTCCTACCACATTGTCAGTAAGTTCATTTCCTTTGTGGAGCTGTTCTATGTACTCTTTCCACCTTTCAGCTTTCCCTTCTTTGCTGAGAACCGGCTTCCCATCTGAGTTCTTGATATTCGTAGAGTTGCTTTTCTTGTCCCCAAATGTCTCTTTTATTTTCCTGTAGGCGGTATCTACTTTTCCCCTTCTTATACATTCTTCTACAGATTTGCATTTGGCTTCTAGCCACTCCTGCTTAGCCATTTTGCACTTCCTGTCAATCTCATTTTTTAATCGTCTGTACTCCATTTTGCCTGTTTCATTTACTGCATTTTTATATTTTCTCCTTTCATCGATTAAATCTAGTATTTCCTGTGATATCCAAGGATTTTTTGTAGGTCTTGCCTTTCTACCTATTTTGTCCTCTGCTGCCTTCACTATTTCATCTCTCAGTGCTACCTATTCCTCTTCTACTGTTTTATTTCCCCCTGTTTCTGTCAATTGTTGCCTAAATCTCCCTCTGATATTCTCCAGAACTTCACTTTCCTTCAATTTATCTAAGTCCCATCTCTGTATTTTCCTACGTTTCTGCAATTTTTTCAGTTTCAGCCTACAGTTCATGACTAACAAGTTATGGTCAGAGTCTATATCTGCCCCTGGATACGTCTTGCAGTTTATAACCTGGTTCCGGAATCTATGTCTTACCATTATAAAATCTATCTGATACCTTCCGGTGTCTCCTGGTCTCTTCCATGTATACAACCTTCTCTTGTGATTCTTAAACCAGGTGTTTGTTACGATTAAATCATGTTCCGTGCAAAATTCTACCAGGCGACTTCCTCTTTCATTCCTCCTGCCCAGTCCATATTCACCTACTATTTTTCCTTCTCTTCCTTTTCCTACAACCGAATTCCAGTCTCCCATCACAATTAAGTTTTCCTCTCCCTTAACTGTCTGAATAATTTCCTTTAGCTCCTCATATATTTCTTCGATCTCCTCATCATCAGCAGAGCTAGTTGGCATATAAACCTGTACTACTGTTGTTGGTGTTGGCTTCGTATCTATCTTGACAATGATAATGCGATCACTGTGCTGCTCATAGTAGTTTACCCGCATTCCTATTTTCTTATTCATTATCAGTCCTACTCCTGTGATACCCCCAACTGATTTTGTATTTATAATCCTGTACTCACCTGACCAGAAATCCTATTCATCCTGCCACCGAACTTCACTAATCCCCACCATATCTAACCTCAACCTATCCATTTCCCTTTTTAAATTTTCTAATTTTCCTACCCGATTAAGGGATCTAACATTCCACGCTCCGATCCGTAGAATGCCAGTATTGTCTTTCCTGATGACAACATCCTCCTGAGTAGTCCCCGCCCGGAGATCCGAATGGGGGACTATTTTACCTCCGGAATATTTTACCCGAGAGGATGCCATCATCATATGTTCATACAGTAGAGCTGCATGTCCTCGGGAAAAGTAACGGCTGTAGTTTCCCCTTGCTTTCAGCCGTTCGCAGTAGCTGTGTGGCAAAGCCACATTAGCTGAAGTTACAAGGCCAGCTCAGTCAATCATCCAGACTGTTGCCCCTGTAACTACTGAAAAGGCTGCTGCCCCTCTTCAGGAACCACACGTTTGTCTGGCCTCTCCACAGATACCCCTCCGCTGTGGTTGCACCTACGGTACGGCTATCTGTATCGTTGAGGCACGCAAGCCACCCCACCTCGGCAATGTCTGTGGTTCACAATTGTAAAGCCCTCGAGTTCTAAACCGGCAGAAACTTTCATGTGCCACTGTTGGATTTCACTCAATACCGTGATGAAGGTACATTATATATATATATATATATATATATATATATATATATATATATATATATATATATATATATATATATATATATATTTCTTACATATAGGGCGAATTTTCCATTACGAGAAACATACACACACACACACAACATCAGATTAAAAAAAAGAAACAAATGTTCATTTTTTAAACATCTTAACGGTAATAGCATTTTTAACTCAAGTATCTTAGTTTTAGGATGTGAAATACTGACCTCCGTCTAATTTAGCATAGTGGTATTCGCTGGTAAAACAGTCAGTACATAACTTTTGTACGAGGATTATCCACAAAGTACATTACGTTTTGGAATTAAAAATAAATAAAGTATTGGAAATTTTTTTTAATTATATACAGATGAAAGCCACACTTTAATAATACTTTTCTACATAGTTGCCATTTAAATTGAGGCACTTATCGTAGCGATGGGCGGGCTTGGAAATTCCTTCGTCCTAAAATTCGGCCCCCTGCACCTTCAACCACGTGGTTAACTCTTCTTGAAGCTGTGCGTCGTCATCAAAACGCTGCATAGCCAACCACTTCTTCATTGCTGTCAATAAGTGGAAGTCGCTCGGTAACAGGTCTGGACTGTACGGCGGATGAGAAGAGCCGGCCGCGGTGGCCGAGGTGACTGAGGTGCTCCAGTCACGGGCTGCACGGCCACTACGGTCGGGGTTTCGAATCCCCCTCGGGCATGGACATTTGTGCCGTCCTTAGTTCATAAGTATTTTGTAAGTTTAGGGACTGATAACCACTTAGTTAAGTCCCATAAGCTATACAAACAATTGAACATTTGATGAGAAAACAACTCCTACTTAAAAGATTCGAGAACTTCACGAGTGACATTTGCCGTGTGGGTCCTGGTGTAGTCGTGAATCAGCAAGATCTTTGAGCCCAACTTTCCCCTGCGCTTGTTTTGTATTGCTTTTCTGAGGTTGTGTAGAGTTTGGCAATGCCTTTGAGAGTTTATTGTAGTGCCTCTTTCCAGGAAATCCACAAAAATCACACTTTTTCTGTCCCAAAAGACAGTCGCTATCACCTTCCCTGCCGACATTGTCTGCATGCATTTCGTGAGTTTTTGGGGGGAATTTGTGTGCCCCCACTGCATTGACTGCACTTTTGTCTCGCAGTACACATGCTTAACACATGTTACGTCAACAGTAACGATGCGATCGAGTAATGAGTCGCCATCTTCTCGTAAGCGTCCAAAAACGTTAACGCTGCAGCCATTCGCTGATTTTTGTGAATCTCTGTCAAGATTTTTGGTATCCAACTTGTACAGAACTTGTGGTAACCAAGCTTTTCGGTATTGATTTCGTGCAACAAACTTCGTGAAATTTGTTCCGTTAGTGTGAAATTGCGGTTTTCACGGACCGCGGCATCGACTTTTTCGACAAGATCGGCAGTCAGTATGCTGGGTCTTCCACTTCGCTCTTCGTCGTGAACATTAGTTCGGCCATTTTTGAATTTTATGACCCATTGACGCACTCCAAATTCAGTGATTATGTTGTCCCCATACATTTCACAAAGCTGCCGATAGATTTCTATCGGTGTACAGTTTTTTGCAGTCAGAAACCTTATTACAGCACGAACTTCACACTTCGCGGCATTTTCAATTCACGCTGACTTTTCAAACTGTCACGGTAACTCAATGGAGTACAGCACGAACCTCTCATTAGGACGGCAGGATGCCGACTGAGCGGCCTAGTGCCATCACACTAAGATGGCCGCGCTAGCTACGCCCCTAACGGACACAAACGAAAACGTAATGTACTTTGTGGATAGCCCTCGTATTTTACATTTATATCTGTGTGTGACAGCCCTCTGTAAATGATAATATATTAAGAAATAGACATCAGACTAAGAAAGCAATCGGTAAGAAGGAATTCTTTAATTGTTTGCAGATTTGTTAAAGTAAAAACTCGTTTTACCAACGTTGCTGAAATGAAAAACGGCTTGAACTACAATTTATCATAAACCACATAAAATATCGCATAGTGCGAGGAAGGGATACTGGCATTAACACCCTTATACGGAGGGAGTGAAATGTATCTACGTCCACGATTTAATTACGCGGTAAAAGCAGTTTTTAATGCATTGATAAACCGGTGAATTACAATTTCTTTCAATTCTAGCGGCATCCTAAAAAAACACCCCCTCAGTAATGTAGAGAATGTAGTATATTATTCTCTGTCAAACGAAGGGTTTTCCCCCTTCTTTCCTTCTTTCTTTTTTCTATTTTTTCCCTTCTTCTTTTTAAAATAAAAGTGCTTTCCAATTAAAACGTATGGAACTTTCGTCTTCCAAACTATTTGGGATACTAATCTGAGGTGTTTCCTGGAAATCACATTCACCGGTTGTTACCTAATTATTATTTTTCTTTATTACAGTGCTGTCCTTACAAGCTACGTTAAAAATATTAAAAACAAGATCTACACTCATTTTTTTTCCTTAGTGACCGAGAATCCGCAATACAACATGGCCATTCGTATTAATACTTCGAAGTCCAACGCCCTCCCATCTCCCGGCATTGGTATACTTACATGTGTCTGTTTGTCTGTTTGCCTCTCTCTCTGTATCTGTGTGTGCGTTTGTGTGTGTGTGTGTTCGTGTGTGTGTGTGTGTGTGTGTGGTGTTTTTTTCTTTTGAGGGAGTCGTTAAATCGGTATCGCTGGACACCACTTTCAAAATTTTTGATCACATATTTTTCCGTTTCTAAAATCGATACGTACTTTGTGAAGTATGTCAGAAAGATGAGAAAAATCACCCTGTTTATGGCTGCTAATAAGTAAGCTGTTCCTCCGGATATGTGGGACGAAGCAGATACGAGATGTCTGAATGAAAGTAACGTTGTAATGGGGAGAGGGGGGGGGAGTGTCTTTATCGTGAGGATTTTCTTGTAACAGGTTAACATGCGGGTTAATATTTTATATGCAAATTACTATTTTACATGAAAATGGTGACTAATAGTAATTTGAATATTTATGTAGGTTATTTTTTATGAAATCTTAACAATCGCGTCGCCACTATTTTTTCCTAAATATAGAAGGAAAAATTCTGAACACAGTGCCGTTCAGAAGTCACTTGTTTAGTTAACTCAATTCCTACACACTGTCAAAAGGTCAATGCACATATAAAAATGACGAATCTCTGTCTTTCAAAATAAAATCCTAAGTCACGAAAACGAACTATGTGACTTATATTCATTACTGACTCTTTTTCCCCATGTAATAGTGATCTCAACACACAGATCTAGTAATGATGGGTTGTATTACCAAAGCATTACGAATATCCTACCACTGGATAATACAAAGTAACATATACAACAATTACACACAAAATAGATGTATAACACTAACTAGGCGCTAAGAAATTCACAAATCAATACAAGCACAATCAATTCTGTTAGCTAGATATAGCTATAGTATAGGGGAGTCCTACCACTTACAAAAATGAATCTAATCTTCAGTAAATACATACCTAATCCTGATGTGAACAGTAACACCCACATACACCGTGCTTGGCAATATGCCACATTCAAAATGATAATTATAAAGTGCTGCACTGACAATGAATGGCTGTAGCCATTGCTGGCGTCACATTACCCATTCAGCATATGTGGAACCTCGCAGTGACGACGTCAGATTCGACAGTCTGGAAAGCTGTAAACCCCGTCCGTGAAATTAAATACACACTGTTATGTAAAGGAAAAACGATATTAATTTTTTAAATCAAAATTAAATGTTTAAAATGTTTGTAAATCTGTGGCACTTAACCACTGTGGTCATCAGTCCGTAGGCTTACAGACTGCTTATACTAACTTATGCTAACGGCAACAATTACACCAATGCCCGAGGGAGGACTCGAATTTCCGATGTCGAGCAGCGGCGCGCTCCATAGCTAGGTGACGTCGAACACTCGGCCACTCCACCGAGGCTCCAGGCACTGTTAACGCGGTAGGATCACAGTCATCGACCTCATGAATCGGCTAGGACTTCACTATACCCCAGTTTATAAATACAAGAATTGTATAGTACGATCCCAGAACGAAGGAATTATCTTCAATAATGCCTCGGTGCATCAGTTTTGTGAGCGGCTAAAATATCTCAAAGCACGGCAACAGACTGGGCGATCAAGTGTCACGTGCGAAGTGTCCTTGACACCGATCAAAATCACCAAATCGTCACTAATCACAATATATAGAAATTATGGTTGAATCCGAGTTTCAGCAACTCACTCACAGACAATAATATCGGCTGCACATATAGAAGCTTGGAAACGAACTAAATCAATCTGGCCACAAATGGCGGAGCCACCAAACTCCAAGTACAGCTCTTGTCGCACTCTGTGACGCCACAGCGTAAGCACAAACTCCTACGGCCGTTTCGGAAGGATGCGACCATCTGAGTCTTCCTTCACATCACTGAGCTGCTCTTTGGCCGTCGTAACCACGCTTCTCTTACCTAGGAAATCAATCTATACTTCTCCTAATGGGCTCACTCTAGATCCGATGATCGATCGTCATCTAATTATTTTGTCAATTAGGCTCAACCACAGAGATCGTGTAAAAAACACTAAAGTTCGAGCCGTTTCAAGGGTCAAGCCCTCATCATCAGATAAACTATACAAGAATCTTAAAACCCGAGAAAATAAAAATGTAAAACGTAATAAAAAAAAAAATACAAGGTTACTTCCCTTGTAACCGTGTCTCCGCAGAAAGCTCCTCAGCATACTGTGTTTCGTCAAGATTCGAAAGAGACCTCAGCACTATCGGCGCATAACACTAGTGAAATGCACGTAGTCAACAACACGAGTGGGGCGCACGTATGCACATGTAAACAAACACCTCTAAGGTATTGGGTTCATTCAGGTGTTGCGAAATCGTCATCCATTAAGATCGTAAACTATATGAACCTAAAATTTGTTGGCCAATAGAAGCACCAAATCCTAAGGTAGGCCACCGTAGTGAAGACACCGCCCACTGGCAACTGCGAACTTCATCACCTCTCATCGTTGACCCGCTAAACTGGCGCCACATTTTAGTAACGTCGGCGACGAAACCACGCAGCGCCAGACATCCGCCCCACGCGAAAAAACTTGACGCGGAATATGCCATTTATTTTAAAACGGGCTGACAGTTCGGAACGCAGTTCCCAGTGACAGCCATCATTCTCCATAAAACGAGTGGCTGCCTGGCTGTATGCGGTCATTAGAAACTGCAGACGCCAGACCTAACCTCGCTACCGCACTCCAGCCTGAGCCAGTGGCTTTTCACGGTTGTGAAATGCAGTCGTCATTGTAAGCACCAGCGAGCGGTGCTGCCGGACGCCAGCCCGGTAGAACGCACTTTTCTCCTCGCTAAAAGTGGTTCTACACACCATTTTCCCCAATGTTCTGCGAAAAATCTCACAGCAAGGTGACTATTCTGAGGTTACCTCTAATGTGGGGAAAGGTCCCATCACAGCTCGCCTCTTGGCTAAACAGCAAACAGCTCTTTTCGTCCCTGCCACAAGTAGCCCACAGGGAAGATAAAGTGAAATTTAATTTCTTAAGTGTACACTTAAATTTTTCAGTTATTTAATATTTTATGATAAATAACTCTAGGACAGAAGTTAGCGTTTAAGAATCTAGCAACAGCTTATCATATATATACAGGTTTTTCACTAAGTGTGTTTGCCTCTGTTACTTATAAAATAATAGGTGACGGGAAATTTTAATGTGGTAGGTCAACACAAGAAATGTTACACTTTCTGCGGAGCTATAAACATAGTTTATTGTATCATTTTCCAAAGAGTTACACCACAAAGATATAATTTTTTAAATGGAACAATAGTTTTTTCTATCGTGTATTGGATTAGTGTAAACCAGCTGCGTCCAAATCAATTTAAACTACATTCCTATCACTGATAGTTTGGGAGCTACAACCCTTCAAAGTTCCGGGGGCGGAGGCTGCTATAGCGTAGCTAACTGGGCGAGTGGCTATCCGCTGAGGCACGGCCCACTGTCTCATGAGGGTTGATAAAGATAAGAGGGTGGAAAATATGGTAGTTGAAAGTTACCGACTTACATAAAATTCTACGTGTGGGTGTCAATATTTTGACCTTCAGCAAAAACTACCCAATGTAGACGAATAATATGTGTTCTTGTAGTACAAAGTCACCAGTTCCGTGTCGACAGCTGTAAGAGGGTGGAAGATATAGTGGGCGAAATACGTCAGCTTATATAAACTTTGGACTGAAGACCAGCGATGACATTTGACACTATAATAGCAAAGAGGTTGTAAACAGTAATACATGCCGCACATTCTTCTGTTGTTTTTCTGCAACAGGAGTGCTAATAAAGAAAAATAAGTGCATATTGCAGATTGAACAGTAAAACTACCAAGAAAATGCCAAAGCGTAAGAAAAAACTTCGCGTCCTCGATCCGTTTCTAAAAGAAGACAGCGCTGACAAGTGAATCTACAGACGTTAGAAACTTAAAATTTGAAGACGTCGTTTATCTTACACTATAGGCATCACCGAATTTTCGATATTCCCATCCCTAAGGGGATGAAGTAGAGGATAAAAGTTTTTTTTAATACGTAGCTATTCAGGTATTTTTGAAGCAAGGATACAAAACTAGGGATTTGGATTTTTATAGAAATTTTAAAAACATGTGTTCCATATTTTTGGAAATTCAACCATTAAGTGAGTGAAATAAGGGAAAAATTTTGAAGGATGCTACTGAGACTATTTTGATGTAGAAATTCGACAATTTGGATTTGTAACCATGGTTAGAATTAGGAAAAAAAGTGTTTCCAAATGTTTTGTATTCTGCCATCAGTGGTGCAACCGGGGGTGGAAAGTTGTATCAAAATCTTGATTAGCCGCGCGGAAGTAGCCGAGCAGCGTGGTCCGCCACGTTGAGGATCGCGCGGCCTCCCGCGTCGGAGGTTCGAATCCTCCCTCGATCATGGGTGATTTGGTAGTCTTTAGTATAAGTTAGTTAATAAGTAGTTTGTAAGTTTAGGGACTGATGACCACGCAGTTAAATCCCATAAGCTTTACAAACATTTGATAGGAAAGCATTAAGAAAGCATTTTTAAACCTAAAACTATGAAATTTTATATTTACAAGTAGAAATAACTTATGCAGACCTTCCAGTCTACATATGCGAAGCAGCGGGAATTACGTTAGTTTAAATATAATGTTGTAACAATATAGGATTATTACAAAGTCTATACATGTAAATAATGGAGGCTGAATAAAATTTAAATATTTCCGGGGATATATGCTCGTAAGTTCGTCTGTATTGCGTTGAGTTACGCCACTAACTTTTGAACGCGGACCAGCAGCCTAGATTTTGAAAGTGCGGACCCTTCAGAATGTTTACAGAGAGAACACACGTCAGTCTCCACACCCAACCCCTCGTCGTTTCCCAACGGCAGTTCACCCGAGCTTCCTCTCTCTCTCACGCACTAAGCGCTTGGACGGTACACATTACTACTCAATTAGTAATAGTAATGCAACATCTCCTAGGATTTTATTAATACAAATATAATGTATTTTCCAGTGTATAAGACGCACTTCTTTTCCTAAAAAAATTGCCCCAAAAACTGGAAGCTTCTTATACGTCGTTGCCAGTTAATGTAGGCACCTACAAGTTCCATTTCTTTTCGAGGTATTTCAAAATAATGGTGTAAAATGTGGGAACTAATGTTTTAAGCGCTAAAATCTGCTTTAAGGTTGTCTCTTAAATTTTCGTAGTTTATATTTGATATATGTACATAACGTGCGCCAAAATACACGTTAGGAGCTTTGTTGTGTAGTAAAGGTTATTTGAATTTTGTACTATTTTTAGTGTCGATCGTAACTGAATATGAAAACTTCATAGGAAGTAAAAACTTTCGACGTAATTTCATTCGTCATAATCGATGCTTTCGACAATCCTGTATCGGTGTCATTCATTATTTGAACAATCAAACAATGCTCACGAATTTATCGATGTTTCACCTGACGATATTTGAGAATTTATTCGCATTCACAAGTGCAAATATGTACGTAATTATTTTTGTGACGTTTGCACAGCGTCTGCATCTCTCATTGTTCTCTTTTTGAGGTTACTAAATGTTGTGTCCCATACAGTGCGCCGAGTAATACACGCAAACCATCCATCATATCCACAGTTTATGGAACATCACAAAAATACTTACATAAATATTTGCACTTCACAACAAATTCTCAAATCATGTCATGTTAAACATGAAAACACCCTACTCGTCGCGCAAGCCGCAAACTGATACTCGGCGCGGTGGGTGATGGGATCAATCGTAAGCAGTGACACCTAGGTGGCAATGTCGTAAGCCTTCACGACACTCGTAAAGTCGGCGCGAAATGTAGTCAGCGAAAGGCGAAATACCTCTGAATAAGCGTAAACTGTCAAGAAACTTGACTGCGTAAAGCTTACATATTTATGATGTTCAGATGTTTGTAAAGCTTATGGGACTTAACTACGGGGTCATCATTCCCTAAACTTAAAAACTACTTATGAACTAGCTTATACTAAAGACGGCACAAACATCCCTGCCCGAGGGGGAGGGGGGGAGGTTCGAACTCCCGACCGCAGCGCTCGTGCAGACCGTGAGCAGCACGCCGCAGACCGCTCGGCCACTGCGGCCGGCCTTAGATATTTGATGTGCATCAACATATGCATTATAATTTCAATGTAATGGATGTATTAAGTGTGAATTAATCTTTTTTTCTAAAAAAGATGTCTAAAAAGTGGTGTGCGACTTATAATAATTGCGTCTTATATGCATGCAAATTCGGTACGTATTCAGTATTGAGATCCATGAAGCACATCGCAGGTCATCAAAATTCCTACACTTAAAAGAAATGCATTTGATAAACAGGTATTCAATTGACAAATTTATTGTACTGGAACTGACATGTGATTATATCTTCACGCCATTTGAGTGCATAGATCCTGAGAAATCAGTACCCAGAACAACCACCTCTGTCTGTAAGAGTGGCCTTGATACGCATGGGCATAAAGTCAAACAGAGCTTGGATGGCGTGTACACGTACATATGCCCATGCAGCTTGAACACGATACCACAGTTCATCAAGAGTAGTGACTGGCGTAATGTGACGAGCCAGTTGCTCGGCCACCATTGAGCAGACGTTTTCAGTTGGTGAGAGATCTGGAGAATGTGCTGGCCAGGGCAGCAGTCGAACATTTTCCGTATCCAGAACTGCCTGTACAGGACATGCAAAATGCGGTCGTGCATTATCCTACTGAAATGTTGGGTTTCGCAGGGATCGAATGAAAGACAAAGTCACGGGTCGTAACACATCTGAAATGCAATGGCCATTGTTTAAAGTGCCGTCGATGAGAAAAAGTGGTTACCGAGATATGTAACCAATGGCACTCCATACCATCACGTGATACGCCCGTATGGCGATAACGAATACACGCTTCCAAAATGCGTTCACCGCGATGTCGCCAAACATGGATGCGACCATCATGATGCTGTAAACAAAACCTGGATTCATCCGAAAAAATGACGTTTTCCCATTCGTGCAACCAGGTTCGTCGTTGCGTACACCATCGCAGGCGCTCCTGTCTGTGAGGCAGCGTCAAGGGTAACTGCAGCCATGGTCTGCGAGCTGATAGTCCATGCTTCTGCAAAAGTCGTCAAACTGTTCGTGCAGATGGTTGTTGTCTTGCAAACGCCCCATCTGTTGACTCATGGATCCAGACGTGGCTGCACGACCCGTTACAGCCATTCGGAAACGATGCCTGTCATCTCGACTGCAAGTGAGTGCTACGAGGCCGCTTCGGACCTTTATCAAAGTTGGTGCAATAATCTTTGACAAACATTTCAACAGGTGGCATATCCATCAACAAGAACCTGAAGTGCTGTATTATTTGCCAAGAGAGTGGCTTTGTCGGTTGAAGTTCACACGTGAACGGTCAGACATGTCATGCCGAAACAAGTATTGATTTTTTTAGCTCTGTTATTTAACAATGAAGGAAGTCTGTATGCGGAATGGTAGCTGCTGACATGACCTGAAAGTCACCTAAAAAAATCACAAAAATTGCTGTTTTTCCTGATTGGCACTTGTGGTGACGGCTGGCCACCCCTGGAAATGGCGAGTCGTGAGCTATTGTTACGGTGAGCGTTGTGCGCATGATCGGGAGGTGCGGCCGTCTTATTGCGGCGTTCACTGAAGAGGAATATCGTTGCACGGTTTTGGTGGAAATGGGGAAACGAATATTCGTTTCTGTGGCATATACTTCCTTTTCATTTCTGTTACGTATTTCGAAACATACCGTCGTGAAACTGGTTAGAGAGAGATGTAAAAGATATTCTGTATATCTACATCTGTACTCCGCAAGCCTCTTTACGGTGAACATTCAATCTCCCCTCACAGGTGATGGCAAAACCTGTAAATGTTTTTCTGCTTGCCATGGAGATATACCACATACGCCAAATGAAGCAATCGAGTGAAGACTATGTGAAGGGCGACATAGTAGTTAAACTTCTAGGCGAGCATGTAAATAGCGCAGACACGACTGAAACACTCGATATTGCAGACTGTGAATCTACAGACGGCGAAGAAATGGAAACAAGTTGCACACATGAAAACTATTCGAGTGATAGTGCCACGTACCATATTCAGTTATCTCCGAAAGCAACACCAGCAACTACAATTACATTAACAGACAAAGAAAATGCGATGAAGTATGGGTGAACGAAAGTGGTAAAAAACGCCTAAGTGTCAGTACTGTTCAAAATAGGTATCACTGTCCGTTCTAAACGTGAATTGTATAGATAGAAAAAGGAAGTCGCTGACGACGTGAGAGTCGACTGGAAATTGCGGGGGAGATAAATGCGTGCCTCTTTGAGCAATTTACCGTTGCCAGACGACAGTCATTTAGTGTCAGCGACACAATTTTGGTGACTGAACGTTAGAGTTTGCCAACGCGATAGGCGCTAAGGAATTTACAGCTTCTCAAAGTTGCATTAGCCGATTCAAAATATCACATAAAATTGTGTCACGAAAAAAAAATGTATCTAGAAACAGGTCAGAAAATAAAGTGACTCAAATGGAAATGATAGAAGGTTTTCTTACGACTGAAAAAAAAAGACCGCCAGTTTTAGTGAAACTTACGTTTACTATGCAGATCAGTCAGGTTTTCAAAAATAAATACCTGCGAAAGGAACACTGCCATTCAAAGGGGAAAAAACATACTGAGGCAATTGCGCAGTCCACGACTGCACTCATCAATTCATACACTCTAATGCCCATAATTAGTCTGGATGGTTCATTGCTGCCTAAACTATATGTGTGTCTTCAAGAACCAACTGACGTTTTGGACCAAGTGTGAAACAAACTATGTTCTACGCAGACAAACTTGTGGTAGACGCATCGAAGTCTGGAAAAATGGGAAATGATAACGTTACACTTTTCATGCGTCATGCTTTTCTTCCGTTCTGCGGGAAAATCTCTTCACCTTCTAGATTCGTGGTCAGGTCATAAAAGTTCTGATTCATTAAAATCTGTATTTCGAGCTGACCCTGACAAAGAAGTAGAGATACTTCAGATTCCACCCGGCAAGACGAACGTAATTCAACCGTTAGACAGAGAATTTTTCCACCAGTGAAAGGCATTTTACAGAAAACTAATAGAGACAATAATTGTGTGCAAATCACTGCAGTTTTCTATCACCGTGACAATATTCTCAAGTTTCAATCAGTCGTACATTATCAGTTTTTGTCCCCACCGTTTCAAAATGTGATTAAATTCATCCTATATCTTCCTTTCAAGACACTGTGCATCCCATTCAATTGCTCTTCCAGATCTTTTGAGGTCTCTGAAAGAATTACTATGTCATCAGCAAACCGCGGTGTTTTTATATATTCTCCCAGCACTTTAATGCCCTCTCCAAATTGCTCCTTCCATTCCTTGACGGCCTGCTCAATGTACAGATGGAACAACATTGGGGAAAGCCTGTCTTACTCCCTTCCCAACATCTGCGTCCCTTTCTTGCCTTTGACTCTTATAACCGCTGTCTGGTTTTTGTATAGGTTGAATATAACTCTTCGCGTCTTACATTTTACCCCTGCTTCCTTCAGAATATGGAGGAGTGTATTCCAGTCGACATTGTCAAAAGCTTTCCCCAAATCGACAAACGCTAAAAACGTAGGTTTCCCTTTCCTTAGCCTATTTTCTAAGATAAGTCGTAATGTGAGTATTACCTCCCGTGTTCTTACATTTCTCCTAAATCCTAACTGATCTTCCCGGACGTCGGATTCCACAAGTCTGTAAATAATTCGTGTTAGTATTTTGCACCTATGACTTATTAAACTGAGAGTTCTGTAGTTTTCACACTTGTCTGTACTTGCTTTCTTTGGAATTGGAATTACAGTATTCTTCTTGAAGTCGGCGGGTATTTCCTCAGTCTCATACATCTTGCATACCAGGTCATACAATTTTTTCATGAGTGGCTCTTCTAACTTCAGCAGTTCTGACGGAATATAATCTACTCCAGGGGCCTTGTTTCGACTCAAGTCCTTCAGCGCTCTGTCAAATTCTTCTCGCAGTATCATATCTCCTATGTCATCTTCCTCCACTTCTTCTTCCACTGCTAGAAAACAGCCTTCAAGTATATTTCCTTTCTATAGGCCCTCTATATATTACTTCTACAGTTCAGCTTTCCTCTCTTTGCTTAGTACTGGTTTTCCGACCGAGTTATTGATGTTCATACAGCTGCTTCTCTTGTCTCCCAATATCTCTTTTATTTTCCCGTAGGCGGTGTCTATCTTCCCCCTAGTTATGCATTCTTCTACGGTTATGCATTTGTCCTCTAGCCACTCCTGTTTAGCCAGTCTGCACTTCTTGTCAATCTCATTTTTCAGACGTTTGTACTCCCTTTTTCCTGTTCACTTGCTGAATTTTTATATTTTCTCCTCTCATCAATTAAGTTCAGTATATCCTGGGTTAACCAGGGATTTCTATTAGGCCTTGTCCTTCTGCCTATATGGTTCTCTGCAACCACCACTTCCCTATCTCTCAGAGCTACCCATTCTTCTTCTACTGTATTACTTTCCCCCGTTTAAGTCAATCCTTTCCTAATGCTCCCTCTTAAACTCTCAACCACCTGTGTTTCCTTCAATTTGTCCAGGTTCCATTTCCTAACCTTTTTACCTTTCCGCGGTCTCTCAAGTTTTAATCTGCAGTTCATAACCAATAAGTTATGGTCAGAGTCTATTTATTATTAGCGTATTTATTAATTATCGTACGATCGCTTTCACTGGGCGTATCAGCTCTCTCACTGCTATTGCAGGAGAGCGGCGCGAAGCTAACGCCACCTAATCCCTAGATGGCGTTGGTATAGCGTAGCGAGAGAGGTCAGGGTTGTACAACAGGCGGTTATAAGCACGGAAACCATGCGACAATAACGTCATACTTCATAAAGGCTTTTACAGACTTCCAGGTCATGTCGGCACCTAACAGTCTGCATACAGACTTCCTTCAATGTTAACTCACAGTGGTAAAAATAGCAACAGAGGTTTCGACATGACAAGTCTGACCATTGCCTTGTCAGAATATAGGTCGTTCCTGCTTGACGTTATAGCTCTACTGGTCCAAACTTATCTGACGCCTAATGTTAAATATTAAAAAAAAGGTAAAAAAAATAAAAAATAAAATAAAAAATAAAAAAAATGAGCGCGTTGAAAATGAAACTCTAAAATTATCTTTTAATGTATGGAACTACAAAACAGCGAAGATATCTCAAAATGTGCAATATTTCAAAAATGGTTACTACTCTTTTTTTCTTAAGTGATACAAATGTTATCAAAACAAGACATATGCGTCTTTAGAGAGTTTCTGCGATCATATTTTAAATTAAATACTTCAATTTCAGTCTTTAGATCGATTATGTGTCGTTCATGATCGGTTTCTGGCCAGCTGCCCATCTTCATGTCAATTTTTAGTGACGGAAAACTTGTCCCTCTCTTAACAGTGAACCGGACAGTCAAATGTTCAAATGTTTGTTAATCTTATGGGACTTAACTACGGGGTCATCAGTCCCTAAACTTACAAACTAGTTATGAACTACTTACGAACTAGGACGGCACAAATATCCATGCCCGAGGGAGGATTCGAACCCCCGACCGTAGTGGCCGTGCAGACCGTGACTGAAGCGCCTCAGTCCCCGCGGCCACCGCGGCCGGCCCGGACAGTCAACTATCTTCTTTAGAAAGGGAGTAGTTGTTCTGCAACTGTAAAATATGATCTGAATATGTGGAGCAGACCCGCAACTGGGCGTGTACGGAATAAAAGCGATCTAAAGACTGGCAGTGAAGAACTAACTGATACCACATCTTTACATCTATTTTGTTTTCGGCCCACATAGCACAGTCCGTTGTTCACCTTTCCCCACACAATTATCCCTACACTTTTTCGAAGTAAATTTTTTGTCCTAATTTCTTAATATTAAATTGGTTTGACATACATGAGTTTGCTGCAGTTCATCACCTAGGGGTAAGTTAACGGATTTATTCAGTACGACTGTAAATGGCCTGTCACTTTTCTTTATTGTTGTTGGTGTTGTTGTTGTCTTCAGTCCGTTTGTCCCACACAGAGTTCTTACCTTTGCAAGTCTTTATAGGTGACGCGACTTCGGCGACTTGCTCTTCATTAATGATGAAATCAGGAAGACGCAAGAGGCAACCCCGAGCAGAGAAAATCTCCCACCCAACCGAGAATTGAATCGGGGACATCTGCGTGACAATCTACCAAGCTGTCTAATGGACTACGCAGGCAGACTACTGTCCAGATACTGATTTCATGCAGCACTCCCCTGGTACTATATCCTGCTGAAGGTTCTTTATCTACAAATAACAATGACTACCCACGTCCTGCTCTCTGACACTTCTCTCCAGTGATGATTTCCGTCTCAGAAAGGGTCAACCAATCGATTCCTTCTCTGAGTCAAGACAAGCCAGAAACTCTTTTTTCCCTTATTCTTTTTAGCACCGCCTCATTATTTACACAATGGACACAATTACTCTTCCACACTAGTATGTAGTACCACATTTCAAAAGGTTTTTTCACCTTTATTCTCTGAAACCCTGATTTCCGATGATACACTCCAGTTCAATACTGTGCACCAGACAAAAGTCTTCACAACGGACTTTCTAATATTTGATTTAATTTTTGACATCAACATATTTTGCTTCTTCAGAAATACATTTTTTCTCATACCCATTCTGCATTTTAAACCTTAATTACTTCAGCAATCAAGAGTTAGTTATTTTTCTACCCATAACTCATCTACTACTTTCATTTTGTCGCTAACTATTCTAATACCTTTAATATCGCCTGATTTTCTTAGACTAAATATCAATATCTCTTGTTTTGTTCTTGTTAGTGTTCATCTAAGAACCTCTTTTCAAGACACTGTTCATTCACTTCAGTTTTTGGACCAGGTCTTTTGCTGTCTCTGACAGAATCACAATGTCATAGGAAAACAATATTTTTTTTATTTCTCCACCAATATAATTAATCCCTTCTCCAAATTTCTCTCAATGCGCAGACTGAATGACATTGGGAAAAGGATACAACCCTCGCTTAATCCCTGCCTAGCCATTGCGCCCCTTTCCTTCCTTTAAAATCTTGTAATTCCTGTCTGGTTTTAGTACAACTTGTACATAACCCTTAGTTTCATGTACTTATCCCTGCTACTTTTAGAGTTTTATTTAGTTTTATATGCCGTTTTTTTTCACCATGCGTATACTTTGTCTAGATAATTTTGCAGTTGTAGAGATATTCTGTTGGCTTCTTTAAAAATAAATGAAAGCATTACCTGCAAAGAAGCAATGTAAGTTTCTTACAATATCTCATAGATTATTTACATACATTAGGGACATCAAAGGAGCTAAGACAACAGCCTCAGGAGTGCCAGATTACAATTCCCTGTAACTCGACAGTTTTCCACATGTTAGTACAAACTGTAGTTTCTCTGGCAGGATACAATACATCGAACAACACGGATGAGAGTACACTCCATAGTCACGCACTTTAATCAGACGTTTTTTGTGAGAAACGGTGTCATGACGCTTCCTGAAATACATAAATTTGGAATATGTTTAAGATTCACTGCCGATAGCATACATTAATTCATGAGACAACAACGTACCAGTACGATATTTTCTTTGCTTATGTTGGTCATATATCTAGAGATTGTTCAAGTTTATTCATAATGTTCGAATAGACTATCTCCTCTAAATTCACGCAGGAAATACAGTTCATTGATGTGGTTCAAGATCACAGTTTCGGAAAGACACGAATATCAACGTCATAGCGCCAACTAACGTATAACAATTTTGTCGTCTTTTGGATAAAGTCAAGTACTATGATAGTTTGGCTTCACAGACCACGCACTGTTCATCCCCTAAATCAGGAGAGCAAGAATATACTGTTGTTGTCTGCCACCTGCCAACAGGGCTTTCAACAGTCACCTGATTGATTTCGTATACCGTGGGTCTACCTAACACTGGCGCCGTATTTGTCGCAGTTTGGAGTCGCGCTAGCTTTTTCACACGGCTTGTCAGAAACTTATCGAAAATGAACATCAGCCTTCATCTCTTAAATGTTCAAGTTTAGGTAGCTCATCAGCGCACATATTCAGAAAGATCATGTTGGGATCACTGGGTAGTGACGCCATTTCTTGTGTGTTTGCAAGAAATGTTCTAATGTTTATCAATCTTTGGGACTTAGGTACTAGGGCTATCAGTCCGTAGACCTACCAACTATGTAAACTAACTTAGACCGACCTAAGAACAACACGCACACATATCCATGCAAGATCATGGACTCGAACCTCCTGCAGGGAGCAACCGCGCGCTCCACAGTAAGGAGCCTTAGAACGCTCGGCCTTTCCGCGCGACTGCGTGTTTACAAATGTCCTCCACTGGACATCAGGATGGGCTCCTGGAGCGCCTATCATAGCGAATTCCATATACGGTTTGTCGCCCGACACAATCGCAGACGCCCCCTTACGTTTCCATCTTGGCCTGGATATACAACTGCTGGTGGTATGTCTGAAATAGTTGCCTCGGCCATTAGTGTCGAGGTTCTTATTTTCTTCACATATGCGCAAATAGAAAAGATTAAAAGTGGGTAACAGGAGATATCAGGACTTCCTCGTTGTGTGACACGTTCACAGTGATTTTAGGCAGGTTTTTTTTAGATGATTTAGTGCCATTATTTAATGGACTATGGCGATTTTGTCCCACGTGTCGACACCTAACGCAATGGAACTTTGTTTGACATTGCAATCTGTCACGCCTTTGCGTCATTAAAAAGAGAGGAAGCCGTATTAAAAGTTTCTAATTTGCTGATGAAAGAGAACGTCATTTCAAAAATAATGGCCGAGTCATTGAGATAACGGTTAGACCTGTTGATGACAAATAGATCCGAAATTTTCAGCTTACCGTAAAACTGCGAATCAGCGATCATACGGCCATTACAGCTGTAAATGGAAATATCGAAAAGGTAGGAAGATAATCTGATTTAGCAACAGCGAAAAGGAACATATATCAGAGCATTTTACTGCGCAACACGACAGTTTCCTATCCAGTGCTGGTAGTATTGAGCATATGTCGACGTAATTCAAGTGCATAGTACAATACGTGTTAGATCAGAATATGCCTAATAAGATTACGACAGACGGGTAAGATCCACCGTGGAACAACAAAGGCAGGAAACATAACAGCAAAGAGAATTTCACTGCAAATGTAAACATAGCCAAAGTCTAACAGACAAGGAAAAATTCAAAGATGCCTGAATTAGCGTAAGGGTTTCTATGCGAAAGGCGTTCAACTCCTTTGAGAACAATGTTTTGCATACCTACCTGGCGAAAACTCTAAGAAATTTTGGTCTTACATAAAAGCGGTAATGGGTGAAAACGAGATATCCAAACAACTTGTGACCAGATTTGCGATGAAACAGAGGATGACCTACAAAAGGCCGAAATGCTCAATGTCCTTTTAAACAACTCCCCAACGGAAATGTAGCAAAGATTGTTTTATGAGTCCTTTATTTTATGATTATCGATATATAAGTGTTCTACCCTCACACTTTCAGAAAAAAATTAATAATCCCCTTTCCAAGAATGGGGGTTTACACAGGTGTGAAAGTTTCAGAACCATCATTTCAATGTGTCATGGTTGAAAAATTTTAACACGACTTATTTACAAAAGGAGAAGCTAACCTTGGGGAAGATCAATTTGGATTTAGGATAAATTTAGGAACATCATTAAAGATAGATTCAGGAAAGAGAACCTACATATCTAGCTTGTGTAGATTTGGAGAAAACTTTTGACAATGTCGATTGCAATAGACTCTTTAAAATACTTAAGTCAGCAAGGGTAAAATATAGGGAACGGAAGATTGTTTACAACTTGTACAAAATCAGACAGCAGTTATCAGGGACGTAGTGATTGAGAAGATGGTCTGACATGGTTGTAACCTTATCACAACGTTTTCAGTTTGTACAATGACCAAGCTGTAAAAGGAAGCAATGAGAAATTTGGATCAGGTATTTAAGTTCAGAGAGGGAAACAAAACCACTGCTGACATGCTTGTAACCTGTTCCCAACGTTATTCAGTTTGTACAATGACTAAGCTAAAAAAGGAAGCAATGAGAAATTTGGAGCAGGTATTAAAGTTCTGGGAGAGAAACAAAACCACTGCGTTTTGGCAATGACGTTGTAATTCTGTCAGAGACAGCAAAGGACCTGGCAGAGAAATTGAATGTATAGGACTTTGTGTTCAAATGAGCGCATAAGATTCAAAAGAACAAGAGCAATCAAAAAGGTTCATGGAACGCACTCTCAGAAAATCAGGCGTTTTTGAAAGTATTAATTTAGGTAATGAAACAATAAAGTTATTAGATAAGTTTTGTTACTTGGGCAGTAAAATAACATTTGACGGTCTTAGCACAGAGGATATAAAATGCAGAATGGCAATGGGAAGAAAAGTGTTTTTGAAAAAGTTAAAAAGGTCAGCACTCAATATTTAGCGTAAAGGGAGACCATGAAACGAATACAGTAAACAAATTCAAATGGAAGGGGGTTGCCGTTTTTGTGAGGAGCTGAATTGGCTTGCTATGGACATAGCAGGGTCGAGAGTTGTATCAAACCAGTCTCCGGACTTAATATCAGAACATTAACAAGTTTATGTTTATGTTCGAGGTTATAAAATGGGACAATGGATATGTGTAATTGTCATAAAGTGGCTAATGATGACATATGGATAGAAGTCCTATAATAACGTAATACATATGCAGAGTATTAAAGTTACATCAGAACATCAGATGGCACAATATTTGACAGAAAAAAGGGGGAGGGAGCTAATCGCACTGTAATAAATGTAAATGTTAAATGAAAACGTATAAAAATTTTATAGGGGAGTGACAGTAAAATTTCATCATTTTCTAAAAGTAAAAAAAAAATATATAGTAATTTTTTAAAAAATAGATTAACTGACCCTTTATTTAAATGTTGCATCTTTCTTGTACTTTGAGGTTCCATGTGTATAGTTGTACGAGGTCTTGGTTTGTAAAACATACCATCCGAAACCTATGAATTATCACCAACCAACCAACCAATAACAAATGCGTTTTTAGATTTTGCCAACTATCCTCTCTTTAAAGTTATCCAAATATAGCACGGAATAACAATCATCATAATTTAATATTCAAATTAACGTAAATAGAAATTAAAACAGCAACGTCATCAATATGATTTGACTGAGTACTCACTATAACAGTAGTACACGCCCAAAGTACAATTTAATTTCGAGTGAAACCTCCAAGAAACATTTCTCTGGGAACGTGAGGTATCAATGTATTTACAATACGTTGCTTAGTAACAAAAATACCCGATTGAAAAGTCTTATGTAAATCAAAGGGAAAAGAATGCAGGAAGCTCGCATTAGTAAAAGAGTAATAAGAATAAGATTGGCAGTTCTATATGTTTTACTTGCAGTTGTTTGAGAACCGTATTGGGGAAATGTGTGCAGACCGCTGGTAGTTGTTTGCAACGAGATGGGTAGCCACTCACGAAACGCTGCCAGCAGCGAGCGTAGCGACAAACCTTTGAGGGTTTAACAGAACGGCGAGCGACTGCCATCCCGCACTACGTCAAAGTATGTAGCGAAAGCACGTTGACGCCAACCGCACAGGGCTACTGAATTAAACGGACGCTAGCGAGACGCCCTTTAAATTCCGAGTAAGGAAGAAGAGCAAATCCCCTAGCGAGAACCCCATTAAATTCAGAGTAAGGAAATCCCTTTGAAGCCATGATAAGCAACATGCGGACACCGCAGACATTAACGTGAATAGCACACTGAACGGAGGCTCACACTGGCCACTTCGAGAAGTGTTGTTGTTCAGGTATGAAGAAAATTACTCCGTAGCTCGGTATACAATGCTTTTATTAGCGGTTTCGGTAAGCTATCACACTTTCACTTGATCTCTCATTATTTTTAATAATTATGGTTTTGGATAATGTAAAATGGAGGATTATGACGTTATCATTGCTTATCGAAAACGATGATGATAACATTGATTACAGAAACCTGTAATCATAAATAAATGCATTGTATGGCGATTATTTCAAAGCTGTGTTTTTCTTTAAACTGAAACTACATATATTATTATATTATACTCTGGGTCGTGTCCAAGGCGATCTTGCAGCAGAAAATGTGGGAAATGTCCAATAGAAGTGATTATTTCTTGGAAAGAAAGACCTGAAGGTTTTATTTTAACAAAAGAACGGGCGAAATTCTCTTGATCGTGCTGCAGAGAGCACGAATTTTATTTTCTAAGCAAGATGTAGAAACGAACTTAGCTCCAGGAGGCTTATGCTTGGAGTCTTAACAACGACGGAGATGTTGATGTACAAACGCAGCTTCCTGCAGCAAGACAGGGAACAGAATTATTAGACGAGTAAATTTTAGTAGTTTTCCTTTACGTTATTAGTATCGAGTTCCAAATATGAGAAAGGTTCAGAAAACATTCAGAGAATGTAAAGGAAACTTCCTGAAGAACTGTTTTGGAAATCCTGTCTTATGTGTATATGATCCCACTCATAATCTCAAATATTTGATGAAAATACACCAGGTACACATGTTTTATGTGTTTACATTTACTAATGATAAAAACTGAGGATTAAAATAAACAATTTAGGATTTATAACCTGACTAAACAATCACACAGTACATACTATCGAAATATGGCAACCAGCGCCGCGGTGGAGTAGCTGAGCGGTCTAAGGGGCCTCGCTACGGAGCGTGCGGTTGCTCGCCGTCGGAGTTTCGAGTTCTCCCTGGGGCATGGGTGTGTGTGTTTGTCCTTAGGTTAGTTTACCTTAGTTTAAGTAGTTTGTAAGCTACGGACTGATGACCACGCAGTAAGGTCCGATAGATTTAAAAACATATGGCAACCAGCGAAATCGAATGAGAAGAGTGCATGTAAAGCAATCGACAGTTTATAACTAAAAAGAAATCTTTCTATTAATTAAATTTCTAACATCGTGTCAAAATTTCATAAAAATATTTTTACACTTTTAATAAAATAATTAAAAATTTAATCCTGCCAAATTAATCGTATAAAGACCCTTCAGAATGTTCACAACTAGTGAACAACAAGTGGATATTCGGGATTTAAAAAAAAAAAAAAATACGTTACTGCTAAAACATATTGCATAACCTTGAAAAGAGAAAAAGGTGATTACTCACAGTTCTAGGTGGAAGCGTTTATAAAAACCTTGGCGCAGGTAAAAATAAATGGAAGAATACTCATGCTGCAGTAAGTAGGGAAAGATACCCAATTATTGCGAATTATGGCAATAAGTGCAGAGACAGTAGTAATGGATACTGTACATTGCATGCGTTAACTCACCAGTTACCGTTTTCTAAATGCAAAAGTGTTCCTCCATTTCCTCATTGCACCTTAGAAGTGGGTATATAGTGTAATCAGACTTCCACCCATTATCTATAATCATGATTCCCAATATCTATAAAGAAATGTGAAGATAGACCTGTTTTTAATTCCACTGGTGGAGCATGATTTCATTGGAATTGAGGCGACAATTGGCAAAAATTTAATCGGGAAAATGTTTTTTAATTTTTTTGAAAACTTACTTAAAATGTGGTCAGGGCTCGTCATGCAGGCAGTTAAAGGGGTCATCTTTATAGCCACTCGCGTCTAAGAACTTCTGCTGTTTTAAAATTCTTGTTGAACCACGTTCTGAAATATCCACCAAAGATGTTCGAAACAATTTGTGAATCTAAATTATTTCATGATTAAAAAAGTTAACAAAAACCCATTATTTAAGCTATGATTGGTATTCTTCACGGGTTTGCGGTCGGATAACGTCATTCTGCTGTCACGATATTTCAGCGGTCTACCTGGATGGCATCTCCAGGTGCGACTGGTGCACAATCACGCCGATACTGAGGACGCATCAGATACGGTTCATCATTTTTTACAGATCCTAAGAGAGCTCTAGTTTTTGACAAATGCAATATTTTCAGGATTCCTGATTTTGGAAGAAATACTTTCCACATAGGGTAAAAATGCAACTGATTTTGAAGTGTCTATGGGTTGTTCACGTGATGTTCCAGAATGGAAAGCTCGACTGATTTGATGATCAGTATAGCCATTCTGCCTGAAAACAATCTTAAGATGACCCAATTCTTGCGTCAAATAATCAGACTCATAAGTGACATAAGCTCTCTCAACGTAAAACTCCCAACTGTTCATGTGGTGGGTGACAACTAGTAACGTGGAGGTAGCGGTCCCAATGTCCCATTTTTTTTTATAAACTGAAACATAAAAAAGGCTATTAGCCATCCTTTTCAATGTCCACTGAAAACTTTATGAGCGGATAAAGGCATACAATACGTACAATCCATGACCGATGTGTTGAACATCAAAAGCACACACGTCTGCGCCAACCAGAAAAGTGGCTGAAAATTACCTTAATGAAGGGCATTTCAAAACATGCAAATTATTGCTCCAGCCTCCAGTTATTGGAATTGTGTATTTAAGGAATCAATAGAAATACTATTAACAGAGCATCTTATTTCCAGAGAAAAAGGATTTCCATGAAATAAAATGTTCCTTAAGTAAAAAACCGCCGTGATTGCAAATTCTTTTATTACTTAATGACGTATTTCGCCCTTTAGCAGGGCATCTTCAGATTATCTGCGTGACAGATTTTACACAAAATTACAAAACGGATATAATGGTACATGGGCTTATTTTGTGTTACAAATAAGGTATAAATAGTAAACATAGCTTACAATGCGCTCACCGTGGTGTGACACCGTAAGTGACCGCATTGTAAGCTTTGTTTACCAAAAAATGTTCAAATGTCTGTAAATCTATCGGACCAAACTGCGTGGTCATCAGTCCACAGCTTAAAAACTACTTAAACCTAGGTAAACTAACCTAAGGACAACACACACACACCCATGTCCCAGGGAGGACTGGAACCTCCACAGCGAGCAACCACACGCTCCGCAGCGAGGCGCTTTAGACCGCTCGGCTACTCCACCGTGGAGCTTAGCTTACCATTTATACTGTCTTGTTAACACAAAATAAGCACATGTACAATTATACCCGTTTTGTAGTACCGCCTTGTAATTTTGTGTAAATTCTGTCATGCAGATAATCTGAGGATGCCCTGCTAAAGGCCGAAACGCGTCATTAAATAATAAAACATTTTGCAATCACTGCAAGGTATATACTGAAGGTATATCTATTCTCAATGATTGCTGTACACTATGGACTGTAAATCATTTTAAATAGAATGTGGTATTTTATTTTATCGGATATTAAACAACAACTGTGCAGTTTTCGACCAGCTCTTTCTTAATTTTGGATTGATCCCTTTGGTAAACTTCTACCACTGGTGGCGCTGCAATACTCTTCGCTTCCCAGATGGCGTTGCTTCCGCTTCTCACACACGCGCACTGGCCTGTTCCCGCGGTATAAAGGAGCCGCCGTATCTGATGTGTCCTCAGTTTCAGCTTGACTGTGCTCCATTCGCACCTGAAGATGGCGGACAGGTGAACCGCTGAAATACCATGTCAACAGAACTACGTAATCCGTGAAGAACGCCAACAATTATTACGCCGAGAAAACCTCACAATCGGCTTTTAATCAAATTGCGTGGTTATGGTATATCGCCCCAAATTTGCGATTGGATAGGGGATTTCCTATCAGAGAAGACACAGTTCGTAGTAATCGATGGTAAGGCATCGACTAAAACAGAGGTGATATCTGGCGTTCCACAGGGTAGTGTTGTTGATCCTCTGCTGTTCCTTTATTTCTTAAGGGAAAATTTAAGTATCTCTCTTAGGTTATTTGCAGATGAAGCCGTCATTTACCGTCTAGTAAAGTCATCTGAAGATCAAAATCAACTGCAGAACGATCTGAATGAGATATCACTATGGTGTAAAAATTAGCAATTGACTCTAGATAATGAGAAGTGTGAAGTCGGACACATGAGTAAACTTGTTAACAAGCTAATCAAAGGTGAATGCCGTAAACTCTACAAAATACCTAGGAATTACTATTACTTCAGACTTAAATTGGAAAGAACACGTAGATAATGTCGTGGGAAAGGCGAACAAGAGACTGCGTTTTATTGGCAGAACCCTGAATTGATGCAACAGAACCACAAAAGCAACTGCATACATTACGCTTGTCCGTCCATTTTTGGAGTATTGCTGCCCTATGTGTTGCTTATCAGATGGGTTTGACGGAGGACATTGAAATAGTCCAAAGAAGGGCAGTTCGTTTCGTATTGTCACCATACAGGGGAGACAGCGTTACGGAAATGATTCAGGATCTGGGATGGGAATCATTACAACGGCGCTTATCGCTGTGGCATGGGCTACTTACGAAACTCCAATCGCCAACATTCTCCTCCGAATGCGAAAATATATTGTTAACTCCCGCTTACATAGGTAGAAATGATCATCAGAATAAAATACGAGAAATCAGAGCTCGAACGGAGAGATTCAGGTGTTCTTTCTTCCCGCGCGCTATTCGAGAATGGAATGGAAGATATATAGTATAATGGTGGTTCGATGAACCCTCTGCCAGGCACTTAAATGTGATTTGCAGAGTATCCTATGTAGATGTAGATCTACGAAATTACATAAGTGGAGATGTTAATCTCTACTAGTAAAGTCCCTGAATCGTTGGAATATAGGACAAATAGCTTAAACCCGCGGCTCCGCTCGCGTGTTGTTTGATTGTGATGGATATCTTTAGTAGTGTGCTATTTATTTAATCTTATATTTCCTTCTTCGTATGCTTATCTTTACACAGAAAGAGCTGAAGACATTGTAGCACGCATAGACCAAAGGTATGATCTGTGGCATCACGTTTCGCTGTATGTAACTTCCTTTCTATAGAGTAGCAAACGTCATCGCTGGCCTTCAGTCAGAATTTTTTTTATAATTTGACGACTTTCAACCACCATATCTTCCACCCCATTATAGCTATCGGCATGGAACTGCTATGGTGTACAACGAGAGACTTCGGACAACAATAACACACAGACCATTCGTTTGCGTTCTGTAGTTTTCGCTGCAGAGCGAAATATTAACACACACACACGTAGAATTTTATATACACCGATAATTTTCCATCCAAATATACTCCACCCTTTTATCATTATCAGCCCTCAAGCAACAATGCAACAAATAAAATCGTTTTCAAAGAGTAATTATTGTTCCGCATTTCGCGTTATATTCATCAAATTACTAACTATTTATCAGATCGCTTCAAAACCGCGCCTAAGACTTTCTCAGGTATAAATTAGTAACGGTAAAAATATTTAAGTCTCTGCGTCTTGTCGTTCGGACGTGATAAGCGTACACCGAACAGACATTCACACACACACACACACACACACACACACACACATATATATATATATATATATATATATATATATATATATATATATATATATATATATATATATATATAGCTATCCGATCGCCATAAAACCGTGCCTAAAGTCTTTCCCGGGTAGATATTAGTAACTGTACAAATTTTTAGCTCTTTATGTCTTGTGGTTCAGACGAGATAAACGTACACCGAACATACATTCACATTTATAGATATAGATAATGTAAAGATTGTACATTTCGTACTGCTGATGATGACCACTTATGTCGATAGTAATCCCATATGACCCATATGACGCATAGACCAAAGATATGATCTGTGTCATCACGTTTCGCTGTATTAACCTCCTTGCTATAGAGTAGCAAACGTCATCGCTGGCCTTCAGTCCGAATTTTTTTTATAATTTGACGACTTTCAACCACCATATCTTCCACCCCCTTATAGCTATCGGCATGGAACTGCTATAGTGTACAACGGGAGACTTCGGACAACAATAACACACAGACCATTCGTTTGCGTTCTGTAGTTTTCGCTGCAGAACGAAATATTAACACACACACACGTAGAATTTTATATACACCCATAACTTTCCATCCCAATATGCTCCACCCTTTTACCATTATCAGCCCTCAAGCAGCAATGCAACCAATAAAACCATTTTCAAAGAGGAATTACTGTTCCGCATTTCACGTTATATTCTTCAAATTACTAAATATCTATCAGATCGCTACAAAACCGTGCCTAAAACCTCCCTCAGGTATAAATTAGTAACAACTTACAAATATTTAAGTCTCTGCGTCTTGTCGTTCGGACGTGATAAGCGTACGCCGAACAGACATTCACATTAATATATATATATAGCTATCCGATCGCCATAACACCGTGCCTAAAGCCTTCCCCGGGTAGACATTAGTAACTGTACAAATTTTTAGCTCTTTATGTCTTGTGGTTCAGACATGATAAACGTACACCGAACAGACATTCACATTTATATATATTGATAATGTAAAGATTGTACAGTTCATACTGCTGATGATGACCACTTGTGTCGATTGTAATCCCATATGACCCATATGACGCATAGACCAAAGATATGATCTGTGGCATCGCTGTATGTAACCTCCTTGCTATAGAGTAGCAAACGTCATCACTGACCTTCAGTCCGATTTTTTTTTATAATTTGATGAGTTTCAACCACCATATCTTCCACCCCCTTATAGCTATCGGCATGGAACTGCTATGATGTACAACGGGAGACTTCGGACAACAATAACACACAGACCATTCGCTTGCGTTCTGTAGTTTTCGCTGCAGAGCGAAGTATTAACACACACACACACGTAGAATTTTCTATACGCCGATAAATTTCCATCCAAATATACTCCACCCTTTTATCATTATCAGCCCTCAAGCAACAATGCAACCAATAAAACCATTTTCAAAGAGTAATTATTGTTCCGCATTTCGCGTTATATTCTTCAAATCCACCCCCATGAACCACAGACATTGCCGAGGTGGGGTGGCTTGCGTGCCTCAACGATGCAGATAGCCGTACCGTAGGTGCAACCACAACGGAGGGGTATCTGTGGAGAGGCCAGACAAACGTGTGGTTCCTGAAGAGGGGCAGCAGCCTTTTCAGTAGTTACAGGGGCAACAGTCTGGATGATTGACTGAGCTGGCCTTGTAACAT
This sequence comes from Locusta migratoria, assembly GCA_026315105.1. Lineage (NCBI taxonomy): Eukaryota > Metazoa > Arthropoda > Insecta > Orthoptera > Acrididae > Locusta > Locusta migratoria. The sequence continues at coordinate 40,692,412 of CM048748.1, forward strand.
CAGCTAATGTGGCTTTGCCACACGGTTACTGCGAACGGCTGAAAGCAAGGGGAAACTACAGCCGTTACCTTTCTCGAGGACATGCAGCTCTACTGTATGAACATATGATGATGGCATCCTCTCGGGTAAAATATTCCGGAGGTAAAATAGTCCCCCATTCGGATCTCCGGGCGGGGACTACTCAGGAGGATGTGATCATCAGGAAAGACAATACTGGCATTCTACGGGTCGGAGCGTGGAATGTTAGATCCCTTAATCGAGTAGGAAAATTAGAAAATTTAAAAAGAGAAATGGATAGGTTGAAGTTGGATATAGTGGGGATTAGTGAAGTTCGGTGGCAGGATGAACAGGATTTCTGGTCAGGTGAGTATAGGATTATAAATACAAAATCAGTTGGGGGTATCACAGGAGTAGGACTGATAATGAATAAGAAAATAGGAATGCGGGTAAACTACTATGAGCAGCACAGTGATCGCATTATCATTGTCAAGATAGATACGAAGCCAACACCGACAACAGTAGTACAGGTTTATATGCCAACTAGCTCTGCCGATGATGAGGATATAGAAGAAATATATGAGGAGCTAAAGGAAATTATTCAGACTGTTAAGGGAGAGGAAAACTTAATTGTGATGGGAGACTGGAATTCGGTAGTAGGAAAAGAAAGAGAAGGAAAAATAGTAGGTGAATATGGACTGGGCAGAAGGAATGAAAGAGGAAGTCGCCTGGTAGAATTTTGCACGGAACATAATTTAATCATAACAAACACGTGGTTTAAGAATCACAAAAGAAGGTTGTATACTTGGAAGAGACCAGGAGACACTGGAAGGTATCAGATAGATTTTATAATGGTAAAATATAGATTCCGGAATCAGGTTATAAACTGCAAGACATACCCAGGGGCAGATATAGACTCTAACCATAACTTGTTAGTCATGAACTGTAGGCTGAAACTGAAAAAACTGCAGAAAGGTAGGAAAATAAGGAGATGGGACCTAGATAAATTGAAGGAACGTGAAGTTCTGGTGAATTTCAGAGGGAGATTTAGTCAACAATTGACAGAAACAGGGGGAAATAAAACAGTAGAAGAGGAATGGGTAGCATTGAGAGATGAAATAGTGAAGGCAGCAGAGGACAAAATAGATAGAAAGGCAAGACCTGCAAAAAATCCTTGGATAACACAGGAGATACTAAATTTAATTGATGAAAGGAGAAAATATAAAAATGCAGTAAATGAAACAGGCAAAATGGAGTACAGACGACTAAGAAATGAGATTGATAGGAAGTGCAAAATGGCTAAGCAGGAGTGGCTAGAAGCCAAATGCAAATCTGTAGAAGAATGTATAAGAAGGGGAAAAGTAGATACCGCCTACAGGAAAATCAAAGAGACATTTGGGGACAAGAAAAGCAATTCTACGAATATCAAGGACTCAGATGGGAAACCAGTTCTCAGCAAAGAAGGGAAAGCTGAAAGGTGGAAAGAGTACATAGAGCAGCTCTACAAAGGAAATGAACTTAGAGACGATGTTGTAGGAAGGGAAGAGGAAGTAGATCAAGATGAAATAGGAGATACTATACTCAGAGATGAATTTGACAGAGCCTTAAAAGACCTAGGCCGGAACAAGGCCCCAGGAGTAGATGATATACCCTCAGAGCTACTAAAGTCTCTGGGAGAGCCAGCCATGACAAGACTATTTGAACTGGTGTGTAGGATATATGAGACAGGCGAAATGCCCTCAGACTTTAAGAAAAATGTAATAATCCCCATTCCAAAGAAATCAGGTGCAGACAGGTGTGAAAATTACAGAACCATCATTTTGATAAGTCATGGTTGCAAAATTTTAACACGAATTATCTACAGGAGAATGGAAAAGCTGGTAGAAGCTGACTTAGGGGAAGATCAGTTTGGATTCAGGAGGAACGTAGCAACCCGGGAGGCAATACTCACTTTACGTCTTATCTTAGAAGATAGATTAAGGAAAGGCAAATCTACATTTTTAGCCTTTGTAGATTTGGAGAAAGCGTTTGACAATGTTGACTGGACTACACTCTTTCAAATTCTGAAGTCAGCAGGGGTACAATACAGGGAAAGGAGAGTTATCTACAACCTCTACAAAAGCCAGACCGCAGTTATTAGACTCGAAGGGCATGAAAGGGAAGCATCAGTTGGGAAGGGAGTAAGACAGGGTTGTAGCCTTTCTCCGATGTTATTCAATTTGTACATTGAGCAGGCGATGAAGGAAAGCAAGGAAAATTTTGGAATAGGGATTAAAGTTCAGGGGGAAGAAATAAAAACATTGCGTTTTGCTGATGACATTGTAATTCTGTCAGAGACAGCGAACGACCTGGAAGAGCAGTTGAATGGAATGGACAGTGTGTTGAAGAGAGCGTACAAAATGAACATTAACAAGAGCAAAACAAAAATAATGGAATGCGGTCTTAGAAAATCAGGCGATGCTGAAGGAATTAGATTAGGTAACGAAACAATGAAGGTGGTAGATGAGTTTTGTTACTTAGGTAGTAAAATAACATGCGATGGTCGCAGTACAGAGGATATAAAATGCAGAATGGCAATGGGAAGAAAAGCATTTTTGAAAAAGAGAAACTTGCTAACATCGAATATTAATTTAAGTGTAAGGAAGTCTTTTCTGAAGGCATTTGTGTGGAGTGTTGCCTTGTATGGGAGTGAGACATGGACGATAAACAGTGCGGACAGGAAGAGAATAGAGGCTTTTGAAATGTGGTGCTACAGAAGAATGCTGAAGATTAGGTGGGTAGATTGCATAACTAATGAAGAGGTACTGAACAGAATTGCTGAGAAAAGGAATTTTTGGCATACCCTAACTAAAAGAAGGGATCGCTTGGTAGGACACATTCTTAGACATCGAGGAATCGTAAATTTAGCATTGGAGGGAAGTGTGTGGGGTAAAAATCGCAGAGGGAGGCCAAGAGATGCGTATAGTAAGCAGATTCAAGTGGATATGGGTTGCCGTTCTTATGAGGAGATGAAAAGGCTTGCTCAGGATAGAGTAGGGTGGAGAGCTGCATCAAACCAGTCTCCGGACTGAAGACCATAACAACAACATTCTTCAAATTTCTAAATATCTATCAGATCGCTACAAAACCGTGCCTAAGACCTTCCTCAGGTATAAATTAGTAACTGTACAAATATTTAAGTCTCTGCGTCTTGTCTTTCGGTTGTGATAAGCGTACACCGAACAGACATTCACACACACACACACACACACACACACACACACACACACACACACACACACACACACATATATATATATATATAGTTATCCGATGGCCATAAAACCGTGCTAAAGCCTTCCCCGGGTGGACATTAGTAACTGTACAAATTTTTAGCTCTTTATGTCTTGTGGTTCAGGCGTGATAAACGTATACCGAACAGACATTCACATTTATAGATATAGATAATGTACAGATTGTACAGTTCGTACAGCTGATGATGACCACTTATGTCGATTGTAATCCCGTATGTCAGTGAGTAAAGACGTTTACTCTTGCACAACTAGACATTGTCAGAGGGTAATAGGTCACTGTCGATGTCGAGGGAGAGGTTTTCCCACCGCAGGCCTCGGTGTCTGGAAGTGGCCCTCGCCAAGCGCCACCGGAGGCGCCCCTCGGCCCGCGGCGCGATGCGCCTGTGGCGTCCCGGCTACCCGGCGGCGGCGGCGGCAGCGGCAGCGGCGTTTATCGATCCCAGTCCCGGGCAGCGCCGCGCCGGGCCAGGCCGCGACCAAGCCAAGCCGAGCCGAGCCCCGCGACAAGTGGTGCGCCTGACGCTAGGCAGACCCGCGCTACACTCGCCGGCCGCCGCGCAGGGAGGCGGACGCTCAGTACGTCGACAGCTAACAAGCAGCCGTGACGGGTTCAAGGCTGTGGTGAACAGTGTCACCGCAGAGGGTGGTCAGATGTAGTAGACGGCAAAACTACATCATTCCGAAAGAATGAATTAACGTACATACTAATAATATTCATCTCGGGTATGCAGCCGGATACCGCCGTCAACTAGACACGATATTTCAGCAGACGAACTGGCTGCCATCTTCAGGTGAGAGCGCTAATACACTAACTCGCCGGAAACTGAGGCAGAACGAGAAACAGCAGCCCGTTTATACACCGCTGACGACCCACCTCGCGTGCGCGAAATCAAAGTAGAAGCCACCTAGGCGCAATAGTACTAGTAGCGCGCCGGTGGAGAAAAACGGCAAAAACGATGGCTCGGAAACAAGGCTAGTTAAAAGAAACAGCAGGTCGAAATGAAGACCGTTGTTGCTTAATGTCAGATAAGATCAGGTTCCAAGTTTTACTTAGAGGAAAGCCCTTGTCCATATTAATAATATTATCGGCCATACGGATTTCCATGTATTCTTTGAGGACACATTCCCAGTAGCGGGAAGCAGGAGTAATCACCACCGTCATACTCGTTTGCTTCAACCTGAAATGTCAGCTGTTGCTGATCATTGTCTGAATGAGGGACTCAAGCCGTTATATGATGAAACTAAACTGACTTTTAATGTTAATCATACAAGGAGGCCAATGATACACATATAATTCGAAAGATGTTTTGTCATACATGATGCGAATATAAAAATGATGTGTGCACGTTGCCGTTAAGAGTGGTAGAAAGAAACAAAACTCGGATGATACTTTAAATTCTCCATAAGATTTGCAAATATATTATAAACCGTTGTACGTTGGATGTTGGTACAGTCAAAATTAACTCCGGTCAGTTAGCGCTTAAAGTTCAACTCTAAGATCCACGGTTCGATTCCCACTGCCTCAATTTCTTTAATTCTTCGAAATGTTCAATGTTTAAACTTTAAATATAGTATAAAAAGTAATTAAACAATTCAGTTTATGAACGCAATGTTTTAATAATTCTCAAGGTCTGACATTTGAAAAAGTTGGGGTTCTATTAAGATAACGTTTTCTCTCATGGTCAGCTCTATGTTGCAGCAAGTAGAGTTCGATCCTTTCATGGTTTGAAATTTTATACTTGTGAACATGAAGAACAAGGACATTTAGGAATGATGAAAGTATTCTTACGAAGAATGTTGTTTTCACCAAAGTTTTATAATTCCAAATTGTTAAATAAAGCAGTTATTTCCCTCATTTGCGGTTCATTCTCTCAGGTTCACATAAAACCTATAAAATTGAAGTGCTCAATAAATTATAATTACATTAATATTTTATTATACAATTTTTTTTAATTTCCATGACTTTGCAAACACAAGCGGTTGACTGTCGACCACAGGCAATACTAGTCTATATAAATTTACGAACTTGAGATTTGATTGATTTACCTTGTAGACAAGGTTTGACGCATTCCTTTTAGTACCACTATGGACGACTTCATGATTTTGACTCTATATTGGAAAAATTTGCCCTATATAGAAAGATGTATTAAATCGTTCTGTAGTTAATTTTGATTATCATTTAATTTTACTAGACAGTAAATGACAGCATCATCGGCAAACAATCCAACAGCCGCGCGATTTAAGGCACCTTTCCACCTACTTAGCGGTCGCTCCCCCTCAGGTACGGGTGCGGGTGTTGTCTTTAGCATAAGGTTATTTAAGTAGTTTGTAAGTCTGAGGTGCGATGACCACAGAAATATGGTCCCTAAGGTCTACAAATACAAACACTTGAACATTTGAAACAACCTAACAGGTTTGCTCAAATATTCTACCACACTTACAAACAAACTGACTGACACTAACTTTGGCGGGAGTGTCTGAGCCTACACACGTTGACAGCTGTTCGTAATGTGAAATCTTGAATACTGACTTTGCCTTCCTTGGTGAAGCGATTTCTGAAACTTATTTTATCAGCATTATGTTTCGTAGCAATACCATTGCTATCGAGTAGTGAAGGCGTTGGTTCTGTTTAGCCTCTAGTACAGATATTAAAGTATCTAATTTCTGTCAATACGGGTCAGAGATTTGTAGTGAAAACAAGCGTAAGCATCTCGCATTGAATTCCTCATGGATGAACTGATGGAAGAAAGAATATTGGCCGCGACGGGCGTCAGAGCGCATTGAGACGCTGTGCTGCGAAGATCGAGGCCCGTTCCGCGTCGGGGGTTCGAATCCCCCTCGGGCATGGATGTTTGTGCTGTCTTTAATATAATGTAGTTCATAAGTTCAAATGTTCCAATGTTTGTTAAGCTGATGGGACGTAACTACGGGGTCATCAGTCATTAAACTTACAAACTACTTATCAACTACCTTATACTAAGGACGGCACAAATATCCATGCCCGAGGGGGGATTCGAACCCACGACCGTAGTGGCAGTGCAGACCGTGACTGGAGCCCCTCAATCCCCTCGGCCACCGCGGCCGGCGGTTCATAAGTAGTTTGTAAGTTAACGGACTGATGACTCAGCAGTTAAGTTCCATAAAATTCACATACATTTGAATATTTTTGAAAGAATATTTTGGGTACTTGATTTAGCCATAACACGATATTTGCACTCTGCACAGGAGTGTGCCCTGATATGAAACTTCCTGTGAGATTAGAACTGTGTTGAGGCCGGAATTCGAAACCAGGACCTCTGGTGACCACGGGCAGGCGCTCAATGACGGCAATCTGCGCACGTCTAACAGCTCGTCCTCACACATTTACGCTTGCCATTACCTCGTCTTCTACCTTCCAAAATGCAAAGCAAGAAAAAGAAAATAATTCGCCTAGAATAATTTAATACAGCTCTCTCGCTCATAGTTTCTGACAACTTTTCGAGCATTAAGAGACAAAATGCTACGAACAGAAGCATTTCTTAGGGATCCGTCCTAAATCCCGTACCATGAAAATCTCCAAAGTCGCAAACGCCGAATACAAAGTCAACTGTGTAAGGTCAATTGGCTTTTCTGTTACTAAATTCACTAATGTCCATGGGGAAGAAAATGTCCATGCATTAACGTAAAGACATCGGGTTACAGGAAAATGAATTTCAAACTTCACTATGAAAAAAGTCACACAAAACAGTAAGTAATAACAAGTTTCTTTTCCAATAATTACACCACGCTGTATTGAAATAAAGCATTCAGGAATACTGAATAGAGGAGATTTTTATTTTTATCGTTTTTTTCATTCGAGGTTTTTGTATGTATATTCAACGACGTTTGTTAAGTGCTAAGTAATCAATTATACTGTCATAACAAATTGTAAGTACAGGAAAATATAACAAAAAAAAATGTGCGCCAGCAACTGGTAGAGCGCAACATAAAATTCTTGCGCGAATGGCATCAAACCACTTAACATCAACAACTAACACATTACAATTCATGTGCAGTTTGAAATCAAGGATTCTGACAGCTAAAGGATATGAAGATATTAATTCATCTGCACAGTTATCTGAATCTAAAAAAAACGTTTACCTTAAAAAACCCACGGACGTCCAAAAAAATATGTAAGTGGACTTGCAGGAAGTTTGGAATGTGCGGGAGAGGTTCTAATGGCAATAAATCTGTGAGAGCAGGTCGTGAACCTGAAACCGAAAACTTGTTAAACAGCAATATCATACAGATTGTAGTGGTCTAGGTTCGAATCCATGACCAGCACTTTGTTTTAATCTGCATAGAAGTATATAATCAGATTATTCAATACTGAATAAGATATACGGTAGAATACTAAGACTGCGTCAAAGGTGAAGAGTTTTTTGAGTTCCTATATTCTTTGCAACAATTCATATGAACGCAGTCTTTTGAGTGAAAATCTTAGACCCTCTCCTACGTGATTGATATGAAACTCCAGAAATGTCTCCTTAGCTAAATAAAGCCTACATATTCGTCTCACGTCAAGATAGCCACTTACAACTACCGATAGATAAACTGCACTTGCGCCGCACGAAAAAGAGATAATTTTACTACGTCTGAGAGCAAAATAAGTGACTCACTCAAAAAAACACGGACGTTTGTGAGTGTACCTTTGTAGACGTACCCCCAAATGAAAAATTACATCAAGAATCAGATAACCCCTAAAAGGGCTAGTTGTTGGTTTATTTATTCCTTGATTTTGAATGCCAGGTTGGTATCAAGACTCTGTGGCTTAGGAAGTTTCCGATCTGATAGTCACTATGGCACAACAAAAAATGGTTAACATTAAAAGCAAGCCGTAGGAGCTGGGGTGGAAGTGAGAATCTTTTGCTATCAGAGATTTCGGTACTCTCAGATTGTACTCACAGAAAAGTTAAGACTAAAGTCTAATTTTCGCTATCGGTTGCCGTCGGAGAGTACTTTGTGCAAGTGTCTAGGTGTCTTGCGAGAGACGATGTTGGAAGCGTTTACACGTAACACGATGATAGAGTCAGTGGGACCAGAAAGACCACTACCTGCTACATTCTACGTCGTAACGTTGAGCTTCAAGGAATAAGTAACGAAAAGCGTCCGTCTTCAAATGCACTTTTAATACACTAGGTGGCAAAGAGAAACCGTAAACTAACACCGTTGCTATTGGCTTAAGGAACAGATTAGGCAGGGGATATTTTTTTTTTCACGGTGCAAGAGAATAACTTGTAATTAAAGAAGTACAAATGTATCGAAATTTCACAAGAATGACACCTATGGAAGAAGTAACCTGTATAATTTAAATCACATTGAGGAGAAACGACACTATTACGAGTAAAATAACAAGAGTCTACATGAAGATCGGATTTCTCTTTATGGCAATATACCTGAAAGTTAAATCTCAGCCTAAGACATTAAAAGCAAGTCTCAAAAATTCTCGAGAAAGTAGACTTTTAAATTTCTATACCTTTGAGTACGGTACATATTTGACAATCAGAGTGTTTAAAAATTACTGTGGAACATCTGTAGCGTTCAAATTTGATAATCAAGAAATCCTGGGAAGTGCAGTGGAGTAAATAATTTCATTTGTAATGTTATTACAATTGACAAGAACGTTTCCTAAGACATTAGTATTTAACAAAAACAAATACATGGGTTCTTTTTTCTTACAAAATTAAAGTTTCATTTAGTGTAATTGAGATAATCATGCTATTATATGGAAAAAAAGTTATAACATAGCGAAGAAAATTAAATGTATCCATTAGGCTTGTTTATTTAAGATGAACTGTGTATTAACCTAATATAGTGAAGCTAAGAATTTAATTTCACATGAGGTGTTTTCTCGAGTGCTGTCTTATCTGTTCCGTAATATTTAGCAGATTGGTAGAGTTGAATGGACGCTGTAAGTACCGTCCATATAGTTGTAAGACCAAAAGATTAATAAGTTTGCCTAGTAAAGGATTTTATACAAGCTCATAAGAAGTTTTCTATTAAAAGATACTTCATAGATAGAGAGATAAGTGATCCTCAAAGCTCTGTGTTACGATTACACACACATACACACGTACTATTCACTCATTTACCTTGAAACAACCTGACTTTGGTGTAAGTATTTCTATGTCACATGCAACATTTTAACTCACATACATAGCCAGCACGTCTGTAATATCACCATCTTCATGATAAACTACCTGTTCTTTGAGTCACCAGTTAAATTGCACATGTATACAAATTAATGGGACCCTCGCTTTGTTTAAAGTTTATCAGTTTAAGAACAATTTTTCATTGCAATTATTTTAGTTTTAACGTATTCATTCTATTATTGTACATAACTGTATTATCTTTATTTCTATATTCTCAGTCCTTGTGCCAATTATCGTCTAAATCTTTAATTAGACTTTCTGGTCCCTTAATTTTAACATTTCTTACGTAATTTCTTCCTGATACTTACCTACAGTTCCGTTATTATATATATACTTTATAAAGTAATTACACATTTCTTTCATATCTATACAGTAATGAAGCCAGTGTTATGTGCATATGGTTTCTTTAATTTGATGTACTTCCTGATAAAGTTACGAATTCTTCAAATATATGTCGCTAGTTTCTTGAACTTATTATTTTGTTTTCTTATTATCTCTTTATAAAAGGACACATCCGATATATAGTTTGAAACCGGTCAACACTCTTCATTTCCTAAATATTGCAACTGAAAACAATAAAGCAGTTTAATCCCTTGGTCCTTTTACAGGATAATTTCCAATTAATTTACTACTCGGAGAATGTATTAAGAGTAAACATAACAATACATCTGGGAAATTGTTGTTATGTAGGACCACAGTTATTTAGGTATAGCGATTCTAGATGGAGGAACATTTGGTCATCTGATAAAATATGAAGCTCGTTAGGAGGTGTAAACGTCTGAGAGAGCAATAATATTTTTTTATAATTTGACATTCATCCGCAGTACATCTTTTCTCCATTGAATGTTGTTTAGGAGATAAATGTATCCTAATGAGGGAGAGAGAATTTGATAATCTGGAAGCATAGCTTAACTGTTTTGTGGGCAGTTTTTATTGACGATTACCGAGAGGATTCCACGTATATTGCAACCAAATCTCGGCTTGCCTGCGGCGAAGTAATTTGCGTTACAAACGAGCAGTCAGTTAAGACTTACGATAAACAGTTTTGCATAATGTAACACTGCCGTGAAAGCAACCTCCTGAAGCGCAGAACGTATTTATATCAGCAGAGAATTTGAGCGCGCCCTGCATCAGTGGCTGGCAGAGGGTTTATAAAATTCACTTCACAATATTCTCTACCGTCCCATTTTCTGCTTGTCTCATACAGCGTTCACCGCCATTTCACATTAGTATGTGAAACGATAGAAGTTACTGTCACATTAAATTCATCAACACTGTCAATGAAATTGTTGTTTGAGATTCCTCTCTATCTAAAAACGGATAATGATTAATATACAAATGCACCTGTCGTGAGTTCTAATGACTTCAGAATAACTAATTTGTCATTGTTAACGAAATTACAATGAAACGGGAAACAGAATGGTCGTATGAGCATAAAGCGAAGGTCACAGCTTGACACTGCGTATCTTTACAATGTTTAGTCAGGAAACATCTTTATATATCTAAATAAGTTACAAATAAGAAAATCATGCATCAGTACATTGTCACATGAAAAATGCCTTCTGCATGCGAAATTCTGTATGAGTTGCAGGTGTGGTGAATCGAAGCACGAGGGGCAAAGATGACGTCACTGCTTATGCCACATCTGTGCATGATGCCTACTACGTATTCTAGTAGCCATGGTGGAGTTTAATATACTGCCCCATCCATCACGATCAGTTATAACTATGCTGGAATACAGGCATACAAACATCAAACATGGTGCGGAGTCCTCGTGATAAGTCTTGTCACTCGATGCCAGAAGGGTTTGAGAATTTGTGCACACGTCTTTCTCCCCGTCTGCTAGGAGGTTTTATTATCCGATTTCATATACGCCATATATGTCATTTTGATGGAAGACGGTAACAATTTTACTCTTGGTGACGGTGTTTGATACATTCTTCAAAAGGTCGGTAACTACATTGTAGTGTTACCGTTATCTTCAACTTCACTATATGTTTTTGACGTATTGTGTGATTAGTCAACATTGTGTTACTAAGTGAGGAAGTATTCCAGAACAACAGCAATATTCCATATCGTAATTTGGTGTTGTTTTTACTATGGAAACGCAAATCTTCCCAGAAACCTCTATTTATGAAGCGATACCAATGATACACATTCCAGTCATTATATATTAATTACTCAACAACCTCTGACAATAAATTGCTGTGAATAGCTCTCTAATATTAACGGAAGAGAACTATTAAGTAGATGAACTACAAAGTGGATGAGGTACGAAGTTTTCTGGACATGAGCCAAATAACTAAGTGGTCCATAGTTATGGGAGATAACTATTTCGATGGATAGTTCAACCACGCTCATGTTAGAGGATTATTAAACGAACTTTATTGTCAGAGGTTGTATACAAGGTAAGACGATGGAGCTTTAGGTCTGTCGCAACCGGCAAGATATTTTCAAGCGATATTAGGCAATTGTGCTTATTTTGAGTTTTTTGTTGTTGAAGTTTTATAGAATAAAGTAGCAATCTTAATGGAACATTTTGAAATTAACATTTGAACGTTCTTTAGCGCGCCGTCAATTTGATTGAAAATAGCATCCGGTTTCCTTAAAAGTGTGGATTTGCGTCCGCATTTACAAGCTGATTAAGTAACTTTGCCAACACTGCATTACTTCCTTTCTAGTTAAGGAACCAAAGAATGCCACATCGGTGTTCATCTCATGATGGTAAGTGACGAAAACGGTTGAATGAAGAGAGAGTTTTAATGAAAGAGAGTAAAAATTGCATAGACTAGAGGCAAGGGGTAAAATATTCTGGAAGGGTCGTAGATCAACGGAGTATTTCTTGTTCCCTGTGCAAGAGTGGGTAATGTAGAATGTGGACATAATACGTCATATACACTACTCAAAACAATTACGTGATCATACACAGTATAAATATGTTGACGTAATTTAATCAGATATTGGTTACTATTGTAATTTGTGTGTGATATATTACGATATTTACTTGATGGTTGAATGGCGTTTACTTATGCTAGGCACCAAGAGGCTACGTTAATAGTGAAAAAGTCGACCCTGCTGCCCTCTAATATAGTGTGTGATGACCTTGAACGGCCAGTACAGTTGCACACTTGCGTTCTATGGACAGCATGAAATTATAACTCACCTCTTGCGTTATATTTGGCCATACTTCCATTAGTGCAGTATCCAGCCCTAGAACCGTTGTGGGAGTTTCTGGTCTGGCTGCAATAACATGCTTAATCGGGCATAAGTCCGATGAACAAGCTGGCCACTCCATTCGCTCAATTCCCTAAGCTTGAAGCATGTTGTCCACGAGTGCAGTTCCGTGGATACGAGCGTTGTCGTACACAAGAAGTAACCATTCTCCGATGGCACCAGCGTACGGCACAGCAAACGTCGAAGGATCTAGTCACTATAGTCTGAGCAGTTAAACGCGCCATTTTGAATGACATAGATGTCCTGACTCCAAACATTCGTCCACCATCATGATATATATATCATGATGTGTGTGTGTTTGCGAGGCTTAATGGACTTAAATGCGGGGTCGTCAGTCCCTAAAATTTTAACCTACTTACGAACTAACTTATATTAAAGACGACACAAACATCCATGCCCAAGGGGGGGGATTCGAACTCCCGACGGCGGACTGCCACGCGCACCGCATCACGGCGATCCAGCACGCGCGGCTGATCCGCCGTGGCCATCATGATATGGTGATGTTTACGGCACATGAGCAGAATTGTTCAGAGTCCTTCGATCCCTTAGAATGAGGGAACGACGACTGTCAGGCTGAATATAAAATTTTATCAGTGATCAGAACCTGGCGATCGCGTTGCAGTTGCTGAGTGGTCTAAGGCGCCTTGCTGCGGAGTCCACGGTTGTTCGCCAGTCGGAGGTTCGAGTGCTCCCTCGGGCATGGGTGTTTGTGTTGTCCTAACCTTAGGTCAGTTTAGTTTAAGTAGTTTGTAAGCCTCAGAACTGATGATCAAAGAAATTAAACCCCATAGATTTACAAACATTCGAATTTTTAGAACCTGGCGCCTTTCATTACGACTGCAATCTTGACATTCCTTCTCCCAGTTCCTTGCGGGATAAAAAGTGTAGTAGTTTTAAGGGCAGAGACACCATTTGCTATTAATATAATGTTTGCAACTCAGTCTGACTCAACTGCTTGTTCATTAGCCCGTAGCTTGCAAACTACTCAATCTAAGATGAACTTACCTAGGGACAAAACAAACCTCATATCCGAGGGGGAATCGAACCCCCGACGTCGAAAGGTCGCGCGCACCGCAGAACGGCGCCTCAGTGCGCACGGCTAATCCGCCGCAGCCACACACAATTTGCCTTTGTGGTATATTAAAACTACTATTTTCATCAACTTGAATGTCATAGTTATTAAATCCTTATTGTAAATACGTAGTAATTTGTTTTACTAAATATACCATCCATGGTGTCTTGAGGTGACCTTGATGTTTGTATTAAGTTCTATTTAGTTTTTAGTTCTAGTAGTTTGTTATTCTTGGGGGCTCCCTGTTCATTCGATTTATGACGGACAAAAAAAAAAAAAAAAAAAAATGACATGTCTAATAAAACGTTGGCGGACGAGTACAGTTTTACTAGGTTTACTCTGTGATGTAGGTACATAAGTGACAGGTGGGTTTGATAGAACTTGATATACATGAAGGATACGTATTTCTCTATTATTGTAGTATTTCGAGTACTATTTTGCATGTATAGTTACACGTCCATTGACGGCAGTATAATCTGCTAAAACCGGTCATCTAAATAAAAGGATATTAGTGACCGGCCGCGGCGAAGCGGCCGAACGCATTGAGGCGATATGCTCCGATGCGCGAGGCCGTTCCCCGTCGGAGGTTCGAATGCCCCACGGGCAGGGATGATTGTGTCGCCTTTAGTATAAGGTAGTTGATAAGTAGTTTGTAAGTTTAGGGACTGTGACCTCGCAGTTACGTCCCTTACGCTTTACAAACATTGGAACGTTTTGTTAATTATCTTGAATGTTTTTTACATCATAAATTCATTTCTAGTCTTGAGAAAAAGATACATGATTTCTTTCCAGTTTTTAAACATCTGTCCACATTTCAACATGATAAAAAAAGTTATCAGAATATCAGTACCTCTGAACCGTCAGCGCTGAAAATGCATTCTGATGATCCAATGTAATGTTTATATATCTTAGTAATAAAGCTGCCATCTTCACAGATTGAAAAGAAGAAAATACACCAGTAGCTTATAATGTTATGAAATGGTCCATTAATTTTTCTACTATAACGGCTACCGTTATCAAGTGTCTCAGACGGGACCTAAATTTCACACATATTTGGCCGTCTTTGACACAGGTGCATGCGCCACGATAACTACACGTCTAACACATTCGGGATTAACAGTACTGACGACATATTCGTCTGCTATCAGGCGTTTATTTATGGTTGGCCGCGGTGCTCGGAGTCATCACGAAAGCGTTCGTTGTGCTATTTGATTTGGCGGCGACAAAAAAAAAAAAAAAAAAAAAAAAAAAAAAAAAAAAAAAAAAAAAAAAAGTTCAAATGTTTGTAAATCTATCGGACAAAACTGCGTGGTCATGAGTTCGTAGCTTACAAACTACTTAAACCTTGATAAACTAATCTAAGGACAACACACACACCCATGCCCCAGGGAGGACTCGAACCTCCACTGCGAGCACCCGAGCGCTCCGCAGCGAGACGCTTTAGACCGCTCGTAGCGGCGACATCTAAGGCCAATGCTCCGCGTGCCGCGGTCATCGAAATGTGCCGCTCTGGACGCATATAGAGGCGGGTTTTTCTTCTGATCAGAGATCTTGGGCGGGTAATTCTCAAGCTTCTTCTGTGTCCGCAGCCACGGCTTCTTTTACAGCAGCACTCGCTCTCACCACGGCGGCCTTGAAGACCGCTGTGGGCTGTTCTACTGCTTCGCGCCGTATGTCGCTCAAGTGTCTAGTTGCAAGTTGAGACGCAAGTGACGCAGGGTGAGTCACGGTGAGTTTCGGAGAACCACACAAGTGAGACAAGGCCTCACAACAGCCAGTGCTACTTCATACTGATGAGGTCGCGGTCGCCAGCTTACTGGCTGGCCGCTACGAGGCAGTGGGCGTGCCCCAGTGGCCAGCCATTCATCTGGCGGCCGCGACCTCGTCAGTGTGAAGTAGCACGGGCTGTTTTGAATCCTTGTATCTAGGTGCTGTTGCTGCAGCCACACACGTTGGATCGCAGCGTGACGTGACGCAACTGCTGCGCGCGGTGAACCTGCGGAGCGCAGTCTCCGGTACGCAGTTTCCTGCGAAATTCACGGTAACTGTGGCTGTTGATATAGTGTTTCCTAGTTCGCAATGGAAGAAAAACGAATTAAAGGCGTACGAGTGCTGATCCTTCTTCATGTCTGTGTACCAAATGACGTCACGATCAACTCAGTTTCTTGTCAGAAACGACATTATCCGTGCGGTTAGAGAAATGGAGTCCTCATTGCTGAACATTCCTGAGAGAGAACTCCACAGTCTATCATAGATCAGCGGCTTTCATATCACGAGTTGTCCCCGTACAGTAATCAAACCCCCCATCCATCCCACACCATTTCATCAACTCCACTCCATTCATCACATTCTAACAGTCCGTCTTAAACTCCACAGGAGAATTGTGAGTTTCAACAAAGCACTTCAGCTACGGCTTCAAATCTACACGAGTTGCTTACATTTGTTAATTATTTCTCTCAAATCTGAACTTAAGTTAGTAAAAATTTCGATATTTTTATTTGATGTATAGAAACAATTTTTGTTTGTTACTAGAGAACATTTTGGCTGTTAGAATATCATTAAGTTTATTCAATAAAGATTTTTATATAAATGCTGCATTGTTACACTGCCGATGGTGATCGTAGTATTACGTAATGGAGTGAAGGCAATATAAGTGATTCATTTCTTACCTTCAAAACACACCCAGTTTCTCCTCAGTTCCAATCTGCTTTGACACGATGCATCCCTCACACCCAATTCGATTCTTGTTGAGACAATGTACTTCTTGGAATTGATCGCGGTTTAATCTGAAACAGTTCGTGAATTTTTCATCATCAAATTCCTTGGTTGAAGCGAATTTAGACAAATATTTCTAACCCAAGATAAACAAAAATAAGGCCAAACACTTGTCTTGCCAAATATTTACTACTGCGATGTAGTTCAACACGGCACATATAGTGAAAATTCGGGACGCCTCGACCTAGTGATGAATGCTTGCGTTAGGTTGTCGTTGTTGGTTTTTAGGAGACTAAACAGCTTGGTAATTAGTCCCCTTGGTTAGGTACGTGTCCAATATACGGTTGTACGATTATGTCCGTCCTTCATATACCCAGCTAGTTTGGATGCGCCCACATAAGTGGTGCGATTATCAAACTTTTTGCTTCATCGATTTCTCAGCCACCAGTGCCCCCCAATACTTATATTCTCACATTAAACAACTATCATCATTCCACAACTGCAATACCAGATGGGATACGTCTAGCATCTTGGCTGTACCTTCTCACAACACAAAATCTCTCTCATTGTCGTTCTCCATCTCAGGCATACGATTATGGAACACACTGCCATGTGATCTACGTCTCACACTAAACCACTCGACATTCAAGAGGAAACTCAAAATTCACATATTAACGAAGGCATAGCCTCCATTATTACCCTGCTCTCAGTTTTTTCTCTCCATTAAATCTTTGAATCTTACCATTCAATTTCTCTTCCTCTAACCAAGCTCCCTCTTCTATACCTCTATTCTATCGTTTAATGTCTCTGCTTGATGTGAATAACTCACAATTTGTAAGAACATAACGAGGCAATAACTAAATTGTAACAAGATTGAAGTTCACAATTTGGAACATGGTCGGGGGTGCGAATCCCCCCTCGGGCATGGATATTTGTGCTGTCCTTAGTATTAGCTAGTTCATACGTAGCTTTTACTGATGACCCCGTAGTTAAGTCCCATAAGCTACACAAACATTTGAACATTTTTTTGAAACATGCTTACTGTTATTATTGTCGCTATCATTATTATTATTATTTTTGATTATTATAAATAATCTATGTATTATTGTTACAATTATATTCTGTTAATAATCTGTAATCATTTTTTTTACTTTAATACTTGTATTATCCATTGTTTGTCCATAATGTACTAAAGAAATTGTTCACCTTCAGTAAGCCTCGTTAGGTGTAGGAGTGGCCCTGAAGGCCCTAATCTTGCTAGGTAAAATAAATGCATGAATAAATAAATTCCCCATGACGTTGTTTTCTTTCCATGTATGCACATTATTCTGCTTTTTGTTTCATCAAAGCGATGTTTCGAGCAGAAACTCTGAATCGGAATCCGATTCTGAACTTACACCTATTAACACAGCAGAAGTACTGGCTATGTTTACCAGGTGCACGTGAGCCGCGTCTTCCCCCCACCCCTCGCCACTTCCACGCAGCGCAGCTGACGTTCTATTGCAAACTGCAGCATGGAAATGCGATCCAACTTGCGCCGATTGTCGCCGTGACTCACGCTCCATGAGAAATTTGGCGTGAGTCACCCAGCGTCACGTCACGGACCTACGTCTCATTTTGCAGTCTGCCCTAGAGTCCGTCAACCGCAGCACCATTTTCCCGGTGTCAGGCAGCGTCTTCCGCCCTCATTCGGCGCTGTTCCGACACTGCCCCGCCACGAACTCTGCAAATCGCATTTAAGTGCCTGGAAGAGGGTTTATCGGATTGTATTCTTAATATTTATCCACCGCTCCAGTGCCTCATAACGTGCGCGCTGATGCAACAGCTAAATCTCTGCTTTTTCGATCTCATTTTTCATATTTTATTGTGATGATGTGAGCCAGTGGTAGTATAATATGTCGGCAATCAGAGGAGAAAGTTGATGAAAGGAATTCCGCAAGTAGATCTCACCACATCTAATAACTGGGCGAGTTCGGATTGAAGATGAAGTTGGCAGTGGAGGAGACCCTCTTGGTCACCCCCTGTGTAATTGTGGGTTCTTTGGGTGCGGACGCAGGTGAAATATTCTGTCACTGGCTTGTTTTGTGTGAAGATCCTGGTCTTCAGGGCTCTATAACTGCACATAATGCCATTGTGAATGTGTAAGTCTGTCACAGCAAGCCTTGTTCTTTACATGATGTGTTATTTCTCTACTCGTATTTTTTATTATGTATAACGCAATGTTAGGATTTATCATTACAGTCGGAAGTTAGATTTTCTTTGTTCGCTTGGATCAATTTAAGTGGAATATCCCCCCTCCCCCGCATGGTAATTAGGCTTGGTTAGGGCGACTCTTATCCTCTGAGAATGCCGTAATACATCTGTGACTGTCGTTTAATTGTATTGATTCCAAATTAATCCGTGTTTGTTGAAAAGAATATGTCTTTTATTTCGTGAGCCATCACCTAATTTGCATGTGTCAAAGTGTCATCTCTGAATCGGTGATAAGGACTTAATTGCTATTTGTGCGAGTGTTTTCTCGCTACCTTCAAATGATTTTGCGGATTATTCTTGTTCGTGTTGACATGTTAGGTGAACCAGTGAAGCATTCGGTTATTACCAACACGTTGTCCTATTACAGCTCTGCTTGTTAATTCAGCCTTTCACGTATTCGTATTAAATTGCTTCCACGAAATGTGCTATTTGATGCATTACTCGAGGTATGACAGTTCAACCAACATTTTCTTTTTTTTCTCATATTCTATGTGAACGCCGATTTTATCGTGAACTGCATAAACAAGAATTATTGCAAGGTAGTATAAACCTCTTTACTGGGATTACATACATGGATGAGGGTTAATACTTCTTCAATTCTATTATATAGTGTGATTGAGTGAACTCTTACATTACTTTTCCTTTTCTTTCCTTACGATTCAATGTATACAAATTTGGGTTACTCAGTTTTTCACCAAAACGTTTATTCTTTGCACCAGCCAACTGTGTAATAGTGAGTTCACCTATCCTTTAGCCTTAACGTTTTATGGAAAGAGTAAATGTTCTCACTAAAAGCTAATTTTTTCTGTATTATCTTTAATTAGAACGTAGTTACTTCCCTACGAAATAGTTTCTGTTTACCCGAAGCTTATTGTATCATGACTGCGTTATGTAATTAAAAAAACTGAGTAGTTATCAAGTCATTTAATTTAATTTCTAGCTTGGCATGAAAGTTTTTAGAATTTGTCCTAGGTCCTTACCGACCTTTGTCACACAAGTAGGCACCGGTAAGATGTGGGTAAGTTACAATAGGAAGAACAACTCTGTGGGCAGTTTCTTTAGTAGAACAATTGCATCTTCTAAGTGTTCTGCCAGTGAATTGTAGACTTTGGTTCATCTTCCCTGTGAGATTTTCTGTGTGCTCTTTCTAAATAAAACTGTTCATACTGGTAATTCTTGGGTAATTAGTTGAATTTACGTTCTGTAAATTTAATTGATTTATTGTGTAATTGAAGTTAAACGTATTTCTTTTAATGCATATATGGATGGATTCACACTTTTCATAATTTAGGATCAATTGCCAATTTTCTCATCTTGCTGATAGAAAACTGATTTTGCAGTTGCTCTTTATGTTCTAGTGACAGAATCATCGGCGGACAGTTTAAGAGAGTTACTCAGAATGGCCCCTAAATCGTTTATAATGAAACAATAGCGGACCCATAACACTTGCCAGTAGAATGCCAAATATCACTTGCGTTTTACTCGTTGATTTTCCGTGAATTAATACGTGCTGTGTCCCTTCTAACAGGAAATCACGAATCTAGGTGCTCAATGCGTCGATATTCCATAGAAACGCAGATTAGAATATGCTTGTGAGGTACATTATGAAATAAAAAAATACGGATTCGATCTGAACTCATCACTTCACGTGTTTCACAATAATGATAATTTTTGAATCACTGTTGAATACCGTAGATGTAGTTGATATTTAGACAAATCACTCACCAGTTGTTATTTATATAACATTTTATGTCATCACATGTTTGGGGAGGAAATAAATGTATTATCAAGCTGTATACAATGCATTTGCTACTAGGCAACTTGATTTATAAAATCCACGCTCTCATGCAATGTCAATGTTTGCACGGTGACGAGAAATTTTGGTGGCATCTCCCTGTTACAAACTGTAAATACAATGCCAAAATATAGTTCATATGAAAAGGTAGTACGATTTTTGGGCAAGAAATGTGTGAGGGAGGGTTTCAATCAGACGTGCCGTCTTAAAGGGCCCATCGCGGCATTATCCTACAGTGATAGAGGGAAATCATGGAAAACCTGTACGTGGAAGAGATGGATTTGAACCACCGGTCTCCCGAATGAGAGTCCAGTGTTTAATCACTGCGCAGCGAGGGTATGTTACAGTGTAACTGTTTCTTTTTTCTGATTACCCTACTCAGGGTCATTGCGGATATCTAATGCTCGAAATTGGCTGAAATTCGGTGCCCAGCGGTTTTCGTCAGAGCTATATTAAGCTTTAAGTGTTTGTTCGTAATTTTGTCGGACGAAACTGCGTGGTCATAGGTCCGTAGCTTACGTAACTACGTAACGTAAACTAACCTAAGGACAACACAAACACACACACACACACACACACACACACACACACACACACACACACACACACATACCCATGCCCCAGGGAAGACTCGAACCTCCGACGGCGAGCAACTGCGCGCTCCGCAGCCAGGCTCCTTAGACCGGTTGGCTACTCCTCAGCGGCAAGCTATAAGTAAAGTGATAAGTGAACAAGTATGTTTGATATTCCGTTTATCTAGAGATTGTTCTTCCTTCTATAGTCCTGTAACGCGTTAGAAATGCGTTCAAAGTTCGCGAGAGTATTAACCGCTAAACATTTGGAGAAGCGGTTAACTTACGATGATCCTGTACATAGTCTACAGTTTACGTGAACGGCATGGTAACTAATAAGACATCGAAAACTATGTTAATATCACCCTGTGCCAACAGAGGGGGAGTTTGCGTCAGCTTTGGCCCCTTCCGGTGCGGTGGCGGCGCCCCGGGATCCGGAGCGAAGTTGGCAAGCCTGCTCGCCGGAGATCGCGCAGAACCACGCCCTGGGCGAGCAGCCGACAAGTGGGGCAGTCGACTGCCACTGAGCGCGTTTCATCAGCTTCAAAGCGGCCGACCGCGCCGAAATGAAAATGCGGAACTTGGCTCACATTATTACCCAATTTAATATGCAGATGAAATGCACTTCGCTTCCCATACAGGGAATACAAAATGTTGGATGTTATTTCCTTCCTCTGTGATTCCGCGTAATTAGAATTCCGAGGTAGCGGCCAGGCAGAGCCGCCGGGCAGAAAAACGATTGCAGCCGGCAGTGGTTCTTGTATTAAAGAGAGGGCCTGAAAGATGCATACCTCGCAGCTGAAATAGCAATTGTGTTTGCCTCACGGAAAGGGCGCTGGGTCTCGCGTTTCATTTTTCCGTAAAGAAACGAAACGATATTTTTACTTGGTAATACAGCACTACTCAACAATGCGGCGCAAGTAATTTAAAGTAATTTGTGATGAAACTCTGGAAACTATACCTAGAAACATTCTACAATTTCCGTTTGATACATCATTAGAGAATACTAGCGTAAACCCGTGGCTCCGCTCGCGTGTTGGTTGATTATAACAGATAAGCTATCTTTCTTATGTGTGCTAAGAGATTGCTTTTGAAGGATGAAATGAAATACAATACCTTTTTTTAGAAACAAACATTTTTAATCAACATTCGAATAAAAAAATAAAATTATATGAAGTGCTTAATGATTTACAATACAAAATACATACAGTATAGCCTGTGCTGTGTCCCTTCTAACAGGGAATCACGAATCCAGTTGCTCAATTCGTCGTAATTCCATAACAAGGCAATTCGATTAGAAGACGCTTGTGAGGTACATTATGAAATCAAGAAATATGGAATCGATATGAAATCCAGTGTCTACAGCACTCATCACGTCACCAGTTTCACAATAATGATAATTTTTTAATCACCGTTAAATACCCTTCGAGGTAGTTGATACTGAGACAAATCACTAAAACGTTGTCATTTATATAATGTTTTACGTCAGCATTTGTTTGGGGAGGATATAAATCTATTCTCAAGTTGTATAAAATGCATTTGACACTAGGTAACTTCATTTATGAAATCCACGCAATCATGCAATATTAAAGTTTGCATGGTGACGAGATATTGCGGTGAGTACAATGCCAAAAAATAGTTCATGTGGAAAGGGTCTAAGATTTTTGACACTAGGTAACTTCATTTATGGAATCCACGCAATCATGCAATCTCAAAGTTTGCACGGTAACGAGCAATTGCGGTGAATACAATGCCAAAAAATAGTTCAATACCTCAACACGTATGGTGAGAGTAACGCCCAAATTCATTTTAATTTCACTTTAGGGCATTCTAGTAAACTACGTTATTTGTAGTATTGTTTGGAGCGTAAATATAAGAGACTTTTGGGTTGTCCACCCTTGAGCAAGTGACGTATAATTGACCATGTGAAAAATATGAGGGCTGTAAATGGATTCCTGCGATGTTTAATGATTGTCCTTGAGCTTTGATAATTGTCATGGCAAAAGCTAGACGAACTGGAAACTGAAGTCTTTTGAAATGAAATGGCATATCTGAAGGGATTAAAGGAAATTCAACAATAATGATTGTAATAATATCACAGATCGATCACTTGATATAAAGCGCGAAACGTCAAATCGATTTTTTAAGAGATGTATTAAAAGAAATTTCTTTTTTACTGCTCGATTCATTTATTCTTATATTTCCTTACATAGAAAGAGTTGAAGACATTGTAGCACGCATAGACCAAAGATATGGTCTGTGGCTTCACGTTTCGCTGTATGTAACCTCCTTGCTATAGAGTCGCAAACGTCATCGCTGGCCTTCAGTCCGAATTTTTTTAAATAATTTGACGACTTTCAACTACCATATCTTCCACCCCTTAATAGCTATCGGCATGAAACTGCTACGGTGTACAACAAAACACTTCGGACAACAATTACACATAGACCATTCGTTTGCGTTCTGTAGGTTTCGCTTCAGAGCGAAATAAACACACACACACACACACACACACACACACACACACACACACACAGACAAAAACACACACACATAGAATTTTATATACACTAATAACTTTCCATCCCAATATACACTACCCTTTTATCATTATCAACAATGCAACCAATAAAATCATTTTCAAAGAGTAAATATAATGTTCAAAGTGTAATTATTGTTCCGCATTTCGTGTTGTATTCTTCAAATTACTAAATATCTATCATATCGCTATAAAACCATGCCTAAAACCTTCCTCAAGAATAAATTAATAACTGTAAAAATATTCAAAATATCCGATCGCCATAAAACGGTGCCTAAAGCCTTCCCCGGATAGACATTAGTAACTCTACAATTTTTTAGTTCTTTATGTCTTATGGTTCAGACGTGATAAACGTACACCGAACAGACATTCACATTTATAGATATAGATAGATTAAACTGTTATGTACAGACGAAACAGAATACTTTGAAAGAACGGAAATATAAAATTCAGACTCACAGGAATAGTACAATACTATATTTTGGAGGATCGATAAGCATTTCAGACACATCTTGCTTAGTAGGTACTGGGTGCCCCATCGTCCTTGATGACTTCTTTCGTAATAGTATCAACGCTTATCAGATGCGAATGGCGTCCGGTCGTATAGCTAAACATGCTGCATTCACCTGGTTCCAAATTCTATCTAGTGTCGTTGGTACAGAGTCATTGTGCTGCAAACGTCGTGTCAAAGTATTCCAGGCACTTTCGACTGGCGGCAAGTTCGGGTACTCCTTCGTGCAGCACCAAGTGATCGCGAATTGTCACGGAGAAAAAAGGCGTCGGGAGCGTTGTGTAGAGAGGGTATGGCTGAAGATTCACGTAATCCACACTGGTCACAGTGCAATGGACATTGTAACTCTTTCTTTCTTTCTCTTTCTTTTTAGCCCTTTTCCCGCACAAGCAGGGTCGGCTTTGTTATTGAAGATTTGGCATGTTAGTATTGACGGGATGGCCGGATGCCCTTCCCACCGCCACTCCCTACCCCTCGGGAGGAAATGTGTACCCCAAATGTCTGTGTATAGTGTTATATGTGTGAAAGTGTAATGGGTTATGTTTGCGAATGATTTAACTAAGGCGAGACTTGGGGACCAGCCCTGTATTCACCTAGAGGCATCTGGAAGACCGCCTAAAAACCACATCCAGGCTGGCCGGTACTCCGACCCCCTTCGTTAATCCGCCGGGCGGATTCGAACCGGGGCCGGTACGCCTCCCCGTCTCGGGTACCCTGGACATTGTAACTACCTCTTCTAATTTAAAGTCCACAAATAATTAATACAACAAGTTTGAAAGGGGATAATCCGTGTTTTGCATATATTATTGTTTGTAAGGTGGAGTCAGCTACAATTTCTACTTACCAATTCTCGGAGGTTGGCCTCGTTGTCGTAGGTGGTATGACGAAATGTTTACAAGGACTTTTTTAATGGGAAGGTCAGCGTAAACATAACTTTTTAAGGTAAAATGTCATAAACATTTTATTGTTTGGAGCTGAAACGTGTGCAAATAATAGTATCAATCTGGTCTTCAAGTTTCAACACCTCTCCAAAGAAGCTTAGTATAGCAGATATAACAACAATGTTCTACATATGATAGAAACACACTAACTACGAGTTATCTAAACCATCTAAAACTAACGGCTGCTGGCTTTAAGCATCTGAAATTTACTTTTATAGAACGCACAAAATGACTAGTGCAGTCTCTGACGTAAAGTCGAGATAATTATATTCCAAATTATTTTTTTACAAATATACATTGATATAAGGTAACAAAATTAAGAGGTAAACTTTACGAATACCAATGTGCATCTTGTAAACAAAATAAATTATTCATCTGGAAAATAGGCAAAACAAAAGTATAATTTGTTATGGATAATTTAGTTGCGTTTGTTTCTGTATTACTTTTAATGGAATGTAAAAGAGATAACATCATTTAAACGGAAATTACCTGCGTTTTGAGAGAAAGTGTCTTTAGATTGACATAGTGAATATTCAAGTTTAATCAGCTTTTTATCAAATATGTTTTTGGTGACGTATGAGTGGTGACGTGTTTTAAATTTTGAATTATTGGTTAAGTGAACTCAGTACTTATTAATTATCCAATTCACTATGGAGATGGAAAATGACAACTAAATGTGTTTCTTGGATGTTTCAGATATGGGACAGACGCATATACACGGAAAGAAGTAAATAGGGTTCTGCGACCAAGGAACAGTAGAAAAAGACAGCAATAAAACACAGCGACGGAAGAACACCGTTTCCCTTCCCTTCATTATAACAGTTACGGATGAGATAGGAAAGATTTTACGCAAAAACAATATCAGACCGGTTTGTAAACCAACAAAAAATATAGGCACTCCGATCTGTAAAGGACATACGTTTTCAAATGTTTGTATAGCTTATGGGACTTAACTACGGGGTCATCAGTCCCTAAACTTACAAACTAGTTATGTACTAGCTAACACTAAGGACGGCACAAATATCCATGCCCGAGCGGGGATTCGAACCTCCGAACGTAGTGGCCGTGCAGACCGTGACTGGAGCGCCTCAGTCCCCTTTGCCACCGCGGCCGGCTGTAATGGACAAACGCAGTCTTCTATCATCAAATGGGGTGGACAAAATTATGTGTTCTTGTGGAAAAGTGTATATTGGTACTATAAAAAAGAGTGTGAATACAAGACTGAAAGAACACAAAAGTCTTTGCCGACTGGGTAAAATTGAGAAATCAGCTGTAGCCGAATGAACATATTTTTCAATCAGGAAATCATGAAGTGAAGTTTTCCGAAACGGAAATTTTATCTACAACGGTGAACTATTATCCAAGACTGTACAGAGAAGCAATCGAAATATACAGTCATGGGGATAATTTTAATATAAAGGAAGAAGCTATTAAACAAAGTGACATATGGACAGTGGCTCTTCAGAGTAGGTAGTTACGCTTTTATCTTTGACCATCGACTATCGAAAGGTATACGTTTATCTTTAACAAGGCTTATCTCTGCTGCGTACGTGAACACTTGACCACGCCCCCTTTCAGACAGTATTTATATCGCTCTACGACGCCCGACTCGTCAGTTGGCAGCTCTGTAGAGATCCAGTGCAGCTCTGGACAAAACGTCAGGAGTAGAAATGTTTCTTCTACCACGACCATACAACCCGGTATATTCAACAGCAACTAGTTCAGCCGATCGTGATGGCCTTCACTGTATGTGAAGAAATGTGGTTGATACGACTACAAGGGAAATGTTGCCGTGTGTGTCAGTGGTTCAGGCGATTATTGCATTGTAACATCTAATAGGAGAGTCTTTTCGAGTGATTTCAATGTAACAGCTATAAAGAGAGCCCCTTCGAGAGATTACGTATATTCTCTTTCCAATTAAGGCTAACTGTTGAAATGAGTATTAAACTGGCAATGTTCAAGACCTCGCCTGCTAGATAATAAACAGGATTCTTGATGGAAACGATATAAATTTTGTATTTGAGTTCATGTCTATAATCTGCGTAAATTAAGCAAGGACTTACAGTTCCGTATACAAGCGAAGTAGTTTTCTTTTATGGCGCGCGGCAGTAGCCGAGCGGTCTGAAGCGCTATGTTGCGAACCGCGCGACCGCCCGCGTTGGAGGTTCGAATCCTCCCCCGGGCTTGGATGTTTGTGGTGTCTTTAATATAAGTTAGTTCATAAGTAGTTTTTAAGTTTACGTACTGATGATCCCTCAGTGAAGACCCATTAACATTAGGAGAGTTTTTGTTTTCTTTTATATTTTGAATTACTTTAAGGTATCTGTTATTAAAATATCTGGTCACTATATTAATGTTCTTCTGACAGTTTATTTTATGAATTTATATTAACATTTGACACAGTCGCTAAATGGCGATGCTGTAACACAATATAACCTGAATCCGCTTAATTTAGTTGCAACAACTTAAAAAGTAAATTTCGGTTATCGGGATACGTGGTCAAGTCATTAACAGAAAAAATAATTAATAACAGGCTACATGTTACTTCCTCATCTTTCCAATGAGCGTGACATACAAAACGGCTGAACATGGCGTTACTAGACAGATGTTTACAAATACGAGTGGGTATCGAAAATTTCAGCTCTCACATTCCGTTTCAGGAAATAAATTTCTGTCTACATTATTGGTATCTTCACTTATGAGGGGAATCTCAAAAATATACTACTTATGTATGAAGCAGCATCAATCAATTTCTGAAGGCAATGGCGAAATGCTTATTTGCACTTAGAGAGGGAAGAGCTAAAAATGTGAAGCTCTGAGGAGGAAACGCTCCCAATGTTAGGAAGCAAGTCACAACAGCAAGAGTGAGACTACCCGCTGCTACTTTGTGGTTGATCTAATTGCATCCTACACTCTAATTCCTCCTTGAGATATTGCTCGGGCAATTAAGTCTTAATTACTTGTAAGAGAAAAGCATTAGCTTTTAATGTTCCCCGCAGTCTTCGACGCAACTTTAATCAGGGTTGGAACTTGGGCTGAAGTGAGTGCTTGCTGTTAAACTATTTGCGTTTTCTTGAGACTCCATTTTCGAGAAATATTTCTGAAATCCTAAACTTTTTCACGCTGTTTCAGGATACTTTAAAGGGAGAGTCTCCGTTGCACTCCCCTCAGATTCAGTTGTAAAAAGGCCCAGTGAATAGCGCGTTAAAAACTGATCACAATCAGGCATAAATCTCTGAGCTGTGAAAATGAAACAAAACACAAATATAAAGTGAGATGTTTCCAGGCCAAAGATAAGGAAAAATAGAGGGAATTTAAACAGTCACGGTAATACGAAGGTGTTATAAAGCAAAATGGGCGACGTTTGTTCAAATCTCTCTCACGTTCGATCCCCCCCCCCCCACACACACACACACATACACACAAAATTGTGAAATATATGTCCGGTCATTGGCCTGTCAGTGCGCGTCATGTTCAAATTTGTGTCGACGTGGTACTGCAATGTCCGTTTGCAAATGCGAGATGTAAGTACCACATGTTACGACACGTTTTAACCGGTATTGCTGCTGCATTCGTTTGTTGTAAACGCAACCCATTTGTGTTGTTGTCATTTCTATGCGGCATCTACCCTGCTCTCACTATTCCTTACATTTGCGAGCTAATGTCTTCTTATCACAACACTCCTATAACATGGGTAGCATAATTTGTAATTCCACTGAAAGAGAACACACTAATATTACATATATCCATTTTTAAAATATCATTCAGCACACTCCATTTTATCATATATTGTATGATACATCCGTTAAAATTATGTTCTGTCACATTGTCTACCGTTATTGATAATAACGCGGATTGCGTCCTGCTGGATACATGCGACAGATCAACCTTTCACAGCTCTTCTTTCTCACGATGACTACTACATGTAAGCAACCATCTGCTTTTTGAGTAGGTAAACATGACGTGTTAAATTCCCCGGACTATATTTATATCAAGAAAAGTGTCGTGAAAATCACATTTTATTATGAATACCGATTACAATCAAGAGGAAAATAAAGGAGAGGGACAAGATCCGTTCAGACAATCGCAGCAATGAGTAGAAGATAAGTATACTCTTCACATGCACGGCATAAGACCAGGTGAGGGTGGAGAAGAATCTATCTACATCTATATAAATACTTCCGCAAGTCAAATTGAAGTGAATGGCAGAGGGGTCATCGAACCGCTTTTATGATGTTTCTCTATAGTTCCATTTTCTAATAGCTCTGTTATTTTCTCTAGATCTCTTATTTCTCTTATTTTATTTTCGTAATGACGTCTTCATATGTAGGTGGGTGGTAACAAAATATGTTCGCATACGGAAGAGAAAGTTGGCGAAAGAAATTTCGCAAACATATATCGTCTCAACGAGTATCGCCTTTCTTCTACTGATTTCCACCCCAACACGTGCATCATTCCCGTGACTCTCTCCCATCTGTATCGCGATAACACAAAACGAGGTGCCCTCCTCTGAACTCCCCTGTCAGTAACACTTGGTGGGGATCCCACAATGCCCAACAATACTCCAAAATAGGATGCACAAGTGTGGTGTAGGCAGTTTCTATAGTACCACTGTGTTCTGTCAACGAAACCTAGTCTTTGTTTCGCTTTCCCTACAATATTTTCTATGTGTTCATTCCAATTTAAGTTGTTTGTAATTGTTACTCCTAGGTATTTAATTGAATATTCGGCCTGTAGTTTTGACTACTTTATCGTGTAAATGAAGTGTAATGGGCTTCTTTAAGTTATCATGTGGATGCTTCACACTTCTTATTTTTAAGGGCCAATTGCCACTTTCTGTTTGTGTTGCTCCAAGCAAATAAGAGTCGTTCTGTCAGTGAGACATTTTCTGCTTTATTTCAGATAATTTGTTTCAAAATGTTTAATACTTCATAAGAGTACCTGTAATTATTATTTTTAAAATTCCATATCTTTTAAAAACTTTGATTCAACAACAGTAGGTAATGAGGCAACTGCTATTACTTTTAGCGTTGTGGCATGAATACGAATTTCTATCCTGTTAATAAGCAAAACGAAATTAGCAATAACTTTCCCCACATGTATCATTCTGTTTTGTTTGCAACAGCAACAACAGAGATCATTTGGCTGAAGAATCTTCTTGAAGAATTTAACATATTTATGAAAGCACCAATAGTTTCTGAAGCTAATTAGTCAGATACACGTTTATTGGAGAGGAACTGAATATTTAATAATTATGTTTTCACTTGTTTTCTCCTTGTTTTTATATGTATGATTTTCCTCTGTGTTCTTTCATTTTATGCTGTATCTTGTATTATTTTCTGTACTCTGGTTATAGTTCTGTTAAATAAATCAATATAATCTGGTTTAATACTTGGTATTTTCAAGAAATAATGACAGGTTATGGGCCCAAATACCAGATTTTACTGTACAGCAAATGAAGGTGGAAAAAGGTAATTGATTTATTCAGTACCGGTAGGCTACATAAATCTTAGTTATGGCTCAGGATTTTGAGAAGTACAGAATACCACCGTTTAGTGGCTCAAACTTTAGCAAAAAAAAAAAAGTTCAAATGTTTGAAGAGCTTATGGGACTTAACTACGGGGTCAACCGTACCTAAAATCAGAAACTACTTATGAACTAGCTAATACTAAGGACGGCACAAATATCCATGCCCGAGGGGGGATTCGAACCCCCGATCGTAGTGGTCGTGCAGACTGTGACTGACGCGCCGCATAACGCTCGGCCACCGCAGCCGGCAAACTTTAGCAACTTGAAATTTAGGACAAACATTTTTAAGTGAATTGGAATTACTGAGTTTTATGAAACAGCCCTACTCAGAAATGGTACAGTTTAGTCAAGAAGACACAGCCGATCAACGTGCACAGATGAAAGCTCTACTAGAAGAATTCAGCAAAAATGATAAGAAGTGTATGTCAGAAATAATCAAAAGAATTTCAGACAGTTACTAGGTGTATGCCAAGGACAAGGAAACTGCCTATTTCATTAACTCAAAATTTTGAGCGCAAAGGTATGGCTAATCAACTTTTATTAAGGAAGACTTTGTTGACTATGAAGTTTAATGCAAATGACGATATTTTTGAAAAAAAATTTTTTTTTTTAATTTTGATAAGTAAATACGTGATTTAAATGCATCAGGTGCCAATATTGAAGAAACTGATATACTGTGTAATTTGTTACTAACAATCCCACAAGAAAATTAAGTAATTGGAACTGCACTGGAAACCTTGTCATGTAAGCAACTGAAACTTAGTTTTTTGAAGGGAAGACTATTGGATGAAGAAGGGAAACGTAATAATTCTAAAGGTAACAAAAAGTCACTGAATTGCGTTCATCAACAGTATTTGTATAGTAAATGATGCAAGACCTAGATGAAAGTATATGAAATATACAGGGTGGTTCTAAACTGTATGTCGAAAATGTAAGGGCACCGACATATGCAAATGTTCTATAGGATGTGTCTTTGGTACTGCCGCCTTAAGCATGTAGCTAGTGCTGATGAATGCGGTGTGATCCGTCATTTCCCTCACGGTTCGCGAGCAGCGCGCACCGTTTCACTAATACTGCGCTGCTCGACATGCATTTCCCGCAAGGGTCTGCACATGGAAATGGATTACCCGCTCAAAGGATGTACAGAGAGCGATTAAACAGATAGGAATCAGCGTGGTCGCCGAACATGGGAGCGCCTTCACCGGATGTTATGCGGAAGAGGATCGTTTCATGCTTGCAGGTGTGGAACTTGCATTGGTTGATGTCGCATAAATCCTGTATCGGAAGAAGGAATACTAAACACAGCATAGGGTAATCCTTCGACATGCACGACAATTGTAGGACGTATCTATTATAGAAGGAGAAAGCAATGATCTCTGAGAACTACAATAAATATCTGATATAATTTTTTCTATTTGCATTTCAGTTTCCTGTGATTCATACTGTTGTACAAATTAGCTCTGTAATGAGCCATTAACAACACGCATATTCCTATACGGAATCTGCTGTATCACGTCACCTTTACCGACCTTCAAATTTCTTACATGTCGTATAGGACCATACTGCGTACAAATATACTGTATGCCACAAGTTTTCCCGAAGGTTATGTATGAGTACGAGACGAAGCTTATGCGATACTGTTTGCTCACCGAGTTAGACCTGTTTAGAGCAGTTGGTTCTAGTTGAAAAGTTCTTTTGGAGGAGAGGCGGAAATGAGGAAACTACCGTTTCGTTGTACTAAATTGACGGTGTCCCCAGGGCTGCATTGAGAGTTGCATAGCCATGGCAGAATAGCCGTGCGCGCTAAGGGTCCATCTGGCTTGCGCCTCTTTGCCGTCGGGATTCGGGTCCTCCCTCGTACATGGATGTTTGTGTTATCAAATGTTCAAATGTTTGTAGAGCTTATGGGACTTAACTACGGGGTCATCAGTCCCTAAACTCACAAACTACTTATGAACTACCTAATACTATGCCCGAGGGGGGATTCGAAACCCCGACCGATGTGGCCGTGCAGAACGTGACTGGGGCGCGGCATTCCGATCGGCCACCGCGGCCGGCGTTTGTGTTATCCTTATCATAAGTTACTATAAGTTAGTGTAAGTAGTTTAAAAGCTTAGGGACTAACGACCAACGCAGTTAAGTCCCTTAAATTTACAAACATTCGAACATTTATTGAGAGTTGCGTGCTTAACTGGAATTTTGTGGGGAGTTCCACAGCGCTATAAGCAGTCAGAAGGTAGTGTTAGTGGAATGAAAGAGGGATGAACTGTCAAACACATGATAAAATGTTTTATTACACTAAAGAGACAATTAAACAGAGGGGTCTAGTGAGAGTGGTGGCTATGCCACATTACATGAAATATTGAGCTTTGTCCATGTTCAGTATTCTCGTGCCATCTTGTGTCTATCCTGTCCTTGCGATCATTTTGTGTGAGAGGAGGAGATACACCACTTACTTGTAGACTTCCCTACGTGTTCGTGTGCAAGAGTAGCTCACCAGCGGGGATGAGGGTCAGCGATGGTTGCCTTTTCTCCAGGTGCCAAATTTTTTAAAGGGCCCTAACTGCGTGGTCATCAGTTCCTAAACTTACAAACTACTTATGAAATACCTTATACTAAAGACGACACAAACATCCATGCCCGAGAGGTGATTCCAACCCCCGACGAGGAATGGCCTCGCGCATCGATCGGAGCATAGCGCCTCAATCCGCTCGACCATTCCGCAGCAGCGGTGTCAATTTTCAGACTACTATTCGGGCATGAAATAATTAAATTATGGTTCTTACAGCGCCAATTTATGCTACTATTTTTCTTCTGCCATACGTTTTTCTCCTTCGCCAATAACGTCCTGTTGCAATTTCATGGCATTCTGAAATAAGTGGGAACTATAGTTAATTAAAGCCTACTAAGTCATAATCAGCGCTATTTACATTGAAATTGATATATTTTCTTTTTGCATAATTTGCATAACAAACAGTTGAGATGAATAAAGTGACCTCATTATTGTATAAATAATGCCTTAATACAACGCTTTAGAAAACTCAATTTATCTGCATTTCTCCTCAGAGTGGCATAGCTCCCTATCTCACAGGATGTACTGAGAGCGAGGAATCAGTCTGGTCACCGAACTTGGGAGCGCCTTCACCGGATGTTTCCGCGCGAGAGGATCGTTTTATGCTTGCACGTGTGGAACTGGCATTGGACTCGACAAACGTCTGAAGTATTGTTGCCGGGAAGTGAAACGACGCATCCTGGAGCACTGTCTATGAATCCGTATGAGTACGCGGGGCTGGCGATCTCCTCTGCTCAGCACGTCGCAAGCAGTTCAAGATATACTCAGTAATGTTATGTTTGGGAAGCTTCTTTGTCAGCGGATGTGTTTAAACTCAGAAGAGTTTGCCTGTAGCAATTCCAGAAGTTGGTGCCTTCTGCTACGTGGCAAACAACACTTCACACCTGGCAGTTCAGTGATCCCATGGTACTGCGTTTTATGAATTTCCAAGTGAACGGAACAACAAAGAGCATAGCTGTGGCGTTGTGGTCTATTTTGTACTTTCATTTTGTGCGCCTTTTGCGCATTGTAGGGATACCAACGTAAAATGCGCCTTATAAACTTTTGAACTGTTGACCAGGCACGATACGAATGGCTAGAGTATTTGAAGCAGGTGAAGCGTGATACGCTACAGCGAGACGTGTACTCAAATGCCGATATCAGCAGTGTTTGTTACTTTGTGAATAAAAAAATGTTCAAATGTTTGTAATTCTATCGGACCAAACTGCGTGATCATCAGTCCGTAGCTTTCAAACTACAAAGGACAAACACACTCACCCATACCCCAGGGAGGACTCGAACCTCCACGGCGAGCAACCGCAAGCTCGGCAGCGAGACGTTTTAGACCGCTCGGCTTCTCCACCGCGGCACTTTGCGGATAAATTCGTGAGTAAAGCGGATATCTGAGGTTGTCTGCGGATAGTGGACGGTGTTCTCATGTCAGCTGTTAATTATGGCAGATCACATGTTATCATTTATCATTATCCTACTAAATTTATTGGAGAGGATAAGAAGATAATTCACCATAACATACAGTAATATACATTTAGTCTTTAGAGATTAGAGGAAGATTCACTGTGATTCTTTGATTAGAAAGACTCTATACGTCTGCCTTAAAAATCGCCGATCACAAATGGCTAGCATAGGGCGATAAACGTCCGCATTTTGACAGAACTGTTTTTTCATTTAACGTTTCCCATTGTCTCCAAAAATTAAACAATCGGTAACTACCCTGCCTCTCCATTGTTGGCTCTATCTATTTTTCAATTTTCGATTTAGTTTGTGATTATATTTGGGTCAATTCGCTTTCGGTGTTATAAATATTTCTTTTAGTCGTACGTACCCGAAACTTTACGGAAGTACAATTACTACCACAACTAATCTACGCCACTTAGAGATTAATCACGTTTTATGACGCTTGAATTGTTAAAAAAAATGTTCAAATGTTTGTATAGCTTATGGGATTTAACTACGGGGCTATTAGTCCCTAAACTTACAAACTACTTATGAACTAACTAATACTACTGACGGCACAAATATCCATGCCCGAGGGGGGATTCGAACCCCCGACCGTAGTGGCCGTGCAGACCGTGACTGGAGCGCCTCAGTACCCTCGGCCACCGCGGCCGGCGCTTGAATTGTGTTGCGTTTATTATTGTGTAAGCAACTTTAATTGTGGGCTGTGGAGAGATGCACAGAATAGATTTAACACAATTTTCTTCTGTGCCGTCAGCTTACGTGCAATAATTTTACACTGTATACATTATGTATACAAAGGACAGCATGTCATAAAACATTTATGATAACATATGGTGTACACTAAAGTATTTAATTAGCAACCCACCGTTAGTACAGACTGCCGGAGCGCAGTCTATATTAACATTTTTTTTTATATGCTGTTACCCGTCAGAAGTAGAGCGGCGGTTTCAGCACTTGACGTGACATTCTTGTGCATTAATGTGTAAAAAATAATGGGTGCCTTCTGAAAAAGTCCAAAACAGCCATTCCCTTCTTTGACGTTGATTGTAAATACAGTGCTGCGAAACTAGAATCTTTGCCGCTCAGGTTGGACCACTGAAAACTATGAAGATACCAATGAGTAAGCAATACGTGCAGATACAGAATCTCAAGACCTATAAGGGCTTCTAATAAGTACAAAGTTACCAGTGATATTCGCAACTGAATATTAAACATAATTTTTAGTTTAAAATCTTCTTATTGCTTAAGAGTTCGAATACTTTTATTTATGTATGAGTTCCTCAAACTACTTCACGGAGTGTGATTGTTTCTTGACGCAGGTAATGAAATCTTTATATGTGTAAACAATTCTTTTTATTCATCTAAATACATGATATGTATAAAGTATAATTCCTTTTTGCTTAAGGTCACTTATTTGGTCCTTGGGTTATGTGTCCATTTAAGAACTGTCTAGTTTCTCTAAAAACTATGTTATCTCCCTGACGTGTTGCCACCAAACGGGATCCGAGGCGCAGCGGTGTGTGTTGCGTTTCTGAAATGCTTTCGTGTTTGCAATAACGAGTTTTAAACTAGGTATAGAAGAGCTCCCGAGATTTAAAAAGTCATAATCAGTGAGGTTGTCGAAGAAATGACAACCTAACGAGAACTGACTCATTACATAACCTGATTTTAAGCACTGCACCCCACAAGCGACTTCTAATGAAATTGCGTGCTTACGGAATATCTCCCCAATTGTGTGTGTGTATTCTCAGGATAAGTTAGTTTAAGTAGTTTGTAAATTTAGGGACCAATGACCACTGCAGTTAGGTCCCATTAACTCAACAAACATTTGAACTATTTTAAAAAAATTCTTTGTTTTTATTTATTTATTTACTTACTTTTATTCTATTTTATTTTATTTTAAGAAAAAGGACTTAGCTTATGGTGGAGATATCAAGTCATTAATACATTTGAGAAGCGTGTAGTTAATTGTGTAATTTTTTTCTGATGTACATTTTTCGGTTAGTGTGTCACATAATTCCCTCATTAACTTGTGGACTGCGTTATTGACTGGGTTCACAAGGGGCCCAATTGGTATAGTGTGATGGTCTTACGGACATTTAGATGTGATCTGAGACTTGGCATTCTTATCAGAAGGTTTTGTATTTCCATTTCTAATAATGAGGAACTTAACTGATGTTCTTATTTTAACCTCTATCTATGGTTTGGGGTCGTTCTGGATTTCATGTATCTGGTTACCAAAAAGTTCCGTAAGTGTTGTACCGTCCTTCTCCTGGATATACTGATGTCATCAGTATACCCACAATAAGACCGCCGTAACGTTGGTTAATAAATTAATAGTCATTTTTCATTATTGTGCGCTACGACGCCTGGGCACGGAATCAATTGTGAATTTGATTCCAGAATGAAGCTTTTCACTCTTCAGCGGAGTGTGCGCTGATATGAAACTTCCTGGCAGATTAAAATTGTGTGCCGGAACCGCGACCCGAACCTGGGACCTTTGTCTTTCGCGGGCAAGCGCTCTACCAACTGAGGTACCCGACATGACTCACGATGCCGCCTCCTACTTTCCAAACTTCCCGCGGAAGGCAAAGGTCCCAGGTTCGAGTCCCGGTTCCGGCACACAATTTTAATCTGCCAGGAAGTTTCATATTAGCGCACACTCTGCCGCAGAGTGAAAAGTTTCATCCTGGAAACATCCCTTAGGCTGTGGCTAAGCCATGTCTCCACCATATCCTTTCTTCCAGGAATGCTAATGTTTCGCAAGAGAGCTTCTGTGAAGTTTGCAAAGTAGGAGGCGAGGTACTGGCGGAAGTAAAGTTGTGAGGCAGCATCGTAGATCGTGTCGGGATAGCTCAGTCGGTAGAGCGCTTACCCGCGAAAGGCAAATGCCCCAGGTTCTGGCACACAATTTTAATCTGCCAGGAAGTTTCATGATTTTGATTGTTTGCGTAAAATTCTGGTGTTTCCTGAATACTGTCACCTTTAACAATTAGGGCTGTAGTAGTTCCCTTGTCATGTGTATTATTTGAGTGCCGTGGCACTGTGGTTTATTACTCATTGACTGAATGGAGTACATTTATTTCAGCATTTTTTTGAAGTTACATTAGTGGCTATGTACCGTTGAATAATGTTTTTGGCTTTGTGTCATAGCATTGTTTTTTCAGAGTTGTTAAGTTTTTACAATATCAACAGCTATCTTTAGTGAACAGACAGTGTCTTTGATGTAACTTTGGTTGTCATTTGTATTTAAATAAAGGCTGGAAATATAATGCAACCACGTTTATAAGGTGTGGTGAGGTCGTGCGATAAATATGGCGCACAAGAGGCGCTCGCAACCGCATCCGCTGGTCACCACCGCCAGCCCAGATTGAGTGGAAGGGGGCACACAAGCGTCTTCTGTAAGTTATTGCCACAATTAAAAAGGCGAACTTCGCTGTCGTAGGGGAAGGAAAAGGAGCCCTCCCATTCTTAAACTGGGGGTTCCGCAGCTGCGTTTATACATCAGGGGAAACTAATTTCTTGTAGCGATGCTTCCCCATCGCCCCTGGAGTGTAGCGCGGAGAACTGAACAGACAGGGAGGCGGCGGCTAATGGCGTGCTAAGGACCGGTATTATTCACGTTAAATGAATCCTGCGCTGGGCGCGCTCTATCGCCCGTCCCTGAGTATTAATAATGGCCGCCCAGTGACGAACGAGCGGGACACTCCGATTCAAATTAAGGCTTCCTCTCCACTGTGCGCTGGAGGTGGGAGCCGAAGCTGATAGAATTTCGTAAGCTTCTTTGCGAAACGAGAAACTGCAAAGATTGTATCTATGCTGTTTTACTCTAAACGTGGGAGTGTTTACTCAGGGAACACGTGAAAAACTTACAAGAGAGAAATTAGGGGCGTCAGTGCTAGAGTGAAAACAAGTAATGAACTGAGATACAGAGGAAGAAGCTCAGAACCTAATACTTAAATATACCGTCAAAGCAAATGTTTGTAAAGCTACGGGACAAAACTATAGTGGACACCAGTCCCTAGGCTTAGAAACTACTTAAAACATGCTAAGGACAGGACACCTATGCCGGAGAGAGGACTCGAACCTCCGACGGCGAGCAGACGTACACTCCGCAGCAAGGCGTATTAGTGCTCACGGTCATACACGCACGGCGAACATTTCGTCGCAGAAGAAGCATTTAATGTTTACAATTTCCTTTTGATTTCTCTTAGATGTTAGGTAACCCTTTACGAAGCACAATTTACTGGCTGATACAGGTTACCTCCACGTACTAAGGCTAACTATTCAAAATAATTGGGCATTCAGGTGAGATTGCACACAACACATGTAGCGTGGACAGCTGCATCAAACCACCCTGCGGACTGAAGACCACCAGAACAACAACAACATAGATTATAAAGTATTTTATTCAGATATTGGTTACAACTGTAATTTGTGTGATACAGTACGATATATTGCTGTCGCAACTCTTTACTTGAGATTTTCATAGTGTTTACTTACAGCGAGGCACTTTGTGGGCCGGCCGCGGTGGCCGAGGGGACTGAGGCGCTCCAGTCACGGTCTGCACGACCACTACGGCCGGAGTTTCGAATCCCCCCTCGGGCATGGATATTTGTGTCGTCCTTAGTATTAGCTAGTTCGTAAGTAGTTTGTAAGTTTAGGGACTGATGACCCCGTAGTTAAGTCCCAAAAGCTATACAAACATTTGAACATTTTCGAGCACTTTGGAGCTACCATAATACTGAAAAGTCATTGTCGTTACCAACTAATGTGGTTGATCACCTCCGAAGGACAGTACAGTTGCACACCTGCGGGGCGTGGACAGTATGAGGTTAAAAATCATTCATCTTTCCACATATACTCATTTTAGGAAGCGATCGTAATTTAAAAATGGAAGGACAGATGTCGAGATCGCAAACACTTTTTGTTCCATTTTTCAAGACGACTTATTTCGACACTCTACATATGTAGGTGCTCAACCAAACATGTGCACTATGGTGGTCTTTATTTCATATAGATTTTTGACCAGCTATATATTTTCTTTTTAACTACCCACCAGTACATGATTTTATATATAAATATCAATCAGTACACTAGATTTTAAGTGGAGCATTGTTATAACCAGTTTTTGTCA
Source organism: Locusta migratoria (assembly GCA_026315105.1). Taxonomy (NCBI): domain Eukaryota; kingdom Metazoa; phylum Arthropoda; class Insecta; order Orthoptera; family Acrididae; genus Locusta; species Locusta migratoria. The sequence continues at coordinate 40,732,200 of CM048748.1, forward strand.
TTGAAACCAGATGATTACACCATAGTGTCGAAACCGGTCGTCGTGCATAAATAGAATAAAAGGAATATCGATCTTGGCATATGCCATTCCATCAGTCTTCTTTCGGCCATTTTTCCACGAGTTCACTATTCAGCTCTGCAACCGTTGTGGGAGGCGATGGTCTGACTGCAATGCGTCTGTCAAGTGTATCCTAAACATGCTCGATACTGTTTAACTCTGGTGCATAAGCTGACCACTCCATTCGTTCAGTTATTTCTTTCAGTTGATCACCAGGTCAGCTCTGTAGGGAAGGAACGTTATAGTCCACCAGAGGGGAACCCATCTCGCATGGCACCAGCGTAGGACACAACAAAAGGTATAAGGTGTCCTCTCTGTACCTCATAGCAATCAAAGTGCCATTCTGAACGTCATAGGGATCTATAAGTACGCTCACTTGCAGCTGAGTTGCGTTCAGTCACCTGTATGGAAGGGCTGTTAACTGGAGATAAGCGTCATCTCTTGCAGACGTTACCCGTGGACGCCCTCCATTTTGCCTAAACGGTTTCTGTAGATTGAAATCGCGCCCAGATCTTGGAAATTACACTTTAGAGCACTCCAATGGGTGCAGCCATCTCCCTGTCTCGCTTCAAACCTCCTATGGCTCTCTATACCATACCTTCGGGTAAGTCACGTTATTGTTGCACTGTTGCACTGTAGCTAACATCGTGAAATTGTTTTTATAGACGAAAAGAAAGCGACACATCGCTACAGTATGCCTAACAGGATGTTGTAATATGAGGGCGCCGCGGCGGAGTGGCCGAGCGCATTGAGGCGCTATGCTGAGATGCGCGAGTCCGTTCCCGTCGGGGGTTCGAATCCCCCCTCAGGCATGGATGTTTGCGCTGTCTTTAGAATAAGTTAGTTCATAAGTAGTTTAGGGACTAAGGACCTCGCAGTGAGGTCCCTTAAGCTTAACAAACATTTGAACACTTTTTAATTTGAGGGTGTTAGCGCCGCGCGATCTGGGACAGATGGCAAACAACTTCGGACAACAATAAAACAATTAAAAAAGGCAGTAAACCTGATTCTATGTATTGCAGTTAGAAATTTTGGATTGCTAGCTGTTACTGACGGAAGTTAAAAGTTCATAAAGGTCACTGTAAGGGTCTATGGAAAAGAAAATGCTGCCGGTGTTTTTGTTGAATGTCACTTCCGACATGCAATAGAAATGAGAAGACCGCAATTACCAGTAGAATTTTTGAAAGGAACCAATATCAAGTGTCCATATGTTTTCCCAGGCGAAGTAGGATTTGCTCTGAAGCAATATTTAATTACACACTCTCCAGAAAGAACAACAGTAGAGGACACTAAATATGTTGTAGGTTATCGTATGCAAGAATGGCAGTACAATGTTCATCTAAATATAGATTTTGCATAACCTTATGCAAACGAATGTGGAAAATGCAACACATGTTGTTGTTCTTGGTGGTGGTTTTTAGGGGACTAAACAGCTAGGTCATCAGTCCCACACACATTGTGATTATTAATGATAATAAGGCTGCATTTTTCCAAGATGTATGCCGAAATACACCAAAAACAGAAAAAGGCTGTTTTCAAAAGAGAAAACAATGTTGCTTCTGGAGCAGCCATGGGAGTGTGAGAAAATTTAATTTGTATTTTGAACAAAATCCCATACGAAGAAACTTAAACTTTGCCGTTTAATAAGTCTGTTATATTTTCTTAATTGTAGTAGTAGTTATTTTGAAAAGTGATGAAAATCGTAAACGATTAATTATAATTATGCTTAGTAATAAATGTGTAAAAAAGATATAGTTGTAGTATCCACTTTTTAACGAGAGAGATACAAATTAATTTGAATTTTGTATAAAATCTTGCAAAAAACACGTGAACAACAGTACTTGAATATTTGTGTGTTATATAAACTTACTGGTAGTATCGATTAGTTCGACAACTTCCAAGCATTCACGGTTTTATAAATTTTTATTGCGTAACAACACAGAACGTTCTTAAACGCTCAAATTTTCAGACACTGTAACTTCAAAAGAGATGCGCGAACCACGCCCGCTTCGCGCGAAAGTATCAAACCGTCCGATGGTGTCCGCTTCGCGAAATCGCGCGTTGCGCGCCGTCCCGCTCGGACGCGCTCACGTAGGACAAGTTAACTATTTATCATGTGCTCGAAATTTTCGCGCGGTTGCAACAATTCGCTCACGTAAGACGCTGCCTCATAGCGGACCGCCTTTCCCGAGCGGTGAACATTTCCTCGGAGAAGAATATTCTGCAATTTCTTCAGTTTGCTGAATTACTTACTTCCACTTACAAAAATTAACGGTAGCTATATATATGTTTAATTTGTTCTTGCGGATAAGGCCGAAAACCACATTTGACATTATCAGGTGGTGAGGCCTGTGATCCTTATTAGGCCGCGGTGGAGTAGCCGAGCGGTCTAAAGCGTCTTGCTGCGGAGCGCGCGGATGCTCGCCGTGGAGGTTCGACTCCTCCCTGGGGCATGTGTGTGTGTGTGTGTGTGTGTGTGTGTTGTCCTTAGGTTAGTTACCTAGGTTTAAGTAGTTTGTAAGCTACGGACTGATGACCACGCAGTTTGGTCCGATAGATTTACAAACATTAGAACATTAGATCCTTATTACGAGAATCGCCGAGTACTGAGTGATGAAAGGTATGGTCATTACGTCCATAGTGTGTGGATGAGATGAGAATTTGCTTGTTGCGGGCGATTTGCAAGGGTATCTTGCGCGTCGGCAGTAACAGTTAAATGTCTGCAGTGGCGTGGCGGTCAGTGCAGATGTCTAGTAAATAGGAGGACCCGGGTTCGAGTCCCGGCTGGCCACAAATCTTCATCTTTCTCCATTGAATTATTTCAGTGTCCAACTCCAGTTATAGTATTAAATTCCTTGTGTATGGACTTTCAGTAGTACTGAATAAAAAATCTCAAACAAAACAATGTAAACTATATTTGGTAGAAACTTTAACTCACAGAGCAAGCAAGGTACGGTTGCGAAGAATTGGCTCGCTTCCACGTGGTTATGGACGGGCAACGGCTTAGAACACACGAAGGTAATACTTCCAGTTCCTACGACGGCTAAGAAACCAGCAACCGTTACCAATGCTACTAACACAGGTAGTATACGAACCACCTTAGAGTTTCAAGGTGGTGGGTCACTCTGTATTGTTAATGAAAAAAAAATAGTACTGAATATCTGGCAATGAGCACTGAAGGTGTACTCGTTCACAATGCATTCCACAAGAGCTGCTATCTACTAAGAGTGCCTAGAGAGAGAGAGAGAGAGAGAGTTGTACTACTGGGCTGCTATCTATTAGTCTGAAAGGGAATGCGGCGTTGATGCAGCTCTGTTAGCGAGAGGCACCACTGTATCAGACGGACGGCTGCACACCTGTCTGCCGAGAAAGAAGTCGGGAAAGCATTGCGGCTGAAGGACAGCGTCTTAGGAACGGATAGGCAATCGTTTTAGTATGAAGAGGTCACAAACAGTGCACAGGAGTTAACATCGGTGGAATATTCTCAGGAGAAGCACTGATATATTTGTATGGTATCTGTTACTTCGGACGTCAATGTTTACAAACAGATGGCGGCTGGACTCAGTCCTTTACGCAGATGCTAAAACAACGTTAGAACACACGCGGGTTCCGGATAACGAGCATAGAGAACTATGGATTAGAGAGTCAATTACACAGTGTGAGATATGTGACAATTAGGGACGGTCGTGAGGTGTTATTCGGATAGCCAAGTAGTTAAGGTGCTCACTATCCCAAACTCGATACGCTGCGCTTGAACCGCAAACCTACACAAAGTTTCCCTCGACGGCTATGATTTATTACATTGCTCTGTAGCTGTCCAAGATAGTTACTTCCTTTCCATAGTTCTTTTCCCCTTAGATGGGAAGCGCAATCCATGGAAAGAAACCTTATGATAAAATTGTTCAAATGTTTGTTGAGCATATGGAACTTAACTGCGGGGTCATCAGTCCGTAAACTTACAAACTAGCTTATACTAAAGACGGCTCAAACATCCATGTTCGAGGGGGAATTCGAACCCCTGACCGCAGTGGCCGTGCAGACCGTGACTGGCGCGCCGCAGACAGCTCGGCCACTGCGGCTGGCGAAATTATGATAGGGGTGGAAAGGAAACTCACAAGATTTCTATGGATAATGTACCGCAGGCGATTGAAACCGAGAATTATGAGCCTTATTGTGAAAGGTATGGGTCATTGCGTCGGCTGCAGAGATTGGTTGCCGAAAAGCAAACGAAGTGTCTCCTCGTAGTACGAAACTGTGCAAGGGCTTGCTTGCGTGGATCGATCGCCAATGATTTTGCTAGTAAGTTAGAAAGAGTCAAAAGTGATCAGTAATATTTACATTCTTCATCGGACTTCACGGAATGTATAAAATAATTGCACGTTTTGAACAACCATTATAAATGATTCTGACAGAACGTAAAATAATGATATGGTAAAAAGACATATCACAATATTTATCTAATGCAACTGGCAGCCAAATCACCATCACGGAAATGGGAATTGGAATTGCTGAATATGAAATATTTCTGATAGGAATTAACTTTAAAATAGAAGTAAAAGAGTGGATAAATAGAAATTAAGAAATGCTTCACACTGACATCGTAGTGCAGATTTATTGAAGAGAATCTTCCGTCGTTTGTGATCCAGGCGATTACTGATAGAAGAAAAGACGTCATCCATTCTCTTCCCTTAGATGAAGAGCCAGAAAAGAACCGTTGGAAGTGATGATAAGAAAAGAGAACACTGAAGAGAGTGAAAAAAGTGTCACTGAAAAAACGCTTACTATATCAGAATAATATTTCATTTTTCCCATTTTTATGTGGAGGCAAGTGCCAAGACCGAATATGCTTTCTTATTAGCATACAACGTAGTATACTAGAAATTTAGATAAATATACATAATATGTTCAAGTCTTCATAAGATATTTATATGCCGTGAATTGTGCATTGAAATTTGAATATTTTACCTTGTTATAGACTTTTTATACACTGAAGAGCCAAAGAAGTGATGCAACGTGACGAGGCATGTACTAATGTTTGAAGTAATGCTAGAGGGACTTTTCACCGTGCATCTTGCAAGGCTGTATGTGTACTAATGGGTGGAGACCTCTTTATGAACAGTACGTTGCTAGGCACCACACGTACGTTTAATGATGTTTCTGCCTGGGGAGTTTGGTGGTCCAGGAAGTGTTTAAATGCACAGTAGTGTATGGGAAAGTAAAGAGGTGGGGTTTCAAAGCTTTTAAATATTTGTAAAATGACATGTTGACCACAGCTGCTTAATTTATTAGGTCCTGTTTTCCTCAAGCAACTCTTTATCAATTCGGGGCGTATGGCTTTCTTTGGAGAAAGCTTTTGTACTGCAGCGATGAGCTAACATTTGATCTAAGCTTTGTTCAACAATTTCGAAGAAAAAGCGATAGGTCCACCTGAAGTGCCAATAAAACGCAATAGGACAGCTTCTAAGCCGTATATCGAAGCGTCAGTGGCTAGTACAACAGGTTTGTCAGGATCAAAATCAACAAGACACCGATCACTCAGCAAAGCGTTTTTAACGCTTGGAAATCCATGTCACACTGTTTAGAAAAGATAAACTTAACTGTCCTCCGCCGTGGGTGATACAGCGCTGCCGCCAGTTGCACTGCATACGGAATAAATTTTATATAATATGAGAAGGAAAGGCAAACCTATATTTTTAACATTTGTAGATTTGGAGAAAACGTTTGACAATGTTGATTGGATTTCACTCTTTCAAATTCTAAAGTCAGCAGGGGTAAAATACAGAGGAAGCAGAGTTATTTATAACTTGCACAAAAGCCAGACCACAGTTATTAGTCTCGATGGGCATGAAAGGAAAGCATTAGTTGGGAAGGGAATGCAAGGACAAAGTGAAGGATAGCAAGGACAAATTGGGAATATTCGAATCCCCCATCCTCCTCGGGCATAGATGTTTGTATAGTATAAGCTAAATGTTCAAATGTTTGTTAAGCTTATGGGATTTAACTACGGGGTCATTAGTCCCTAAACTTACAAACTTCTTATCTACTAAGGGCGGCACAAATATCCATGCCCGAGGGGGGATTCGAACCCCCGACCGTAGTGGCCGTGCAGACCGTGACTGGAGCGCCTCAGTCCCCTCGGCTACCACGGCCGGTAGTATAAGCTAATTCATAAATAGTTTGTATGTTTTGGAACTGATGACACCGCAGTTAAGTCCCATAAGCATTGCAAACATTTTAACATATTGAACAGGCCATAACATTAGCTTGCTTGCTGCGAGGCTGGCGTTGTGGCTGTTTACGGGATATACGGCTCGAGCATGCGTGGCATGATTGCTGGTCAATAACAATTTGTTTGCCTCGCACTACAGCACGTGTATGGGCAACTTGGAAACTACTTGCTGCAATCACACGTTACCTGATATTCAATAATTTGAAGCACTTGTTCAAGTGAAGGATCAGAATACGTTAAGATTTGTTCACAAATACGCGTGTCTAACACATTGCTAGTAATCACATCCTATATCATTGTCTCAATAGTACTTTCCACAGTCACTACGAAATTTAAACTACCGCGGCGGAGCGGCCGTGCGCATTGAGGGGCTATGCTACTATGCGCGAGGCCGTTCCCCGTCGGTTTGTGCTGTCTTTAGTATAAGGTAGTTCATAAGTAGTTTGTCGGTTTAGGGATTGATGACCCCGCAGGTAAATCCCATAAGCTTAACAAACATTTGATTTTTTTTTTAATTTACATTTCCTAGACAAACCCTGTAGTTCAGTTATCCACTGTCTATAATATTGTGCTAGCTGATGACGACAAATATAGAACTGAAATATAGCTCCTGCTACATTCAATAGTTCTTCATAAAGTATGGTAATCGCCTGCACTAATTCCTCAGACGTCACTTGTTCTAGGCGAGTTGTGGGAAGGAGTTTGACACAGAGCCGATAAATGTTCACTCCCACTTGAGATGAGAAATAAGGAAGCATCTCGGCAGCTTGTATTTGATCCGCCGCTACTTGGCTCCGGAATTGTTCCAAGTACTCCGCCCAGTACTGTATCTTTTCGTCTTACTGTGTGAATGGCAGTAATATTGCAGGCTGTAGGGAACGGCGATTGTGCCGTAGGTCGCTGTTGTGCATGGGCTGCTGAAGCTTGTTTTTGGCGTCATTAGATTTGTCAGTTGTTGAAGTGACTGCATCTAAAACTAAGTTTTGTGTCCCAGCCTCGTCGCCGCTTTTGTGTCTCGTTTTCGTCGTAGGTGTCGGTGGCCGAGTAGGAAGACCGACACGGGAATAAAGGTAGCACGCTTGTGCAGGTACGGAGGTGAGCAGCCAGTGGGACAGTAGAAACTAGAAACACTAGAGTAAATTAGAACGAGATATATATTGCACACTTTCGACTTATGCGACACCACACTAAGTAATTTGTTTTTCAAGTGATCAGATTATAAAAAAATGTACAAGTCTTTGTAGAGCTTATGGGACTTAACTACGGTGTCATCAGTCCCTAAACTTACTAACTACTTATGAAATAGCTACAACTAAGGACGGCACAAATATCCATGCCCGAGGGGGGATTCGAATCCCCAACCGTAGTGGCCGTGCAGACCGTGACTGAAGCGCCGCAGTCCCCTCAGCCACCGCGGCCGGAGAGCAGATTATAAATCAAATGTATAGACCCCAATTTTTATTTATCATTACTGGTTTTTGGCTTATCTCTGAGCTGTTCTCAAATCATTTTGGACAATTCGGTAAACATTTGCCGAAACGTAATGTAATCATCAAAAATTATCGTGATTAGTTTTATATTCCATCAAAAGAGATTATAAAATTGTAAAATTGAGCAATGCTGTTTGATTTTATTTTCCACAACAAATAAGGTTTCAATCATTAGGATTTGTCAGTGTGATCAGTACATAATGTATTTCACTTTCGAAAATATAATAAAAAAAAAGGAAATCATTAACATTTTTGTTGGTACATTAAACTTTCCCAGCCCAGTGATGGACGAAAGGGTAAGGGAGAGGCTGAGGGGGATTTATTAACCGCCACCTCCTAAATCAGAAAAATCTGCGATAATGCAAATTGGAAACTACACTCATACGATATAAAACTTTGCTGATCTACATTCCTCCCCCATAACGTGTGACGAAATTTATGGATGTCTTTTTAGCTCTGATTATTTTACCAATTACTCAAACAACCTCCTCCCCTCCGGAAAGAAACCTGCGTCCAACCCTGATACAGACTTATCTAATATGTCAACTGATTAGGCAGAAGCCTCCATGACAATGTTACCGTTTCTCCTGCAAAGATGGCAACCTATCCCAGTGGCCCATATTCTCATAACAGCCATGCACAACACTTTCTGCCACACTCTGTTTTGTATCTCGTATACTTCACTGCAGTAGGAATTTGATTGTTATTGATACATTTATTCATTTATGGAACTGACGAAGGAAGGAAAATTGGTGTTTAACGCCCCGTAGGCACCATGATCACCGGAACTCACGCTCGGAATTTTCGGGAAGGATGGGGAACCATCCACTTATTTCCCTGGCTTAATTAAGCGAAATCACAGAAAATATAAATCTGAAAGGCGGAAGGTGGATATGAACCATCGTCCTCCATTACGAGAGTCTATTATGATATCATTGCGACACCTAGGTCAGTGATTATCCGAAGAGGTAGTATGACTACAAAATCATTCGTATTGTGTACATAATAGACATACCACACGCCCAGTTTCATTCAAGTAAGGAGGAAGGAAATCGGTCATGTCGTTTGAGGAACCATCACATCATTTGCCTGTAGTCGTTCTTAGTGGGTGGTAGGGAGAGTGGGGCGACAGGATTGAGGGGGGAGGAGGGGAGGTGGCTTCTCAGATCATATCATCTGAATGCGTTGCCCAACGTTTATCTTATTCAGAAGGCACCCTGTGTAACTATTGTAGGTAGTTCGTTGAAGTTCAGAGTTACTCCATTGACCCCATGCCGAAGCAGTGTATCGCACGTTAGGTAATGAGTTTGGAAAACATATTTTCCTGTTAGAAAGGCAGAGATCTGGTATATGATTCAATTGGAAAATATCAGTAAAGTTAAAAAAAAATAAAAAAAATAAAAAAATAAAGTGAATCTCACAGATATTTTGATTTTGTATTGTACATAGGTATTTCATTAGAACCCCAATTTGACATTATCGTACGATTATTGAGAATATGCTAATCGACGTACCATGTGTGCTTTGAGAGGAAAGAACTTGACCGTTAATAAACCGTAGATTGATTTTCGTCTTGCCCATGTACATATTTCGCCAAATCCTACATCTTCCGTGAAATCAACGATACATGCGATTAGTAGAAAACTTAAATTGATTCTTTCTTCTTGCATCGTTTTGTCTCAGCAATAATTGTAGTTGTGCATTGATTTTACTCGTTGAGTGCAATATGTACTGATGGGCACTTAGTAAGGCATTGCACACAGCGGTACTGGAGTTTTGAGTAGCCGTTTACCTTATTTAAAAGACTGATAACTCTATAAAAGTCTAGGATGTTTTGCGATTGTGGTGATTCGGAGTTTAATATATAGGGAATAAATATTAATGATGAGTAATGATAGATAGTCCATATATAACTGGGACAAGATTTACCGTTTCAGAACGAAATTGCTTAGTGTAATATAGAGGCGCTATCATTTTCCCAGCGGTATCTTCTTAGTGACGTAAAAGTTAGAATACTTACGTATTAATTTAGGATACGCAGTGACATTCACAGTTATTCACTGTTACGACGCAAGTACTGTAACAAAATAACATCTTATTGTGTAACAAAGATGAGACATTTAGTCATAAATTCCAGTTTAAAGACAAGCATTGAACAATAACACAGGTCGACAAATTTTGACTTTTTCTCTGGGGTTTGCATGAAAATATGACTTTCTGACTAAATTGGCCCTGCTGATCACAAATCTGCAGCCTGTTTCTCTGTAGCACGTCAGGTTTTTGCACCACCACTATCATCATATTCACCACAGTCTAACTCTGCGCCCAATGAAATTGGAAACTGGAAAGCAATTACGGGACAATGGAAACGAAATGGAACAGTAAAGTGGTAAAAAAAGAATTGGAAGAAAGGCATATGAATTATAAGAAGCAAATTTTATGGTGGATACTTACCAGGCAGAGGTATTACTTCCATTTTCGTTTGACCATGAATGAACGCTTGATATCCTTCCTCTTGTGTGTCACTTCTCCTTCACGTGTGATGCACCAACAGTAGTCAGCCATCATGTTTATTTCCCAATGACCTTGATAACGATGTTGCATAGTTTTAAGTTCCTGATGAAATCGTTCACCATGTTCCTCTGATGTGTCAGCCAAATTTTCTTGAAAATTCTCTAAGTGTGACATTAGAAAATGTAGTTTTAGAGAGACCTTGCATGCTAACTGTTTAAAGGACTGTAGCATGTCTTCCACTATTTCCTTGTAACCAGGCTGCTTATTCTGGCCAAGGAAACGATGCACAACATTTTTTAAACTTCTCCAAGCTTGAAGTTCTATTTCCATCATAGAACTGTCAAAGTGCTCATCAGACATCAACTTCCTTATATCTGTTCCAACAAATATCCCTTCTTTCAACTTTGCAGCTGATAGATTTGGGAATTGCCTACACAGGTAATGGAAACAGTTTCCTGTTTTGTTTGGCACACAATGTGTGGAGCAAATGACTTGTCCTGATCGCTGAGCCTCATGCCGAAATATGCAAAATATGAATAATGCACAAATTTTGTTATTTGTCGACGTCTTACACGTATCACATAATTTCCATAGACATAAAAAAATGTATCTGGGATATTCGCACACTGCCTTCCTGACATTTTTAACACGCCTACAGTGAAATACCACCACTCACAACAAAGCACGAAAGCACCTTCTTGTAACTGTAGCACACACTGATTTCTGTGGCGATAATGGAATGTCAGCTCCAAGCTCATTAGCCCCCTATGCCTCACCTTCACACAAAAAATGCAGCGATGCCACATTTCTGTAGTTGTGGACACTGCATAACATAGATTTCGCAGCCAATGGTAGGTTTGGAAGGGGGGTAGCTGTGCAGAAAAAACTGAGGGTGATGGAAAAAAACTGATATGATTTTCATATTCAGTGGTGCAAATTTAGTAAAGAACACCACATATTTTCCAAACCCCAGAATCCATGTCGACCTGTGTAATGGGTCAGACTGAAAGAAATATGAATAGCAGCAACTGTTACTGTTTAAATTATTCAAAATGTATTTAGTATTCGCTGAAACTAACAGTCTGCGAAGTTATCCTGCGCTTTCAGCTTCACACGGATAATTTATGCTAATTTTGTTTTGTCGACTACACAGGTCCCACAGTACCAGAATGGAAACAGCAGAAAGTGCTAGAGGCGGTGGCCTCAACTTTGTTTGAATTGCCGCCGCTTTAGAAACAGTGAGCGAAGTGGCAAGTTCTCTTTCCAAAACAACAGCCACAACATTTGCACACGGTCGAAACAGACTTTAAATAATTAATTACGCCTCAGTACCCTGCAGTCATTCTCTACAACAGAAAACGACTCCGAAATATTTAAATAGAAACTCAGAGTTTCGTACATATTCGCATTCTAAGTTCACAATAATATCCAGGCAGAATTCGTCCAATAATAAAATTCGAGTCTTCAGTTAGCGTTAATTATTAACTGGCGATGGGCTCGAAAGGTGCTACCAAGAAGAGCCGAAAAAGAAAATTAACAAGTTCTTCGTATAATTTTCCGTATAGTCTATCTCTTGCTCTTTACGAAACCATGCGCAACATTTTTAGTTTTATACCCACTCTTTCCTTTCTTTCCTAATGATACAGTAACGCCCATCTTCTCCCGAATATAGGAGCATAAAGTCGCTATGAGATTACTATGCTCATTATCTTGCGAAAAGGTGAAGGAACGTTCTAAAATGAAATAAATCGCAATTTGCGATGTTATGGCATCACTGTATTAGGTGTAGATGGAATACCATACTGTGGCGAATGAAAATTTGTGCCCGGCCGTGATTCGAACCCGGGATCTCCTCCTAACTAGGCAGACGCGTTGACCACTCCGCCACCGAGGACACAGTAACCCCATGACGCTGGGAGGAAATGTCTGCATATAGTGTTACAAGTGTGATAAAGTGTTACGAAATGTTTGCGAATCGTGTAGCTGAGGCCGGACTAGAAGACCAGCCCGGTATTCACCTAGGGGGATGTGGAAAAACCGCCTGAAAACCACATCCACACTGACCGTCACTCCGACCCCCTTCCTTAAAACGCGGCTGAATTCGAACCGGGGCCAGTAGGCCTCCCCGTCTCGGAAAGAGGTGCGTTAGAATACACGGTTAACCGATCGGCTTAAATACGAGAAGTTGCTTAGTATGGATATAAAAATGGCATTACCAATTTGTATTTTGTACAGTAGTTTAATATTCGCTACTATTTCCAAATGTTCGTAATTCTATCGGACAGAACTACTGTTGCCGGCCGCGATAGCCGAAGGGACTGAGGCGCTTCAGTCACGGTCTGCACGGTCATACCGGCCGGGGTTTATAATCCCCCCTCGGGCATGGATATTTGTGCCGTCTTTAGTCTTAGCTAGTTCATAAGAAGTTTGTAAGCTTAGGGACTGATGACCCCGTAGTTAAGTCCCATAAGTTCTACAAACATTTGAACTACTGTTGTCGTCAGTCCGCAGACTTACAAACAACTGAAAGTAACTAACCCAAGGAAAACACACACACACACACACACACACACACACACACACACACACACACATACGTACATACATACATACATACACCCACCCACCCACCCACCCATACCGCCCATATATATATATATATATATATAAAGGGTGTTTCACTAAGTGTGTTTGCCTCTGCAACTTAGAAAATAATAGGTGACGGGAAATTTTAATGCGGTAGGTCAACACAATGTTACACTATCTGCTGAGCTATGAACATTGTTTATTGTATCATTTTCCAAAGAGTTACAGCACAAAGATATAATTTTTTAAATGGAACAATAGTTTTTTTCTATCGTGTATTGAATTCGTTGAAACCAGCTGCGTTCAAATCAATTTAAACTACATTCTTATCACTGTTAGTTTGGGAGCTACAACCCTTCAAAATTTAGGGGGTGGAGGCTACGACAGCGTAGCTAACTGGCTGGCGGTCATGAGACAGTGGGTCGTGTTCCAGGGGATAGCCACTCGGCCAGTCAGCTACGCTATCGCAGCCTCCGCCCCCGCAACTTTGAAGGGTTGTAGCTCCCAAACTAACAGTTATAGGAATGTAGTTTAAATTGATTTGGACGCAGCTGGTTTAAACGAATCCAATACACGACAGAAAAAATTATTGTTCCATTTAAAAATTATATCCTTGTGGTGTAACTCCTTGGAAAATGATACAATAAACTATGTTCATAGCTTCGCAGAAAGTGTAACATTTGTTGTGTTGCCCTACCGCATTAAAATTTCCCGTCACCTAATATTTTATAAGTTACAGAGGCAAACACACTTAGTGAAACACCCTGTATATATATATATATATATATATATATATATATATATATATATATATATATATATATATATATACCACGAGGGGGGCTAGAACCTCCGACGCGGAAGTCAGCGCCAACCGTTACGTGGTGCTACAGACCGCACGGCAATTCCCACGTGGCGTTCCCACTTTCGAAACACCCGCTACATATTAGGAAGAAAACACGGAAGTGTATAAGACGTTCGTGTAATCAGCAAGGAAATACGTGGCACGTGGTTATGTTAATAAGGAATCTTGTTGGTGACTTAAAATAATTATGCCATCAGACTTGCAAATTTTAAACTAGTTAAAGAGATATTCGTGTTGCCCTGCTCTTTTCTTGTAAGATATATTAGAACTCTGTTAATCTCATCTACGTTCCCGCAGAAACAAAAAGGAGCTCAAGTGAGTTTGGAGTGAGGCGCGCGTTGTCCCCGCACTACCGCATTGCTGCCTAGGCAACGGCCACACGCAGCTATTGTTGTGCTCCGCCCCAGTGTCTCCGCGGCAGGCGTTTAATTAATACAGAGCAACTATGTGGCGCAATTAGCGGACTATTACCTCGCCCCGTCTGACGCGTCGGCGGCGTCTCCTCCGAAGCTTGCTTTCCGGCAGGGGAGACGCCCGATTTGTTACGCGGTGTACGAGGCAAAGTGCAGACGAGGGCCACTTAAGTCGCTCGCTAGATTGCCGCAGGAGGGCTTGATGCGAAATTGCAGGTCTTCCGCAGCGCAGCTCCTCCAGCTTCAAGTGCCCCATTCTTTCTTATTGTTTTCTCGCTCTTCGGTGTCGTTTACATCTAATGGTCTTGTTGCAACCGTGTTCTGAAATTGCTGCAGGAAAGACATTCTGCTAATTATAGTCGTTAACTTCTTGACTGCAGTTGTTTGAAATAAAACGAAGACCTCTGATGGTGATCTTCTTCGCTAAGGTAACAAAATCGCGAGCACTGCGTCGTTTTGTCCCTTCCAAGTGCAGCAGCTGCACGTGGCAAACCGACTCCACCAGTCTCTGGGAGTCCGTGCGGGCTTATTGTGCACTGTTTGCTCCAGTGGCGTTCATAACTGTGAAAGCATGGGCAGTTCCAGGTTATGAGTATAAATCGACACATCGACTACATCACAAAGTGTTCAGTGGGGCTCATGTACATTAACATAGTCCACACTTGGAGGTGTGTGGGGGAGGGCACTTTCGCCTTTTCCACTGATGTGTGGTTCGCGGAAAGAATGATCGCCAGTATGCTTATGAGTGAGCTCTAATCTCTCTGATCTTATCGGTGTGATCGCTTCGCGAGATACACGTAGGAGGAAGCAATTACAGGGTGTTTCACTAAGTGTAACTTATAAAATAATAGGTGACGGGAAATTTTAATGCGGTAGGTCAACACAAGAAATGTTACACTTTCTGCGGAGCTATGAACATAGTTTATTGTATCATTTTCCAAAGAGTTACACCACAAAGATATAATTTTTTTAATGGAACAATAGTTTTTTCTATCGTGTATTGGATTCTTTTAAACCAGCTGCGTCCAAATCAATTTAAACTACATTCCTATCACTGTTAGTTTGAGAGCTACAACCCTTCAAAGTTTAGGAGGCGGAGGCTGCGATAGCGTAGCTGACTGGCCGAGTGGCTATCCCCTGGGGCATGGCCCACTGTCTCATGACCATCAGCCAGTCAGCTACGCTGTCGTAGCCTCCGCTATACACAGAAACACAGAGTGTCAAGGGAAGTCAAATTTCAAAGTGTACAATAGCACACGAACGCAGAAACAGGTCACTATATTGATCCACAAACTTTCGGGATTTTTTTTTTTAAATGTAGTACAGAGAATACCTAATAAGAGGAACCGAATCTGTATCGTACTTGTTCTGCCACAAGACAGACGTAACCAATCACAGGCCAGAATAATGCAGCCAGCAAACAACAGTTAAGAAAGCATATGAGAACAAATTTAATGGGCGAATAGCCGCGCAAACAGACCTAGTTGCTATCAAGCACGACAACCACTATCGGTCATCAAAGTACATGTATTCACAAGGACATAGGCGTGGAAAAGCCCTGGGTTTCAGCTAACCGCCCTAAAGTAAGACATGGGCACAAAGACAGTCAAGTAAATAGCGAGCCTGGAGGGAAAGGCGACAATTAACGTTAATAATTGGACGCGGCCACGCGAAGGAACTACTTAAATCCAAAGTCCAATAACAGTTGTATACGACGTGCCAGGGTGCCTGGATAGAGATGGAAGCTAGTCTGTTTTTATTCAAGTTGAATACTCCGGAGAAGAAGATGTAGTCACGCTACCGTGCTCCTTTGCGATGACGCCAATTTTGGATCTAAAACGAGGCTGTAGAAGACTATGCCCGAAAATGTTTCACACTAGAAAATTTTAGTTGCATAATGCAGTGAATGTAAAATTGCGACGCAGTGTGCAGGTTGCAGATAATGTTGCAATATACATTTCATTGCAGTTTATTTGTGATATGACTAATGGTACAACCACCACTGAGAGGTAAAAGTAGCCTTTTAATTAACTGCTTTCCCTAAATCTTATCTGTGTAACATAAGGCGGTACGTATTTTTTCCTGATATACATTTTTATTTTCTTGTCATGGTATAGACGAAAGATCAACGACAGTTTCGTGTCTTGAACTATCCGAGAAGAGAATGGTATGTTGGATGCCATGCATATGAAATTTTCCTGGTATGTACGTTTTCAGTGATTCGACATTACGTAAATTGAAGAAATTTTGAGATACTGAATCTGTGTCAGACTAACGTAGGGCAGATCTTAATGTGTAAAATAGGTAGGAAGGCAAGACCTACAAAAAATCCTTGGATATCACAAGAGATACTAAATTTAATCGATGAATGGAGAAAATATAAAAATGAAACTGGCAAAATGGAGTACAGAAGAATAAAAATGAGATTGACAGGAAGTGCAAAATGGCTAAGCAGGAGTGGCTAGAAGGCAAATGCAAGGATGTAGAAGAATGTATAAATAGGGGGAAAATAGATACCGCCTACAGGAAAATAAAAGAAACATTTGGAGATAAGAAAAACAGCTCTATGAATATCAAGGACACTGATGGAAAACCAGTTCTTAGCAAAGAAGGGAAAGCTGAAAGGTGGAAAGAGTATATAGAGGGGCTCTACAAAGGAAATGAACTTCTAGACAATATTGTAGGAAGGGAGAAGAAGTAGATGAGGATGAAATAGGAGATACTGTACTGAAATATAAATTTGACAGAGCACTGAAAGACTAAGTCGAAATAAGGCCCCTGGAGTATATGACATCCCCTCAGAGCTACTTAAGTCTCTGGGAGAACCAGCCATGACAAACCTGTTTCACCTGGTGTGTAAGATGTATGAGACAGGCGAAGTACCCTCAGACTTTAAGAAAAATGTTATAATCCCCATTCAAAAGAAAGTAGGTGCAGACAGGTGTGAAAACTACAGATCCATCAGTTTAATAAGTCATGGTTGCAAAATATTAACACGATTTATATACAGAAGGATGGAAAAGCTGGTAGAAGCCGACCTCGGGGAAGATCAGTTTGGATTCAGGAGAAATGTAGGAACACGGGAGGCAATACTTACTTTACGGCTTATCCTAGAAGATAGATTAAGAAAAGGCAAACCTACATTTCTAGCTTTTGTAGATTTGGAGAAGGCTTTTGACAATGTTGATTGGAATAAACTCTTTCAAGTTCTGAAGCAAGCAGGAGTAAAATATAGGGAGCGTAAGGTTATTTACAACTTGTACAAAAACCAGACAGTGGTTGTCAGAGTTGAAGGGCATGAAAGGGATGCAGTGGTTGGAAAGGGAGTAAGACAGGGTTGTAGTCTTTCTCCATCGTTATTCAAATTGTACATTGGGCAAGCTATAAAGGAAAGCAAGGTGAAATTTGGTGAAGGAATTAAAGTTCAGGGGGAAGAATTAAAAACATTGCGCTTTGCCGACGACATAGTAATTCTGTCAGATACAGCAAAGGACCTGGAAGAGCAATTGAACGGAATGGACAGTGTGCTGAAAGGTGCATGTAAGATGAACATTAACAAGAGCAAAACTAGGGTAATGGAGTGTAGTGTAAGAAAATCAGGTGATGCTGAAGGAATTAGATTGGGAAACGAAGCAATAAAGGAGGTAGATGAGTTTTGTTACTTAGGCAGTAAAATAACAAATGATGGTCGCAGTACAGAGGATATAAAATGCAGAATGGCAATGGGTAGAAAAGCGTTCTTGAAAAAGAGAAATTTATTAACATCGAATATTGATTGAAGCCTAAGGAAGTCGTTTCTGAAGGCATTTGTATGGAGTGTTGACTTGTATGGGAGTGAGACATGGAAGAGGACAGGAAGAGGATAGAGGCTTTTGAAATGTGGTGCTACAGAAGAATACTGAAGATTAGGTGGGTGGATCTCGTAACTAATGAGGAGGTACTGAACAGAATCGGGGAGAAAAGAAATTTCTGGCATATCTTTACTAAAAGAAGGGATAGATTGGTAGGACACATTCTTAGACATCGAGGAATTGTGAATTTAGCATTGGAGGGAATTGTGTGGGGTAAAAACAGCAGAGGAAGACCAAGAGATGGATATTTTTTAAGCAGATTCAGACAAATGTAGGTTGCCGTTCTTATGTGGAGATGAAGAGGCTTGCTCAGGATAGGGTATTGTGGAGAGCTGCATCAAACCAGTCTCCGGACGGAAGACAACAACAACAACAGTCTGTTCCTATACAAATGCGTTTGCGAAAGTATAAATGATAGCATACTGTTTGTCACATATGCTTCTTCTTCCAGAATCCGCTTGCCTGTGAAAATAACCGGCTCTAAACTAAGAAAGGAATAATTAAACTGCAACGGAGAACAAACGAGGGTAGAGCCAGGTGGTAAGAATTGTTTGTTGCAGTCACAGTTCCACAGAATTATTTTTATTATACGTACACTTATTCAGTAAAAGACGTGAGCCGGCCGCGGTGGCCGAGGGGACTGAGGCGCTCCAGTCGCGGTGTGCACGGCCACTACGGTCGGGGATTCGAATCCCCCCTCGGGTATGGATATTTGTGCCGTCCTATTTCGTAAGTAGTTCATAAGTAGTTTGTAAGTAACATTTGATTTGAAAAGACGTGAATGCAATTAAATGTAACTTCTCGAAACAATACAAGTAATTTGTTGGAGAAGAATAGATTGCTTTAAAGAATTTACGTCTATTGTTATTTTATGAAAAATGTAAACAGTGAAGCATTAAACTGGATTAGACAAGAAATAAAGATTAAAAGCCAGCAATAGAGTACATCATTAAATCACAAAAATAAAAGGAACTTTTGAATAATGGTTTATCTACAGGAAGACAAATTTGACGTCGTGTACGAGATTACGAATGGGGTGAGCCACTTAGATGACAAGTAAGGCTCCTAAGGCCTCCAACAAGCTCATGTATTGACGGTCACACCTCAGCTAACCATAACTTCTGCACGAAAGGACAATAACATGGGCGTTCTGAAATTGGCAAATATTAGACGAAGTACCGGAAACAACTAGCACAATTTGATCAGCTACTAACCAAGTATTAAAATCTGAGCATCAGATACATGTAGCGGTAATAATCACCTTTATAAGTCCAGCGAAGGGTGCACAAGGTAATAACTCTGCTAAACTGCTCAAAACAATTAGGGGATCAGGTGCGATACCTTACACGATATGCATATGTGAGCCGTGCCGGCTCGTTTCACTTTTGCTATGCACTAGCGCCATTTACCAGCCGCTCGTAGTCGTCTCCTTCCTTGTTTTCTCTGGCGATGGCGCTGTAAGCTGTAGATAATCTTTGATCGGCCACGTGGACGTCGTCTAGACGCAAAGAGATCGCTTTCGGCCTAGAGAGTTGGCTGTTGAGCTGAGAGAGAGGAGGAAGTCAGCAGTGCGGTGCGTATGGGATAGAGGTCTGCACGTCGCTCGGTTGCTCGCTCGAATCGCGAGATACATGTCGTTCTCTGACAGTCCGACAGGTGTCGGTGTTGCAGCTTTCGACAAGGCTGCGCTCGACTTCCTCCACGCTCGTTCGAGCGGGGCACGCTCGACCGGCCCGACCGTCCACACTGCCCGCTCGCCACTCGGTCACCCACCGCAGCGCCACACGCAGGCGAGTGTCGGGAGCAAACCAGATGCTTGAGAATACATCCTGACCTCGAAATTTGGAATTGTTTCCTTTACCGGATGCTTCGAAAGCTTTTCTCTCAATCCAGTTGAACTAGCCATTCAGTTTCGCATTTTATACTTTATCATACAGGTTATTATACGTGATTAATATAAAGTTTCTGTGCTAAGATAATTTACTAAATGAGTTTTCCCTGATCTTTCTTGTTCCTATTTTGTGGACTGTTAGTGCCTGTTTAGTGGTAGGTGTTACTTGCCGTCTTAACGAGGACGCGATTGTATTTTATATCCATTCCTCTTATCACTCTCAAGTCCTGGAATACTCTGTCCGTCTTTTATATTGATACTAAATACACTATATTGATGTACACCCGTTAGGTTAGTTTTATGCATCTCTCTCTCTCTCTCTCTCTCTCTCTCTCTCTCTCTCTCTCTCTCTCTCTCTCTCTCTCTCTCTCACTCTCTCTCTCTCTGTATCTCTCTCTCTCTCTGTTGCATCCCGTTAATATAAGTTATATTCCCGTAGCATTTTGGCACTGTGCGTGGTTGCTGCGCCTCTACCTTTTCCGAGTGAGTCCTTAACGGGAATTTTTCCAATTGCAACATTCATATATCCCCCACTGCCCCTGTCGTCTTTCTTATCTACATAATAAAGAACGTATGCAAGCTTTTGTGCCATATATAGGATCCTCGCTTTCTTCCGTGTCTTGATAAGAGATCAGCCCAAGTACATTGCAGGGGAAGTGACAATTAGGGGGATAGCTCAAAAAATTATTTTTATTTTATCTAAGTTGAATCTATGGAATTTGACTTTCATCAAAAGATATTTTCATACAAAACATCATTAAAATCGCTTCTCTAGTCTCTAAGTTATCGGCATGTTTCTATTTAAGCGAAAATTTTGGAGGCACTGTTTCACCGCTTAAATACGTTTCTCCGCCGCTTAAAAAAAATAAAATAAAAATAATAAAAAATTACGTGTCCCATTGTTTTTCATGTATTACAACATATGCAAGTTTCATAAAAATCGGAGAGAGACACTTGGGTAGGTTTGCTCGTGAGTACAGCGGCAGCACAACGCTGTGCGGCCTCTGCCCGCCCCGCCCCACGCAGCCTCGTTCGAATGTCAACACGCTCGCTGCGAGCGTAACATACTCGCCGCGCCACCGCCGAGCGTTGCGCACTCGACCGAGTACGAGCGAGCGAAACCGGCGATTTGCAGACCTCTAGTATGGGACACCACGTCGGATCCCTATAGCTCTATAAAAGTCTTTTATTTGGACTACAGCCACGTGCGCTTCACAGTTCAAAGATGCCAACACCACCATCAGCATTCCGAAATTTATTTAAGCTCACTAAAATAAAGGGGTGTCTAAGCAGTAAATAAGAATTGCATTGGAACGTGGTGTATAATGAAGAGGTGTTTTCCCATCGCAGTACATATGATCTCTTATTAATTGAATTACCAGCTCAAAATCCGACATTGCTCTGGTATCTATTTATTTATTCAAACCGAGCGAGGTGGCGCAGTGGTAACATACTGGACTCGCATTCGGGAGGATGGTGGTTCAAATCCACCTCCGGCCATCCAGATTTAGGTTTTCCGTGAGTTCCCTAAATCACTCCAGGCAAATGTTGGGATGGTTCCTTTCAAATGGTACGGCCGATTTCATTCCTCATCCTTACCCAAAGAACCCGAGCGTAAGCTCCGCCTCTAATTACCACGCTGTCGACGGGGTGTTAAACACTAATCTTCCTTTTTTTATTTATTCAAGCCTTGAGTTAGTAGTTCTCCCATTCCTTCTCTCTCTTTCTCTCCGTTCATCTCCTATCTAAAAACAGATTATATTTATGGGACAGTAATTAAGAGATAAGCCTGTCTTGCATAAACTACAAAAAATTGACTACAGTACCCAGAAAAGAAAGAGAGTCACCAAGCTACAAATAACATTTAACATCCATTCTTTCAAGTTATTCAAAACTTCATTATAATCTATACTTCTTGTTACGTGTCCAGGCGTTGGTATGTATAAGTTCGTTGATGAGCCTACTCTTGAGTTAGCAACACAAAGTTGTCCTCGTGAGAAACCTGGAGATGTCAAATACACTCCGCAGTGTCTTATAGATTGACCTGTTATTAATATTCGTAATAGAAAATTGGAAGTCTCATTGGAAACTGCATTCTCTTGTAGATAAAAGGTAGCTCCGTCGGAATAATCGTTGGATGTACACTGTTTCGCTCTCTTCCTTCCCGTGTAGGTCTAAAAATTTTATTATTTGCGCCTACAGCCCCATGTGCTCCGTTCAGTGTTGTCAATAACACCGTCAGCATTCAGGAATTTACTTAACCTGACTGGAATACAGGAGTGCCTTAGCAGTAAATTGAACATTTATAATACGTTCTGCGTGATGTGCAAGTTTTTCAACTATCACAGTATATATGTTCTCATATTTATTGAAATATATGTTGTTCTATTGTATAACTTTGCAGGTATATAATTATTTGTAAAAATCGTGTATATCTATAAAATCTGTTACGAATGCAGTTAGTAGTAAAGGTGTACAGACTGGTTCGCTATTTAGTATTGCACATGATGCCGGCTCCCCAGAATCCGATAGCCTGCTTGTATTGATTTAGGTCAACGAGGGATTAGCCCCCTGGCGTATATTTATCACATGCTTCATGACTGCTTCACAAGCCGAAGTTTCAACTTTGGCTACCGCATTTGCGGTAGCGTGGTTACAACTGAGGTGGTCAGTCCCAGAGGATGTAATCAGGCCGCCCTACTGGAGTACAGACGCCACTTTGTTCTGAGAAGGTTCATCCGCCTTGATGACCGTTGGAATTCGCCAAATCTGCTTTGAAATGACTGGCCATCTCTTCCACTCACGAAGCCCTTGACATTTTCGCGCTACGATATAAGTGAAAATGGAAACGAAAGAGGATAGGCGTAGGACAGGATAGGTAATGGAATGCAACATGTCATACGGTGAACAACTGGATGAAGGAAGTCAGAGATGACTGGAAGACTGTAGGAATGAAAGGAATCTGCAGGCACTGGTGCAGGACAGGGAGAATTATAAGCGGTTGATGGACGGTCACAGGAGGCCGGACACCAAAATCAAAGTCATCATAACAGAAGAAGAAAGAAACAGAAGAAGCGAGAGAATGAAGAGGTATTGGGAAGAAAGAAGACGTGCTAAACAAGCCACACGTGATCCTGAAGGGTCCTAACGAAGCAGAAGAAGAAGTAGTAAACGAGTAATTAATTGAAACCTAATGCATGATCGGACGGTTTTCCATGATCGTTGCGTTTTATGTACTCATATCGTATGAACTACGTGTCTTACTGTGATACAATTTCAAAAGTATATTCATCTCTATGTGTGCGTTAGTTCTGTAAAATTTGCTGCGAGGTCAATTTGTATTGTAGATATAATTTGTAACGTCAAACTGAATGCTTTAGTTTTACTCCATGAACAGCGAAAAAGTAGTAAGCTAGAAACATTTCTCCCTTAGCTTTTCTTTGTGACTGACAGCAAGAACAGTATATTAAAGGTTTGAAATATATTTAAAGTTTGTTGCAAGTCGTTAAGTTCTCTCGTTGTCATATAGTATTTCAATAAAGTCTCGTCACATAAAGTGGTAGTTTTTTACGATTCCAGTTATTTATGACGTTATATGCATCTAGGCCTCTCCCTCTTTTCTCTGCGTCTATGTCGTACCTTCATTCCTGTACATCTATTTTATTTTTCTTCCTCATTTCTGTGACCTTTTTCCCTCTCTATCTATTGCCCCTCCTGCGCCTCCTACCCTTTTCATCCATCCAACCATCCCCCTTACCATTATCACTACCTCTTCCCTGTCCTCCGCCAATCTCCTTCCTCCCCTATATATGAAAACATACAAATATTTGTCATATGCAACAAACTTTAAACATATTTTCAAACATTCAGGAAACTTTTTGTCGCTGAGAACCTTAGGAAAAAGATGAAAGGAAAACAGTTTGCCGCTAACTACTTTTTCATCGTTCATGCAGTAAAGTTACGGCATTTCGCAAGACGTACACTGTCAACAGTATTCGCGAGAAATGTTACAGACATTATACAAACAAACCACTAAACGAACGTTCGAAATTTTATCATAGAACGACTACCAGTTCCTGAGTCTGGATTCATAAACAATTACATTAATGAAAAACCGCATGACGCATGACGTTTTGATTTATTACTTCTTTCCTACTAACTCTATTCGGACATATTTGGCAGACATTTTACAGATACAACAATGTGTGTACCTTCGAAATGATATCGTGTTACGACATGTAGTTTAGGTGCTATGACGTCAAAGACATTGAAATGCATGAAAACTCGCCCTATTAAACATGAGGTTGTTATTTACTATGTCTTTACTATCAACGTCATTTATAACACATTTCGCTAGTAGTTTCCTAATATCCTACTCTACTAACCTGATAAATAATGTTTTTCTAGGACACAGAAGTCAGGAGATATACGTCATAAGAATGACATCCTTAGATAGGTACTGCATTATGTTTGACATTTTGTTAAGTCTATATTACATTCCGCAAACAATACCCAAATATACCACGGAAGGAGTTACAATATTACATCACTGAACGGCACATTGATCATAACCACTGGCTTGCTGGAATATGACGCATATTGGGACCGCACTTTAGAGGAAGCATCACTAAGTCACTCTACTAATATGATTCGGGAACTATTTGCCATCCTGATAGTTTTCTGCCAGTTGTCAGGTCCAAAAAGATTGTCGGAAAAACACCGCGACGGTGTGCAGAAGACATTAAAAGACAATAGAGCATCTAATAATACCACGTTGCTTCAAGAAGATATTTACAATCTATGTCTCATTATTATTGAAGATATTGTAATATCTATGGCAGGGAAAACTCTGTCGCAGTTAGGAGTTTCTTCACCTTTACAGATCAACAGTCTGTAACCGAGAATGCCCCACAAAATGGCAAACAATATTGACCAGCTCAATGAAGTAGTTGCTGCAAGTATTCCAAAATTAAACGAAGAAACAGAGAAAATTGTTCGACGATGTAATGTAAAGTGTTACTTCCGATAATGGCAATTTGTTCTTTGATTTTCTTTTAAATTTGTTGTTTCTTGACAGACTAGGTGGTACTGGCAAAACATTTTTGATTAATTTGTTGTTGGCTACTGTTAGAGGCGGCAAGAATGTTGCCATTGCGGTTGCTTCTTCGGGTATTGCAGCAACATTGACTGACGGAGGAAAAACGGCTCACTCTACTTTTAAGTTACCATTAAATCTTAATTCTTCTGAAATTACCTTACGTAACATAGCAAAACAAAGTGACATTGCAGAAGTGCTTCGAAAGGCCAGAGTTATCGAATGGGATGAGTCCACAATGACACACAAAAAGGTATTGAGGCTCTACATAGAACACTTCAGGTTATTAGGAACTGCAGCAGACTTATGGGTGGAATCACGATTCTACCGGCA
Source organism: Locusta migratoria (assembly GCA_026315105.1). NCBI lineage: Eukaryota > Metazoa > Arthropoda > Insecta > Orthoptera > Acrididae > Locusta > Locusta migratoria. The sequence continues at coordinate 40,757,524 of CM048748.1, forward strand.
GGTGACTCAGACAAACATCGCCTGTTGTAGCACGCGGGAAACGTGCAGAAGAAGATCACGCCTGCTTAAAATCTTCATTCTTATGGTCTAAAGGCTACGTTCTTAACAGTAAATATGCGTATTTATCTACAACGAGACACGAGAGCAGAAGAATTCTCAAAATTATTACTTGACATTGCTGATGGAAACATAACTGAGGTGGAAGGTAGAATAAATATTTCTGGTAATCTGGCAAATGTTGTAAAAGTTGTAGTTAGTTTAACTAACAAAATACACCCAAACATTCATCAAGTTAGAGAGAAATGTGAATTTTGTCTAAGAGAAAGAGCTATTCTGTCTCCCACAGCTAAAAACGTAAATTTCTATTTACTGGGGACATTGCCTGATGCTTAAGTAAAGTATGAATCAGTGGACTCTGTAGCAAAAATCAATGAACGTGTGCATTATCCAGTAGAAATTCTTCAGTCCCTTGACCCACCTGTAGTACCACCTCACATGTACACCTATAAATAGGTCCTCTAATCATTTTGCTACGCAACCGTAACTATCCTAAGTTATAATGGGACTAGGCTGCAAGTGAAAGCGTTACATAAAAATGTAATTGAGGTAACTGTATTCACTGGCGTAAATGAAGGAGAAGTTGGTTTTATTCCAAGAATTCCATTAATACCGTCGGATTTCTAAATTCTATTTGAACATTTCCAATTTCCAGTGAAATAATGCTAGGCAATTACCATCAGTAAGGCTCAAAGTCAAACGTTAAAAGTTGGTGCAGTAGATCTGAGACAATTGTATGTGGCCTGCTCCAGAGTAAAATCGCCTGATAGTATGTATATTTTGCAGCCGGACAATAAAACTAAACTGTGTCTATCGAGAGGTTGTAGCTTAGCTATTGAGACTATATAAATACAATTTTCTCTTAAGTTATTTCATGTATTACACAGAAACAAATGTTCTGCGTATCATGTTCTCCAAGACGTACTTCTAAAAGCATCTTTAATGTTGAGATCCTAATGAGTGAAAATTGATATTAATCACCATTTTGTCTACTTTTCGTATCGTTGTGTTTGATTCCGCATGTTTCAATGTGTTTCAGTATCTAATAGTGGAAAGCATCACAATGAAACCACCTTTCTAAATTCTCCCGGTTGACCATCACTTCACGAGTGATTTTTTTTGTCAGATTCATACGAACCAATATTATGCGATTGTACATAGTGGCACTTTCGTTATTAACCTGAGAAATCATGTACTGGTTCAAAAAGTAATAAAGTGTTTTCAATATACCAATAATTTATTGCAAAAAAGTTTCAATATGAGAGCTATTTGCTTTTATTAAAAAAGTTTCAAAACTTAAAGTGTCCTTCATAATAAGTCAATAACTTTATTGTTATGAAAAATTTTCAAAAAGGACTATGTTTGTTTTAGCAATGTCAGTAAGTTCATTGTAAGAAATGCAAAACAAAAGGGTGGTTGATTTAAGTATGTCAATGATATTATTGTTAAGCAATTGACAAAAATCAAGGATGTTTGTTTTCAGTTTGTTAATAAAATATCTGTTACAAAATAAAATATGTTTGTTTTTATTATTTCAATAAATTGAGTGTTAAATATAGGAATGGGCTGAATTCAATTTAGTCAAGCGAAGTGGCGGTAGCAAAAGAAATCTGTATCTAAAAGCCTTCATTCATTGCAGCGTTGTGTCAAACTTTGAAAATTTAGATTTGGGATGAACATTTAGAGTTTTTCAAGCATACACAGCAAAACACATCATTTATATATAGATTAACCGTTCATAACCTTCAAGGGATGAAAAGTACAATGTGAAATACATGTACCGGTTTTCCGCTCTAACCGTAACAGACATCTCACTTTAGGTGCCGAAATTCTTTCTTTTCTGTGCAGAAAGGATGTGATGCACAAAGTATAACAACAGCGTCTGACATCGATCATTTATAAGGAAAAATCAAATCATATTGACACAGTAAACGTTACCAAAAGTTCTTTTTTTTTTCTTTTTTTTTTACTGACAGTGTAAATTAGCAGTCCACGAGTTGCGTGGTAAATTAAAGACGCTTTACCCGATTTCAACATCGACAAGGGTGTCGTCATAAGACGTATTGATAAAATTAATGCAAGAGACGTGTTACATGACAGCACGCTATGTTCAAGTCATTTGAAGATAACATCAGATTTGTCTGTAATAAAATGTTGCATCGTAAGAACATGCCAGGAAGGCCTTTATAAAGTTGAAAATAATTTACCTGCTAGGATTTTTCTAGCATGATGAACTTTTTTATTCTAATGGGACTTGAGCGCAGCGTGCTCTAATTTCATGCGTCTCATGTAATATTGTTACCAATTTCTGATGAACACACCCTTACTACATGCTGAAACCTGGTAAGTGCATTTAATTTACCAAGCAACATGTAATATACACGTGCAGAAAATAGCTTTTACGGTTGTTGCTTCCAGACAAGTTATGTTCAAAAATGTTCAAATTTTTGTAAAGTCTATGGGACTTAACTATGGGGTCATCAGTCCCTAAACTTACAAACTACTTATGAACTAACGAAGACTAAGGACGGCACAAATATCCATGCCCGAGGGGGGATTCAAACCCCCGACCGTAGTGGCCGTGCAGACCGTGACTGGAGCGCCTCAGTTTCCTCAGCCACCGCGGCCGGCAAGCTATGTTTAATATCATAAATTACTGAAGGTCGTTGTTTCATCTGTGAAGCTCTCACTTTGCACCACACTTTAGCTGATTAAATAATATTTGTATTCAGTCTCCTGTTAAAATGGAGCTGCTATTGAGACATATTTTGAATAAAACAATTGGAAAGGGTTTATTGTCAGAAATATGACAACTAATTAAAATTATCAACACTGTTTACACTGTAGGCCTTATTGAGTTAATCCAGCAAACGCAGCAACAGGAGCTCCCAACAGTTGATAATGTTAACTACTTGGATGAATAAAGGAAGCAGTACAGTATCGTGGTTACAAAAAGGGGAATATTAGAGTAAATTACTGTCTAAATATTATTCGTCTACGTAGATCATCCAAACAAATACATGTATTCACGCATCAGTTATTTGCAATTTAACTAGCTGATATCGTAGACTACCGCTGTATTTGAATTCTTTAATTCATGTACTGAATTTTGCGACTACGCTTTAATCAGTGACGTTACTGTTTTAAAACTTAAAAAAAATATGTACGTGGGTGGGCACTGGTGGCTACATTATGTGCGTTTCCATCGTCTTCGAGGGGGCAGCCACGTGGTCTAGGGCTTCATGTTGCACACTGTGTGGGCTTTACACCGGGAGGTTCCAATCCACCCTGGGGCATTTGTGTGTGTGTGTGTGTGTGTGTGTGTGTGTGTGTGTGTGTGTGTGTGTGTGTGTGCGTGTGTGTGTTCTCTTCAGTGTAACTTACTTTAAGTAGTTTGTAATTCTAGGGACTGATGACCACAGCTATTAGGTCCGGTAGGTTTACAGAAATTTGGACATTGGTTTCAACCTACCGATTGTCCTACGATTTACTCTATTAATTACAGCTTATTTAATTTGCAACAAAGACAAAAACGCTAAGGCATTATTCTAAAATTCAGCAACGCTGTACCTACGTGAGTAGGTTCCCAGTGAGAAAGTTAGGATTCTGTCTGTTTATTCGACCTGTGAAGGGACAACTCAAGACGAGATGGACTGATTCTATTACGCACGTAAAAGGAGACCACATGTGTATCGGATTTTAGAATTTATTTATATTTATGATACGTGAAGTTTAGAGCCAAAGCCATTCGACGTAACTCTCAAAAATTCTGGAGAAAATCGACTTTGAAATTTAGCAAAGTACACGTAAGTACTAATAATTAAACCCGTCGTAGCATATGTCTGTGTAGCTCATGTGGTAGCGTTCTGGGCTCATAACTGTAGGATTAGTGGTTCGAATCCCATTGTGACGAAAAATCTTTTCGTTTTCGACTTACATAAAACATTTGGGGATCTTTAATTCCACGTGTTGTGTCAGTTTTTGTTTATGTTTATGTAGACGAGCTGAAAACCTTTCCACGTAAAACAATGGTTCAGTAGGTTAGCTGTTTGGGCCATTGGTAGCTACGTAGATGACCTTTCCATAAACAGTATCGTAGCACTTCAAAAACTGAAAAATCGAAGACTACCGTCGTCAAATAATAGTGAAGCCAACTGTAAAAATATACAATTTTTTTATTGGAACCATCATTATTAACAACCTTTTATTAAATATCGAAAATTACCAACAAACAAAAAAAAAAAAAAAATACGTGCGCTCTTCGTATAAATTACCATTAGATACTTATTTTATGCAAGTATTCGAACACAACGAAAAAAGTCAAAACATCTATCACGACAGGAATCGAACCTTGGATGCTAAAGTTTAAAGGCCAGAACGCTGCCACCCGAGCTACACCGACAGATACTGCAATGTATTCAACGATACGTTCTTACAGTTACTTGGAAAAGTTCAATGTCGAGTTTCGAGAATTTTTGAGAGTTGCGTCTAATGGCTTCAGCTGTTTGTCATTTGAATTCTGAACTTCACGTACTATATATATCTTCTTGTTAGTGATGTAAGGGTAAAGGACAAATATTATTTTAAGACATACGGACGCTTTTATCTCGGGACATGCGCTAGCAGCGCACTTCATGTAACTTGTCATCCTTCTGGCTTACAGCCATCATATGAGATCTGAGTTTTTTCCAGCACATGAAGCTAAAACCAGACGAATTAAGCTAGCACCCCCACCATAAAAAATCCAAAAACTATTTATACCCGAATTTTGTGCTAATTTGTTGCTCTATTCAAAAATTTTGTGCTCGAGCCGTTTAGCCGGAAATCGAAATTTAAGAATGCGGTGATACCTTGATATTAAGCTAGCACCCCCACGTCTGAAAATCACATTTTCAAACAAAATTTCGGAATTACAACCACGTGGGAATTTTGTGCTAATTTTTTGCTCTTACGTGACGCAAACCCCAACCTTCCAGCTGCAGTATTTATGTAAATAATAGCGTCCTAGGATTTTTACCTGTCACTTTCCACTTATTTCACCTCTGGCAGTATTGCTCATGTGAAAAATACCGAGTAGCACCGTGGTTCGGAACCCACGTTAAACTGTAGGTCCCCCTATAACTGGCTGGGTAAGTCAGTTCGAAGGTCGGAGGAAGGCAACGGCATACCACCTCCAAGCATGACCATGCCTAGTAAAGCACTGTGGTGTTCAAACCAATCTTCGGATTGTTGACTGCTTTACCTTTTTTTAATAGCAATTTAGGTTTTTTCGCGCCGCGGGATCAAGAGTAAAGTACCTCAGTGGAATTTGTTGCTCCTAATTTAACAATGCCAAACTATAGTTTGAATTATGTGCTTTTTAGACACCCGAGCCTCGAGTTTTGTGCTCGACGGGAAATGTCAAGTTTCGGACTTTACTTCATCTACGCAACGCTCGAGACAATAGAATAGTAAAGTTCTTGCAAATGTAACAGTGCCGTTGGGAGTATCATTCGCGAAAATAAAAATAATAATAAAAAAAAAATTTCATAATCTCTTCAGGTCAAATTTGTGTTCGGCTGCATTTGTGTGAGTCCACTTCGTTTATTGCAGTGTGCTTTGTAATTGCGGTAAGAAACACGTGCGCTTCACAGAAGTGTACGCATCACAGTAGCGTTACGTCCCCTTTTAAGGTTCATTATGTGCTTTCAAATCCGTATCCGATTGTTGACTTTTTCAATTAATGAGAAGCGCACAAGTTTTTTACTTACATAGGGCGGACTTACTTAAGGCGGACTTCAAAGGAAAAATTTGTTTATCTTTAAAATATATTGTATTATTTATGTAGTGTGCATACGAATTGTTTTTCAGTAAAATTGAATTTGGTACGGTTCATATTTAATTGTCTTGTAATAATAATGCGAACAACGATAGGATAGTACGTATGCAAAATGCCATATTTGTTAATAAACTGTAATGGACAATGTAATCTTACGTAAGTTACTACGAAGCTTTTCTGTTGTCAGTTTTTGGATGGTTTGTGGGGTTTTTGCAGCCTACTTAGCATTGCAATTTTACGCCCTTCTATGGCCTTGTTGTTTCGGATTGGTATTGAAGTAGGTAAGTCTACCAGAGCCGTACTACAAAGTAATGCAGAGACGAAGCTCCATAGGGCAATATCGTAAGAGGGACGGCATAAGCTGCAAAAACAGTATACACTTTGAAGCATTGAATAATGAGAAATGTTTATGATGAAAACGGTAGTGATTATATAACTTACGGACGCAACTGTAAATTGATACGTCACTGTTCATCTACCTTGCGGCTATAACGGAACTACCTTTTAGAGAATGTTGGATATCTCTCATTGTCGAAAACCTTATGTTTGAATGACATTATCTCTCAAAAACGTGCTTAAAACGATAAAATAGAGTCGATATTAGGTCCGAAAAGTGCTGGGCTCCGTCAGCCGCGTCGGTTACCCGACAACCCGCTTGCCGAGTGTTAACGTGTAGCATGTAACACTTGTATCGAACTGGAAAAATGTATCGCACGGCGCTGGATCTTACTTCAAGGAAGCCATCTGTCTAGTGTTGGTGCTTTTCCTTAACTTTCGCTGAGTACATTTTCACTGCAGTGCGAGCTTTCTTCGTGAAAATGTACCTAGTTGTACGCAGTTTTCAAAATTTCTTTAACGAGAGCGGAGGTGAAAAGTGCCAATGAGGAAAACTTTCTGGCAGATGACAGCGACGGTGGAAATTGTACTAATTGGTAAGATACATTTTTATTATAATTTCATTAGATTATTTCCCTTCACATGCATAATGAAGATAATATGTATTTATGGATTTTAATACTAAGATTGTTTTATTTTTGTTGATGAATGATTTGTTAGATTTTCTTCTGCAAGTGAAGCAATATTGTAAGAAATATTTCTGGCAATATTTGAGATTTTTTTTTTTTTTTTGCAACTTGAGCTCTTTTTAAATTGTTCAATTGTATTCAAAATATATTTGCATTAATAACATTTGGATGAAGTTCCGAAGGAGACATATCTCTGATATTTATTCAGTCTTTGTATATCAACCTTTTTGGATGCGCTGATTATGTAAAGTATAATGAAATTGTGGGATTGGGGGGGGTTAATTCGATTTTCTCGAAAGTTGTCACTCCCAAGAAAAAAAAATGCGTAGGGCATTAAGTATGCATTTTGACAAGATGTATAGCTGTCCTTTAAAGCATTTTACGAATTTCGCAATATTTCCGAAAATAAACATAAGAAATAATAATTCTTTAATTTTCTTACAATTTTTATCATAGTTTTCGTAATGAGCACGTCACACTACGCATCGAAGCTTGGTATAAAATCAGAGACAGGTATTTCTCCGAACTACACTCTTCAATTAACGCATTTGTAAATACAGATATACGCAGATATAAATTAATAAAATGCATTTTTAACCATCAGCTGTTTCATTAAAATCCTTAAAATCTGCAGAACTCCACATAAACATCTTTGGCTAATCTACAGAACTCAACATAAACATCTTGCGCTAGTACATTACGGAAAACGATTTCGACTATGACAGTTTCAGACCCGCAGAATAGTTCACTATTTCCTTTTACAATCCAGTCAATGTTGGGTTAAGAGCAACAAATTCCGTTAATGTATATTACTCTTGTCTCGAGCGTTGCGTAGATGATGTAAAGTCCGAAATCTTGCATTTCCCGTCGAGCACAAAATTCAGGACCTGGCTATCTTAAAAGCACACAATTCAAACTATAGTTTGGCATTGTTAAACTAGGAGCAACAAATTCCACTGAGGTACTTTACTCTTGATCCCGCGGCGCGATAATACTTACAATTGCTATTATTTACATAAATAATGCAGCAGGAAGGTTGGGGTTTGCGTCATTTAAGAGCACAAAATTAGCACAAAATTCCCACGTGGTTATAATTCCGAAATTATGTCTGCAAATGTGATTTTCAGAGGTGGGGGTGCTAGCTTAATATTAAGCTAGCACCGCATTCTTAAATTTCGATTTTCGGCTAAACGGCTCAAGCACAAAATTTTTGAATAGAGCAACAAATTAGCACAAAATTCTGGTATAAATTTTTATTTTTTTTTATTTTTTATGGTGAGGGTGCTAGCTTAATTTCACTGCTAAAACCTGGTAGTAGACACTTGGTGAAAGCTGGTGAGGACCACGACAGGTGGTACAATAAGTCGGGTTTCCAGTGGAAAGAGTGCTGGCGAGTTCCACCGAATTCTAAGGAAATCCCCGTGCGGCATGTAGTGAACGCGGTTTGTAGTACTGGCGGTCACGTGCCAAAACACAGTATTCTATATTTAATAAACTTATTATTTATTCCATTTCAAACTCAACTTAGGAAACCTCTTAAAGCCAAACTATGCCCTGAGTTCACTCTTGCAAAATTAATAAAGAAAACAATACAAGACGGAAGGTGCACGGCGGCCATGTTTGAGCGCCAAAGTGCGGAGCGAAGGCAGCCTTGCACCGAGTCGCCACAACAGCCCAGAACACGCACATGCAGGAGTAACATGTAGCTCTCGTGTATTCTGACGGTGATGAGACTTCGGAACAATGCTAAATGACATAATATTGAACTTTCAATTAAAACAATGTGTATCGAGTGTATATTTCTATGGGGTTTGCTAGTTTTCTGCATTCATTAAATAAATCAGCTGGCATTCCAAAAACTTGAGTATTATTCCATAGTTAGACGAGTTCCTGATAACAACTTCACAATTTCAATCTCACTTAGAGCTGTGCGCTACCATCTTCCTGGGGACGACAGCTTTAAAGGACATCATGTTGGTGAACTCTAGAATTTCTACTCTTCATACAGTGCAGTGGGGAGTAACTACAACCGTTGCGTACTCTGTTATTGGGGTACAAACGCAAACTGTTGTGCGTCATCCATGGCAACATGGAGGAGGAAGGAAAATTATATACGCCCGGTTAGCACACCCCTTATATAATTTTTGTTGCTAGTTCAATCCTCAACTTCGCGTCGCAAATTCTCCGAATGTAACTGCCGCATTGCAATGCAAGCAACTTTCGTAAGTCCCTGCGATACCTACGAGGTTCGTCCAGAAAGTAAGTTCCGTTTGGTAATAAAATGAAATTGTACATCGATACAGAAGAAATTTTTGTTGCACAAAATTCTACAACTCTTAAACTACTATTCCAAATAACTGCCGAAATTTTGTTGGCCCTTGTCATAGCGTTCCACAAGTTTTTGCATGCATCCTTCACAGAAGGTTGCCGCCTATGTATTCAACCATGTGGTGACAGATCTTTATCATCGTTGAATTGTTGACCACGAAGGACAGATTTTAGGTGTAAGAAGAGATGAAAGTCGCTAGGAGAGAGGTCCGAGCTGTATGGAGAATGATCAAGCAGGTCCCATTGAAATTTCCGTAAGAATTGTTTGGTCACATTCGGTGTATGAGGTCAGGCAATAACGTGGAAAAAAATCTTTTGACAGTAATCCTCTTCTTACACCTAAAATTTGTCCTTGGTGGACAACACTTCAACGATGATGACGAGCTGAAAGAACATGTTACCACATGGTTGAATACACAGGCGGCAACATTCTATGAAAAAGGCACACAAAACCTTGCGCCATGCTTGACAATTGCCTACAAAATTTCGGAAGCTATGTAGAAAAACAATTTAACAGTTGTAGATTTTTGTACAATCAATAATTTTTCTGTATCTGTACCCGTTCGCCTCGTACATGACGGTGAAAGTCGTTTTTAATATCTATTGTAGTTCCATAGATATCTGGAGTTCAAAACTTCGAGTGGGACAGCCAGTACGTCAATCTGTATTACATTGTTTGAAGTCGTAAATTAAATCGAACTTTCATACTCATAATAATTGAAGAACAGTCTATTAGGTCACTTGGACTTGTTACTCAGTTTGTATTCAAACGCCAGCAGTTAACTTCGTGAACGCTCTATCAAAAGCAAACTTTACGGCAATATCTCCTTTTATGTCAGCCACAGCACGTCTCAATTTCCTCAGATCGGAAGAGAGCGACGCTTCTGAGCCGCGGAAGCTGTCTGGTGTAGTTGATCCCGTAACGTACTTAACTCCTCGCTGTCGAGCTACTGACGCGGCGGAAGTAAGCCCATCTGGCACCGCCCTCTGCTCAAGACTACACACGCACTCGCGCCGACTCACTTACACACACACACACACACACACACACACACACACACACACACACAGAAACACACGGGGGAAAGTAGGTCGCTTCAAGGCTAAGCAACAGACGGAAGGCGCGTTAAAACATGTCATCTAAGAAATAGAGTCATACATCGAGGCCCACCATCGTAGTAACGATTAGATTACATTATCTGTTCGTCCAATAGATCGTAATTGATGAAGTCCTTGTGGATGTGGAACACGTACATTTTTTATTGTCATACGTCCCTCCTAAACTTCAACGTTACAAAAAGGTATACTGTTATTACTTGACTAGAGCTCTTAAATGCTAGCTGTTAGTCTAGAAACTCTTTGTCAGTGCTTACGTGGAAGGTTTCAGAACGTTGCATTCATTATGTTATACCGGTGTCAATTTTCTTAAGGGAGTGAAGAACGTGGTTCAAACCCATATTCACGCTTTCCAATGGACAATGGTAATTTAAACTAAGTCAATATCGGGTGACCGAGCGTCGATCGGGATTTTTTTTCTGTTACATAGTGGTATTGTTATATACATATTTTGCAACACTACCTCCGCAGGAATTGCAACCATTAAACAAAAATGACAATAAATGTACCTAGTTCAGTGTCGCAGTAAATATTTTTCTCCAAAATTTGCTACAAATGCAGAAACTGTTTCATTTCATTAGTGTAACCGAAGAAAACCGTATTTAACATTTATTGTAGTGCCCCAGTAGCGACGGTGCTACACATCGCGTTTTCGAGGCTAACCGATGTGATCCGAAAAACATGGAATAAATTTTGTGATACATAATTTCATAAAACCCTGTTGTTACGAAATATACAACTATATAGGTGAACTTTAAAAGAAAAACTCAGTGTAAACACACAATGTTATCGAAATCTTTAGAAACGTTAAAAGCTGTGCGTGTGTTGTGGATGTTGAATCTATCGTTAAATCAGACAAAAAATTGTTCATTAACACAGCAATTTGGTTTAATTATGGCCCTGATATTGATGTATATACTATCAAATAAGAAACAGTGCATTAAACTGATTATGTGCGCGACGGATATTTTAAACAAAGAACAACTGTGACAAGTCACCATTTGAAACAGACACTGACTATACTCAAAAATTTTGACTGCGAGAAAGATATTGAAAAAAAAAAAACAACCACAAATCACTTTCTTACTGCTTGACTGTGAGAATTTTATGCAGATCAGTTTCTAATTATTGAAATTTAGTATCTTAATCAATTAACTATCATTTACTGTGGCACCAATAACGAAATCTGTTCAACAATATTATTAAAAATCAATAATGCACTTTAAATCCACTAATAACCAATTATCAAATGAAGGAAGTAGGTTAATTTTCTAACTACGTAAATGAAACAGGAAAGAAAGGTTATTATTAATAATCAGCATTACATTACCTATATAATACAACTTCTGACTTGCTGGCAAAGCAGCCTCTGCTCTACATCGGAGCCATACACACAACTCAACCGCTCTCTAAGCGAGCTGAACCACAAGTGCTACTCTCTCTCAGCGCGAGCTACAATGCTATGCAATACATGATCTTTGCCAAAGATGAAACTTCACACATATCGATACATACAGTAGAAGCGATATTATACAGTTTCTTGCAAGCAAGTTACTCGATACAAAACAGGAGGCACAATATTACACATATTCTTACAAAATTTTTTATGGACACGTTTCAACGTTTCCGAGACAGAATAATTTTTCGTTTAAAGATATAAGATTTAATATTTAGGCAGATGTCAGGTAGACCTAGGTTGCTGACGACTGACACACATGACGTACGCTGTCTCCATTCTATAAAACCCAGCGCTATCACGTTCTATAAACACAAATCATCTCACGCGGAACGGAAGCCTCTATACATTCACTCGTCGATGAGTCCTGAGTGGAAATAGAATAAAGCTAAATTTAACGTTTGATACATCGTTCCCGCAGGAGGATCATCCCACACACTGTAGTTACAACATTATGTGGTAGAACAACGAGTGAAATATTATTTTGAAATAAAAACCGTCTTGATTGTACTGTAGTGAATTAATCCTTAATGACGCGACCCAAACAACAGATCATCATCAGAATAAAAGGCCTCCTTAGTGTAATCGCAAATTTCTGTGCTGGTGGTCCTCGGTTCAAGGCCAACAAGTGGGAGAAAAAAATCTTCGGCTGGCCTTCGGTTGCGGTAAGGTGTTGACGTCTTTTGAGTCCCGCACAGCGAGCACAGAAAAACACAGAGAGGCTATACCGCCTACATCAGCGTACAGGCAGTGAAGCACGGCAACCATCTTGGATTGGTCGATAAATGTGCAGTTCTTCAAATGGCGCTTGCCTAATTACACTGTCATTTCAACCATTTAGAATAGAAAAAAAATTACCAAACTTTTTACGCTGACAGATGAATACTGAAGGAATACAACAGTGTTCTTAGCAAGTAAAACACGTATTGAGTTTGTATAAAAATAATAATTGAAACTATTACTTTTATATGAAATAAAAATTGCGACATGAGAAAGTTATTCGTCTATCACTTTTTTTGTGTTTAGGAAATTTTCGTCAGCGAGAAAGTTATAGATAATAAAATGAACTTTCCTTTTCATTTAAACAACTTTCTTATAGCTCCCCTGGTTTTCTCACAAATTTGGATACAATAGATCGGCGGAACTATTCAAATTCTACTCGTTACTTTCAGCGATGTTGCCCACCAGCGATCACAGATTCTGTTACCCACTCACCTTGTATTTTATGACCAATTTTGATAAAAAGTTTTAATTTGGGATACAATTTTCGGTATTAAATGATTATGAGTCAACCATTTTTATTAATTTTATTACTAACTAGCTGAGTCACCCCGGCTTTGCACGCGTAATCTTTAAACTACTTTAACTCGAGAACTGCAGAACGTATCGTTATGCGGTTTCTTTCAATTTCTTCGGTATAATCCTGTGTTCAACGTAGGCTATATTAAATTCCAATACGAAAATGTGAATTAATTGAAATAAATGTAATAACGTAGACTGGCTTACCACATCCGCACTTTAGTGGCCTTTGTAGTGTAAACAATGAGACCGGAGAAAAAATACATAGTATAGCATTGTAGAACTTAGGACGATAAAGGAAAAAAAAGGCCCCTAGATAATATGTCTAACTTTTAAAGATCTCCCACAATCACTATATTCGTAGTCTTAAGCCATCTGGCGCCAGTGCTTTGCTACATGTAATTAACTCGTAAAAAATTAGACACGTGCATTCGCAGCTTTATTTATTTATTTATTTATATTTGTTTGTAAAAAGTTAAAGGGACAGTCAGATGAAAAACGTTCTTCTATTTTATATAATAGTATGATTTGCTATCCCTACCTTAAATTTATAATTTTTTAGGACAGAAGAAGATTGTCGAAAAAAGAATGCCTTAAAATACTTGAAAAAAGGAATTAACAGACAACGAACTCAATACATTACTCTTTACTCGCAGCTGTGGCCGCCTGGCTCTGGGCCGCCATGTTGGTTGGGTGTCACGCTGTTAGCCGGCTTTATTTCACTGTCATTATAAGGCCTCTATGTTATTCTGTGATCGCTGGTCCCCGCTATTGTGATGCGAGCTAGCGCCTTTTTGTTTACTTTCGCATAGCGGCTTGCCTTAGTGTCCGCCGTCACCGACCAGCATGGCGTTTCAAGTGACCTATCAACGTTACCTAACGATCTTGTATGACCAAGAGCGCATGAGGTCGAATGCTCTATGCGTGAAGAAATGTTGCTCCCCCTTCCCCCGCAAAACGTTATCTGAATTCATTTCTCGATCCTTAGTACTACTGTGTATACCAAGTTTGCGAGCAAAGACGAACAAAGAGATGTTCCCCTAAGTGTACGGCGCCATGCTACTGATCTCAAGATCGGATACTCTGGGTCCGTCGAGGTTGGCCATGTAGGTTTCGGACTCAGAACGCTGCTGGTTTTTAAACTTCTGTTTGAGGTGCCGTCGCACGAAGTGGCGGCCGTACCTATGGCTACGTAGTTAGTCACTTTGTAGAAACATGGACGACATTTGAAACGTACCGTGTCCTCAACGACGTCCAACAGATAAAATTTGAAGTTCGTGCCTTCGTACCTCGTTACAGCCGGCTGTAGGGCTGTCGTAATGTACGATGGCCAGACGCGAACTTACTCCGGTTTGGACAAGAAGGCCACGTCCGTTCGGGTTGCCTCCGACGCAGACACAGACGCCGATCGGAGACGACGCTCGCCCAGCGGCGTCCACTGCGCTACCTCTGACAGCGCACGCGGCTAGGCTACCTGTTACGCCCACGCTGAACCAGTCCGCACCGTCTTCGACTCAAGTCGAATAAACGATGGAAGTTTCATCTGTCTCTCACACATCAGTACTGGACACAGTACTAGTCGGTGATTTTCATCCTGATCGCCTGGATCGCCTGGTAACTGTTCTGCCATCTATTATGCCATCTAGCCAGATGTCAGATGACATTGGTACAGCATCCGACGCGGAGCAGCATGTACGGAAGCAACGATCACCGAAGAAACGGAAGACACAGTGCCGTAACTCATCAGACGACAGCCTCAAACAATCGGTGTCCATGGTGAAAAGTCTGCTCTTGATGACGCGCCGTCCACCAATGCTGTGCCACCTAACGAATCGTCACCGTTATCTGTCTCCAGTCAAAATACAACTATGGATTTTACACCGCTACTGTCTGATACAGTTGCATTCCTTTCAGAGTTTGATGACACTTCCGTGCCCACCACTGAACATGTATTTATTTTTATTTTTATTAATTAATTAATGTTTTGGAGCGTCCTTGGCCTCTCGTGATGGGTCCTCCAAATTTCGAAAGCTATTTTTATACACTGTCGTCGACCCGAGGGGATTCCAAATCTTAAACGTTACGTTTCTTATAGTAGTACGTGTATTTCCAAGTGTACAAGAGGCCTCATTTTGTTTTGTTGCCGCCCCAGGCCTCCGACAGCCTTAGTCCGCCACTGGTTCAAACCAATCCCGGAGAGGGACACATCAACTGGGAAGGCTTTGTTCTTGAAAAATATGGGCGTCCTAGTGGTGTAGAGAGAGAGGATGAACACAACAAACGACGTCGACTGCCGCCGAATTGATGTGCTGTCCCGTAATGCATCACTAATGCTCCTGACAATGGCGTCGTTTAAAACTTTTCGCATAGCTACTATCGAAATAAATACATTTCGTACGTGCCATAAACCGACATTACTTTACGACATGATATACGCTGCCAATTTTGACATTGTCTTGCTTCAGGACGTACATGTCATCGCCATTCAAGCTCCCCATGGCTTTTCGACAGACGTCTCCCACGCCTCCCCTACACATAGTGGGGTGGCGATCTTCTTACGTGACGGCATTGACGATAATGAAATTGTATTCCTCCCGGATGCAAGAGGTGTGCCCCTCACGTAAGATGGCGTCAGGATCATCAACGTCTATGCGCCATCTGGTTCAGATCTACATCTCCATAAATAATCTGCAACTTATAATCAAGTACATGACAGAGGGTTTATCGAACCGCTTTTATGATGTTTCTCTAGAGTACCATTTTCTAATATATAACGAAAAATATCATCACCTTAACTTTCCTTTTTTCAGTCTGATTTCTCTTATTCTATTTTTATGATCATGTCTTCCTCTGTAGGTGGGTGCTAATAAAATATGTTCGCATTCGGAAGACGAAGTTCGTGAAAGAAATGTCACAAATAGATCTCGTTGCAAAGAGTAATGCCTTTCTTTTAATGCTTTCGACTCCAACTCGTACATCATTTCCATTGCACTCTCTCCGCTATATCACGATAGAGCAAACCGAGCTGTCCTCTGTACTTCCTCTAAATCGTCTGTCAATACCACTTGGTGGGGCTCGAACAATGCGCAACAATACTCCGAAATAGTACACAAGTGTGGTGTAGGCAGTTTATGTAGTAGAGCTTTTGCATCTTCTACTTGTTCTGCCAACGAAATGAAGTCCTTGCTACGCTGTCCCTGCAATATTTTCTATGAGTTCTTTGCAATTTACGTTGTCTGTAAGTGTTACTCCTAGGTATTTAGTTGAACTTCCGGTTTGTAGTTTTGACTGATTTATTGTGTAAATGAAGTTTAACGGTCTTCTTTTAGTGGAGTACTCAGATTATCCCCTAAATAGTTTATTACAATAAGGAACAATAGAAGCACTATAACACTTGCCTGGGGAGCGGCAGATATCACTTCTGTTCTTCTCGATGACTTTCCGTCAATTACAATGTGCTATGTCCTCTGACAGGAAATCACGAATCCAATCGCATAATTATTGCGATATTCCTCAATTACGCAGTTTTATTACAAGACAGGACGGTGCTATGAACATTTCTACTTCCTTCCCTGAGGGAGTAAAGTCTCTCTTCTTTGGTCGGCAAGATTTCTTGACCATAGGAAGCGACTTCACCGAGGCGCTCATAGACCAACTGCCACGCCCCTCTTCGTGCGCGGCAATAGCAACAATTGTACAGAAACTCAATGTCGAAGACTCGTTGGAGCATGTTCATGCCAATCGTCCGGGATAGACACATTTCACTAGCCATTCATCCAGTCGCCTTGATCGTGTTTACATGTCCCGCGACATTGTCGGTGGAACTGAGGCTGCTGAAATTTGGTCAGTTGCATTTTACAATCGTAATGCATATATTTATACCATCAATATCTGCTATCAAAAGGTGTGGCGCTTCAAGGGACTCTGGAAAATAGACATAAGACATCTTATATCACCGAAACGTCGGCAACAGTTTGACACATCGTGGAGAGCATGTCTTCATCGCCGCAACAGATATCAGTCTGCCCTATGTTCATGGGTCCTTTACACAAAGCCTACACTACGCAAGGCCTTGATTAAATACGGAAGGGTGATCACGGATTGGGGACGACACACAAAGGAGTTCAACGATAATGTACGACAATTCACCAGAACGTCAGTGAATCGAACAAAGGCTTATCTCATGCTCAAATGTTTGTATAGCTTGTGGGACTTAACTACGGGGTCATCAGTCTCTAAACTTACAAAGTACTTACAAACTAGCATATACTAAGAACGGCACAAATATCCATGCCCGAGGGGGGATTCGAACCCCCGACCGTAGTGGCCGTCCACTACAACCAGAACAGCGAAATTTTAAATAAACAAAATTAAAACAGGTCAACAGACTCACACACAAGGATAAGGAACACATTGTTACAAGATTAGAAAATGGAATAGTGGACGCTCGTAGCTGGCGATAGTTTGATGATTTGGGCAGGACTAAAAACGTGTCTTGATAGCCGACCGCTTCGAGGGCCAGCCGCCTTCCATAACGAGCAGAGTGAAGAAGAACATCATAGAAGAAAGACAATCTATCCGAAGCAGAGCCGGATTTTCACGTTTTCCACCAGAAGCTGTTCATATCTTGCCGCCCCTACGGATCTCTACTATTCGATACTGTATTTCACAATCATACTAATTATAATGTTTTCTCAATGTCCCATTTACACCACCCTATTTTCCGTAATTAGTTTGACTGTGAACTTCTGGATCGAAGTGTCAGTTCCTAGGTTATTTTTACAACTCAACTATTTCGGTTCAACTGCACAAGAAATAGTTTTTATCTCTGAGCTAGTAAAAGCACAGCCACATACTACTTATAATGTGGGGGGGTAAGTTTTAATACTTCTTACACGATAACTTAATGTACAATCGGTAAACATAATTCTATAACTTTTATTACACTTACAGTTTAAAAATTTTGGCACAATATTAGCCGCCCCTAAAATCTGCCACCCTAGGCTTCAGCTTATTCGGACTATAGCTAAATCCGCCACAGACACGAGTAATAAAAATAGCAAATTCCAGTCCCAGTCTGGTACAAAATCTCAACTTCACCTCTGAATTTAATTGAATACCCTGAAGCAGACGAGAATCTGAAATAATTGTAATTTATTGTATTCAGAACTTACTACTACATCAATATTTTGTATTTTAATCTTATTTGCGCTACCTCGACTGTATGGCGAGAAGGCACAGCAAGAATGTTCTAAGAGCCTCCTGCAAAATGACGTAATTGATATAGGCCTGCAATTTTGCGGTTCACTCCTACTGCTTTTCTTGAATATTCGAGTGACTTGTGCCACCTTCCAGTCTTCGGGTACGCAATGTTCGTCGAGCAAGCGGTTGAATATGATAGTTAGGTATTAGGCTATTGCAACAGCATACTCTGAAAGGAACCTAATTGGTATACAGTAGGGGCCGGAAACCTTAGTTTTGTTAAGTGATGTAAGTGTTTTAATGCTCCAGGGGTATCGACTTCTAAATTACGGATGCTGGAAGCAGTTCTTGATACGAAGTCTGGAGTGTTTCCTTCGTCTTCTGTAGTGTATTAATTTCGCAAAGCTGTGTTAATCAGTTCTGCTTTAGCAGAACCATTTCTACCTTGTAATGAAGGTATTGATTGCGTTTTGCAGCTAGTATTTCTTAGGACTCTTTACCAAATTACGGGACAGAGTTTCGTTGTGGTAGCTAGTGTAACCTCCTCGCATTGAAGTTGGAGCTGTTGTTGTTGTAGTCTTCAGTCCGGAGACTGGTTTGATGCAGCTCTCCACAATACCCTATCCTGAGCAAGCCTCTTCATCTCCACATAAGAACGGCAACCTACATCTGTCTGAATCTGCTTACTGTATCCAACTCTTGGTCTTCCTCTGCGATTTTTACCCCACACACTTTCCTCCAATGCTAAATTCACAATTCCAGGATGTCTAAGAATGTGTCCTACCAATCTATCCCTTCTTTTAGTCAAGGTATGCCAGAAATTTCTTTTCTCTCCAATTCTGTTCAATACCTCCTCATTAGTTACACGATCCACCCACCTAATCTTCAACATTCTTCTGTAGCACCATATTTCAAAAGCCTCAATCCTCTTCCTGTCTGCACTGTTTATCGTCCATGTCTCACTCCCATACAAAGCAACACTCCATACAAATGCCTTCAGAAAAAACTTCCTTAGGCTTAAATCAATATTCGATGTTAACAAATTTCTCTTTTTCAAGAACGCTTTTCTACCCATTGCCATTCTGCATTTTATATCCTCTGTACTGCGACCATCATTTGATATTTTACTGACCAAGTAACAGAACTCTTCTACCTCCTTTATTGCTTCGTTACCTAATCTAATTCCTTCAGCATCACCTGATTTTCTTAGACAGCACTCCATTACCCTAGTTTTGCTCCTGTTAATGTTCATCTTATAAGCACCTTTCAGCACACTGTCCATTCCGTTCAACTGTTCTTCCAGATCCTTTGCTGTCTCTGCCAGAATTACTATGTCGTCGGCAAAACGTAATGTTTTTAATTCTTCCCCCTGAACTTTAATTCCTTCGCCAAATTTCTCCTTGCTTTCCTTTATAGCTTGCTCAATGTACAAATTGAATAACAATGGAGAAAGACTACAACCTTGTCTTACTCCCTTTCGAACCACTGCATCCATTTCATGCCCTTCAACTCTGATAACCGCTGTCTGGTTTTTGTACAAGTTATAAATAACCTTACGTTCCCTATATTTTACTCCTGCTTGCTTCAGAACTTTAAAGAGTTTATTCCAATCAACATTGTCAAAAGCCTTCTCCAAATCTACAAAAGCTAGAAATGTATGTTTGCCTTTTTTTAATCTATCTTCTAGGATAAGCCGTAACGTGAGTATTGCCTCCCGTGTTCCTACATTTCTCCTGAACCCAAACTGATCTTCCCCGAGGTCGGCTTCTACCAGCTTTTCCATCCTTCTGTATATAATTCGTGTCAATATTTTGCAACCATGACTTATTAGACTGATGGTTCTGTAGTTTTCACACCTGTCTGCACCTGCTTTCTTTGGAATGGGGATAATAACATTTTTCTTAAAGTCTGAGGGTACTTCTCCTGTCTCATACATCTTACACACCAGGTGAAACAGGTTTGTCATGGCTGGTTCTCCCAGAGACTTCAGTAGCTCTGAGGGAATATCATCTACTCCAGGGGCCTTGTTTCGACTTAGGTCTTTCAGGGCTCTGTCAAATTCTTCTCTCAATACAGTATCTCCTATTTCATCTTCATCTACATCCTCCTCCCTTCCTACAATATTGTCTTGGAGTTCATTTCCTTTGTAGAGCCCCTCTATATACTCTATCCACCTTTCAGCTTTCCCTTCTTTGCTGAGAACTGGTTTTCCATTAGTGTCCTTGATATTCATAGATCTGTTTTTCTTATCTCCAAATGTTTCTTTAATTTTCCTGTAGGCTGCATCTATTTTTCCCCTATTTATACATTCTTCTACATCCTTGCATTTACCTTCTAGCCACTCCTGCTTAGCCATTTTGCACTTCCTGTCAATCTCATTTCTTAGCCGTCTGTACTCCATTTTGCCTGTTTCATTTACTGCATTTTCATATTTTCTCCTTTCATCGATTAAATTTATTATCTCCTGTGATATCCAAGGATTTTTTGTAGGTCTTGCCTTCCTACCTATTTTGTCCTCTGCTACCTTCACTATTTCATCTCTCAATTTTACCCATTCCTCTTCTACTGTTTCATTTTCCCCTGTTTCTGTCAATTGTTGCCTAAAGCTCCCTCTGAAATTCTTTAGGACCTCACGTTCCTTCAATTTATCCAGGTCCCATCTCCTTATTTTCCTACCTTTTTGTAGTTTCTTTAGTTTCAGCCTACAGTTCATAACCAACAAGTTATGGTCAGAGTCTATATCTGCCCCTGGGTATGTTTTACAGTTTAAAACCTGGTTCCGGAATCTATGTCTTACCATTATAAAATCTATCTGATACCTTCCGGTGTCTCCTGGTCTCTCCCACGTATACAACCTTCTTTTGTGATTCTTGAACCAGGTGTTTGTTATAACTAAATTATGTTCTACCAGGCGGCTTCCTCTTTCATTGCTTTTGCCCAGACCATATTCACCTACTATCTTTCCTTCCCTTCCTTGTCCTACTATCGAATTCCAGTCTCCCATAACAATTAAGTTTTCCTCTCCCTTAATTGTCTGAATAATTTCCTTTACCTCCTCATATATTTCTTCGATTTCCTCATCATCGGCAGAGCTAGTTGGCATATAAACCTGTACTACTGTTGTAGGTGTTGGCTTTGTATCTATCTTGACAATGATAATGCGATCACTGTGTTGGTCATAGTAGTTTACCCGCATTCCTATTTTCTTATTCATTATCAATCCTACTCCTGTGATACCCCCAATTGATTTTGTATTTATAATCCTGTACTCACCTGAGCAGAACTCCTGCTCATCCTGCCACCGAATTTCACTAATCCCCACTATATCTAACTTCAACCTATGCATTTCCCTTTTAAATTTTCTAATTTTCCTACTCGATTAAGGGATCTAACATTCCACGCTCCGACCCGTAGAATGCCAGTATTGTCTTTCCTGATGATCACATCCTCCTGAGTAGTCCCCGCCCGGAGATCCGAATGGGGGACTATTTTACCTCCGGAATATTTTACCCAAGAGGATGCCGTCATCATATTTTCATACAGTAGAGCCGCATGTCCTCGGGAAAGGTAACGGCTGTAGTTTCCCCTTGCTTTCAGCCGTTCGCAGTAGCTGTGTGGCAAAGCCACATTAGCTGATGTTACAAGGCCAGCTCAGTCAATCATCCAGACTGTTGCCCCTGTAACTACTGAAAAGGCTGCTGCCCCTCTTCAGGAACCACACGTTTGTCTGGCCTCTCCACAGATACCCCTCCGCTGTGGTTGCACCTACGGTACGGCTATCTGTATCGTTGAGGCACGCAAGCCACCCCACCTCGGCAATGTCTGTGGTTCATGGGAGTGGAGTTGGAGCTAAATTTCTAATTTACTTAATAGATGGCCAGTCATGGAGATCTTTTGTGCATTTAAATTTGGCATGCTTTTTCCTTTGCTTTTGTAACATTGATCTAGAATATTTTGTGTACCACAGCGAGTCAGCTCCCTCTATTGTTAATTTATTTGGTATTAATCTGTAAATGATTTTCGATATTATTTCTTTGAATGTAAGCCACATCTGATTTACACTCACATTGTTAGTTTCGAAAGACTGGAAAATCTCATTCAGGAAAGCGTTAATCGAATTTTTATCTGTATTTTTGAATAAATGTAATTTTCTTTTAGTTGTGGTTAATTTGTAAAGTCCGAATTCACATTCGCTACGACAACTCTGTGTTCACTAATCCCTGTGTTTGTTTTGATTTCCTTTATTAGCTAAAAATGTTCAAATATTTGTATTGCTTATGGGACTTAACTAGGAGTCATCACTCCATAAACTTACGAAATACTTATGACCTAGCTTATACTAAAGACGGCACAAACATCTAAGCCCGAGGGGGGATTCGAACCTCCGACGGGGAACGGCCTCGCGCTTCGTAGTATAGCGCCTCAACCGCTCGACGCTCGGCCGCGACGCTTTATTAGCTCTAGATTATTTGTTGCTCGAAGATCAAGATAGTTCTCACAAATATTTATTTACTATTCTAGTGTGATCATGAACTAATTGCTCGAAATAACTTTTCGGATTATGCGTTCAATACAATTTGCGTTGAATTTTTATGCTTGCCTCCGGTTTTGAACATATATTTTTGCCAACAGATAGAGGATGCGTTAAAGTCGGCACAATTAAATTCAATTGATCAAATGTTTGTAATTCTATGGCAGCAAACAACTTTGGTCGTAAATCCCTAGACTTACAAACTATTAAGTTGAAGACATACATCCATGACTTAGGAATGATTAGAACCCCGACGCGGGAGCAATTTTAAGCTTTGGGTACGGTTTCGAAATTTTATCCAAGGTTTATTTGTACATTTCTGTAATAGAATCGTCTGTCAGTGAGTCGATAAAAAGAACCAATTATTAATTTGTTTTGGTTGAGAGGTAAAATCTACCCACACAACTCACAGGAGCAGTCTACTATTATTTCGCTACAGGATAAACTACCTGTGACAGCAATAAATACGCCACCACCTATTTTATTCACTCTATCTTTTCTGACTACTATTTGCCTCATTGTAAAAATATGTCCGGATATAGTGCACATCATCAAACAATTACACTGAAGTTCGTCATCAGTTATCTGAAAATTTCGTTTGCAAACCTCGATCAGAAAGAGCGTTGGAGTCACCTCAGTTAACATGAGACAGTCTATATACATCCTCTGCCAAATTCTGTTTTGAACCTTCACTATGACTAGTGAGTGGAGATCCCTTTTTCATTTAACCCAATTATTTTTTCAGTCTGCATCGCTCGTCCTGCTCGAGGTCTGCAAAGAGGAATTTTCCGATATCTGACTACTAACTTTATCGTAATTGTTTGACAATGTGCACTAAACCTAACAGATATTTAGTCATAGTGCCACTAGGTACAAAAGTTTCTCATTCCTTTTTTACGAGCCTACATATAGTCCGGTAATAGTCCTCTTCCTGCGTAAACACAAATAATTGTCGTATCACCACGATTTTGCGGTTCAGGACGATTTACATGCAAATCGCACAGTTATGTACAAACACCACATTTCAGTTTTCCTTATTGCTAATGAAAACAGATATTGTCATATTTTATGACAATAACCTAAACGTTATGTACTTTTGTTTCAGATTGCAGCACTCATAATAGCCGATAGTATCACTAGAAACATTTTTTATCCTCTCCAAAAACCTCTTCACAAAATTAAACTAAAATACTGATGTGTACTAATAGAAGACATTATAAAAATAAAATTAACAAAAATAAAATATCCTGTCTAAAATAATATATTTCTACATCAGGTTGTTGCATCTTTCCTGTAAAAAGAGAACAGGTTTGGATTATAAGCGTTGTTCCTATGAACATGTGTTTGTTCTCTTGTTCATAGGAATAAAACTTATATAATATTTCAGCCCAGATCTGTCCTCTTATTACAGGAATAACCTAATATAGAAATCCATTATTTTAGATCACTTGTATTGGTACAAATTCAGTACTTTAGTTTAATTTTGTAGAGAGGTGTTTTTGTAGAGGAAAAAAATGTCTTTGGTGAAAGAGAACTACTTGAAAAATGTGACATAGCTTTACTGAAATTACTCGCACATAATAAAGAAATGTTATAAGTAATATAGCGACTGTGGTACATAAGTAAATTGTTTAAATGTCTTCATTTAAAAAAATCCAGTCGCACTCCTCACAGACAATGTCTGCTGTTACTATCCTAGGCATCTGGTTCTTGTCTGGAGAACATGCTGGCCATTCTATACTTGTAATCATGAAGGATCGCAATAACAATATGTGCAATATGAACGTAAAAATGGACGTCCATAAAGACTAATCCCTCATCGATATGAAGCCGATGTCTTTGTACTATCCATCGGAGTATGTCATGCGTGTATCGCACGGCCGTTTGATTGCCTTCTGCGACCACATGACGATCTAGCTTAAATCCGTAAGTAGGATTCTCCACCTGCTTTGGTAGCATTAGGATAACCTGAGTGAGGCAAGTAATCGACAGTTACTGTATCTATGTCCTTCCTCCATATTAGAACAACACTCATTGACGTCTGGAAACTTTCCTTGATGAAAGTCCCTATTGATGCAAAGTAAAGATTCGATAAAAGTAACTACAATCAACACAACCAGTTTTGGTGTTAAGACTGGAACAGATTGGCCATCTTACCCACTGCGTCACATTGGTCTTTCTTCTGTATGATAGTCTACATCTTTGTGCGCGTTGATTAACATCTTTGGACAATCTAAGGAGACCTGGGAATCATGGTGATGCAACACTTGTTGTCCTGTGTATGAGAAATTTGAATTTTTCACCTTTTTCAGTTCAGATACGTCAGCGGTTATGTTTCCGCCACAAACTGATGAAAAGAAAAGAAAATTGACTCGAAATTTAAGGTAACAATAGTTTTTATTTTCTTCACAGCACCGGCCAGAAATTTTGTTTTGGAATGTGTTTTTTACATTCTAAAAGTAGTCACATAATATTTTTGTGAATTTTTTCTAGCAATTATCATTAACTGTCATTACGCTAAGACGGCGAGATGACACTGACGCATTTTTTATGAGACCAAAATACTCACCTGAATTATCAGGAGGATGTAGATATATTTTCACTTCAAAAGCCCTTGTTCAAACTTCGCTTTCACTACTGAGTAGGAATCCCTTCTACACTGATACACAATGCGTTCACTAGGGTACATACAGCTGACTAGTACCTTCTTCATTGTTGTTTCACGACGTTTATTAAATCTAACAAATTTAGTATGGTTCGTCTAGGTACGAATGTTTCTAAAACAGTTTTGACAAAAATGCGTACGTTTCTCTCCACTGAACTTCACTGCCTGAATGTTTTTCCAACATAATTCGACGAAACGTATAAGATCACCAACAGGTAAACAACCATCAATCCTTTTTTATATGATCATATGTGTTATTGTTTTTATACATTTTATAGGACTGTAGCACTAACGCCGCGGCGGCGAGGCCGAGCGCATTGAGGCGCTATGCTACGATGCGCGAGGCCGTTTCCCGTGGTGGGTTCGAATCCCCCCTTCGGGCATGGATGTTTGTGCCGTCTTAAGTACAAGGTAGTTAATATGTAGTTTGTAAGTAGAGGGACTGATGACCCCGTTGTTAAGTCCCTTAAGTTCTACAAACATTTGAACATTTTTGTAGCACCACCCTGCAATACCTTTACCTACATTCACAAAAAATGGTGTACTTAATATATTACCACATTCGCCATATTTCTCTGAATCTACTTTTGTTCTCTTTCGAAAAATAATGTTTGTAATGCTGCTTTCGTATGAAAATGGGTGTTGCGTATTAAAGTCAAGGTTGGGGACCGCAAATGAAATTTTACCAGGTAGTGAAATATTTTTAAATGAGATTACTACGCAATTTTGACAAGGAAGGGACAATTTAAACAAAATTATTGGATTCCGCCATTAAATGGTAGCGGTCGTAATTTCGGTGGCAAATACAACACCAGAAAGCAACATTACAGAAGAAGTCGGCGGAATATAAATTTTACCTTATTGAGAGCTGGTACAAACATTTCGGTCATGTTCTGTAGTAATTCTAGCTGAGATGACTGGAATATTACTTCGATAAATTGATGCTGGGATTGTGCGTTTCGGTTACTATTGTTCTATGACCGTGTGGAAAATTAATCATGATAGTCGCCAAAAATTGCAAAATTATCGGACTTCATAAACATTACGAAGATTTATCTGCAGGCATTAAAATGTAATAAACCATTCGTAGACACGAAATAAATAAAAGTTACACAGAGAATGTTCTAGTACAATCGCGAAACAAATCGCAACAATACCCGAGCATCACTTTATGAAGCACTGGATCTGCTGAAAATAAATAACTTTAAAATTAGTGAGAATGGGGAAGGGATTGTAAGTAAGTAAGATATTTCAAATTAACTGTGGGGGTTTATTGAAATTAATAAAACAACTAAGCTCACACTTACATGACACGTCCTAGCACCTGAATGAGAAGAAAGAAAGTGACGAACAGTTCCGCTCTCTCCCTTCAGCTTGTTGCAAAAAAGTTGAACGTGACAAATGTCATATGTTTATCGATACGCTGTCAGAGAGAGAGAGCAGAAGTCAGCGACAAGCATCGCACAAGTTATAAAAAAAAATCATTAATGTATTACTACATATTATTTCTCCTGTTTAACTGTTTTAAACTACAATTAATTTTTATAAAATGTAATGTGCACCCTAGCTTGCGTCTACAAATTCATTAAACAGTTTTGAGTTTAATAAACCGGTTTTACCAGCTGTCAGTGAAATTATTATATATATCGTGAGTGCAAACAGCTGCGGATGCTCTCATCATAAAATTAATTCTGCCAAATACAGCACGCAGTCGTTCTGTTCTCTCCCCTCAGGCCGTCAATTAATCGCTGTTTCCCTTTCTGTACTGTCAGGTGAACAACGTGGAGGTTGCCGTCTGTATTCGATGTAGGTCTCTAGCACAAACTGCGTCATCTATTTCCTCTTGTGTGACGAATGTTACGTTTATGTTGCTTCTTTTGTAAATTCCCACGCGGAAAGTTTGTGTATTTCCTCAACAACAATTTGTCTTTATGCTTTTCTACCATAATTTCCTCATAATAGTGAATCACTAAAAATCTAACACAAAGCCAATTTAGTTGGAATCACATATTCTATTGCAAGACGTGGTTCATCCATGTAGTATATGGTTGTACAGTAATATCCCCAATTACTATTACTGAATATATAACAAAAGGCTATATATCATAGAGCCTATATTTCATTGGTTTGGATACATATTAATTTTGTTCCTCGAAAAACTAAATTTTACTTACCAATTTCTGTTTCTTTTATGATTTTTCTCTATGCCACTCGCTAAATAAATAAATAGTTAAAAATCAAACTGTCATTCTTGCAGAAAATCCAAGTACACTAGCGGTATAACACAAACACAACCTTCTCTACGCTACAGCAATGAATACTACCGATGACTGCTAAAGCAGAATTGCTAAACACAGCTTTCTGAAATTCGTCCAACAAAAAAAAAAGACGAAGTGAACACTCCAGAATTCAATCCCAGAACAGCTGCTAGCATGCGAAATTCTGAAGTAGATGTTCCTGGAGTAGTAAAACAACTTAAGTCAATAAACAAGAAAAAATCTTCCGGGCCAGATTGTATGCCAACTAGATTCCTCTCGAAGTATGCTGATGCAATAGCTCCATACTTAGCTGTAATATACAACAGATCACTAAGCGAAATATTTGAAAGTTGCCCTAGTCACTCCAATAGTCAAGAAAGGCAAAAGGAGGAAGCCCCCAAAAGGATTTTAGAACATAAACTTTGTTCTAACATTATGAACTACCTCGAAGAGAACTATCTATTAAGCAATAGTCAACACGGATTCAGAAAGTATCGCTCTTACGAAACACAGCTTGCCATTCATTCACATGAAGTGATAAGTGCCATCGACAAGGGATCTCAAATCGATTATACATTTCTGGATTTCCGGAAGGCTTTTGACACTGTACCTCACAAGCGGCTTCTAATGAAATTGCCTGCTTGCGGAATATCTCTCCAATTGTGCAATATCCTATCAGTTCGTAGTAATTAGCGGTAAGTCATCGAGTAAAACAGAAGTGATATCTGGCGTTCCCCAGGAATGCGTTATAGGTCCCCTACTCTTTCTCGTGTTTATAAACGATTTAGGAGACATTCTAAATAGCTCTCTTAGACTGTTCGCTGATGATGCTGTCATTTATCGGTTAGTGAAGTCAACAGAGGATCAAAAGCAACTGCAAAGCGATTTAGACAAAATTCCTACTTGGTGCGAAAATTGGCAATTAACACTAAATAAAGAAAAGTGTGAAGTGATACACATGACCACTAAAATAAATCCGCTGAGCTTCAATTACACGATAAATCAGTCAAAACTTAAGTCGTAAATTCTACCTAATATCTAGTAGTTACAATTACGAACAACTTACAATGGAGAGAACACATAGAAGATATTGTGCGGAACGAGAACCAAAGGTTACGTTTCATTGTCAGAACGCTTCGAAGATGGAACAGCTCCACCAAAGAGACTGCCCATATCATACTTGTGCGTCACCTTCTGGAGTAGTGTTGCCCAGTATGGGACCCTCATCAGGTGGGACTGACGGAAGACGTTGAGAAGGTTCAGAGAAGCGCAGCTCGATTTATCACATTACAGGTAGGGAAGCGTCACGGAAATGTTACGCGATTTGAGGTTGAAATCATTACAAGAACGACGTTATTCGTTGGGATGAGTTTTATTTTCGAAATTTCAATAACCGACTTTTACTTCTGAATGTGATAACATTTTACTAGCACCCACCTACATAGGGAGACATGACCATCACAATAAAAAAGTGAAACAAGATCGAAAACGGAACGATTTAGGTATTCGTTTTTCCCTTCGCTATTAGAGAATGGAACGGTCGAGAAAGGTTATGAAGGTGGTTAATGAACCCCCTGCCAGGCAATTAAATGTGATTTGCAGAGCATCTATGTAGATGTAGATGTAGAAATTTTGACACGTGTTTTTGTAGCCTTCAGTCCGGAGACTGGTTTTTGATGCATCTCTCCGCCCTACTCTATCCTGAGCCAGCTTCTCCACTTCGTCATTAGAACGGCGACCCACATCCATTGAACCTGCTTACTGTATTCACGCCTATCTCTGCGATTTTAACCCCACACACTTCTCTCCAAAGCTATATTTACGATTCATTGGTGTCTAATAATGTGTACCAATAAATCCTTCTTTCAGTAAAGGTGCGACGAAAATTTCTCTTCTCACGAGTTCTGTTCTGTACCTTCTCGTTAGTTACGCTACCTAATGTGGAGCATTCTTCTGTAGATCACATTTCAAGAGCCTCTATCCTCTTCCCGTCTAAACTATTTACCGTTCATGTTTCTCTCCCGTACAAGGCAACACTCGACACAGATACCCTTAGAAACGATTTCCTTGCGTTTAAATTATACTCGATGACAGAAAATTTCTCTCTTTCGAAAACGCTCCTTCCCATTGCCATTCTGCAACCCATATCCTCTGTACTTCGTTTATCTTATGTTATTTTACTGCCCAAGTCACAGAACCCATTTATCACCTTTATTGTTTCATTACCTACCAGGTTAAATTTCATGATAAAAGTCCTAAACAGTTTTCTACTTTAATCTACTTGTACAGCAATATTGTGTTTTCGACATTTTTTCTAAATTCTCAACGGGATTCATATTGAGGTAATTTTGGGGGCATTGTAAGTTCTCAATATCCAGATCCGTGCAACACGCCTAAACAATCTAGGGATTGTGATTGATAGTTGTGACATGTTCAACCAATGAATGCCTCAAGGTTTTCTGTACTGCAATGATCCATTGCAGAATTTACTGCCCCTTTTTAAGGATATTACAGTACTTAAACCTTTACTCATGTTATTCAGATTGTTTCTTCTGTTTTAGTCCTACAACTTCACCGAAAGTTTTCGTTTTCACGACATGCCCTATATTCTCTCTTAGCTCCATTCAACGTTGTAGATCAACAGTGCAGCCATACACATTACATCTTAAATAAATCAATGTCTTCCTTTCCTCGGATATCCAATATTGAAGCATGTCAGAAACATGTCTCTTTCTTAAACATGGTTTGTTGTTAGATGGACTTCTGCGTTTCATTATAAGACTGAAATCATTAAGCTGTCTTAACACACTCTGTAAGAGATGTTGCCGTCCTGAAGTTAGTACAATCTGTCTTTCTTTGCAATTATTTTCGTTGCTCTATAATTGCTGACTTCTGAAATCATTCGTACCTCAACCTTGACTTTAGTTCCAGTTTATTGTTTTTAAATATATTGTAGACGCAAAACTATTTTATGAAGTAACTGAAATCGCGAACAAGTGTTGATCGCATTAATGTTGTTAATAGCTGGCCAGTTCCATTACATTATTATTCATCTATATCAATAAAAATGAAAATGATTGTTTGTACAAAAGCGTTAATCTGTTAAAGTTATTGACTTATTGCTTTTAGTTTTGACACAATGATGTGATGTAATACAGGAGGATTTCAGATACTTATATCTTCAATATATGAAATGTAGCCTACATATATGTAGCATTTCGTCACTTTTTGTAACAACTATTATAAAATTTATAGCATTTGGTAAGTGACACATGTTAAAATTTAGGCACTTAAAAGTATGCATGTTTTCCAAGCAACAGATGCTAATATCGCAAAGCATTCCGTCAAGCGCTTACGGTGATTTACGGTGAGGGACAACGGCATTTTCTATGAAATTAGAAAAGTAAATGTTCCTTTTTTCAGAGAATCATATCGCAGATTCCGATTCAATTTTGGTATATGTAGCTTTGTATTTGGCATATGGTTTTCTGTGTCCAATAGCACTACACCTTTTAACTTACTACTAATAAACGGGAAACGTAATAGAAATGTGAATGTTTGTTTGCCCATTATAAAATTTGTGTAAATCTGTATGTGACTCGTATCTATACATGAAACTCCGTGAATATAACAATGAAATATTGTTTGAAAATTTTAAATCATCAACTTTCGTAAATATAAGGTTTTGAGCATAACAATAAAAAGGATGAACGTTATAGAAAGCGCTATGAGAGGAAAGAGAAAATGGGGAGATAAGTGACGTAGACATTAATTAAGTTGAGATGAACAGTGAGAGCGTAATAAAGAGATAGAGGTGGAGAAGGTGGAGATACAGCGGGGACGAGGTAGAAGTGCACAGGAAGAGGGGGACGGAGTATCGTATTTACGAAGTAGTTAAGTCCCATAAGCTATGCAAACATTTTTATTGAACTTGTCTGTAAGTCACTCCGGAAATGCGGACTCGTGAAACCAGCTTACCCTCGCACTGGGATTTCAAATGTTTAACTTGTCGGTAACTACAAAGTTCTCATAACGAAGTATTGTTGATTTTGAAACGACTACGCCGCACACACACACACACACACACACACACACACACACACACACACACATCAAAGCAAAAAAAACTGTTCAAATATTTGTATTGCTTATGGGACTTAACTACGAGGTCATCAGTCCCCAAACTTACAAACTACTTATGGGCTAGCTAACACTAAGGACGGCACAAATATCCATGCCCGAGGGGGATTCGAACCCCCGACCGCAGTGGCCGTGCAGACCGAGACTGGCGCGCCTCAGTCCCCTCGGCCACCACGGTCGACACATCTAATCTAAAGAAATCATCTACGCCCATCTGAGTTACACCATTATGCATGTAAGATTCTATTTTAGAGTATTAGCCTAATAAAAATTGTAGCACGTCCAATAGATGGCGGAACTCTCGAGCTCCTGTCGATGATTATATTAATGCTCTTGTATGTTTTGGCTCACAGAACGGAACCCACATTGACGGCAAAGCCAACAACTGGCATGGAGTCGAAGTGTTTGTATAGTCTCTGAAATGTTAATGTAGTGTAGGAAAATTAACATCTCACCAGAGATATAGCTTTAATTGTACGCCACTTTGAACACTCGGTTATCCGACATGCAATATACAGTGTGTATCGGGTGATACAGTAAATATTTTAGCAGACGGTTGTATAAACAAATAGCTATATAACGTGTGTACATTTGACTTATTTTGATAATACCACGTATGACGCTTCTTAGAGGGCTATTCATAATCCAAACGATCAAATCTTGAGTTTAATTTTATTTGTAGCCTTCCCGTTTCAATCATCTTAACAGGCATAATTAAAAGTGTAAGGACCTGGGACCTTAATGGTCAATATATATATATATATATATATATATATATATATATATATATATATATATATATATATATATATATATATGCATGTGCACATCATCAAAAGGATATATATCCTTTTGATGATGTGCACATGACGACTAGATTGTGCATTGCATGGTTCCTGTAATGGTGGAAAAATATACGCATTATTGTAGCTAAAAGCATCTCTTTGAATAGAGATGGAAGCTCATTTTCTTAGAGGAAAAACAAAAACTGCAGATAACAAGGACGAGTAGGACGATGTGACAACAAGGCCGATAAACTGAGATTGCCTATCAGGCCACACCTAACAGTTCCAGAGAAGCGGTTTGGAACATTTCTCTACAATGACATGGCGGATTCCTTCGTACCAGTGATGTGAATTAAAAGCGTTTCTTATGCCTTGAATGCGCCTTCATTAGTGAATAGCAAAAACGGGATTACTGACCGACTTTCAGCAATCCAACGAGACACATGGTGGTTTTCTTCGTACCAGTGATGTGAATTAAATTTGTTTCTCACGCCTTGAATTCGCCTTCATCAGGAAGAGCAAAACCGGGATTACTGAGCGACTTTCAACAATCCAACGAGAAAAATAGGATCGTCTCTCCTCACCGTCTGCTCTCTCCATCTTGCCCGAGAGATGACTCTAATCTCCGACGGGAAGCAACAGCACACTCCGCAGCAAGAGGCCTTAGAACGCTTAGATGCCATTCCACCGCGGCCACTACAGTAGGCTTTACCAACAGAGCGCAATGAAATCTTTAATATGAACTAAAGTATGACTACACAACTTGAAGATAAACACGCAGACATACACCCTTATTCAATAATGGGAATCTGAGCTAAAGAATCGTTGTTTCGCGACCCATGCTGTTTGTACATTTTATTTGAGTAATAAGTTGTAATACGTTCTAGACATATTGAGAAACTACGTTAGAGAAGTTTGTTGTTGTGGAAGCAGGAGAGATGCCCTTGAGCATTAGGCGACAAATGTTGTCGGATAAATTCTATTTTCAAGGAATGGCTTTCATGGACAGTTCAGTCTACAGAAACAGAGAGACCATTTATCGACTATGGATTGCCTCTTACAGAAGGAATATACCTCCAGCCATTTGTACCAGCTTCGACACTTGGTCTCCTATGATACGTTCTGTGCGTTGTTCACCGCATCCGCCTCCTTTTGAATACGATCTACGAACACTTGGCTGCCAGATTCCAGTCTTCTATTTTGATATGACTTGCTCAGGAAGTATCACTGTTAATAACGGATTCAGTCGCCTCGTTGCAGAACAGTGGCCTGATTTTCTTTGTGTATATACAGATGGGTCCAAAATTCCACAAGAAGAGTGTACTGGATGTGCCTTTTTCTGCCCTCAGATTCAGATTCGGAGAACCTTCAAACTGCCATCGAATACCTCTATATTTACGGCGGAGACAGTGGCAATTCTGGAAGCACTTAGGTTTGTTTCTACCATTTCCTTCCCGAAAATATTAATTGTGTCTGACTCTCAAAGTGTCCTTCAAACCCTGCAACACCGGAGATGGAACAAAAAAACCAACAGCTATATTCTGGATGTGATTTCGGCATATATTCGCTGTACAAATACAGGACGGACAGTTAATTTACTGTGGGTGCCTTCTCACGCTGGTATCTGCAATAATGAGGAAGTTGATTCATTGGCGAAACAAGCGGCATCCTTAGGCACTGTCTTGGACCTACAACTACCATACACAGACTTCTTATCTGCGGTCAAGGCCTACGCCAAACAACAGTGGCAACAGATGTGGAACGTTTCCCAAGAAACGAAAGGCGCTTCCTACGCTGTGCTGCAACCTCGGATTTCTACGCAGCCGTGGTTTATGAAGGCTCATCTGGACCGATCCGCGATTGCTACCATTATTCGTCTTCGCTTCAATCACGCCTCTTATCCAAAACACCTTCATCGGATCAACGTCTACGATTCGGCGACATGTGAGTGTGATCCTGAAACGGAAGCTGATGTCAACCACATCCTGTTCAGGTGCCCAAAATTTGACCGAGAACGTTTGAACTTCCTGCAGACATTGGTGAAAATGGGATATCCCCTTCCCCAGTCAGCTTCTTCCCTTTTGTCTACAAAAGACATTCGTGTATATAAAATCATAATTAAGTTTATTAAGATCACTGTACACAATATATAAGCATCAAGTGTGTTGGTAATATGTTTTGCTTGTGAATATGTGAAAATGTTCCAACAGTATTTAAATTGTAATGTAATGCAGTTTTCGTTTTGTTCCCACTTTTCATTTTGCAAAATGTACTTCTGTTTTGTCTGTTTATTTAAATATATGTACATTTCCACTGTGTGTTGTAGATGGCCACATTGAGTTAACACTCAGAAGGCCAAATTAAAAAAAAGTACGGTGTAAATCTTGGCCCGCGGTGGCCTCTCAGTTCTGCGGCGCGCCATTCACAGTTTGCGCGGCCACTACGGTCGGGGGTTCGAATCCCCCTCGGGCTTGGATATTTGTGCCGTCCTTAGTATTAGCTAGTACATAAGTACTTTGTAAGTTTAGGGACTGATGATCCCGTAGTTAAGTCCCCTAAGCTCTACAAACATTTGAACTGGATATAGTCCATTTTGTGCTCTTGCAAGCGTGTGACAAGTTCTGAATAAATCGTCATGTTTAAACCAGTGTTTATTAATCGTCCCGCCACGTCCTGCAGCACCGCACCGCTACTGTATGACATTGTTGGTTGATAGTACCAAGTACGAAACGTTTGCGAGAGACGATAGTATTTTTATGAACCCTTAACATTGATCTCAAGTTCCTCACACGGATCTTCAGGCTTACCAACTCTATTTCCGAAACAAACACTTGGCACGTGTTGAGCGGTATTCCGTTGTCAAACAAAGCGCCGTCGGTTGCAAACTCGGTGCTTGGCTCGCTGTTGGCGGCAAATAGTCCGGCAGTGTGTACATTCAGAGCGGCCCAACAGTGTTTACCCTGCAGCTCACGTTTCGCTTTCTGCCGCCGGAACAAGTAACTGCTTATCTCTGCACTTGCACGGCTGTCCAGTTTTCATTGCTTTGGCGCAGAGTCTCTGAGTGGACTTTGCGATAGCTAATACGAATCAGATAAGGGCTCATTAGCAGGGTTTTTCTGCTTTGTAAATTAACAAGTATTAATTTGAATTATAAGGTTAAATTCATTGTCTAATGGAAATGAAGGATTAAATTGTATTATCTGTTTAGAAGCCATCACACAACTGTTTCACAATTTTTGCTGTACTTCACGCACCAGTTGTCAATAATAAAATAATAAAGTATATATGTCAACAATACA
Source organism: Locusta migratoria (assembly GCA_026315105.1). Lineage (NCBI taxonomy): Eukaryota > Metazoa > Arthropoda > Insecta > Orthoptera > Acrididae > Locusta > Locusta migratoria. Next base: position 40,793,503 of record CM048748.1, read on the forward strand.
TGTTTCGGCACGACATTATCCCATTATAAAGTTCTGTAAAACAAGGAAACGTAGAATAATAAGGGCACTAAATACAAACTCCTGTACCAACAAATATTCCAATGAAACTAACCTACCTACCATAAAACGTATCTGTTGCTAAGAAACATCGTTAAACACAATAGCTGTATATGGACATTGTCAAAAATAAAACTTTGCGCAGTACCACATGTTTCTCTGATAGCAGCATGTTGTGCACTAACGGAGAGCTGATCTAACTTCAAAGATTGTCCATATGTTTACCTGTCATTGGTGACTAAAGATATTCTAATCAATATACCTAACATTATTCATAAAATCAGTCATTACATTAAATATTGTTTAAAGGATTTTTTAAACGGAAATACGCTCCAAAGTGAAGTTAAAAGCACAAAATCAGTATTTAATACATGCACACACATCAGTGTTTCTCAAAGAGTAGGTTGCTAAAATGGTCCAAGTAATGGTTTTTAGATAGTACTGTCTTTTCGTTGAGCATGCTACTGGAATCCTCTCGCAACGCACGAAAGATCTCAATTTTTTCGAGATTAGATAATAAATAACCTTTGTCCTCATAGTGCATGACTTTCAAGCTATCATGGAGCCTAACGAATGTCGTTCAATTTTCAGGTGTTTTGCCACTGTGGATGAGCCATTCTCTCTATTACTGTGCTCTTTAAACCGCACCTGAAAATTCCTTCCCGTTTGTCCTATATACTTCATTTCACAAGCATTACACTTTATTTGGGATACTCCCGCTTTCCCCATCCACCTCTCACTTGCATCAATCTTATGCTTCAACCTATGTTCTAATTTATTGTCTGTTCTAAAAGCAATTTTAACGTCTCTCTTTTTAAACAGTCTCCGCAGAATGGTACAACCCTGTACTTGTGCTAATTTTCTTCACGTAGTTTATTCTTGGGTGTTATCGTCTTTTCTAATCTGTCTATCAAACCCGCGTCATAATCATTTTCTAAGGCTATCTGTCTAAGAGCCTTCATTTCAGCTTCCTTGTTTTCAGGGGTCACCGGTATTGAATTTATTCTATGAAGTGCGCTTTTAAGAAAGGCTGTTTTGTGGCTATGTGGGTGACAGGACAGGCGCTGTCATTATTAAAAAATCTTAAAATTCTACGTTTCCTTTTTTTACAGATCTTGATAATGGGATAAAGCCGTACCGAAACATGTCATGTTGACATATATATTTTATTATTGACGACAGGAGCGTAAAGTACAGCAATAAGATGCATTACTTTAATAGAAGCCACAGTTAGTAAAAATAAAAAAAATAAAAAATAAATAAACCATCGCATTATTGAAAATTGTGACTTCGGACTAGACACGTTTAGTCACAGTCACTAAAGCAGTTATCTGTTTACTTTATGATTTAAACCACCATACATACAGAGAATTACGCAAAAGCCTACCACAGTATTTTTAACTGAATGAAGAGTTGGGTTCCTTATTGCTGAAAGTACACTACTGGCCATTAAAATTGCTACACCAAGAAGAAATTCAGATGATAAAAATTCATTGGACAAATAAATTATACTGGAACTTACATGTGATTACATTTCCACGCAATTTTGGTACATAGATCCTGAGAAATAAGTACACAGAACAGCCACCTCTGGCCGTAATAACGGCCTTGATACGCCTGGGCATTTAGTCAAACAGAGCTTGGCTGGCGTGTACAGGTACAGAAGCCCAATGTAGCTTCTACACGATACCACAGTTGATCAAGAGTAGTGTCTGGTGTAATGTGACGAGCCAGTTGCTCGGCCACCATTGACCAGACGTTTTCAGTTGGTGAGAGCTCTGTAAAATGTGCTGGCCAGGGCAGCAGTCGAACATTTTCCGTATCCAGAAAGGTCCGTACAGGACCTGCAACATGCGGTCGTGTATTGTCCTGCTGAAATGTGGGGTTTCACTGGGATGGAATAAAGGGTAGAGCCACGGATCGTAACATATCTGAAATGTAACGGCCACTGTTCAAAGTGCCGTCGACGCGAACAAGAGGTGACCGAGACGTGTAACCAATGGCACCCCATACTATCACGCCAGGTGATACGCCAGTATGGCGATGACGAATACACGCTTTGTAATATTGCGTTTTCTTTCTTCCGAACAGGTGTTGGAGTAATAGTTACTGTTCGTAGCCGCTATTAAAGTTCACTAACGCTACAGTAATACAGGAAATAATTTGGTTGATCTGACACATTTAGGTAACTTTATAATTAGAAGACTCAAAAAAGGAAGCGGAACCTGACTTTAAAGTTTAACGGCAGTAGTAATTTGGAATGAAAGCAACACCTGAGCACAATATTACACAAAGAAACTAGCAGTTTCCACGATTACCATTCTTCTCATGATGATTATGTTAAGTTGACTGGATGTAGCAGATGAAACTGCAATGCGTAAAATGATGCTTGGTTGGCTTGGAGCAGATTGTACTAACTGCACGACGGTAAAAAAAAAGTTTACTTTCGTGACAAGTGGCTCTTTAAATCGATCGGATTTCGTTTAATTCTGAAGATTTCTTTGCAGGTATTACTAGAAAGTCACATTCATGAAAACTACAAGTAATGACATCTCGAAGTACATGTAGTAAATTATAGATACAAGTCCAACAATGGGTCCAACCATCTTATTAGATAATGAAGATTACTGCTGGAAAAATAGAAACACTTAATGAATTATTAAAGATGGGTCATTTGAAATAAGTAAAAGGTTTATACGTAAGTAATTATATTTTCGCTATGATTCATAAGAAAAACGATCTCACACACACTTACATTTAATAATGAAGAAGTCCCTGACGTGCGACTGTTCTCAATGAGGTACGAAAGATGAAAGACCAAGTGCACAAAATGCGTTCTGGGCAGCTCGTGAAAGATAGATGAACATCAAAAATATAAGACGAACATAATTAGCTGCCAGAGAAAGCTGTGGCCAGCGATAAGCATCGTAAATAAATTATTTATGGAATGAAAAGTTTTTAATATAATGCTACAGCTTCCAGTGTGCGTTCACCGCGATGTCGCCAAATACTGATGCGACCTGGTTTTATAACGTAACTAGCTGCAGTCATTTTCTATTACTTAGTACCTTAGAAGTTTGTTTAATTAGCAAAGGTTAATTATTTCATGCCAGAGTCATATTAATATATTTCCGGAAGGAAGGAATATTAGCGTTTAACACCTCGTCGACAGCATCGTCATTAGAGGCGGAGCTTACGCTCTGGTTGTTTGGGTAAGGATGGGGAAGGAATTCGACCGTGTCCTTTGAAAGGAACAGTCCCGGCATTTGCCTGGAGTGATTTAGGGAAATCACGGAAAACCTAAATCTGGACGGTCGGAGAGGGATCTGAACCACCATCCTCCCGAATGCGAGTTCAGTGTGTTACCACTGCGCCACCTTGCTCGGTTTTGTATTTCAGATAGTATGTTAATTAGTAATTCTGTTAATGCTAATTAAATTCTTTTCTCATAATATTAAAGTACGTATTATTTTGTTTCGCAATTAATGTTAGGAATGTTTTGCCCTTATTTGTTTCCGTATAATTACTGTTAATTACAAAATTATTGTTGACAACCTTATGAAATTATATTTCGACATGAAATATTATTAATATATGAAACACGTGTATATCAATTCACTCAGTATTATTTACGCTATCTTTTACAATAGACAGTTGCATGTAATTGTTTACTTTTCCGTTATAATTAATGTAATGAACTCAATTAACAAAACGTAATTTTCAGTGTTTGGAAGATATAAAGAGGATTCTTTCGCGCCATGTAATTGAGTATTGTTTAATCCTTAATGTGAGGCGCAATCAACGCCAGTAGGGAGTCTTGTCTCGTATCTGATGTACAATCCTCGTCACTTTGAATTCAGGTTATGAACAGTTAAGTGAAAGTTTATCAGTGCTAGTCGTGTGGAAAGTGCTTCTACCGGTATTATGAATGGACTATTAATATTTGTGACACTTTAAAATGTACACCTCAGACTAGTGTATTCCACACACGAAACTGGTATTTCTGATGTGTGGAATGTATATACTAGGGCCTAGTGATTGTAATTAATGAGGCTTTTACGCTGGCTATAAATGAAGACAACTGGGCGCTAATGAATCATTAAAGTGTCAACGAATTGCAATACTACGTGATGTCTACGATAATTGTAGCAGATTATTTTCGTCCCAAGAAATTTCACCCAACTGCTAGGGAGAGCACCGACCAACGAGAACATCCAGAACCAATGAATTACGACCCGGTACGTTACAAAAGGAAGTGTGTGGGGTGAAAGCCACAGAGGGATACAAAGAGATTAATACTGTACGAGTTGAAATAGATGTTGGTTGCAGTTCTCTGAGGAGCGGAGAGGACCTGCTCAGGATAGAGTAGTGTGAAGAGCTGCTGCATCAAAACAGTTACCGTACTTAAGACCAGAACAACGGTAAATACATATAAACAATTCTGCCGATTCTAATAAGTATAATACTACAATAATTTTACCGTTACTGCCCACTGTGCGATTTAAGTAAAAAATCTTATTTAGTGCTTGAATGTCATAATCAAACATTAACATCCAGAAAATAATTAATAACGAATTCCTTGGTATAATGTGTCTATGCTAAAATAAAATTGATGGCAACAGTAATTATAATAAAAACTGGGATGCGCTTTTTCGAGCAATAATCTCTCTCTGTCCTAGTGAAATGTGAGGAGGCAACAACGAAGGACCAATGAAATTACAAAATTTACAATTTTATGCCATAGGGACTTCAGAAACGAGCAAGCATCAGAACGTTATGTGCTAGACTCACAGCATTTCTTGCAAAGACATTCAACATATTTGTAACTACTTTTGGAAATATATATAATCTGGCTTTATTACTTGTGATTCTGTAAGTGACTTTCCCAGTATCTCTAAAACGGCCATGTATCAACCATAATTGTCACTATTTGATCAGTATCATTTGTTAGCAAGAAGCCAAGTGTGTTTTCGCAAACATTTACACTTTAACTGACGTTTGGAATTATTTGCGTATTGTCTTTGAACACACACACGAAAATCCTGACCATAGTATGGTCCTAATAACAGATCGAGAGAAGGAAATGTCTATCTTTTACAAAATATTTGTTGTCTACAAACGACACCTACCTGTGGTGTGAAAGGAAAATCGGCGAATTTGACCACATATTGCCACGATGTCCACGCAGAAGGCAACACCAAGAGCGACCAGACTTGCAACAAACTTGAAATATAATTTCAAACCTTTATTAAACTTTTTCGTTGGCAACCACAGCAAAATGATGAAAGGATATATTCCTTCACACATTAATTAATTTCTGGCTTACTGCTTTTTCGCTGTTTATGGACTAAAACTACGACATTCGGTATAGCTTTACAACTTATAATTTCTACACTACAAATTGTAGCCGCAGTATAAACACATATTGTTGAATGTACCTTCTAAATTGTATCACAATACGACACATAGTTCATGAGATATGAGCACATAAACAGTATCGTTCCGTTGTACATGGACTAAACCTACAGCATTCCGTACGATGTTAAAATTTATAATTTATACACTACAAATTGTAGCCGCAGAAAATTTTACAAACAGCATACACGCAAATAGTTGAGTGTACCTTTCACTGCCGTCTCTACCATAGGGGCACAAGGGGCACAAGCACAGGGCCCCACACCTGAGGGGGGGGGGCAAGAACCTCATTCCTTTCTCCTAGGCAATGATTTTTTTAAAAGTGAATTTTTGTCGCACTTATTCATTATACAGACCCAGAAATTGTCTCTAAACGTGTCATATATGGTGTGGTAAGTGATTTGATTTGCTGTCTGCATGCAAAATCGTAGTTATTACTGCGGGCCCTAGCTACAGGACTCACGGCGACACTGTTGTAGTAGAACTTGTGGCAGTCTATTCCATATATAACTCGGCGGAATATTGTATCCAATGGCGACCTTCACACGACGCCACACGGGGCTGCTGTTGACCGGCCAAGCCCGGCGGCATCAAAGTCACAGTCTAATATATACAGTCGCGACACTCACTGCTGTGAAAGTTGTTACCAACTGACAGTTGCTGCGACACTAGCGCTCCTAGCGGTGGGAAAGCCGCCGTAGGAGTGATGTTTGTTTATAATTATTTGTGTGCGTAATTAATGAAATATTTGGTATCTTTTTTGCGTTACAAGCATTAGTAAAATATTAAGAGATGTATATAACACGGACATTAATGCAAAAACAGCCGAATTTAACTGATTGAGAGGTGTAATAAACAACTTCGTCATGAACAAATACTTACGAATATGTGATATTTTGCATCTTTTTTCTCTGAAAGTAAGAAGAATATAAACATAAGATAAATATAAATTTGTAATATCCTGTGTTCTTACTATGATAATACGTTTTTGACGCCTATCAGTTCGGTGTGTAGTCTAATGATTTGTACATTTTTAGGCTTCACTCGTGCTACTGATACGCGCATATTCGTTTGAGTGTGATTACTGTAGCTTAATAGGACAATGTCTTTAAGATTCTTGCCGTTTGTGGTTCAGTTGTAGCAACAATTGTGCAATTGGGTTCTTCTTTGTTGAAAACAGTTGATTGCTTTTTCCGTTTCCTTGCCAGATCTATGACGTTTTCCTTTCAGCTTTAGCTGTGGTGGCTGCTTTGGTACGTTAAATACTGTAGTTATTCCATTCTGTATGCGTTCCCTACGTTCCACTCTCAGCGATTTTACAGGAATTGTAGTAAAGAAACACTAACGTTCTTGATTAGAAAAGTGACGACTTTTTGCCAAAGGCAGGTCTCCTGGTGTTTCTTAGCCATTTCTTATTTTTAATAGAAAGTTATATTATTCAGCAAAAACCTGTAGGTTACAAATTAATTGTAAATAAACTGTCATGCAATGTACCTTTTAGCACCTCAATAGGTACCTTATAAAGACAAAGGTGGAGCTAATTTTAAATTATTACCTATTTTATGGCACTATATACGTTCCCAAGCGCGAAAAGACGATGCTATTCGCACTCATCCAATACCGTATTCAGAAATGTAGCTATCCGGCCGCTTGGAGCGCTGCAGTCGTAGTGTATAACAAAAATCTGCGGGAGTGTCGTGACTGTATATGTTAGACTGTGATCAAAGTTGCCCACAACAATACAGCAGCTGCCCTGTTCTCAGTAACAGCCTGTGGCGCCGCGCCCTTGGAAAGCATGAGCGCCGCAAAACGTAAGGGGTCCCAAGGAGGGGGAAGTCCAGCAATCACACAGTGCTGTATACTATAGATGGACAAATCCGTTCCGTTTTGGAACCTAGTTCCCTGATGATTGTTTTTTTTTTCCAATCTTTCACCGTTCCTTTTTTATCCAGTTGTCTATGTCTATGGTTTTCATAACAGTCGGAATTGCATACAAGTAGCATTGACTCCGTACTTACCAACTCAGTTTTACAAATTTCACAAAAGTTAATTCCCTTCAGTCGATGGAGCACCGGTATAAATCGCTATTCCTTCCATCACAATGAGCACGCTGTTTCACCGTGGTCAAAAGCAAAAAACAAAAATCGACAACTCGATACTGAGTAGGAATTGCAACGTTCGACCAAAAAGGGAATGACCGCGCGGTCGGTCACCCTGGAGCTGGAGCTGGAACTGGAACGGCTACGCGATCGGGACCGCTGAAGTGTACGTGGTTTGCTACCAGTTCTTCGGTCCTTCCGTTCACTCATGTAAACCGTTCCTTTGGACCCGTTCGTTCGCGAACGACCCATCTCTACAATGTACAGAGCAGTGGCATTTGATGATAGAGCCAGTTATTGGAACTAGTTACTTTTTGTAACGGGTGAACTTAATATTTTAGAGTACAGTAGTTTCCAACATTCAAACACACGAAAATGAATAGTTCATAAAACAATGAAAGATGATTTCTTTCCATGCGAAGTAATTTAGGAAGTGCAAAAGAAATCCTAGTGAGCAACGCAAAGGGTCTCATAATCTCATATTATACCGTAACTACTATCCTTGACAAGGAAACACACATAAGATCCAATGCTTTGAACACCCGGACAAACGGTGAGAAAGGAAGGATTTCAGATGTGGAATAATAGCTACGGACTTGCTTTCGACAAAAGCATGCAGCTAACAAACCTATTTCGAGCACAGTACTGAAAGTTTCATTTTAGCATTAATCTCACTTGTACGTTTATTTTAGCATTCCCCCACAAAAAAGTAAAAATGAGGTTTCACTAGATATCATTGTGATATCCTGGTCACATTGAAAATTATGAGCATTTAGCCAATATGGCATTTCATCTTTCTAACTATGTATTATTGCTGATTTTTCACACCGAACGTCAACAACAACAACGGAGTCTCTCGGCAAGTTTTGTGTCATTTTATGTTCTGGGCACCTGATTTTATATATAATGTTATGTCTATGTGTAACAGTTATATGTATGTACCTCAGTCAGGCAGTAAAAGATAAAAACAACTGACTTGAAAAATTTGCAGCATTCGTCTCTTCATAGTAATCTTCCCTTTTACCTCCGAATTTTAAAATTAAAAATTTATCACAAGAACTACATTTAATGAAATTAAATAATTTGGTACAGGAACATTTCCATCGATTTTATTAACGCATTTATAAATTGTTTGTGGCCATTGGAATTAAATTAGTTTTTGTTACCTGCACGTGCTCTAATTAGACGTTATACTACACTCACAGGGTGTAGTATGTGAACTGCCCAAATGCGTGTCATTGACATATAGGATATACCTACCTTGTTCACAGTATATTTTTATTTTAGTCAGTGCAATTACTACATTCAAGTAAACTTTTCACAAGCACAGTACCGTTTTTGTTGATTTGAGCACATCTGGTAAATGACTCAAGTGTTACTTTATACTAAGATTTCAACGTGTAAACAATAGATGGGCAATAAAAAATGATTTAACATATCTGAAGGCTAACTAGACGAATTTTCTCTTATTCCTGGAGAGTGACTTTATTGTGGAACGCTGCTTGTCATGTGGAAGTTGCGTGTCAGTCTCTCCACAAATGTAAGAACCCATTTTCTAATTCCGCTTTTTTCCTGGAGTAAGGAAAAAATCAGCTACCGGCACCTACTTTTTCTCCCACTTTCTTTACTCTTTTTATATTCCCAAGTGAAACACCAGTAGTAGCCTGAACGTTATCAAGGGAACTCTTTGACGCGATTTTATTCTGTCTTTTACGTCTTTCGACATAAACTTAATTACGTTATACACAATATCTCGTATCTGGGTATGCAGAACCCTTCCTGCACCACGTGGTGGAGACTGCAATGCCGCGCTATGTATGGCAGTTTCTGTTTTTTCTTCTTTATCTGGCTTCAGGCAGAGCCCATCTAATCAGATACAATTTTTTAACATATGGAAGCAGCAACACATGAACTTCGGTAACTAGAAGGATCTGAAGCAGACTGATGCGGCCTCATCTTAGAACAAAGTAATGGACTCACCCGGCACTTAGGACGACAATGCGCAACGGCCCCCCCTATGAAGAAACTAATGGACTTGCGCGGTGCTTAGGACGGCACTGTGCATTGGCCAATGCATCCAGTCCTGATGAATTCGGCATTGTTGGAGTTTCTACCTTACGATGCGATATTTCATTATCTGGGTGCTTCGAAGAGCCATTTGATTATACGTAATTTAAACGATTCACTCTGTTTACTTGACAGTGGCTACTTGATATTTTTTTAGTGTCTTTCAACAATGTCAAAAAGAAAATACGTAAGTGGTTCAGAAAAAAAGAAAAAAAAAATACTTGCAATTCAAAAAGAAACCATAAGAAGACTACCTAAACTTATTTCACTTTTCATTGTTCAAGAAACTAACTAACAGAGGGATTCATCTACCTCATCGTCTCAAAATATCTCTAAAACCCAAAGCTTAGAAATGGTGCCCATGTTTAACATAGAGGATAACATCTGTGTTGCGAGTTCATCACTTCCAGATATGAAGACAACTACGCACAAATTATAACATGCTTCTTCCATCTCAGGCCAATCGAATTCACCAGACGGAAGTATGTTAAAAACATATCTCACGATCCTGATAAGTACTGTGATGACATTTTAACGGAAGAAGTCCGTGATATTTGGATTCACAAGGACCCAGAGCTTTCCCAAAATAAAAATAGCGTCTTCTCAGAATCCACTACTCATTTTAAGTGGTAAAAGAAAAACCAGAACATTAACTAGGACTGTTTTCACTCGCAAATTGACGAATGGTGAGTGTACGAAAAGACATTGGCTTCTGTATCCACCATCCATGACATCTGTGTACTGTTATTGTGCCGCTTTTCAATAACACTTTCGGCAATGATTTGAGTACTTCCAGGGGATACAAAGATTGGAAGCATACAAACAGCTTACCAAAGGAGCATGCTAACAGTTTACAGCACAGGGAATCAATGATGAATTATGTTTCAAGAAGCAAAATTGTTGGAGGAGTTGATACTGGTTTGCTTTCCCAGTTTAATGTTGAGGTCAACTTTTGAAGGAGCATATTGATAAGAACTGTTGCAGTTGTGAAATTTTTGGCTTCATATGGACTAGGGTTTCGTGTAGAAAATGATATTTTGGGGTCTGAAAACAAAGGAAATTATTTGGGATGCTTACAATTAATAGGCGAATTTGATCCTTGTCTTGTTGATCGTATACGAAAGTATGGCAATCGTGGCAAAGGAAATACATCATATTTGTCTGCAAATATTTGTAATCAATTTATTAATGTAACGGGACAGAAAGTGTTAACGACGATTGTCAACGAATTAAAAACAGCCAAGTACTATTCAATAGGCGTGGATTCGTCCCCAGATCTCTCCCATGTTAACCAGCTAACTTTCATCGTTCGGTATGTAAAATAAGGCCAGTCTGTTGAAAGATTTTTGCAATTTTTGCCTATGGAGGAGCATAGGGCACGAAGTATAGAAGGTACTGTTATACAGTTTTTTAATAGCTTTGACATTTCAATAAAAGATCGGCGCGGACAGAGCTATGATAATGCAGAAAATTATGACTGGAAAGTATTCAGGTCTTTATACAAGAATAAAAGAATAATGTGAATTTGCTAGTTTGTACCATGTGTCACACATTCACTAAGTTTAGTAGGTGTTCAGACGGCTGCATGTGTTTCTGAAACAGTAGCATACTTCCAGTATGTCCAAAAATTGTTCACCTTGTTTTCTGCTTCGAACAATGAATGGAAAGTTTTGAAAGAATGTTTAGGTGCAAATGAAGTTCTGAATTCTCTCTCTGAAATCAGATGGTCCGCTCGTGCTGACGCTCTTAACGCTTTGAAACTTTTTGAAGCTTCAAAGTCGATTAGTAGCAACACTGATCAGCCAGTGGAAACAAGAAATGAAGCTCAAAGCCTTTGCAAGAAAATGACAAAATTCGAGACCATTCTCCTAACGAAGATATAGGATGACCTTTTGAGAACTATGAACAACACAAATGTAACTTTCCAAAGTGGCACCGCCACAATAGACGTTGGAACAAAACTTTTTGCATCTGTTTCCGATTTCATCAGTTCTGTATACAATAGATTCGATAAGTATGAATCTTCAGCCAAAGAGAAAACTCCAGGTGCTGACTATAAGGGTAATTAATTCCTAAAGGACGAGAATTTGCAGAAATCATATCACTTTTTTCCCAGATTCGTCAGAGACTGTCCAGCTGAGTGCCAAAGAAAAATTTGGTGTAGAATTTTTTCTGCCTATAATCGACACATTGGATTCTACTTTTAACAACGTTCAGAAGCATACGAGAAAGTTAGCCAACATTTTAGTTTTCTTTCTCAGTTAAAACAAATCGATTCTGGACAGTTGAGAAACAGGTGCAAAGAAATTGCAGAATTTTATCATGCAGACATTAATGCTGAAGAGCCCATATCAGAATGTTTTCATTTAAAACAATACTTGAAAAACATTCCAAATGAATTACCGAGGCAAAGTATATCGTTCTTACATTCTTCAATAAAAGCAGATAAAATAGAAGAAACATTCGCGAATGTAGTACTTGCTACCCAGATATTTTTTTGTCTAATGGTAACCAACTGCAGTGGAGAGCGTTAATTTCCCCAGTTAAAGAGAATTAAAAATTAATTACGAATGACTACGATACAGGAACGACTTACTAATTTGTGAATTATGTGCATGGAAAAAGTGACGACCTTCAACAGTTGGACTTTGAAAACGTAATAGAAGATCCTGCATTTCAGAAATCCCGAAAGAAACCTTTAACAAAAATGTAAGTCTAACTTGCAAAACATTAATGAGTAGTATTATAATTGTGTATTTCTAACCATAATAACCAATAAATTCACTAAAGAAATATACATCATTCTGATGACTTCATTCAATGGAATATTCTATTTCGTTGTAGCGTCCCCTAATTTGTATACCAGTCATCTGCATAGAAAGACACATACTCGAAAAATTGTATATTTTTTATTCTGGAAATCCTTAAAGAAATAATTAATTTTAATTAAAGACTAATTTGTGGAACTAATCATTAGTATTTGGTTTGTAATATTTTAACCAATTAAGTCACTAAATAAATGTACAACATTCTGATGCATTCATTTAGCTTTTTGAGGGCCCCAAAACACTGAGTGCCTAGGGGCCCCTACATGAGTTAAGACGGCCCTGGTACCTTTTAAACTGTATCATAGTATTACACGTAGTTCATGAGATATGAGCACATAAACAGTTACGTTTATGGAAAAAACCCCTATCACACATGAATTTTTAATTTATTACTTCTTTACTACTAATTGTATTCCAAAGAGATTTTACAGACATACAGCACTTAGAGAAATGAATATATACCTGAAAAATTGTAGGAATAAATAAATAAATACCCGGGCAACGCCGGGTTTTCAGCTAGTAGAAACTAAATGCCAATTACTATAAATATAATTCGGTCCAGAAGCAGGCATCAACACCGTAATGCTTATAAGCAAAAATGGCTCTTTTCAGCGAATGACTCCAAAACCACGAACCATCCGTCAGTAACAAAATATAAATGCTATTTCAAAAGAGCAAATTCATTAAATTGGATTTTCGCTCCTTTATCCGATTATTCGTGTTCTGTTGTCACTCACATTCGTAACGTTATGACTTGAATGTTGACCATATCACCAGCGTTACAGGCTAGTCTCACACACATGATCTCTTTTCTTGTCTACAGGCTGGCACAGTCCCCACCACAGCAACCACCTGCACCATCAAGACCACCAGCACCACCACCGCCACAAACTGCACGACCACCACCACGGCCACTTCGAGCCACCTGCGTCGGTCAGCGGCAGCCACCGCCTCCAAACGGACGCCGGGGGCGGCGGTGGGGGCGGAGGCGGCGGGGGCGGAGAGCTCGTTAGGAGCCGGCAGTGGTGGGCGCCGGACGAGGCCGCCGCGCTGCCCGCGCCACGCGACGCCGCTGAATCTCCGGCAGGCGACAAGGACGGCGGGGGCGGTAGTGGGGGCGGCGGGGGCGGAGGGGCCGTGTTCCTGTCCGAGAACTGCACGGTGGTGCTGGCGCAGACGGGCACAACTCCGCGTCTCCACTGCGAGGTCGCCGACGTCGGCGAGAGCGTCGTGAGTACCCCATACGACAACTATTGTACTATTAAAAATCTTGAACATGGCTGCAATTCAGCAACGGTGGAACGCGATCCAAAGTTTCAACCGACCATTTGCATAAAAATGGTTTACATGTATAAACCTTGATCTTGGTTTCGGCAAAAGTAATTTTGCCTTCTTCAGAAGTATTACCTAATAAAATATAATACACAAATCATATGAGTAATAGTAAAATATTCTTTTTTTCTTTATTGCGATTTCAATTCCCCTGAAAAGGGGCGGGCCGGCAGCGCTCACTGGCGCTCTTCAGCCTACAGAAATAGAATTTCACACAGGAGAAACATACGAACATAAAGGAGATAAAATGTTGGAGGTAACACATACATAAAACGGAGATGTAAAATGGAGATAAAGCAAAGTAAATGAAATGCAGGGAAACAGTGGCGAAAAAAAATAATAAAAAAATAGCACTGACCTGATTTACGGCCCACTTTAGATTTGTAGTTTTATAAGTTTTCGCAAACATTTTGGACCAAATTATAATGTAAATAATAAAAAATTAATTAATAAGAGTGTCTGAAACCCTTTCAGGGAAAAAGATTAGGTAGTGGCAGGTTCCGTACCACCGACCTTGAGCATCACAGTCCAACGCCTTGCCCACTACGCTAAAGATATCAATCGATAGATGCTTCCTTCAATCTCATACTATTGATGGCCGTTCTTAACTGATGCTAATATGGCATTGTAGACACTAGATCATCATTTATCGTACGCATAACGATTTGTTTTTGTTAATTCCATTGCTTTGAAATGACAACGTGTAAGTTACAATAAGAAAATCATCAAATACGCAACGCAAGATGGATAGAGTATGCCAGAGAGAGTTCTGGGCGCGGAATGTCACGTGACATCTCCGAACGGCTGGTTTTCGTTAATTCAATGGAGGGTGACAAATCTCCGTTATTTTTGAAAATATGTCTCAAACGATACCAGATATAAAAAAAACGTAAGGTAGCTAAGTTGTAGAGAATTATCTCCTCTACCAATTAGGTTATTCAATTTTCGTGTCAGATGAAAGGTTCGTTTGCAATTACAATTATATTACAAACGGCATTTTTGGGATTACTACCGTATTTTTTGTCCGACAAATTTGAAAAAAAGAGGTTCTGGTCTCTGGCGGCCTACAATCATGTCTGTAAAATTTGGTGCTGGTCGGTTGAACGGTTCGTCTTAAAAACAGGGAACACGGTATGGACAGACAGACAGACAGACATACATCTCAAAATCGCCGTAATTTTGGCCAATATCTTTGAAACGCTACGAGATATGAAAAAAAAAAAAAGATAGCAAAGTTGTAGAGACTTTTCGTCTCTACAAATTCGGTTATTCAATTTTCGTTTCAGATGAATAGTTAATCCGTTATTTTCATTTAAATTTCGAGCTGTCAAAAGACGATCGCAAAGGCTCACTTTTAGTGTTACTACCGTAACCGAAAGTGGTCCAAAAAAAGAAAAAGATTTGGAATGGTGACAGTGGTGAATAAAAATAGCTGCTCGAAGGTCAGTGCCACACACACAATTAAAATGAGCGTAGGGCGGCGGCTATGCTAAGACCGTCCGCTATTTGGAGTTAAAACAAAAAACACAACACACACTCGGAGAAATACACAAGTTAAAACTGACGGTGTCGGCTGCGGGTTGGCCATCCACTGTTGTAAAATAAAACAATGTAGCTAAAGCACACCACACTTGTCGAAGCCCAAAGGAGGTTCCGTAGATGGTGGCGCACTGACAGCATTGAAGATGTGGTGTGGGGGTAAAGGGGATGAAAGGAGAGGGAGAGGGTGGGGAGGAGCCACAGAGCCGGTGGGGAGGGAACGGGGGGATGATGTCCCAGGAAGCCACTGGGAAGAAGGATAGGGGAGGGCGATAAGAGGAGGATCCGGAGGGACAGTCGGCGGAATGATGAGGGGAGAAGTCATGGGAAAGAAGGGATAGTCTGGCCTCTCAGGGAAAGAAGGGGGAGAGGGAAGTAAAATGAAAATGTGTTTCTAAAATAAGTAAGAAATTAAAATTACAGCATTAGCTCACATTAAAATAGTTGTTAAATAAAATGTGGCTGACTCCAATTCATTGAATAAAAAGTAAAATTTAAAACATATCTACATCACAAAATTGTGGAGCACGGCTACACACAGGTCGATTGAGCACTGCGTACTTTAATATTACCATATAGCAAGAGCCCCATAAATAACATATTTTAAAGTCATTTGGAATATTAAATCAGATAAAATGTAATTAGTATAAAATTTCAATTCATTTTTTTTCTTCCTTGGAATCCATAGGCTACGTAAGACATATACAAAGAAACTCTAATTATAATATCATTGTAACTAATTAAAATCTCTGACTATTACTATAAAAGTAATAAT
The DNA here is from genome assembly GCA_026315105.1 of Locusta migratoria. NCBI lineage: Eukaryota > Metazoa > Arthropoda > Insecta > Orthoptera > Acrididae > Locusta > Locusta migratoria. The sequence continues at coordinate 40,809,615 of CM048748.1, forward strand.
CCCATTGTACTAGCTCTCTGTTCTGATTGTTCTGTTGTCTGAATTGTACTGATAAGATCTGCCTATTATCAAACCGCTACAATATGCTGAAACTAACACTATTAACTATTGATTATTGTTCTTGACTAATTGTTCAAAATCCTCAGATATAAAATGAATACTCAGGTATGCAGTATATGCTTTCTGTTCAAATCAATCAATCCTCTTATTTAAAGTTTACTTCAGTCAGCTGTTCAGTTATTAAATTATTTTTCCAGTCCCTCCATTTAGTAAACATGCTGTTTTCAGGTATAACTAAGTATTACGACTTTCGATGGTTCGGTAATTAAACATGTTAAACTTTCGTATCTCGTGTAGCTTGCCATAGTATCTTTGACTGTAATTAACCATTTTGCAATATTTATTGCCTTGAAACCTGCAATTACTTTTATGTAATGAACAGTTTGAAGTCTGATTAGCCATTAATCTGTATCAATTATTAATTTTCATTCATTAAATTACCTTCATTCAAAATTGTGCTACACGTGGATTGAATCTTAATATTCCGAACCTCCATCCAATGTCGGCGGATAGTTACGCGGATTACAACCAATCTCACTACAGCTTATCAACTACACCGCTGTTTAAGGTAACTATTCGTCGAATTCTGTAGGTTTCTTGCTCTTCAAGATGTTTTAAACTATTAAGTGTTTGGCCATTTCACTTCATTTCATTTTTGTTATTTAACAGTTCGTCTGAATTGAACGCTTAGTCACTGATTATTATTTTAAAATAGTTCAACAATTTCTGTACGGACAATTTTTCAAACCTAAATAGTCAGTCAAGCAATTACACCACAGTACTGCTAGAGGCGTAGGAGCCCTAGTGACGTGCGCCCGCACTAGGTGGCGCCAAGAGGGCTGATGGGCGTGCGCGCTGTCGCGGACGCGAATGAATTTGTAGAGAACTATGTATAATATGATACAGAAAACAGATAAGGTAAAGAAAGATGGGAAATCAGATGAGAAATAACGAGCCATGTGCATGGCAGAATATATATACGTGGATACACGCAAAAATTTAAGATAGAAAAGTTAGGAAATATTCAGCGGCCAGACAAGTATTGCATGAAACACAAACTAAGAGTAAATAGCACGCACCCGGTGGGAGGGAACGGGATAAACATTATTCATCACAACATTAGAAAACTATTAACAAGTGCACCACCAAAATTCTAATAAAAACCATGCAGGAACAAGTATTGCATTAAAAAATGTCTACAAACAGTATACGTTTGAAGTCTTCTAGGTATTGTCTACTTGCAAGTTGCAGTTAGTCATTCAGAATATTGCAATCGTTGATGATGAGGTGTTTGAAAATTTCATATTCTTCACCCGACCTGTGTGTGGCCTTGCTCACAATTTTATAATGTAGACATGTTTTAAATTTTACTTTTTATTCTTTGACATGGAGTCAGGCACATTTTATTTAACAACTATTTTAATGTGAGCTAAATGTAAGTATATTCTCATCTAATATTGTAATTTTTATTTCTTACTTATTTTAGAAACACTTTTGTATTTTACGATTATTCATATGATTTATGTATTATATTTTATTAGGTAATAAGGCAAAATTACTTATGCCGAAACCTAGGTCAAGGTTTATGCATGTAAACCATTTTTGTGCAACCGTTTGGCTGAAACTTTATTGACTTTTGGATACTGTACTATTTATTTTACGTCGATTACCCCTGATTTTCATGATGAAGATCCGTCCCAGAATCATAACTTCCTCTCTTTGGTATATGATATACCAATACTGCACGCATTACTCGTACCTTACAGTACAGATTCAGGGTATGTAAACCTAAATTTATAGTTTTTAAAATAGTTGGAGAAATCTTTGTTGAATGGAATAGAATTTTTGGAATGCTACAAGCAATAGGAGTAAAATTTGTTGTTGTATTGTGGTCTTCAGTCTGAAATCTGGTTTGTTGCAGCTCTCGACCCTACTCTGTCTTTATAAAAGCCATCATCCACATCCATCTGAATCTGCCTATAGTATTCTATCATGGTCTCTCTCCGCTTTCTACCCCACACTCTAATGCTAAATTCACGATTCTTTTATGTCTGAGAATGTGTCCTATCGTTTGTGACTGGGCGGCAACATGGTTTGGTTGGGTTACTGGGGCGACAGTTGTGTTGAGTTCGTTTTATATTTGGCTTTAGCTTGCGACTTTTAAGCTGTAGATTACGTCTTGATTTTCACAGTTGTATTAGCTGTACAAGTTCATAATTCCATTCGTCACCTCAGTATGAAAAAGTTGGTAGACCTGGTACTTCTTCGCAGTTAATAAAATTTATATCTTTGTTGAATTTTTCACTGTAAATATTGGTTCTGGATTTCATTTAAATTTAAAGACTATTTGTAATGTTTGAGCATGAAAATCCGTTTCTCAGGGGCTAATATTTAATAAACCAAAGAATAAAAATTTGAATAATTGAGTCCCGGTAGTTCAGATAATTTGACGCCCTTCACGAAGATACTGTTTTCGCCTGATCCTTTTCCTTTATAGAATTATTCTTTAGAAAATTTCACCATTAGTTTCTCCTGACCAAAACTGTTAGATGTATTCCTTCACATATTAATTAATTTCTTAGGAACGTCACAGATATATTTTCACTTTTATAATATGCTGGGACAATATTAGGGAACTAAATACTCGAATAACTGTTTAAGACTTTTTTAAGGTTCATAGATTCTCTATTCTAAAACCAATAGTTACATTCAAAACACTTCCACAGTACACACTTTATAAGTTCACAATTCGTGATTATTTTCGTCAAAGTTTGTTGGTATTAATCTCTCTGCTTCCTATAGATTGATTACGAACTTTAATTCTGCAAAATACGTTTTTTAAAAGTTATTGCGTTAAACTTGCAAAATAAGTTCAAATGTCAATCTCACGAATGTTCATCAGTTTATTACGGGAGGCAGAAGTTTCTAATTCTTCCGTCCTAGCCTATCCCGATTAAAGTCCAAAGATAATGTTCGCTTTCGCGTATGATCACGATATAAAAGTTTATAATAAAAATTGAATATTTTCTCGGGTTTTTCACTATCTTGGAATTAAACCGCATATAATACTTTAAACTAAGTACTGAGAGCTAAGCACGTAGTGAAATCTAGTGACATAGAGAGCTAAACACGTAGAGAGCTAAGAACGTAGAGAAAGCTGAGCACATAGAGAGAGAGTAACTCAACTGCGGGTACTATTTATAATAGCAATCTGACAAGTGATCTCTGATATACGGGATGTTATCACCTATTACCTGGATACTATTACTCTGAATTACGCTGATATCATTTGAATTTACTAAAGATTTTGAAAAATGAGAAAATTCTGCTTGTTGAGCTTGAAGTGTTGTATTTAGTTTATATTGTATTTAGTATGTATTGCCTATACAATTTTTACTGCTGAAATATGCCTAAAGTGTGTTCAGAATTTAAATGAACAAATCGAAGTGATAAAACGACAAATACTTTCTGTAAGAACACCAAATGTTTTGCCTTGTTTGATCACAGTATGTCTATACTCAAATCATAATTCCTACTTGATGGCACTTCGCTGAGTGAAGCTTCAGATGACATAGCCTGCAATTCCGCTGAAGTACACGCCATAAAAAATGCTCAGTTTTCTACCTTGTGCGGTTTGAGATATTTCTTCTTCTGTCGCTCCTGTGGTTGATGACACAACACGTTTGAGTGTCTAAACATTCTTTAAATGTATTTTCATTTGTTGTTGACAATATTTGATCGAGCATGGTTGACATGCAACCAGTGCAGAGCGGAAACAGTAGTGACAGCCAAAATTTTTTCACTTGTATATGTCTGTGTGCTTTGCAACAGAAATGTACGTGATACATTATTTCGGTGTGGAATGTTTTTGTGGCAGCTGACCCAGGCGCATTTTTATTGCAATATTCTATTGTCACTTTCGTCTTTGTAGTCAAATATCACGTATCAAACGTTACTTGTTTCAATATGGCAAAAAGGAAATTTATTAACGACATTTTATTTTGACGTGGAATGCTTTTGTGGCAGATGACTTAGGCACATTTTGAACTGCAGTATTTTGTTGTCATTTTCGTCTTTCTACTCAAATTTTGTCCACCAATGTTCACAACCAAATCCTTTAACAACAATTTTAGAAGTTTGTGGACTTAATAGGTTTAGTAAACACAAGATAAATGTGTACTAGACTGCATGAAAACATTTGTTAGAACACATTAACAATAGATGGTCATGAGTGTTCGTAATAACAAGTACTACTCACTATAAGTTTCGCAGCTCATTTAGACCATGTAATTGCGTTAAAATCTACACAAATATTTTCACAGCGGCACTTTCGTTGTTACTGCAAGCAGCATCAAACTGTTTTACTGCGAACTGAAAATCTAATACTGACAAGTTCCTGAAATTTAAATTACCGCATGTTTAGGAAATATACTACGAGGCTCGTCAATTCGCAGCTTAAAAAATGTTGCATATCCTTATTTCCTTATTAAATAGTGAATCTTTATTTCAATCTTGTAACTGTAAATAGGTACAGTTCATGAGTAGGTGTGGCATACGAGCTGTCACATGGCGGACCTATCACCAATCTATGAAATTTAAGCTCGTTGTTCCAAACCCTATTTTAGTCGAGGGATATTCCAGAAATTTCTTTTATCGCCGGCCTTTGTCAGTATCTGTTCACTAGTTACGAGATGTACCCTCTTAATTTTCAACATTCTTCTAAAGCACCACATTTTAATAGATTCTTTCGCATTCTTAGTCTGCACTATATATCATCCATATTTCACTGCAACACTCCACAAAATACGTCTTCAGAAAAGACTTTCTAAGACTTAATGTTCGGCGTTAACGAATTTCGCTTCTCCAGATTTCTGATTTCCTTCCACTATATTCTATTACGCTTGTTTTACTCCTGTTGACGTTAATATTTAAGCTCATTTCAACAATCTTAATATGTAATGCAGTGGGTCTAGTTCAACATCTTATGTTGCATCCAAGACAGTAAGCTTCTAACATCTTTCAACAACGGATTGTAGAAAAGACAACTCTGATGTGAATTACACCAGTGAAGCAATAGCGTAACAGCGTTTCAAGACCAAATGTCCAAAAAATGTAAATACAAGGTAGAGACGTATTGGGTAAAGTCAGCTATAAAGCAACAGATAGTTCCATTTAGGAGACGATATAATTTCCAGAAAGCTAACTGGTATAAGTTTTCTTAGACACTGGGCAGCCTTGTGTTGAAGATCAATCCTACCCTGACTCATATGGCGATTTGGTAGCATCCGTACAGGAGTCATCTCGCAAATCCATCAGACGAAGATTTCGTACCGACTACAATCCTGGTGTTAGTAAAGAAACCACCCATCTCTTAGAAGAATATGTGAACCTCTTTGAAACAGACCCCTTCGTGAGAGAAAATCAGATGCTGCTGTAAAACGTACTAAGTCTGTGGTAGAAGCCATGAAAACCCTATTGATAGAGAAGATAGAAGGACTGGACGTGACCAAGAGATGTCGAATGGTATTGAGCCTTCTACATCGCCTGAGTACGATTCAACATGAAATAAGCGAAATGCAAAGGTTCCAGGTTCGAGTCGTGGTTCCGGCGCACTATTTTAGTCTGCCAGGATGTTTCATATCAGCGCACACTCCGCTGCAGAATGAAAGTTTCATTTTGCTGCTGGTTGCCAGTGATGCACTCTGCCCTGTATTTTCGTGGTTAACGTTTAGAACACCTTCAGTCGACTTCGCTCGGTGATTGGGGGTTGATGGTGCCATACGGTCCGTGAATCATATTCTTCATTACAATATCATGAAGGTAAGGATCGGTTTCGTGATCAGGAATCTCGGCAAATATGATATCATCTATTGTTGGAATTATTGTGGCTAACGCCGGCTGCGGTGGCCGAGCGGTCTGCGGCGTGCCAGTCACGGTCCGCACGGCCGCTGCAGTCGGGGGTTCGAACCCCCCCCCCCCCTCGTGCATGGATGTTTGTGCCATCTTTAGTATAAGCTTCTTCATAAGTAGTTTGTTAGTTTAGGGACTGATGACCCAGCAGTTAAGTCCCATAAGCGCTACAAACATTTGAACATTCTTGTGACTAACCAAATGAGAATGAGAGCGTGCTGCAAGCCTCGTTTTTGCATTAGATTGAAAATATCCAGCATCGAATATCCCCAAAGACGCCTTGCTTAACAATGTAATTCATTACTGACAGGATTTCTTGCATGAATACTAGTGCGGTGATGTCCAACATTAGCTGCATCTCCTTCAGTGTGAAATTCATGGCGTAAATGGATATACTCCAAACGCAGCTTTGCTCGGTTCAACCGAATGAACGTTACGCTCGCCATTTCGATTTTTACGTACATATCGACGCATACAGCTGAAGCAATCAACGAAAACACAGCAACTATTTGTCAGCATTTTGGCGAATCATCGAACAATATGCGTGATAATTCATCCAGCTAACCTCATTCGTTATTTCATGAGCTGAAATTAAAGCAGTAAAATTAGTAACTTAGAAGTACATCTGACGTCAGTAGTCCCTGAAGGGGTCTAGAGAACCGTGTAATTACTAAATCACCAAAGGTCACTTTTAGCATATTTGGAAGGGGCAAAATAATTTAAGTTTAGTTACCGTTGCTGTAATTAATATTATTCAAACAAACAGTCCCTAATCGGTTAGTCGACACTTACTACGTCCTGGGTAATGAAATTTGCAGTTAATGCAGTGGTTAGTGATCGTGTTGAACTCATTTGTGTAGAATGTTTCAGTGTGACACTGTCCCGTGTAACCTGCCATCTCGTCATTTCGTCTTGTTATTGTGTTATCAAAAGGAAAACTGTAATTTAGTAAGAGTGTTGACATAGTACAGCGCCAACGGTGGCAACGACTATTAAAAACTCTTTGAAAATGCAATCACATAAGGTTCGTTGGAGCAACTACCAGAGAGCTTAACGCATATGCGCAATGCTGAAATGGCGTATTAGCAGCACCTTCTCCTGCTTTTGGCTATTTGGAGTGTGGCTGATGTTCAAGCAGTAGCAGCAAGCAGTCAGACTGTACTCGTAATAATTATTCTGTCGGTGCCAAGCTGCCAGTGAAACGGTGTTGGTCGTGTTGTAAAGTACTTTCGCCATGCACGATACGGAATTTTTTTCAGTGGTCTTCCTCTCGTTTTTAAGGTCACGTGGGCTAAATTTAATTGGGATCAGAATAAAATTTTTGATTTGGTCAAAGTCTGTACCATTCGCCATTCACCGAAAGAAATTTTATGTAAACAGTGACCTTCCTCCTGATTTGAAGGTCATTTATTTACTTATTTATTTTTTGTGATGTCTGTAATCACATCCGACAAACCAGATGTAACTGAACAATTGTAAATGTTGTTTTCCAGAGAATTAGCCAGTGGTTCTTTGCGAATTGAATCTTATTAAACTTTGATAAAACAATGTATACAGTTGCTTACGGTAAAAAGCATATGTTTACTAAATATAGTCTATGAACAGAAATGTGTAACTAATGTAGAATATTCTAAAGTTTTAGGTTTATACATTGATGAGAAATTTATTTGGAAATTATACATTGACAATCCACTGAAACGTTTGATTTCAGGAACTTACGCTATTATTATTGCTTAATATGCCTAATTTTATTCACTACTTTCATATGGCATCATATTTTGGGGTAAATCATTACTGTGCAAAAAAAGTATTCATTGTACAAGGATGTGTAATTAGAATAATTTCTGGAGCTCACCCACGATCGTCTTGCAGATATTTGAGGATCTAGGGGTCGTCACAATAGGTTCACAAGATATATATAATCTCTTATGTAAGACGTTATTAATTACCGAACCCATTTAAAAAGTAATAGCAGTCTGCACAGTTACAACACTAGGAGGAAGAATGATCTACACTGTCCAAGGATAAATCTAACGTTCGCACAGAATGTGGTGAATTATGCTGCCACAAAAGTCTTTGGTCACCTACCAGATAACATCAAATGTCTGACAGCTTACCAGTATTAAAAAAACCAAACTGAAAGAATTTCTGCCGGCCGCGGTGGCCGAGGGGACTGAGGCGCTCCAGTCACGGTCTGCACGGCCACTACGGTCGGGGGTTCGAATCCCCCTCGGGCATGGATATTTGTGAGGTCTTTAGGATTAGCTAGTTCATAAGTAGTTTGTAAGTTTAGGGACTGATGACCCCGTAGTTAAGTCCCATAAGCTGTACAAACATTTGAATATTTGAAAGAATTTCTGAATGACAACTCGTTCTACTCAGTAGATCAATTTTTACATAGAAATTAGTATTTCACACACACACACACACACACACACACACACACACACACACACACACACACATGTAAATGAATGTCATGTAATATTATGTGTTACTAAACTTACACGTTCCACGTCATTACGAAATGTCCTATTCATGATCTAAGGAACAAGTATTAATCTAATCAAATCTATCATAAAGTGAATGGGACTGTAACCATCGCTATTCCCAAGAGGTATATGCTAGAATGATATAATTACTACCAGAAGGAATTTCTGGTGTGGAAGTTGTTCTGTTAACCCTCTGCTCAGTAATTGTCAGTTTTAGAGCAATTATTTAAATGTAGAATCTGTAAAAGACATTCGCAAACATTACGAGAAACTTGATCATTAACAATTTCCTAAGTAATCAAAAACCATTTAAATTAAATATCAAATTAGAATACATCTCCAACTAAAGCACTGCCCAAGAGATCTATCTGAAAAATGTTTGAACAAGTGAAACACCTTTCGCTTGACTTGTCTGTGAGTGTGTAACTTGTGTATTTGTTCTGTATAGCGTCCGAACATTTCTGCGTGATGTGTTTCGAGGTAATTTGCGTACCAGAATAATAACGCTTATTTCACTCTGCCTCAAAATAAACAAGCGATTCCATTACTCACGTGGCTGCGTCTCTGGCAACAGTACAACGAATGCTTTCGTGTGCAAAACAGATTGTATATCATGCAGTTTGTGGCCCAGGTCATCAGACACCGTAAACCAAATTAGCCAGTCCCTTTGGCAACAGGGTGGGGTTGAACCAATGAATCGGTCTAATTGTATACTACTTGCAAACACATATTGTATTTATGCTTTAGTATGAAGTACATCAGTTAATGAAATGTCAGCTCTAAACTAATATTGCTGGTCGACGTTCTCTCGAAAATCGATTACATTTACCAGTATCATAACTGAAGATAATGTATTCCTTCACCATAGGGAAACTCGTCTCTAACAGGACCTGCAGATATGTTTAGTTACATTGTCACTCTTTTCTTCCTTCACACCTCGAAATTATTTTGTTATTGCTATGAGACACAGTTGAATGGATTATATTTGCAATGATTATATTTTACAATCTAGACTAACCTCTAACCAGGAAGTAGGATGAAGGAAATAACATAGTATTTCTATGAGTATTGAGTGACTATGTTGCGCAATGTTTGACGATGGCTTTTTCTTACTTTGGGATACCAAAAGTCCATGACTACAATACAATCAATCTCCAATAAACTATTTTCCGTTAATACTTCAGTGTTAAGTAATAGAGTGTGCAGACAGCAGGAAACTTGTTTTTCAGTATACCAAAGCAAGCGTACAATCAGTTTTTGTATAAGGTCATTGATGGCATGTAGCTAATATTCTTGGCGATGCAGCTCCAGAAAATTTTCGACTTCGTGTTAAAGTAGTGCTGAACAAAGGAAAATGAATAAGAATAAATTCTTGAGCGAACTTGACGAAATAGTAAAAGAAGAGACAACAATGTATCTCTTAGTTTTAACCTCTATTGGTGCAGTTCAGTCTTGATTTATGCATAATAAATGAAATAACTTTTGTTATAATTTGCGCAAATAGGTCAGTAATTGTCTTCGTAATGTCAGTATCATAGTAAAGATAATTTTTCCATTTAATGTACTGCAAGACTGTTTGGATTTTCTCAATTCACGTTTCTTTGACATGTTTGTGTTATTCTGAGTGACGCAAATCTATGCTCTGACACTAATGTAGTCATGTGAAAGAGGGCAAGAGGATTTTCATCAGTTTCGCAATTTCATTGGGCGCATTATTTCGAACGATTTCAAAGATAAATGTCATCAATAAATAATTCCCAGTCTCTGTTGCAATATTCTTTATAATATCCAATAACGCGTGTCGCGCTATTAGCGACTAAAGGGGTACAGTACGGAAATTAATAGAATGCTTTTTATAAAACTCACCATAGCAGCAGAGGAGTCGCTGTCACGGCAGGTCCACATTTACAATTTGTAGTATTGTTAATAACTACGGAACATGAATGCGACCGTTAAACAAAGCGGTATGGGCAGCGTTACTCCCTGCGAGAATGAGCGGCTAGCAAAGCGACAGCTTAGTAATATTCGAGACGTGTGTGACGTGCAGGAAATGAAAGAGGAAAGGAGGTGGAAGAATATGTCGGGAATCTGTTGAATCTTGTGAAATGATAGACAGTGGTAGTGAAAAAGTAATAAATGAATGAAAACAAAGTTATTAGAGGCCTGGAGAGGCCTGGGGGTGGGGCGGAAGAGAGATTTGAACTGCAAGAAGAAGGGTTATTTTGGAAAAAGATGGATAACATGATTTCGTAAAAAGTTAGATTTTTTGTAATAAGCTGTTCGTTGAGATTGTGTTCTGGGGTCCGTTTCACGAACTTAGTGATTTCTGACTCTTTCACAAGCGATATTTTTCTCTTGGGGGCGATGTGAAGAATTTGAAATTTGTCAGGGGTGGGGTGGGAGGGTGAGGGGGGTGTTGAGTGTGTTTGCTTCTCTTGAGATGCTCGGAAAAGGCCGAATTATTTTTGGCAGCGCCTTTCTTAGTTAAAAGGTGTTCTCGAACCCTAGTTTTGAAGGATCGTCCAGTTTAGCCAATGTATGATAAGGAGTACCGCAAACATTGTATTTTATAGACGCCTCACTGGCTAAAAGGGTCTACCTAGCCGTTCACTGTGGTGGAAGCGATACTGGATCTTGTAATTTATCGTAAAGGCTTCTTTTACGTGGGTTCTATTAATAGGTTCGACGAATCTGTAAGAAAGGTTTCCTGTGAACGGTAAGGAGACATAGATGGATTCAGTAGTGATGATGTTAGGGAGGAGGGAGGTGTTATTTTTAGAGATTTTTCTGCTGTACAGTCGGTCTACTAGGCCTTCCTCCCTATCACCATCACTACTGAATATCGCTTTAAAACGGTACGAAAATTGAAACAAATGCGCTACAACAGACTTCAGTGGCTGATGCAACGAGTCCGCAATACACACACAGCTGAAAAAACTCAGGTCGGAGTTAATCCAAACGATTAAGGGAAAAATGACTGTACTGGTAGTGTAATTACCTATACGTCAAGTAATCATTATATACAAGAACAGACACAAGTAAAAGATATACAGATATAAAATAAAATGGAAATAACACCCGCGGAAGTAAGACCGAGAGTAGTTAAAACATCAGCTTACGATGTGCCGCAAAAACACAAAAAATACGTGGAGAATCGCGTTATGTACAGTCAGCCGCTACGAATTGAAAAACACGCGACTGAACCAGTTAATCCTATGACGCGATGTGGCAGTAATTCGTTTGCAGCACCAAAAGCAACGAATGACTAAAAATTTTGTACGCAGTTGCAACGATACGAAATGAACACAGGATACGTAACAGGAAACATGCAGATGATTAGCGGATTGGCACAAAACAGGCGAGACATCGTAACTGATGCAGTAATGTTCGAAATGACGGACCAAGCACGACTAGGAGCCATGAATAGGTACGATACAGATCACTTTTTCATTGTTTGAAAATTTCAACACTTCAAAGAGAATGTATACATGCGCCAACCTCCATTGACGTATACCAGATTGGCATACCGAACAATTGGAACTAAGCACATAGACTAGATTTTGTATGCGCCCACATGTCAGGACGAGTGGCAAAGAGTTGCACAAAAGAGCACATCTTACCAATAGTTTAGGACCGCATTCTTAAACAGTATTGATCAAAAGAAGCACAAAATAAGATCAAATACGAATACTGGGACCATGCCTAGTAAAGCACTCTGGTGTTCAAAATAATCTTCGGATTGTTGACTGCTTTACCTTTTACGGCAATTCATATAGAGGTGAATATAGATTCAAACAAAATAAAAATAATCAGGTTTATTTTGACAGAGGGAATGATGTGAGAAAGGGCAGCTGGCGAGACCAGGGTTCAAACAAGTTTAAGGAAAATCAAGGTCCACTCGGACAAGAACGAGCAAACGATGGTCATCCATTACTGCTCGTTTTTTTAGTATCACCTGCCACCAGCTTTGGGAAAGAAGCGGCAGCACTTTCTGTGCTACCCACCCATCAATTTGCACGACAATGCGCGGGCGCATATAGCGAAACTATGGCTGCTCTGTTCGGTCGCTGGGACTGGGAAGTACTGTACCATCCACCATACTCCACGGACATTTCCTTGTGACTTTTATTTTATTCCGAAGCTAAACGAACCACTTCGTGTTATTCGCTTCAGAACTGTTCCAGGGATTCGACAGGCAGTAGAACGCTCCATTCGCACTATCAACAGAACAGGCTCTATTAACGGTATAACACGCTTTCCACATCGTTCGCAACGGGTTGTACACAACGATGGCGACTACTTTGAAGGACAGTTACAGCTGCGAACATGTAACGCTTTTGGATAAATAGTTGTCACTGTTTAAGTTCCAACCGTCGTATGTAGGCGGAAGCAAGATATTGCCAGCCGCGGTGGCCGAGGAGACTAAGGCGCTGCAGTCACGGTCTGCACGGCCACTACGATCGGGGGTTCGAATCCCCCCTCGGGCATGGATATTTGTGCCGTCCTAGTTCGTAAGTAGTTCATAAGTAGTTTGTAAGTTTAGGGACTGATGACCCCGTAGTTAAGTCCCATAAACTTTACAAACATTTGAGCATTTGAAGCAAGATATTGGAGTCACACAAACGCCCTCAGACCTTTGTCAGTAATCCATGCCGTGATGCAGAACGCCTCTGTTGCAAAGCCTGCCACTTGTGCTCACTAGCACTTTCAGTCTTGCTAAATGAACGTGCAACGCAGAGTGCCGCTCTTCGCTGGATATCTGACATTTTATCATCCCCTCCTGCTAGTGACCACTCGTGAGCAATATTCAAATATAAGTCGGTCTTGTATATTGTTACCTACATGCGGTATTGACAGTTTATAGTTTCTGACATTACTCAATGTGGCAACTGATTTACTCAAGATTATTTCCGGTGATCGTTGTATACGCATTCTCCCTGTTGTTTTGGGGAAGTACCTGTTTAGAGTATTTTACATTTGTGTAGTCTTATAATAAAAGCCGGTTTATTTGTATTTTTCGCTATACAAATATATTTAGTAACAATTGTCAAAGAGAATGGCATTCTGTGTTGTTTTCTTTAGAAAAGTCAGTTGGTCTCATTTTCCATACAATCGTAATTTATTATTATTATTTTTTTTTTTCATTTTGCAACAGTCCGTGACCTTATCGAACACCTTAAGAAAGTAAAGGAAGTTGCCATCTTTCAGCCAGCTTGTATTTACTGCTTTGAAGTCTCTGGACGAATAGAACGAGATGTGCTTCACGCGCTCGTTGTCTTCATAATCCTGCAGATAGGATAACCTGTCCCAAAAAATGTATTAATAATTCTACAACTGACCAACGCCACAGACATACGGCAATAGTTTAACGCATTTATTCGAGTATCCTTCTTAAACAAAGATTTAAACTGCTCTTTCCTTCAGTTATTCGGAATATTTTGCTAGCCCTAGTCTGTGTAGAATCAAGCTGGTATACCTTCAGGTCCAGTGACCTGCTCTCTTTTTTATCGATTGTATTGGTCTTTTATCCTTTAGTGATTTAGCTACCTGTAATTCTGTCATTCATGTGATCATTTGCAGAAGTAACTACAGTACGACCGCCGCGGCGAATTAGCCATGCTCACTGGGGCGCCGTGCTGCGGTGCTTGCGGGCGTTCGCCGGCGGGGATTCGAGTCCCCCCCCCCCCCTCAGGCACAGGTGTTTGTGTTGTCCTTAGGCTAGTTTACCTTAGTTTATGGCTACGGAATAATGACCAAGCATTTCAGCCCGATAGATTTACAAACATTTGAACATTTTACGGTTCGACCTCCACCTGTGGAAGAGCTTTGGATAAAGACATTTAATATTCCGATCTGTTGCGTGTCATCCTCAGTTTCAACTACAAAGTTTGTAAACCTTTTAGACCAAACTGCTATGGCCATCAGTACGTAGACTAACAAACGACTTAAACTAACTTACAGTAAGGTCAACACAGACACCAGGCGACTCGAACCTCCAACGGCGAGCAACGGCGCGCTCAGCAGCTAAGAGCCTTAGAGTGCTTGGCCACACCACCGTGGCGGTTTTAAGTCTTCTCAAAGAGTGTGAGGATATATTGTTACGACTTGTTTACTAATTTAAGGTAGACCAAATCTTTTCTTTTAGTTTTTCTGTCAGTTCGGTACTTTGATACATATGTTACAATTCGCTTAATGCATCAGGCATTGATCCCTTACACTTAATTTGACATTTATTTTAGTTTCTGTCTGTCTATGAGGTATTGGCTACGTTTAAATTTTGAATGAATGCCTCTTTTTTCCGTATTAGTTTTCCAAGTCTGTTGTGAAACCACGGTGGATCTTTCCCATTTTCCACACCGTCCTTGACATGGTAAAAGCGGCAAGTTTCACAACTCACGTTGCTTCAAGTATTACAGAATGACACCAGTTGCTGCCGAAATTAGGGAATAGTTCTCGAATTATTTGCAAAATAAATGTGACACATATTATTATCTGACACAACGTCAAGAAGTTATGCAACACAGAATTAGAAATGATTAACATGGAATCCTTGCTGTACAATCAGTTTTTATAGTCTCCAAGGGAAACATCGTTTATGTTGATCTTTTTCTTCTCTAGAATTGGATTAAACACCGGTCTTAAGACATCTCTGTCATGAGCATTGGTAGGTGAAGTTATTAACAATTCTAATTTTGCTTTCCAATGGACTAAATTACTGTCTTTGTAAAGTGACATTACTATCACTTGTCAGCACATTACATTTACTTAATAGTAAAGGAAAAAAAAAACACGTTTTCTTCTCCACAACAGAAAAAGTAAGCGTCAATAGAAGACAAGTTGGCATTAACAGAGAATAATAATAACCAACAGCAAAGCCATCCTCGGGAAAAGTTTCCCCTTGCTTTCCCCTTGCTGTAGTTTCCCCTTGCTTTCAGCCGTTCGCAGTAGCAGTGTGGCAATGCCACTTTAGCTGATGTTACAAGGCCAGCTCAGTCAATCATCCAGACTGTTGCCCCTGTAACTACTGAAAAGGCTGCTGCCCCTCTTCAGGAACCACACATTTGTCTGGCCTCTCCGCTGTGGTTGCACCTACGGTACGGCTATTTGCATCGTTGAGGCACGCAAGCCACCCCACCTCGGCAATGTCTGTGGTTTATGGGGGTGGCAGCTCATAGTACTACCTGCAAATTACATAAACTACATTCTCCATTGGATGTGTACGAACACGGATCCCACTGCAGTTCATATTCGTACAAATCCTTCAAATACTAACGAGCTAATTCCCAATTTCTTAACGCATGGCCTGTCTCACTGCCTCAGCCTCTTGTTAGTGTTTCCAACATGTTCACATCCTAGTCGAGCCGGCCGCAGTGGCCTAGCGGTCTGTGGCGCACCAGTCTGCACTGCTGCTACGGCCGGGGGTTCTAATTCCCCCCCTCCCCCCTGGCACGGATGTCTGTGTCGTCTTTAGTTCAGTCTCTTAAGCTTAACAAACATTTTAACACTTTCCTCATCGATTCTACAGAAAAACCTCCCATGCCTTACTTACTATTCCATCTACTTTCCAACGTTCTACTATAACACCATGTCTTGAGTACTCGATTCTCTTCCGCACAGTATCAAGTTCATACAAAACGAGCAACGGTGACGCATTCAGGAGGACGGTGGTTCAAAGCCACCTCCGGCCAACCACATTTAGGTTTCCAAGATTTACCTAAATGACTCTAGGCAAGTGCCACGATGAATTCTTTGAAAGGGCTGGCTAAATTCCTTCCCAATCAGAACCCAATAAACAGAACATAAGCTCGGTCTTTAGTAGGCACGCTGCCATCATTGAGTCCTAAGCTTCCTTCTATCTTTCCCTCGTTCCATCCTTCCCTCCTTCCATACAAAAGTGTACTCAAAAGATACATACTCAGAAATGTCTTCCTCATATTATGGCCTATATGTGATACCAGTAGACTCCTATGGGTCGTGAATACCATCTACGCCTTTGTAGCTATATTTACTTCCAAGACCGTAATTGCTTAACGTCGTAAACACCAGTTTTCATTTTAAACATATCCCACCTTTCCTTTCTACTACTCCTCATTACTACGGTTTTTGTGGTTTACTCTCGTCCATACTCTGTACTCACAAGTAGTACTATACAAAGGCCGCGGTGGAGTAGCCGAGCGGTCTAAAGCGTCTCGCCGCGGAGCGCGCGGTTGCTCGCGGTGGAGGTTCGATTCCTCCCTGGGGCATGGGTGTGTGTGTTTGTCCTTAGGTTAGTTTACCTAGGTTTAAGTAGTTTGTAAGCTACGGGCTGATGACCACGCAGTTTGGTCCGATAGATTTACAAACATTTGGACTATACAAGGGCCACTCACTGTTTACGATACACATCGAATACGTTGTAGTTTAGATCAACATATGAGATACGTATTTTTCCTACGTACCAAATGGCCGTTGAAATGGTGAAAACCATCACGAATAAACATTGTAATCTTCCAGAACAGGTATCATTGTAACAGTAGGGAAAAAAAAAGATGTTGAAACGTCATTCACATGGCTGATATATGTTTTGCAACTGTACAAACACATATTAGAATATTTTAATATATATCTAAATCCACCTCTGACGTCACAAGACAGCAAACACTATCAACATGTATGACAGGCGTCATGCAACAGACATACCACGCATTAGCGGCGTTACGTAGGGATACTTCCAAATTTATGTATCTACCGCGACTTTGGGATGTAACTTTATGATATACGAGGTGCGACAGTAAAGTAATTAAACTGATATGGAAAAAATTACTTACTGATGTACTCAAGTTTAGTGTTGTGACTTCAAAGTAGTTCCCCTCTGATTGCACACATCTTTTCCAGCGCTCCTGCCATTAAGTGTAACATTTCTGGAACTCATCTTCTGTAATATCCTCCAAGATCCTCGTCACAGCCTTTGTGCTGTTTGAAAATGGTGTCCCTTGACCGCCGAGCCGCGGTGGAGTGGCCGAACGGTCTGAAGCGTCTCGCTGCGGAGCGTGCGGTTACTCGCCGTGGAGGTTCGAGTCCTCCCTGGGTCATAAGTGTGTGTGTTGTCCTTAGGTTAGTTTACCTAGGTTTAAGTAGTTTGTAAGCTACGGACTGATGACCACGCCGTTTGGTCCGATAGATTTACAAACATTTCAACATTTGACCGCCGTTTTGACGCTTAGAAATAGAAAAATTCGCACGGAGCTATATCTGGTGAATAATGTGTCTGTAGTAGTATTGAAAATTTGTTTTGAGATTAAAAATAATTGTACTGACGGAGCAGTATGGAGCATTATCGTGATGCAGAATCCAATTATCAGCACAGAACTCTTTTACGAAGTCTTTCCAAAATTTCTTTGTAGTAATATTGGTTAACTGTTTGTCCAGAAGGCACCCACTCTTTATGAACAATTCCCTTGGAATCTAAGAAGCACCTAAGCATGCATACCACTTTTGACTTTGACATGCGAGATTTTTGGTTTGGGTGATCCCTTTGAGCACCACTGCGAACTTTGGCGTTTTGTCTCTGGCTCCTACTGAAAAAATCAACTTTCATCACCAGCGATAACACGGCTCAACAATCCTGGATTGATTTCCGTATGCTTTAACAGATCGGCTGCCACATTTTTTCGTGTTTCTTGCTGTTGTGGTGTGGGAGTTTTAGACGAACCGTTTCTCGATTGATGTTCAGTTCTTCTGCAATCATTTTCACTGATAATCTTCGATCACATCGTACGAGTTCATGCACCCTGGCCAAGTTGACATCCGTCTGAGAAGATGATGGTCCTCCACTGTGGTGTTCATCTTAAACATTCGTTTTTCCACACTAAAAATATTATGCCAACGAAAAACTTGATCTCTTGACGTAACCTCTTGTCCAAAAGTCTTCTGGCGTTTACCGTAAGTCGTCATCGCGTTTTCACGCAATTTTACCCAAAAAAGAAATTGAATATCATTGCGCAGTATTATGTGGTTCCATTTCTGTGATGACAAACACAGACACTTATTACAGAACATATCACGACTGAGCAGTTGCATCAATGTGCCGCTTGGACTAGAAGCAGCTTATAGGCCAAGGTCAAAGATATTACGCCTATGCAAGCCTTCATGCCAGTCTCATTACTTCATTGTCGCACCACTTGATACGACCTGAGAGATTCACTGCTCTACTGACTGAGCCATCCTCTCACGCTTTTCTGCTCATCCTCATGGCTTCAGATTCGCCTTTAACTCGCCTCCTACCTTCCAAACATTCAGAACTAGCCCATCAAGTACATCATGTACAGCCTTAAACCCTATTCATTTAGTCTTAACAGTATTCTTCTTACTAAAATCAATTTATTAATGTGTTATATACAGTAGCGTGAGAGAGCTTCCTGCGAAAAAATAACGAGGCATCTCGTGAGCAGTCCATGCAGTTCGCTGTGCAGCAATCGAAGTCAGTCTGACAGCGAATTCGCCCTCAGTTCCTTAAATACGCTCCGCTCTCTCATCACCGGCTGTTGATAAACCCGAACTCAGAGGCTACCGTCTAGTAAAACGAAGACGGCAGCCCTAAACCAACCTGATCCGTCATATTGGCCTCCATCTTACTTTCCAAAGATCTTACTCTAAAGACATAACACACTATACCACGATGTTATTTAAACGGCAGTGCTACCAACATAGACTGCTCTCTGAAGGTCTTGGGTCTCTACCCTACAGTTCTGAATTATTTTACAAACACAATGAAACATATTGTTTCACTTTTTCATGCCCATAAGACCCTATTATATATTTAAGCAAAAAAAAATTTCACATTTGGTTCCAAAGAAGTCAACAGTTATATATGTCACTCCATATTTATTGTGGAACATATATCGCAAAGTGGAATTTGTACAACATTCATAAAGTAATACATAAAATAATTTCAACGAATGATATCATATATGATGCCTCCCCAACGAGTCCGCCATGTTCACTTTTTTTCATTGTAGGACGCCATTGTGGTGACATCTGGTAACAAGAAGCACGAACCTAAGAGCGACAGATCTCCAGGAAAGAGGATAATGGGTCTCAAAGTAAAGCGCATCCGTATAGTATTCTAAAAGTAATACAAAGTCCGTGTCCATTATAATAGAAAGGGCTAAAGACTTATTTAAACAGCACTAACATAAATGCTGTTACTCACAAAGACGCCTAGACATGCCTCATATAGAGAGCAATCCAAAGTTCCACTGAGAGTACAACTTCGAGAAAAATCCCTTTTCGGCTTTTGAAAAGATCGATATTTAGTCTTCTATATTCAAGGTCGCACTTTATTTATTATAATACAGTGTACAATCTCCATTAGACTTAACATTTTTACAAACACTAAAATTGGAGAGGTATGACTTAGTCGCAATCAATGGGATATTTACAGAATAATAGTTTCACTTTCCAGCGAACTGTGTGACGATATGACACTTACAAGCAAATTAAAACTGTGTTCCGGAATGGTACTAGAATGTGCCTGGCACATTGTTTCCCTGGAAATGTCATATCAGCACACACATCGCTGCGGAATGATAATATTCTTCGTCAAATATGACTGAATTTGTTGTTAAATATACTATTTAATTTACTACAAATAAAAGTCTTGCATCTGAATAATTATGAGGTAAGTAGAGGATTTAGAAAAATATCGAAATGATTTTAGATGTTATTGCGAATTTGTAAAGTATAGTTGCAACCATAGAAATCATGTCAATTTCTTTTATTTTTCCTGTTTCGGCGATATCTGTGATCTAAATATAAGAAATGTGTTATCGTCTGGAGCGTTTTACATCAACGGCCTCATAAGCACGTATAAGAAAACTACGTATCTCATAGTTTGACCTAGACTGCAACATGTTCGTAGTGTATCGAAATCGGCGAGTAGTTAGGTGGTATCACGTACTAGTAGACAACCTATACCATTCAAAAGTCAATTTAATTCACTCGAACTGCAGATAGCAATGTCACCAGCAAATCTTATCATTGATATCTTTTCACCAGGACATCACTCAGGAACCATTGTTGTTTTAAGTCATTACTTCTTCCACCTATATACTATATACTGAACAGTAAGGTCTGTATTTCTGTGTTCATCCAAATACCTTGTTATTGGTCTTACAGTCTTATTATTCCCTTTTGGTTCTTGTACGTATTTTATGTTACTCGTCTTTGACTAAATCTAATTCCTATCTCTCTATGAATTTCCAACATTTTGCGCATCTTTACAAGTCAACGAATCCTATTAACGCTTCCTGTACATTGGTTGTTCTTCAGTCCTCATTCCACCACAGGCGCATCATGAGGACTGCATCTGCCCTTCATGAAGCCCAACGATCGCCATCGAATAAATCCTCGTTTTTCTTATGCTTTCTTCTGTTAATTGTTCCCCGTTAGTAGCTATGATGCATCAGCTTTAAGGTGATTGTGCGGTAGTTGTCACAATTATCTGCTCTTGATGTCTTTGGTAGTCGGTATTATTAAATCTCAAGTCAGAGGCTTCTAACACTCTGCAGCTGCCATAGAACTCATTCGCTCAAGAATATATATACATGACTTTTTCTACAATACTGCTTTCAACACTTTTCAAAACAGGCAATTTAATTACCCGACGAAAATAATGGAAGAACGTGGGGAAAATTTACGGTGCCTTACAGTTTATTGCTTCTTGCGTTCAGTACGAAACTGTAATGTTGTTCATCTGGAAACAATATCACAGCTCTTGTGACCATTACATATTCATTTAAGCACATTAAAATTATTTCCGTTGCATCGGGACAACTGACACGTGTTTCATCCGATTCACTGCATCAGAGACCCGATGGTAACGGCAGTCACTAGTTAATAGGTCTGATGGAATGCAAATCATGCAGGTTTGTTATTGTCTGTTCATTACGGCCTTATCAGTTGAATGGAACAATTTTACGCTCATCTCAATAACAAAGGGAATTTTTTATCGTCAGCAAACATGCACCTCCCGTGTGTCAATGGAGTGCGTATCTGTGCTTTGCAGGTGTTTTATAGTTCATGTCAGTGACGTAGAACAACGACTAGCTCGGTAAACTCGCTAAAATATACAAACACGAAATACCAAAACTACGTCCGTTGGTTTACAGTCACAACCTTTTCATAAATGGACGATTAATGTAAATTCTCTAGAAGGACTTACCTAATAATAGCCGATGCCTCATTATTAAATAATGTGTTCGCTGGTCTTTGCTGCAAAAAAATTGAACTGTTAATCTTTGGACCCTAAGATTGATACTCACCATATGAAGGAAACTGAAACTGAAGTGTGTTAAAAATATGATCGAGTACATGTTGCCTTCAGAAATAAATGGACGACATTCATCTTCCTCTACCACCTATTTGTTTTATCTCCAGCAATTAAACGTTGCCAAAGGATGAGTGTGACTGTCCTTTTCTACGTAAGGTACTACACTGATTCTTTATATGTGTTATCGTGTACTCAACAAAGCTTCATTATCACGTGAGAAGATTTTACTTAACGCCAGTTAGACGGAATTTTCTTAAACTGAATCACTGAAAGTCAACTGTATATCAACCTAACGCAGTGACGCCGGCCGCAGTGGCCGAGCGGTCTGCGGCACGCCAGTCACGTTCTGTACGGTTACTACGGTCGGGGGGTTCGAATTCCCCCTCGGGCATGGATGTTTGTGCCGTCCTTAGTATTAGCTAGTACATAAGTAGTTTGTAAGTTTAGGGACTGATGATCTCGTAGTTAAGTCCCATAAGCTCTACAAACATTTTAACGCAATGACACAACATGCTGAAAACCATCTCACCGTTAATGTTTCAGGTTTCCTGGATTCGTCGGAAGGACTACCGACTTCTCACTGTGGGTCTTGCAACCTACAGCAGTGATGAACGATTCTTCACGGCCCACGTTAGAAGTCAGCAGGTAAATCCTTTGACTTTAAATTCTAAATCTAGCTTCTCTTTCTACCATTAAGGTATACTTTTCCAACACTTTGTTGATATAATTTATAATATTTAGGACACAAAAAGTTGTAAGTTAATGTAATGGCACTCTGTTCTTCATTTTTCTCTTCCTTAGCCTCGTCCCCATTAATATTACGAATAACAGTATTTGTCTCCTTCCATAGTGTTTGTCAATCGCATGACTTGTTGCCGGAAAGGAACCTCTTTTTCTATATCTTCCCACGTGTTGTGTTGTCAAATTGCATTTTATGATTACATTATTCATTAAGTTCTGCTGAGAATCTCGTTTTTCCTCCACTTCCACGAACTATGTATCAAAACCTGAACACGAACGTTGAAATACCGTATTTGTATAATAACTATAAAAGAAGGCTAATTACACTTAAATACGTCATAAGGTAATTTGCCACATATGTACAAAATATATAAAATTATGCGTGTGCGTAGGCATTAAAAGCAGTAAAGGAAAGCATACACTTCCGTACGCGTAATTCTGTTACCTTTGCTATAATCTCGAAAATCACGAACTGTCGTAATAATAATAATATCTGAGCATCGCAAATTGAAGTGCATCCAACTTCTTACCTGCATACCAATCAAGGACTACGGTAGAAATCATTCATGAAATTGCAGCGTTTCGTGAAATCGCATTCTAGGGGCTTTCCTATTTAAATTGTTCGTTTACAATATGATGTACATACCGGGCAAATTGAGTGCCAGAAACAGTAGGTAAATAATGTCACCCGCAGAAACAAAACAACGCTGTAATGAAGTATGTACGAGTGCATTCAAGTTCTAAGTCCTCCGATTTTTTTCCCCCGTTATGGAAAGACAGCGGCGGCGCTAGGCGGCGGCGACGTCGGCCACCGCCAACGGCCTCGCGCCTGTGGGGGCTTCGCGAAAAATTGTTAAAATTTTAGTTTTTGTTGTTATTTTTTTATATTTGATGTTTAACGGCGCTTTCCAACTGCTAGGTCATGTAGCGATGACCTACATCTAACGTACACAAACTCAACCAAAGTTCGAACACAACATCCGTACCCATGGGTGCCATTCGACACCCGACGAGAGCGACCTCGCGCACCGTGGTATGACGCCTTAGTGCGCTCGGTCATTCCCAGCCAGAAGCTGTTTAGTTGTCCGTATTTCTTTCGGTATGAGTGCAGCAGTGATGCGGTTTTTAGTTAAATATTTACAAAGCAATTTCTTCAGTACATTTTAGAAAAAGATTTGGAAATGTATATACAAATGTTTATATAACAATCAGAATCATGCTCAGTTCCAGTCAGTACAGCTTCAGCCGAGAGAATCTTAAAATTGATTAAGAGTAACTTGAAAAGCACAGTGAGTCAAGAAAGACTATCAAAGTACTATCAACTGAAGCCGAAATAGCGGCTAGTATTAAGATGTGACCGTAAAAAATTTCTGTGAGACGAAAAGCTGAAAACTTTCTCCAATTTGTGTTTGTTTATCGTATTTTTTGTCATTGCAATAATACTCGTATATTATAGAATTTTAGTATAATGATTATTGATGTATAATTCAGCTCATTTAACATTTTCTTCACTAATGAAAAAATGAAAGGGGCCTCGCAAACAAGAGTTCGCCGACGCCCAGTTTTCGTCTAGCGCCGCCACTGTGGAAAGAGATAGAAACATGTGCATTGTTTTAAAATGAGGCCGCGTTCACTGTCAATACGTCCCAGAGATGGCAGCACCGTACGGCAGATGGAATTTTACCGCCAGCGGCGAGAATGAGAACTGTTTTAGATACTTAAAATGGCGACGTTTTCATTACTTGAACAGCGTGCAATCATTCGTTTTCTGAATTTGCGTCGTGTGGCACCAATTGAAATTCATCAACAGTTGGAGGAGACAAGTGGTAATGGAGTTAGGGATGTGTCGAAAGTGCGTTCGTGGGTGCGACAGTTTAATGAAGGCAGAACCAGTGGCGTAGCTATGTCACCAAGGGCCCCGGGGCAAAAATGACCTCGGAGCCCTCTTTAAACTATAACTATATAGATACAAAACTACATCATCAGCTCCTCACCGCCTACTGGAAGACATAATAAGACAAACCTAAATACTACTAAGTAAATTATGTGTCACACAACAAATGTTTAATTGTACTCTTTAACATAGCTGTGAAAGTTTGTTATGCTTTCACGAAAAATTACTGGTTCGATTTGGATGAAATTTTGCAGAGGGTTAGAGTTGGACCTGGGTATGACAGACAGATAAAACGACCGCAAGGAATAGTTTTCGAAGTTTCCCCGTAGTAAGCGATGAGGTCGCAGGCAGAAGCTAATAAAAGAATAAGCGATGAAGTGTTACTCATCCAAGAAAACATAACCCCCCCCCCCCCCCCCCCGCGAAGCAAACTGGGAGCAGTCAGGTCAGAACTCGCGCGTCTACGGTGATAGCAGGCGGACTTGCAGTGCCGACAACTCACTCTCGCCGAACTACTGCGCTGTCAGCTCATTGCTCCGTACCCATCAGCCTAATTTCGTTGATACCCCAGTCATAGAAGGAAAATGCGGGAAATATTCGTGTAAGATGGTTTCAGCAAAAGGAAATTTTTGGATTTTGTTTGATGAAACACTTTGGATTGAGCTGTGCCCCTACCACGTTTCATGAAATATATGTTAGTGTCTGTCTAGGAAGGAGTAATAAGTAAAATAACGAAGTCCACATCTTCGTTTCTTATCGTGACAGTGGGATAGAGAGCAGCGTCTTGAATGCACAATTCACTATTAAAAAAGTAATTATTACATGAAACCTCTGATCCGTGAATGTAGCTAAACCGTTAAATGCCAGAATAAACAAACAGTGTGCGGGTATAAATGTACCTTAAAAGACATTACTCGCATCGCAGGTTGTGTAGGCGATATGATAAATTATCTTCAAAAGTAGAAAGCCAAGATCGCAAAATAATAATTTTATAACGGTCGGTATCAATGGGCTCATCTTACGTTATGTAAAAAATGGAGTTTAAGTCGCACGTGCAACATAGCACTTAGTCGAAATATCAAATACGTCAGTTAAAGCATTAACAACTTGTAAGAGTCTCATACATATCACCACTTGAGCTGTTTTCTGTTTCACAAAACCATCTACGGTCCATATTTTCTTTTCATCTGCATGAATTTTAGAGTGAAATTGGTTACAGCACTACATTGATCTACGATTAAGGAGCACTCCCTTGGGGAATACACTACACAAACAGTTGAGTTACCATAGTAACACCGTTCTGAAATAATACATTGTAGAGTCTTAATATTCAAATGTGGTTAAACATTGCATTGTCAAACAAACTGCTGGTAGAATGAAACTTTCACTCTGCAGCGGAGTGTGCGCTGTTATGAAACTTCCTGACCGATTAAAATAGTGTGCCGGAACCGGGACTCGAACCTGGGATCTTTGCCTTTAGAGGGCAAGCGCTCTGACTGACCTATCCCGACACGACTCACGATCGACGCGTCCTCACAACTTTACTTCCGCCAGTACCTCGCCTCCTACTTTCCAAGCTTCCCAGGTTCGAGTCCCGGTTCCGGCACACAGTTTCAATCTGCCAGGAAGTTTCAAACTGCTGTTAATTCAGCGCCATTCACTGTTATTTCGCAAAGAATGGCAGCCATGGCAACTCAGAATTCAACCGAAAACAGACTAACGGTGGCAGAGTCCACTCTTAGTGGACAACCAATAAACCTTGTTATGTTTATATTTTGAGGTCGGAACGATATTTGGATTTCACTTCGTGCGTTTGAGGTTTATTGAACAGGGTCCAAACAGTTTAAATTCGACATTCATTCATCTAAAACATTATATACGTCGATTAACCGAAATAATTGGGTGACATGAATGTTCGGAAAACTGGTTTATTGGGATAATCGAACTCTACACTTCTATTTGGCAATAAGAAGTAGTGTACAGTGAATGTATTTATACAGTATTTGGAGGCGATCCTTCACACTGTGCCGAGCGGCACGCCGCAACACTTGTAATGCTCAGCTGTTGCTGTGAGCAGCTTTGATGTTGCCGCTACGTCTGCTACTACGCCGACTGAATTGTTGTACACACCAACTGGCGGCTTGCCGATCAGCAGCGCCACCGAGTGTCATCGTGTGGAGTTTTCCGCCACCCGGTGGCCCATTAGGTTACAGTGGGAATTTGGTTTGGAGAAGGGGAGATCATGGACAGTAATAATAATAATAATAATAATACAATTCCCGCTCTACCGTAACACTTTACGAAGGCCGCTCACGGAGGGCGAGGGGCCCCTTGAGCTCGGCGGCCCCGGGGCACTGCCCCGCCTACCCCTATGATAGCTACGTCACTGGGCAGAACATCGTGTGACAACAAACCGAAACAACCTCGGGCTGGCACA
The DNA here is from genome assembly GCA_026315105.1 of Locusta migratoria. NCBI lineage: Eukaryota > Metazoa > Arthropoda > Insecta > Orthoptera > Acrididae > Locusta > Locusta migratoria. The sequence goes on from CM048748.1 coordinate 40,836,458, forward strand.
AGCCAGTCCGACGACATGATCGAGAAAGTGGAGAGAATTGTTTTGGGGGATCGCCGAATGACTGTTGAACAGATCGGCTCCAGAGTTAGCATTTCTGTGGGTTCTGTGCACAAAATGCGAAAAGTGTCATCCAGGTGGGTGCCACAAATGCTGAAGGACGACCACAAGGCTGCCCGTGTGGCATGTTGCCAAGCAATGTTGACGCGCAACGACAGCATGAATGGGACTTTCTTCTCGTCGGTTGTGGCAATGGATGAGACGTGGATGCCATTTTTCAATCCAGAAACAAAGCGCCAGTCAGCTCAATGGAAGCACACAGATTCACAGCCACCAAAAAGTTTCGCGTAACCAAATGTTCAAATGTTTGTAATGTCTATGGGACTTAACTACGGGGTCATCAGTCCCTAAACTTGCGCGTATGCTGTTTCACCAAGACAACGCACCCGCACATCGAGCTAACGTTACGCAACAGTTTCTTCGTGATAACAACTTTGAAGTGATTCCTCATGTTCCCTGCTCACCTGACCTGGCTCCTAGTTATTTTTGGCTTTTTCCATCAATGAAAGACACTCTCCGTGGCCGCACATTCACCAACCGTGCTGCTATTGCCTCAGCGATTTTCCAGTGGTCAAAACAGACTCCTAAAGAAGCCTTCGCTGCTGCCATGGAATCATGTCGTCAGCATTGTGAAAAATGTGTACGTCTGCAGGGCGATTACGTCGATAAGTAACGCCAGTTTCATCGATTTCGGGTGATTAGTTACTTAGAAAAAAATCCGAGGTCTTAGAACTTGAATGCACCTCGTAAATTGCGTTATTTATTGACTTCGTTATTTCTCTTACTTTTCTGTAAGACTTACTTTTTGCTCACTTGCTACCGCTATCAAAAAATTTGAAGGAAATTCCTAATTATAGCTCCTTAGTTTTAATACCAACGATGTCAGAAGGAAGAAACAGTCGGAGGATGAGGGCAGAATGTAAAACTGTGAGTTGACTCCATCTATACATGAAAAGTACTTTCCATCTGGCTCTCTTATTTTGTCTGTATTAATCTTCCAGAGATGTTGCTGCATTAAATGTGGTGAACATAACAAATATAAATGAAACCAAAGATTTATCAGCGCTGTAATGATTTACAGATTTCCCTGAAAGTGTATCTATAAATCATTTCCAGGTACAGTCGATTTATGATTCAAATCAAGAGTTTAATACTGTTTTCGACGCTAATAAGGAGACCGGTTATCAACTCCGTATTATACATCAAGAATAGATGCAGCCGTAGTGAAGTCATTGCAAATCACTATACAAAATAAATAAGTCATCCTGAAAATAGCTGACCATGCTCGCAACTAAGACTTACAGAATTAAAAATAAAACTGTAGTTTCACTGTTGTGACAGATGTAAACACTGCCCGGCATATTCTAAGTCCGAACTGCACCGGACACTCGGCCCTCTATCTTCCCAAATTCTTCTGAAATATTCTTGAGCGAATCCTGCGTCAATGACAATTGCCTATAATCCAGTTTACCCCCACCAGAAAACATTTTGCCCTCTCTAAATCTTATCTGTCCTTCACCTGTGCTCCAATTCACCTCAGCTAATTACCCCGACTGACGACCAGCCCACATATATCATTTTATAGTGTTTTGAACTTAATTCCGTTTACACCATTAATTTCAAATTTGTCTTCGGAAGGGAGAGATTTAACATTTTCATGTTACTTTTATTATTTGTGTTACACTTAGAAATGCCACTGTAATTTCATAGCGCTTTCTCTCTGCAATACGAATTAGGTGGCTTTATTGTTATTTATATTACGGTGGAAACCATGTAACATTAATATAATATAGGAGAAAGGATATTTTTTTTTTTTTTTTTTTTTTTTTTTTTTTTTTTTTTTTTTTTTTTTTTTTTTTACTATTGATGAGTGGCAGTTTTTCCTAAAGTTTTATTCCGATTCTTACACACTAGACCTTCATGCATAAAATTTCAAAAGTTTCATAGCGAAGGGTACCTTAAAACACATTTCGACGACATGAGTTGTAATACATGTATGCATGATTTCGTTGAGAATATTTTGTGTGCAGCTAGCCACCGCATGGTGCATGAGGCAGGGAATCCTTACTATAAACCTCGTTCCAATTGTCACCATGAAAGTTGGAAGATATATTTAATTATTCTTGGACACCTGGAGATGGTGATGCAGGGAAAGGCTTTCAAAGAGATGTTCAGAGAAAGGGGAGGGAGAAATGGTCAGGTAAGGAGACGGAAGGGACGGGAGGAAATGGGCAATGAAATGAAGAAAAATAAATGTGCTGGGAGAGGAAGCTAGAGGATTTAGGAAAACGGTAGACTGGAAAAAATAAATAGGAATTCAATTCTCGGTTTTGAGTTAGATGTAATTCTATTACAAGTACGTATGTATTAAAAAAAGAAGTTTCTATAAAAATTTCTTACTTCCTATGATAAATATTTTCATATGAACATCGACATCTACATAGCTGTTCTCCATTAATCAACGAAGAAAGTTCTGTAATCTTCGTATTATTTTCGTTGCATGGAATTTCGCTCATACCAGCTTATTACTGTGTTTTATTTGATTTATCTCTAAGACCGTTGACTTGGCACGTGATTGCATTTTGTCGCAGTTAAATCAAGCCGGCATATGTGCAAAAAATGTGATTTTTTGCTGTTGATATCAAAACACTTCTTTCTTTGTAGTCAGATGTTATCTGGAATCAGCATAACGTATAGTTCCATAAAAATCCGTCAAATGGCGTTGGGCTGGTATTCATTTAAGCGGGAGTAGCCAGTTTACTTATCAGAAGACAGACCCCTTGCGCAGTATGCAAGTCGCTTCAGAACATTCCAGTAGGAAAGACGACTACCATTTAAGTGAAACTGATCTCAATGTAGTACTTGCGAATACATTGTCACATGCGAAATCACTGAAGCGCTCAGGTGAAAACATGCATTTTATTCACATCCCATTTTAATTTCACAGCGACGGTTTCTGTTAGTGACTACTGCTTGTCGTTGTTTCTGACAGTAATTCAATGTTTTTCATTCTTACTTGACTACTACACCCGTTGTCCGTTCTTACATATATACTTTCTCAAATAATGTAATATGCTACATATGTATACACACATTTTATACGTACCACGGTTGGAACTATTTATTCACAACCGATACAACAGCATTACACGTTGCCTCTGTTACTGTCCTTCAAAGTAGTTAGCAGCCTTGTGTAGAACACGTTGCTATCGATGTGGAAGGCGCAGTATACCGTTAGCAGAGCCTGTTCTTTTGATGGTGCTAATGGAGTGGTCTACTGCCTGTCGAATCTCTAGAACATTTCGGAAGTACGTGCCACGAAGAGGTTCCTTCATCTTCGGAATCAAATAATAATCACAAGGGCTCAAGCTTTGGAAAAAATGCGGCAATACTCTCTGTGCAACTCACCCATCATATTGTACGACAATGCGCCCCGCATACTACGTAAGCTGTGGTTGTTCTGTTCGATGGATGAAACTGGGAAGTACTGTACCATCCAGCATAATCCCGTGACTTAGTCATTGTGACTGTACTGTAAATTGATTCCGAAGATGAAGGAACCACTTCGTGGGATTCGCTCCAGAACTGGTCCAATGATTCTACAGACAGTAGACCGCTCTATTCGCACCATCACCAGAACAGGCTCTGGTAATGGTATACTACGCCATCCACATCGCTGGCAACGGGTTATACACAAGGCTGGTAACTAGGTTGAAGGACAGTAACAGATGCAAACATGTAACGCTTTTGTATAGGTTGTGTGTAAATAGTTGCCACTATTTAAGTTCCAAACCTCGTGTATGTAGACTTGCGCATTAGTTTTATGCAAATGTAAAGTGTTCCATGGTCTCCTAGACACTGGCACTTAAAACGTACATTGCATAAAAAACACGGACCCCTTCGATTGTCCATATATGTCACTCAACCCACAGAAAGATGCAAGAAAACATGCATGAGCAATGCAAACACAACAGAGTGGGTAAGGCAGCTTTTTAGTGCCACTCTTAGCGGAAGATAGCAAGTACACTAATTGTGTCAACAGTAGTTCCGCGGCGTCGTTAATGTCAATTCTCTAGTTTGATCTTATCTACATCCCTACTTCGCAAGTCAACTGTCAGTGTGTGGCAGAGGGTACCTGAGTACCACTATCGGTTTTCCCTCCTATTCCAGCCTCGTATTGTTCGCGGAAAGAAAGATTGTCGATATGCCTCTGTGTGGCCCCTAATCTCTCTTATTTTATCCTCTCTTCAAACATTCCAGAAGGAAAGATGACCAAGTGATATCTAGCGTTCCGCAGGGAAGCCTTATAGGTCCCCTACTCTTCCTTGTGTTTATAACGATTTAGGAGACAATCTGAATAGATCCCTTAGACTGTTCGCGGATGATGCTATCGTTTATCTGTTAGTGAAGTCAACAGAGGATCAAAAGCAACTACAAAGCGATTTAGATAACATTTCTATATGGTGCGAAAATTGGCAAATGACACTAAATGAAGAAAAGTGTGAAGTAATACACATGATCACTAAAAGAAATCCGCTGAACTTCAATTACGCGATAAATCAGTCAAACCTTAAGGTCGTAAATTCTACCAAATGCCTAGGAGTTACAATTACGAACAACTTAGACTGGAGAGAACACATAGAAAATATTGTGGGGAAGGCGAACCAAAGGCTACGTTTCATTGTCAGAACGCTTCGAAGATGCACCAGCTCCACCAAAGAGACTGCCTACATTACACGTGTGCGTCCTCTCCTAGAGTACTGTTGGTCAGTGTGGGACCCTCACCAGGTGGGGTTGACGGAAGACATTGAGAAGGTACAGAGGAGGGCAGCTCGTTTTGTTTTATCACGTTACGGGGTGGGGGGAGGGGGGTGGGGAGCGCCACGGAAATAAGAAAGACGTTATTCATTGCGGCGTGAGCTGTTTGCGAAGTTTCAGTCACCGACTTTTACTTCTGAATGTGAAAATATTTTGCTAGCACCCACCTACTTAGGGAGACATGACCATCCCAATAAAATAAGAAAAATCAGATCGAAAACGGAACGATTTAGGCGTTCTTTCATCCCACGCGCTATTAGGGAATAGAACGGCAGAGAAAAATTATAAAAGTGGTTAATGAACCCTTTCCCAGGCACTTAAATGAGATTTGCAGAGTATCTATGTAGATGTAGATGAAGATGTCATGATCTCTTCGCGAGATATACGTAGGAGGGAGCAATATACTGCTTCACTCCTCGGTAATGTCTCGAAACTTCGACGAAAGCCCGCACCAAGCGACAGAGCGTCTCTCTGCAGAGTCTTCCACTGCAGTTTATCGATCATCTCCATAACACTTTGCCCATTACTAAATGATGGTGATTTTCTGAGAAACCACCCAGATAGGAATGGTGCTTTTATGAACCGCATAAAACCGAAACTTGACGAAATGCAATGTATAAAGACTAAATGATTTGCTGATTTTGACTGGTCTGCAGGCTGTGTCTATTGCTAAAATTTTCAACCTCGTACTGCAGGATAGTAGCTACACAAATAATGTCTAGGCCAAGGGCTATACAAACCACTTTACGTACGTCATATGATTGGTAGAACACGATATATAGGTCTAAATAATCACAATTTTGCACTCTGCATTTTCGATCGTGTTACAAACGTCCTTATTTTCAAATACAATATTCAAGTATGTGTATTCTAGAAAGAAATAAAGAAGAAAAATGTAAAAAATACATCGTTATCAAGTGACGTTACAACATGTGTCTTGGCTGGTAGGTGATAAGAATACGTAATCAATGACGTAATGCATGTAAAACTTTGAGTATAATTGCCCAAATACTGTGCAACTTTTTGAGTAGTGATAACTTGAAATAGTACACTATCAATAAATTAAGTAACACTCCAGAATGTATGTGATAACTGCATATGACTAAAATGCAATTTATGCTGGTTTTAAGAACACCTCTGTAGCTGTATGGCCAGCAAAGCTGTCAACGTAGACCAGGGATGCATTATGTTACTGCCGACAATTGTTCCTTGGTGGGAGGACTGGACCGGGGTGTAATTAGCTACGTAAGGTAAGACGAGGAGTTACGTAACCAGTGACGTCGAGAGAACTAGTCATGGGGGTCTATGATGCCGGAGGTTGCATGCGTAGAATGACGCCACAATGGCTTCCAAGACAACAAGACTTTGCAGAAAAAAACTTAGGCACAAGTTTTAGTCACAAATGTAGAGTCTAAACTGAGCTTGTTAGCCTATTCATAACGGAATATTTACGTTTATTGTATAAGCGAATATGGGCAGTTGCTTTCCTAAGATACTAGATATTTTAAGGTTTGTCAACACGTTTTTATTGTTTGTATTACGTTATACATTGGTCAAAGTCTTTAGGGGATCAGTTGAGATATCTAGGTTCTGAAGCACTATCAATGGCAGAATGAACTATAAAGGTTCGACGTATGTGTGTCCGTTCTACGGAGTGGAGAGAATAACATTACGACTTCGGAGATAGTGGTAATAATAGAAAGTTACGGCAGATTAGATTACATTAATACTTTTCCATAGATCATGTATACGACATTTCGTAAGGATGTGGAACGTATCAGTTTACTAAATGTTGTCTATACATTACAATTAATATTTTAAGGATTTTTTATATTCATTTTTCATTGTTTTTTATTTTATAGTTTTTAATTTTAATTTTAAGTTTTGTCTAAAATACATTTAAAGTGTAGAAGGAGTTGCCATTCAGAAACTCCTTTAATTTCTTTTTAAATACTAGTTGGCTATCTTTCAGACTTTTGAGCTACATGGTAAGTAACGGAAGACTTTTGTGGCAGCATAATTCATTCTTTCCGTGTCATAGTTAAATATCATCCTTTCTACTAGTTTGTAGCTGTGCACACTGCATTTATTTTTGAAATGGGTCGGATTGTTAATCAGAAATTTGATGAGTGTATATATATTTTGTGAAGCTATAGTGAAGATCCTTAGATTCCAAAATAAATGTCTGCAGGATGATCTTTGTTGGGCTCTAGCAATTATTATGATTACATGCTTCTTTACAATGAATACTTTTTTACTCAGTGTTGAATTGCCCCAGAATATATGAAAGCAGTGAATGAAACTAGGCATAGTAAGCTAATTTACTGAGATGTATATCACAAAATTTTTCAGTGACCCTGATAGCATAAACAGAGGGTTTGGTGTTGACTTGTGTTAACTATACCAAAAAAACTACACAAGCAGTTGGGCTCAGACAGTGTAGTGAGCAGATAGTGCAGAGTAAACCATGCGACTTATCCAAAGCTACGGCATGGACAGCCGGCCGAAGGAAGATAGGAAGTGGGATAGCGGGAGATTGCTGCAGCCATTTTAGTGTCCCAGAGTGTAATTTTCAGGATCTGGACGCGATTTCAGACAACAGGAACCGTTAAAGGACAAAGTCGTCCACAAGTAACTACAGCAAGCGATGACCGTTATCTCCTTTTAACATCCCGACGAGACAAGAGGCTGTATCCAAGACAGCTGCGAATCACCCTCCAAGCAGCAACGGGTCGCGCAGTAACAACGCTTATAATCCGTAATCGCCTTCGGACATGTGGCGTCTATGCTTTATGGTGTCTGTCCCATTACAACCACGACACCGTTTAGCCGGCAGTAACTAGGCGGACGACATCAGGATTGTAGACGTAAAGAAGTGCGTCGGGTTCTGTTCACAGATACGATTCGATGTTCAGCCGGATAATCTTGCTTGTGTGCAGGAAACGTGACAATATCATGGTGGCGAAGGAATAGTCTGGACAGGAGTCAGTATTGGTGGACGTACGGACCTCTACGTCGTTCAGAATGGCAATTTGACTGCTCAGAGGTGTAAATACGAGATTCTTCGACCTTTTATTTGCTGCCTTAGGAGATGAGTTCGTTCTGGTGGGGTGGCCACCTTGTACTCCTGTCTACAACCAGAATGAGCATCAACTGGGATGCACTTGGCAGACGCATTGCATCCAGACCACCACCTCCCACAAGGGTTGCAGTACTGGATATTGCTCTCGTGGAAGAATGGCCAGATATCCCTAAGGAGATCTTTGATGACGTCATAAAGTTCATGCCACGGATGTGTGCAAGTGTACTGACCGTACGATGTGATTACAGACCATAGTAGAGGGCAAGGGGAATTACTTTTTCACTATTGTCATAGTAAACGCCATGTAAACCCGAAGTAAAGTGTTGAGACAGCAAAATACCATACTGTATCACACACAAATTACAATTGTAGCCAATATTTGACTATGATACGTTACTAAGTGTATATTTTCTATGATATCTCACCTGATCCCCTAATTTTGTAGAGCAATGTATTCATTACATACTCGCTGAAAACACGTGTTTCTCGTGTATTCATTTATTCTATGCTCTTGTTCCACCTCCCATCCCGTCCTCCTCTCTTCCTCTACTATCTATCTCTGCCTGACCCGACTTACCTGTCTCTCAGCCCATTTCTCCCATTCTCTCTCATCACTGCCGCCACTTCCGTACATCTCCTACTCCTCCTGTCCCCTCCGTCTAGGAAAACGTATTGTGGTATTTTAGGGTAATCAGTAAAACAAAGTTTATTACACGATACCCTCTGGCAGTCACCTTGCTATGCCTTGCGAACTCTAAAAACCTTTCTGAGGAAATAAACGATCATGATATAACTTTTATGGTAATTGACAAAACGAGGTCGAAGTCTGTCATGGATAATATGAAACATTTAGCGGACAGTGCTATTGAAAGCCAAATGTGAATATTTCCTTAAACTGAGGATAATATTGTACGTATGTGTATAAGTCTGACTGTAAAATGTTAGGTAGACGGTGATCTTCTCATTTCACAAGTGCAAAATAAATCCGAATTTTACTGTAGTGTTGAAGTCTATAAGGAAAGCATCCACCAGCGGGATTCAATTTAAATAACGATATTCCTCGCGTTCTCAAAGTCGGGTGTGTGGTGGTCGGTGAGTGGGTGATGAATGTTTCGATTTTGGCAGTGATGTATCAATTTTAAGTCGTACTTTTCTCATTCTACTACATAGGTTCCAGAACCATCTTTAAACTATAAGACACACCGAGGGGCAGTTACAAACTCTGGCCATAACAAATTGGTCAAGAGCTGTAGGTTGAAACTGAAAAATCTGTAGAAATGTATGAAACTAAGGAGATGGGACTTGGATAAATTTAGGAAACCTGAAGTTCTTAAGAATTTCAGAGGAAGCCTTAGGCAACAATTGACAGAAACTGAGGGGAAATAAAACAGCAGAAGACGAATGGGTAGCATTGAGAGATGAAATGATGAAGAAAGGAGAGCACAATATAGGTAGAAAGACAAGACCTACAAAAATCCTTGTATAACGCAGGAAATACTAAATTGAATTGATGAAAGGAGAAAATATAAAAATGCAGTAAATGGTACGGGCAAAATGACGACTAAGAAATGAGATTGACAGTAAGTGCAAAATAGCTAAGCAGGAATGGCTAGAAGGCAAATGCAAGTCTGTAGTAGAATGTACAAATAGGGGAAAAATAGACACAGCCTACAGGAAAATAAAAGAGATATTTGGAGACAAGAAAAGGAGCTCTATTAATATGAGGAACGTTAATATGGAATACCAGTTATCAGCAAATAAGGGAAAGCTGAAAGGTGGAAAGAGTATATACAGGGTTTCTACATAGGAAAGAACTTATAGACAATATTTTAGTAAGGGAAGAGGAAATAGATGAAATAGGAGATACTATACTAAGAAAAAAAATTGACAGAGCCCTCAAAGTTGAAACAAGGTCCATGGAGTAGGTGACATTCCGTCAGAACTACTAAAGTCTCTCGGAGAACCAGCCACGACAAAACAATTTCACCTGGTGTGTAAGATGTGTGAGACAGCGACATACCCTTGAACTTCAAGAAAAACGTAATAATCCCCATTCCAAAGAAAGCATATGCAGACAGGTATGAGAATTACAGAACCATTAGTTTAATGTTATATTCACAGAAAATGACATCAACTGCGAATGGGCAAAGCTGAAAATTTTTAACCAGCCGGGATATAAATCCGGATCTTCCGATTTCTAGGCAGTTGCGCTGACCACTACGCCACTGGGGACACCGTGATCTCTGCACCTGCAAGGACTACCTAAGTCACGCCTCCCGACAGACACACTTTCCCAATTACTACCGTGACCACAGTACTCAAACCTGTAGTTTCAGAAAGTAATATCCGTAAGAGTAATGGCCCCAAACTTGCTCCCCCCTCCCCACTAACGAAAGGAACATTGCCCGTCACCGGCATACTAGACTATAAATATACATGTGTCGTCTGTTCCGAAAGAACAGACGTCACTTCTGATGGTACAGTCGTTATTCTGTTATATTCACAGTTTACATAACATCAACTGCGAATTAGCAAATCTGAAAATGTGTACCTAGCTGGGATTCGAACCCGGGTCTTCCGCTCTGTAGGCAGTTGCGCTGACCACTACACCACTGGAGACACAGTGATCTCACTTAAATCAATGTAATGAAACGCAGGTAGCGTGAGATAGGTCCTGCAAACCCGATCAGAATTGGCTGCCGTTCGATAGACTATCTGTGCTCTGTCAAGTGCCACGAAATTGCGCGCCGTCCCTCTGCACCGTATTGTGAAGGCCTATCCAAAGCCGTTTGCTAAGTCAGATCATACCGTATAGTGTAGAATATTACACGTCGTACTGTTAAAGGCATTAAGCACCTATTATGTAGGTGCGCCATTAAGCACCTATTATGTAGGTGCGCTTGTCTAACACATACTTTTAACCGTTTGATGCAAAGCGTTCACTAAAGTATACGCATGCTACTGGACGCATTAATTGCGTATGGGGAAATCCTTCGGAAATCCTTCGTTAGGTTGTGCACTTAGGTATCGCCAAATGAACTGACGAGTGTCAATGTTTAACCCAAGACAGTGGGGGAGCCGCGGTGGAGTAGCCGAGCGGTCTAAAGCACCTCGCTGCTGAGCGTGCGGTTACTCGCCGTGGAGGTTCGAGACCTCCCTGGGGTATGTGTGTGTGTGTGTGTGTGTGTGTGTGTGTGTGTGTGTGTGTGTTAGTTTACCTAGGTTTAAGTAGTTTGTAAGCTACGGACTGATGAGCACGCAGTTTGGTCCGATAGATTTACAGACATTTTTGAACAGTGGGGAGTCAAGATGGTGAAACTAAAGTGGCAGAGTAGTTTCGAAATGCATTTTATCAATTTTATAAAGAAGAGGCAAAGGAAATTTGAAGCGAATGCAAGGAAACTCCACGTCCAGATTTCTTCGAAAGTTTCAAGAGAAAACGGAAAAAACTTACAGAATGAGATCTTCAGATCTCAAGTGCAGTGTGTTCACTTCGGTGGACATCACTGTATTTTTCCATGTAGGTCATAAAATGCAATAAATTTTTGTATATTATGAAAGTACTCATTGTTGTTTACCATATGAACATCAGTTCAACGTGTTCTACTTACTTGTTAGGAATTCATGCATCAAATGGTTAAGCACAGTTTAAATCGTATTGTAATAAAATATTTGTAAATCCAATGGAACAAAAACTGTGGTCATCAGTCCCGAGTCTTAGAAACTTAATGTAACCTAAGGACATCGAACACAGCCATGCCGGACGTAGGACTCGAACTACTTGCGTGTGTATCTTAGCAGTCCCTTGTCAAGGCACCTAGGAACGCACGGCTAGTCCCGTGGGGCTTACATCGTGTGTTAAACTAAATTCCCAGTTGCAGATATCCATCCCTTACCAGTCACTTTACCTACCAGCTTATTGTCACTAAACACTTTTAATTGCGGAGCTGTTTGCTTAAGCGCGTCAACCGAGTGCGGGGTTCTGAGCGTCTCTGCCACTTAACACTGTGTAAAGACTTGCCTTTTCTTTTCACTGGGGGCGATCGCTCTGTGATGCCGTCCTATTCATCATCGTCATGAGTTTCACTTGTGGAGAGCGAACACGTGGAACATGAACGACGATTTTCTCGGGCCTGAGTTGATAAAGGACATTTATCCTCATTAGAAGATGAAATAGAAGTCATTCTCAGGGTCAGTCTCAATAATCAACCTTTCAACTTAAATGTTCGACAATCCGCGATTGTACATTTTCTTACTAGTTTGTACACAGACTGACACTGTAATACCACGAAAACCCGCCAAAAGGTAAACACAAGTAGCGTATCTTGTAATCTGTGAGCTCTTTTGTGGATCTATTAGTACAACCAGCAAATACAAGAGGCGCTGTAGTTCATATTGTGCATGTACGTTATGACGAAACATCGAAACTACTGCCGCATATACATGTCGTTAGCATGTAAAGGGTTAATTTAACACGTATTGCAACCTATAGAAAACAAATGACGTAACGGTAATAGTAACTTTTGATATAGATTAAGTACTACAGCTTCGTGGAAATCGCTATTACCTAACTTATTTTGTTTGTTATTTTGACTGTAAGAGAAACCATAGTCACGGTTTGAAACAGAATATTTACTCTTTATTTTAGCGTAGAAAACGTGAACAAATTCATATCTGAACTACAGAAAAGGTAATATAATCTACAGTAAAAGCGTCCATAGCAGCCACGCCAAAGACAAACATTGTAGTACACGCATTGATTCTAATTAATGGCTTTCAACATATTCCATCAATTGCTTGGAAAGAAAACAAGTATTTTGTAGCAATGTATACACTTCTGTTTCATTAAGGAACGACAGTTGCCGCATAAATCTAGGACTCTATTTATGTATGAAACTACCATATCTGCAGGTTGTCTAGAACATGCATTATCAGAGTATCCTCCCCGTTGTCGTGCAAATGCTTCAGAAGGCAAGTGTTCAATCCGTTGTTACATTTTTACGACATGTTCACGAAAAAGAACAAACGCACATTTTAGAGGGAGCACTCTAAACATTGGAGAAGGTAGCCCTATTTAATTAATAAGAGTGTCGGAAACCCTTTTAGGAGCCAAGGCTAATAATAAAATGATATCGGCGGCTTTAGAACTTCCGACTACATACATCAAAACTTAGCGCACTACACACTACACCACTGCGAACAACTACGAGATTGCCAATTAATTCTCGTACTACTGCTGGTATTTGTTAACAGATAAAATGACATTTTAGACACTAGATTATAGTTTATCGTACTATGATGAACGTGGTATTGTCAATTCTTCAGTGAGCCACTGCTTTCAAATGACAATGCGTAAGTTATAATTTAAAACAAAAAATCATAAATAATAGGAAGGAAGATGGCGTGTTCCAGAGAGACTACTGGGCGAGGAATGTCACGTGACATTTCCTAAGGCCTGATTTGCGAATAATCAAGAGGCAATGGCCAAACGTCGTTATTTTTGCGAATATCTCTGAACCGGTGCGAATTACGAAAAAAAAAAAAAAAAAAAAAAAAAAAAGTGAGACGGTTGCTGTAGAGAATTTTCTCCTCTATAAATTCGATTATTCAACTTTCGTGCCAGATAAACGGGTGGTTTGCTATTACAATTACGTTACAAATGGCTGTTTTAATGTTTCTAAGGTAATTTTCGTCCGAAAAATATGCCAAGGTGAGGTTATGGTCTCTGGCGGTCACCAATTATGTCTGTCAAATTTGGTCCCGATCGGTTGAACGGTTCGACCTGAAAAGTGGGTACACTTTACCGACAGACGGAGTGAATTCGTGAAATTGCCGCTTTTGTCGCAAATATTTCTGAAACAACGCAATATATTTAAAAAAATATAACAGAGTAAAGTTGTGGAGAATTTTCTCCTCTACAAATTTGTTTACTAAATTTTCCTGTCAGATGTTCGGTAAAGCCGTTATTCTAATTCCAATTTCAAGCTGTCAAAAGGTGATTTGTAGAGGAGGAAATTCTCTACAACTTTACTCTGTTATATATAATGGGCCTGCCTGTCTTTATTTTTATATAATTTTGGCTCACTTTTGTAGAAACATTAAAAGTAGGCCTCTGTTTCTAACGTAATTTTCGTCCGAAAAATTTGAAAAAGGGAGAGTCCGGTCTCTGGTGGTCACCAATTATTTCTGTAAAATTGGGTTCCGATCGGTTGAACGGTTCGACCAGAAAAGTGGGAACACTTTACCGACAGACAGACTGAATTCGTGAAATCCCCGTTTTTGTCGCTAATATTGTTTCAGAGATATTGGCGACAATTCAATCTGTCTGTCGGTAAAGTGTTCCCACTTTTCAGGTCGAACCGTTCAACCGATCGGAACCCAATTTTACAGAAATAATTTGTGACCACCAGAGACCGGACTCTCCCTTTTTCATATTTTTCGGACGAAAATTACGTTAGAAAAAGAGGCTTACTTTTAATGTTTCTACAAAAGTGGGCCAAAATTATATAAAAATAAAGACAGGCATGCCCATTAATTACAGAAATAATTGGTGACCACCAGAGACCGGACTCTCCCTTTTTCATATTTTCGGACGAAAATTACGTTAGAAACAGAGGCCTATTTTTAATGTTTCTATAAAATTGAGCCAAAATTATATAAAAATAAAGACAGGCATTGCCCATTAATGCGGAACTCCACGAATCACTATATGTCAGAATAACGTTTGATCTAGTTTCCGCGAGCATTCGCTGGAGCCCTGGACTTGTCTTCCCTGTACAGTCCTCGGCGCCTACTTTACAATGTTACCGACAGGAAGCTCGTTTCCGTAATCGCACGGCAATTACACAGCGCGCACGTGGCGAGTCGTTAGGAGCAGATAGTGCGCGCGGCGCCGCGCGGCCGTTCCTGTTACTGTTATTCCTGGCGCAGTATCTCGCGGGCTTTACGGTCTCCGACGCATGGGCGTCCTGTCCCCCTAACGTGCCCCGCGGGGCCCGTTGCCCGCCCGTCGCAGACGCCGCCGCCAGAACCCGACAAGATCTCTCCGCCCGTGCGCCATTACGACCAGATTCCATCTCCTGTCCGCCGCTCGCTTCGTCATGTTACTCGCAGTTCGTGCGTCGCACGTCCCACGACAAGTATAATGGCGGACGTTGCAGTTGCGTCTCATGGCTGTACCCTCTGTAACGTCCCCAGGTAGGTCACAAGGAGACCTAGTGTCACATTCCGATTTTTGTGAAATTTGGGTATCTTATAATACATGAAAAACTATGGGAAACGTTTTATTTTATTTTATTTTGTTTATTTTTTTTTTTATACATTTTGCAAAGTTTATCCAGTTGGCGATATAAAAGTTTTGTAACTTGCTGAGAGTAAGAAACTTCCTGGCAGATTAAAATTGTGTGCTGTAACCGGGACTCGAACCTGGGACCTTTGCCTTTCGCGGGCAAGCGCTCTACCGAATGAGCTATCCCGACACGACTCACGATGCCGCCTCCCGGTTCCGGCACACAATTTTAATCTGCCAGGAAGTTTCATATCAGCGCACACTCCGCTGCAGAGTGAAAGTATCATTCTGGAAACATCCCTTAAGGCTGCGGCTAAGCCATGTCTCCACTATATCCTTTCTTCCAGGAGTGCTAGTCTTGCATGTTTCGCAGGAGAGCTTCTGTGAAGTTTGGAAAGTAGGAGGCGAGGTACTGGCGGAATTTGTGAGGCGGCATCGTGAGTCGTGTCGGGATAGCTCAGTCGGTAAAACTCTTGCTCGCGAAAGGTAAAGGTCCCAGGGACTTAACTACGGGGTCATCAGTCCCTAAACTTACAAACTACTTATCTACTACCTTATACTAAGGACGGCACAAATATCCATGCCCGAGGGGCGATTCGAACCCCCGACCGTAGTGACCGTGCAGACCGTGACTGGAGCGCCTCAGTCCCCTCGGCCACCGCGACCGGCCGTATAACATCTTTATTGTCTTGATTTTCTGAATTCATGGCCTTGCTCACAGCAACAGCAAATTTTTGTAATAAATACTTCGGCATACGACACAAGTAAATGATATATACCACAATATACACAGAAATGAGCATAGAATTAATCCCTTACCTTGGAGTGGAATAATCTGAAGCGTTTCTGACTTGCACAACAGTACTACATTTAAAGACTCAACGGTAATAATGCTCACCAGTTTCCTTACTTAATACAGTTGTAGAATGCAGTGAGGTGGGATATAAAAAAGTGGTAACTATTTGTGCCAGAGACCGTTAAAGTAAGTGATTTCTAGATCCGCATAGACAGATTACTCTGTGTAAAGAACCGGATGGTAAGTATACTTACCAGTATCCTACAAAGGGATGTCCCATAAATTTGAGCATCCATTTTGTCTGCAATATAAGGTTCGAAGTATAATGTTACCTAAACTAAATGTATCAACTTGTAGTATATAGTCTTGCCCAAAGAAAGTATAACATCATCTCCATGTAGATCAACGTCCATCGCTCCACAATTTTCGTCTCCCTGGACACCGAAAAGGCCTACGAGCGACGCTGCAAACCTACGTCCTTCCCGTTAATTATGTCCGCCTCATTGCTTCATTTCTCTCACAACGCCCATCCTATGTCACTGTCAACAACTCCCATTTCTGTGTTCTCTTGTTCCTCCTTACATCCGTACGTCTGTGTACATAGCCCAACCCAGCTTACAAACCCCTCCCTATCCACCTTCATCAATTGACTGATGTTTCTCTTTCCTGCCCAAATCGCAACACCGCATCCAATCCCACCTCACCCAAATATCAACTTGGTGCAATCAGTGGCTCCGCTTTATCAATCCTGAAAAATCCCATTGGTCCTACCACCTCGACGACTTCTACCTTACCCTCTGCCACCTTCCCATTTTTCTTCCCCCACTCTTAAGTACCGAGGTCTCTTATCCTGGGCCGGCCTCAGTGGCTGAGCGGTCTATGGCGCGCAAGTGCCAGACTGCACGGCCCCTACGGTCGAGGGTTTGAATCCTCCTCCTCGGGGACATGGATGTTTTTGTCGTCTTTAGTATAAGGTAGCTCATAAGTAGTTTATAAGTTCAGGGACTGATGACCCCGCAGTTAAATCCCTGAAGCTTAACAAGCATTTGAACAATTGAGCATTTTGTCCCTTACCCTGGAGTCCTCATCTCAGTCCCCAAAAATTTATCAACTGTTTTCACCTGGACATGGCGAATCCAACCCTCCACCATTCTATATCCTGCCATTAAGTGACCCGTCCTCTGTAGCTTCCACTCCAAACTGTTTTCGTCTCCCCTATCTACTAAAAGCCCATTCAGTTCCTCGAGCGCCACACCTTCCGCTCCTCTTACCGTATCCGCCTCCCCTCCCCCATGGGGATCCTGCAAGACATCCCCCACCCTTAAAACCTACTGAAAGTCTTGGCGCACAGAATCTTGCAACCAGCTGATTTCTCCCGTCCTCACTAGCCTAAGGCCACTGACATGCATACACCACTGCATCCCTCCTGCCTCCATCCACCTCCACACACACTCCACATCCTCTCCCAGGGTGACTTCTATTGTCTTTCCCTCCATCACGACGCCCTTAGTCCCGACATCTATCCATCCTACCAGCTAAAATCACCTCCCCTCTTTCCCGTATATGTAGCGTCTCGCCTCTCCCCAATTTCTCCTAATCCTCCACGCTTAGTTACCCCTCCTCACCCTCCTCTACACATCCTTGTGACCGTGCCCCTGTCTACCCCCTCCCAACCCCTCTCGATTCCCACCTCCCACACCCTAACGATCGATGCGGGTTCCTCTCTAGTACCGTGATTGAACACCGACCCATCAGTGTAGTTGGTTCCGCCTGCACAATGTTAGTTTCATCAAGTTTCGATCGCTCCTGCCAGCGGAAGAAGTGTTGGCAGTGTGTTTTAAGTGATGTTTCTTTCACCGTCCTTGTAATATGCGTCAATGACAGTCTTCGTGGTTTTTGCCATTGTGGCAATCAACAGACTACTTCATTTTATTCCACTTATACATTGTTCTCTGCAATCGTCGTATCATCATGACTTACTAGCGTCTGGCTATCATGTGTTCCAATGTTATTTATCTTTTGGACTTGAGCTTATCGCTCATAAGTTTACGTCTCATGTAATAATTTTAATCTTCTGATGAAGGCACCCAGAGTTGGTACCGAAATCTAGATCAAGTGTCTACACAAAGTGCAATTTGTTAGGCTGCTCTATTCTACAATTATTGTTAAACACACCTACTGATTATAAAGCTACTCGGCTGAAGAGTGGTTTAATACGCTTTTTTTTTTAGAATATCAATTACGGGAAAAAAACTTTTCTGATTCGAGTGTTATCAGACGTAGGCGATACAAAAATGAAGCTTCCATAATTTCAGTCTATAACGTCGCATTATGGTATACTGTTTTGGGATAAATCTTCAAGTCAAGCATCAGTTTCCCGAGTCCACAAGCGTCTAATAGGCTTATGTATTATTTGTGGAAGCGTCTTCAAAAACTAGGTATACTACTGCCTTTCAGCATATTAATTCCTCATGCAATGTGTCATAAATAATATATCATTTTCCCAACAATCTGTTTAGTTCGTACACACAATACTAGGAATAAAAAGGACCAACACATGGACTTAGAATCAAAAGGGGTCTTCTACTCAGGAACACACATTTTCAATAATTTAACGACAGTCATAAAAAAATTAGCTACAAATAAAGATTTGTTTAAGAGGAGCCTGAAAGACTTAGTACAAGCCAACTGCTTTTACTCCATTGACGAATTTATAGTAGAATATCATAAAATGATTTAAATCTGTTGAATGAAACGGCTATGGTCATCAGTCAGTAGACTTACAAACGACTTAAACTAACTTACACAAAGGACTAAACACAAAAACACACACACACACACACACACATATCACCTATGAAGGACTCGAACTCAAGCAGGAGGCCGGCCGCGGTGGCCGAGGGGACTGGGGCGCTTCAGTCACGGTCTGCACGGCCACTACGGTCGGGGGTTCGAATCCCCCCTCGGGCATGGATATTTGTGCCGTCCTTATTCTTAGTTAGTTCATAAGTAGTTTGTAAGTTTAGGGACTGATGACCCCGTAGTTAAGTCCCTTAAGCTTAACAAACATTTGAACATTTGAACAAGCAGGAGCATGAAGCCTTAGTCCACGCTCCTAGTCCCGCGTGGCGGTTTCTTGTAGGTATGACATACGGTGGTAATGAATAAATTACGAGTAAACAGTCTGTTACAGATGTGGAGATAACAATAAGATACAATTAGGGGCTCAGTAGAGATAACTAGGTTCTAAAGTATTGTGACTGGTGTAAATAACTAAAATGATTGGATATCTATCTGTCTGTTCTACGTAGTGAAAACAAAACACCATCACAGCAGACGAGATAGTGGTAATAACAGAACGTTGCTGCAGAGGGGTTGGTGTTGACTTGTGTTACTCTACCAAACGAATTACACAACAGTTTGGTTCAGATACTGTAGTGAGCAGATAGTGCAGTGACTTACCCAAAGGTATGGCACGGAGAGCCAAAAGAGGGCTGGAAGCAGGACAGATACAGTGGAAGGTAGCTGCAGCTATTAGAATGTCTCATTGTGTAATTTTCAGGAACTGAACGCGATTGCAGACAACGGGAACCGTTAAGAGAAGGTAAAGCCGATGACGTTCACGGTTAACAGCCCGTCGACTCAGGAGACCGAATGAAACTCAGCTGCAACGCACCCTCCAGGCAGCAACAGGACGCGTAATACCAACACAAATATTTTCGGAAATCGCCTTCGGGATTGAGATCTCCACGCAATGAGGCCTGTTGTGTGTGTTCCATTAAAACTACAACACCGTTTATCCCGAAGCAACTGGGCGGAGAATCATTTGGATTGGAGTCGTAACGAATGACGCCAGGTTCTGTTCACAGATGAGTCAAATTTTGTGTTCAGCTGGACAATCATAGTTGGTTCCCTTATGTGTAGAGTACGTGAAAGTCGGAATGGTCCCACTTACGTGCAGGAAACTTAACCATATCATCAATTATGTGGGCAGGCGTCAGTAATGGTAGCTGTACGGGCCTATATGTCGTTCAGACCGGCGCTTTTAGTGCTGAAGGTTACAGAGATGAGATTTTTCGACCTTTTGTTGTGCCTTTCGCTGGTGTCATTGGTAGTTTTCTTCTGGTAGGTGATAAGGCTTTTCCCCAAAGAGCTGTACTTACAGACAACATGCTTCAAGCTGAAGAAATTGAAGGAATTTAATTGCCAGTTTGTTCACCTCACTTAAACGCGTTTGAGAAAGTGTGGGATGCACTTGGCAGGCGCATTGAAGCCAAACAAGCACCGTCCAAAACGTCTGAAGAGATGGATATTGCACTCATAGAAGAATGACAAAATATCCCTCAAGACCTGATTGATAACTTCATGATTTCCATGCGACGAAGGTGTACAACTGTAAGGCCGATCGAGGAGATTAAACATTATATACCTCTTTCATTACTATGGTAGCCTGATGGTGCCTCACTCTACGTAAACACCACATAAACCTCAAATAAAAATTTCATACAGAAAAATATCGTAGTGTATTGCACATAAATTATAATAGTAACAAATAACTAAATAAAATACGTTACCATATTTATACTGTGTATGATGTATCACCTGATCCCCAAATTGATTTTGAGCGGTGTAGTAAGGTCTACAAGTAACTGTTCAGATTAAAAAGCTGATTTGACAGGGCGTGGCAGGTGACATTCGCTCTGATCTTGTCAGTGAAGCCGGCTGCGGTGTCCGAGCGTACTGAAACGCACCAGTCACGGTCTGCACGGCCACTACGATCGGGTGTTCGAATCCCCCCTCGGGCATGGACATTTGTGCCGTCCTTAGTATTAGCTAGTTCATAAGTAGTTGGTAAGTTTAGGGACTGATGACCCCGTAGTTAAGGCCCATAAGCTCTACAAACATTTGAACTTTTTCTGCTCAGTAAGTCAAGCACATTTAGCAAGCATGCAGCTCCCATGTCGATTGTTTGTGAAGTACGCCGGGTTAGTTGTTTCTCACCTGTGCCCGTCATGCACACTTTCCTCAACAAGGCAAATGACAAGATTATGCAGCTCAGTGGCGGACTAAAGCTGTTGGACTCCCGGAGTGGCTGCAAAAGGAAATGTGGCCCCCGCCCATTTGGAAGTACATGAAATAACTAAATTTTGAGATTTGGAGGTTCCCCAGGACAAGAGTCATGTGATAGTCTCATGAAAATTGCTTGCAAGATTTAGAGGCTCTAAAACTATAACAAGAGATGCTAAAAAAAAAAAAAAAAAAAACCCTCTCCCAAACCTGAGACCCTTGGCGGTTCGCTCCCTGCGCACCCCAACTACCCTAACCCCCCCCCCCCCCCAACAACGCCCTTACTTCTCCATTGATGCAACTGACGCGGACCGGTGTGAGGTAAAGATATCAAGTGGGAAGACTGTCCGCAGTTCTAATATTCCAATGTGATCGGTGAAAGCTTTATGGGCAAGAGTCAAAGAACAGCATGCAAGGAACCTAGATGCTCTCACCGAAATGCAGAGCCTCTGCCACGTAGGAATAGTCGTTCCTGATCTTGAAGCTTTCAAAAGAATGTACTTAACATTAGACATAATTTTCATCAAATCAACTTGGGTTTCATAATAGGAAATCTCTGGATGGCGAATTATTATTCTCCTTTCTTCAGATAGGTTAATATTATGAAAAGTAATGAATAAATGATACACAAAAAAGCAGACAAAATATTTCGTCTATATTTCGGTGCCAATAAACTCGGTTACAGACCGATGCGGATCGCGCTGCAGGTTCACTCCAATATTCGGCGGTTGTGATGGACAGAACCGCTGACTGATGCAGTCAGCCACATTTAAATAATGATTCTTGTAAAAGTGGATTTGAAAACTGCAATTAGAACATTAAAGTACTGTGTTATAACAATATATTTACGTTAAAATATTTCTTTAATTGTGTAATTTCTGAACTTCTGGGATAGTAAAAATGCGTGTGGCTGCCCTTCGAAATGAAAGCATATAAATGTAATTGTTTCAGCACATGCTTTCTTCACAAACTACCCATCACAACCAATGAACAAATTTCTTCCTTCGGCACTGGGAATATAAGTTTATGTTCAAAAGCTTGTAAATCTAATGGACATAACTACGTTCGTCATCGGTTCCTAACCTTACAAACTACCGTAAATTAACTTGTGCTAAGAACAACACAAACACCCATCCCCGACGGCGAACGGCCGCGCGCACCATACCAAGGCACTTTACTGCGCACATTAAATTATATTAGATTAATTCTTGTTCCATAGATCATATACACGACATTTCGTAATGATGTCGAACGTGTCAGTTTAGTAAATGTTGTTTACACTTGAGAATCAATATTTTAAGGATTTTTATTACATTTTTTAAAAAGTTTTATGTAAAAACTCATCTACATTGCAGAAGGAGTTGCCATTCAGAAATTCCTTTAATTTCTTTTTAAATACTAGTTGGCTATCTGTCAGACTTTTGACGCTACTTGGTAAGTTACCAAAGACTTTCGTGGCAGCATAATTCACCCCTTTCTGAGCCGAAGTAAGATTTAACCTTGAATGGTGAATATCATCCTTTCTCCTAGTGTTGTAGCTATGCCTGTTTTTTTTTTTTTTTTTTTTTTTTTTTTTTTTTTTTTTTTTTTTTTATTTATTTATTTATTTTTTTTTTTCCAGGGAAGCCAAAACAGTCTTGGTCCAAGCCGACACCGCCCGCACCGAAACTAAGTTTATTGTGCGGTTAGCTATGCTTACTGCTATTACTTTTGAATTGGGTCGGATTGTTAATAACAAATTTCATGAGTGAATATCTGTATTGTGAAGCTACAGTGAAAATCCCTAAATAAATGTGTGCAGGATACTCTTAAGTGGGCTCTAGCAATTATTCTGATTACAAGCTTTTGTGCAATAAATACTATTTTACTCAATGTTGAATTGCCCCAGAATATGATCCCTTATGAAAGCAGTGAATGAATATAGGCGTAGGAAGCTAATTTACTGAGATGTATATCACCAAATTTTGCAATGACTCTGGTGGCATAAGCGGCTGAACTCAAATGTTTCAGGAGATCTTCAATATGTTTCTTGCAATTCAGTCCCTCGTCAATGCAAACATCTAAAAATTATGAATATTCTACCTTAGCTACAGATTTATGTTCA
This sequence comes from Locusta migratoria, assembly GCA_026315105.1. Lineage (NCBI taxonomy): Eukaryota > Metazoa > Arthropoda > Insecta > Orthoptera > Acrididae > Locusta > Locusta migratoria. The sequence continues at coordinate 40,859,670 of CM048748.1, forward strand.
AAGTCTAAATTTATTAATTGTGTCATGTCATTTACTGTATGAAAATGTATATACTGGGTTTTATCAAGGTTTAATGAGAGTCCATTTGTAGAGAACCATGTAATAACTTTATGAAAGATATCATTTACAATTTCATGAGTTAATTCCTGTTTGTCAGGCGTTATAGCTATATTCCAATCATCAGTAAAAGGTACGAGCTTAGCATCTTCCTGCATGTAGAAGTCATTAATATATATTAAGAACAGCAAAGGACCGAAGACCGAACCTTGTGGGATTTTTGATAACTCCCCAGTTGGAGGAATTGATTGTTTCATCTATATCATGTGAACTGCTTATTTCAACTTTCTGCACTCTTCCAGTTAAGTATGATTTAAACCATTTGTGCACTGTCCCGCGTCTGCCGCGTCTGACTTGTGGGAATGGCCGAGAAGTTGTAGGCGCCATATCAGAGCCCGCTACCGCCGAAGGTCCGAGTCTTCCATTGGGCAAGGACGTGTCTGTTGTCCGTAGGTTAGAGTAAGTAGCTTTTCAGCCGAGAGACTGATGACCACAGTAGTGTGACCCACAGGTTACAAACTTTCAAAATGTAAATAACAGTCACGTTCGCAAAATGTTTTTACAATTCATTCTGCAGGGTGACCCGTTTCCATCTACTCTGAGACCATCATCAGACCGACTCGTCACACCGTTGATGCTGAGGCGTACCCAGAGTAGATCGAAACCGGTCACCCTATCAAATAAATTATAACATTTTACGAACGTGATTGTTATTTCCATTCTGAAACATATACAAGTTCACTGTCTTTCTAATAGGAAACTGTTATTTTTCAAAGTTATTACAAACGTTCAGTTGCTGAACAAACCTTTAGAAGACACTGTAAATTTCACTTAGGGCGGTAGAAACAACTCAGCACGTCGTGTGTACCGCACTTCCTTTACAAGCTAATTCTGCTCTACACTACCTATGGTATCAGACACGTCGACGTGGATGAAGAAAGAATAAGGCAGAGACTTTTCAGCAACTTGTCTCTTTTATTAACTACAATTTCTTTCCCCTACAGTACGTACATTACGAATCGGAATGCAAGCGAAGCGGCCGAAGCCTCTGTGACGTTTGTAGTCTCATTTCAAAGTCAGTTCAGGTAGTTTTGCAGCGGGAGACAATGAGAGGGCTTGCAGGCAAATTCAGTTGTACTAACATGCTAGAACGGAAGTTAGTCCCTTGCTTCTTAGTCGTGCTTTGATGTAGTTTAGGTATTCTGGGAGAAGCCGTTCATTCGTTATTCAATGAAAGATCTCGTCTTTTAGGGACGTTTTCATGTAACTTTAAGTAACTTCCCAAACAAAGTGTTTCAAAGTTCTCTCACTCACACTTAATCCTTTGTAAGCTACTGTTAGAGCCAATATGGATACACATGTGGTGATACTAGTTCATTACTTTTCAATGTGTGATTATAAATATTTACTGGCTTACCGCATATCTCTTTCAAACACACACAAGTTGATGGAAATATTTGTAGAATTATTAATGGATATTATAGAGTAAATAATCGATTTTGGTTTTCTTGCCTCTGTATATTGAGGGAATTAAGATTAGAGTTTAATGTCACTTAGGCCCCTAAACCACTCCAGGCTAATGCCGCGATAGTTCCTTTGAAAGGGCATGGCCCATTTCCTTCCCGTTCCTTACTGTAAAACCGGACAGTAAGCTCCGTCTCTAATGACCACGCTGTCGATGAGACGTTAAGCCCTATATTTTATTCCTTCCTTCGCACCTAGGCATTGTGGTCATTAGAGATGGAGCACATGCTTCGAATAGTTTTTGCAAAGGATGGCTATCCCCTTCAGGTACCATTCCAGTGTTTGCCTCAAGTGATTTAGACAAATCACGGAACTCAAAAATGATGATAGCCAGAGGCGGGTTTGAATCACTATCCTCCAGAATACTAGTCCGGTGTGTTACCTGTTTGTTAAGCCGTTTCTGCAGTTCTGTGGTGTGCTCCTCCCAACTGGATTTATTATTGTTATCCCAGAAATTAAATACTGTCAATCTCATCTATCTGTTCTTCTTTATACTGTATGCATATGCTGGATGGAAACCTCTTTCATTTCTGATCTGCATGTAGTGAGTCTCTTCAGAGTTTAATGTCAATGAGTTCGCCTTAAACCACTTATTAATGTTCATGGAAATATCATTAGCATCAATTTCTAAAACTCTTCTGGACATGCTATTTACTGCAGTACTAGTATTATCTGCAAGCAAAACATTTGCTTTTTCTGGCATTGTAACTGTTGATAGGCCTTCAATGTACACAGTAAAAAGCAGTGGATCACTGTGTGAAACCACTGTAATTTCTTCCCAATCTGATATGACAGATGACATAATTCACCAGTCCCTTATAGTGACACTCTTTGTTCCAGTTACTGAAGTATTAATTGAACCATTTGACAGCATTGCCCATGACGCCATAGGATTCTAATTTACTTAATATGATGATGTGGTGTATACAGTCAAAAGCGATTCACAAATCATCGAAATTACCTGCTGCTTGTGATTTATTACCTGAAGAATTAAGTTCAATCTCACCGAAGGTGTAAATTGCCTTCTCAATACTGGAACCATTCAGCTATCTAAACTGTCCTGGACAATATCCGCTTTCTTCACTAGATATTTAATACCCGCATTTTTGAGCCAATCAAGATGTGTTCCATTAATAATGAACAGGTTCCACAAATAACTTCAAATAGTGCTCAATTCACAAGGGGACAGTCTTAATTTACTTTGTTGATATTTCATCATAACCACTAGAAAGATTTGTTATTAAAGAATTTTGTATGTAAGTAGGTGACATTCATGCATGTGAAGTAATTTTTAAATGTTAGTTTTAGATATTCATGAGCATTATTTACTGACCCTGACAACACGAGACTATCAGTAATAGATAAAATGTATCTGTGAAATAGATTTGCCACACTATGCCAATTATTTACTGGTTTTAAACCCATTTGCTCCTGTCCCTTTCTGATTCTACCAGTCTCCTCTTTCACTATATCCCATATTGTTTTTATTTTGATCACATTATGCATTTGTTTTGATGTCTGAATTACTCTTCTTAATATTTTACAATATTCTCTGTATTTAGCTACATCATCAGCATTCAAGTTATTCTTGGTTGATAAACATATTTTCCCTTTTGTCTTACAGGAAATATTTATTCCTTGTGTAATACCTGATTTTATTATAGACTTCTTTTTAATTTGAGTTACGTTTAAAGGAAAAGAGTTTTCAAACATTATACTGACATTATTAATGAATATACCTCACGTCTTCAATTATTTATATGACTCTTTTATTCTGCTACAGAAGTAGACTCCACAGCACCATCTTGTACAATGGACAATGCCCCCTGTTATCTTAACGGAAGACCCTACTTCTTTTCAGTATTCTCCTTATGTATCTCACATAGCCGATTTTGCGGAGAAACTATTCATTTCTGATCTTATCAGCGAAGCTTATTTTCAACGCTCTTCTGTACCACCATATATCAAGTGGAATAATTTTCTTCTGTTTCGATTTACCCACTCTCAACGTTTGACTTCCATATAAAACTGTGTTTATATGTTTACTCTCAGATATTAAATCATAAATCGTTTTCACTATGGATGCTCTCGTGGCATTCGCTATCTGCCTTTCACGTCCTCGTAGCTTCGTAAGTCGAACATTAAATATCTTGAAAGGTAGCTGAGTAACTGAACATCGTCGACATCTTGATCAGGAATTTTGATGTTAAATTTCTGGTAATTTTAATTTACTTAGCCCTGTAGCAATCATTCTAAAAATCCGCATTCTATACTCCTTAGACAAATTATGATGTCCGCCACATCCCATAACTTTTCTTTGTATTCAGTGAGTTACAATGTCAACAGCGAAAATTATCATTAATAGACATTCCCTCTGAATTAAAATTGTGTGCCGGAACCGGGACTCGAACCTGGGACCTATGCCTTTCGCGGGCAAGCGCTCTACCACTGAGCTACTCCGACACGACTCACGATGCCGCCTCACAACTTCACTTCCGCCAGTACCTCGCCTCCTACTTTCCAAACTTCACAGAAGCTCTCTTGCGAAACTTGCAAGACTAGCACTCCTGGAAGAAAGGATATGGTGGAGACATGGCTTAGTCACAGCCTAAGGGATGTTTCCAGAATGAAACTTTCACTCTGCAGCGGAGTGTGCGCTGATATGGAACTTCCTGGCAGATTAAAATTGTGTGCCGGAACCGGGACTCGAACCTGGGACCTTTGCCTTTCGCGGGCAAGCGCTCTACCACTGAGCTACCCCGACACGACTGACGATGCCGTGTAAGTAATACATTGTGAATATGCAGCAACAAAGAGAAATAACACAGACTATTCTATTAATCTAGATATGATTCATAATGTGGCTAAGTGATACAACAGCTCGTGTTGCTGTCAAACAATGCTCTTGGGTAACTCGCTTAGCTACAGCCATGATTATGACTCTAATATGTTGGTCTGAGGTTATTAGTGCCATGTACACCTCGCGTTGCAATGTACCCCACGAAAACATATTCAGCGGTTTAAGATCAGACAAGATTGCGCACCTACAATACACGTTCTCCTCGACCAATGCAGCGACGTGGATAATATCCATTCTAACATTTACGAGTAACTCGACCATAATGACCTGACAATAAATGTAATTGGATCTACTTGTTCAATCGTTTCTGTAATGTTAACTCTTGAGAGTAACCCGGGAGGATGTTTCCCAGGAAAGCCGAAATGGTAAGCATTTGCAAGCAGTGTCCATTTGGTTGTCATTTAGGTACTTTTTGTTATCCTTGCATGTATTTCGCTTCTTTCATCTAATGCTAGTCAAAATAAACATTCATTCAAACAACCTAAGCTTACCGTTTCCATATTCATTTTGTTGATTATCTACATTATAAATGGAAATGCAGAAAAAATTCGTAGGTAAATTTAGCTCAGTTTTTATCCCCATATACGCTCCCAAAATCTGGGCATTACAATTTGGGACATGCTGTATAATATGTTTTGTCAGCATCAACTTCTATTGGCTTTTCACATGCTCCTGTGCTGAACTCTACGACTAGCTCTCATCATAAGTCATAACATCCCTGTGCTAGCCAACAGTAAGAGTAACAAATTTTGTAAACATTCTATGTTAAAACCTCATACAAAAATAAAATAATCTATCATATTATACTACTACATAAATTTAAATTCGGTATATTCTAAATCTATACACGTAGTAAAAAATATACAAACTAATATAAATTATGGTGTTAAAGAGTGACATTGACATGTAAAAAATTTGTAAAGGATCTATATTGCTCTTTATAATAACAAAACTGAGTAAAGTTAAGACATTCTGTTACATTATGCACAGCCACATACAAAAAAGCTAATAAATAATAAAACAACATTACAAAAACTGTTGCTTGAGACTTTCCCAACGAACGAATTGTAGACATGGTTCTCGGGATAAGTTTCGGTTATCGTTGTGTAATCTTTAAAATATTTCATCGGCCCAACTGGCCGACATCTTCACAGTGACGCAACCGAGGATATTGGTGAGAAACACACCGTGCTCTGACATGGGCGCCATAGCCTAAGAACAACATCTCAACTGCAGAGAGGTCAGCGTTCGATCTCTTACCGGCGGACAAGGGTAACTCTACTGTAATTGTTACTTAAGCAAGGATAATCAGTGATTATATGTCCTAGCGTATCACTGCCTGCATAAGGACCCCACTAATACAATTCACTGGAAAACTTTGGAGCTTCTCAAAAGCAGCAAAATCTCGGATGAGATAGTTAAAACATTACGCATACAGGCACATGTTCAACCGTTCAACTGTATGGACTGCTCAAAATTCATAAGAATAGTGTCCCACTTTGACCGCTTGTAAACAATATTGAGGCGCCAACATACAACATGGCAAAATATTTCGCATTTAGTAGGAAAGTGTGAGGACAATGTACGAAAGTCAGAATACGTCGTCGTCAGCTCAATAATTTACGATTCACACAATCTGATATGTTTTACAGTTTCTGCGTGGTCTCACTTTTCACTGGGGTGCCATTACAAGAATACTTGGTCCTCATAGGGGAGAAGCAGGTCGGAGAACTAGCACCTTTAGTCAAGCATGAGTTTACGTCGACTTATATTTGATTTGATAACAAGTACTTCGAACAAACTGACGGCGTCGCAATGTGTTGTCTCTTGTCACCCATTGTGGCATATCTTTTTTGGAGGATTTCTAGGATATTTCACTCCAGTGGCGGTTCTGAAGCCCAAGTGTTTATTCGTAATCTGGTCCCACGGTACTTCGTCCCTGGACGCATTTTTACATCTGAACTCTTTTCATCCCACCATTCAGTTCACAATGGAGATGGAGGAAAACGGCGTACTACCGTTCCAGGATGCGTTGGTGCGAAGAAAGGATGACGGCACCTAGGGTCACTTTGTGTATCGAAAGCAAAAGTACACGGACTTATATCTACAGGCTACCAGTTGCCACCATCCCTCACAACGTAACAGTGTTCTTAGGACGTTGGTGTACAGAGCCTGAATGATTTCTGATGAAGACAATTTAGCCAGCGAGTTACACCACCTACATATAATTTTCCGAGAAAATGGATAATCAGAAACAGAGATTCGCATTGCCTTCCTCCCTACACATACCATACAGAGGGAACAGATGAATTACGTGGAATGGTCGCCTTGGTATAAATCGGCGGCATATTTTCTGAAATAGGACAACTACACGAAAAATAAAAAATAAATAAGAAATTAAAAAAAATATTAAATGCGATTTACGTCCACCTACGAAATGCTGGGTATCGAGAAGGACGACCTTAGTCTAAGGGAACCGGGTGTCCATAAGATTCCCTGCAGCTGTGAGAAGTCTTACATCGCACCAACATGCTGAACTGTAGAAGACAAATGAACATCGACGACACACACGGTCGGGCCAACTGGACAAATCAGCTGTAGCCGAACATTGTTTAACTGAGAGACACCAAATGAACTTCGTTGATATCAACGTATTCTCGTCGTCGACTTTTTAGTTCAACAGTGTTAGGAAGGTATCGAAACTCGCGCCTCGGCGAACCTGGTGAACAGAGACATGGGCTTTCATCTTAGCAGAGCCGAGATCCAGCGCTGACAATGTTAAGGTCGAGGAGATCGAGTACTGTGACAATAATTGACCGTGTCTTGGTAGCGAATTAAACTTACGAACATTAATGTTTGCTGGCCATCGTATCACTGGGAACGCGTATTACGGTGTGTGTTTCCGAAAGGCCGCTACGTGGCGGCATTGCTCCAGAGCAACGGCAGGTGCCCCATGCCCGTGCCAAAACTTTTGCCCTCCGATGGACGGCGAGAGAAGACCTTCCCTCCATCGACAAGGAAGCTTCGCGACCGTTCGCCGACTTTCGCGCCTTGCGCATCCGCGGTTGCTAATCAGACGAACTTAAGCACAGCTGTAGATACTGCCGGAGTGAAACCCGAAACTCCCTCCTGCTGTTGTTTTCGCAAGAATTCTGCCAGCTGTCGCCGTCGCTGTCGCAGCCACTGCCGCCTGCCACCCCTGCCTGCCATCCCTGTGGTCGGCCGGCCGATCTTCCTCACCTCGCCGCAGCTGTCGTCTTCGCCAAAGCTGCTGCCATTGGTGACTTGTCGGGCAACTCTTCCACGCCCATCATCTGCTCGCTTCCTGGTCGCTGTGTCTCAGGCCAACGCCGTCCCCACCCGAGGGTCGGATCCCTCCCATGCTGTCAAGTCGTGTCCTTGAATGTTGCTGTCGCCGTCACAGTCTTCGTCCTCTCTTCATCGCCTCACAGTCCAACTTCGGAGACATCACCAGATTATAATCTTCTTCGAGTTCTTCGATTTTGTAATGTGTTCGTCCCTTCTGGTCCACCATGTGTAACCTCCCCACCACCATGTCCATACTCCATACCTTTCCTCCCCAGACCCTCACGACCACTATGTGGAGTGCTTCCACTACCAACCCACTCCTGTTTCCTCCTACTCTGTAATTCTCTCCGTCACCTCCACACCATTGCCATACCTCTTTCCGTAGTCTCTGTCCCTGGCTTCCAACATCTCAGACCAATCTCTCCCTGCCCTTAACTTTACCCCATGAAAACCCTCTTGCCTGCCGAAAACACGCACCACTATGCCTCGGTGGCAGAATCGCCAGCATCAAATCACCCAAAACCAGGCCCTGCTCGCTACCAAATCTCCATCTAGCATGTTCCTCAGCCTCTCTCCACTCCCTCCGTTTCCCGAAAAAAACTCCAAGGCAACAAAACATCCCAACATAGAACCTGTCACTGCCGTAAGAAAGAAAAATTACCTTTCACACATCACGTATCCCTCCCTTCCATTTTGGTCCCCATGCCATCCTCACCCCTTTCCACAGTTCATCTAATCCCCACCAGCCTCAGCCTTGACTCCGTCTGCGCATACTCACTCCTGTGATCACCAAGCTCAGCCCTGTGACCACGGAGGAGGAGGTGTTGGGCCAACTCAACGCCCTTCCTGACATTTCCACCCGCTACACCAAGCGGATCCAAAATGTCCCTGACGCAGATTTTCACAGAATACGTATTGTCCATCTACCACCTCCTCACTGATGGGGCTTCCATATCCGATCACAGCTACAAGTCGGGCCTTCTCGCTTTCCCACCACCCCCCCCCCAGCCCTATCATTGTGAGTGATGTCTACAACAACCACCTTATCGAGAATTTTCACAACCCCTCCCCCACATGTCCTCACTGTAGGTCGGTGCATTTCCTGAAGAACTGTTCCTTACTTCGCCTCCCATGCCATCTGACAAACCGTGTGGCTGTCCCCAGCATATATACTCCCATGGACGTAAAGCTCGTCTCGCAACTGTCACCACTGAGCTTACCATTCCTGTCTGCCCCATCGATCCCCTCATCCATCCAAACAATTCCGTTCCCTCCTCCACCCGCCCCTCCATACCTTGGAGAAAGTCATCTGATTCATTGCCACAGTCCTAAACCACAAGCACCCCTTCCAAAGTCCTCATGCCTTCCAGAAGATCGCCTTGCAGCCCATTCCATATTCCAATTAGAAACAATAGCCACCTTCTCTCATAACAACCCCACCTTCTCCCAGCAAGTTACTTTTATATCAAGTACACTCTTAACCTTTCTTTCCCATCTGTTTACCCCTGCCCCCTCCCAACAGATTCCCATGGCCCACCCCCTATACACACTCCCTTCCTACCAACAAACACCTGTTTCTGAACACCCTCTCCGAAAAACCATGTGGATGCCTTTCTCCTGAATGAAATCTTCCTCCAACTCTTAATAATCCCACCTGATCCTCGGGCTCTCTCTTCCTTCTCTCACTGTCATCGTAGCCACCATCTACATCTGCGGTCACATCCCTCTCCCCTATGACTTCCTCGCTGGACTGCAACTTTACAACCCATGTTATTGCCACTGACCTTAACCTTGCTTCCAGATCTGTTAGTGAACACCGGCGATGGCGTTAGTTTATCGCTTTGCTCCAGGGCGACACCGTTCCCCTCCTACAACACAAACGCTCAGAAAGTAACACCACCCATGTTGATATCCTCGCCTGTCCCAACCTCTTCAGTCGGCTACAGGTGGATCTCCTTGACCACATTGGCAGTGACCACACCCCGTTCTCCTCACAATAGACCCCACAGCCACCTAGCCTACAATCCCTGTTCTGATCTCCTTCCTGAGCTTTTCCATGATTGCTTTTGGGCAGACCGGGATGCCTAACGTCGCTCTATTGAATCCTCGTCGCCAGCCATCCCCTGTCTCTCTATATCCCTGCCAAGATTGAACACACATCCTCCTTCCTACACCATACCATTGCTGAAGCCGTCTGAGCACACATTCCTACCAAAGCAGTCCCTACCCACCACCTCATCCACACTGCACAGGGCCGTTCTCCTACTCCAAGATTCCCGTCATCTTTACAGCTCATTCCTGCGCGCTCATGACCAGGACACACTTCAACGCCAACAACTACTCCAACGACAAATTAGGTAACTATTTACTAGGAAAATGCGTCGATCTTCGTGCGAGACATGCAAGTGTCATAATGAGTCGCTCCCCTTCAATTCTTCCAAGTACTGGAAAGCCTTCAATCTCCTTTTTGGCGGTCACCCCGCACCCATCTACTCGCTCCTTCACCATTGCCTGCCCTTTCCTGACACCAAGGGGTCGCAAAGTCTTGATTGGGAGGTCAACATCACAGGAGAAATACTTCCATCATAAAATAACTATAGGTTCGGTAATACAAAAATGTATTTTCATTTCATTTGGTCCTGCAGCACTGAACATGTATATTAAGAACACGTTGTTAACACAGATAATACCGAAATGCTGCATTACTTTGTAGTTGTTATTTAATGCTTAAATAATTTTATTACAATTACTCCATATAATTGCAGTCTAAATGTTCTTAGGTGTTATGTATATAATTTACGCTTGTCAGGTTATGAATTGGTTATTGCTATTCTGACAGTTATGTACAATTATATGCAATAAGTGTATTAAAATTGTACCTCCACGTTGCAATATGAACATAGCCTGATGATGGCCATAGTGCCGAAATAGGCCTATTTCTATATTTAAGCACTGAATAATATCTACAAAGTAAAGCAACTTTTCGGTATTATTTGTGTTGACAATACAAAATTGTAGCATAAATGAAATTTATTTAGTGTTCGAATTACAGAGTTCCTTGTCCAACATTCAGAATGAATGCTGAATCAGTACTGTTAATATTGTTTTCAGGAAGTCATTGACTGGTATAAGATCGTGATCCAATATGTAATTCTGAAAATTTTCAAACAATATTTACAAATTGTTTTTACAGTGCGACCTTTCTCAATAAGCGTAATCCGCTTCCGAATGTTACTGAAATGCGAAACTTTTGTTGAGCCTAATATATTTTTCTGTCGGAAAACATATAGGAATACAGTAATTTGTTTCATTATGAAAATACAGAAATAAACTTCGTCCGACTATTTAAAAATGAAAGTATCCCGCCTCCTGGTTGCTTATTAATTCTGAGTGGAATTACCTATCGAAAGGGTTCTGCTTCATATCGTTTGTCTTAATCTGGCAGTCACTAACTAGAGAATTTACTTTGGTCCCTATAATCATGATAGTAGACGTTACTACTCGTCTTAACCCTTTCGCGGCTAAAGGGACGAGCGCCCTGGCTGCCCGCCCGGCGAAGGCGCGAGGCCAGCTGTGGGCCTGAGCGGCGGCGGCTGACTCGGCCCAACGGCCGCTGTGGGCTACGGCCGCTGCAGCTGCAAGCTGTAACACTGTCTATAAAATCAGTGTCTCACTGCTCTGCCAAAGCAGTTGCAGTTTGTGATACGAAACGGCCTTTCAAATCTAAACGACAATGTTATAAGATTATCCTCGGCTGAGAACGAAAAGATTTAAGTAAATTCAAATACCTTTTTGATTTGTTATTGAAAAAGCTATAACTTGAGGTGTATGTTACTAAAATATATTACTACAACGTATTAAAGTTTCATTAACATCGGTCGAGTATGTTTCGCAACGTTTAGTTTTAAAGTCAGTTGTTCGTAGGGAAAACCTGCAAAACTACGACAGTTCTAGCTATAATCGTAAATAAAAATCAGTTATTGAAATTTATGTTGTGCCATGTAGCACAGTGAAGAATTAAACACGAAAAATAATGTAATAATGAAATGGAAACAATAAAATAAAAATATTGATAGGTCGTTTGAATCGTTTGAAATTAAAGCGTAATTTCGATTCACTGTGCTAAATAATCCGATAATAAGCATCTGCATGCTTTATGCTAGAGGATTTATTTTTCAGATATTCACGGAGTGGTAGAGTTTGACTTAGTGGTTTCCCATCCTCATTTCTAACGCAGGCATTAGACTGCCGCTGGCTGAGTTAAAACTTTTTTTATTATTTCTATTGCTTTTATTGTTTTCTTATTTTTTCATTTTCTTTTCTTTCAACATTCAAAGTACCTGAAGAAACTAATACTTCCTTAGTTTGTGGTACGTATCAAAACATGGCATCATACAGAGAGCAACATTACATTTTTTTGCACCAGATTCGTGTCATTTTTCGTTTTGTATGGGCAGTACACACTGCACAATGTCTTTGCGGTATCTTCTTTCTCTCCGTTGCTCCAAAAAACCCGGGATAATGTTATTTTTTATTCCAGTCGAAAAGGGCTGTCCTTTTTGGTGTCAGTGGCATCTAGCTTTTAGATGTTTATGAATGAAACTTCTCCAGTAACTGACGGGATTAGTTCTAAGTGGAATTTCGTTAGTGGCTTCTTCTATTTATTCTGCATTTCAAAAATAGTTTTTGCATTGAGCATACTCAAGTCAGTTAAATGAAAGAATCCTTTCTTGTACCATTTCTTTTTTTCGTATGAACTGTAGGGACTTAATATCATGTTAGTCCTATCAATCGCACCCACTAATTGCAACTAAGTAAGTGTGTTTCACTTTATTTCCTCCCATTTTATGATTCTTTTTTTCTGTCTGAGCAAACTCTGGTCCATTTACAATGGATAGCGTCCAGGACTTATTTATTGTCCACCCCAGACTTCAGTTGTATTTACCTTTCTTGAGTTTATCACTGTGCCAATGTCATTAGTGCACTTCGCATGGAGCTATAAGAACAATTTAGGACTCGAATACCAATTGTCTAAATAAATGCCATGACTTTTGTTGAGGTATGGTAACAACAAACTGACAACGACATCACCTGCTTTGCCCCAGTCAGCATTTCCGGGTTCTAATTCAGTAGCGGCACCAGTGTAGACAATATAATCCACAATGTAACTGGTCTGTACGACACAAAGCACGGAAATTTTAATCCCACAGCTACGTTTGTTTGGAATATACGGTTTGAACCGTAGCCTTCCTCTGAAAAGAAGCAACTTTCGTCAGTTGCCAAGTTCTCAAATGGGACTGCAGTCTGTCGGAATCTCCTTTTGGCGTGTTCCACAATCATGCGTATTTTCACAAGAATATTTTGCGATGCGGACAAATTGTCACTGAAGTGTAATAAAGGCAGTATCGAGTGGCCGATCGCGCTGAGGCGCTGTGCTTAGTTGCGCGAGGCCGTTCCCCGTCGGGGGTTTGATTCCTTTTTCGGGCATGAATGTTTGTGCTGTCTTTAGTCTTTAGTATAAAATAGTTTATAAGTAGTTTGTAAGTTTAGGGGATGATGACCCTGCAGTTAAGTCGCATAAGCTTAACAAACATTGTAACAAATGCAGAATCATCTTGTACCTGTCTCTGGCCATTATGTCAGAAAATACTGGTGTTTGCAGCAAGGAATCTTTTGACCAATATTCATTCACTGCTAATGTTTGTACCTTGACATAAGGAGGGAACAAGGCAAAAAACAATAAAATTCTGAAGAGTCTATAGCTTTCCATCTTGTTATCTGTTGGGCACTGTTGTCATTTTCTCAGTGAGAAATGTATAATACTTGTTCATATCTATAAATAACTGAGACACATTCAAATGAGATAAAGTACAATAAATAAATAAATAATCTAAATGAGTTGCTTATTCATCGAAATCTACCTTTAAACCACTAAAAGTGTTCGCGAAATTGTGGCGATTCGCCGCAGGGCGATTATTTGACCAGTCATAAAATCTTTTTCGTGTCGAAATTTCACTTAACACATATTCGTAAGAAGAGTAATCTTCTGCAGAAGTTCTTCGTTGTGTTGAATAAATACCGTTATTCCCATACACATCCAGCTCTTCGTATAAGGAAAGGATTGTAACGACAGTACAGTGAAAAGCTGTTCTCACGCCAAACAGAAAACACAGGACGGGCCCGGTGGAGAGCTCGTGAGCAGGAAGGCCCGGAAGTGAAAACTGTAGTGCATACCGACATAACAAAGAAGACCTGTTAATGACCGTGCCACCAAGAATGTTGAGCCGCGGGTAAAACCGAGTCGCCGCCGCTCCATTTTGCGCGCCGACCCCGGGCATACATGAATGCCCTTAGCCTTCAGGCCGCTCTACCTGCTGGGCGTATACGTACGCCCGTAGCCGTCTGGGCCTCCCACCTGCCGGGCGTACGTATACGCCCGTAGCCGTCTGGGCCTTCTAACTGCCAGGCATACATGTATGCCCGTAGCCACGAAAGGGTTAATTTCCATACCAACATGTCTCACTGCGTTCGATGCTTGGAGGAGGTGTCTTACACAGACCACGAACAAATACTGAGTCCGCGATCACAAGCATTAAACAGTAAAAGGGGGAAGTAATAATTAGGGCAACTGATAACGACTTTAAAGGAGGAAATGGATCCACCGAGCATACAGAGCGAGAAGAGATGTTGTTATGGGCAGTACAAGAGCATAGACATATCGTCACAGCAGATGTACGTGCACTCAATAGGCAACTTATTTGATAACAAGCAGGGCGATTTGGCAGTACTTTAAGGACAATCATGGAGATGCTCTATTTTTAACAGGACAGTGTTAATAGGCTATTAATAGTTAGGCTCTGCTCTTTCGAAATACAATTTCCGTTCATTTTACGTTGAAATATTAAACCTCCTTGGCTAGATGACACAATCTTTAAGTGGGTTGGAGGAGACTCAACAGGTACTACGAACGCAAACCATTAATACATACGGGGGCATAAATGAAATTACAGGATATGAATTGCAATAATCTACAGTGAAATTTGTTAACATTGAGCTGGGCATAAACGACCCTTAGCCGAGAAGTATTACAATTATTTTGCTTCATTCGCCACGAGTTCGCGACATTGACCTATGGTCGACCCATGCGTACATTAAACGTAGGTGACACTTGCATAAATTCTTGATCGCAACAAAGCAGGCGCTTCGTGCGAACTAAGGCTGGAGCGCAGCGCGCAGTGTCTACTCACCAGACCACTGACGGCAGAGTGCCGGTTTCAAACAGCAACGGCCAGCTGCCGGCTAGGGAATCTGGAGGGGAGAGTTGCCAAGCCCTGAGGTAGAAGAATTTTGCGGGGGCGACCGCCATCGCTCGTTTCTGACCTGCCCCAACGGCTATACAGATAAAGAAGGAAGTAAGGAAGCTTAGAGTTTAACGTCCCGTCGACAGCTTGGCCATTAGAAACGGAGCTAACGGTCGGAGTTTTGGGTTAGGATAGGGAAGGAAATCGGCCGTGCCCTTTGAAAGGAACCATCCTGGCATTTGCCTGGAGTGATTTAGGAAAATCACGGAAAACCTAAATCAAGATGACCGGAGATGGGTTTGAACCGCCAGCCTCCCGAATGCGAGTCCAGTGTGTTACCACTGCGCCACCTCGCTCGTTGGCTATGCAGTTAAGTTGGTAGGGGAAAATGCATAGGACGGAGCCTCTTTGGCGAGTACTGGTGGCAATTCAGGGAACTACAACACTTGACTGATTCTCCCCTTAGGATAGGAAAGGGAGCGAACTGTATCACTTAGGTACACTAAACAATTAACACATTTACCCTTTTGCTTTCTTTCAATGAAGGCAGAGACAAGAGACAAGACATGACCCAAACTTTGGTCGCATAACAAACCGCCAGCACGATAATTGAAGTTCAGTAATTAAATAAATAATAATTGAAAGCGGGTCCAACTAAACCCTTTCAAAAGGAAGCTGAAGCTAATGAAAGATGATTAACCCAATTTCATTTGAGGTCACAGGTTATGTTGCTGTTTCTATGGAGCGGAGGGTGGTTTTCCAGAATATTTTTATCTGAAAGGAGGACGCCAAAATATTTTTACTTGGAAGGGGCTCGACCATGCTACAAGGTCGAGGAACATTGTTTCCGACTGACGGTTGACTGTTGATGAAGTGGTACATCGTCCGAAAATGAATCGTGGTTCTGCCTACCAGTCATCCGCAAACTAAAGCTTTCTTCGAAGGAAATGCTGAGGACTAATGTTGAAAGGCGTGTTGTTTTAGCACGACAAAGCCAGTCCACATGCATCTACCCCCATAGCTGAAACGCTCCGGAAGCACAAGCCTGCGGCAGTGCCTAATCCGCCGTATTATACTGATCTTGTCCCTTCTGATTATTTGGCAGTAAATAGAGGAGAATTATTTTGATTCAATTTTTTTTTCAAAAGCGGTTAATTGCCTTCATATGGCTGGACAAGATCGTTATAAGTGATTTTTTTTTCACAATCACACCATCAGTTTTGCAACAGTGCCCTCCTTTCTGAAAGAACATGAAAATTAATTATTCAGAATTTTAATCTGGTGAAACAGAATTATTAAGATGCAATGTAAAACGAAGTATATACATATAAATGTCACTGAAAATGAAGAATATCCAAGAAATAGAAACCAAACGACAAGGAAGTCTTTCAACATCTTCTGTACGAGCCTCAACTTCTTAGCCGTATCCAACCACATTGAAATAAACAATACAAGCTAAAATTGATCTGCGGTCTGAGCAGCCCACTCAGAGAAATAAAATAGGACACTGTGCACGTATTCTTAACCCTCGGGCGTCAGCGCCAGTTATTATAACTTCAGCAGCAGCGCTGTGCAGATTTGTTACCTCTGTGTATCCCGAGTTAAAAACCCAGAATATAGCTACTAAGTGATCATAATGACTAAAATAGTTAGAAATATCACATTTGTTGATATCTGCATTAGTATATCCATTACCTTCCGTGAAACAAATGTAACATTATTTCGAAAGTGGACAATAATCATGTATAATAGACCCAGCAGTACTATCATTTCCTCTTTCGTTCCTTCCGTTTACTTCCTGTCTCTTGAGTAATTAGTGTCAGATTTTTTCTGCGTAATTACCTCATCAATCATATTATCATCTATCATGAATGAGACAGCTTGCGTCTCTGACGTCATGCCCCTTGCGTTCCCTTTTGAACCAGGAAAATTTTTTATAATATTCTTTTTCAGTGTTTAAGAGTGCTGTTTGTGTGGCGTTTTACTCCACAGACTGGTACCGTTTCAATATCAGATTCATTGCATCTGAAATCTTGTTCGAGATCGGAACTAGAATTTACATTTGAATAATAGTATCCTGTTCATGATCTGATGAGGAATCTAGACAAAAATCACTAAGATCTTCATTACTTGTCGAAATAAGTTTATTTCCTCATCTGTTAGACCTATACCACGTCTACTAGACCTGAAGATTACATTATGTAGTAGAATAACACTCACATTTGCATTGTGTAAGGTTTAAAAAGGGATAAAAATGAGATTGACGGAAACTGCAGCATGGCTAATCAGGAGAAACTAGAGGACAATTTATCGAGAGTTAAACTTCTATTTACGAAATAAATGTTAGTTTTTGAGCATTCTAATATGTAAGGTATAATTTATTCTATAACTATTTACTAGATACTGCCACAAATCCATTTGCAATGAAAACTAGCCGTAACACAAAACAATTCAAATCAACATACGTGACAGGCAGCGCGGTGAAAATCTGCTACTAGTGACGTACACCCTAACTCATCCGTGCACTAGAAACTCAGAACCTTCATTGACATCATTGTTAAGGCTTATGTGAGGAACAGCTGAAGCGGAAATACGTCATCTCCATTATTGCGATCACAGTGAGCATTTAAAGAAAAGTGGTAGCAGATATGCACCTGCGCTGCCGCTCGAGAGTTAAACCCAAGGATGATAAGGTATGTTGCCGTTCTCGTCCTGGTGGGACGTCAGCCTCAAGGGCCGATGATTCACCTTGGACCAGGACAGTGAACGACGCGGTTCATGAATGGTTTCCTGTCCTGACGAAATCCTTCTTTTCTGCGGGTATCAGGAAGCTTGTTCAACGATGGATAAGTGGGTTGAAAAGCTTGGATACTATAGGGCAAATCGGCTAATTTCGCAGTATTAAGGTTTTCTCCCTCTAGTAATTAATAGAAATATATTACAAATTGAAATTTTGTATCAAATGGTAAGTAAATGTAGCATAATTCGTTGGTATAAATGTTAAATTTTGAAAGTTAAATTTCAGATATAAAAAAGCTTTCTTAAAATCGTGCTAATTTACCTGGAATAATAACAACTCGTGCAATTTCGCACCACTACTCTGGTAATTTTGCAGTGGCAACTGGAATTCTAAAAAAATGCTCTTGTGTCATCAGACCATGATTTAATGTAACCAAATACATCTTACACTTAACATTTACTGTATTTACTATTACTAAATTATTATAAGATGTAATCAAAGGTAATACGATTAATTAATTACATACTTTAACATAAAAATGAATAACAAAACAAACTAAATTAATTACTGCAATCATAGAAAATCTTCGAAAATTCTTAAAATCGTAAATCTGGTTCAAGTTAATCAGAATCAGTCTCAGTGCATAAACGGCATGTGAACTGAGCATTGTACGCCTTCAGTCTTTCGCAAGACAGATGAAACCAGCACTCCCACTTCAAAAAACATATCCACTCTTGGCCATCATTATCAACTTCGTAATTTCCAGCACATGAGAAACAAATGATATCATCCTTTGCTACATTTCTTATTAATCTTCTCTGTAAGGAATACATCGTCTTATTGATCGATCTACGTGTTCGCACGATTGCTGTTATCCCATTCTAGCTTTTGAGGTGCTCACTTTTCCTTGCTGCCTGTCTGCAGGAACATATCACTTTGATTTCGATTTTTTTCTGTCTGCTTTCCTTTCTTCTGAGGTCTTCACGCCTATTGCAACTAACCAAATCATTAAGAAGTTCACTACCGGCAAAAGTGAATTATGAGCAAACTATTAGTGTCAAAATGGTGAACAAGACCTTAAATTAAACAGAGGCCTGTGAATAATCCATCAGTAAACGTCTTATACTTCAGTTATATCGGCAGTGTCGATAGAAAACCAGAAATCTGTCACCGAACACGTGCTACACTGAAAATATTTTCAAGCACACAGGAAAAAGCTCCACCACAGCCACACGAATGCTCTCCGGTAGCTGTTTTCTAGACTACACACAGCTGATAGGTGCTGCCATCTGTGGCACAGTGGTTGTACTTCACGTCAGCTCGTACAATTTCGCAGTGAAAGGATTTGTATGGTACTGCGAAATTAGCCGAGTTTGCTCTATTGAAAAATAATGATAACGAAAGTGTCCTATTTCTTTATATATATTTTCTGACGAATTACAGGGTTAAAAACGAATGAATTAATCGCAATTTGCGATGTTATGACATCACTATATTAGGTTTAGATGGAATACCAAACTGGAAAATTTGTGCCCGGCCGGGATTCGAACCCGGGATCTCCTGCTTGCTAGGCAGACGCGTTGACCACTCCGCCACCGAGGACAAAGTGACCAAACCCGACTGCAGAGGACTCTTCCCTGCACGTCTCTCGCCACACAAATCTCCATTCGCCACGCTGTCTCTTTCCTAGACCACAGCCTATTTATTCTATAATGCTCGCAGCCACAATACTGTATTCCCGCATCAGGGAGAACAGACCAGGTATCGCGACACAATTAATTGTCGTCAGGAGCCCAGCCTCCGCTTGTATACAATTATATATATTTTGTGACGAATTACAGCGTTCAAATGAATGAAATAAATCGCAATTTGCGATGTTATGGCATCACTGTATTAGGTTTAGGTGGAATACCAAACTGTGGCGAATGAAAATTTGTGCCCGGCCGGGATTAGAACCCGGGATCTCCTGCTTACTAGGCAGACGCGTTGTGGTATAGGAAAGAGACAGTGTGGCGAATGGAGATTTGTGTATAGCGGGAGACGTGCAGGGAAGAGTCATCTTCAGTGGGGTTGGTCAGTGTGTCCTCGGTGGCGGAGTGGTCAACGCGTCTGTCTAGTAAGCAGGATATCCCGGGTGCGAATCCCGGCCGGGCACAAATTTTCATTCGCCACAGTTTGGTATTCCTCTAAACCTAATACAGTGTTGCCATAACATCGCAAATTGCGATTTATTTCATGTCCTATTTCTATGGCTATAAAGTTATTGCTACGTTTCAGATAATTATTGATTACCCTCGTACTCAAAAAATAAGGGAAAATTATTGTAATAAAATAGTGTATTCGCAGCGTTTAGCAGTGCCTCTTTCTGCAGTATACGTGATGGTAGCCGTGGTGCGGCCTCTGCCGCCTTAAGCCGTGCGGCCGCTGTGGTGGCGCGCGCTAGCCACTGCACACTGCCGCTGTTTACTTGGGGCCAGGGCCAGGGCTCGCTAGGCCACGCCCACACGCCCACTGCTGCGGTCGCTAAGCGGATTCGGCCTCAGCGCCGCGTCTGCTGCCGACGGCAGTTGTGCCCGCCTGTTGTCTCAGGGAGGCCACAGGCCCGCTGTCTGTGTGTGTGTTCCCAAGGCTGTTCATACCAGGAACGTGGAATGATTGTGAAACCCATAACTCGTACGGATTACACCATTTCTCTCTTCCACTTTTATCTTTCATCAAGTAATCATAAACTGAACACCTGTAGAGTGACGATTTACAGTGTTGATATATTTACCAATATTTTTTCGCAGTAGCGAATTTGTCTTATCGTATATCGTATGTATAAGGTACTAGCTGAAAACCCGACGTTGCCCGGGTATTTACTTATTTATTCCTGCCATTTTTCAGGTATATATTAATTTGTATCAAGGCTGTGCGTCTGTAAAATCTCTTGGGGAATACAATTAGTACTAAAAAAGTAATAGATTAAAACTTGCCGGCGGCGGTGGCTGCGGGGACTGAGGCGCTCCAGTCACGGTCTGCACGGCCTTTACCGTCGGGGGTTCGAATCCCGCCTCGGGAATGGATATTTGTGCCGTCTTTAGTATAAGGTAGTTTGTAAATAGTTTGTAAGTTTAGGGACTGATGACCCCGTAGTAAAGTCCCATAAGCTTAACAAACATTTGAACATTTTGAGATTAAAACTTGGTGCATGGTGGGGCGCTTTTCCATGAAAGTTACTGTTTACGTGCTCATATCTCATGAACTACGTGTCGGAATGTGATACAATTTAGAATCTACATTCAACCATAAATGCGTATACTGTCTGTAAAATTTCCTGTCGCTACAATTTGTAGTGTTTAAATTATAAATTTTAACGTCATACCGAGAGCCATAGTTTTACTCCATAAACAGCGGAAAAGTAGTAAGCGAGAAACTTTTTTCCTTTCATCATTTGCCTATGGGTGTCAGCGAGAGAAAGCTTAATATAGGTTTGAAATTATGTTTAAAGTTTGTTGCAAGTCGTAAAGTACTCTTATTCTAATATAACGTATTTATAAAGTCTCTCCGATTTATGTGGCAGTTTTCTGCGATTCCTATTGTTTACGACGTTATATCTCCTGAACCATGTACCGTATGTGGTTCGTACTCGTACAGCAATTGTTATCTCACGTAAGAAATATATGTACCAAATTTGGTTGAAATTGGACCAATGGTTTAGGAGAAATTGATCAGCATTGTCGCTAAGTGCAGCAGTTTTAGACACATTTCATTGTTTATAACGTCATATTTCGTGAACTATATATCGTATGTGATTCTTACACTTACGGCGACCGTTCTCATGGATTGAAGCTTACGTGTACAAAATTTCACAAAGATTGCAACACAACTGTAGATATTTCTGCAACACGTACAAATATAAGGACACTCTGCTTTATATATTAGATAGATGTACTACCAAATGGTGACATATGAAAATTTGTGCCGGGCTGGGACTCGAAACCGGGTTTCCCGCCTTTCACGACCGGTCGCCTTAACCACTAGGCTACCCGAACACGATTCCAGGACCGACCCAAACTTCCATATGCCACACTGAATGCACATATGAGTCAAATTCGCTAGTACGAAAAAATATTGATAAATATATCAACGCCGGCCGCGGTGGCCGAGGGGACTGAGGAGCTCTAGTCACGGTCTGCACGGCCACTACGGTCGGGGGTTCCAATCCCCCCTCGCGCATGGATATTTGTGCCGTCCAATATTTATAGCAGTGTGCATAACTACAACACTAGGAGAAACGGTGATATTCACTTTTCAAGGTTAAATCTAACTTTGGCACAGAAAGGGGTTAATTATGCTGGCACGAAAGTCATCGGTCACTTACCAAGTAGCATCAAAAGTCTGACACATAGACTAGTATTTTAAAAGAAAGAAAAGGTATTTATGAATGGCTACTGCTTGTACACTTTAGATGAATTTTTAGATAAAACTTTATATATATATATATATATATATATATATATATATATATATATATATATATATATATATATATATATTAAAAATCATTAAAATGAAATATTCAGGGTCATATATATACACCATTACTAAAGTCATGTTCCACATCATTGCAAAATGTCGTATATATGATCTATGGAACAAGTATTAAAGTAGTCAAATCTACTCCAAAATGTCGTAAGTGAGATAAAGGAGCCCAAATTTTTCGTTTCCTTAGAAATGAATTTATCATTTATTTTCCCCAATTTTTTGTACGCAGGAAGAGTTCTTACTGTTTCACTTAGTAGTGGAATATTATGTAATTAAACTGCAAACAACACTAAGAAGTAAAAATAATTATCGATGGTACACTTACGCTTATTTGTCGCTCGTGAGTTTTTTATATGCATCGACTGGCTAAAGGACTTCGATGTCGTATTCTCTATTTTTGCATAACTAATAACAGTATATTAAGATTACTGTAACAATTGCTAAACTACATGTGTTTCATTATCAATAATTTGAAGAGTTCACTTACTTAGAGAAAAGACATTTTATTTCCCAAGTTAAATATCGCTGAAAGAATAAAAGCTAGGGGTATGAAAACGAAGTGCAGAATGTACATAGCTTGTATTGGTTGTTGTGAAATATCAAACAATTGCGACGACGCAAATAACATAAAACATTTTTCATTTACAATTAAAGATAATATTCCTTATATTTGTCATGTAACTGTTACTAACCGTATATCACAACGGAAACTACTGTAGAAACCCAGTATAATTAGGTTAATGGAACTTCCAGAAATAAGAAACTACTATTAGTGGTCACTCTTCGTATGCTGTTTTGAAGTCGACTTGTCTCTGAAACCATCGATGCCATCTTCCACGTCAAAAGCACTCTGAAATGACTGGTACATTTGTTCTTCATCTTTCTCTACCGGCTATAGAAAGTACTTCAAGCCTGAAAGCTTTCCTTGAAAAATCCTTTCTTCCTTGAAGATAATTGTTGACCGTATCTAAGTGGTAGGTCGTCCTCTTCTTCCTTTTTTCAGAACGTTTACCTCAGCTGCAGTTTCCTGGACAAACTCATTTTTCATAAAATTTCTCAGTTTCTTGTTGTTTCTTAGTCCAATTTTCTAATTGTTTGATAGTTTGTGCTGTGTGCGATTACTTTGCGATTTTTGTATTGTTTCTATCATTTCAGTTTCAATGAATTCCCTCGTTTCGTTTCTGAGGTCAACCAAAGCATAGTTTTCCCAGGTCGGCTGTTCGCGTAGGAGTTGCAATTATTCGGGAAAGGGTGTGCGTCTTATCCATAGTTAAAGTATCTTCTAAGTCTAGGTACTAATGACCGTAGCCGTTTGGTCCAATAGGTTTACAAACAATTTAACATTTGACTTAATGATGTACTGTTCTAACGTTGAGGGTTTGTTTGTTTTTTTTTTTCTCCATACATTCCTAACAGGGTTTCATGTATTTGTTTAATTTTTTTCTTCTATACTGCACTGCCGTTTTCTTCCCTGGATCTTAGGTGCCGTTTTCATGAAAACATCCCCACTTATTGATTTACATCACATGTACTATTTTCGGCATTTGGTATTTTAAAGTCACACATATTAGATATTCATACACGTTTCCAAATGTTTGTAAAGTTACAGGACTTAACTGCAGTAGGCACTGATCCCTAAACTTACCCTCGAGGGGCAGCGCTGGTGCAAATCTGCTACCACTTTTCTTTAAATGCTCACTGTTGTCGCAATAATGGAGATGCCTTATTTCCGCTTTAGCTGTCCCTCAATGATGTCAGTGAAGGTTCTGAGTTTCTAGTGCACGGCTGTATCCACCCGAAAACGTTTGTGAGGGAGTGCATCACTGGTAGCACATATGCACCGCACTGCGTGTCAGTAAGTAGATTGAATTGCTTTGTGTTACGTTTAGTTTTCTTTGCAAATAGATTTGTAGCAGTTTCTCGTAAATAGTTATAGAATAAATTATACCTTACATATTAGAATGCTCAAAAACTAACATTTATTTCGTAAATAGAAGATTAACTGTCGATACATTGTCCTCTAATTTCTTCTTGTTAACCATGCTGCAGTTTTCGTCAATCTCATTTTTAACCCTTTTTAAGCCTTACACAATGCGAAAATGTCATTCTACTACACAATTTAATCTTCAGGTCTCGTAGACGTGATATGGGTCTAACAGATGTGTAAATATACTTCTTTCGATAAGTAATGAAGATCTTGGTGATTTTTGTTTAGATTCTTCATCAGATCATGACCAGGATACCATTACTCAAATGTAAATCATAGTTCCGATGTCAAACAAGATTTCAAATGCAATGAATCTGATATTGAAGACGGTACCATTCTGTGAAGTAGACCGCCATAGAAGCAGCACTCCAAAACACTGAAAAAGAATATCATAAAAATCTTCACGAGGCGTGAGATCAGAGACGCAAGCTGTCTCATTCATTATAGATAATAATGTGATTGATGAGGTAATTATGTGTAGTAAGTTTCACATAACAC
The DNA here is from genome assembly GCA_026315105.1 of Locusta migratoria. NCBI lineage: Eukaryota > Metazoa > Arthropoda > Insecta > Orthoptera > Acrididae > Locusta > Locusta migratoria. Next base: position 40,884,473 of record CM048748.1, read on the forward strand.
AGAAAATTACTCAAGAGACACAAACTATTGGGAAGTAACGAAAGAGGAAATGACAGTACTGCTGGGTCTATTTTACATGATCATTGTCCACTTTCCGAATAATGTTACATTTGTTATATTTATACACCGGAGGTAATTGATACACTAATTCAGATATTAACAAATGTGATAATTCTACCTGTACATTAAACAATTTTTGTTATTTCGATCACTTAGTAGCTATATACTAGGTGTGTAACTCGGAATACACAGTGGTAGCAAATCTGCACCGCGCTGCTGCTGAAGTTATGAAAATGGGCGCTGCCGCCAGAGGGTTAAACTAGCTTATCCTAATATCAACAAACTCACCCTTGCCAGGGGGAGGACTCGAACTTCCGAAGAATAACGGCCGCGTGTACAGCTGCACAGCGCGGCTCTAATTCCGTTCGAAGCAACATTACAGTTATTTAAAAGCCATATTCAGAGGAAGAAATTGTAAAACATTAGTACCGCACAGATAAATAAAACGTTAGTACGGTGTCTTGTTCTTTTATTTGTTTCTATCCGGTAATCAGACTGAAGACCGATTGGGAGCAGCACACTATGTTTGCCAGTCTCGTACGCTCCTTCTTTCCATGTTGTCGTCATCCTATAGCCACTTTGGACCACTATAGGCTACGGAAGAAACAATAAAATTTGGCATTTTCAATCGCCTTTTGACAGTTCGAAATGTTAATGAAAAGAAGTGCTTAAACTTTCATCTGGCACGAAAACTGAACAAACGATTTTATAGAAGAGAAAATTATCTACAACATAGCTCTCTTGTCTAGATAATTTTCTCTTCTATAAAATCGTTTACAACATAACTCTCTTGTCCACCCCCATGAACCACAGGCATTGCCGAGGTGGGGTGGCTTGCGTGCCTCAACGATACAGGTAGCCCGTATCGTAGGTGCAACCACAGCGGAGGGGTATGTGTGAAGAGGCCAGACAAACGTGTGGTTCCTGAAGAGGGGCAGCAGACTTTTCAGATGAGGAGATTCAATAAATGTATGTGGAGTTAAAGGAAATTATTCAGACAATTAAGGGAGACGAAAACTTAATTGTGATGGAAGACTGGAATTCAGTAGTAGGAAAAGGAAGAGAAAGAAAAATAGTAGGTGAATATGGACTGGGCAGAATAAATGAAAGAGGAAGTCGCCTGGTAGAATTTTGCACGGAACATGATTTAATCATAACAAACACCTGGTTTAAGAATCACAAAAGAAGCTTGTATACGTGGAAGAGATCAGGACACACCGGAAGGTATCAGATAGTTTTTATAATAGTAAAATATAGATTCCAGAACCAGGTTTTAAACTGAAAGACATACCCAGGAGCCGATATAGTCTCTGACCATAACTTATTGACCATGAACTGTAAGCTGAAACTTTAAAAAAAAACTGCAGAAAGGTAGGAAATTAAGGAGATGGGTCTTTCATAAATTGAGGGACCCTGAAATTCTTAATAATTTCGAGGGAGCTTTAGGCAACAATTGACAGAAACGGGGGGAAATAAAACAGTGGAGGATGAATGGGTAGCATTGAGAGATGAAATAGTGAAGGCAGCAGAGGACAAAATATCTAGGAAGGCAAGGCCTACAAAAATCCTTGGATATCACAGGAAATGCTAACGTTAATTGATGAAAGGAGAAAATGAAACAGGCAAAATGGAGTACAGACGACTAAGAAATGACATTGATAGGAAGAGCAAAATGGCTAATCAGGAGTGGCTAGAAGCCAAATGCAAATCTGTAGAAGAATGTATAAGAAGGGGAAAAGTAGATACTGCCTACAGGAATATAAAAGAGACATTTGGGGACAAGAAAAACAGCTCTACAAATATCAAGAACAGTTATCAGCAAAGAAGGGAAAGCAGAAAGGTGGAAAGAGAGGAGCTCTACAAAGGAAATGCACTTAGAGACAATGTTGTAGGAAGGGAAGAGGAAGTAGATCAAGATGAAATAGGAGATACTATACTGAGTGATGAATTTGACAAAGACCTGAAAGAGCTATGTCGGAGTAGATGATATTCCCTCAGAGGTCCCAAAGTCTCTGGGAGAGCCTGCCATGACAAAACTATTTCACCTGGTGTGTAAGATGTATGAGACAGACGAAACACCCTCAGACTTTAAGAAAAATGTAATAATCCCCAATCCAAAGAAATCATGCGCAGGTAGATGTGAAAATTACAGAACCATCAGTTTGATAAATCATTGTTGCAAAATTTTAACTCGAATCATCCACAGGAGAATGGAAAAGCTGGTAGAAACTGACCTCGGGGAAGATCAGTTTGGATTCAGGACGAACGTAGGAACCCGGGAAGCAATACTCACTTTACGGCTTATCTTAGAAGATAGATTAAGGAAAGGCAAACCCACATTTTTAGCTTATCTACGTGTTCTTTCCAATTTAAGTCTGAAGTAATAGTAATTCCTAACTATTTTGTGGAATTTACGGCCTTCACTTTTGATTGATTTATCTTGTAAACAAAGTTTAACCTATTTGTTTTCGTACTCATGTGGACGACTTCACACTTTTCATTATTTAGAGTCAATTGCCAATTTTTGCACCATCCTGATATCGTATTCAGATCGTTATGCAGTTGGTTTTGATCTTCAGATGATTTTACTAGACGGTAAATGACGGCGTCATCTGCAAACAACATAAGAGAGCTACTTAGATTGTCCCCTAATCGTTTATGTAAATAAGGAACAGCAGAGGACCAATAACACTACCCTGTGGAATGCCCGATATCACCTGTGTTTTAGTCGATGCCTTACCATCGATTACTATAAAATGTGTCCTCTCTGACAGGAAATCCCCTATTCAATAGCAAATTTGGGGCGATATGCCATAAACACGCAATTTGATAAAAAGCCGTTTTTGACGTACGGTGTCAAAATCCTTCTGGAAATGAAGAAATACGGAATCGATTTTCGACCCTTGTCGATAGCACCCATCACTTCGTGTGAATAAAGAGCTAGTTGTGTTTCGCATGAAAGATATTTTCTAAATCGCTGTTGACCTTGGGTGAATAGATCGTTCTGTTCGAGATAATTCATAATATTTGAATACGGGATATGTTCCAAAACCCTGCTGAAAATTGACGTCAATGAAATAGGCCTGTAGTTTAGTGGATTACTTCTACGGCTTTCCTTGAAATAGGTCTGACCTGTGGAACTTTCAAATCTTTTGGTACAGATCCTTCTATGAGAGAGCGGTTGTATATGGCTGTTAGGTAAGGAGTTACCGCTTCGCCGGCCGCGGTGGCCGAGGAGACTAAGGCTCTCCAGTCACGGTCTCCACGGCCACTACGGTCGGGGGTTCGAATCCCCCCTCGGGCATGGATATTTGTGCCGTCCTAGTTCGTAAGTAGTTCATAAGTAGTTTGTAAGTTTAGGGACTGATGACCCCGTAGTTAAGACGCATAGACTATACAAACATTTGAACATTTCAGTTATCGCTTCAGCATAATCAGATAGAAATCTAATGGGTATACAATCCGGACCAGAAGACTTGTTCTTGTTAAGTGATTTTAGTTGCTGCACTACTCCGATGATATCTACTTTTACATTACTCATTACGGCCTCTGTTCGTAATTCGGAATCTGGAATATTGGTTTCGTCTTCTTTGATGAATGATTTTCTAAAAGCTATGTTTAGTAACTCTTCTTTAGTAGCGCTGTCATTAGCAGGATCGCCATTACTATCACGTAGTGGGGGTATTGTTTGTGTTTTGCCCCTAGTATATTTAACATATGGCCGAAATCTCTTTGGGTTTTTAGTCAAATTTCGAGAAAATTTCAGTAGATTGAAAACATCCTTAGTAGCATACAAGACCTGCAAGGTACAATTTGTATTATATAGATCCTGAGATACGTTTGTCAAAGTGTACATTCAAAATAACTAGATGATCTGTACGAATATATTGTACCATTAGTGGAATGACAAAAAAGCTGGGGAAAAATTGAAGTAAAGTTGAATGTTCACGTATAGCTTTCTTAATAAACAATCAATGCAAGTGTTTAAAAGCGCAAATGAAAGAGCCTGGTCCGCTTAGTGTTGTTATGTCAAAACGAACTGCGTACCTTAATTACAATCGAAGATACCGGGAAAAATATTAAAATATTCACTGAAGGGACAGAAGGATACCGTGTTTGAACAAAAATAAAGTATGGAGAGACTTAATTCTGATACTTGGTGACAAATATGCGAATGAATACTTTTCGATTAAAGAAAAAGTGAAGCAAATCGGTCGGATAGAACAGCCTCAACAAGTTTAGCCTTAGTTTATACCAAGGACAACCCCATAAGAAATATACAGAAGGAAATCGCGTTTGAGTATAGAAAAAGCAAGGCGAGAGTTATGTAAATTCTGATACTTCATGACAAATCTGTGGAACAATACATGTAAATTCTGATACTTCATGACAAATCTGTGGAACAATACATTTCGTTTAAAACGAAAATGAAGAAAATGAAAATGTTCAAATGTTTGTAAAGCTTATAGGATTTAACTGCAGGATCATCAGTTCCTAAACTTACAAACTACTTTATGAACTAACTTATACTAAAAGACGACACAAACATCTATGCCCGAGGGAGGATTCGAACCTCCGATGCGGAAGGCCGCGTGTGAAGGTAGTTTGCCCTGGCCGACTGACTTTAGTTTTCGTAGATTCTTTTAATATATAAGATTACAAGCTAATACCTTGAAGTATAGCTAGTATTTATTCGTGTTTCATGTAATTAGTCCATATCTATACATTCTCAGCAGCGATATTAACAAGAAAGAGATCACTTGCTTGACGTAAAATATCATGTAAGCCATTTAACCTACAAATTTTATGGTAAACCCGATTGTTTGACACATCGCTCAGGCCTGGGTTAATACACTTCTTAAAGGTACTCATTAATTTCTTACTAAAATATATTACTGGGTAGTACACTCAATTAAATGAAGAATGGGATTCAAGTAGGAATGGCTGTAAGGCAGTATGTAAGACACAACAGTGAAGAAAATTGTCTCATTTGTTGCACGCGGTCCAGATTAGCCGCTGCGTATGTGTACCCTCAAAGACTAGCTTTCCACACATTAACAGTTAGGAACGCCCTCGGCACTGGAATAAACAGATACACTTTGTTTTTAAAGGACAGTGTGGTGCAACTGCAGAGCGTAATTCTGGAAAAACTGATCTCGCCTCGGTATGATACATCATACGGTATTTGGCTCGCGGCCTAGGTTTTTGGCTATACGTGTCGTAACACAAGCATTGCCTTAAGTAACAGTCGTCTCAACTGCAACTGCTATTTTGAAAACACACACACACACAAAACTTGTTGATATATTATCAAAGTCTCTGAGCCGTGGGAGTACCATGAACATTTGTCAAGGGATCCCGGCGACGTGTTCTCACACAGACATACTTAGTCGAGTTATTCCGATTAATTTAGAAATTACAACCAATTTATCATTTATCCAAATTTGATTACATTGCATCTGTGTGTGTCTACAAGCTACTCTTCGATTGCCGGTGAATGTTGATCGCTTTAGCATCATAATATTAATACTCGAATACATACATTGAATTACCTTTTCTTATTAATTGTTATACATAGACGCCAATGAAGTTAAGTAATTCCAAAGCTATTTTGCTACAGATGTGCAAAATACAAACATTAAAACCTTAAGACCCCTACTTCCTACCTGCGTAGCGATCAAGTGATATGGAAAAATGCTCCACCAAGTAGGAAAGTATCGTGAAATCTCTTTTTACTATCTTTGATAGTTAACTTGTTCGTTGTTGCTCTGTTTTATTATAAGCTACTTTAGAAGATACTGGGTCGCTGGTATACTGATACCCTCCCACCTGAAAGAGCAGTGATAACGAAATTCTCTATATTAAATTATTTATTTTTAATTCTGTTTCATTTGCTATGGTGTTGTTTGTTTTTCATTATTTGATTGTTTATACTTTCTCCTGTTTAAATAACACTCAAATGAATACAGTAATGTAAAATAAGCATCATATTACTTGTAAATTTAAATGAACGACCTGCTGTGTAATAACAGGTAGCAGGCCACAAAATGAGCAGTTAAATAATTGTTCATGTGAACATACCAGACGGCTGCAATGCACTACTTGTATGTCGATGAAATTGATAGTAGAAGGAGATTCAGGTGTTCTTTCTTCCCGCGCGCTATTCGAGAATGGAATGGGATATAAATAGTGTAATGACGGTTCGATGAACCCTCTGTCAGGCAGTATCCCGTGTAGATAGAGATGAAACTCATTATATAAACTCCCGAGTACGAAAATAGCTGTACAAAATTTATCATATTAATTGTTTTGAATAACAACAACGAAGGGAAGAGAAAAAAGTTGATATCTACATCAACATAATCTGCAAGTCACATTGAAGTGTATGGCAGAGGGTTCATCGAACCGTTTTTATGACGTTTCTCTACAGTTCAGTTCTGTAACAGCTCGCGGAAAAAAGAACACATAAATCTCTCTATTATTCTACTCTGTTGATCATGTTTTCCTATTTATGTAAGTGCTAGCAAACTATCTTCTCATTCGGAAGAGAAAGATGGTGAAACAAATTTAGCAAATAGATCTCGTTAGTAACGCCCTTCATTTAATGATTTCCACCCCAATTCGTGCATCATTTCCGTGACACTCTCTTCCTTATATCGCAATAATAGAAAACGAGGTTTCTTTCTTTGTACTTTCTCTAAATCTTCTGTCAATCCCACTTGGTGGGGATTCCACAATGCGCAACCATACTCCAAAATAGGACGCACAAATGTGATGTAGGTGGTTTCTTTAGTACAACTGTTACATCTATGTGTTCTGCCAACGAAACGTACTGTTTGGTCCGCTTTCCCTACAATATTTTCTGTGTTCTTTCCTATTTAAGTTGTTTGTAATTGTTAGTCCTAGGTACAATTTGAATTTATGGCCAGTAGTTTTGACTGATTTATCGTGTAAATGAAATTTTACTGGTTCCTTTTACAGGAGATATGGATGACTCCCCATTCCTCATTATTAATGGTCAATTTCCATTTTTTACACCATTCAGATAAATCATTTTGCAGTTTCTTTTGATCTTCTGCTGACTTTACTAACCGATAACTGACAGCATCATCCGCGAACAATCTAACGGAGCTACTCAAATTGTAAATCGTTTATAACAGTAAGGAGCAGTAGGGGCCCTATAACACTTCCCTGTGGAGCACCAGATAGCACTTCTGTTCAACTCGATGAATTTCCGTCAGTTACAACGTACTGTGTCCTTTCTGACAGGAAATCACGAATCCAATCTCATAAGCACTAGAATTGCAACATTTTAGTTATTTGTAAGTATTTTTTGTGAAGCAGAGTTAATTTATTAAACTAAATCGAAATAAATTTAAAATATTTTAATAAAAAATAAAAAAGACATATTCTAAGTGGATCAAGGCACTCCAAATTATAACCATCTTTTGTCTATAAATATTAGTATAAATAGAACCAACAGTTGGATTTACTCTCTCTGTAAGTTTAGCTATCATTAAGTTTAGCTCTCTGTAAGAGTAAGTTTAGACATCTGTGAGTTTAGCTCTGCCAAACGATCGACTGCTTGCAAAGATTTGATCTATGATGTTTCGAGAGCCGATTGACTGTTATCTATGGTATGTAGCTCTGACTCCCGAGTTCAGAATTAACTTCGGATCGATTTGAACAGTTATAGCTATCGAGAATAGTATAGTATTTTGATAGCGAAAATTCCTTTAGGTAGGAGGACAATAGGAAATTATCAGGTAAGTAGGATCTGAGATTTTTGCAAAAGAAAATTAATGAATGTAAAGAATTTCTTTTCGAAATTATTAAATATCATAATTAACAGTGTTTAATGTGTAATATCTGTGAACTAAGTAATATCTGTGAACATGTGCAGATATATTTAAGCTACATAGAAAAAGATTTTTAAGATATTCATTTAATAGTTAGGTCTGTGAAATATTTTGGAAGAAAGTGAACCAAAAATAATATCTGTGACGCACAGAATCTCATGCTTGGCCAGAACAGAACAGTTATCTTCGTAGTTTCAGTGGATAGAATATCATTTGAATTAATCAACTGCGAGGGCAATATCAGACTAGAGACTGTGGAATAAACTGTTTTGTAATAGAATTAACGTGGAAGATATACCAATATCCAGCACGTCATTTTGTGTCATATTAAAATCAAGCCCATGAGAGAAAAGATTATTCATGGTCATTATTATCACGAACCTTAGGAAGACAAATACAAATAAATAGAAGTCACAAGAAGTGACCAAAGTAAAGAAATAAATAAACATCATACGACCATGCTAATAATGGCGACAGGAATTTCTCACATAAGAAGACAAGGTTACCAATCTAGCAAATGACAATCCAGAAGCTTCTTACAGCACGCAATTTAAAAGAGGCTTGTGAGGTACAGTGTCGAAAACATCCGGAAATCTAAAAATACGGAATCTATTTGACATCCCTTGTCGATAGAACTCAGCACATCATGTTGGTAAGGACCTAGTTGTGTTTCACAAGAATGATACTTTCCGAATCCGTGTTGACTATAGGTCAATAGATAAAGTTACAATAGGTGGGCATGGACAGAGAGAGAGAGAGAGAGAGAGAGAGTGAGAGAGAGAGATAGGGGGCGTGGGGAAGGGGGTTGAGGCAGATGGTAGAAAGTGGGAAATTGACAGAGACAGATAATGTATTGAGGAAGGAAGAGTTTAAGGAGGTAGATACACGAGAAGGAGGTAATGTACAAAGGGTGCGAAAGGGTAGCAGATTGCGAGAATGTAAGAGGCGATAGATTTGCTCAAGAGCAATAACTAACATGCTGCATAGGCGTTAAGCAGACAACTCTTCCTTTATGCAGAAACCGAAGAAACAAAATTTTTAGTGAATCCAGTGGCCTTATGTTATAAAACGGTTTCCCGAGAAAATAACTGTTTTCATACTTTATTTTCGTGCCTCGTATCTACAACAACGTAGCGCTGGATGCTGATTTGAACGATGTATTCTCGCTCTTAGTCTATGCTTGCAAGAATCCCTTTTCATACTTTTTCATTTATCTCAGATCAGATAGAGCGACAATGAAGCTTGACCGAGTTCAGCTAGTTATTATAGTTGAAGTGAGAATGTTCATGTTTGGAAAACAGCCTGAAGTGCCTTCATGTCAATAATAATCTGAAATCGATTATTAATTCGAAATTGATTTTTCTATAGCTCGTGTAATTCACCAGACGCCAAAATATTCCGTCTTACGATTCACAAAAGTCTTAGCTCATCCTGTATGTATATCGTATGAGATAAATGGTTTTATCTTAGTAGCGTAGCATGGTCTTGTTTCATTGAACGACGTATAAAGACTTGGATACTATAATTTCCGATGTTTTCTTTTAGAGAAATATTTAAGTTATGATAACTTTAATTTCTCTGATTAAATTTTAATGAAATGAGCCATTCATCCATCCGCATGTTACTCTTACGTTACACGTGAAAATTTGCCTAGTAATTTGGAAGATTAATGTGTTGAAAGAAGCGGACAGACATTACTGTCGTAGATAAATACCTTTAAATTACGATTGTTTTTCTCCGTGATTCGACTTTTATATCAAACGGAGCCTAATGTTGCTCTACCTGCAAAACCCAGTTGAAAATCGTGAAATAATGTTGTAGATGTTTCTAATAGACAGACGTAACAGTAATTACAAACAGTTAAAATGACGACTTTCATGGAATCTAACCTACATGTTAACTCATGTGTCATTCAAATTTCTGACGAAAACCTCGTGAAAAGTGGTAGCTTTAAGATTAAAATTTACAACCGGAGACCTACATATTCAGTTTCATTACAAGTATAGATCAAATTAATGTAATACAAACCAGAATGATGCCTTAAAATTAAAATATTAATTAATTATACGAAAATAATAGAAATTCTGAAGTTTTACTAATACGTTAATATGATATTCTGCTTTATGGACGTAATGTGTCTTGTAGTCAGACAATGCACAGTAATCTGCAAGTATGGCTTTGATCGAGATACTGAAACATACATGGGAGTGAAGATCTTCCTGCTTTGTAAGAAAATTGTGTTTGCCTTAAACAGGTAAGTGTTCCAGCAAATAGCAACCTACCACCATGTGGCGGACAGAATATTGGGGGACGTTATTCCTTTACTTTAAAGCCCTGCATAGAGGAAGTCTATCCATCCTTCTCGCCACTACATGCCACCGTCTGCAGGTCGTGATTGGATGAAACCGAGAGTCACATGATATTTTTGGTATCTTGACCCTAGATTCGTTTCTTGCATGCCATACATATGCGGTGTGCTTTTTCTTATGTTTGGCTTTCAATATTACCGCATTGCACGGATTATATACCTTCCCTACATTTCATTACCCTCTATGTATTAACTGAAAGCAACCATACATATTACCTACGCAAGGCGTTTCCACCCCAGTGATCTTTATAAGACTTCAGCTAATAGTTCACTTAATTTGTTCCAGCAGAGTATTTATGATTAGTAACTAAAAGAAATGATATATGAAATGTAAGAATAAATTATCGTATCATTTGACCGAATAGTTTTCTTAAAGTCGGTCGTCTTAGCGGACAGAATTCTGCAGCGGTCAGTGTAACAGGAAGATTCGTAAAGTGAGTTCCTAGTATTTCATAAAACTATTGTGGCTACTTCTTTTACACACCATTAAATAGTATACACAGCTATTTTTAATCAACTTTGCCTTCAAAATTAAAGGAAAAAATAAATTTATCATACCTCTTCAGAAGCTTTTAAATCACTTTTGCCGCCTGGGAGTGTAGCAACGAACAGGACTGATTTGTGGAAAATGCTCTGAGATCACAAAAATGGTGGAATGACTACTCGCTCCAACCATTTCATCATCTTTTGCAACAATTTCATCATTCACAACATACTGTCGGGCATTTCATCTTCACCACACGTTTGTGGACGAAGGAAGCTTAAGGTTCAACGTCCCGTCGACTGCTTGGTCATTAGAGACGGAGCCAACGCTCGGGGTTTTGGGTAAGGATTGGAGAGAAAATTGGCCGTGGCCTTTGAATGGAACCATACCGGCATTTACCTGGAGTAATTTAGGGAAATCACGGAAAACCTAAATCTGGATGGCTGGAGGTGGATTTCAACCTCCATCCTCCCGAATACGATTCCAGTGCGTCACCACTGCGCCACCTCGCTCGGTGCAGACGTTTGTGTATCAGCACAACAGCAACAACGTCGGAAAACAGTGTAACATACGCTTTTATCGTGCGCGACAGTAATCTCACTATTTGTTGCTATTTGTGTCTTCTTGCCAGTAGAAAACGTATTACTTTGTGTTTATCACCGGTGATGTGACTCGGTATTGCTTCTCGCATTTTTAACATGTGCACTGACGAAAAAATATCTATATACGACTTGACTTCTCATTATAGCATCTCCGAATTTTTCCTCATAAAGTAATCACACACAGAATGTAAAAATTCTATCGTTTTCGACGCAATAACCATGAAGCTGTCAACATTTTCCATAACATGTTTCAACATGTAGCCATGACCGTTATGAAGGCTATTTTAGGAGTCTGGTTTGACCACTAGATAATCGATGGTGCATTCGAAGCACAGGTAGTGAATTTTCGACCACGTCAAGAAAATCCGAAGGGCGATAAGCGCCAGGTAATTTTTCCAGCATTGTCACTTACCCGATTTTTTATATATATTCATTTATTTTTGTTTATTTTTGCGGATTGACTATGTGCTTGAGCAGAATTTCGCTTCGTTTCAAAACTGGAAAACGGCATCCATGTCTAATCCATTATGAAAATCGACGACTATAAATTCCCCTTACGCACGGACGTGCAGGGGACTTTATACGTTATCATCACTATATCTAGCATTTTGTGCACATATCTTAATCAAATGATTGCTTTGTAGGCGCTGTGGACTACAGTCCTTCGGCGATGCTCCAAACAAATTTTCTGCACTTGCTCGATTATGTCGACCGACGGCAGGTATAAGGCTGAGATTTACTCGGTGTGTCATTTGACGTTTTCTCTTCTCTAAACTGCAGCACACAGGAACGGACATTGGGCGCTTACATGCCACCGTCAGCCACATTTGTCAATCAACTTACGGTAGATTTCAGTTGTTGGCACACCGCGCAAATAGACATATACAGCTAAATGGCATACTCTGCAAATCACATTTAAGAGTCTGGAAGAAGGTTCATCGAACCACCGTTATACTATTCTCGAATAGCGCGCGGGAAGAAAGAATACCTGTGTCTCTCCGTTCGAGCTCTGATTTCTCGTATTTTATTCTGGTGGTCATGTCTACCTATGTAACTGGAAGTCAACAATATAATTTTCGCATTCGGAGGAGATTGTTGGCGATTGAAGTTTCGTACGTAGCCCACTCCGGAGCGATAACCGCCATTGTTGTAATGATTCCCATCCCAGATCCTGTATCATTTCCGTAAAGCTGTCTCCCCTGTATCGTGAAAATACGAAACGAGCCGCCCTTCTCTGGACTCTTTCGATGTATTCCGTCAAACCCACCTGATAAGGATCCCACACTGGGCAGCAATAGTCCAAAAATGAACGCACAAGCGTAGTGTATGTAGTTTATTTTGTAGTTCTGTTGCATCGTTTAAGGGTTCTGCCAATAAAACACACTCTCTGGTTCGCCTTTCCAACGACATTATCTACGTGTTCTTTCCAGTTTGAGTCTGAAATGATAGTAATTCCTAGGTATTTTGTGGAGTTTACGGCCTTCACTTTTTATTGATTTATCTGGTAAACAAAGTTTAACGGATTTCTTTTCGTACTCGTGCGGACGACTTCACACTTTTCATTATTTAGAGTCAATTGCCAATTTTTACACCATAGTGATATCTTATTCAGAACGTTCTGCAGTTGGGTTTGATCTTCAGATGATTTTACTAGACGGTAAATGACGGCGTCATCTGCAAACAACCTAAGAGAGGTACTTAGATTTTCCCCTAAATCGTTTATGTAAATAAGGAACAGCAGAGGACCAATAACACTACCCTGTGGAACGCCCGATATCACTTCTGTTTTAGTCGATGCCGTACCATCGATTACTACGAACTGTGACCTCTCTCACAATCGGAAATTTATACTCTGTTACTGTACTTAGAACGTTCCCATTTTAAGTATCGATAACAGTCATGACTCCTCCTCCTCCTCCCCATAACTTGGATTCCTTGCGCTGTCCTCAGCCATCCCGCACCCCCTCACTTCCTATCCGTTCCTCCGCGCCCTCTCCCTTCTTCATCCCCTGAACAGTTACTGTTGTGCCAGTGTCTGTGATTAGTGTTTCATGTGTCTTCAAAAACGTCAACAACAGCCGAAATGGCAGAATAATCGTGCTGCCGTGTGTTTTCGTCGTGGACGTTCTACACTGAATGTACAGAAATAGATGTTTCCGGCTTTTTGAAAAAAAATGTCACAATTAATATTACAAAAAACCATCTTGATTGCAGAAATTAACAGTTACCTGCTGGCAGCAGAACGGCCCAGGACAGCATAGCCCAGCCGAGTCCAGCACTGGCCACATACTATTTGTTATTCTGAAGATGACCTACATCAGGTCGAAACCGGTAAATAGAAACTGTTAATCTTTGCGATCAAGACTGTTGTTTCTAATGTTAATCATACCAAATAAATCACTGTTTATCTCCTCTGAAAATTAATGAAAATTGTTACTGTTGATGATGAAAATCGCGTTTTCAATGCTATACATCTATACATATTCTAAAGATCATAAATTTTACTAATGCTCCAACATTAAAACTATGCTGTTGTGTTTCTTATTCTAGTCTTCCAACTATTTATAATACACAATGGACTGATCAGCCTTTCACTGTACCTGGGGCATCTGCAAGGAAGACATCAACAGCATGTCACATAGAAGTCAGAAAGATGCTCTTTGCCCACCTACAATCGGTGAAAGTTTATTACATATGTGAAGATATAGATGACATAACCTGTAAAAAAACGTCTTACAATTGACATAGCGTAACTAGTGAGGATCAGTTCGGGTACTAACATGATGTCACTAGTTACCGAAATAAAAAAAATAAAAAAAAATGATTGAAAATTCTGGCTTTATTTACTTTTACGAAAATTGAAATTAATAAAGAAACAAATTATTAATATCCAAGTTCTGAAAAGGTTGACAGGATAGATGTATCGAATAAACAATTTCAAAATAAAATAAAGTTGGTAGAATGGCGGAAGAACCGCACCTACTAGACTTTAATTCAGTTTTGTCAGTTTACATTCAAGGCTGTCACAATGTCAGGAATATTACGCAATGTCAAAAAAAATTTTATTTGTTATTGTTGTTTGGGCATGGGTGGAGTTCGCCTGAAGTGTTTGCACACAATACTGTTAACTGCGCCGTCAGCTGCTAGCTGCATATTCACTAAAATCTAAACTAAATACTGTGTTTCAGGATCTACTACAGCACTTTCCGTGCATCTTCATAAGATCGACCTATAAATGCTAGTCTGGCTGTAAATTGCCATGGTATGCCAGTCTCAGACTAACCCACTGTTGACACTCACAAATGCGCTCACAAGCATTAAATAATGCACTCTGTCTATATTCATACCAGATATGAAGAATGCCCAATTCATAGTACTCTCCACTCAAGATTTGTTACGACCCGCTCCACAACAGAGATGCTCCTTACTGTTCAGTACTGTACAAGGGTATTTATCACCTCTCTGCAGAAAAAATCGCCACATGAGTGTCATACTGCTAGCAATGACACACACAGCAAGCATGGGCGAGAAAGCGAGTCTGCCTTAATTTTTCTTGATCTGATTGCTTATACCTTCCGATGACGCTGGTGTGTTCCCCACCAGTAGCTTGACTACTAGTTGGGTAGTGCACCTTCAAACTCCATATGGCTCGCCGGCCAATAGTGGGACAGCTTACCTCATTTAGCAATTTTCTCTCAGACGTAATGGCGCCAGTGTATTCGCGTTCCACCTGCCGTTAAGAGTACCAAGTAAACATGCTTTGTTGAGCATGGCATTGTGTGGCTTTTGAAAGGATATCAAGTGTCCGTATTTCCCCAGTAAAGGGAGTGGCTTTCTGGCTGTAGACCACCCGGGGCGAGGGAGTTGGGGTGAGGAGCCTTCCGGCCAGCTGCTATTGTCACCAGTGAGCACCACACGGACGCCTTGCTCACAATAGAAAAACAAGTGTTTTTTCACTAGTACACATCAGCCTTGATTGTCTTATTGCACTTGTGACATGATCACGTAATTTGTATATCAGACTGTAATTATTATCATTGAAAATATCCATACCCCGTCGAATTTAAATTCAAAAGATTCGTCTTGATTAGTAGAATGTGATTTTGAGTTCAGAGTATGCTGGAAATGACATTGAGGAAACCTTAACTCCTCACTATTTACAGGGTGTTTCAATAAGTGTGTTTGCCTCTGTAACTTATAAAATAATAGGTGACGAGAAATTTTAATGCAGTAGGTCAACACAAGAAATGTTACACTTTCTGCGAAGCTATGAACATAGTTTATTGTATCATTTTCCAAAGAGTTACAACACAAAGATATAATTTCTTAAATGGAACAATAGTTTTTTCTATCGTGCATTGGATTCGTTGAAACCAGCTGCGTCCAAATTAATTTAGACTACATTCCTATAACTGTTAGTTTGGGAGCTACAACCTTCCACAGTTTCAGGGGCAGGTATCACACGCTGTACATAATACATGGCTGTGTGGTGGGTGATGGATGTTATGGCGGTGAAGTTGATTTACATGAGATGTTCAGATGTGTGTCCATGTTCCTCAATGCATAATGCAATGCGCCGTCGAAAGGATCTGCGGACGAGATATAACATCGCCGGTGTGACGGAGCGACATGCGTCCTCGATGCGCCGCTTTTAGATCATCTGGAGAAGTGGGCTCAGTGACATAAACACGATCCTTTAGATATCCCCCAAAAAAGAAATATACTGGTGTTAAATCGGGCGACCTTGCAGGCCATGAATGAGGACCATGGCGCCCCAACCATCTTCCTTCAAACCTGTTGTTTAGTTATTCCACAACAGCACGCGCAGAATGTGCTGCGTGACCATCGTGCTGCATCCACATATGGACTCTCGAGTGTAGACACACATGTTCTAGGTGACCACCCAAACTGTCGCGATATAACTCGCGATATAACGCACCTGTCAGTGTACCTGGGAAGTAGTGTGGATCGATGATTTCATCCCCACGGATTCCACACCACACGTTAATAGACCACCTACGTTGACGGTCGACAGGTCGGTACCCACCGAGGATTGTCTGCGGGACAGTAGTGCATGTTATGGCGATTCACTGCACCATAATTTGTGAACGTGGACTCATCAGAGAACATAACGCATTGTAAAGACTCCAGCGTGAAATTACTCATGGCCCACTCACAGAATGTCACTCTTGCACGGAAATCGTTCCCATGCAGCTCCTGGGTCAGTTACAGGCAGTACGGCTGAAACCTGTGGCCGTGTACTTTACGTCACACAGATGTGAGACTGACACCAGCGACTGCAGCAACGGCTCGTAAGCTGACGTGAGGTTCGTGGTGTAGTGCAGCTAAACACCTCTGCCTCCTCACTTCTTGCAGATCTTCATCTGTTACTGCGGTGCACTACCAAGCTGCCTGTTTCCCGAAGTCGTTCGGCACGTAAGAATGTAATGGCTGCCGGGGCTCTTCGCCTAGGATATCTCACGGCATTCGCCATGGCTGCTTCAGTGGCATCGTGTTGGCACTCGCCGAGCATCAGCAACATGTCAACGTACTCGTTGTTCGTGTATGCCATCGTCATCCGATGTCAGTAACTGTGGTGTATTGAGCCCCGGTTGTTTGTGTGGCTCCAACTGTCGGATATACGGCCGTGTGTGGCGACAGTCGGCAGTCTAACAGCGCATCGAGGAAGCTTCTCGCTCCGTGACAACGGCGACGTTACAACTCGGCAGCACCACATTTAGAAGGCGCATTGCATTATGCGCAGCGTTTGTGGTATCTGCCCCCGAAACATTGAAGGATTGTAGATCCCAAACTAACAGCGATAGGAATGTAGTTTAAATTGATTTGGACGCAGCTGGTTTCTACGAATCTAATGCACGATAGAATAAACTTTTGTTCCATTCAAAATATTATATCTTTGTGCTGTAACTCTTTGGAAAATGATACAATAAACTATGAGCATAGCTCCGCAGAAAGTGTAACATTTCTTGTGTTGACCTACCGCATTAAAATTTCCCGTCACCTATCATTTTATAAATTACAGAGACAAACACCCTGTATATGATGTCAAAAGTTAATGATGTTCTAGTGATTTTCTATTCTTGTTTTTATGCTGTAGCCTGGTGGGTACTCATAAACATGAGCGTTAACCAGCACTGTCGGCGATCGAGTGGTCCGTCTGCCTTCCTAGCTCAACAACACAGATTACCATGTAAGAGGGGCCCTTGTTTGATTCCTTGAAGGGGGCCGGGTGTTTTGTGTTGTTCTCTTCATTTTATCATCATTGCCAGGTTAGCTTAATCCTCAGAGCACTTCTTTGCGAAAGACATAGGTCACAGGTTCGATTTACGGTTTTGGCACACAGTTTGGTTTGCTTGTATCGGAATGTTTGTTGGCATGGTAGCTCATTGGGCTCGGTCAGAAGGCAGAATTCCTCTGTACTATAAGAACTGAGTGAACAACGCTATGATCCACATCGAACAAAATGAACCTATGTCCGCAAAGGACCGATGTACCAGAAAAAAGAAGAAAAAGAAAAGTGGTACAGGACGAAAACTGTCAAACTGTGAATATCGGTTCGAATCTTGAGCAGGGAGCCGGCCGCAGTGGCCGAGAGGACTGAGGCGCTTCAGTCACGGTTTGCACGGTCACTACGGTCGGGGGTTCGAACCCCCCCTCGGGCATGGATATTTGTGCCGTCCTTAGTTGTAGCTAGTTCATAAGTAGTTTGTAAGTTTAGGGACTGATGACCCCGTAGTTAAGTTCCATAAGCTTTACAAACATTTGAACATTTTTGATGAGGGACTTTCGGAAGCATTTGATTATAATGTCTTGTTTATTTTCTGGCCTTATTTTGAAGTAGGTGATCAGGAAGTTTGATTAATATTCAGAACGGTGTATCAGCCATTTACTGCTATTTTGTTTGTAATGCACCCTACAAAAACAACAAAAATAAGAAATATATAAATAAAATTTCTAAAGTGTTCTTCTGCATAATTCTAATTGCTGGTTGTGTATTCATCAGCTTTCTTGCAGCCAGCACGGTTCAACTTATCACAAAAAGATCCAAAACACTGTGCACAACACACGATCGACATATTGTCTCATTCATATGTTGTCCGAGATATCGATCCTGGAAAACATGCCTGATTCCTATTGCTTTGTCAGATATTTATTTCGATGCATACCAGTAGTATAAATAAATGTCCTGAAAGACAGCTGCAGACAACTGGTTGTGAACCAAGGCATGAATTTTAATAGCATTTGCCTCTCAAGAACTTATCTGCTCTCTTGTTAAGTGGCATGAATCTGAGGATTAGCAACAAAATTATTGACTTATCGAAACCAGTAAATGTTACAAAGTTGACACAAAATGTGCATTTCGGTGGTATCACTTTAACAGTCCAGGTCGATTGAGCAACATCATTAACAAGAGTCTTGCCATGGAGTGTGTTCGTTCACCACCCCATGAATCCAATCTCAAACATAATTTATTTTTCTGTGCATTTTTTTTCAATTGCTTGTAAAGTTATGTAACCTAGCCACAGTGGTAATCGATCCCTAATCTTACAAACTACGTAAAGTAACTTATTCTAAGAACAAGACAAACAGCCATGTCCGATGGAAGACTCGAACCACCGACGCCGAACGGCGGCGCGTACCACGGCTAGGTGCTTAGTGGGCACGGCTATTCCGCCGTGGCATAATGTTTCAGAGTATGATCCAAATATAACAGTTTGGAGATAAAAACATTTCCAGACTGACCGTGGAGATCCATAACTCCTTGCGAAAAATCTGCACCGAATGTTTCATTGGGTTCTTGCAGACCCAGGAATGTATCAGTATAGCGTTTGCAGTAAACAGATATTACACTTAATTGGATATTAATTAAACTTCCCGATGTTCTACTTCAAAATACGGCAAAAAAGGTGCTATGAATACGAGAATATTATGAAATGCTTCGGAAAAGAGTCTAACTAAATATTGCCATGATGTATGTTCGAACCTGAATCAATGGTGCGACATTCGAAGGCTTGGACAGCTTTTTAAAAACTATTCTTAGGGCAGATCATTACTTTGCGCATGTTTGTTTGTGTTTGTTCTATCTTTTTGTATAGTTCTTGGCTCAGTTTCTTATTTCCATTATTTATTTATTTAAATTTTATATAGCAAACTAGCTCTGACCGGAGGCACTTAGCTACCACGTCAGATGGACCGTTCGACCGGAACAGTGATTAGGACGTCGCTCATGTTGAAAATGGTATTTTCAATCACCAAATTTGACCTTTAATTTTTCAAAAACTATTTTCTAGAGAAAAGCCGAAACACATGACTCTCTATATTGCGTGTAGTTCGCGAACGAAGTAGTTCGGAAGAGCGCTCCCACAGGCGAACTACGCGAATTAGTTCACAGATCCGTTGCCTCTTAGTTCGTCCGCTCCTTTTCCGAAGACTGACGGGGAAAAGCGAGAGGACGCGAGACCGCCCAGAATCGCGTGATTCCTTTCTGCCAGTTACCTTCATTTCGAGCTGAGAAGCAGCTCAGCTGTAGTCTCATAGTTCACTGCCACAACAAATCTATTTTAAAAATAAAGTACTACGAGTACTCTGCATGCAAAGTAGTTGAATGCCACTGTATCACCCATTCGTGTAAATGACTGGTCTATTTGCCTAAGTATTTGATGTCAAATTGCCCAAAAATACGGGTAATAGCACTCGCCTTGGCAACACTGATTCATTACATAAAAAAGCTGTCACAAAAAAGTGCTCTTTCAACGAACAGACGAACAAGAAGGAGTGGACGAACTAGAAGGAGCGGACGAACTAGAAGGAGCGGACGATCTAGAAGCAGCGGACGAAGTAGGAGCAGCGAACGATTATGCCAAACGCCTCTCGCTTCATATTTCGTTGGATTCTTTTCCGAAGACCGACGGGCAATAGGGAGAGGGTGCGTAGCAGAATTAAAAATCACGTGTTTTCCTTCTGCTGATGAGTCATTTCGAGGTGATCGTCTGCCTGCTAGATTACATCAGTGCTACAAAATTTCTGTTTTGATGTGTTCTGCACACTACAATATCTGACTTATAAATTTCATAATGCCAAGATATAGAGATAAGTATAAACTTAAACGTGAGAAATTATCCACAAACGGTTTCTTTTGGTTTGCGTGATATCGTTAGCGGCTCAAGCAGCAAGCGCATGAAGCAGATAGGTAGGGGAACTTCCCCCTCCACCTCCACGCGCAGACCACGCCGCTCAGCCGTCACTGGAAGCGTTCGAACTAAAAGAGCGAACTAATTCTGTGAACTATGTCGATAATCCTGTGGCAAGAGTCGCAAAGTGTGAACTATGTCGTTTGTTATAAATTAATAATATTATCTTGGGTCGCTACCATATTTCTCCAAAATATAGAAAAATAAAATGTTACTGATCAGCTATGATGTGATCATATATATTTTCAAACATGTAATAAATATTCCTACTCTATTGCAATGTATCAGTTGTACCAACAAAAAATGTACTTGAAAAATTATTGTAAACTGTGGAATTTAACTATTCTGTTTCCCCTCCAAAATAGTGAAAAAGGAATGTTCTTAAGTGCTAGACGATCTGCTGAAAATCAATTTATTATAGTTAAACATGAAAAATAAATCAGATGACATTTCCTATCATGTAAAACAGATAATAGTATTCACACAGTCTTTTACAAATGTTAAAATACTGAGACACAAAAATGATTGGTTGGGTCAAAGGTCGGAGGTTTTACAAAACATAATGCTATTAAATTGGCTACACAGGGGCTTGAAATTATCGTTAGCCCTAAGCTCCCCAGAGTAAATAGGCAGAGCTAAAAAAAATGAAGTAAGGGACACAGATGATCATTGATGGCAGCGTCTCAGGCTCGCAGGCAGCAAGCGGTGGGAGCGGATGAGATAAAATTTTTATCCGACCGTAATTGCTGCGACCTGTTAAGCAGGGTCGACATGTAACTTAACACAGTGTCACTAGCGTCGGCGTCGCTAGGCAGTTGCTGTGCGATTCTATCACGAGTTCCCTTAGGACCGTTTAAGATGATGTCCTCCCCGCGAATCTAAACGGAGTATTGCGTGTCTCCCAAGGTACGTCCACTTCGGACGCTCAAACAGAAGACTCCTGAGGTCCGTGAACTTATGACGCTCACACAGGAGTCACTCGAGCTCTGTACACTTTGGACGCTCAAACCGGAGTCCTCGTGCCTCCTCGCGCTCTGCCGCAGCTCACGGCAAGGGACGGGCGGCCACACCCAC
The DNA here is from genome assembly GCA_026315105.1 of Locusta migratoria. Lineage (NCBI taxonomy): Eukaryota > Metazoa > Arthropoda > Insecta > Orthoptera > Acrididae > Locusta > Locusta migratoria. The sequence continues at coordinate 40,906,132 of CM048748.1, forward strand.
GCGCAATAGACGCACCAATCTCTGCTAACGGCTAATAGTCAGACCAATCGGATGGCGTAGCGCCGTTGACAAATTGTGTAGTTGTCATAGTAAAATAATTTGCCGTATCAGGATGCGTTGTCTGCGGCTGCCAAAAGGCTCCGCCCACGCCACCAAAGCTTCCCGCGGATTTCACCGTTCCCAGGGTGAATGCCCTGCAATGGATTTCAGCTCGTTCCTAGCTATGCTTACACGACCTAAAATGATAACATTGTGCTGTATATACAGCCGCTGGAGCCAAACCCTTGGAGTGTCAGACGGGAAGAAATCATTCCTCTCAACCTAACCATTCATCACACTAAGTATGTTCAAACTCTGCTGCCTTCAAGAAAATTTTTTGTAGATAACGCCTAAGGGCAATGCGTCTCCACAAACAGCCCGGGGCCCAGAGCACACAGCTATTGTTTGTATCCGGAAAATTCCTCTCTTGTGAAACGGCTAAATGACTAAAAAGTCAGTCCCCGCTATCGCCCACCGTAAACCGCGGTCCAGCATTGTGTAGCCGGCCGCGGTGGCCGAGGGGACTGAGGCGCTTCAGTCACGGTCTGCACGGCCACTACGGTCGGGGGTTCGAATCCCCCATCGGGAATGGATATTTGTGCCGTCCTAGTTCGTAAGTAGTTCATAAATAGTTTGTAAGTTTAGGGACTGATGACCCCGTAGTTAAGTCCCATAAGCTTTACAAACATTTGAACATTTTTTGAGCATTTTGAACATTTTTTGAGCATTGTGTAAAGCGTCCCACACACTGTAAAAAATTCTGCCAGGCATACTCCGTCCCCCAGACGTAGCGTGGCGCCGAGCAGCTCAAGCCAGCCCCTCTCGTCCTTCCCCGAAGGCGAGCGAAAGTTGGTGGGAGGGGGAGACCCCAAGAGCGTCTCTGGTCTGCGTGGCCTGACAGTGCCCAATACGTAAAACCACTTTTTACCAGCCAAGCTGCGCCAATAAAGATTAAAATCCCGAAATTTTTATATAAACATGGAATGTACTACAATCCCAGGAACTCATCACGCCTGATGTGTCCCCAAAGGCACAGAAATCAAAATAAAGAAAGATCTACAGAGATAAATGTTATATATTTCAATAATTAGCGTAAAGTTACAGTTACATAAGGTTAGTATGAAAAATAAGCTAACTACAGCTCCCGTCTCACAATTCGCGGCAGAGCCGCGAACTAAAGTGAGCGCTTCCGATCGCGAACTTTTATGCGCAAGTCTAGTGGAAGGTCAATGAAATTGGTGACCCACATGTCAGAAAAAAAATGTTTGTATGGTTTATGGGACTTAACTACGTGGTCATCAGTCCCTAAACTTACAAACTACTTATGAACTAGCTAAGTCTAAGGACGGCACAAATATCCATGCTCGAGGGGGGATTCGAACCCCCGACCGTAGTGGCCGTGCAGACCGTGACTGGAGCGCCTCTGTCTCCTCGGCCACCGCGGCCGGCTCCACATGTCATACCCCATCCTTGTGAAACATATGCCCCAGGGTCGGCGTAAGGCACGTGCGAAACGTGCAGCCGCACAGGGCGGCACTTTCCGAGTGGCGGCGAATCTGCAGCCCCCCTTTTTTCTGATTTTTTTAAGGACAAACTAAAAATTCATGCCCAAGAGGGAATTCTAAACCAATCCTTGGAGGGAGCGTCTTCGGGAACTACGGCGCCACGATTACCTGCTTGCCGCCACTGTTGAACAAGGAGAGGGAGGAGGACTAATTTCGTCATCGTCACTGTGGCAGCACCTTCGTGTTTACGCCGGAGGAACAAAGAGAGGGTAGCAGTAAGGCGTACACGCCAGTATTCTTATTAGTGGAGCGGTGCAGGCCTGTTATGCGCCTTGCGTTTACTCACAGCTAATTTTGTAGAAGACGAAATCTAATCTGGAAATTCGAATGAGTGTTCGATACTGCGATTACATGTTAAACCTGAAGCAATTTTTCTAAGCCCTTCAATGGCAGTTTCCGAGTTTTTTATCGTTGAACATTAGTACAGTCAAACATGTCCAACAACTACAATGGCTAGGAGTATTCCGAATGGGTAAATAGGCTGCGAGTAATTACAAGGGATAAAGACCATTGGTAGCAAGCCTGGTATAAGTTGGGTTTCGACGTATTTTTCAAACTTTTTGCTATCCGTTTCTGAGTGATAGTCGGACGTTTTGGTTTTTGAGGCATGAAACACCTGTCTCCGCCTGCAGGAACAACAATTAAACTCTGACCGGCATTTCCACTGAGTGGAATAGGAAAGGAAATGCCTAGTAGTGGTAAGGGTACCCTCCGCCACGCACCTTACGGTGGATTGCGGAGTATGTATGTAGATGTAGATTTCCTACAGATTTGTTAAAATAAAATACCACATAAAAAAAACGGGGGGGGGGGGGGGGTTGGGGCAATTTAGCAGCTCGCACGGGGCGGCACTCTGGCTTGCGCCGTCCCTCATTTGGCCACAGTATGGATGACGACTTAAAGCACGTGTACGTGTTTTCCGTTATTTTGGTATGTTCGTTCTGGTAGTACTACGTATGTCGCCATTATCCGCAGTTGCGTTTCCTCAGATTTGTCCCCGTGTCGCAGCGTGCACGACCGCAAAGGCCGGTTTCCCCGGCGCTGTTTACCGCCCTGGAATGACCGCCGGGCGGCGTACATCTGCTGGCTCTGTGGCGCCTTACCTGGCGCGCCCTGTGCAGCAGATTTAATTAAAAACGCCCCGCGGAGCGGCCGTAAATAGCGGCCAAGCGAGCCGCGCCCTAATCCCGCGCTTCCAGCGGCGGCCGCGCGCGGCGCTGCCGTCTGCCGGCTCAGCACTCTCGCCCTGCCCTGCCTTGCCGCGTAATGCGCCACAGCCGCGGTGACAGCCGGCTCACAATTGCGTGGTACACAGGCGGCCGCACAGGCAGACCCGACTTTACACTCAACTAACTCCGTGCCACGGCGGTACCTGCAGGTATTAAAGAAAAAGTTGCGGCTGAACCTCCTATTACGTCCTAACGTTCTTCATTAACTTTCTTTTGCACGCACTGGAGGTCTGTCACGTGTCACGTAAATTCCACCTTACTTTTTGCGCAACAGACTGTCCTTGTTGTGTATACAATTGCTATAAAGATAACACAATAAAAGCAAAATCCAAGCTTCCAACAATTTATTAACACAGCACTTTCACAAACGCACAGTTACACAAATCCCAGGCAATCATCGTAGGTCGCACTACCCACTGCTTCTGCCACTGACAACTGTACTTAACTCTCCATGACTATTCTATCTGGCAAACCGAAACCCTTAAGTACCTTGACCTCACCCTTGACACTCCATTTCCTGGAAACGTCAAGTTCAAACTGTCTAAAATCCCTCTCCCGCCTCATTGCTAAAGCTTTTTTCCGACTCTTTTTCCGGCTTCACAATCCACTACACCTACCGATCTGCAATGCGCATCACCTTGTGTAATTTCCACCCCATTTGGGTTGCCTCCCCTCTGCCTACCCACTACCAGTCCCTCCAGATCACTGAACGCCATACCATCTAGTTCACTAAATCAACCTCACTCCCCCCCCTCTCACTAAAGCTGTGTATAGGGAAAGTATGGCCAGCCTGCCAGCGGCAGCCATGCTGGGCCTACTCCGCTTGCACACCGACCACTGCAACGTTTCCAGCGCTTAACAGTATCAGACGATTTTGAGAAAACTATTCGATAAAAAAATTAATTTTTTTCACGTGTTATAGTGTGATATATTAGCTCGATAATTATCTCAATTTCTATTCATTATTACTCATAATTTCCGTGCTACATCAAATTAAGTAAACTACTGCGCAAAATTTTGAAGAGTTTGCAGAGGAAAAATCGCATTGCGTAGACTTTGCGTGCGGTTGTTTTTAGCACATACAATGCTGCGGACGAAATGTAGGTAAGATATCGAAATTTAATTCAAGGTTGAGAGCAGGACCGTAACTTGTTTCATTCTCGAGTTACAGGGTGTTATTTTCGACGGGCAGATGCGGGAACTTCGCGTAGTTTTGTCCATGCGGACCTGGCTGCTTTACGGAATACTTTTCGTACGATTTAAAAAAAAAAAAAAAAAAACACACACACACACATTGACCTCTACCGTAGCCAGATATTCGAATAGACCACGAACATGTCGTCATCGGAGCATATTGTAATGAAGAAAACAATTGAGATTATGGATAAGTCTTTGATGACTATTTTTTTTGCGTATTATGTACTTATATCTCACATGAACTACAAAAAAATGCAAGGAGATTGCCACTACATAACTTTTACCAGAAACAGAAATTAAAGGTGCCTTTACAACGCCAATTACATTTGAATGTCTAAGACATTTCTTGTTTCAATTCTTTTTTTTTTTCTTGTAATGATACACATGAAAACAAATGAGAAAAGCTTGTTTCAGGAACTGTATGTTAATTTCATATCTAAACGGGAATCTAGTTCACTCACTAATATGTAAAATAAAAAAAAGTGTATTTTCGACAACTACCTGCAGATAAAATCAACGACGCGTGAATAATTTAACCTCACGACATTGTGCAGGAATTTTCTTCACAAATTTATTCAAGTTAAAAATATATAAGTATCTTCTGCGTGAACCATACGTCAGTGAATCTTTAATCTATTCATTTACATTATGAGTTAAAATCATCATAGGACAAGAACCGAAGTTCGCTTCTGGACTCCTAGTTTTCTCTGACGACTTTCATCAGCCACACTGTTCATCTTCCTGTATTCTGATACCTAATTGAAGTACTATAATGTTTACCTCCCTTCTTCGCTTCTTAAAAACACCCAAAAGTGCAACACTGTGGCATTATTCAAACCAAAGCATACGAATATTCACAAGGCTTCTGATGGCAGCAACGTATAGGACCAAGATGTCGGAAAGAAACACGTGATTCGATTTCAACCAATCACGACGGCGGCAAGCGGCTCGGAGAAGGATAGCCATACTTTCCCTATACAGAGCTTTACCCCCAACCCCCCATGGATTCTATACGATTTCATAACTGCCCGCACCTACTCAAATTTCTGGAGCACATCCGAATTCATTGTATCTCCTAAAAGATAGAGTCCCAACACCCGCTGGTTTTCTATCTCCTGTTGCATCCCTGGCCTCGGCCACCTCTCTCCCTTCACCTCCACACTCTCCACATCCTCTCCGAGGGTAACTTACATCAGCTTCCTCTCCCAGAGACGCCCTCCATCCTGACATCTATCCTTCTTATCAAACTTAATCCTTCGTATATGAGCGTTCTCGCCCCCCTTCCTCTCCATCCCTAGCTTGGGCTCCTTTTGCCATCCCCAGTAGTCTTTTTTCTTCATTCCCTCTCCCCTGCCTCCCAACCCCTTCTGCGCCTCTCCTCCCATCCCTGTTTAACAATACTTTGTCTAATGTTGTGACAGTGTCTTCCTTACTTCGTGTGATTTTAAGATTTTAGCTACTGCTTAAGAGGCAGAACATTGTGTCATGTGCTTTTACGAGTGCCTCAATGCTCATCGCCGTCATCTGTCTAACTTCAATATGTTTTAGGCTCTGTAGCATTTTTAATACCAAATGTATGTCTTTTAACACATCCTCTTTCATAGTACTTGAATTTTAATATTTTGCATCTATTGTCTCACTTTCTATCATTTTTTTTAACTTCTCGACCAATCACTGTAACTTTCTGGATGGAGAGCAACTTGTTAAGTTGCTGCGAGCCTGCCCATCCAGGCATAAAATAAATCAATAATAATAATAAAGTACAAAAAGAAGTTAGATCCAGGACACTCCTATCTTCGCAGACAACATACATCTAACATGTTCCTTAGCAAGAGTCAGGTGTTATCTCCTGAAGGAAAACAGGGTGGCCACCGAACCTTGAAACCGGGAAAACCGGGAAAAAGCCTTGAATTTGAAAAAACCGGGGAAAACCGGGAAAGAACCTTGAATTTCAGCCAGAAACCGGGATTTTTAACCCATGAGATCTCGCGGCTTTAAGAGTTAAACGATCGTTCGCGTGTATAGCCTATTGCTCAAATTACACGACTAGTTCGAAATGTTCTTAATAAGTGTAAACAAGTTATTCCTGTAGTTTTGGTAAGAAAAACCTCAAAGTATAATATTTAAAAGTAACAAAATGCCAGTCGTTTTAAAATTACGGTGACCTAAATGCTCAGATCGCTAGTGCCCGTGGGTTAAATAATATTCATCGCTTCATTTTTGTGTACAAAAACATTTTCAAATATATTTCTGGGCGGTTTAAAAAGTTTTATAATTATAGGTTACGTATTCCGTTATCTCTTTCTGTATTTATCTCGAAGTGTTGTTCAACCACGCTACTCAATTCCTCGCGATGTACGTCGAAGAGACGCGATGTTATCGTAAGGCGGAACTACGAAATCGCAGCTAGTATGAAAGGCGATTTTTATGTGTACTACATTTTAGTAATTTTCCTATTTGATTCCCCCCCAGTAATACTCATCAACACAGATCTCGTTTGTCTGATTTTGTGTTGAAAAATCTCTTCACGGAAGCATTTTGTTGATTTTAACTATAAACTCCGTAAAAGTTGGTATTGTGATGCTTCGTTAGCATAGGCGCCGACTACGGGTATGCTTGGTCGCTCAAGAATACCCCAAAATTTGAGTGGGTATGCCAGGCATAACCCACTGAAAATATTTTCTTTACGTTATATTTCTTGACTGTAATTAAAATCGACTCTATCCCATTGATGGCTGGCTGACTTTTGTAAGACACCAGTCTAAATAGATTATTTTAAACAGGTAATTGAATTCGTAGGCATTAAAATCCACGTTCAGATGTGAGTGAAGTGACCGTTTTCTAAATAGTCCGAATGTTAATGGAATTCCACTTGTTAAGTCAATATTGTAAACTGAAGGCGGCAACTTTTAATTGTATTAAATAACTAGAAATGAAGTGGGTTTGATACGATACAATGAAAATGTTTACACTACGAATTTAATTCCCGGTATCTTTTGAGATAACCTTTTGATAACCACATACTATTTGACCGCGATAACTTGACGATTCGCGCGGTGGCTGCTGGGAGCTTGTCTTGCACGAACAAAGGCAGCATCGGCTGCTTGCTGCAGTGCTGGAACGGTTATCCTAACAATGTGCATAATAATTCTTCGCATCAATGGCCATTGTAAGGTTGGCAGCGCATGTAAATAAAAGAATAACTTTCAACTGGTGTCGATTTTCTCCGATTGTGGCAGCACCAACAAAATCGTCAAGTTATCGTGGCCAAATAGTACGTTACCAGTGAGCCGACATACTTGCTGCGAAGACTGCCCTATCCCTTCTAGCTAAAACATTCTGTAAACAGACAGTCCTCATAACAACTTGCGAAGGTCTTTGTGTTTTAATTGGCAGCTCTACATAATTCTCCAAACGCAACAGCTAGTAATAGATTTTTTTCTGAATTTGGATTTTCAGACTTCAACAATTTGTCAACAATTGAACGTAGTAGTCGGACCTTAGTTTCTGCTCTTTTTGACCTGTGTCACCTGTGCATGGAATTACGCCTTAACCCTTTCCCTCCCCTCATCTTTATCTGTCCGGCTAGCCACAACCATTTCTTCAAAGACTGTAAATAACATTGCAGGCCTTCCAATAATTCATCGTGACTAGATTTTTTACCGTTACCTTGAGGAAACAAAAAGCATTAGACTACAACGCATTGTCAAAATATATATATCGTTGCTTGATGTCTAAGTTGGAGTAAATGCAACAATACTTTCAAATAATTGTATCAAGGTAAAGGAAACAAAATAATTTAAAAACTTTATTACTAAATAATTGTCCAATGTCTAAATTAGTAGTCAACAGTTTGAAAATGTTATTAGTTACGGTAAAGGAAACATATCTTGCACACTACCATCTGTAGTCATCCCAAATTTCCATCCAAAAACTAAAAATAATCAAAAATTATGTCAAATATACATTAATCCAATCATTATTTATAGATATATGCAAAGAAATATTTTTGTTCATAAATCAATAAAATTTGGGGTTAAAAGGTTTAATGTCTTGCGTGTGAAAATCGTTAAAATGGATGAGTATATAATGAAATACAAAAGGACTTCGACATATAATCGTGATGGTGACGGTGATATGGAGTCGATAGCGTGTATGTTTTGTGTACGTTTTTGGATTTGCCTTGTATTTATTTTTCTTTAGATACACCTGGATACGCCACTGAGCATACCCCAGGATTTTCAAAAGTCGGCGCCTATGTTCGTTAGTAATAATTATAGACGATTCCTGTGATTGACGTGACATTGGTAATATGTAAATAGTAAACACAGTCATCGTGACGGCTGAACGGTGTTTCATGCGGGCCCGGCTAGCACCAATGAGGAGTCGCGGTAACAATTACGAGGATAATTTACTTAGCGGACAAGGGTACATCGAGAATCTGTCAACCATAGAACAGGAACAGTATTAATTATTTATTTTATGGTCAACGCAAAAGATTATTCCCCTCGTTATATGTTAATGGGTTTTCAAAAAGCATACGTACACGCAAGGCCACCTAGTGAGCGCTAGCCGGGCCCGTATGAAATACAGTTCTAACATTGTTGATTGCGATTTTTTGATATGCTTATTGTCCTCCAAAAAGATGTAGGTATAACTGTAATACGGTACGCGACTTTTGCGAAAAGGCAATTTCTTTCAGTTGTAATTTATTGCTTTAACAGCTGTCTTATAACAATACATTAAAAATATTGTTAAATATATTTAGAGACTAACGCCATCTACATCTTTCTGAGATGGAACAGAGTGAAAAAATCGTTGCAGAGAACAATAGAGTGAATCCAAGTGTGAATCGACCTTATCTGTGCCCGCACAGATGAAGTAATTCAACGTGTTTTAGTGTTTACCCGTCATGTCAAAACAGAATAAATATCAGAGCTCATACGAGACGGTGTATCCGTGTGTTACATGTGATCCTAAATCACAAACGAATGCATTATGCTCTTGGTGCATCGCATGGATAAATATTTCTTCAATGGGGAAGAGTGCTTTGAACAGCCACGCAAGATACAAGAAACATAAACTTTCCATAAGCAAACGGAAGTCTGTTGCTTTCCACAATATATATTTCACTGTCTGTTTAGTACTACAAGAATTTAAAAAATGAAACAAATTCATTAAAACAAAATAATGTTTTCATTAAAATCTGCTGTTGAATGTTATTTTACCAGATGACACTAGAATACAAATACCACACAGCCGATGCTCCAGATATGTTTTTGCATTCTCGATTACATCTCCTCGAAGTTCAAGAACTCGCCGACAACACTGTGCATCATTACGCACGCTGGGTCATTAACATTCACTGATAAATTAGCTAGAGTTTTCCAGGGCAAAACTTATATGACTGTATGGGCTCTGGAAACTGATAACCATCATTGGAAACAATCTAAATGAAAACTTGAAAGAGGTGAAAATGTTTTTCATATCCTGAAGGTAAAGTAAATCATAATATATGTATTGAGTTCTCGATCACTAGTTCATGAGATGTGACTATATTTTAATGTATCAGAAAGTCTAGTATAAATGAACGGGCTATGTTGCACAAACGAATGCAATTCACATTAAAACGTACAGTATCCTCCAACTACTTGAACTCAACTTGGTCCATTATACAGGGTTAAATTTTAAGTTGACAAACCGAATAACTCGGAAAATCAGTAGATATTAAAAAATGGTTTTCACCAGCATATGCGGATGGCAGAGGCTTAGGAAATAATACTCAGCCTGAACCGTTTCCACCGTTTGTGGGGGGTGGGGAGTGTCAAGTGTAAAATTTTAAATGGGAACCCGGATTTTTTATTGCAGATACGGATTCTAAGTCCCACATCATGGGTAAAAGTACAGTTTATGCGGCAGCGGCTAGCCGTCGCGCTCGCTTGGGTAGGAACGGCAGAGCAGCCAATCAGGAGTCACGATGCCGTGGCCAATAAGAAACAGCGTTACAATTTTCCAATGTAAACAAATCGAAGCGGTGTATGCAAAAGTTTTTTACGATCAACAAGTTACAGTTGCTATCAGTATGGATGCTACTTAATCACTGTTTCGAACATATCATAAAATAAATAAAACATACTATACCTGCTCTGTGGTTGACTGCTGTGGGGGTAAGACCACAATTATCTAAAAATCCCTTATAAATGGAAAATCAATTATAATCACACAAACGCCGCACCGAAATCGTCGAAATGTCATGAAACACTTATTGGCCGGCATAACTCGACTCCTTATTGGCTGCTCTGCCGTTCCTAACCTAGCGAGAGCGACGGCTAGCCGCTGCCGCATAAACAGCACTTTATCCCACATCATGTATGGGCTGGTGGATATTTTTTTCTTTTTTTTTACGACTGATGGCGCTGTAGTAATAAGAAATATTTGTCATACTGGTGAAGAAATGTACTACACTATCATTTGGTTGGGTTCTGAAGCATCATCAATATGATTAACCTTTTTCTTTCCTGGGTGGTATATTTCTTCAGAAGTATGGCAAATAATTCTTACCATTACAATGCAACATGTTGCCAATTGAAAGAAAAAGAAAATCAACCAAACTACACATAATTTGGTCTGTAGAATCTAAATCTGCAATTAACAATAGGAGTTTCCATTTAAAATTTTACACTAGCCACCCACACCGCTCCCGAATGGTGGAGACAGTTCAGGTTTAGTATCATTTCCTAAGCCTCTGCTGGCCGTTCATAATGGTAACAACCGTTGTTAAATAGATACTGTTTTTTTTCTAGTTATTCTGGTTTGTCAACTTAAAATGAACACCCTGTACTATACATTGTGTCAGTGTCGAATCTGGGGCGGGGGGAGGGGGTCTATGGGGCTGCAGATCCCTTAAAACCGTTCTTTTTAGATCAGTTTGAGGTACAATGCCACAATTTTTATGAGCTCTGCTCCCCCCCCCCCCCTTACACAAATCTTGGATTCGCCACTGCTTGGTGTATATTACTACGTGACATGGTTCAACTTGGACGACATGTATTCTTTTAAATATCTAACTAGTTTCTTTATGGTATAGTTATTTTCTAACCCCTTTGAGTAAAATTAAGTTTCGTGAAAACCTGGAAAATAATCATTTTTAACCTGGAAAACCGGGAAAAAACCTTGAATTTGAAAATGAAGATTTGGTGGCCACCCTGAAAATCGCACTCATACTTTGCTAAGTAACCTCAACAGATGGACTGGATAGGAAATGTAATATAAGAAATTATTGAACTGGTAAAATGGGTATTTACTTACTAAATGATCAAAAATTCTCAATGAAATATCTAAAATTTAGTTAATAAAAGGTATTAAATTTTTATATTCACTGTCAAATTGCTTCATTATGTTACATAAATATCATGATAGAGTCTGCCTGTTAATACGATGTTGAACAATTGTTTTAAAAAAGGGATCAGTATAAAGATTGGTCCCAATCACATGAGACAAATCTAACAAAAATGTTTAACTGGCTTTACAAACCAAGAAAAATTATATATAATCGGCGCGATAGCTGAAATACGCGCCTACTTTACTTGACTAATTAACTAATTTAGTTACGATCACTACAGTGGAGGTTGTCGCATAATTAATGTTTTCAAATGTTGTATGTGAGACCTTCTAATGCTGACTGGGAGGGAATGTGGCATTTGAATTACCGTTTGCACACAATACCATGAGCTGCGACAATCGATGACTGCGTCGTCTGCCGCGCCAACTAATATGTCTACCTTAAAGCGTCTGGATTGACCAATCAAACTCTCCCAACATCATGTTAATATCAAGAATACCAATCAGTCCTGGTATAATTAACTTTGGGTGAGACACCGCTAATACAACCAGTCAACCATAGTGCCATTTGCAATTCACTCTCGAGCGTTAACTACAGAAAAAAACTGTTCATATCTGTACCGCACATGAAGTGTAATAGCTAACTCTGGACACGATGCAATCTCTATCTCCACGCAGGTGTATTGTTCAGATCCGCTATCACAGAGCCTCTTCTCTCAGTAAAGTATTGACATAGCACAATATTCCGTACCTTTCTCTGCACAGCGTTTGCACAATTGCGCCTACTGTGTGCACACTGAAAGAACTGCTGGACACCTAGAAAATTACGCCAACCGAGTAAACTATATCTAGAGCCGTCTGTCCTGCTCTAAACCGTGACTCCACATCAGAGGGCATTTCACTCAATCGAAAACTCTCTTCCATCAAGCGGATGTCATACTGTTATACAGGCCAATCACATAACCTGTTTCTACCAGAGTTGAGCTGTATACAGAATGTTCCTGTTCCATATTTATTTTGCCCTATTGTTACAGGCTTCGCTCTACGTAATATTCCAGCAGCCAAATCATTTGATGTTGAAAACAATGTTGTGTTTTATAAAATGTTTCTCTCCTTATGTGAAGCCCGAACCTCACAGTTGTCCGCCCTCGCTACAAGGCAGACATTCGGGGGGTTTCCCTATAATAAAACCAGTGTTGAGGGGAGGAGGGGGGGCTGACGTCGTTCCGCCAGCAGCGTGTAGACTATGTATAAAATTGTGTCTTCCCTCGGTCATGGGTGTTCGTGTTGTCCTTAGGTTAGTTTAACTTTGTTTCAAATGTTTGTTAAGCTTATGGGACTTAACTACGGGGTCATCAGTCCCTAAACTTACAAACTACTCATGAACTAGCTAACACTAAGGACGGCACAAATATCCATGCCCGAGGGGGGATTCGAACACTCGACCGTAGTGGCCGTGCAGACCGTGACTGACGCGCCGCAGTCCCCTCGGTCACCGCGGCCGACGATTGATTTACAAACACTATTTTTATTAACACCATGAGTCAATTAAAATTTACCGAATTACAACGTAATTTAAGCAAAATTTGAGTTCTCTTATGAATAAGACATACTGTGTGACATCCTCAATCACAAGAACATTTTTTTCGGTGTAATACCAAACATAAGTTCTGGTGAATACTGGTTTATTTTACTACCAATTCTGCACCTTAAAATATCTATACAATATGAAACAAGTAATATAAATCATAATTAATACTTTAAAAACGTTGGTTGGAATTTCAGCTCTTAGCCAGATGGTTACTATTAAGAGGTACCACACAGAATTATAGGTTCAATTGTCTCTCAAATCAGTTTCATGGGTTCGTATTGCGAAAATTGAAATATATAAAAGTTTTATGAAGGGTATGGAACAATTCAATACACTATTCTCATCGTATGTTGGAAATTACTGCAAGAAATGAAAGTGCGACCCACATTGCATATTTACAGAAAATTTCACGTTTTGACACTATTGGAATAGCTGAGAGCTCGCGTCACTCTCAAAACATTCGGTGTCTTCACGGATATAATTTTGTTCTATGAGGCGTGTATAACAAAATTTGTAGTAAAAGGGAATGAATAATTTCAAGTCTGTTTTGTTGGTCTCTGTCCATGTCTTCCGCCTGCCCTTCCGCCATCAACCATAATACTCGCAGTTCACAGCAACATTTCCTACATTCTGGATGTATTACAATATCTCATTTCACTGTCTTCTTTGTGACTCTCTCTCTCTCTCTCTCTCTCTCTCTCTCTGTTCACCTGATCTTCTGTTACTGTCCGGTCACTACCGTTCCTCTCTAGCTACTCCTCTTCGTCTGTTCATCTTCCACTCTCACTCCCTCCGTTCACCTGCTCCTTCACTCTCTCTCTCTCTCTCTCTCTGCTCATCTCCTCCTATCATCTATCAATGATGTTGTCCTCTCCCATTCATATGTCTTTTTCCTCTTCGCTGTCATTGATCTTTTCCTCACTTTGTCCATCTTCTCTTCATCTCCTCTTCAGACATTTTTCTTCTTTCAAAATTTTCTTCTTTGTCCCTCGTCACATCTTCTGCGCATATTTTCCTCACTCTCTCATATAACCATCTTTCCAGTACCCACATTCAATTTCTCCCTCCCCTTCCACCCCTCTGTCCATCTCGTCTTCCTCGCCGTAAATTCGTATCTTCCTTCCCCATATTTAATGTAGGTACTATACTGATCTTTATGAAAGTGCCGGCCGCGGTGGCCGATGGGACTGTGGCGCGCCAGTCACGGTCTGCACGGCCACTACGGTCGGGGGTTCGAATCCCCCCTCGGGCATGGATATTTGTGCCGTCCTTAGTGTTAGCTAGTACATAAGTAGTTTGTAAGTTTTGGGACTGACGACCCCGTAGTTAAGTCCCGTAAGCTATACAAACATTTGAACATTTTATGAAAGTTAGCCATGTCAGTACAGATGGCAGATGATCGACATGTTTCATACAATTCAGTCGTCCGCTTACGTATCGACAACCAAATACACTTCTGTATTTCCTCAATAGACTAATACAATCATCGAAGCATGCGCTCTTCAGGTCGTCAAAGAAGTGAAATTTACGAAGTGAAAGGTCCTGGCTGTAGGAAAGATATTGCAATATTTTCCAACCAAATCGCTGAAGAGTTATCATTCGTCCAGTTGGTAGGGTCACTACGGGTGTTACAATGCTATCAACCTGTGCTTTATTGTCATAATGGACGAAATGTCATGCCACGAGTTTCCGCGAAAATAAAATCAGATGGTGGTTATGCAGAATACATGGAATGAATAAGAGAACAAGAGAGGGAGCAAGGTATTAGGAAAAGAATAGTTAATCTAATATCGTAACAAGATAAGATATGAATCCTACAACCACCACATTAGGAAGTGTATATATAGCATCTTGCTTTTCCGTCGATGAGGAGATTGACAATATAAATCAAGAGTCAAAGAAATTATTCGGGTAGTTAAGACAAAGGAAAACTTTATTGTGCTGGGCGGTAGGAATTCTATAGTTGGCAAAAGAAAAGGGAGGAAGTATTTGGTGAGTAGGGACTGACATGAAATGATACTAAGAAAAAATAATAAAGGCGAAATTTCCAGGTACAATTTTTACAGAGCATTATTTATTCATCAATTAAGAATCATGAAAGGAGATTGTATACATAAACAGAAACCGAGATACCGCAAGGCTTCACGCTGATTTTATGGGTGTAAAGGTATTTCGGAACTAAGTTTTAAATTGTACGAGATAACAACGAGCATGAAAATGCAAGGTTTTTCATAAATTAAACTCAATTTTCAGACAACGATTCGAGTTTTGGGCACACAAACAGGCTGAGTTTTTAATAGAGGTAGTAACTCAGTAATCGCAATTCTGCGTAAGAAACTACTGCGAATGATGTAATGGTAGATGTCATACTCTGCAATGGATGCCACGAAGCATAAGCAGCAATCAGGAAATAAGCGTGAGACAGCGAAGCCTGGAGCAGACGAGCAAATAATTTGCGACACCTGCGTAGTAATCAGTGATGGCGCAGGTGAAACTGACGACCCTCCTAGTTACGTTAATGTTCCGTACAGCGTTAGACTGATATTCCACCGCAACGTGCAGCTGAGCTGCAATTCCAAATTGGAGTTAGCAGCAGCACAGCTTTACCTTGTGTCTGTAAACTGATGATACAGCTTACACCGGTCACAGAAACGCATCGAAACACGATGGAAATCAGGATGGAACATTTGTGAAAGAAAGACAACATCTCTCAGTTTTCATCGATATGCGATCGTAGATAATAAAACAAAAATCGAATGAAACAAATTTAATTGCTTTACCTCGTCCGTATAGTTATGATATAGTTTTTACCGGTCACAGAAAGGTAACAAAAATGATGTGAAACTTTTACCAAATGAAACATGTAGGTAGTGTGACATACTTGTTCAGTGTAGATTGATGTGGCTTTCATTTCTTGCGTATTGAACTATTATGAACAAGAGACAGTACTATCAAGTATCACAAATTCAAGCCGCAACAATTGTAACAATGCTCTTCTTATGTTATGGAATGTACTGTTGAAGACTGTTATTATTTTTATTCGATCCAACAAAGATTATTAATACCTCAATGTGACTTGCTGTCATTCTGACAAAGTTGTCGTACACACATTGAGTTGAATGGTCTTTTGGAATATCGTCTCGCTAGAAAATCTCTAAAACAGTTTCCAGCTCATTTTAGTTTCTTCACTCTCTGTTTGTTTTTGTAGTATTTCATATTATCCGCTTGCCGTTGCCACAAAAGATGAAATAACTGACTGTCCAAATAGGGTATTTTCCTGTGTTAAAAATATGGTTCGAATGACTGTTATTCTGGGTGATTATAATATTCAGGCAGCATTTTCGATCATAAATTTTACAAAACATTTGTTATTTTTACGTAATTAAAGCTTAAAAATCATCAAATTTCTCGATTAGATCACGTGATCGAAAACGCTCCGTTATTGGCTGAAGTACTGGTGACGTCATAGAACACCTTCAGCGCGGCGACTAGAAGTCGGAGCTGTATTATTGTACGCGTTTCCTCCATTTCGCAGCTTTAAGATCAGTTTTTTCGTGATCTAAACGCGTTTACAGCTTTTATGCCAGAATGGAAGATGGTTATGTGAAGGCTGACAGCTGAAACCTCCCTAAAGTTGAAACAATTATGGTGTCTTCATTCTTTAAAAACAATCCAAATTTTTACGTGCCAGAAATAAGAAATGTGAAAACTGCATTGTACGTAATGCATACCTACATTTTAAAGCTAATTATTTCGAGAGATATTTTATGCCATTGGGAAAATGTACCCTATTTATTGATGTCAGCAGACTTAATCTGAAGTCACCATATTATGCAATAAAAGGTGTAATTTTATCTTCTATCCAAGTGGCCTTGAGTGATTATGTTGGCAACATCAACAAAACGATAGAAAATCTTTGTCCAGATGTTCAGACTACATAGAACGAGTTGTGGCAAATGTATTGCTTGTCTGTATGAAGTCGCTGCATAGGACTAACCATAAAAAGAATAAGAAATGTGTTTGGGTTCGTGAATGGATAAAAAAAAAAGTCAGTTCTGTTGCTCAGCGACCTTGCTAAAAGAAATTTTGATTGAAGACCATAGAAGTTATTTTAATCAACTCAGAATGTCACCAGAGCAGTTTACGTTCCTTTTAAACAGAGATAGTAATTGAATAAAGAAACAAGTTACCGTTATGCGTGAAGTATTGTTACCAGAACTGAAATTACAAACTGCATTACGTTTCGTGTGAAGTAGATATTCGTATCTCCAGTACTTGCACCGTGTTCCGAAATCCACAATTGCCATACTTCGTTTGTATAGGTATTTCGAATTGGATGTATTTTAGTCTGCAATTCACTAATCATCAACCCATCAATATTTTATTTCTCAAATAATTGCCAAAAGAGCACTAACACGCCGTTAAAATCGCACAAACATCTACGCAACGCATATATGTTAAAAAACCGAATTATTTCTCACGTTACCCCCTTTATGTTGTATTTTGTTCTGTATTGGTCATAACCTAACCTAAAAACACGCGCAATCAGTTTCGCAAAAGTTGGAAAGTGCCGAAACTATTTAGTTTTGTCAACGAGTTGCGCGAACGCCTGCCGCGCAAGCGCATTCGCCAGTAGCGCAGTTTCATGAAACGTAGTGTCGTCGTGGAAACTAGCCTTTACGCAACGCTTCTTCCGCAGTATCCATTGTCTGCGCTTGGCGGTGGCTTCTCCCCTTCATGTTTCGCCTATCGCTCCGCCTTCCTACATGACGCCAACTACAGTCATATGAGGCGCGTAGAGGCGCAGAGAAAGAATGAATCTCGTAATTTAAGCTTGAGAAATAGTCCTGTGTTGACACTCAATATTACCATAGCGCATCAGTATCATAACACCTGGTTCCTTTTACACAGGCATAATTTTCTAAATCTGATTCATACTCCAGTGGCCAGTCATCTCACAATGGGTGTACACTTGAATTGCATTACATAAACAGTAGTTTCAGAAACAAAATTACGGATATCAGTTTTCAAATTAAGTTGTGATTTTTTGTGCGAGGCTGTACTGTTTGCATGTACATAGGCTGACTCCGATGACATGCAACATGTGACCACTACATTTTCTACAACATCAGTGTGAGACTTCTTTGATTGCAAACTTACTATTAAGGCATGGAGTTACACTCTGACTCAAACACTGGAGTTACCTCCCAGGTTAACGAGATAAATTTTGTGATGGCATATACAAGTTTTATGGAGCCAAGTTCTACTTACCTCCATACATGTATATTCCGAGCATACTATGTTAATCTATTCATCATTACGGTTAATGTGATACAACACTACATACGGTTGAACAATTCTGAGTTAGTACTTGCACCCACACAAAATGTCGATGCTTATTACAACTGCGCGCTTATGTGAAGATTCGAGGCTGGAAGAATAAAACATTATTTGTAAAGACAGAATGAAACGGTTGTGATTGGAAATAGTTTCCTTAAACCATGTTTCAGTCACTTACATGAGCTTTGCACAGTAAATATGCAGATTTATTAATTTATGATTAGTTTTAACTTAAAACATGGGTCGCTTCTTGTGTAAAATAGAAATGTGGCTGTAATATAAGAATTAAGTGTAAAGAGAAACTTCCGTTTAATGGAATATGAAAGAAAAAAATCCTATGAGTCTAGTAAGTGTCCCAGCTGACCGAAAACGCGAAAATTTTGTTTGTTCGTTTCCGGGAGATCTGTGTGAAAAAGGGCATACTACATTCCTAGCTTTGAAAACTGTGTATACGTCCACGGATTATCCTGCTGAGCGGATCATTCTTGCAAAGGAGGAAGAGCGTGTCGTTATTTTTGGAAGGCAGCTCGGTGACGTTCTTGGCCGTTGCCTTGTTAAGGGGGACATCTGTGACGTGCCCACAGCTTACTCGGAGGACTCCACTATAATTAAAAGAGGGGAGGCCACACAGCATCAGCTAAAGGGAACGTGCGTAATTACTTCGCTCGTAATATGCTACCAACGGCTAGACGAAATTTTTTGACACTGCATATTGCCACTTCTATTTACACGACAGGGATATTGAGTCCAACTGAGTTAAATATAAAACTGTTCTTTGTAACAACTATGGTTTACATTCGCAAAGTTTGCAAGGTCTCCCGAATAAATTAAATAAATAAATTAAATTAATAGAAATTTACAAGGTATCCCGAAGATTAATCTTTAATGGTAATTGATCAATAGTGCGTAATACGTACGTGAAAGAAATTTTAAACTGTTAAAAACCGAACAATGTGGTGACTACGACCATCAAGGTAAGCCCAAGAAAACATTAATATGCGCAACGGACACGCCCGGGAAATGGGGAAACTCAAACACTAGAATGGCCCTGTCTAAAGTACTCCCAAAGGGTACAACGAAACTGATTATCTTGAATAATGAAAAGGCGGAAACAATCTGACTGTGACACAGATAAAACAAAAATTGACTTACATCGTATCTTCTTATTACAAAACTGGAAACAGGAAACAGCAAAAAATGTTCAAATGTTTGTATAGCTTATGGGACTTAACTAGGGGGTCATCAGTCTTACAAACTACTTATCAACTAGCTTATCCTAAGGACGGTACAAATATCCATGCCCGAAGGGGGATTCGAACCCCGGACAGC
The DNA here is from genome assembly GCA_026315105.1 of Locusta migratoria. Lineage (NCBI taxonomy): Eukaryota > Metazoa > Arthropoda > Insecta > Orthoptera > Acrididae > Locusta > Locusta migratoria. The sequence goes on from CM048748.1 coordinate 40,925,763, forward strand.
TAGCAGCTCGCGTCATGCTGTATTTTAGTATCAACAATTTTCAAAAATGATATGTGAGTAGTAATTAAGTCTAACAATAATCGTAAATGAAGGAAATGAAAGAAAGCGGAAATGGAAATGAGCGTATGGCTTTCTTGGCCGGAGATCCCTTACGGGATTGTTCGGCCTCCTGAGTGTAAGTCTTTCTATTTGACGCCGCGTGGTCGACTTACGTGCCAATGAAGATGAGATGATGATGATTAGGACTACATACAACATCCAGTCCCCTTCCGGGAATCGAACCCAGGGCCCCTGCGTGGTAGTCAGTGATGCTGCCACTGAGCTACGGAGGCGGAAGAAAGGGGAAACTAACTACCAAATGAGATCGCAGAACGCAAATTGAATATTACAAATTATATATTCTTAAAATATATGAATTAGAAAAATATTGCAGAAAATTAAATTAACATCATGCTTTACAATAATAGCGTAATGCAACATATGCTTAACAACTGCCTTATCTGACAGTGTCCTCGCGCTACCTCACCCAACAGGCAACTCTCCGCAACTCAGCACGCAACTGAGTTGCTACTGACGGCTCTCTCTCTCAGCCAGTGCGCTTACTCTACAAACAAACTTCCAAAGATTACTGGGCCACTTACAAACTACATCTGTGGCCAGTTTACATATGTCGGGACCATAGGGACCTTACAAGTTAACCATTCGTGGCAGTATGGCACGCAGGACTGTTTCGCAATTAATATCAAGGCTCAAAGTCGAGAGCCTTAGTTTGACTGCGTTCAAGGACATTGTATCGTCCAATTCGATTACAAATAGCTCAGAAAAAATAATTAATGGATGGAAATATTTTCAGATGGCAATCGAACAAATTACAACTCTCACTTTACCTTATATACATCTTACCATAATGATTAAACCCTAATCAGAATGTCACTTGTACCATATTAACAGATGAATACATTATACTCTACAGTATACAGACAGATCCCGAACTGTGTGGTACTGAATATCGTGCCATTTCTTTCTTACCACTTTGTTAATCATGTATCTACAATTGTATGAAAACACCGATACAAAGGTGCAAACAACGACGATGTACTTTGTTCCTTTTATTTGGAAAGAGAGCTTCTTCCATAGAATTCCTGTTCATAACGGTGATGACAAATTTACAATTTGAGAAGCAGCTGAATGTTCATTGAGGTCATTTTCACTGACGACGTTTGATTGAAATGCTATGTATGGACTTAATGATGAATCATTTGTGAAGGACGATTATTAAATAAACCGTTTTGAAAGACATGTTTGCCATTTCATAATAAATTTGACTGGACCTCTTCACCTTAATTATATGAGACTTGTTCGAAAGAAAAGAAACTACATGTACAAGATGTATCACCTAAAATGTGCACCTCAAAAATAGCGGAAATGGAAAGTGCTATTGATAAATGCTTTGACATGAGGGATTGAAGTCAGCGACTCGTATTCTTATCTAAGACACAAACTTCAATAATATATAGAGGGACAATTTTTGCCCAAATATGCACTTTCGACAGGAGCAATGTGTGTTGACACAAACTAAAGATAGGGTAAATTATAGTCCCAGAGAAGTCTCTTGCATGACTCTAGTGAAATGCTTTTACGAGTAGTTTCTACAGTAGCACTGTTACAAAACCTCTAGTAGCAAATACTACAAATCAAATGTTCAAATATTTGTAAATCTATCGGACCAAACTGTGTGGTCATCATTCCGTAGCTTACAAACTACTTACACTAAGGTAAACTAACCTATGGACAACACACACACACACACACACCCATGCCCCAGGGAGGACTCGAACCTCCGACGGCGAGGAGCCACGCGCTCCACAGCGAGGCGCCTTAGAACGCTCGGCTACTCCACCGCGGCCGCAAATACTACAGAACAGCATGAGAGTATACACTGCTGATGTAGTTCTGACCAGTCACATTGTGTTCAAAATGACCATTGGTAATGGGAATACATGATTCCTCTCTGGTACAAAACGACAGTTACACATGTTTCGCATTTCAGTGGAGATGTCTTAGCAGGCCGCAGTTATATGTCATTGCATTTCAACACAAGTCACTGGTACGTCCTTGTAGTAATCTGTGCACTATGTGCTGGGCAGCCATGTTGGTATCATAGGTTCCTCCTAGTCTTCAAATGAACGTTTTCTAGAACCATGGCAACTGATGTGTAAAGATCCTGTGATAGTTGTGCTGTACCATCTACAACAAATGTCTCTATGAGTTGATAACTATCCTATTTAACACCACAGATTTACACATAATGGACGCTGATATTCTGCCTGGCGAGACCAGTATGGATTGTTAGGAGAACAATAATGTGTGTTTTCATGGTTTACCGAGCCGTGCTTGCCAAGTGTTGCAGCGCGGCACTCAAGTAACAGGCCACGATTTTCAGTTTTTTTTTCAAAAAGCAGTGAACTTAACATCAATTCAGTCTGATCAGAAGGAAATGAGTTTGTTGGACAGAGGGTTGTCATATAACACTCATCAAAAAACGTCGTAACAGCCTTTGAATTAGTTAGTGGCGCACACAGTCTCTGCATTAGATAACAAACTGTTAACGCCAGCGCAGCGAAATGAAGTAGCGGTAGCTGTAAATAAGGTAGTCAAAGTGAACCCTCTCAGTTGAAGCCCAGCTCATACTTCCATTTCGGTTTGTTATGATGAGAATCACGTTGTCGCCAGTATCAATAATAAACTAGCAGAAAATTGTGCACTCGCCGTCCAGGCGGATAAATCACAGGCAGCGGTGATTATTTATGAATATCAACATGAAGGGAAAGTGCAACAATTTGTAGAGAGTAAAATAGAGACGAGCCGTTTTGATTTAACATCTAAGTACGTAGCAGCTATTAAAAAGACCTGGAGTGCTACGAAGGTCTTCCCGGATAAATACAAAAAGAAAACTTTGATACCAATGAACCCGTCAGCACCATAAAATTAATTATCCAATTAGACCGATAAAAATGCAAAAGCCGGACTAGGTTACTTGGTTGAAAAAATACTAGCAGAGTACTTAAATAAGAACTTCAGTCTTCCCGTAAATTTTAGCATTTTAAATAAGGATGATCTCATTTTAAAACTTTCTAGTGTGTCTGTCAGCCCCAGTACATCAATGGTTTCCTTTGATGTAAAGATCATGTACACGAGTGTCCCCACTGACCAGGTGCAGGACATAGTAAGAGATAACCTTAGGAGAAATAGTGGCAGATCGCAGGATGAGACATACGACGTACTCCAAATCCTCAGAACTGTTTTAAGTTTTAATTACTTTAGGTTCGGTGACAAATATTATGTGCAAAAACAGGGGTTGGCTATGGGTTCTCCCCTATTTATTTCTGGCAAATATTTATAAGTCAGACTTAGAGTTTCGTGTTATGAAAGATCTCAAGGATGTTTCAAAATATATTGTATTGTGGTGTCGTGTTGACGACATTTTCCTACTGTATAATGTTTCACACCAAGAATATAGTGAATAGCTACTTGAGCTTAATAACCAGAATATAAATATTCAGTTCACCCCTGAACAGAGTGTAAACAGAACGCTACCATTCCTTGAAATGTCATAATATTACAGGGGGAGTCTTTCAGTTACGACATTTATTGGAAACGAACAACATCCGATTTGATTCATAGATTTTCAAAACATCCATAGCTGCATAAAATGTCAGAGTTTCGTTCTTTATTACATAGGTTGCACAGTGTCCCACTGTCCAGCGCAGCCTTCAAGCGTGAGTTTCGTATAATAGAGTACAATGGCATTTATAATGGCTATGAAGCGAGCGTTGTTCATAATATTAATAATAGTATACAAAAGAGAAAGGATACTACTTCAAGTGCTGCACAGGGTCTAAAGGCGGAAGTACTTCCTCTATTCCTTTACGTGAAATGCTCCTAGGGGTTCTAAATATCATAGACTACCTTACTACGGTAACGTTTCATGGAAAGTGGGCAAACACCTCTCTGCACAAGCATAACCCTTACCTACTTCGTCCCTAAAAATATTGGTCAAAAATTCAGACACATGGAGAAAAGAGGAGCCTCATAAATTTCCAGGTATTTATAGTACTAGTTGTAAACCCGGCGTTGCCCGGGTGTTTATTTATCCTACACTCTCGTAGTCCACCTTCCCTTCCCTCCTCTCTCTCTGCATCCACCTCTTTCTCTCTCATCTCTCTGTTGTTTTCTACTGTTATCTGTCTCGGCAAATTTTTCTGAAACGTACCCTCTGTCATTTACAATACAAACATTTATGTACCCAATGATGTTCCTCTTGGTTTAAAGGTCATGTGTGTAAAAAATCATAAACATTGGAGCAAAACTTTGCCTTCTGTAAAATTCCATAAGTTAAGTATCTTCCGCCATGCACCGAACGAAATTTTATACAGACATTCCTCTTGTTTTTAAGGTAGAGTGTGCAAAATTTCATCAATATCGGAACAAAACTATAGATTTCTAAGCAATAAAAACGTAGGGTCACATTGAAAAACGCACTTCGTTGTTATCAAATATTCCAGTTTTATTTCATACAACATTTGTTCCGTGAATAACGGAAAAAAAGAAGGATATGTGAAATCGGTCGAACCGTTCTCAAGTTATGGCACGACCAAGATATTTGGGGATCCATTTTTAAGAAACTTAAGGTAGACGGAATCCTTCGTCTTGTTTTGAACGTCAATCGTGCGAATCTTCGTGAATATATGAATGAAACTATAGTTTTCGTGATTCTGTAGGAGAAGTATGCTCCGCCGTGCACCTTTCACAAAATACTGCAGTAGCTAACTTTTCTACCTATAAACTACATTCCTGCCAAATTTCAGCTTCATAGGTGAAGTAGTTTTCGAGATATCATGTTTAATCAGTGATTGAATGAGTGGGTGTTATCTTTTATATAGATAGAGATTAAGACAACAGATTACTTAATTTTGGATTCAAGAGCATTGAGGGAGACTTTCAGAAAAATTTAAATAGAAACATGCAAATCTGTAACTTTATTTGATACAAGGCCATGCCTTATGCGACAGTTTTACGGTATCTACAGCGTAACTTATGAGCGGTAGACTTCGTTTCATTTTTTTGGCGGGAGGTCACTAATAAAACGCTTCATATATGTCCGAAATTACATGCAAACTGTGTTGCAGTTCCCTAAGTACTCCCATTTTCCAATAATTGTCGCATAAATCTAGGTATTTTCACACTGTGGCAACTCATTATTTATGACGTCACATCTCCTGAGCTGTGTGTCACTCTCTTTTGTTTTTGGGTCAGGAACCTTCGTGGGCGTACGGTGACTAGTTCACCAAAGTTTCATTGCAATCGAATGAAAGGTCTATGAACACACAGAGGACATACAGACAAACATTCAATTATATATAACTGCCCTGCAAGATGTATAGGCCAGACAGGGAGACGTTTTGAGGTAAGGTTCAAGGAACACCTTCTAGTAGCAAGTCAGGTCATTTAATTACAGATATATCCACATATTTGAAAGTTGTACACCGGGAAGAAAAATGGAATGTATTGAATATTTTGGGAGAACTTGATATTTTCAGAGCTTTAAAAAGTGACCCCGAAAATATCCTTAAGTGCCAAAGAGAATTACGCCACGATAACCTATGGGCTAATTTTGATTTTCGAAAGACTGATGTAACTTTACTAGGGTTTTACCGAGTAACTTATTTTTATGTATAGAATTTTTGGTCTGTTAGACCTTGAGATGATAACTGCTAGGTATATATTCTAGTACTTAGGTTCACAGATTTGTAACTGGCTGGAAGACTTCCTAAGTAACAGAACGCAGTACGTTGTTCTCGACGGCGAGTGTTCATCAGAGACGAGTGTATCGTCAGGCGTGCCCCAGGGTAGCGTGATATTTTCTATCTATATAAATGATCTGATGGACAGTGTAAGTTGTAATTTGCGGCTGTTTGCTGATGATGCTGTGGTGTATGGGAGGGTGTCGTCTGTAACTGACTGTAATAGCATACAGGATGACAGAAAAAAAATATAGTTGGTGCGAAGTATGGCAGCTAGTTCTCAATGTAGAAAATGTAAGGTGATGCGCATGAGTAGAAAAAAACAATCCTATAATGTTCGAATACAGCATTAGTAGTGAGCTTCTTGATGCTGTCGTGTCGTTCAAAAATCTAGGCGTAACATTACAGATCGATATGAAATTGAACGAGCATGTAAGGACAGTTGTCAGTAAGGCGGACAGCCGACTTCGGTTCATTGGGAGAATTTTGGGAATATATACTTCACCTGTAAAGTACACGTCTTGACTATTGCTCAAGTGTTTGGGACCCGCAGAAGTAGGTTCGACCAATTCGCGAGTGTCACGGAAATGCTGCGGCAACTCAATTGGGGATCGCTGGAAGAAAGACGACGTTCTTTTCGTGAATTTCTGTTAAGTAAATTTAGAGGGCCGGTATTGGAAGCTGAGTGTAGTACGATCTTGCTGCCGCCTACTTACATTTCGCGTAAAGATCATAAAGATAAGAGAAATTAGGGCTCGTGCGGAGGCATATAGGCATTATTTTTTTCCTCGTTCAATTTGGGAGTGGAATAGGAAAGGAAATGCCTAGTAGTGGCACAGTGTACCCTCCGCCACGCACCTTACGGTGAATTGTGGATTATGTATGTAGATGTTTATCTTGATGTACAGCAAGTCGCCACCGTTTAAATCAGGCGCTAGTCAACCTAGGCACGCGTCGGTGCGCATGCGCGTCTCTTTGTGTTGGTCTCAGCCGCGATTCGCGTCTAGTCTGATGCCAGGAACAACAACATCGCCTCCTACCCCAGCTGTCTCCTCTCAACGTAAAGCTAACAGATTTTAATCTTCTTTTACCCCCTGACGCGGTTTTTATGCTGAGTACCTGTGTCAGTGTAATATTTTATATCAGATATAGGCCATTGGCTGATCAAAATTTACTGTTTTAGATATGAAATTTTATTCAGTTTTTAAGATATATTTTAGGGATCCCCACTTTGAACAAAAGGGATCTTATAGATGGTTTCATAGGCAAGTTCGTTACACTTCCCATAAATGATGAGGATGAGCTAGTTTAAAGTCCTTGTAACATATGGTTATGACCTATATGAAATAAACACCTGATGAGGCAAATTTAATTTGCGAAATCGGTCGTGTGTTCTTAATAAAGAATTTATAACAGTCGCAGCGCTGTCAAGAAAATTTACCTATTCCACTGTGGTTGCCCGATGAATAAAGCATTGTGTTTAAATTATCTTACGTTTCATAGATCAAATTTTTGAACCATATGGGAGTGAGATTAAGCTCTGTGAAACAGTTGTGATTATATAAATATTTGAAGGGGTATAATTATGGTTACTGTGTTAAACGACAAATAGTGCAAATAAAATAAGAAATGTAACTGATATACGCAATATGCCAAACAGCTATTATTACACAAAACAACCGGCCGCGGTGGCCGAGGGGACTGAGGCGCTACAGTCACGGTCTGCACGTCCACTACGGTCGTGGGTTCGAATCCCCCCTCGGGCATGGATATTTGTGCAGTCCTTAGGAGTATGTAGTTCATAAGTTGTTTGTAAGTTTAGGGACTGGTGACCTCGTAGTTAAGTCCCATATAAAATAAATAAATAAATAAATAAATTAGACAAAACAAATTTGTAACTTGACTATGAGCTCCAAAATAACTTTGTGCAATCACAACTGTTCGGCAATTTGCTTAATATAAATTGCAACATCTTGTTTTGTTTCTATTATTAGGAATTTAAACCATTAATAGGAATTTAACCAGTTAGAGTATATACATATTATCCCTTCTACTTCATCTCACGTTTCAATATTGGACCTATTAAGTATATAATTTTTTATGCAATGTTGCGGATCATTTCCATTTACATTAAACAGCCAAAGAAACTGGAACAGTCATGCGTATATAAACAGAACTATACGAAAACAAAGAATGGCGCTGCGGTCGGCAACACCTACGTACGAGAAAAGGCACAGGCGTGAGATCGCTTTCTGCTATTACATGGCCAGGTTATCAGAGTTTTAAGTAACATTGAAAGCATTGTTGTAGTCCGTGCACGACAACGACGACGGTAAAGAACCGTTCACCGAGAGAGAAGTGTAACGCATCCGCAAATTTCTGCGGATTTAAATGCTGGAATATGAACGAATTCCAGCTTCAGAACCATTCCACGAAATACCATCGATACGGGCTCTTAGAGCCGAAGGCAAACTCGTATACCATTGCTGATTACACAATGCTTTACAACTCGCCTATGCCCGTCAACATGAACACTGCACTGTTGATAGCTGAAACATTTAAACGTTTTGTTTGATGAGTCGCATTTCTAAGTGTATCGAGTAGATGGGCTTGTACGGGCTGCAGAGAACCTCTTGAATCTGTGGACACTGAATGTCAGCACGGGACTGTTAAAATTGATGGAAGCTCTCTGAAGATGTAGGCGTTTGCAGTTAGAGTAATATGTGACTCCTGATACCTGTTAGTACGACTGTCACAGTTGACGTGTATGTACGTATCCTAGCTGATTAACTGCATCCATTTATGTCCATTGAGCATTCCGATGGACCTGGCCTATTCTAGCAGGATAACGGGATACCCCACAAATCCAGAATCTTTATAGAGTGACTCAATGGACATATTTGTAACACTTGCGACGACCACCAAACTTCCCGACATGACATAATTGGCTATACTCGGGATGCCTTGTGAGATGCTTTTCACAAAAAATCTGCACCAACCCTCCTCGTACACTTCCGGACTTACGGTTATCCCTGCAAGATGCATGTTTTCAATTCCCTCCAGCACGACGTGAGACAACAGTCACTCTGGCTTGTTTGCATGTGTGCAAGATTATTTGACTCTCCATTGTATTAGGACAACTGTTGTAATTTGTCATATTTATTATCACACAATGAATCTATGTTAGTAGTATTATATAACACTTATCATCTACGAAAAACAGTTTATGATGCATGTTAACATTCCTGAACTCAGAAAGTCTCATAGCCGAAAACCCGTTCCTAAAATAATAACAAAATTGTAGAATGTTACAGAACGTTCAAGTATTACATTCAAAGCGAATGTAATATTCTACCACGAACTGAAAAAAGTCAGTTAATTATTTCATATCTCTTACTGAAAAGGTGGAGTTGTAAAGTCCATTTTATGCTGCTATGCAATATCTCAATCCAAATGTTACTACAGCTGTATGCGTATCACCCACACATCACCAATAGACGTAATGACCACATTCAAATTCCGAAATACAAACAAAACTGTGGCTATGATAATAACATATCAACAAAATTGATGAATTAGTGTGCGCGTGAGTTAAGTGTCATTTTATGTTATTTCTGTAACCCCTCCCTTATCCGTGGAACATTTCTTGAAGGTTGAGAGATTGTGAAGTTCGACATTTTTATAAGAAAATGGAAAAAAAAGAAATTATCCCAAACTATTTTCCAGTTTCTGTAATGCCCGCAGTCTCAAAAATTTTAGAAAGTATGATATACAATCATCGTCATTACCATGTGACCACAGTTAAAATATTATCCATCTCACAATTTGCATTCGTAAAGTGTGGAATATGGAGAAGGCTTTCTACATAACAGTGAGAATATAGTATCACTTATTAGACAACAAGTTACAGGTTTGATATGCTTTCTGATCTGTCAATAACATTTAATTGCGTTAGTCAAAATATCCTTTTAAGTAAACCAGAATACATGGTGCAAAACGGATCAAATAGTATATTCGTGACAAAAAACAATAGATATCAATGGTAAATAGATGCTTATTAATCTATCAGGCATCGTGCAACCGGGTTTCGTGTAAGGATCCTTATCGGATGCTAAGTTTGTTTCGTTCGCAGTTGACACATACGTTTCCGTTAATGAGAAATATAGTATAGTCTTAGAAGGTCGACTAGTGAAATTTTCAACGACATCAATAAATGTTTTCTAAGAAGTGCTGTAGTTTTGAGATTAAAGGTTGATAATGAATATAAGTGGGAGGTGCTTATCCACTTAGCTGTTGAATCGCCTCACCAAATTTCGTCCGTAACAGATATCATATAAAAAAACTTCCATATTATGTTTACTTTCAATCCATAATGTTATACGAAAATATTGATTTTATTTGAGCAAGCGGAGCTAGAGTTTTCAGAGCTCAGAAACGTGCTTTATGAACTATTTTTGGCGTGAACTCAAGAACGTCCTGCAAAGGGCTGTTGAAAAAAACTTGGATGTCTAATTATTGCTTCCCAGTTTATTTTTCAGTACTGAAATTTGTAATTAAATAGTTTTATTTTTATATTTATTTATTTATTTTTTAAGCAAGAGTTCAGTACGTAGAATCAAACCTAGAAATAAGAATACCTCTCTCAAAGAATTAAATCCACTTTCTTGAAGCCAAAGAGTTCGAAATATTCAGCAGACTTACATTGTTCAAAACCGGTGTCCATTTTTCAGCAGTATACAGTTTTCAGTAGTATCAAATACTTAACTCACAGTGATGTTTAGATAGGGAAGAATTTAAATGATTTGTTGGTGATCCTTTCCTCCTACTTGACTCATGAGTTTCGTAGAAGAACAGTTTGATGCCTGTATGTATTCGGTAATATAATGTGAATATGGCCTACATTCTCACTTCCAGACAAATACTTCACAGACAGGCGACTGTTGAAAACAAATGCTCTAAAAAGTGTTTTAGTCTTAGTTTTGTGTGATTATTCTTGGCTACAATTGATTAAGGATTATAAAATTATATTGAAAAATTATTATTCATTAATACGTTGTCGGTCCTTTTAAATTTAAGATTGTTAGATTTCCTTTATTTAAGTTTTTAGTTTGTTTACCAATTTCACATTCAAATAAGCAATTTCATTTATGGTGTGTGGACGGAACAATAGCATCTCTGCTCGTCATTAGTATTAATTTGTTCATTATTCTTGCCTGACATGTTGTGCATCCAACTCACTCGTCATCAGCCCCTGTTATTACGCTCTCTTCGTCAAATAGTGGTATCTGGTACTTTTTCAGAGATGATATATTCGTGCCAAGAAACTCCCAAGGCTGCACGTCAACAGAAATAGACGCGCTGATGACATATGACCCCTTCAGGACATTTGGCAAAAGGTCGTAGATGATGAGGACGATTGTATGGAAAGAGTGCAACTTTAAGTACCTATTTCCAGAAAGTCATATCAAGAAGAAATAATAGTTTACTTTTAATTACGCCCTTGTCCACAGAGTGGCCCTAAAATAATTGAAATATTCATAAAGGCAGATAGAAGGAACCGAAATAAGCATATGTTGTAGAATGTTTATATAAATATACTCATTTACGCTAGATTGGGACCTTCTGGTTCTCTGTTACAGCTAACGAGGCGTTCCATATTTTACATTGTCAATATTACTGTAGTTTTAATAAATCTCGAAAATTAAAATTTTCAAACACTGCACGTATCATAAAGACATACAGTTTCGTTGATTGTTTGTTTGGGACAGTGAAACCAAACTGCTAAGGTCATCAGTCTCCCGGTGTGGAGGGGAAGGAGTGAGGGTAGAAAGGGGGAGGGGGGAGGGAAAGTAAAAGCATTCCAGGAAGGAAGGAAGGCTGCATGTTACTTTTCTCCTTGTTACTTGCGGCAGGAACACACACAATTTTTAAATGTACACTGTAGATGGTGATGCAAATCTTAATCGTCATATAATTTATGTCTGCGTGTGCACATGGAAATGTATCAGAAGCGTAAAGAAAGTACAGGGACTGATTCCTGAATTGGGATAAACTAATCGGTGAATACTGGCGCGACTTTACCGGGTGTTTCATACTTCCGGGTGTAGAACTGGCACTGATAGATATAGTACAAGAAATATTACTAAGCACATTAGAGGTAATCGTTCGACACGTTTAGGAGCTGTATAAAGTTGCGTTATGAGTGAGTGATGCAAATGAGAGGAATGAATAAGTATCAACTACAGAGGGGCAAACAGCGACTTCTGAGTTCCTCCTGTAAAATGATAATAAGAATCTGATATCACTTGTCTTTGTATGCCTTTTCATTTTCCTATGATTCTTACTTGGATAGCAAAATGGCCCCCTGTGCCCAAAGTAAAGAATATATAAAATGCAGAGTAGCTATGGGAAGAACAGCTTTTCTGAAGAAGAGTTATTTGTTGACTTGAAATATTAGTTTAAATGTTAGCAAGTCCTTTCTGAATGTTTAGCATTTTATGGGAGTGAAACGTGGACGATCAGGAGTTTAGACAAAACGAGGATACAAGCTTTTGAAATGAGGTGCTACAGACAACTGATAAAGATTATGTGGATAGATCAGATAACTAATGAGGTGGTGCTAAAAAGAGTTGGGAAGTAAAGGACTTTTTGGAATATCCTGACTAAGAAAAGGTGGGGACACATTCTGAGACTTCATGGAATCGTGAACGTACAAGGGGACATCATCAACGCGACATATTTTCATGACAAAAAAAAATACATGAGCACAATATCAAGCCCAGATATCGATATCACGTGAAAATTTTGGCCATTACTCAGATACTACGCGCCGGCCGCGGTGGCCGAGGAGACTGAGGCTCTCCAGTCACGGTCTGCACGGCCACTACGGTCGGGGGTTCGAATCCCCCCCTCGGGCATGGATATTTGTGCCGCCCTAGTTCGTAAGTAGTTCATCAGTAGTTTGTAAGTTTAGGGACTGATAACCCCGTAGTTAAGTCCCATAGACTATACAAACATTTGATCATTTTTTCAGATACTACGCAGTTACGGCCTCCTCAAAGTACAGCTTTTAAACATTCGCGCGCTCGGGTTGTTCCTCACTTGGCCCACTACATTGCGGCCGCTTAGTGCCAGAACGTCAAATTCTGTGAGCAGATTCTAGTAAGGGGTTTGTGTTCGCGGTGTCAATTAACCCACAGCCTACATGTGACATCTCCAGGAGCGGTATGGAAAGATGACTAATCCGCAACGATTAAATGTCCAAGAATTAGAGCTCTTTGAAGTCGTCACTGGTAAGCATAATCATTTGCAGTTATTGGACGTACTACACACGGTAAAAGAAAATGATGGCGCTTTTTTATGCTTTTACTTATATCTTTCAACAGCGTTGCAGATATCATAGACAATTGCACTGATGAAGACGTGCAGGATGTAAAAGAAAATAGCGGGTTCACGTTCGATGCAGATATACAAGACGAATATTGCCGGCCGCGGTGGCCGAGGGGACTAAGACGCTCCAGTCACGGTCTGCACAGCCACTGCGGTCGGGGGTTCGAATCCCCCTTCGGGCATGGATATTTGTGGCGTCCTAGTTCGTAAGTAGTTGATAAGTAGTTTGTAAGTTTAGGGACTGATGACCCCGTAGTTAAGTCCCATAGACTATACAATCATTTGAACATTTTGAAGACGAATACGTCGACAGTAATGACTATGCCATTTCACCACCGTCATATTCGTCGAGCACTTTCATTGCTTCAGCGGAGCTTGGACATGGAATTGAGGTCTTCAGTGATGGTGAAAGGTGCTTTGATTATTTTAAATCGTTGAATAGCACTTTGTCCATCTCCATAACAGAAGAATATATGCAACGAGCCGTTTGCGTTTTATACAGCGCGTTACAACTGCATGAGAAGGTTTTTTAACAAGCAGTGTAAAGTAATTTAATTTTAAGTACCTTGTTATATGTAAAGTTGACACTATTGAAGTGGAGAAAACTCGAAAGAGTTATAGTATATATGTTTTATTTTGAAATATTTTTCCTCCTACACTTACCTATCTCTTCAAAATTTCACATTTCGGGGGACTCGCTTCTGTCGTTGTCCGTTCATTGCACAGCACTTCGCGTTAGGGCATTAAGAGGCCGCAGTGAAACGGGCCGAGTGAGGACCAACCCGAGCGCGCGAATGTTTTAAAGCTCTACTATGAGGAGGCCGTAACTGCGTAGTATCTGAATAATGGCCCAAATTCTCACGTGATATCGATTTTTGGAGTTGATTCCAAACTCATGTATTTTTTTCTAAAGATAATATAAGGTCGAGTTGATGATGTTCCCTTGTTAGTATTAGAAGGAACTGGGTGGGGGGGGGGGGGTAATAATCGTAGAGGGAGACCAAGGGACGAATACAGAATGCATATTCAAAATAATGTGGGTTGCCGTTCTCATTCTAAGGTGAAGAGGATTTCAGAGGACATGTTAGCGTGGAGAGCTCCATCAAACCAGTTTGAAGACTGAAGACCGCAACAATCACATAATTCTTACTGCTTTGCAAGCCAGTTCTCTAATGAGTCATTACCGCGGACACATAACCATTAGAAATCTACTGCTTTAGGTAGCCGTTATATTTTTCAGTTATAGTTTGGGGCCGCGGCAGAGCGGCCCAGCGCATTGAGGCGCTATGCTCCGATGCGCGATGCCGTTCCCCGTCGGGGGTTCGAATCCCCCATCGAGCATGAATGTTGGTGCTTTCTTTAGTGTAAGTTAGTTCATAAGTACTTTGTAAGTTTAGGGACTAATGACCCCTCAGTTTTTCTTGGTTTAAGACACGATCAATACTGCATTCAGTGTCATGGTATAGTTTATTATCTGAAGAGTCTATACATTAACAATAAAATTGTTCCGGGTACGAGACGCGTCGTCATTTCATAAACTGTACCGACGTATCGGCCACTGTTGCAGGCGGCCTTCATCAGAGTCTGTGTCTGACTCAGGCCCTGATGAAGGCCGTCTGTAACAGTGGACGAAACGTCGGTACAGTTTATAAAATGACGACGCGGTCTCAAACCCGGTTCAGTTTCACTGATCGTGACAGCTGCGGTGGAGTAGCCGAGCGGTCTAAAGCGTCTCGCTGAGGAGCGCGCGGTTGCTCGCCGTGGAGGTTCGAATCCTCCCTGGGGCATTGGTGTGTGTGTTTGTCCTTAGGTTAATTTACCTAGGTTTAAGTAGTTTGTAAGCTACGAACTGATGACCACGCAGTTTGGTCCGATAGAACTACAAACATTTGAACATTGATAGTGACAACAGCCGCGAAAGCCTGCGTTTGCAGTCTATACATTGTTGTTCTCCTTGAAGTTGAATAGTACGCAGATGACAATAGAAGTGTGAGTCACTCGTGCTACAGCAGCGCTGAGCAGCCTGTGCACTGCTTAACCCCGTTTGCCGGTGGTGTGCTTGGCAGGACTGGGCCCTGCACGTCCGCTTCTCGGAGCCGAGCGACGCCGGCGTGTACGAGTGCCAGGTGTCCACGCACCCACCCACCAGCCTCTTCGTGGAGCTGCAGCTCGTCGGTGAGTACCGCACAGTGAACAGCAAGTAGCGGCCGTTGCCAACTAGCGCAACACTGTATACTTATCATTAGACCTAGGCCTTTAAGTTCAAAAAATCTTAAATTAGTTTCTAATATAGTGAGGACAGTTTACAACTCACCGCAAAGACGTGGCGACGAGCTGCGACAGGCACATACAAAAGACAAACACATACAACACTTTCAGCTATCGGCCATGGCCTTCTTCAGAAAATGGAACACTCACGTAATCACACAGGCACACAACACAGTCACACAACCATCACCTCCGACTGCCGCACTTCGAATCACGCTCTGCAGCGAATCGGGTAGGGGAGGGGAGGGGAGAGGGGATAGGATGGTTACGTCACGGTGGTGGGGATCGGTTAAATGGGAATAACGAGATGCAGCTTAGGAATGGAGTGGGGAGGCGGGTGAGGGGAGAAAATAAAATAAAATAAAGTAAAATAAATATATATAGAAAATGCATGCAGACTGCAAGTACGCAAGACCGCATACACAACGCACACACACACACACACACACACACACACACACACGATCGCACATTCAAAAATATAGGGAGGTTATCGTAGGTTGAGGCCTGGTTGATTTCGGGATCGGAGAATGTATTGTAGGGATAACTCCCATCTGTGCAGTTCAGAAAAGCTGGTGGTGGATGGGAGAATCAAGATGGCCGGGGTTGTGAAGCAGCCATTGAAATCAAGCATGTGCTCCGCTGCATGCTGTGCCACAGGGTGGTCCACCTTGTTTTTGGCCACAGTTTGGAGGTGGCCATCCACCACCAGCTTTTCTGAACTGCACAGATGGGAGTCTTTTGTATGTGCCTGTCGCAGCTCGTCGCCACGTCTTTGCGGTGAGTTGTAAACTGTCCTCACTATATTATTAATTCCAACCTGGACTTTCCATTGTTAAATTAGTTTCTATCATTTACAAAAATGGGTTATAAACATCAGAAAATAGGTGGCCAAAATCTGAAATTTTATTATATGAAAGAAACAGATTGACATTATTTTATTTTCCATATCCATAATTGCAGTCACATTAAATAACAATCACTTTCTCCAGATTTTCCGTTGAGAAACTACATATCTTGTCTGTTAATAGTATCTTATGTGCAGAAAATAGTTTTCCACGTCAACGGATGTCACCGGATCATATTTAAATGACGGTATTAGAAGCAATGGGACCGCACGTTCTGTTGATTTACCTGATACATGTCAGACACTGTGCAGAGGATGGTCAATCCTCTTTTTATTTATTTATCTATATAAGGAACTCATAGTTCAATGGTGCGATCTATAATTGTTTAATAATGATTTTGCAGCCAAGATCGCATTTTTCATTTATTATGTTACCGGTTTCGGCGTGCTCGACGCCATCTTCAGACCTGTCGTAATTTACATAACTTCACGACATTTTTATATACTAAAAGAGTACATCCAGGTTGAGGCATCACTAAACATAAAATCTGTAGTCACAAATAATATACATAAACATAAAATTAGTAGTCACAAATAATATATATCCATCTTCTAATGGTTTTGCAGCGATGTACTTCAAGGTCTATGTCCTGAAGTTATGTAAATTACGACAGGTCTGAAGATGGCGTCGAGCACGCCGAAACCGGTTACATAATAAATGAAAAAAGCTATCTTGGCTGCAAAATCATTATTTATTTATTCTTTTCGTCTTTTTTTAGCACCGTCTTTACTCTTACTATGTGCAAAAACGTACGTACGGGTTCTCCTTAGCGCAATTAACTTACGTTAAGAGTTTAACAACAATATTTTTGTATTTTTCATTCAATGCGCATGTGTCTCGTTGCAATTTAACTCGGGAAAAGCATTGGCATCACTGTTTTCTGAGTGGACGTAGCAGATAAAAGGTTAACGTTTTACTTACGTCTTTGTTGCACTCATTGCAATGAATTACTCTTCCGTCTGTTGAGAAATCAGTGTATTCTTGTAACCACTAACGAATCAGAGTTGTTTTGGAGCTGGCTACTTTCGGCATGCTTCAGTTCCCACAAATACGCTGTCGATGTGAAATGCTTCTCCACATCCAAGCAGAACGCTGACCAACTGAAGGAAGACCGTGCAGGTGTTCTACACAGGCTGTTCTGACAGAACAGGAAGGCACCGGAGGCAGATCACAAGGCTCCTCCGAGCCCTGCCGGCCAATTTGACGGTTCACAGCGAGTGACAACGCTCTGCAGAGCGGAGCAGTGCGGGCTAGAACAGCCTGGTGCGTGCCGTCGTCTGCGATTGTTCACGCAAGCAAACAAATAAGCCGGGACGAACATAAGAGTAATTTTAGTCATACAAATTTTATCTGACCGGATTTTTAAAAATTACAGTCAGGTTCTAATATGAAATTAGGTACTTTAAGTACTATAAAATAGCAATATTCCAAAAATATTTGCACAATTTTTAGCTGGAAGGATCAATAGGGAATTTTGACACACTTTTTTTTTTACAATGTTTGGTTGTGTGGCCATATTCCGCAGCAACTGTTAAAATTGATTATAAGAGTTAATCTGTCTTATGCTGACTGCAATTAAGAGATTTGTTTTACGACAGACGCTTTTCACTTTTTTATTTTAAAAGCATCATCTGTGGTCTGTAAATGATACAAAGGTTTGTACAGTTTGTTTTCGATAAATAGATTAAAAACAGTTTTAAAAAACATTTTGCACGTTAGGCCTATGTGTTTTTAACTTAATATTCGGTCTACTCACGGTGTTGATGTCTCTTCATTTGATATTACTACTATTTCTCCGTCTTATTGGCTGAAGTTCGTTTTTTCCTGGCATGTGTTTCAGGGGCGTTCGTTTTTTCTCCTTTTCATATCAGCACATCACTTCACTTTTTGAAATGTATACAGATTACATATCACCTGTTATAATTGGAATGCCTGTCTGTTTATTTATCATTTCACTACAGTGTGGCTATGTTTTCGACTGTTCATTTGTTTTTCGTGTGGTATATATATATATATATATATATGCCTTTGTGTTGTTCTTGTGTGTGTGTGTCTCGTGTGTTTGTTTGTGTGGTATTATGCCTTTGTGGTGGTTGTTTTGCTGTGTTTATTTGTTTTTTAATTTTATTGTTCAGCTTTGTTACTAGGTTTTCTTTGTATCCACTGTTCGTGGCTATTTGTACTATGGTATTCATTTCCTTCTGGTAGTTATCTGTGTCTAATGGGCTGGTGTTTAGTCTGTGGATCATGTATCTAAGTGCTGCATGTTTCTGTGTATCTGGGTGATTAGATGTGTGGTGTATAATTGTGTCTGATGTTGTTGGTTTCCTGAACATGTCAAATGTATGCTGGTTGTTCTGTATCATTATGGTGACATCTTGGAAATTTAACTGTCTGTTTTGCTCTTTTTCTACTGTGAATTGTATTTTATCAGGAACAGAATTTATGTCAGTATACAACTGGTCTTTTTTTGAGTTTGGTTCATCTACGAGGCATAAGATGTTATCCATATATCTAATCCAGTATAAGATTTTTGTACCTGTTTGGGACTATTTTGTAAAATATGACCTGTTGTATGTGGTTCATAAAGATATTTGCAATAGTGCCTGAAATTGGGGAGCCCATTGGTAATCCTTCACTTTGTAAATAGAATTCATTATTAAACTGGATATAGTTCTGGTCTGTTATTAGTTCTAAAAGTTTTATTATTTCTTTGATGTATTCCAGTGGAAGGGTGCTGTGGGTCTGTAGGTTTTTTCTATGATATTTATTGTTTCAGTTTCTGGGATATTAGTATACATGTTTTCCACATCAAATGAGAGAAGGGTGGCTGATTCTGGGACTTGTATGTCTTTTACATGCTGAATCAATTGTGTGGTGTTTCTTATGGTCCTATCATTTTCTAATTTGTTGTTTTCTGTTATTACTTTTAAAATATGTCTAGCAAGTGGGTATGTGGGAGCATTCTGTAGTTCACAATAACTCTGACAGGGAGATCATTCTTATGTAGCTTTGGTTGGCTTCGGAGGAAAGGTGCACTGGGATTTGTCTGTATTAGTTTTGTTATCTAATTGTCTTCGAGTGAGTATTCTATGCTTTTCAGTGTGTTTCTTAAATTAGTCTGGAATCTATTTGTTGGCTCTGACTTTAGTTTTGTAATTTTGTCATCGGTCTCTTCAACAGAAGAGTTCGGCCAGTACGTTTACGTGCTGTGTTTTCCTTCACGTTTAACTATCACGTCAGAAACAGTGGACCCAGGAATGTTTGTGGTAATCTCGTGTACACATATCTGACA
Organism: Locusta migratoria; assembly: GCA_026315105.1. NCBI lineage: Eukaryota > Metazoa > Arthropoda > Insecta > Orthoptera > Acrididae > Locusta > Locusta migratoria. The sequence goes on from CM048748.1 coordinate 40,945,427, forward strand.
CAAATGACACCCAATCTCCTGACTACGTTCGAAGTCTGGAGCCCCTTATTCAAAAAAATGTTCAAATGTTTGTATAGCTTATGGGGCTTAACTACGGTGTCATCAGTCCCTAAACTTACAAACAACTTATGAACTAACTAGGACTAAGGACAGCACAAATAACAATGCCCGAGGGGGGATTCGAACCCCCGACCGTAGGGGCCGTGCGGACCGTGACTGGCGCGCCGCAGAGCTCTCGGCCACCGCGGTCGGCGACCCCGCATTCTTTTCTAAGATGATGTCTAATGACTATTAAGGTCGCTGCAATAGGTGGCAGCAGAATGCACCTAATATGAAAACGTTTTTGTGGTGGGGGTGTCCGGATCCTTTCGATCACACAGTGTACTAATTGAAGGGTCCTATCAGTATCAATACTAACACGAATTATTTACAGACGAATGGAAAAACTTGTGGAATGCGATCTGGGGGAAGATCAGTTTGGATTTAGGAGAAATGTAGGAACACGGGAGGCAATACTCACATTATGACTTATCTTAGAAGATAGGCTAAGGAAAGGGAAACCTAGGTTTTAGCGTTTGTCGATTTAGAGAAAGCTTTTGACAACGTCGACTGGAATACAGTATTCCAATTTCTGAAGGTATCAGGGGTAAAATATAGGGAGCGAAGAGTTATATTCAACCTATACAAAAACCAGACAGCGGCTATTAGAGTCGAGAGGCAAGAAAGGGAGGCAGAGGTTGGGAAGGGCGTAAGACAGGGTTGTAGACTTTCCCCAATGTTGTTCATTCTGCTCATTGAGCAGGTAGGGAAGGAATGGAAGGAGAAATTTGGAGAGGGCATTTAAGTGCAGGAAGAAGAAATAAAACACTTTGCGCTTTGCCGATAACATAGTAATTCTGTCAGAGACCGCAAAAGATCTGGAAGGGCAACTGAATCGGATGGGCGGTGTCTTGAAAGGAAGATATAAGATGAACATTAACAAGAGTAAAACGAAGGTAATGGAATGCAATGTCAGAAAATCTGGCGATGCTGAAGGAATTAGGTTAGGTATTGAGACAATAAAAGTAGCAGATGAATTTTGTTATTTGGGTAGCAAAATAACTTATGATGGCCGAATTAAAGAAAATATAAAATGAAGAATGGCTATGGGAAGAAAAGCGTTTCTAAAGAAGCGAAACGTGTTAATATCCAATATTAATTTAAATGTTAAGACGTCCTTTCTGAAATTATTTGTCTGGAGTGTAGCATTGTATGGAAGTCAGACTTGGACGATAAGGAGTTCAGATAAAAAGCTGATTGAAGCTTTTGAAATGTGGTGCTACAGACGAATGATGAAAATTAGACGGGTAGATCACGTAACTAATGAGGAGGTGCTTGACCGAATCGGGGATTGATTGGTTGGACACATTCTGAGGCATCAAGGAATTGTCAGTATTAGAAGGGAGCGTGTGGGGTAAAAATCGTAGAGAGAGACCGAGGGATGAATATAGTAAGCAGATTCAAAAGGATGTAGGTTGCCGAACGTATTCTCAGATGAAGAGACTTGCACAGGACAGGGTAGCGTTGAGAGCTGCATCAAACCAGTCTGCGGACTGAAGACCACCACCACCAACACAACACCAACAGCCTTTAAATGTGTTGTATTTCATTCGGAACACGATTGTAGCGTCAGTCACTAAAACCGACAATGGCAGGAAGTGTAAACAATGTATCAGGTGGACGGATGCCGCTGGTAGTGGCCTCCGATGCGGCGGAAGGCAGTGTTGTGCGCCGGCGCGCTGTTTCTTGCACGGAACTGTTGCTGGACCGGCTGGCCGGCGGTGTTTTTACGCGCAGTGCGCCTCCCCTCCTACTTCCAGCAGGGTCCGCCCTTTCTGCTGGGGCCGAGCGACGGCCTGCATCCTAAGCAGGCTGCCAACTCCATGACTCATTCGCACCGGCCCGGGGCTTAGCCCCGTGTTCCTTCTTCTAGCGAACAGCAAATACGTCCCTTGCGTTGGCTGTGACTATATATAGAATCAGACGATGAGACGTCATAATAACTACTTCATTTAAAATTTCAATGTCTTTCTTCAATTAGATGTGTTGATTGCATCTTTTGATACTTTCCGCGGTAAAATGGCCGAGCGTTCTAAGGTGCCTTGCTGTGGAGCTCGCAGTAGATCGCCGTCGCGAGTTGGAGTTCTCCCTTGCGCATTATTGTTTGTGTTACCCATAGCTTAAGTAGTTTTAAGGGGAGACGGAAGGCAACAGGGCTCAAAAATTTGATTTTTAGATTTTAGCGTGTTTGAAATGACTGGTATTTCCTTCGTGAAACCGTTTTTGTTTTCGAAAAACTTACGGGTATGCTGGCAGGTAACAAAATCGACACCGGCCGCGATAGCCGAGGGGACTGAGGCGCGCCAGTCGCGGTCTGCACGGCCACTAAGGTCGGGGGTTCGAATCCCCCCTCGGGCATGGATATTTGTGCCGTCCTTAGTGTTAGCTAGTTCATAAGTAGTTTGTAAGTTTAGGGACTGATGACCCCGTAGGTAAGTCCCATAAGCTCTACAAACATTTGAACATTTGAACCAAAATCGACGACGGCCGATATTTCGTCAGGAGACCACCCTGCCATTTTCAAGGCGAAACTGCAGTAAGAAAGCAATGTGCAGCGATCTTTAAAACTTCGGTTTTCAATGAGTAAACAGGAAAGACAACACACACCGAGCAAGCAAGCACACAGCGCCGACACGACCAACGATGAAACCGGTCAGAATATCGATAATAAAGATCAGTTCTCGACAGATGAGGTCGGATTAGTTTTCTCCCTCTGTTTTTTCACAAGTGACAGGGCAGGATCCCAAGCGGAATTTAAGCAGAAGCCTCCATCCTTATTCATAAGGTTGTCACCTAGTTTTATTTCTATCGCTTCCTTGATAACACAGTCCCAGTTGTTTGAAGGGCATGCCAGAATTTCAGTTTTGTCATATTCCATAGGGTGACGTGTGTCAAGACAGTGTTCGGCCAAAGCAAATTTGTTTGGCTATTTTGTTTTTGTTTTATGTAAATCCGACATTTTTTTTCGTCAGTTATGATGTTTTTTTCTGACGCTCTGTACAATCTGGCCACGCCTTCCGTTTTGCGCCATGTGGAGAAAATGCACACAGTATTCTTTTAATCCTTGTATATTATTTCATGCTTCTATTGTTCTTATCGCTTCAATGTTTCCTACCCTGTATCTACTATCGATACTTTTTGTTCCGATCGTGTTTGTTATTGTTTTCGAACGTCACCAGAATCTGTATTTGTTCAGATTACAACCCTCAAATTTGATGTTTATGATTATATTTTATGCTTCAATGATGGTGTTACTAGAAAATTGGATGTTTTGGAATTATTGGGCATACAATCTAGTGAAAATACTGCAAAATCCTTGGCGGAAATAGATAAAGATAGAATTCGCGAAGTCGATATTGCTAATTTAAAATGCACAAAAGAAGCTAGACAGAAAAGAAGAAGTACCAAGAAAAGAAAAGATCATTATGATACAGATGATGTTCAATATAGTGCAGTAAAATATTATTGGTAAGTAATTCTCATCAATAACTGTACTAGAATTGCAATATTAAACGCTAAATTGATTTTCCTCAAAACTACATTTCTTTACTTTCCGGTACCATAATTTGATAAAATAATGGGGTTAGAAGGATGAAATTTGGTCTTTTTGTACTGAAGATTGAAATAAATCATTACAAGTAAATTGAGAACCACAAAACAATCATCAACTGTTTTGTAATAATTAATGTACTAAAAGAGATAAAATTCTACTGGTGAAAGGATAAAAAAATTCTTCAAAACCATTACAGTTAATATGTTCATTTTACTTTTAAATAGAGACATTTATGTTGTACATATGCAGTAAAAATTTCGTTGTTTTATCACATATTTCCTTTGAAAAGTGTACCTATTCGAAGGGTAAAGTAGCATTGGCAGAATAGAGATTCCTTCCGTCTCCCCTAAAGCCTAGTTCAGTTCCTCAAATTTATACACATTTGAACACTTTTTAATACTTTTCACTGAGGGGGGAGGGATGGATAGTTTGTAACTTTGGTCCAACACCATGTCCCCTAATATCACATCTATAAAAGTACAGTCTGACAGTTCTCCTCAGCTTTTGGTATGCTATATGATTGCTTTAAATTACAATCTAGTACTTGAGTAGAAGCCACCTCGACCACAAACTCCTCCACAAAATTAATAAGGACGAGGTCAGTTTCGTGGCTAGTGATGTAACAGCTAATTCACCATGATAAAAATTCAAAATGAAATCTCATCTGACAGTAAATAAGCTGATCAATAAACTGTGTACCCCATCAGGCGCTATCGCATGTGTGTATTCATACATAACTAACATTCATTATTCCTTATGCGGTACTAAGGACCTTGCACAGCACGTAACAATTCAACAGTGATTCTTGCACGCTCTGAAGAACAAATTAGTATTCAGAAAAACCAGCTACTCATTCCTCTTCACCATGGACTCCGCTATTGTTACGAATATCAATATTGTACTCATAATCATACAGATGTGGTCTTTCAATTCCCGATACGGTGGTCCAGTGGTCTCGCTAACAGATTAGAATAGAACTTCATTCTTACCAGGAGTAAATCCTGTTCGTTTTGGAGACGTTATTGCTGCATAAACCACGAAACGACTCTGTGGTCCGTCTTCATTACAATCTTTTACAGGGGAAAATTCCAAACTTCGCGCAGGAACACTCACTCACAGTAAAATAACAAACATAACACTTTGAAAGAAGACTGGATATAAAAGATGTAGACGAATTGTACACTCGGTGACAGTATTCGCGAGACCCCTCGTCTCTTCGTTAACTCAGCTGCAAATCTTTACCGTCTGCTGCTTAGAATGAGGTGCTAGGAGACATACTGTCGATTACAAGTGTACCTAATGACCCTGCGACAAAAGCTGAGTGGAAAACAGTTATATGCGAATTGACCAGCCAGTTGTAACAACATGCGTGTTTTTCTGTGTGTAGGAAGCTCACTTTGCTATCTGATCTTGGAAACGGTTTGGAATTTCTTGCCACAATTATTTATGCTATTCACGACCGACACATTGCTTTCAACATGCCCTTTACGATATTTTCGGTGAACGAAGACACCAGTAATGATTAAAATGCGGCCCATGTGGCTCTGTTGCGCTGAAATGGCGACAACAGTTTGGCGTGATGGGTCGATGGTGGGACTCTCAAGAGTAAAGATTTTAACCATTTGATCTCAACTGGATATAACACTTACGATTGATGTTTCAACTACAATGTTGTTATGGTCTTCAGTCCGGAGACTGGTTTGATGCAGCTCTCCACCCTACTCTATCCTAAGCAAGCCTTTTCATCTCCTCATACGAACGACAACCCACATCCATTTGAATCTGCTTACTATACGCGTCTCTTGGTCTCCCTCTGCGATTTTTACCCCATACACTTCCCTCCAATGCTAAATTTACAATTCCCCGATGTCTAAGAATGTGTCCTACCAAGCGATCCCTTCTTTTAGTCAGGGTATGCCAAAAATTCCTTTTCTCACCAATTCTGTTCAGTACCTCTTCATTAGTTATGCGATCTACCCACCTAATCTTCAGCATTCTTCTGTAGCACCACATTTCAAAAGCCTCTATTCTCTTCCTGTCCGTACTGCTTATCGTCCATGTTTCACTCCCGTACAAGGCAACACTCCACACAAATGCCTTCAGAAAAGACTTCCTTACCCTTAAATTAATATTCGATGTTAGCAAATTTCTCTTTTTCAAAAATGCTTTTCTTCCCATTGCCATTCTGCATTTTATATCCTCTGTACTGCGACCATCGTATGTTATTTTACTACCCAAGTAACAAAACTCATCTACCACCTTCATTGTTTCATTTCCTAATCTAATTCCATCGCCTGATTTTCTAAGACCGCATTCCATTATTTTTGTTTTGCTCTTGTTAATGTTCATTTTATACGCTCTCTTCAACACGTTGTCCATTCCATTCAACTGCTCTTCCAGGTCATTTGCTGTCTCTGACAGAATTACTATGTCATCAGCAAAACGCAATGTTTTTATTTCTTCCCCCTGAACACTAATCCCTATTCCAAATTTTTCCTTGCTTTCCTTCACCGCCTGCTCGATGTACAAATTGAATAACATCGGAGAAAGGCTGCAATATTACTATAAATTTAATAAACATAATAAACAGTTATTTCTGGACACAATGCATTACTATAAAAAGTTATCAGGTATCGTACCTGAAGAAAAATTAAACGTGTCAGGGTACAGGGGCTACCAATTTCATAAATCTTGTGTCCTTAATACCAGGCAACAGAGAAGTGAATACTGCTACTTTTAGAACAAGTATGTCACCCGTTCCTAAAACTACAATAGGAACAATCGACAGTGAACCTTCTTTCTCTACTTTGATTTTCGTAATTGCGATTCCTAAATGCCTCGCTGCGGCTCTGGATGTAATTATTTCCTTTTTTGCCTTGTCCTATTTCTGGCATTATTTCCTGTCAGCAGGTGGACCCCGTTTAGAGCAATCTTTAATTTCCTGAAACTTTTCCTTGATAACTTCCATCTCTATTGCCGTTTTATTGCATTGATCTATGCCCATTTCTATTATTATTTCCCCACGAATCACTTTTCTTCCTGTCTGTACACCTCATCTGATTATTCCTCCAAGTTTCATTTTTAAATGCCTCTTTCTCTGTTGTAACGTCACTGATTATTTTCCCATATTATGTTATTTGTAGTTTGCTCCCTTTGATTGTTCATCCGACCTTTCCCTACATGATTACACATGTGTGATATTGTCCAGTCTATTCTTTCGAAATGAATATGAAATTATTCAATAGAATCTTTTCAACAATTAATTTAAACCCACTGCAGGTCCTCCAATAATCTCCTCACTCGAGTAAATATTTCATTTCAATGCCCACAATGGCTTGTATATGTGCACCATCTTTCTTTTTCTGGCAAAATTCGCTTAAAGACCGTAACTCCAATTCATATATTTAAATACAACCTATCAAAATCTTCAAAAGTGCCAAACTCTTCAGCACATCGATTTGTCCACGATTGCGCATAACCTTCTATTAACCTATATACGTATTTTATTTTACACTGGTCAGACACACCTGGCATGAGATAATATTTGTATGTTTCAATATCTACAGCATTGTACTTGTTTTCTCCTTTGACGGTTTCAACATTGTGAACTTGCATTACTGGCCACCCACGACATAGCATCATCATCATTCTTCTAAGTACCTTACACTAGTCACCAGTGTTGTGTAGAACCCGTTGCCAGCGATGTGGAAGGCGTAGTACATTGATAGCAGTGCCTGTTCTTTTTTTAGTGCGAATGGAGCGGTCTACTGCCCTTCGAATATCTGGAACAGTTCTGCAGTGAATGCCTTCATCTTCGGAATCAAATGAAAGTCACAAGGACTTCAGTGCTCGGAGTATGGTGGATGGTACAGTTCTTCCCAGTCGCATCGACCGAATAGAGCACTCACAGCCTGCGCCATATGCCCTAATTCGGTGTCGAGTGCGAGCTCACGAACCGTCACGAATCATCGATCACTGTCCACTAACGCTGCAACAGTATGCGCTTCTTCTTTAGAGACGCTAGGACGACCTTCCCGATGCATGCCTGCCACTGTTTGCCGGCCTTCGATGAATGTTTGTACCCAACAAGCCACCCATCTGTACGCCATTGCCGATTTCCTGCACGCCTCTTGAAGACCTTAATGACACTGTCGTGCTGTAAGATCTCGGGCACATTCAGTCTTGATCGAACTCCTTTGTTCCTGTTTTGAAAACATAGTGACACTGTGACGTTAGACCCCTCGCTCACAAGCAACCCCGATTGTACGCCCGCCGGTGACGGGCGAGTCCATTTGTTCGGGGGTAAGTATGTCAACATCATGTGCTATCAGCCACAATAGTAGATACATTGCATAGTGTCTCTACAGTAGTGTTGCCACCATTTAAATTCCAACCCTCATATTTTCTTTTTCAGTAATACCATTATTCACAGCTACAACATTTGTTAGCTCCTATCTAAGAACTTTTGTTGTGGAATTCAGTTCACCTAACAGAGAATCTTTTGTCCTCACCGCCACAACAATCTTTCAGTCAGTCTTAACTAAAGCCTGCGTTTTCTCCTATCGCCTAGCATCACACACCTGTCTTCCAGTATCATTTTCTCACTTCAAGTCAGCCAGGTGATGTTTTTTCCACATCTCTTAGCAGCAGCGGTGGCCGAGGGGACTGAGGCGCTTCAGTCACGGTCTGTACGGCCACTACGGTCGGGGGCTCGAATCCCCCCTCGGGCATGGATATTTGTGCCGTCCTTAGAATAAGGTAGTTGATCAGTAGTTTGTAAGTTTAGGGACTGATGACCCCGTAGTTAAGTCCCATAAGCTTAACAAACATTTGAACATTTGAACATCTTAGCAGCATCTAATGGCTGCATAGGATGATTGCTACAGGGAGGCAGGCACACAAAATAGATTTCACTTTACAGAGCTTAGCACATCCTGCGCAATGTGAGAGGACAAATTATTCCCTATCACCTTTTTTCTTCCCGATTAACAATTCATGGAAGCAAAATGGACTGGAAAAAAATAAAGTGTGGACAAATGTCAAATGCGGGGTCATCAGTCCCTAAAGTTGCAAACTAATTTTGAACTTATACTACAGACGACACAACCATGCCCGAGGGGAGAAAATGAAATGTTTGTACAGATTATGGGACTTAACTACGGGGTCATCAGTCCCTAAACTTACAAACTACTTACGAACTAGCTAATACTAATGACGGCATGAATATCTATTCCCGAAGGGGGATTCTAACCCCCAACCGTAGTGGCCGTGCAGAACGAGACTGATGTGCCGCAATCCGCTCGGCCACCCGAGGGGAGATTCGAACTCCCGACGGCGGACTGCAGCGCGCACCGCAACAAGGCGCTCCAGCACGCGCGGGTAAACCGCCGCGGCTGGAAAAAGAAATTGCCACAGAGCTAAACGAACCACTTGAAGTGTCGTTGTACCTGGCATTTTTCAGTGCATGTGTGCCACTAATGGGCAGCTTGTACAAGGAGGGAAATGTTCTCCATAGGTACTGCCATAGTACATCGAGGAAATGCTAGATTTTCACGTGTTTCGTATTATCTCTGGAATTTCAGTTCCCTCTCGGTAAGACTTTCTTCTGACCATGATTATCACTCAAGTGCGTTTCATCGTAGTTCCAGATGTTCACAAATTCATTCCAGCTTTCTATGTATTTCAGAACGTCTTCAGTGAAACCAACTCTTGTTTTCTTTATATATTTGCAGCATAAGAGGCAGACAAGTGATGATATTTCTTCATAGAGGACATAATCCAATCACTATCTAGGAACTTGTTCTTGAACTGGGTTACACACCTTCCCTGGCTGGTAAATAATACTTAATATACTTCATGTCGAATGTATGAACCCAAAATTACTCCGTATCTCCTTGAGGTGCAAAACATGTTTGTTTCCCTGACTTCCTGGGGTGTTTGCCCTCTATTTTGACTTCAGGAGGATTTGTGCCGCGGGTGGCATTCACGGCCTAAATTTTAATTCACTGCCTCTCTTTCAAAGGAATATCTTTGATATAATGAAGGAAAATTTTTCTGTGGAAATTGAATTATTGTTTGGTATTTATATCACGTGCTTGAGGTACAAGACGGGAAAGTTCCCAATTTATTCCATTGACGGGGTTCCATTCCGGTACTGGAGAGTCTCACCAACATTAATAGGTGTTTCATAGGGGAACAGCGAGACAGAGATAAGGATTGTGCAGTGGAAAGAAAAGCGCGGTAGCTAAGTGGGTACAGCGTCTGCCTAGTAAGCATACGCCGCGGCACAAATTGATAATCAACGCCTCTCTTTCAATTCCAGAGGTTTTATTTGTTTCAAAAAGCTTGGTCGCAGATAGAGGGAAGTGGCATCAAGGAGATGGCATTTGCAAAAGATTTACAGCTCCATATAGTGTGGGGTGCTACTGGATAGAACCGCAAAAAAAAAAAAAAGCCGAGCGGTCTGGAGCGCTACGTTACGGATGGGGCGGCATCCTGCGTCGGGGGTTCGATTCCCCTCTCAGGCATAGATCTGTGTGTGTTATCCTTAACTTAGTTTAAGTAGTTTGTAAGTTTAGGGACTAGTGATCAGCGTAGTTTGCTCCCATAAGAATTACAAACATTTCATTTGAAACACAGTGTGACAGGCAAAGGCACTATAATCAGTTTGTCCTGTGTGAATGACATTCCGCGACTCGTAATCACACCTCTCCTGCAAACCACAAATGCCATTTTTCAAAATCAAACTCAACAGCGCATATTGCTGCGCGAACATGCATTCTTGGTAGCCCGAGATGTCAGCCTGTTGCCCTTGCTCGCCAAATCATCCGTAATACAGAGTCTGGGATGTGGTGAAACGACGGGTTCAGCACTGAGCATACGCCAATCGCTACTGATTAACTTTGGAACCAGGTGAATGGAGTATCGTTGACTATATGAGCACAGTTTTGCGGAAATATAAAGACAGCCGTACCACACGCCTGAAAGTGCTTACATTTGTCCTGAAAGAGCATTGGTGCGATTTCGAAGAAGTGGTTAAAACAAAGTGGGAGAGAACAATGTGCACACCTCACTAAAGCCACGTCATCACATTGCACTTCACATTCGCATACACGCAGTCCAGTATCAAAATACACATTAATTACAGTTTCAAGTGACGATGTGTGGCGTTTTGCATGAAAATGATGCACATCACTGTTTTGTTTATGACTGCGTGTTATTATAAAGATGGTTTCTGTGTAATTCAGTGATGAGATGGTTCTCATCAGAGTCGATTCCGAACCTGAACTGACAGACCCCTTTATGATGTAAATGTCACCGGCATAAGGTGAAATAGGGCACGTAGACAATTAATCAGCAGCGCGATATGTAACTACGACAACTATGATACGATACACCTAAAAATCACACGTCAAAGCATTTAATAAGAATAGTAAAAAAGATTGAAATGCTCAAGATCTATTTAATTACAATAAGTTTGGTTTTAGAAAACTGAATCATCCACGGTAGCACTTACGTTAAACTATATTTGAATCAAGACTGTAGAAAAATCACGACATTCTTATAGATTTGTCGACGTACGAAATGCTATGGACAATGTAAATTGTTGCAAGGTGTTTCAAATCTCTAAGAATGCGGGAGTAAGCTGTAGGAGAAGACGGCTCATGCAATGACAATAATCAAGTTAGGACAAAAAGTACAGATTATTTTATAATTGGGGCATCCGAAGCTGAGTAAATACATTTTCTTTTTTGAATTTATCAATTGTTTTAAAAAATTATAAATTGTTTTAAATATTGATTGTAAGACTTTATATAGTAGAAGAAACATTTATTTGAAGATTGATTTACAAATGTTATCTCATAAAACAACCATTAAATTCTAGAACCGCGTCAGCTGTTTTTATTGAGATCCTTTTTTTATACAGGTCAACTAACGGTTTCGCGTCATTCTGTCGTCGTAATTCGTTACTGAGTCCCAACATTCTAGTTGCTTTCATCCGACAACTGGTTAAAAATTAAATAAAGTCGAATACATGGGTCCAAGTCCAATATCAAATCGGTGTCTTTCAGGATTGAAAACCATGTATAAAAAAGGGATCTCAATAAAAACAGTTGACGCGGCTCCAGAATTTATGGGTTGTTTTATGAGAGGACATTTGTAAGTCAATCTTCAAAAAAGTGTTTCTTCTACTATATAAAGTCTTAGAATCAATTTTTAAAACAATTGATAATTTTTTTAAACAATTGATAAATATAAAAAAAAGAAAATGTAGGACAAAAAGATTTGAAGGCTACGTGTCATTAAAATGGTCCTAAGTAGTGGACGATGCCTTACACCATACTGGTCAATCTATATATCCAAAAAGCTTTGTCGGATATAAAGGGATGTTACCAAGTGTACGATTAAGATTTAATTTGAAAATAATTTCTAATAGCATTTTGTTATCCAAGTAAAGGTGAAGAAGAATCGCAGAAAACAGTGACTGATGTGAAGAATGGATAAAATATGGGACTAAGAGTGAATTAGAAAAGAACGTATGTAATGGAGTGTATCAGAATTGAGTTTAACGATTTAACACCAAGGCTGGTAATCTCCAATCAGATGCTCAGAAAATCTGATACGTGCAAGGAAAGTAAACCATGAAGAACGTAAAGGGCAGGCTAAAAGTCGCAATGAGGACTTTAACGATTTAACACCAAGGCTGGTAATCTCCAATCAGATGCTCAGAAAATCTGATACGTGCAAGGAAAGTAAACCATGAAGAACGTAAAGGGCAGGCTAAAAGTCGCAATGAGGACATTCTTCACTAACAGTAATTTACCCATACAAAATGGCATTTAATTTGCAGAAGAAGATTGTAGTTTGGCAGCGAAGAAACGTATGATGGTACATCAGCGACGCCAGTGGGAAAATAGCAACTATGTATTTGTAATGTGGTGACGAAAAATTATAAGAAATATAAAGAGGAGGTTCGCCGTACAATTGGTGGAGAAATGAACACAGGAAACATCGACAGGAAGAAGGACATAATGACAGTACACGTGCTAATGAATCGGATTCAAGCTCCATGGAAGCTCTAGAGTGTAAAAAGATTGATCTTGCTTTCGGAAGAGTGGGCGCTGGAAAAAAGAAATGTTTTTATTAACCATTTTCCGCGTGTTTTCAAAAGCTTTTATATTTTGAAAGCATCATCTAGGTCCGAAATGCAGTTATAAGTTGAAATGTACAATCTCATGTAATTATCGTTTTCATATTCCTCGGAAAAACATTAGTTCATAGATTCAAATTTTAAATCTCATTCCATTCACCTCTTTTTGCGTTACCCTCCACTCAGCGTACTGTCGCATACTGCAAACCTAATGTCTTTACCTTGAACCATTCATTAAACGAAAGGACAATTTAATATTATGCAACTCGCCCTGATACTCAGGATAGATATCTAAGGTCGCTGCTAAACATGTCATAGTAATCAATTTGAAAAATGACACGATAGACGAGATTGGTGACAATCATGCTAATAGCTGCATGTATGGTGTAATCACTGCCTCCATAAACGAAACGCCGGCCGCGGTGGCCGAGGGGATTGAGGCGCTCCAGTCACAGTCCGCACGGCCACTACGGTCGGGGGTTCGAATCCTCCCTCGGGCATAGATATTTGTGCCGTCCTTAGTTGTAAGTAGTTCATAAGTAGTTTGTAAGTTTAGGGACTGATGACCCCGTAGTTAAGTCACATAGACTCTACAAACATTTGAACATTTGATAAACGAAACAAATGTTTAGTTAAAAGAATGAATCACCTTCAGCCGTAGCACCGTTGGCCAGCGTTCAAAGATTTTGTGTCGTTTAGCCGCCATCAAAGCATTTCTGTATATTGGTACTGATCCCCATTCCAGCGACGCAACATTTTAAATTGATTTTACGGTTGTCAGTGGCACAGTTAACTGTCGATATTGGTAACAATAAAATTCTGTATCTTAACGTCTGAAGATGCTCTACTTTTTAACAGCACATCCGACGCCCCGCACCATATGACTTAGAGATCGACATTTAAAAAATGTGTTTCGCCATACTGCCATGCGTTTTGCGTTGTACGTTGTGGTATTCAAAACCGCGAAATCATTGTATGTACAGAAACAAAAGTAATTTTATTTAGAACGAATGAATCAAAATCATGTTTTTACTGTAATATGGCACAGGCTGCCGCTAGTCACCCATACGAAAATACTTTTTAAATACTTCTGAACGACGTTGGAATTTTTTCGGATGATTTCTTGTTTAATTTCAATAGCTATGAATTATCGTCTCATTTTTCCAACTGTGTCGCAGTGTACCTCCATGAGACAAAATTGAAACAAATGAATGTAATTGCTGACATATGAGAAGGTTTCCGTAACTCTTCTGCCACCTGTTTGTTTTTCCTGAAAGCGTCATTTCGATTTCCCGGTAATTTTAACGTACCGCCAAAATGTGCATGTAGGCCCACGGCGGTAATCAGTTACAGGATTCCTACAGCAAGCGAAGTGTATGTAGAAGGATGGTATTTGTTAGCGAACATGAAATCAGGACCAGAGTGTATCTGTTAGGTACACTCATCAGTACGAAACGGGTAGCCTTCAACGAATAACGGATACACAAACATTTCAATAACACTCTAATGCCTACGGCGAATGTTAAATAAACAAGGGAATTCAATGAAGGGGAGAGTACATATCACAGCATGTACTTCTTAAACGGCTAAAATTAACTTTGCTCCTGGGGAGTGATTTAAACAGCAAGCGAATCATAAGCCCTGTTTGGGAGCCGTTTACATTTAACAATTATCAAGCGGAATTTGATAATAAAAGCAGATGGAAGATAAAGCGTGACACTGTGCTTAATACGACCAGATGTACTGTTCAGGTATTAAACAAATAAGAAGTATAAGGCATACAAAATGTAACATTGAATGGTAAGTAATATGCATGCTAAATGTGTAGTAGTATAGTGACTCAAACGTTCACTTCCTAGTAACAATAATAGAAATGTAGGTGAGTTCAATGTAACTGAAAGCTGCATGACATGCTTCCAATTTTTATATACTTGAGTACGTACTTGCGATATCATTATTGTTGACAGTAACATTATTGAACGCGAAATACATACAATATTATAAACTGTTACAACTGAAAAATTGTCAATGATGTGTTCAGGAAGAGATCACAAAAAGTTGTGTGTCCAAAGATGCTGGGATCAAATTCTTTGTCCAATATGGAACATCATATTGCTTTCATTGTGGGTGTAAATTCTTAATAATTATGGCTCACTTATTTATAATAATTTTGTTGTATGAAACTGGATTTGTCCTGTAGCTTTTATCAGTCCATACGTTAGGAATTTACAGCTTTAGTTTCTAGTGAGCATTGAAATAACTCGATAGGGGAAGTCGAAAAAGTTTTCTAGCTGTGATTCGAAACGATTCTCCCGCTTATCACACACTCGACCACTGCGCCACCTTGGACTTGTAGATCACCAATACCACGCCGCGGTGGAGCGGCCGAGGCGCTATGCTACGATGACCGTGGCCGTTTTCCGTCGGAGGTTCAAATGCCCACTCGGGAATGGATGTTAGTGCTGTCTTTAGTAAAAGGTATTTCATAATTAATTTGTAAGTTTAGTGACTGATAACCCCACAGTTATGTCCCATAATGTTCATAAACATTTGCACTTTATTATTAAATATTTCTCAGTCTCTGTTACAATATTTTTATTCTCCAATTACGCATTTCGCGCTGTTAGCGCAGCGTCATATTGGGCGGAGGTGGAGCCAGAGAACTATCTATAGCTGTGTCGGAGGTAGTTTATTTGTGTTGTCATTGGGCCCCATAGATGCAGAGGAGTCACTGTTGCGGCAGATCCACGTTTACAACTTATTTTTATTTTTATTTTTTTTTTTTTCACCACTACCGCGTGAACTGGTATAGTACGTCTTCCGACATACTTTAAATATCGAACAAACTACTGACATACAACAGGACCATCAGAAATATAAATAACGATTTCTGTGTGTCTGGGATATGTTGTAAAGGGACATAACCTGAGTACATTGCAATCCGCTTTCTTAACGATGGGCCTTGGGTTTCGAGAAAAATGATTTTGGAGTTGACTGGGCGAAAAAAGATGGGTAACATTAGCCATGTTCCAACCAACTGAGCTTTGCGTAGCTATTAAGGTCTCCAGTTATCAAGCTGGAGGTACAGTTTTCGGGTCCTCTCCGTGTTTTTTGCCTGTTTTAAAAATCAGAATAGTCCCACACTTTTCCATTTTATTTTACATAAATTCGACAAACTGTGTACATTGTTTGAAATTAGTGAGAGATATTAAATTTTGCCTTTGTAATTTAATTTTCACGTCATTATTACAAAATCTTATTCGATGTCGCCACCATAACTTCATATGCCACAACAGAAATACGAATGATATTCGTCGTAAAACCACACTCATTAATTTTGCACCAATTCAGAGAACCCGTTTTTTCTAAGATGATCAAATACGCATGGTTCGCATCAAATTTAACGGATGAAAGAGAACTTTTCTTTAATGTAAGTGAACTCTTTCTGGTATCGCTCTTAAAACATACATGCGTCTGTAAGGCAGCAGGTTTAATGAAATGTTTTTGTTCTTGTAAACCATAACTCTTTCGGTTGATTTTACGACAAATACCTGTTATAACTGACCACACTCGATAGTTAGTTGCGCCGGATTTAATTTGCACAAAATTAGTTTCACAGTAACGAGTTCTTAGACCCACACAGTTCTGAGTCCGGAGATACAAAATTTCTATAAGTCCAAGTAGGCCAAGCCATTCACAGTCACTGATACAGAAAAGTTCTTCTACAAGTCCGAAGATGAGTCCATAGCGGCAGGAGTTTACCAGGCGAAGTCCAGGGGCAAGAGAGGTCAGTAGTGCAGCGGCTAGCAGCACGAATCCTAGTATGGTCCAAAAAGTTCCGTGGGCAGCAGAGGTCGTCGCGAAGTCCGGTCCTGACGTCTTCGATATCGTATGCATCGATGGCGAGAGCGAACTGTCTATTTGGGCCGCTGCGCTGGCTTGTAATGCGTGTCCGGCCCTGGGACCGGGACGCAACGGCCAATCTCCGTCCGGCGTATGGATACTAGAGGTACAGCGCCATCTGCAAGAAAAGGTTCTCGGTTACTATCGATAGGCGCTGTCCCTCTTTGGTTACATGTAAGGTCTTTGTTTTGCTCTCGTACTTTGCCGAAGCTCGAGTCGTGCGCCTTAAGGTGCGGCAACCTTGTCGGCCGCGATGTTGTTCTGGTTGCGGATACGGGCAGGCACTAGTCTCGCGTCGGAACTGTTGGGCTGCTTTCTGTTGTGACATAGAAACCGATAAAGTCGATAACGGATTAAATTTTGTAATAATGAAATGAAAATTAAATTACTACGGCAAAATTGAATAATTCTTACTAATTTCAAACAATTTACTCTGTTTGTTGATGTTGTGTAAAATAAAAAGGGAAACTTTCAGATTATTCTGGTTAAAAATAAAATAAAATTGGGGATACTCCGAACCCGGTATCTCCAGCGTGGTAGACTTAACCGCTACGCCACGCTCATTTTCTCGAAACGCGGCAAACGTTGCGGGTCTTACTTCGTGCAGTGAACTTCATCATGAATTTTCTCCGAAAGCTACGCCCGTCGCTAAACAAGCGGATTGCCTCATAGGGTATTTCTCTCTACAACATATCGGTGAACCATCAAAATCCGTTATTTGCACTTCTGATAGTCCCATACGAAACAACAATTCTCGCAACATGTCGGTGAGATAGGCCTTGTTGATGATGTATAATCTACTTATACCTCTATACCTTAAAAAAAAAAAAAATGCCAAAAGCCACGCCACGGTGTGCGGCGACCGTTCTTTCTGTATTATTGTCACAGCCTCTTCTTATTCCAGTCGCTTATTCCTAGCGGGATATTCGATTTTCGCTTTGTCTCCGTAGGGGCCATAATCTCTCTCTCTCTCTCTCTCTCTCTCTCTCTCTCTCTCTCTCTCGTGGTCATCATCTCGCAAGATATAAGCAAGAAGAAGGAATATACTCGTTGACCCTTCCAGGGACGAGTGCACTTCGAGTGCCTCTCTTGCATCGTCTCATACTAACTAAATAAGTCCGTAAAGAGTCGTAGTGCCTTCTGTTGGATCTTCTATCTGTGGTCTACTAACACTACTTGGTATGGATCCCACACTGATGTGCAAAACTAAGCGCCGGAGGAACGACAATTTTGTAACCAACTTGATGACCGACTACAATTCCTGATTATTCTTCCCATTAATTTTCAGTCTGGCATCAGCATTGACCACGAGTTATTTAATATGGGCATCCCATTTTTCAGAGTCTTTATAGAAGCAACTACTTCCAATATTTGTTCTGCCATTGAGTGACTATATAATAAAGGATTCTTCCTTCTATGTAAACACAGGACACTTGTTTATTTCGACGTTCAACTGTTATTTTCGGCACCACACGTAGATGCGCTTCAGATCATCCTGCATATCGCTATAATTTTCCAGCGTTGTGTGTGTTCTCGATATACTATGGAGTGATCCACAAAACACCTCAATGAACTTCCTATGTTATTTATTTCTATTTAAAACTGTATTTATTGATGCTCTTATGGCTTTGTGATTGCTGACTCCGTATCCTGCGGTAACTGAATAGAGAACTTTGTGTCATTTTGATATCAGCAGCTCTAAGCCTGGTTGCACACTCGCCGATTTTGGAAGACCGGTAAATATCGGCCCGTATTTATCGGTGGAGTGCTGCTTACACACACATAGACATTTTACCGGTCAAACGAGCAGTCGCTTGGCTGTCGTGGTCGAATGAAGTTGACCACAATCATAAATGAAACCCAAACGATTTTTCATAGTATTACAAAAAATATTTGCTGACATGATACAAGTAACTAATAAAGTACCGTGTTATTACACATTAGTATACCAATTACGAAATGATTTTTTTCTTTGCTCTCCATTTCTTCAAACCCTCATTCAGTTCGCAAGAAAGTGGTCTCATTGTATTTCGCATTCCTATCTTCAATCTTGTTCCACAAAACTGTTCGTGCTTCTACTACCCAATCTCTTAATCATTTAATCCACTGCAAATGCTTGACTCAAACAGGTAAATGACTATTTCCTTGTAGGTAGAGAAAAGAGTTCTATCCCTTGCGGGGATGCTGATAAAACTATGAATATAGAATAATAGACACTAGTACATGACAGGTTGATGATTTGAGCGGGAGAAGACAGTTTATATATAGCCGATCGCTCAGAGGGCTAGCCACCTTAATAATAAAACAAAGCAAAAGTCTTATTGACATCATGAAACAGTGACACAATTTACCCGAAGTCTAAAAAAGGAAAAATTAAAAAGCAAGAAATGAGTTCGAGAGTGTCAGTCAATTATTCAATGTCCTTAAACAGACGAAATTTGAAATATTTGTAATTTATTGCATACAGAATTTATACGTATTACTCATATACGTACTTCGTCGACTGTATGGCGAGAAGGGACAGCGGGAACTGTGTATGGAGGATGGCCCTCCAAAATAGGTGTGTGTGCAATCAGCCGTGAATAGCCGCTTGGGACTGCTGCTTACACGCTGCGCGCCGCAGCGTTCCGAGCGCTTACAGAATTTATTAACCGCTTCTGAGAAAACTACTGAATGAAAAAGTTTAATTTTTTTAGATCATAAAGTGTGATATTTCGTCAGATAATGATATTACTTTTTATTCATTATTCCTTACAGTTACTATGCAACTTCAAATTAAGTAATTTACTGCATAAAATTTTGTAGAGTTCGCAGATGGAAATTCGCATTGCATAGACTTTGCTTAAAGTTGATTTCAGCAAATACGAAATTGCGGATGAAATGTAGGTTAGATATCTAAATTTAATTTAAGGTTGAGAACAGATTGATAACTCATTTCATTCTCGAGATACAGGATGTTATGTCCGACGGACTGACGCAAAAAGTGGGCGCTTTTCTGTCCATGGGAACTTGGCGGCTCTACTCGTCATCCGATTTTTAAAAAAAACAGTTTCGTTTGTAGCTTCAGCCTATTATTGTTCAAAACTCTATTATCTATTAACCAGTTCATTCCTTCAAAACGAAGTAAATTTGGTATCAAGAAATTCATGTTGTGAGATTGTAAAACTGGATATGTCTTGGATTTCATTGTAGACACAGGCATAACAACATAAACTGAAATACATAATTTACTAGATACTGGTTTTCGTAAAAGATGTGTATAATGATAGCCTCTACTATTTTCACCTTCTGACAAAAATCGCCATGTTTACAATTTTTTAGACTATTGGAAAACAGTAGGTGGCCTAAATTTTGTCATCCAAATCCCAGTGTTTCCTACGTATGAAGTATTAAGTTTCATGTTCAGTATGCATTTACATTAGGCGGTATAAGAATCATAAGTTTACACTTTTTTCGTGGGGTGATTTACGCGTTCAACTGTAATTCAAATTATCCCGCATTGTTGGCCTGCGTTGGACGAACAAATGCACATTTTCGTAATCAAAAATAATGGTCTTTCTAATCATCCCAGTTTGGAAAGTTTTATAGAACATAGCTTTTTGAAAAATAATGTAGAAAATATCGCATTTTATCCTTTTCTAAAATCTTCAATTTTGTATTTAATATATTCAGTATTGGAAATCGTCACATAAACGAAACTTCCCGTTTCCAAACCTTGTATTGTTAGATTACCACATGACAAGTTTCACATTCGTCATAGCTTTAGTCCTGAGATATAACATGCCAAACGTTGGCTTTCTTTGGTCGCCGAATTTTTAATAAATATTCCTTGAACCTTTCTGGCTATATATAGCACGTAAACTTCTTTCCAATATTATTCATATGAGAACGCATGCAGTTATGCACGATAGCGGAATTTCTTATTTTGCAACGAAATATGGCTCGAGTTATACCTGCTCAAAGTTGTTAGGCAATCATGCGCGCTCTGCGCTAAGTCGTACATGGCGTCAAACAAATGACTATATCTCGGACAGTATTGTTTCGACGAATCTTAAAGTTCACCAGTGTTGATTGGGGACATGTTAGAAAGTTCACTTAAAATTTCCCGTGATGGTCGAGTTGCAAAATGTTCAGAAATTTGCCGATTTGTCATGGAATGACACAAGAGATAAATGTTAGCAGCGTAAGCAGTTTCAGTATACATTATCGAGCAATAAATTCCAGATTCAAAGCTATGGAATAAATGTCCAGATATACTGCACTCAATTGTAACGTCAGCGAGCACACTGACTGCGAGACTCGTAGCTGCCATGGTTTGAGAAATGCTCAGGCCAGGCCAAGCCGAGGACGGCCAAGTGGAGGGCTGATTCACACGCAATACACCGCGGAGACGGCTGCCAGCGCTGGCTCGTCCGAACTGGGAAACTCGTACCTGTTGGTGATAAACGGAAGATTCGAACTGGCCAACTGTCCGCAAAGTGCCCGCTGAGTGGAACGCACGAACTGGGTAACTTAATATCTGCTCTAGTGAGATTGAGAGACACGCACGAACTGGGGAACTCCTGCCTGCTCCTGGAAGACCGATTGCACAATCTCATAAAATGCTTCCAAATCTAAACTTACCCAGTACGCAACCTCTGCCCTTGTTTGTAGGGTTCTTACGGAAAATGTCAATACTTTGCCAAGGAACAAGACATAAAAATTATATACAGATACAAAGATTTCATTACAAATTTCACATATATCAATGTTTGCAGAAAACAACTGCATTTAGTTTGGCTCATTGTCAGCTCACGAATGGTTGGTATGAAAAGCACTTTACGCAGTCAAATTTGCAAATTTCACCATTCCTAAGTAATTTCTGTTACAGGAAAGCATGTCTCATCCTGGTTTTTGAGTCCGTTTGGATAGTGTTTTATTATGTTTCGCTGAGTTCATTCTTATATAAGAATCAGTTTGTCATGACATTTCACAAATTGAAAGAGGTTTGGCTGAGGAGATTCACACGAAGCATTGAATTGGAAATGAAAGCTTTCGCAAGCATTAGTCATTCTTTACAAAGAAGCGCAATCTAGTGCCCAAACGTTTCGAGGAAAGACTACATTTTCTTCATCAATATAGTATCCAGTTATGTAATGCGCAAATTTTGTGATGTTGTCAGCAAAAATAACAGCAGAAAACGAAAGATTTATACCAAATAAATTAATAAAAGGGGAGGCTGACCCCCGTGGTACACACTGTCGCAGAAACAAAGAAAAACGCATGAAAAATTAAAAAAGACACTGAATCCGCAAGACTGGCAATCTTTTACTGAAACTCGCAACCTAGCGCGGACTTCAATGAGAGAAGTCTATAGTAGCTACCACAACGAAATCCTGTCTCGTAATCTTGCAGAAAATCCAAAGAAATTCTGGTCATTTGTAAAGTACACTAGCGGCAAAACACAATATCTTCACAACGCGTTTGCAATGGTAATACTACCGATGACAGTACTGCTAAGGCAGAATTACTAAACACGGCTTTCCGAAATTCGTTCACCAAAGACGACGAAGTCAACACTCCAGAATTATATCCAAGAACAGCTGCCAACATCCGAAACTTAGATGTTCCTTGAGTAGTACAACAACTCAAGTCACTAAACAAAAATAAATCTTCCGGGCCAGATTGTATACCAACTAGATTCCTCTCAGAGTATGCTGATGCAATAGCTCCGTACTTAGCTATCATTTACAACCGGTCACTCAGCGAAAGATCCGTACCCAAGGACTGGAAAGTTGTCCAAGTTACTTCAATATCCAAGGAAGGCAATAGGAGTGATCCCCAAACATATTGATGATTTAAATAGATAAGCTCAAAGATGTAATGAAGCCACTGGCCTCTTTCATTATCCTTATCTTTGTAGATCGAAGCCAAACCAAGTGACTGTATTTTTCGTGCGAGGTCGTGAGTGCCTTCCAAACGGGAAAATATTTGTTCGCTGCCTGCTGTATATAACTGATCAGCGCACTGCGGACGTTTACCGCAGCATCAACTCTTCTGTAATGTGTGTATTTATTACCGTCACAGATCAAATGCGTATTACCACAATTACTAATAACAGGTTGCAAATCGTGACTTTCTGCAGTGTTATTCGCGTCCTTGACTAAACTGAAGTACAAAGCGAAACAGTATGTGATCGTACAAAGATGTAGGCGATCTGGTGTCATTCTTAGGACTCACGAGTTCAGTGAGGGGCAGGAACGCCTTGGGTGGGACCATCCTGCTACCTGCGAACGGAAGTTGTCCAATTCGGGCGTGAGATTAACTGTCCTTTCCAGAGTACCCTTCTAATGGCCACTAAAAGTTGCCCAGTTCGGATCTGCCCACCAGCGCAAGTAGACGGATTAGGCGGCCGCAACTGCAGGCCTGACTACCACACAGAGTAACACCACAGACAAATATATACAGATGGGAAACCTCCAACGCTCAGGGGTGCGGGAAGGGAGGGTTTCTAGCAGTTCCGTAAGATGTCCCATGATGGCGCTGCGGTCAGAGGCAGCTGTTTAAACTGGCCAGAGCAGGCGGCAGGTAGCGGCTGTCCCCACCACCACCTCCCCTCAAACGCCAGCAAGCCGGACACAGCCGTGGCCTCATGGCAGGCGGCACGAGCTCTCCCCTCAGCCTCCCCTCCACGCTTCCTTCTGACGTGCGAGAGGCACCCTAAGCCAGGGAACCGTCTGACACCTGCTAGCATCTTACGGAACTACGAGGGGAGCGTAGGACAGTGGATTGGGGGGGGGGGGAGGCCTTCTCCTCTGTATATGTTACTCTGTGGTAACACATACAGAGAAGAAGCCCTCCCCCCCAAACCTCTGCCCTACGCTCCCCTCGTAGTTCTCTAAGATGCCAGCAGATGTCAGGTGGTTCCCTGGCTTAGTACCGGTAGACCACACTAGAGGCGTTTCTGAGGGTGCCTCCCGCAAATCAGAGGGTAGCATGGAGGGGAGGCGGAGGGGAGAGGTCCTGCCGCCTTCCACGAGGCCACGGCTGTGTCCGGAGTGCCGGCGTTTCAGGGGAGGTGGTGGTGGGTACAGCCGTTACCTGCCTCCTGCTCTGGCCAGTTTCAAAGGGCTGCTTCTGACCTCAGCGCCATCATGGGACATCTTACGGACCTGCTCCGGCCCTGCCTCCCTGCACCACTGAGATTGTGACTGGGCCCTTATGGAGGTTTCCCGTCTGTATATATTTCTCTGGGCTACCAGCACCTAGAGAGAAGGCCGCGGCGCTCTCGTGTGACGTCACGCAGAGTAGGTCGCGATCGCGTAGCTAACTGGTTGGCCGCTACGGCAAAGTGGGCCGTGTCTCAGTGGCCACACAGTCAGCTACACAATTGCGACCCACTGTGAGTGACTTCACGCGAGTGCGCCGCGGCCTTCTCTCTAGGTGGCGTTGGCCTGACTCGGTCAGCTGCACGCATATTCAAACAGAGTTAGGGGTTAATAAATGTGATGTTCAGCTGTTGCCAGTGCCGCTAGTGATCGCGGCGGTGCGCCTGCCCTGTTGCAGAGGCGCACGCGGAGCTGCTGGGCGGGCCGGACAAGTTCGTGAAGCGCGGCAGCGCGCTGCGGCTGACGTGCGCGCTGCGCGGCGCCACCGAGCCGCCCGTCTACGTCTTCTGGTACCACGGCGCGCGCATGGTCAACTACGACGCGGCGCGCGGCCTGCTCGTGCGCCACGCCGCCTTCTCCAGCGAGCTGCTGGTGCGCGACGCGCAGCGACACCACTCCGGCAACTACTCGTGCGTGCCGTCCAACGCCCGCCCCGCCAGCATCACCGTGCACGTCATCAACGGTACGCCACCTCCTCTACAAGCAAGCCTACCCATGGCAACCCCCTCCCTTACATTTAGTGGTAAGATAGCCCAGTGGAGAGCACAGGAAAAAAACCACAGGGTAACGTAAGAAGGTGTATGGAACTTAAAAAAAAATTGTGCCTGTCGATAGTCAGGTATAAAATGGCTGGTCAAAATTAGAACAATAAAACATACATAAAGTAACAATTACCACAGTGCACATGTCTGCTGGTTGGTTTTATGGAGGTGCTCAACATTTGGCGTACAGAAATCAGTCACATGACATCCCTCGCCCGAGATCTTACCCAAAACACTTTTTTGTTCACGCCATCTTGCTTCCTGTATTTGATGATTTTTTTCTGGTTATAACCCAAGCGTTGTCATTTCGAAGCAATGGTGCACTGAAAATTATCAAAAACATGCCATTGTTAGAACAGTGAATTACAATCTAATGCCTAAAAATGCCATGTTAGCAGATAACACCTGCCATCGATAGTACGAGAATTACGGATTATTCTCGACAGCGAACATCTTAGATGGTTGGTTCGAAACTTGCCAGGCGCAGTGGCTCAGAGCGCTCGGTCACAGGGTTGCCGGCGTGGTAGCTCAGCGCCCTCCGTCAGAGTGCTCAACACCCTCTAAAATGAAAAACGATCAAAATTAATCAAAATAAACCAACGTCCACAAAGGACCGATCAAATCGAAGAACCAATGAAAAGGGAGAAAAGAAAGAGGACTCGATGCCATATGTAATAAAGTAAATGAGCAAATTTCTTAACGAACAACCCAAAACAAACAAACGAGCGCAAAGCATCAATCTAACTGAGAAACAATTAAATATAAAAAAATAAAAGAAGTAAAATTAAAACCTGTCACTAGCATTTTTTCCGTCTTGTTTCCTATGAGTTTTTCTCCATACTCTTAATTGAACACAACTATATCCTGCAAAATTCTGAGTTGTTGAAAGGTAACAGCGATTTCTTTGAAAAGTACATTTGTTCTATTTTGTGAACATATCATGAAATACATACCAAATAATTGCACACTTGCCGGCCGCGGTGGCCGAGGAGACTGAGGCGCTCCAGTAACGGTCTGCACGGCCATTACTCTGGTATCCCGGAACGACATATCTGAGAGCCCGCCAGACCACATGGACTATGAAAGCAGCCGTTAGGCGGCGCACAACCTACTAGCGCTGTCATCGCCACTAGAGCGTTGAACGCCGTGGCGCGCCTACCGCGCCGCACTATATAGGGCCGGAGCCACAGCTCGCTCCTCAGTCTGGTGTTGACTGCGCTCCGTTTACTTTCGCTATTCATTGGTTATCTGGCTTCGTACTCTGCTCTGACACGGTTCCGATTTGGCTTTCGTTTGGATCTTTGTTTTTTCGATTAGTCGTCTCTGTGGTTCGATTTGTCGTCTCTGTGGTTTCGTGAAGTGTTTCTCGTAAGCGGCGACGCTTGGTCGGTCGGTCGTCGCTAGTCGTTCCCGACCCAGTCAGGTCTTCGGTCACAATAACTACGGACGGGGGTTCGAAACCCCCTCGGGTATGGATATTTGTGCCGTCTTTAGTATAAGGTAGTTGATAAGTAGTTTGTAAGTTTAGGGACTGATAACCCCATAGTTAAGTCCCATAAGCTTAACAAACATTTGAACATTTGAATTGCAAACTTAGACTTTTTTTAACACATGTTCACAAACTGGGGACTGTTGTAAATGACGTAATGGTAATAGCAACTTTGTTTATAGATTAAGTATTAGAGCTTTGTGGAATTCGGTATTACCACACTTATTCTGTTGCCACACAAATCTATGACTTCTTATATGAAACTACCAGTATCTTCATGCTATTTAGAATATTCATTATTACAGTATTCTCCCCGTTTTTGTGCAAATACTCCAGAGGACCAGTGTTCAATTCGTTGTTACGTATTTCACGCCATGTTCACGAAATAGAATAAACGCATATTTTAGAAGGATCACGCTTACATATGCACAACTCTAAACATTGCAGAAGATTGCTGTATTTAATTATTAAGAGTGCCAGAAACCCTTTTAGGAGATAAGGTAAAAAAGGAAGGAAAAAAAAGGTGTCGGTAGTTTCAAACTACCGACTTCATCCATCACAACGTACCTCACTACCCACTACACCCCGGCGAACAAGTATAGTGTTTCTATCAATTCTCGTGTTATCGATGGTAGTTGCTAACAGCTAAAATGACATTTTAAACACTAGATTATAATTTATCGATCTGCGAACGGTGTGCTTTTGTTATTTCTTCAGTGAACCACTGCTTTGAAATGACAAAGCGTGAATTATAGTAAGAAAATCATAAAATACAGGAAACAAGATGTTGTATGCCAAAGAGTTCTGGTTGAGAAATATCACGTGACACTTACCAACGCCTAATTTACGTAAAGTCAAGAAGCGGTGCCAAATCGCCGTTATTTTTGCAAATATGTCTGTAGCGGTGCGATGTACGAAAAAACGTTGTAGAGTTGTAGAGAAATTACTTCTCTACAAATTCGGTTATTCAGTTTTCATGTCAGATGAACGGTTTGTCATCAATTACAATTACATTATAAACGTCTTCTTTTAGTGTTATTGACGAATTTTTGGTCCGAAAGTTTTGAAAAAGGGAGGTTCTTGTCTCTGGTGGCCTACTATTATGTCTGCAAAATTTGGTTCTGTTCGCTTGAACGGTTCGACTTAAAAAAGTGCGAATACGTTACGGACAGACAGGCAGAGAGACATCATAAAATTGCCGTTGTTTATGGAAATATGTATGAAACGATGCAAGCATTGGAAAAATAAATAAAAAGAGAGCCACCTTGTAGATAATATTCTCTACAAATTTATTCATTCAGTTTTCATGGCAGATGTACGGTTAAATCGTTATTTTCATTTAAATTTCGAGCTGTCAATAGGCGAACGCAAAGGCCACTTTTAATGTTACTACCGAAACCTAAAGTGGGCCAAAAAAAGAGAAGCATAATATCGGATGTTTATAATTAAACTGTGTCTTTTCAACGCGTTATAACATGGAAACTAATTACCGGGCGAGTACCAAACCACAGTATTGGCTGTATGATCTTACCACCTTTGCAACATTCACACACACACACACACACACACACACACACACACACACACACACACACGGGAAGGGAAATGGGTGCTGTGGGATCTGGCTCCTTGTATTTTCTTTATTTAATGCACTTTTCCGTTCACTGGTCCCTAACTCAAAACTGAACTGCAACAAAATAATGACCAGAACGGCCAACTAATTTCGTCTATAATAAAGGACCCAACCAATCTGTGGGCATTAATAAAAATTAATAAACAGTATTGTAGGATAAAATAATGAAGCCAACTAACAGTACCGCCTCAAGGTGTGTGCATGTTTGTTGGTGGCACGAATAATTATCTGATGGCTGAGTTAAAGACGATGGTTTGTTTACCAGCAGATGATAGATTATAGATCGCTGTTGTGGTCTTCAGTCCTGAGACTGGATTCATGCAGCTCTCCACCCAACTCTATCTTGAGCAAGCCTATTAATCTCCTCATAATAACGGCACCCTACACTCCTTTGAATCTGGTTACTGTATTCATCTCTTGGTCTCCCTCTGCGATTTTTACCCCACACATCTCCCTTCAATGTTAAACTGGATATTCCTTGATGACTAAGAATGTGTTCTATCAATCGATCCCTTCTTTTAGTCAAGGTATGCCAGTAATGCCTTTTCTCTCCAATTCTTTCCAGTGCCTCATCATTAGTTAGGTGATTCACCCACCTAATCTTCAGCATTCTTCTGCAACACCACTTTTCAAAAGCCTCTGTCCTCTTCCTGTCCGAACTATTTATCGTCCATGTTTCACTCCTATTCAGCAGTCCACACAAATGCCTTCAGAAAGGATTTCCTTACGCTAAAATTAATATTCGAAGTTAACAAATTTCTCTTTTTCAAAAACGCTTTCCCTACCATTGCCATTTTGCATTTTATATCCTCGGTACTGCGACCTTCGTTTGTTACTTTACTACTAAGGAATTAAACTCATCTACCACATTTATTGTTTCGTTAACTAATCTAATTCCTTCAGCATCGCCTGATTTTCTTAGACTGCGCTCCATTATTCTTGTTTTGCTCTTATTAATGATGATATTATATGCACCTTTCAACACAAATGGCCATTCCGTTCAACTGCTCTTCCAGGTCCTTTGCTGTCTCTGACAGAATTACAATGTCATCGGCAAAACGCAATCTTTCTATTTCTCCACACCGTACTTTAATTCCTTCTCCTACTTTCTCCTTGATTTCCTTTATAACTTGCTCAGTGTACAGATTGATTAACATTGGAAACAGACACTAATCTTGTCTTACTTCTTTCCCAACCTCTGCATCTTCTTCATGACTTTTAACTCTGATAACTGCTCTCTGGTTTTGTACAAGTTGTGAATAACCTTCCCTTCCCTATATTTTACTCCTTCTGATTTCAGAATTGAAAAGAGTGTATTCCAATCAACATTGTCAAAAGCCTTCTCCAAATCTACAAAAGCTAGAAATGTAGGTTTGCCTTTCCTTAGTCGATGATAAGCTGTGAGTATTGCCCCCCCCCCCATTTTCTAACATTTCTCTTGAATCCAAACTGATCTTCCCCGAGGTCGGCTACTACCAGCTTTTCCAACCTTATGTAAATAATTCGTGTTAAAATTTTGCATCCATGACTTATTAAACTGATGGTTCTGTAATTTTCACATCTGTCTGCGCCTGCTCTCTTTGGAATCGTGATTATTACATTTTTCTTAAAGTCTCAGGTGTATTTCCGCTGTCTCAAACACCCAACCATGTGAAATAGTTTTGCCATGGTTGGCTCTCCCAGATTCTGCAGTAGTTCTGAGGGAATGTCGTCCACCGCAGGGGCTTAGTTTCGACGTAGGTCTTTAAGTGCCCTGTCAAATTTGTCTCTCAGTATAGTATCTCCTATTTCATCTTCATCTACTTCCTCTTCCTTTCCTACAAAATTGTCTTCAAGTTCACTTCCTTTGTACTGCCCCTGTATATACTCTTCCACCTTTCAGCTTTCCCTTCTTTGCTGAGCACTGGTTTTCCATCTGAGTTCTTTATATTCATACAGCTGCTTTTCTCTTCTACAAATCTTTTATTTTCCTGTAAGCGTTATCGATTTCTCCCCTATTTAAACATTCTTCTACTGGCTTGCATTTGTCTTCTAGCCACTCTTGCTTAGCTATTTTGAACTTCCTGTCAATCTCATTTCTTAGTCATCTGTACTCCATTTTGCCTGTTTCATTTACCGCATTTTTATATTTTCTCCGTTCATCAGTTAAGTTTACTATCTCCTGTGATATCCAAGGATTTTTCTTTTTCTTTTTTTTTTCTTTTTTTCTTTAGATCTAGGTATTTTGGTCTCTGCTGCCGTGTTCTAATGTAGGATACGATACATATGATCAATAATGTTGCTACTTGAGATATTTACACAGCCAAATGAAATGTATTACTACTTTTCCGTACACATGGAATTTTCGGTCGTCCAGCTTCGTCTGATTCGTAACTAGACCAATACGGAAAATTATAAAATTCAAATGTTCAAATGTTTGTATAGCTTATGGGACTTAACTACGGGGTCATCAGTCCCTAAACTTACAAACTACTTACGAACTAGCTTATCCTAAAGACGGCACAAATATCCATGCCCGAGGGGGGATTCGAACCCCCGACCGTAGTGGCCGTGCCGACCGTGACTGGAGCACCTCAGTCCCCTCGGCCACCGCGGCCGGCCGGAAAATTATATGAGATTTTCTTCATTATAACGAAACTATAAAGCTATCGAACACGCTTACTTCCAAACCTACTCAAAGACTTCCACTCAATTATTACAGGTAACTTCAAGGTTGTTTGGAAAAAAATACAGGCTTTATTTCGACATTAAACTATTGGGATAAAATATCATGTTACATCTGTCTGCTCGATGGACCACATTTATCTCCAAAAATAACTAAGGAGATTTTGTACGATTTCCACAGGTATCTAAGCACACACTGGTTCAACAAGTTAACTTCATTTGAACAAAATCGGGCCACTGAAACAAAAGATATTTATTTGCAAAAATTACCATTTACATATTGGGATTTGGGTTTGACACAAAATATCTTTACTTGTAAAACCTTTGAATCCCCTAAACTTCCTTTCGCCCTAAAACAATAGTAGATTAATTTTAAATGTTACGCACTGTGATTTATCATGTGATATGTTTGACATGCCTTCTAGGTTACCAATTACTTTTCACGCAACTCCAAATGCGTATAAACCAAAATGTTACTATTTTTTTTCAATGAATCATATCTCCTAACTTATTCAAATGATTCCCGGTCCAATTTTTCCGAGGATAGCGTTTGAATTATGGATATCAATAAAAGTGTAATGAATGACAATAATTAGCTAAATTTAATTCAAGCAGCAAATAGAATTGAGTCTTTTGAATCTCCCAGTAATGCTGATGCATACTTGATTTTCAGTATTGTGTCCTTTGTGCTTTTTATTAATTTGCTTTTTGTCCACAACATATATTATATACGAAATGGATGTCTAAGAGCCCACTCGTCAGTACCATTCGTGACTGTTTCTGTAATGTTGAAGTGGCTTCTGATTCCGCCGCTGGCGAAGTGAATTCATGACGCTCAGGAGGTCGTCTCGAGCAACTTTCGGTAGCTCGTTTTCATGGGAGAGACTGATGTAAAAGGCGCAGTAGCAGCACCGAGCGAACAGCGTCCCGAAGCGCATGGTTGTCGCTTATCGCGGAATGCTGACGGAACGCTAACCGAGTATTCGCTCTCTTGGCCGTCGCAAGGCTACGAGCCCTTGGCACTCTGCTTCTAGAGTCCGTTTAAAAAGGCGCTCTGAGTAATGGGCTGTTATTATTGGCGTGTGGATTAACTTCTCATTTCACAATGTAGCGCTTACGAAATGCCGAATCGTTCGATTAAGGACGTCAGACACACTTATGACGGGATACTCGGCGTGCGCTCTATCTATAATAAATTTATGTAATTAAACCGGAGAACTCACTTCTCGATGTACGCGTATTTCTCCACTAAGCGGACCCAAACGCTTACGCACCTTGTCAATTATCAGGGGATCAGCAACAACCTACCGACCCCCTTATATTATTCCTATTTTTCAATGCTTCGAGCCTAGGCATAACTGTTGTATAAGAGTCCGCGTTCCACTAAGATTGTTTATGTTAATTTCTATGCGGGAAAAAAATTTGTGCTATTATGTTAATCTTTTCCTTTTGGCTTTTCCAATTGATCGATCTTCATTATCAATTTCGCTTGTTACATTTGCGGTTCTTTTCGAAGTGTGAAATTTGTGGATAGCATGTTTTATTTTGAAGAGTTTTTGAGTTTGAAGTTTCACGTTTATTCGCGTTAAATAATGGTCTGAATCTATATTTTCTCCTCTCGTAACATGGCCTACATTTTCCTTGTAGTTTCAATATGAAATTGTTGCAAGATCTATTTTAAAATGCAATGTAGAAGTAATGAATGCACGCCAAGTTTTTTGTAGGTTCTTCTTCACATGTGTTGACATAGGTTTGAAATTAAAATATTAGCACGTTTCAGTCTTGGTCTTGTTGGTTTGTCATTTTATGTGTAGTAAATCCACCAATCGTTATACTGTTGTGCATTTTCAGCGTATTGTATAATTCAATAAACTGCAGGCATGCAGCCACGCTGATTCAGTTTCTTCTAATATTTCGGCCGAATAACGTCCTGACATCTTCAGGGCGAGTCGTCAGACTGCCGACAAGGTGTTTGTTTCTTTCTTTTGGTGACAGGCTGGCAGTAGTTTCATTGCCGCTCTTCAGACTATTGTATTTACGATTTTGACAAGTCGTTTGTTAAAGATATAGAAAAGTGATAAAATTTGTAGAATTTAAACACTTGAACGGAGAGTAAAATGGAGAGAACAGACACAGAGCAAAGAACGTGAAGTAAAACATATTCAGAATGAAAACAGCCTCGGTGGTTAAAATCACACAGAGATAGAATTTAAAAGGCCAGGGTGGTTAAAATCTCATTGGTGGAGCACACTAGACGTTGACGAAGACACTGCTCAAAACACACGACAACATTAACATTCTGCCTTATCGTCGGCTGCTGAATTAGTAGAACACCTGTTGAGCACGACGCACAAACACTGGCACGGCTCACTGTTTAAAATATGTCGCAGTGGGATAAGGAGAGGAAGGGAAAGCGCGGTGGTAGAAGGACGGGAAGGGCGGAGGAGAGGGAGAGGCGCAAGGACACCGTAGGAAGGAGCTAGGAGAGGAGGGCCAAGCGTGGAAGTGGACATGGTTGGGAGGGTGGAGGAAAGGAGGCTTACAAATACGGGGATGGACTAAGTTTGAAAGGAGGGTAGATATCGGCACGGCGTCATCCGGGAAAAGGAGGACGTGGAGAGTGTGAAAGTGAAGGGAGGGAGGGATAATAAGGTGGCAGAGACGCGGGATGCAGCAAGAGGAGACGACCGAGTTGCGGCACTATATTTTACAGTACACATAGTGGAGGTGTTATAGGAAGTTCAGAAGGTGAGGAAAGGGAATCAAGTCGTAAAGGATTCACGAGGGGGATGGGAGGCGGATACGGTAAACGAGGCAGAGGGCGTGACGTTCTAGGATCTGGAGGGAATCGTAGTGGGCAGGGGGAGCGGAGACAAAGTCAGGATGGAAGCAGCAGATTGTAGGACATATAATGGATCTGTAAGTGAAGAGGATGGTGGAGGGGTTAATGCCCCATGTCCAGCCAGACAAAAGAATGAAGAGGTTGAGGCGGGAGAGGACTTTATCACGGACAGATTGGAGGTGTGGTTTGCAGGAGAGGGAATTGGATGGGTAAGAGTGAGGCCAAGGTAATTGTGGGTTTTGTTTTCAGGATGGGATGGTCATGTACTGTGAGATAGAGGTCTCGGTGAAGGAAGCTGTAGTGTGACCTATGATGATTACCTGGGATTTTGTGGGGTTGACAGTGAAGAGCAACTGGTTGCACCAGTAGGAGAATTAGGAGAAATGGGACTGAAGCGGGTGTTAGGAGCGATGGCAAGGAAGGTGGTGTCGTCAGCGTATTGAAGTAGATGGACACGACGTTGGGGTTGTGGCATATCAGACGAATAGATAAGGTACGGGTGGGGGGGGGATGAACGTAGCAGTGGGTGCACCCCGGCGGAGGGGAAAAACAGCCGACAAGGTGCCAGGCGCTGCCTTATATTCTCCAGCGCGGTGGCAGTGCGAATGCGGGTTACAGATGTTGGTCGGCGGCATCTTTTTCTATCTCCATAGTAAATTTAATGCTACCGTGGCTGGAATTGAGATGGTCTAGAAATCGGTGCAAAATATCCTTACCGTGAGGCCATATTACAGAAAAAAAAAACCTTACACAAATAACAACACACACACACACACACACACACACACACACACACACACACACACACACACACACCCATATTCACAAAAAAAAAAAAACAAATAACAACACAAACACACACAGTCTACACAGACACCAACAAAAACATCTGATACACTCATTGATACAAGGAACACAAACAAGAGACAGACGAAAAGCGACAGATGGCAACACTAAACATTGTAAACAAACGTTCAAAAACGAGTACACAGTGAAGTGGTGAGGCTAGGTTTTCAGCAAGACCGAAAATACCATATCCAACTGAAGACCTCACAAACATATCCTTGAAGACACACATGGAATAACACAGAAAACCGTAAGTAGGACCAAAAACTGGATAATTAAATTAACTTTGCAAAAGATTGTGGTACAGAAGTTGTTTCTAACCTAGTAGATCAGAACTTTAGAAATTGTAACAACACTGTTAACTGTCATACTGTGCAAAATACCTATAATATTACGACTGTACTACAATATTATACAAAAATAACATGTATTACAGGCCACTGATGATGCTTCATAAATAAAGAAGCGAAACGGGTATGGCACACATAAAACGCCTTTCATTTAGTTGCTAAAGACGGTAATACACCTTCACCAAGGTAGTAACGATTCGCTCGAAATGTTGGCCAATAAAAGACAAAGAATTAATTAAATGTAACTTGGTATATAGTAATACTCCATCAAAACTCACTAGCACGTCCGTACTTTTGAGCCTGAGGTTGCTAAGTCTCTGAATAAAATCCATAGAATTACGAATATGGTGACTGCACTTTCGCACCAATGGTTTCAATAGTGAGGCTTAATACTTAACAGCAAGGTACGTTGGTGAAGCAATGGTGCTCGTTATTGGCTTCGTAGACAAATCTCCAAGAATCTGATCCTTGTTAGCTTGTAAACTTTGGAAAGTCCATAAAATCCTGGTGGTGCCGCACCTCTCACTTTCTAATGTCTTATTACTTCCTTTGACAGTGATGAGGCACTTAGTAAGGCAGCAGTCCTTATTCTCACCTTATTACTTGGGTCGTTATCGATCCTCGGGTATGCACCAAAACCAAGTAAGTTATCAGAACGGAGGATGACCGTGTCAGTATCCTCACGGAGCTTTGTTATAGCAACTCTCTCTTCATTAGAGGTGTTACTTTTTTGTGGACGAAGTTTCATAATTGCTCGGCACCTTTCACGTCTCGTTTCTTCATCTGAATCCTCTCATAGTGGAGGGACAGTTCCTTCAATGACACTGATGAAAGACCAGATCGGCAAAGTCTTGGGGCAAAATTTGGCGCCGTACTTAAGACAGAAACAGCAGGTTCGTCCATATCCTTACACGTTACATTTATAACAGGGCGTCAAACAACAGGATCCGCCTCAGGAGGCTGATCTAATCGGCTACATTTGGCCACCTGTATTGTTGTAGGAACTTCACAAATAAAATCAGACTTGTCCCATGTCCCAATCCAAGCCTTTTATACGCGGTCTCCCATACAGATGAAACATCTGACCAAAAATCTCCCAGTAAACCGAAGGTGGCTCTCCATTTTAATTGTATGAACATATTGATTGCAACATCCCTTATAACAACGTGTCCGATTGAAGTGCAAGAGTTCAGGAGACAATATTTACAATTGTTGGTCCATACTACGCGGCATGTTCACTAAATAGAACAAAACAATTTTAACAGAACATACTCGTACATGTTAATAAGTCAGAATATCGCAGAACGTAAATTCCATTTAATTAGTAATGTTGTTGTTGTTGTTGTCGTTGTGGTATTCAGTCCACAGACCGGTTTGATGCAGCTCTCCACGCTAGTCTGTACTGTACAAGTCTCTTCATCTGAGAATACGTTCGGCAACCTTCATCCTTTTGAATCTGCTTACTATATTCGTTCCTAGGTCTCCCTCTACCATTTTTACCCCACACGCTTTCTTCTAATGCTAAGTTGACAATTCCTTGATGTCTCAGAATGTGTCCAACCAATCTAGGCCCTTGTCTTAGTCAGGATATGGCAGAAACTCTTTTTCTCCCCGATTCGGTTGAGCACCTTCTCATTAGTTACGTGATCTACCCATCTAATTTTCATCATTCGTCTGTAGCACCACATTTGAAACGCTTCTATCACCTTTTTATCTGAACTACTTATCGTCCACGTTTCACTCCCATACAATGCTACACTCCAGACAAATGCTTTCAAAAAGGACTTCCTAACATTTACATTAATATTGGATGTTAACAAGTTTCGCTTCTTTAGAAACGCTTTTCTTCCCATAGTCATTCTGCATTTTATATCTTCTTTACTTCGGCCATCTTGCTACCCAATAACAAAATTCATCTACTACGTTTAGGCGCTTCAGTCACGGTCTGCACGGCCACTACGGTCGGGGGTTCGAATCCCCCATCGGGCATGGATATTTGTGCCGTCCTAGTTCGTAAGTAGTTCATAAGTAGTTTTAAGTTTAGGGACTGATGACCCCGCAGTTAAGTCCCATAGACTTTACAAACATTTGAACATTTGAAATACTACGTTTACTGTCTCATTACCTAATCTAATTCCTTCAGCATCGCCTGATTTTCTGACATTGCATTCCATTACCTTCGTTTCACTGTTGTTAATGTTTATGTTATATCTTCCTTTCAAAACACTGTCAATCCCTTTCAATTGCTCTTCCAGATCTTTTGCGGTCTCTGACAGAATTACTATGTCATCGGCAAACGACAATGTTTTTATTTCTTCTCCCTGCACTTTAATGCTATCTCCAAATTTCGCCTTCCATTTCTTCACTTCATGCTCAATGTACAGATTGAACAACATTGGGGAAAGGCTACGACCCTGTCTCACTCCATTCTCTGCGTCTCTTTCATTCTCTTCGACCCTAATAACGGCTTTCTGGTTTTTGTATAGGTTGAATATAACTCTTCGCTCCATATATTTTACCCTGCTACCTTCAGAATTTGAACGAGTAATTAGTAATAGAGTCAGAAAACGTAAACTCTTCAGTGTGCCATTCCTTTTAAATAGCAACTCCGGAGTTATCAGGAAAAAATCATGAAGATACGAAGGGGAAGACGAAGGCTCTGCATCTCTGCAAGAGAGAGAGAGAGAGAGAGCTTGCACCCGAACATACCTCGCTTAGTCGATATACATAATTGAAAGTCGAAACTGGGGATGTACACGTCATCATGACGTCACACAGTGATATGATAGCGGTGAACCTGTGCTCTCCGGCGCACTTGGTTCGGGGTGAAGCAGCGGCAGCGCTGGGTCACTTTAAACGGCTGGCGGCTGCCGCTGGCCCTGTGACGCGATTACGCGGCGCTACGCCGCCAGAATCTGCCCGGTGACCGAACGGCGCCCTAACTGAGTTCCGCCGGTCCACGGCGGCGTGCGGTGCCGTCGATTAACTTCGTTCCGCCCCGACGGCGACGTCGCCGCCGCTTCCGCATTAGCCTTTCAAAATGGCGCCACTCAGCCACTTCCGGCCCGGGGGCTGAATTTAGCCTGGCCGCCGGTGGCGCTCTTTGTTTTTGACCTCAATTTCTATTTTGGCTATTTCCCGTCTGACAACTTTCGTGTTCGTCGAGAAAACAGGAGATACTGATTGTTACACTGGTTCGAATGTTAGAAATGCGGTGCGTCGGGAGGCAAACTGCTAGGATAATAAGGGATATGAACAAAGGAATTGAAGAGAAAGCACGGACTGATATGAACAGAAGAATGGACTGATGAAAGAGAGTGCTGCATCTCCTCCACTATTCATCATTGGAGTGGATGGATACAGCACACAGCGCTTGCAACACGAATAGGAATGGATGGAGAAGGAATTAATGTTCAGGGGGAAGAATTAAAAATATTGCGTTTTGCCGATGACATAGTAATTCTGAGATACAGCAAAGGACCTGGAAGAGCAGTTGAACGGAATGGACAGTGTGCTGAAAGGTGCATATAAGATGAACATTAACAAGAGCAAAACTAGGGTAATGGAGTGCTGTCTAAGAAAATCAGGTGATGCTGAAGGAATTAGATTAGGTAACGAAGCAATAAAGGAGGTAGATGAGTTTTGTTACTTGGGCAGGAAAATAACAAATGATGGTCGCAGTACAGAGGATATAAAATGCAGAATGGCAATGGGTAGAAAAGCGTTCTTGAAAAAGAAAAATTTATTAACATCGAATATTGATTTAAGCCTAAGGGAGTCCTTTCTGAAGGCATTTGGATGAGGTGTTGCCTTGTATGGGAGTGAGACATGGATAATAAACAGAGCAAACAGGAAGAGGATTGAGGCTTTTGAAATGTGGTGCTACAGAAGAATGCCGAAGATTAGGTGGGTGGATCGCGTAACTAATGAGGAGGTACTGAACAGAATTGGGGAGAAAAGAATTTTCTGACATACCTTGACTAAAAGAAAGGATAGATTGGTAGGACACATTCTTAGACATCAAGGAATTGTGAATTTAGCGATGGAGGGAAGTGTGTGAGGTAAAAACCGCAAAGGAAGGCCAAGCGATGGATACAGTAAGCAGATTCAGAGAAATGTAGGTTGCCGTTCTTATGTGGAGATGAAGAGGTCTGCTCAGGATAGGTTATTGTGGAGAGCTGCATCAAACCAGTCTCCGGACTGAAGACCACAACAACAACAACAACAACATGAATGCGATGGTGCTTGGATAGTGTAGTAGAGTTGCAGAAGTACCAGAGGGACTAAATGTGTGGCAGGACTTGGTGGCAGAGTATAGAATTTAATTTTATTATTATTATTATTATTACTATTATTATTATCATTATTATAGAATGAAAATTAGTGCAACAAGTGTTAAATTATGATGAAAACAAGGAATAAGGAAACAGCAGCAGCAGCAGCGGATGTAAAGAATGGAGCGTAGATAGTAAAGGAGGTTGACAGTTTTATTTGGGAAGTGTGGTTGAAGAAAGTGCGACGTAAGGTATGAAAGTCAGTGTTAGAGAAAGCAAGCCCACAGAATCATGCAAAGTGTGCGGAGTCGCATGTGGGGCAACCACGTGCCTTGGAAGAGTAAGCAGGTCATATACCGGCAGCATTATGCTCCAATACTGACGTGGTCATTAGAAACGTGGATTAGAAGGAAAAGACAAACACAAAAGTGTCAGATGAATTTTTACCGAAGCAGGATTGGAGTAACTAGGATAGAATGAGAATTGACAAGCTGAGGGCATTTGTGAAGGCGAAATCTCTTCAAGAGACCATAAAGCAGTCACGACTGAGGTGGTATGAAAATCTGAAGAGAATGGAAGATGGCAGGTTTTCAAAAAATACCCCTGAGTTAGAAATAGGAGGCTGGAGCCCAGCAGGAAGAGCAATAAATAGATGGATTTCGGGACATTATATGCACCTCTTGACCTTATGGTCGTGTGTTTATTTGATGAAGACTAGACGAAAACCCGGCGTTTCCCACTGATTTATTTTTTTCACTATAACATTCTATTATTCCTTCCCTATTCTTCCTCTTTCCTCTCTCTTAATTTCCTCTTACTCCTACCTATGCCCGTATCCGCCTTCCTCATTCTTTGTCAATCACTTCCTTATCTCTCTATCTAACTACTCCTCCACCTCCTATGTAATGTACACTCTGTCATGCACCTATGGAGGCTTACGGAAGGTATCACGTGTATTAATTCCAGGTAAAAGTATCATCATTCCACATATTTAAATTCGTCCAGTCGTTCAGCATGAAAAGTAACCAGCGTGTTTACCCACTATAAGGTACCCTCCACCATACTCTGTACGGTGGCTCCCTGTAAGGTACCCTCCATCATACACCGTACGGTGGCTTCCTGAACACAGGTACACAGGTCAGGGACCACTCAGGAGACTCGCCAGTCAGTCTCACGTCCACCAAGCAGAGGATAGCCTCGTGAATGATCTGAAGAAGTCACCGAAGACTGTTCGACGCCTTACTGAGGAACCTCTCCAGCTCCCCAACGGACTTCTGTAACTCCCTTAGAATTACCGACCATTGTAAACATTATAGGGGAAGTTTAGTTGTAAGAAATTAGTTCTTCAAGAGGAAGATTGTGTTCAGTATATATTGGCGATGAGGATGGGATCGAAATTTCACAGAAGATGGCGGAATAACAGGAACTATCAGTTCAGCCGGTACTGACTTCTTCATCAGTTTGCTCAACTGCAAGAAAAATCATCGCTGACAGTTCAGAACCTCCCAGCATTCAACGAGGATTCTGGGAAACCTATGACAATAGGATACGCCGGCTCTTCACCAGGTTATCAATGAAAATGACATGAGGACCTATTATCTTTCCTGGAATCCTTCATACATGTTGCCCTCCTCAACAGGCTGTAACCACATGACTCTGGTGCCCTTTCGTTTTCCTCCATTTGTGAATACCTCAATGCCTACTACCGACACAGACACCACATCCCAATGCCGGAAGAAATCAGACCAAACTTACCAACATTGGGCTGCAGAAACTCCACAGCCATAGTCGGAAGTGCAACTTCGTCACCCAGACCAATGGGAATCTTTACGCTAATTACCTGCTATAGGAGCACATGATTCAAGCCACCCTGTATGCAGCTTTCCGTCATGATACCTTAAAAATGGACGACCCACCGCTCGATCAGATAATCGAGTTGGCTTAATTTTGAAGTTTCTGAGGCAGCCGATTGGAGATTCGATTCGTGGCCAACGTAGCCGCCGTCGGAGTCTCCGACAATTTGGATCAAGGAGACGTCGTAACCACATAGGCGCCTCCTCGCAATGCCAGCCGCCACAAGTAACGACAAAAAAGAACTTCCATGGACCAGGTGACGAGCGATCCATCCCGTGGACCACGCCAACAGTTGTGACACAGCCGCAAATACCCGCTTCGTGTTCCATCTTGTCCAGACTGTAATTCCAAGCACCAACGAGATGATTGCCCGGACCGCTGGGCGACGTGTCATCGCTGCAGCTGAGAAGGACATTTAGTCTCATACATCAATACCAGAGAGCCTCCAAATTGTTCGGTTCTACACAGGCGCAGCAGACCCTCATCAACCACACCACCTACACCGTCTTTTGTGCACCGCTCTCCAACCAAACCCTCGACAGCTTCTCACAAACAAGAAACAGGAAATCACTCTCTCAGTACAGAGGCATCAGCTCACGGGTATCTTTCCTGGCAGTCAACATCCCCAATACTGTGGACATGTTTGGGTCGGACGCATTCCGATTCACGATTGATGACCATGTGCATCTGATCTCACCTTTCAGGGTGTGGTCGCACTGTGCACAGGACCTCTTCACGCCAGGTACAGGGTGCACGAAGGACTTCGCTGCATTCCTTCAACTTCGGCTTCGTTATTAGTCCCTAGCTTAGAAACTACTTAAGTTAAACTTACCTGACAACACGTACACCCTTGCCAAAGGGAGGACTCGCACCTTTGACGCCAAACAGCCGAGTGTACTGCAGCATGACACCACATTGCACATGGCTATTCCGCCATGGCTCCTTTGTCTGCGTCCATCGCCTGAGACAAAATGCGGCAACTGCCAGTTACTCTTCAGCAGCCACTACAAGAGGAATTCGATCGCCTACAAACTGAAGCAGTGTTTCAGCCCATCCGGTTTAGCTCCTGGGCAACACGCTCGTCATCATCCAGAAACCAATCAGAGACTTACATCTCGGTGTAGATTTTAAGACCACCCTCAACTCACAACTGCAGGTTGAGGATTATCCACTTCCCTACTCTGAGGTCCTAATCCGCAATTTAGCAGAGGGTACGGGGTGGCTATACTCTTCTAAGATTGACTTGTTCGAGGCATATCTCCAGATAACTGTTGGCCCAGCTTCCCAACCTTTTACAGTCATGAACACACCAGGTGGCCTATTCCGGCTGACGCACATCATGTTCAGACTGTCTAGTGTCCCTGCCATATTCCAAGGATACTTGGG
This sequence comes from Locusta migratoria, assembly GCA_026315105.1. Taxonomy (NCBI): domain Eukaryota; kingdom Metazoa; phylum Arthropoda; class Insecta; order Orthoptera; family Acrididae; genus Locusta; species Locusta migratoria. Next base: position 40,987,380 of record CM048748.1, read on the forward strand.
ATAACTGTTCCGTGACATTCTAGTCTGTGTCAATTACATGGACGATATTGACGTCTCGGGTCCCACCCCTGCAGCAAATCTGGAAAACCTTCAACATCATATCTAGAACATGTCATATGGCAAAAGGGCCGCTCCCCATCTTTTTCCTACATTGACGCACTCAACAACCTCTTATTTCAGCACAAGTCTCATACTAGTGGAAGATCAGTGGCTCAGGTGATATCCCCCCTATATCGCCTGTGCAAGAAAAATGTACCATTCCATTGTTCCCCAGCCTGTGTTGCAGCTTTTGCCACTCTCAGGCAACAGCTACAGTAAGCTTCCTGCCAAATGCCATACAATGCCATCCTTGCCAATGATCCTTGCAAAGGCCGCCTCCAGCAATGGAGTTGGGGGCCTGACTGTCTCATTAAATTCAGGATGGAACAACCAAAATCTTGTCCGACACCAAACTCAAGTATTCCCAGTTGGAGAAGGAAGCTTTGGCCATAGAATTTGAATGTTAGTTTCCTATACAGGAAGGCTTTTCACCTCATAATACAACAAAACTCGCTTGTTATTATTTTCCCAGACGCCTGCCTTCCTATCAAGACATCCCAACGTATCCAGAGGTGAGCACTGTTTTCGTCACAATTCAGATACACACTGTATTTCAGGTCCACCACGCAACAAGCAAACGTGGATGCTCTTTCCCGATTACCTCTTGTTACTGACCCAGAATTTGATTCTTGCAGATTGCTAATTTTTCAGACTGACGACGACGTCCGAGACTTCGTCTAAAGTTTCCCAATCACTACCTCCACTGTGACCAATGGTGCAACCAGGGATTCATTGCTGCATGCCATCTGCAAGTATGATCAGCAAATGTGGCCTGCCATTCCGTCTGCCTGGGACCAACACCAGCTCTGCTTCTACTGTTCTATATGACACCATCTGTCCATTGTCGATCGAGTGTTGCTCCTCGTGTGGTCATTCCACGGAAGCGGCAGGCGACAGTCGTGCAGGTCTTACAGCATTAGGTAATAGTGCTTACCAAGGTGTTGACCTATTGACACTTCTTCTGGTTTGGTCTTACCAAAGACGTCACTGAGATGTGTCAAACATCTGCCCCGCCCACTCCAGACCCTTGGGAGCAGATCCACTTAGATTTTGCCGGTTCATTCCCAGGCCACCAACTGCTTCTTCGTATGTGGTTTGTTGTGCAAACGCAACATCTGACATCATCTTGTCCGACCTCAACAAGGATTTTCACTGGAACGCTTACCAAACACCTTACCCAGGCCGGAAGCCAATGGTTCGAAGAATTTTGTTCAACTAACAGAATTCACCATGTACTGATAGCTCCTTTTCATCTGCAGTCAAATGGAGAAACCGAGTTAGTCGTCAACATGTTCAAAGCCAAAATGAAAAAATATTCAAATGACCACTCGTTGGATGAAGCCTTAACCCTCCCCTTTAGTTCTTATTGCTCTACATTGAAAGACTCCCACAGTCCGGCTGAACTCCACCATGGGCGGGAACACCATACCCTCCTGCATCTCCTCCAGCCCACGTGTAAACCACAGGTCGCAGCTGGGCCCATTCGTTTCCTTCATGGTACCCTACTTTTTGTCCACGGTTTTTACCCACGGTTTTGGCCCTAAGACAGGGTGGCTCCGCGGAGTAATCTTACTCTCCAAAGGTCGTCAATTCTCAAAGTTCACATAGGCGACAGGATCGTCGATGACTTATCACACCAACTGCGCCCCCAGTACCGTATATCTCCAGCTCCTCCCACCTCGGCACGGGCTCCTCCTCCTCCTCCTCCTCCTTCCTCCTCAGACACACCCAAATTTCTACCACCTAATCGCTGAATGGGCGATGTTGCTGCACCACACCGCTTACACAGCGAGCAGTGCCTCCGACGCAGCATCTGGCACCACGGCAACCTCACTTCACATCTCAGCCAGAATGTCAGGCTGCTCTCGTTTGACGATGACGATGAATCCATGCCACGGAGCCACAGCAGTTTCTCTCCCGGTCTCTCCCAAGGCGCCGTTCAGCCCGTATCGCCCGCCACGCCGCATCCTACTCCCTAGTGGCGAAGAGGCCTTGGCGGATCAACAGAACAACGCTGTCGGTGCTCCCCAAGGATCAGCTACGCACACCCTCCCCTCCGGAAGGGTGGGGGTGGGGGTGTGATGTCAGCTTAACCTTAACTAGTTGGCAGCAAGCCATGAACTACAGCTAATGGATCGATAGATGGCGTTATACCGCGAAATGCTCGCTACTGTAAATAAACATTCTCGAGCTTAATTTAGCTCACTTACAGAAGTCGTGGGAACGTGTAACTCGGAACAATGCTGCTTATGTTCAGGAAACATCACCGTTTCACGATGGTGCACGAATATGTGGGCAGAAGTCGGTATAGGCGTTCCTTTTGGCGCTCTGACTGCTCAAAAGTATACAGACGACATCCATCGACCTATTGTTCTGCCTAGCTCGTGCCTTAGGAGATGGCTTCTTTTTGGCGAACGATAATACTCGCATCAACAGAGCTTCACTGGTGGACAAAATGCGTAAAACTGAGGGAGTTGAACGAGGAATGGCCAGATTGTTCACGGACTGATACCCGATTGATGTCTGTGATAAGTTGGCAGGCACACTGAAGCCAGATCAGGACCTCCCACAACGCTTATATAGCTGGTTATTGCAGTAATGGAAAAATGGCCAAATATAACTCGAGTTGATCGATAACCTCATACTGTCCATTCGACGCTGATGTGAGAGTGTTTGTCCGTCCGAGTTAAAATTGGAATATGCAGCTTTGCGATAACGTAGTGCCACATCTACGGACACGATGCATGCGACGTCACCTCCCCCTAAAATATTCAATGCTGTACCCTCAGCAGGCAGGGTGATACCATATTTTTCGAGGTCCATCGTCCGATCCATCGAAAACCGATATACAGTGACGAGTACTGTGAGACACTCCTTAGCCTACGCGAATCCATCAAGACCAAACGACCACGGCTAACCACGGAGGAAGTGATTCTGTTTCGTGAAAACGCACGTCGAGGGTCACACAAAGTGTACTTGCCAAGTGGGATCAGCTTGAACATCCGACCTACAGCCTGGACATGTTGCCGTGTAACTTCCATCTGCTTAGTCAAATAGAAGCGCTTCAACTCGGACGAAAACTGAAGAACGCAGTACATGATTGGTCTTCTCACAAACACAGGAAATCTGGGAAACAGGAAATCATACCATCGGCTCGTTGAACAGTGCTATAGTTGTGCTCAGGCCTCTGCTGAATACTTTTGATTTAAAACTTCAATTACACCCTCATCGTCGCTTTGCACCTATTTTTTAACACCACTCGTAGTATGTAACCCAAATAAACTTCAAGCAAACACAAGAGGATTTTTTCCACTGATTCTTCCGTAGTACATGGTATAACATCATCAAATCGAAATAAAAGTAGCATTTAGTGTATGTTCTGAATATTTAGTTAATTGATTACGCCTCACGAGACTACCTTCAGACTTCTTGTTTCCAAGTGCGTGCTTCCAATTCCCTCCACATTTGGCATCCTGAAGATTTCCGAATTGATCCATATTCCTTTTTAGCGGTCATTACTGTTGTAACAACCGCCGTGGATTTTCCAGTGCTATCCTCGTTGCTTGTTGAAAACATTTTCATTTATTTAAGGTCAGCTGGATAGGCTGATTATGCTGCAGACAGCCATAAAAAAGGCTTAATCATGAGCTGTAATTCAAAGCTTCCAGCCTTCAGCCTTCATTACTTTTGTCATGCATTTCTGTCGTCGTCAACTCGTTCATCCACAACCAGAACTTTCCTTTCATCACGTACCGTTCAGTGTAGTTCAGACTTAACGCTTCTTTCAAAACCTCGTTGTCTCGGCTTCTCCATCTTCGTTCGCATACATACAATCACTGAATAACAGTAACTTGGCTGCAAATCACTGCAATCTTCTGCAGCTTCCTCGGTGGATTAGCCGTGCACACTGGGGCGCCGTGCAGCGGTGCGCGGGGTCCTTCGCCGTCGGGGCATGGGTGTTGTCCTTAGGTTAATTTACCTTAGTTTAAGTAGTTTTTAAGCTACGGAGTAATAACCAAGCAGTTGAGTCCGACAGATTTACATACATTTGAAAAAACTTCTGCAGCTCACAAAGTGCTGACATGGTCTCTCCTAGACAATGGGATTCAGGCACAGGCTTCGGCAGCGCACTCAGAGTTGCGGATTGGACCCATTACAACAGTGCAGGATTCGACTTGTAATAGAACCTTCACGAACGAGTTTTGTGAAGAGTTTATTCGTAGAGGCCGGGGTTCCTCCATTGTGGATCTGCAAACATATGCCGCACAAGAATGCAAGTCACCGTTTTCTCTTCCCGAATACATTAATCCATCTCATAAAAAGGCGGCCAAGTCAGGAATTACAACTGCACTTCTCGTGAGGTACCTTCCCTATATACTCCAATCCTATCCACTACCACCTTTACTCCGGAACAACACACGTAAGCCTCCCAGCTGTTTACCACGACCGCTCATTAGTGTGGACTTGTCGCAAGCCCCAAAGGAATCAGTTCATCCTTAGTCCCTCCGCCGTCAGTTTCTCTCTATTCTAGACACGTAGCAGGCCTCATAAATAAACTTGTGGCTGGATTTTGGGTAGCTATGTCGGCTTCTCTTATCCTCATCATAACATAGTGGACAGTATTCCTTTCCATACGGTTACAGTCATTACACTACAAAGCTGGCAGCCATCTCTCAAGCTATTGAAAATATCTGTTCCTACTCCGTCAGTTAAAGGTAGGCGTTTGACAAAGATTAACATCTTGTTCGCATGTCCTGATCTAACCGTCCAGAGGTCAAATTTTAAAATCCTTGTCGCATTGCGTTTCCTGCTAGCCGACGATGCCTCTATGGTTCACTTAGCTTTCTTTCCGTTGTAAGATACCATTGTATATAGAGTAACGTCTTTGCTATGCGAAGATTTGTAATATCGCTGGTGTGTGTCTGTAGTTGTTCAGTGGTTGAGCGTCGGCAATCGAGTAAAGTTGTTGAGTTGGACAGTCGTCGTGTTATATGAGCTGACTCCATTAGGCTGTACATTTTAATAATTAGTGGCACACTGTTTGGTATTCAATTATTTGTGGAATTTGTTTTATATGCCTGTAAAGCTTTTTTGAAAATAAATGTGTGATCATGCCATAGCAGACTGCATTTCTGTGTTGAAAATTCTTAGTCATTGTTTGACGTAAGATATGGTGCAGGATCTGAAAGGGAGTAATAGTGACTTTAGTTGTAGCTTCTAATAACTGCTGTACGAGTAGAGAAGGAGTAGCTTGCACATGGCGACACGTATTCCGGACTTCGGAAACCTCTCCAATCTATGCATCCTCGGAGAATACGTCTCTACAAACGATGAGTGAAACGGCTAATTGCCGCTGCAGCGTCTTCATTTAAAGACATTTGTGACCGTTAGGAATGAAAATTAATGCAGTCAAATAGTATTATCGTGATAGGAACTGTTGTGAGTGAATTGTTATTTGTAACTGACTGTGACCGTTGTGAATAATTGACATTAGGGCAAGTTCAAAGGAGAATGTTATTGAGGAAAATTTTACAGAACGACATATATTGTTGTAGAAGGTGAGAGAGGATTAGAAATTTCAGTAACTGAGTCAACAGAAGATAGTGTATTGTTAGTTCTGAAAAAATTGTGTAGAGTTCAACGCCGATTGTTAGTAGAATGAAGGAGGCTAATGTTAATACGGATTTCAAGGTACAGATTTTGTTGAAGCTCAAAGAATCTAGTGGTTGAAGTTGATAAAATTCCACCTCTTAACAATATTCTGCACGAATAACTTTTATTGAATAATTTCCGGAGCTTTGAAGTTGACATGTAAAGCCACATACACAAGGGAAAGTATTTTGTTGTTAGCTATCTGACTTGTGGAGAAAAAAAGTAATTAGAGCCTGGTATCGTCTGTTTTCCTGAGTGACTCTTAACAGTTTACACGAAAAAAAATTGTAATTGGGTGGTAATTTTCCCAAATTACATTACATATCTACAGCGGAGAAGTCACAGCATGAACACTATCGCATTGCTGTAATGTCAAAGAAGAGCTGTGGAAAAGTACGTTTGGTGGACAAAATTTTCTTCGCGTAAGGCTGTTTTGACAATACTCTGTCAAGAGGCTGAACCGACGAGAGTGTCGAATTTGTAGTCTGGCCGAATGAATGGAAACTCTGCACATCGTCTCCCAATTTCAATTGTTATTATCTCTCGGCGTCGTTTCCCCCTGTTCTCTTTCAGCGGCCTCTGTCCATCACATAGTCGGGCTTCCACTACCGCGTTTAATTGTCTTTTTCTACAAATGAAAGTCGCAGTCTCGAGGGTATAGGCATCCATTAGCTGTAATCGATTCAATTAACAACCCGTGCTTTGTCCCTCAGCGAGAAATTTGATGAAATTTACGAAGATTAATCAGCAGCCGGACTTCGCGGAAAGAGATATGGTGCCGTAAAGCAATTCCTCTCTTTTTCATATGAGCAAAGAATGATTCGGTAATTATAAACTCCGTATTTCAAATGTATTTTCTGTTTCCACTTCCACTGTAAGAACACACACACCCTTAGTTTTGAACTAAAACAATGTTGGACTGACAACAAGAGCATCACGTTAGATAGACAAACCATAGTATGTAATTAACCAAATTTTAGGAGCATTCTTCTTCAGAGGATATTAAATGGATAATTTTCCACCGACAGTCTCTGAGGAAGCTTTTGAATATGGTTTTAATGTAACAACGTCCATAATGGAGGGTTTTATAACGTTTCAGTGTTTAAATGATATTGATTGATGATCCAGCCAGCAGCTTATTCCCATCTCAACAATATTTAAGGAAGAGAGAGCATTTATTACCGTACAGTAGTACTGATAATATCCAGACCCCTATAGAACCTGTTTCAGCTAGTTTTAAATCCATTACACACCTCAGCATACTTGGAACGCATTTACCTCTGTGAAATAGTCAGAACGCCTTCTATCAACAAATTATTTTTCTTGAAAAAACAATGATACCTAATGATATCAGTATCCTCTTTGAAGTTAGAGTAATTGAAATATGATTCCCAAACAGCTTAATTTACAGTAAATAAATATATTTGTAGAGGCTAGAAATGACTATAGTGTACTTCCAGATACAATCTTTCAAATATTTCATACATAATAGGGACCCATGCTAGACTATTTATTTTTATACACAAAAAAGTTCGAAAAATGCTCGAATAATATTGTTCATTCCGTCTGTCACATATTGGAAACGACATCCAGCAACGACAAATTACCATTCTTAATATTAGTAATCCTCGTTAGTGGAAAGTAAAGAGGGATATATACCCACTAAGTGTTATAGTCATTTCTTAAACGAGTACCGTATTAATTTTTGCGAAGTTCGCTTCTCTATTTATCGCATTTATCGGTTTCGAATGAACTTGCAGTCATCATCAGATCTATAACAGCAACAGGAGATAAATCAATGTACCTACCTCTTTACTATCCATGAATGCTGAAAATCATGGCTTTATACATTCAGGATATCCATATACTTGTTGAACTGTGGTGAATTTAGTCATACTTGGAAAACTTCGTACCTCTATCTACACGCCATTATTTGGATTTGTCAGTAACATTAAATGCCATAGTCATACTGTAAAATAATTCATGGTCCCCACGACATTCACGGTCTTCGACATGCCTATGTTTCATCACAATAAACCCAACTGCGCGGGCTCATGTCAAACTTTACGGGAAGCAGTTACCACACAGACTGCTAAGTGGCGTTCATGGGTCGTAATGTCATTAACCCTTACATTACGACAACAGTCTCTAACCGTGGTGAGGGGTACTCCTAATCGCACATATCATCAAAAATTTTAAAATGTTATCATCCACCATCTCCAGCTGATCGTTGAGAACATTTTTCTTATGATGTTTCAAATGTTTATAAATCGTCATAATTTTTATGCCCTTTTAGGCCTGCTATGGACCACAAAGATGTTTATCTCTTCCCTCATTGTGTTCTCCTCTTTTGCCAGTAGCTTTTAGTTTTGCTTGACTGCGCTTCTTCTCTCTCTTCTGACCATTTGTAGACAGGACGTGGAAACGGCGAACTAAGCGGAATAAGGTTTTTATTAATTTTGGCTGTTTCTTTTAAAAGTGTCCATCCTGAAAGTCCTCGAAGGAAATTTCAGCGTCCTGTAAATCCTTTCTAATTTGGCTTGCCCATTTTGAATATGATTTTGTTTTTGAAATTTATAAGCATATGCGACGAGTAAGATTTGGGTTCAAAAATGTTCAAATGTTTGTTAAGCTTATGGTACTTAACTACGGGGTCATCAGTCCCTAAACTTACAAACTACTTATCAACTACCTTATATTAAGGACGGCATAAATATCCATGCCCGAGGGGGGATTCGAACCCCCGACCGTAGTGGCCGTGCAGACCGTGACTGGAGCGCCTTATTCTCCTCGGCCACCGCGGCCGGCAAGATTTGGGTGTTCATTCTCTCTAGATGACCAAAAACAGAATCCTCCGCTTCCTCATTTCGGAAGTGAGTAACTGATGAAAATCCCTAGTTCTCACATTATCGAACTATTTCTGCTGCCATTTAATTTGCTTTATTGTCGAAGTGTCATGTAATTTACACTACCCTACAGCAGTTTTCTTTGTTATAATTCGACCGTGGAATTTTACATCATAGAAATTGAGTTGTAGGCACGTAAACTAGGCTTCTTCAGTACTTCAATTAAGCTATATGAAACATAAAAGAGGCTCTAATAAATGTGATGCAGAGAAAATAAAAGAAAATTGTAATACGCAATGTTCACATATGAACTGCTTATTAGACACTAAAAGCAAGGGGAATGAAAGTATATACAGTTACACAGCATAACAAGCACTTTACCACATCATTGTTAAACATAACTCAAAATATTTTAATTTCTGCAAGACAAATATCTCCACGAAACATATATGTAGCAATGGTGAAACACATTCGTGGTTTTACACATTCAGACCATAGTTGGCATCACAGTAAATAACCAAAACCATTTCTAGTTTTTCTAATGAAATACTGTGTCGCTTGTCAGTGAAAAACAATTTGTAGGCCGAAAAAGAACGTTCTACATCACTAGATATGACAAGGGCATATTTCATTTCTGGCACATGTTGGACAGGAATGCTGCCCGCAGATGAGCTGGATTTTCCACTAAGTACGTACGCATCTGTACACAACGCCTACAGGGGGGGGGGGGGGGGGCTGTTCTTCGGCAAAACCGTTTATATATCTGCCCGTACTTTTTCCTCTACTCCAGCTGGCGCTTCATTAATTTTCATTATCACTTCAAAAAGCAAAGAAATATTTACGCAGAAAGGTCTCCCTTAGCCTTAAGTCCTTTGTTCATAAAGTTTCTTAGAACTTGAGTAAATCGAATAAACCCTGGATTGTGTATCTAAATCTAGGTTGTAAATAATGAGGTTTGCAATGTAACGGGTAAAACATTCAGTAGTTTCATTAAAAGAAGCCCATACAAGACACACAAACAGTGTAGTACTTCTGAAGAAAACCTCTAAAAATATTGTTTCCGGGTTTTCCAAAGGGGATGTTTGCTGTCATGAGTGCATGACAGAAATCACTGCAGAATTTCCTCTACTTAGAGGATTCATCAGATGTATTGGTTAACAGAGTTTGCTTCAATTTTGACTTCCGTGCAAAATTTGCCTCATGTGCGATTCCATCTACATGGTATGTGCGATTTCTTAACACTCGAAAACGAATAGGAGATAGAAAAAAAATGCAATATAGAATCGCATATAAATAGTATTTACTATTGCTAAATAATATTGATAAAAAGTAATCCTAAGACACAGGAAAATAATAAGAATGAAAACATATAAACTAACTCTCCTTGTAGCATGCTTGCCAGAAAATTCTTCCATCTACCTTATAGTACAGGAACTCTTGCAGCCACTGTCTTATATGAGAAGACTTTGAACTAGCTGTGTTACGCTGGCGTAGTATTGTCACAAAGAAATTAGATGTTTCACTCTGAACTTCAGTGACAATTACTACGTAAGTCACTACACAATATAATGATTTATTTTCAACAGGAAAAAAGTCGACGATGAACTGCTGTGCGTGTCAATTTTTTAAAATTATTTATTTATTTTTATTACGGTGCATAGGAGCGGTAGGTCTACTCTCTTCTCGCTGTTGGACAGATGACACCAGACAGATGGCCGCCCCTTCTGAACAAGTGAACGGAATCGCCCAGTGCTTCGGATGAAAACATCTCAACACTGGCATATTATTTTTCGAACCGGGAAGTTCTCGTACAATACTTTCACCAAACACAGAAGTTTGCTAGGACTGGCTGTACACAGCAGCGAGAGAGGCGCGAAGTGCAGTAATTTGGCCATAGAGAGCGTCCATGATGTAAATTTTGATTTTTTTTTTTTTTTTTTTTTAACCGTGGTCATGTAAGGATTATGAAACTGTTCCTCAGTGGACATATATAGCTGGCTAGAATTCTGTCAGCGACAGATTTTCAAATATAGCGTTTAGAACTCACACATTTGATTCTCATATGCATTCCAATCTTTAAAAACTCAATTTAAGGAAATAGATAATTTTAAGAATTTTGGTGCAGAATAGGCAAACCTAGGCGCTAACATCAAAATAGGCAATTTTACGTCCTATACAAACTTACGATATTGATTTTAATTACTCATAAACGCGTAAGTATCAACTTACTTGCAAATTGGTACCTAGGAAAAAAATTGGTGTTAAGCTAAAGATCCGCGGTCTAGTTATAAGCAGGACATAAGAAACACTTTGTTCTAGAAGTTAAATTTAATACCTTCGTGTGGGGTGACTATTATATTTTTCCAACTTTTAAAGTGGATTTTCTGAAGCGATTGCAGTACTCGTCTCTTACAGTACACATATGTGCAATCTTAGCGTTCAATAAACTGATATGTAAATTTCGCTGTTTGACAAAGCCAATTGACATATCGGAACAAGGCGACAAATCTTTTGTGATACAATACTATAGGATGTGATCACTTGATTAAATGGAATCTGAAAGTGGAAAACTGAAAGCATAAACGTCAATGTTTCTTAATTTCACGAATGTGTATAACCATTGTTCTGTATTTCAGATAAAATTCTACGCATTTTCTAAAGAAATGTTTTTCGACATATAGAAACAAAGAAACTTGTCGATATATTATGTCATTGCAGGCCAATGAAAGTGATTTACATGAAAAAGGTCGCACCTTATTGTAGCTGAACGGACGGGCCAACGATTCCCTTGAAAATTGGCAACTACTACGCACATGATGGCCACACAAATTAAGAATTTATCTGTATGCTATTTGGTAAACACTAATACAACAGCTTTTCAAAGAGTACGTGATTCTAGTCATATGTCTACGGTAATTTGGATGAAGTAATGGCGATCGAAGAAGTAGTAGAGACTGGCTACGGGGAGCATAAGATGGTGTCAAAGATAATGGTATTGGAGCAATTTCCTACTTTGAAATAGAGGTATACGAAATCAATTGTGCATGCCTACCCATATGTTCGTACTGAAACATGGATCAGAAATATTCAGAAGCGCTTTCCTTTGCTTATCAATTGCCTGTGTGGATGGAAACTGTTTTGCAGAATGCATCGTGCACACTGCACAAACCAGCTTGCTTGCTGTGCCATCGATCCCACAAACACAGCGTAGCGAGTCCATTTCGGGCATCAAACCGACGGCCTCCGAGATCGGCAAACACCATCAGCAGAGCCTGCAATTAGCTTGTTGCCGCCAGTAATTGCTGGATGAGATCCCTGTGGTGTCCATGCATCTAACATTACAGCCACGGGGTTTGAGAGATTCCTTGTGACGTAACACACGTCGCTATTACAGCGTGGTGCTCGTCAACTTCTGTCATACGCTTCCTTCTTATGTTCAGAGATATGATTATGTTTACTGTATTACCTGCAAGTATTCTTCCATTTATGTCTTTCTCTTGCATATGAACAGCCAAAACATACAGTCTAAGTTCGATAAGGAGTATGAGACGTACTAAATGGCGTTGCTTTGTGACAAAAACGAAACTAACCTTTGGGAGTGTGGCGTTCGAAATACCTATCATTTTACTAACATTAAAGTTTTTTCGATATTTACGTAAACCAATGCTTAGTAAACTTGTGTACCGTATGTGTATACTTCATACTGAAATACACGTTCAAAGTTACTTTTTTATTTTTCAAAAAATTATTTCTTTGAGGTGTAACCCATAAGCGGGTTTTTACAGTAGTTAATGTCGTGGTAGCTTGATGGAGCATAGAACTTCATGAAAAATATAATTTCAATAACTACCTTATAGAATGTACATTTGTGAAATTTAATTAATTATTCTTCAAACTCAGAAGAGTCTCAATTAGTCACTTTGTGTAAAGGGTACTTCTGCAGCAGATTTTGTTCTTCGTGGTGGTCATATACCTTTGAACTGTGTATACCATTCCTGTGAAAAAGAAGAAGAATCTGTTAGCAAGGAAGATACGCTCTTGTCAGTCTAAGATGACAGTTCTTTGAATATTTCTGCTCTCCCAGCCTAGCTACCTCTTTAGCGGTCTATATCCAGCCCCATTGACACAACAATAAATGATCACTATAAATTTAGTGTTGACATTTAGTATACAACCATTTCGTATTATAAGACGGGTTCTATATTTTAAACGAATTCAGCAACAGAAACTGAACTTCGTCGTCTTTACTCCCAGTGATAATAAGTTACAGAATAATAATAAGAATAAGAATAATAAGTTACAGAACAGAATAATAAGTTACAGAACAATGTAACGAAACTGGTACTAATGTTGTGGCTTACGTTACAGCTAAGTACCCTTTATAGAAGTACCTAATTGCGAATATACTGAGACTGAAGATACAGGAATTCAGCTTCATGAAAATACAAATCATAAGGCAGAATTTGAAATTAAATTTTGCACAAGTTCCTATGTTCCATCAAACTACCTTGCAATATTGAACTTGGAACATTCCACGCGAACTTTGAGTAATGCTCAAACTTTGTATTCACGTCACACACTGCGCAGTACTTGAATATTTCCAGGAAAATATATAGGACAGAATTTTCTACTTGAAGCGGCAAGAGAATGTCTTGGAACATTAGTATTTTAGGGTTGTAAGTAGCAGACAGCTTGGTGGAATGAAAAACTCAAGGCAGCCTGTAAAATGAAAAGAAGGTATTTCAAAAATATCTCCATACTAGAAATCAAGCAGCCAACGAAACATTTGTTAGAGAAAGAAACAATCCAAACGGATAATTTATGAATCCAAGCACAAATCATTGGAAGACTTTTGAAAGAAGTTGGAAACCATGAGTCAAGTTGCAGGAAAACCATTCCGGAGGGTAATCAGCTGTCTTCCAAAGGGAGGGAAGAAGGAATTAACAAGTGCTTTGACAGGTCAGTAAGGCTACTAGTGAACCCTGAGCATGTTTTAGCCGATAGAGAGAATATTTTGAAGAGTTGCTCAATATAGATGAAACGTTCATTGATGTGTCTGACTTTGATGCAGAATGGGACAGGAATGATGATGGAAATAGGATCACATTTGTGGAAGTGGAATTAATGGTCCGCAATGAAATAATGCGGCTGGGTTGGATGCAATGAAGTCAGATCAAATACAGTGGAATATCAGGTCTCTACTAATTACACAGGATATATAAAATGGCGTGGGAGTCGGGCCAGGTTTACCTGACTGGATGAAAGCAGTAATGGCACCAAATTTCAAGCATGGAAACGAGAAAGGTTGTAACTCCTGCAGAGGTATTTCTTTAATTAGCGTTGTGGGCAAATTATTCGCAGGTATTTGCTGAAAATGAAGTGCGAGAACTAGTTGAAGAAAAGTTGGAAGAAAATCAGTGTAGGTTTACGCCTCACTAGAGGCTATCAGGACCAGATATATTACGACACATAATGCGTAAGTATTATAAATGGAAAAGCGAATTGTAGCCGGCCGCGGTGGCTGAGGGGACTGAGGCGCTCCAGTCACGGTCTGCACGGCCACTACGGTCGGGGGTTCGAATCCCCCCTCGGGCATGGATATTTGTGCCGTCCTTAGTATAAGGTAGTTGATAAGTAGTTTGTAAGTTTAGGGACTGATGACCCCGTAGTTAAGTCCCATAAGCTTAACAAACACTTGAACATTTGAGCGAATTGTATCTATGTTCAGTAGGTCTAGTAAAATCTTATGGCCGGTTTCCTGGAAGCTGTAGCCAGTTCCACAAGATTACGGAATAGGAGACAAACTTCTGGAGGCAATTGAAGATCCATTTGTAGATTATCGGGCAGCAATTAGTTGACTGCAAATTTAGAGAGTGGTTCAGGATAGTTTCAGGGTAGTGGTTCAGGGTGGTTCAGGAGATTCAGGCGTTCGCACCTAACTGTCTTCAAGGAAATTGATGATGTGGAAATTAATTTGTCATCAGGTCTTGGAGGACAAGTTTTTCTTCAGGGACCGTCTGTTTTTGTGGAGGTAATTCATAATTACTCAGAAAGATTCATCTAGTCATGGCAATGTGGAGGTAATTCATAATTACCGTAGTGGCCGTGCAGACCGTGACTGGAGCGCCTCAGTCCCCTCGGCCACCGCGGCCGGCCATGGCAATGAACCTGTCACCATTGTTGTTCATATTCATAGATCATATGTTGAAAACAGTAGACTGGCAGGGTGAGATTAAAATAGGTGAAAACAAAATAAGCAATCTCGAATATGTGGATGATTTAGTTCTAATGGCAGATTCGATTGAAAGGTTGCAAACAACTTCAGAGCTCGATCAGAGGTGTAAGAGTTATGATATGCAGATGAGAATCTCCAAAACGAAATTAATGTCTGTGGGAGAAAGATTTAAACAGAATGAGTGCCAAATAGGAGGAACAAAGAACAGCTCGGAAACGAGATCCTTCGACTTTTAATTGTGCGTTACGCTGCTACCACAGGAGATGGCTTCCTTGTGGTGGATGATAACGCTCGTCCCCACAGGGCTGTGCTGATGGACAAGTTGCATGAAGCTGAGGAACTTGAATGAACGAATGGCCAGCTTGTTCACCCGACTTAAACCCGTTTGAGCAAATATGGGATGCCCTTGGCAGAGGCACTACAGCTGGAACAGCACCTCCCACAACGTATACAGAGCTGGATGTTGCACTCATGGAGGAATGACCAAATATCCCTCAAGAGCTGACTGATAGTCATACTGTCCATGCCACACAGGTGTGAAAATGTACTGGTCGTCCGAGGTGATCGAACACCATATTAGGGGGGAAACGAGAATCACATTTTCCCTGTTATGGCAGCCCCATGGTAACTCGCTCTAAGTAAACGCCATGTAAACCTCAGGTAAAGAATTGAGACAGGAAAATGAAGTACTACATCACAGTCGCGCGGGAGTAGCCGAGCGGTCTTGAGCGCCACGTTACGGATCGTGCCGACTCCCGCGTCGGAGGCTAGAATCCTCCCTCTGGCATGGTACTTGAAGTCTTGTACCTGGTAACACCTTTTCACACAGAATATTTTTTCACGAGATAAAATTGCAAAAAATTCAGAGTTATAAAAAAATTCACTTTCCTCCAGAGCTGCCCTAATTGTCAAAGCTGTTATCCTGAGCCACAGTTGCAAACAAGAAAAAGATATTTAGCAATATCGAGAGCCACAATAGAAATTGTGAAGACTATCATTAATGAAATAGGCAAACGTTAAATGAAAAGCCTTTTAAACTAATTAACTAAATGTAAATTTGAAAATTGTAAATCATTTCAAGAATTTGGTGGCGACGATTGTATAGAATGTACTTGATGACAGATATGGCACAAAAACCACGCCACATTAGTTAACTGCAAATGTAAGTTATTGTATGTAGTACTATTGTTTTATTAGTTGGAATTACTAGCCTAATAATAAATCTATCGAATGCACCAGTGTGTAGGTCATAACATTCAGTCAATGGACTCATTCCCCTCTTTCTCTCTCACTCTTTGGCCATGTTTCCGCACATGCAGGGTCGGCTTTGTGAAATTCGGATTTGGCGTGTTAATGGTTATGCTGCGTTTATAGACTGCGGTTCCTCCGCGGCGGAGCAACCACTGCCATATTGCGGAGGCTCCGCTCGTCATCACACAGCAGGTGTTTCAGCCGCTGTGACCTTGAGCGCCCTGTTCCCACTTGGCGGCCAGCCCAGTTAGCCAATTAGCCGCCATGTAATCGGTTTGTAGGTGCAGCCGCTGGTATTTTGACGCCGCGGCGGAAGAGCGGAGGAGCCGCTGCTGCAGCCGCGCCTATAAACAGGACCCACACTGCGTTATGAGAAACAGTGCACTGCCAAATCGCCACGGAGCAACCGCGTGCTATAAACACAGCCTCACGGGGTGTCTGGTTCCCCTTCCTGTCGCCACCCCTTGCTCTCCCCCCTCTCCCCCAGGAGGATATGTGCACTCCAAATGACTGCGTATATTGTTATATGTGTTAAAGTGTGCAGTGTTCCAAATTATTTGCAGATCGTGTAACTAAGGCGCGACTTTTGTACAAGTCTGGTATTCACCTAGGTGTATGTGGAAAATCAATGGACTCATCCCCCCCCCCCCTCAAATGGAAAAAGAGACAACAACAATAGTCCCATAGATAACCATCAAACAAACGTGATCCCACATTCGTAGATGAACGGTCTAAGAGTATTCAGATAGGGTTGTGTACGCTCACGGATGTGCGAAATAAGATACACTTTCCGAAAGATAACCTGCTAAAGTGTCCGTGTGAGAGAAACAAGGGTCTTCTGAGAAATCGGAAAACATAACACAGGAAATTCATGGCAAATACTCTCATGAGAAATTTATTCCATTCAATGCATCATATGTCTTTCTATTGCAAATTAGGATTTAAATTTGTCGTGAGGGCACGGACAGCTTACAACATTCTCCATCTCCCCCCTCTCTTTCCCAGTTAAATTTAATAGTATCCTATGCCCTCTCAAACACACACAAGACGTGAGAAAAACAAGGGACTTCTGAGAAATCAATAAACAGCACAGGAAATTCAAGGCAAAGATTGTCTTGAGAAATTTATTCCATTTAATTCACCATATGTCTTTCTAACGCAAAATAAGATTTAAATTTGTCGTGAGCGCATGGACATATACCAGGGTGAAGGTACCGCATTCATTTACTGGAAACTGTGATCAACCGAATCAACCGCCTGCGTTAGCAAAATCATTCCTCGATACAATGGAGACGGCAATATTACATGTTCATTTATAAATAACTTTTTTATGGATATTCTGATGAGATGTACAAGATTATCGATATACTATTGTGAACAGCAAGGAACATATTTTCAAAGATCGGCTATAATAATTTTGTATTTTTATAGTTTTGTACTGTTAAAGATTTTCATAACGAAGCATCGTTAACATTGAATCTCTAGTTTTATTTGTAGTAGACATTAACATTCTTTCCCACATCTGACCGTCTTAATGAATTGTGTTTCACATTTAGTGGTTGGAAAGCTAATCATGTGGGCACTGTTTTGATACTCACCACATAACAGTAAGCTGGTACAATAAAGAACGAGTGTGTTTATTACAGAATTCAATAGATCGAGTTTGCTGAAATGAAATGCATGACATACCAAGAGTGTCCTTATGCGATGATTGACATTCAAAATAATTTAATTTCCGCTCAGCTAATTAGCGGCCAGCTAGTGAACTTCTTCAGTCTGCGGCTATATTGCAGCAGGTACTTGGTGTCATCTATAAAAAAAATTCAGCAGCAGGACCGAATCTTTGATCTAGATAAACTTTACGAAGAATCTTGAGTATATGACGGACAGTCTAAGAGTGAGTTAATATGGCTTCTCCATATGGCTTTACGCATTTGGGCCAAGACTGCGTAAACATGGAAGCAATTGCATTATGCACTTTATATGTCCGTCAAGATATTTGGCATTGTTTCGTGTATAGCACATAGTTTCCTAAGTATTTTAACAAAATTTTAAAGTGTTGTAATCGACTCTGTTGAAATGGAAGTAATACTATAAAACTCAGGATTCTTGGTAAAGATTATTTATATCGAAACTTCATTCCTGCTCCTGAAGTTTCTTTAAAGCTGACACCGAGGACCGGCTGCAGTATAACCGAAGACTGAAGAAGATCACTAGCTGGCCACAGAATCTAAGTTAAGTAACAGCAGTATTAGAAGTAACAGCCGACAAGTTGCAAATTAAAGTTTAATATACTTTACCTCAGTTTTGATTGATATAAATCAATCTTTTTCAGAAGATACATGGAGCTATAGTGAATAACAAAGTTACAATCAAGCTGTGTACGAACCGTACTGAAGACCATAAAATGTTTATCTAGAAAATTAAAAAAGGAATAATAATAATCTGCAGGAAACAAGTCCTTACATTACATTATTACTGTGGACAATTTACACTCGTCAATCTTTGTACACATAGTGTAGCCCTTTAAACCAAAGGCACGTCGAACATGTGAAATGATAAAATATGCTTTGTAACATATTAGATTGCGCGGCGAGCTTACCGCCAACTGACAGTCTAATCAAGACGCGGACGCCAGGTAAATATGACACGTGGCGCATGCGCCTAGCGACAATGATACAGCGTCAGTAGTTAATACATGTTAATACAATTATAAAATGGGAAACCCACGGAAGCTTAAATGAAGTAAAATAGAATATTGAGGAAATGACACCGTAGAGGTTACCGCTGACTGTTAAAATGTTTGACAACATTGGTTTAAAGCCTTCGAAAAACTGAGTGCGCGCGACATGGAGCTGACCGTTTAATATGTTACCATCTCTAGATTATAAATCTTTAAAAATCTCCAACTCTTACCAAAGATCGAGCTTGCGCCCCTTGTCTTCTATATGTAAAACGAAAGGGTCTTCTAGATTTTTCGGCGTATGGTTAGCAATAAAAAGATGTTCAGCGAATGTTGAGTTGAGTATATTTTCTCCATTCTTTCCCAATATATTTTCTCTATATCTTATCTTCACTGCCCTGCCTGTTTGGCTAATATAATAACAGGGACAGTGGTTACAGATTAATTTATAAACCCCAGATTTAGATAACTTTTCTCCAGTGTTAACGAAAGTATGTCGAATGTCTCTCTTCAAACTGTTATCTGTAGAAAATGATACATTGTACTTGAAATTATTTATTAGAAGACGTCTGATCCTATTGGAAATGTTGCCTAAGAATGGAATTGGAAATGAATTTAGTGTCTTTGTTACCGCAAGAAAAAGATACATAGCTCATTCTGCTTTGTTACACAGCATATTTTATCATTTCACAAGTTTGTGGTGTCATTGGTCTAAGGAGCAACATTACGTGTACACAGATTGACGAGTGCAAATTTTCCACAGTAAATTATAATGTAAGTACTTGTTTCCTGTAGACTAAAATCTTTTTGTAATTTCCTAGGTAAACATTCTATGGTTTTTAATACGTAATTTGACTGTAACTGTGTTTTTCTCTATAGGTCCATGTATATTCTGAAGGAGATTGCTTAATATCAATCGAAACTCGGTAAAGTTTATTAATTTGCAAATGGTTCACTGTTACTTCTACTGCTGTGAACCACCGTTGGTGTGTGCAGCCATGTTTAAGATTTTAAATAACAGCAGTTTTTATTTTATTTTATTCTTATTTATATTTTTTAATAATTTTTTTCTTTGATTCTCACCTCTCCCGCGTGTCCAGTGGAGTTTGTTAGTCCACACTACTGGCGTGGCGCAGTAAGGTGGACACATACAGGGAGCGGCAAACGGGAACATAATTGCTTAACAATAGTCTCAAGGGAAGTAGCACTGGTATTTTTTGTTTTTTCTAATGTATTTAAAGAACTACTTGTCAGATTATCTGCTAAAATTAGTTGGTGATGCCCACATTTACGTTCTTCTCCTCACGCATTTGTACGGCGGTTTTCTATCAGTGACTGACAGTGATTATACACAGTACAGGGTCTTAAAAGGGTGAACGTTTTATTCGGTAAAGAATTTACGAGGTATTTCCACAAAGTAAGTTCCGTTTGGTTATATAAACCAAACGTGAACAGGAACAGAAAAAAAATATTTATTGTATAAAACTCTGCAACTGTTCAACTACTTTTCTACAAAACTTCCGAAATTTTGTAGGCACTTGTCATAGCGTGGGACAAGTTTTTGTATGCCTTCTCCATAGAAGATTGCCGCCTGTGTATTCAACCATGTGGCAAACATGTTCTTTCAGTTCATCATCATCGTTGAAGTGTTGACCACCAAGAACAGATTTTAGGTGTAAGAAGAGATGAAAGGAGTCTTCTTCTTTCCTTCACGTTGCCGCCCGACCTCACAATCCGAATGTGACCAAACAACTCTTACGGGAATTTCACTGGGATGTGTTTGATCATCCTCCGTACAGTCGCACTCCTAGCAAATTTCTTCTTACATCTAAATCCTGTCCATGGTGGTCAACACTTCAGCGATAATGACGAGCTGAAAGAACATGTTACCACACGGTTGAATACACAGGCGACAACCTTCTACGAAGAAGGCATACAAAGACTTCTGCCACGGTATGACATATGACTACAAAATTTCGTAACCTATGTAGAAAAGTAGTTTAATAGTTGTATATTTTATACAATAAATATTTTCTGATCTGTACACGTTTGTTTTATATAACCAAACGGAACTTAGTTTGTGGACATACCTCGTATTTATATTGCAGCGCCGGCCGCGGTGGCCGAGGTGACTGAGGCGCTCCAGTCACGGTCAGCACGGCCACTACGGTCGGGGGTTCGAATCCCCCCTCGGGCATGGATATTTGTGCCATCCTAGTTCGTAAGTAGTTCATAAGTAGTTTGTAAGTTTAGGGACTGATGACCCCGTAGTTAAGTCCCATAAGCTTAACAAACATTTGAACATTTTATATTGCAGCGAGATGGCGTATTTAGATTTATTGAGAAACATCACATTCCGGCCGGCGATGTATTTGTGTTACAGGTCGTCTACATTCCACATAGATAACACGTGCTCTGCGAATTCCAGTTACAAAGAAATTCCAAAACTTGCAATCAGAACGATTAAATCAATTTAATGAAAGTTTCCCCCAAAAATTTTTCTTATGCAATTCAGTTCTGCACTCTCTTTCTTAGAGGTTGTCATGTAAACCCATTTCGTCATTTCTCTTTGATATTCTCCAAGTCTTATGATAACAATTTGTTACAGTATACGAGGGTAAGTCATTTATTATCCGAAACAACGTAAAATTTTTTATTGTAATCAAATAGGAAACTTACAAGAACATCATTTTTCGACAAAGTCTTCTTGCGTATGAACTCACTTGATCCATCGTTGTATAAGCTTCCTGATGCCCTCATAAAAGGAGGTTCTCGTTGCGCTGCGAGCCAGTAATGCACCGCTTCTTTCAATGCTTCGTCCGAGGCATATCGACGGCCCCTTAATGCATGTTTGAGTGGACGAAACAAGTGTTAGATGGGGGAAAGATCGGGACTATATAGAGGATGATCCAGTACTTCAAATTTGTGTTTCCGGAGCGTTTCAGCAGTGTGGGCAGCAGGATGCGGACGGGCATTGTCGTGCAACAACACAACACATTTTGACAGCAATCCTTGGCGTTTGCTTCAAATTGCTGGATTAGCCTGGCCGTAAACATATCACTATAACGTACATTGTTTTTTGTTGTCCCCCCTTTCCCCATAATTTTCCAGTATTGGATCCTGTGCATCCCAAAAAACCGTAAGCATCAGTTTCCCTCCGGTAGGTTGGATGTTGGACTTTTTGTTGCACGGCGAATTTGGATGTTTCCAGTCCATACGCTGCCGTTTACTCTCCGGCTCGTAATGATTGAACCATGTTTCGTCACCAGTAATGATCCTGCCTAAGAAGTTGTTCCCTTAGTTACCACAGCGATCCAAATGTGTTTTTTGCGGATGTCCAAGCACGTTTGTTTATGCAGCTGTGTGAGTTTTTTCAGTAGCCATCTTGCACAAAATCTATGAAACCCAAGGCTGTTCTGAATGATTTCGTAGGCAGAACCGTGACTAATTTGGTTATGATCTGCCACTTCGTCAAAAGTTAATTTCACGGGAACGCTCAATGGTTTCTTCATTTGTGGCGGTAAATGGTCATCCGGCTCCTTCTTGGTTCGTAATACTTGTGCGACCATTTCGGAATTTTTTAATCAATTTGTAGACATTCCGTCGTGACAAAACATTGTTTCCTTACAGTACCGAAAGTCTTCGGTGAATTTCACCACCAATACGCCTTACGACCACAAAAAAACGGCTCACTGAACATTGATCTTCCTTGGTGCAAATAGACTGTTCAGCAGCCATGATTAACAGCACGGCAGCGGTAACGAAACTAACGTAGAAGCTTGAAAATTGCACAGATAGAACAAAAAGTAAACAAAGCCTGCGTCATCAACGTAAAACTACAGTACTACCGTAATAAACGAAAATATAAATTGCGGATTATAATTGACTTATGATCGTATTAGCGATTTCTGGGTCCATTCTACTTCACATGGTTATACACCTGCGGTGGGAGGGGGTGTTAACATGAATTGTTCTTGAGGGACAGTATTTTTTTTTTCCAAATATCTCTGAGCTGTCCAGCAAGTGGAAAACTGATGTCCCCTATTCTTTTGTTCCGTGTGTTTAAGGCCGTTTCACACCGCGGTCACACTATGTCACGTTACGTAACGTGACACATTTTTCAAAAGATCTGTTTCCATAGTTTTAAATGCTGTAATTCACACCGACCTCGCAGAGCCTCACAGACGTCGATAGACGAATCTGTGGGATCGCTCCGAAAGCGATCTTTTCAAAACGTCTGTCGACGTCTGTGTTTTCTTTTAAATTTAATTGAAGCCGTCAGAATGATTCCACTGCTGTGGAATACAGATTTGAGGAGTATAGAGACAACAATTTAAAGGACACAGCATGGGGCGAAGTAGCAAAGCAACTGGAACAAAATAGATTAGTTAATTGCAGTAGTTCAGATATAAACATATATTTATTAATTTTGAAAATTAGTTAGCGTTTATTTAAAAATTATTAACATTTAGCTGTTTACTTTATTTATCAACCTTACAAGTTATTTTAAGTTAATAATGAAGAAGGAATCGGCTCCAACTATTCACATTATTTACATGTTTGAAAGAAATTTTACCAAAATTATAAACCACCTACAATAAGATTTCAAAAAAGTAATTTGTATAAGGCTTACCTTAGGTATAGTACCATTCTTTCTCTGCTGGAAATAGATCACCTGTCGTTGGTGTCTTTTCTACTAATATCGTTACTTATCTACATCTATATAGATACTCTGCAAATGACATTTAAGTGCCTGGCAGAGGGTTCATTAACCACTTTCATAACTTTTCTCTACCGTTATATTGTCTAATAGCGCGCGGAAAGAAAGAACACTTAAATCGTTCGATCTGATTTCTCTTATTTTATTGGGATGGTCATGTCTCCCTAAGTAGGTGGGTGCTAGCAAAATATTTTCACATTCAGAAGTAAAAGTCGGTGACTAAAATTTCTCAACTAGAACTCGCCGCAACGAATAACGTCGTTCTTTGAATTATTTCCACCCCAAATCGTGCAACATTTCCGTGACGCTTTCCCCACCGTAACGTGATAAAATAAAACGAGCTGCCCTTCTCTGAACCTTCTCAATGTCTTCCGTCAGTCCCACCTGGTGAGGGTCTAACAGTACTCCAAGAGAGGACGCACAAATGTGGTGTAGACAGTCTCTTTGGTGGAGCTGGTGCATCTTCGAAGCGTTCTGCCAATGAAAAGTAACCTTTGGTTCGCCTTCCCCACAATATTTTCTATATGTTCTCTCCAGTCCTAGGTATTTGGTGGAATTTACGACCTTAAGGTTTGAATGATTTATCGCGTAATTGAAGTTCAGCGGATTTCTTTTAGTGGTTATGTGTATTACTTCACACTTTTCTTTATTCAGTGTCAACTATCAATGTTAAGATCTCTTCATATTCAGTATTAGATAACCGAAAGTATGTTGTGAATCTGTCGTCATCTAGCTCCAAGTCCTCCATCAGATTACTATACTCTCCGCAATTTTCTGTCTGTGGTTGATGGGATGCACTCAATGCGTTCTGTTTATAACCGAGTACAACAGCATGAGTTCCTCTCCACTACTCGAACTACTATAACCGTCATCCAACCAAGGCACATTTTTAGTAAACGCGAAATCGCACCACGCACCACTTACCATGTTACCTACTTCAAATGAACCGACTGACAGAGCAGACACGATGCCCCAATACCTGACAGACGTCGTTGACCGTGTGAACTTCATCTGTCACGTGACATCTCTCACGTTACGTAACGTGACAGAGTGTGACCGCGGTGTGAAACGGCCTTTACTCGAGCCCCAGAAATGGTTGGCGCAACTTAAGAGATCAAAAACAAAGATAACGTCCGCAGAACTATTTCTACGCGTGGCATGTGAATGGGGTAAGAAAGACGGTAGCCGGCGGAGCAGAACGAGGTCTCTGAGCGGCGCCCATTTTCCGGCCGGTGGCTGGGGAGCTGGAGGTGCGGCGGCGGCGAAGGACGGCGGGGACGTGCCGTTGGCCGCCAACAGGGCGTGACCCTCCCTAACGGCCCGGGCTGCCTCCCACGGCCCTATCAACGCCGCCAAATTGAGTGGAGGCGCTAAAGTTGCCCTCCGCGATCGCGGACCACTCTCCGCGTTCGCCCACGGCCGACAATTCACCACCTGGATCGGCCGATATCGCACGGGCTCCGACACAGTCTCTTTAACCCTTCCACAGTCGCGTATGTTTCTGTGAGATACGAGGGTTGTTTCTTAAGTAAGGGCCGTTTTCATTCTTTTTAAAAGATACAAATACTTTTTTATTTTCAGATTCTAGACACTTTTACCTATTTTTCTACATATTTGCTTGTTTATTTAAGCACTTGTCATACTGTACAACTAAGTTTTTAATTTCCTCTTCAAATAACTCGGCTTCGCCGGCGCCCTCCGGCTGCCGTCTTTCTTACTCCATTCGCATGCCATGCGTAGAAATAGTTCTGAGGACATTACCTTTGTTTGTGATCTCTTACGATGCACCACCCATTTCTGGGGCTCGAGAAAGGCCGTTTCACACCGCGGTCACACTATGTCACGTTACGTAACGTGACAAGTGTCACGTGACAGATGTGAATTTCACACCGTCAATGACGTCTGTCAGATATTGGGGCATCGTGTCTGCTTTGTCAGTCGGTTCATTTGAAGTAGGTAACATGGTAAGTGGTGCGTGGTGCGATTTCGCGTTTACTAAAAATGTGCCTTGGTTGGATGACGGCTATAGTAGTTCGATTAGTGGAGAGGAACTCATGCCTGCTCCGACAGCCAAGAGTTCACAGTCGCTTTCACGTCATCGTCGTCATTGAAGCGCTGCCCGCCAAGACGGTGTTTCAGGTACCGGGAAAGGTGAAAATCGCTAGAAGCAAGGTCGGGGCTGTATGGTGCATGGTCCAAAACTTCTCAGCCAAAAGAATCAATCAAATCCCGTGTCTTTTGAAAGGTGTGAGGCCTAGCGTTAACGTGCAGGAGCAATACTTCTTTTGTCGGCATGCCACGCCTTTTGTTTTGAATTGCTCTGCGGAGCTTCTTTAGAGTTCCACCGTAGGCATCAGAGTTGATTGTCGTTTCTCGTGGCATAAAGTCCACAGCAAAACACCGCGCCGGTCTCAGAACACAGTTCCCATAATCTTGCGCTTTGACAGCGTCTGTTTGGCTTTGCCCTTGACGGGTGAGGTTGTGTGTCGCCATTCCATCGATTGTCGCTTGGTTTCGGGACTGATATGGGATACCCGTGTTTCATCTCCAGTGACAATTTGACTCAACATGTCATCCCCTTCTTCCTCGTAACGAATCAAAAAGTCCAATGAAGTGGCAAATCTCTTCCCTTTGTGGTCCTCTATGAGGAGTCTGAGTACCCACCGAGAACACAATTTCTTAAAGTTTAGGTTTTCAGACACAATTTTGTACAAAACCGATTTTTAAACTTGTGGAAATTGCAAAGAAAGAGTGGAAATTGTGAATCTTCTGTCCTCACGAATCTTTGTTTCGAATGCAGCCACCAAATCATTAGTGATCACAGCGGGCCGGCCTGAGCGTTCTTTGTCATGGACGTTTTGACGGCCATTTTTAAACTCTCAACCCCATTGACGCACTTTACCTCTACTCATTGCATCAAGCCATAAACTTCTGTTAACTGACGATGAATTTCTGCAGCTGATAGGCTTCTCGCGGTCAAAAAACGTATCACTGACCGTATCACACGCGGCGGGCGATTCACGAGGACACCGTGCCCACGGGTGCGGTTCCTGTAGGGGGATGCTTGTCCACTTGTGGTCGAGCTGATCTCTACGAGATTACGAGAGTAACTCGGGCGTCCGAACTTTGATTGTCGTGAGTGCATTCGTGTTCTCTCGATAATCCATTTTTAGTCCGGGGCAAGTCCCGGAGATAAATTAATTTGGTCCCAATCCCCCGGTTCCGACCAAGGTTTTCGGGAGGTTTTCCTTGGTTGTAAGGCGTATGCCGGAACTGGTAAGCCCCTCCCACTTATTCCCAATTGGGATTCCCCCTTTGCCCCACTATCAGCTTGTCTGATAATTGGCTGAATAGAACCGCGACTCTTTATGGGCCGGATCTCAAACAGCCCGCTCCACTCCTCGGAGTGGAGAATGAAAAGAATAAGGTTTTTTTTAATTCAATAATCGTAAACATAAAGTAGCACAGCGATGCATACACGTCAGCTACAGAGCTGCAACTGGCATCAGTGTGAACGGGAAGGCGCGCTGGCTTGTTGCGGCGTCCGCGCGAACTACGGAACTATATGCGCGAAGAGCCCTTACTTAAAAAAAAAAAAAAAAAAAAAAAAAAAAAAAAGAAATAAGAAAAAAAAATAAAAAAAAACTCGTACATGACCTATTTTTCGCTAACATTACCGCAATGAACAGTGATAACAGCTTGCTGGCCTACAACATCTTGTGTCATACCTTTCTTATTCCGCCACAGGAGTTTCAGCCTGATCCCGATACTGACAAGATCATAAATGACTTAGAAGTGAGCACATGTATTTTCTGTATCAGCCAGATACAGAGCGCTACTAGCGTAACGCACTGTCGCCGCTAATGACAGCAGCCGTAGCATTGTTTGGAGCGTACTCAAGTTGGCAAGTGCGTTGTTGCCTTCTAGATGAAGCAACGTTTCGTTGTAACTACATGTTACCTCTTTCAAAATGAGTAAACGTCATGATATAGAAAATCCTAAGGATTTGGAAAAGTACAACGCCTTCTTTTCGACGGTAAGGTATCAATTGAAGATGATCTTATAGAAACTGATTCGGAAACCGAAGATGTACTCGAAACAAGATCTGTAGACCCAGACACAGATCATGAATTTGAAGAAGAGGAAAATAATGAGGTGCAAGAAAGTGATGAACATTACTATTTTTGTTAGTACAAAAGACAACTAAAAACGCTTTCAGTTGTAATAATAATAAATATTGCAGGCATCAACTCAAGAGTAGTTTTCTTGGATATCAAGAATAAATACTCAAACAGGCGCTAGTACCTCAAAATTATGGCTCTGACTCTACTGCGAGGTCATCTCAAAAGAAGAGCTCTTATTATGACTCTACCAGATGATATAAAGTCGATGCAGCTAAAGTACAAATCTCAAGGAAAAGAGCAAGGAAACGCTGAACTATCTTTTCACTCAGGAAATAAGGAAAGGAAAATAGGCCTATGCCAGTCACGTTACAGGAAAACAAAAAAGACTTGCCTCAGCGCGCGCCTATGAGCACGCAACCTCCTCTGTCTGACGTCACACGAGAGCGCCGCGGCCTTCTCTCTAGGTGGTGTTGGTCAGTCACAGCCTGCATGGCCACTACGGTCGGGGGTTCGAATCCCCCCTTGGGCATGGATGTTTGTGCCGTCCTTAGTGTTAGCTGGTTCATAAGTAGTTTGTAAGTATAGGGACTGACGACCCCGTAGTTAGGTCCCATAAGCTATAAAAACATTTGAACATTTTTTGGTAATATTGGAAAGTGCTACGTACTGAAAAGCTGCGAATTAATCCTGGTGAATATATGATCACTGGGCTGCAACATTGCGATAAAATGAGGATAGCCGAAGCAGACAGGTCTGCATCTTATATGGCCAAGAAAGCAAAGCAAACATCGAGGAAGGTGGAAATGAAGCTGAAAGACCTGCTAGATGCCAAAGAAGAGCCATCATATGCAGCAGGACAGGTTTTAATTGACTGTAAGTAACAAATTCCAAAAGTTTTTTATTTAAAGTCAATTTCCCGCAAACTAATATTTTCACTATATATGCTCGATTATAACAAAAACTATCATAGATAAGTGAATGAAATTCTGCATAACACAAAATGCCAGCTCTGATACTATACTCATTAACATTCCCCCATTAGGAAATCCACAAAAAATATTTACCACAGAAAAAACTTAATATTTTTTGTTAATAAAAAAAATATTTCTTAAAAACTATAAAGTAGACTTTAGTACAGTTGAATCTATTAGCATCATGTAACATTCTGTAAAAATATTAAGGTCCTGAATCAAAAATGTTTCTCAGAAATGGTTCAAATACTCTCCTAAATTAACATGGGTTACATAGGCAGGGTGTGACCTTCTTAAGAGAAGTCATACACACTTGTCAGATGCTGTTTTTTTCTGTGTCGATATTCCATAAGCACGCAATTTGATTAGATGACGCTTGTGAGGTACTCAGTCAGAAGCCTTCCGGAAATCTTGAAGTACGGAATCTATTTGACATGCCTTGTCGATAGAACTCATTAAATCATGTGAGCAAAGAACTGGCTGTATTTCACAAGAACGATACTTTTTGAATCCGTGTTGACTATGGGTGAATAGGTCATTGTCTTCGAAGTATTTCATAATATTTGAGGAAAGTAAAAGTTCTAAACTCCTGCTATAAACCGATTTCAGTGATATAGACCTGTACGTTTGCGGATCATTCCTATTGCCTTTCTTGAATATTGGAGTGACCTGTGCAACTGTGGGGTAACCTATAAAATTGGGACCGTGCGACTTACTTTTGAAAAACGATGTCAGTTGCTTTCATGCACCAGGGGTATCTACTTCGAAATTAAGCATACTGGCAGCTGTTCTTGATTCGAATACGAAGTATTTGCTTCAGAAATTTCGGAAAATGGCGTTAAGAAACTGTCATCCGTAGAATCACCATTGGTATCGAGTAATGAAGGAAATGATTGTCTCCGCATTAGCCAATCCTTCAGACAAGCATGCATCGTCTGAAGGACATTCCCACTTGTTCTACATTTACATCTCTAACCGGCAGCCACTGGGTGGTTTGTGGTGTAGGTCGCTTTCTGAACCACTGAGACTGCCTTTTATTCCAGTCGCGTGTGGTTCGTGGAAAATGCTGTTGTCTATGGGCCGTAAACTTTCTATTTCATCCTAGTAGCAATTTAAAGATATGTAAGTAGGAAGAAGCCATATAGGTATACTCTTCGAAATATGAAAGCTCTCGGAAGTCTTTCTAATTTTACCCTACTGCCAATTTAAAGATATGTGAGTAGGAAGAAGCCATATATAGGTTGATCCTTCAAGATATGAAGACTCTCGGAACTTTCATAGAAACCCGTACCGCAAATCAGAACATATCTCTTGCAACGTCTCTCACTGGAGTTTAATAACAATCCAATTGACGCCTTCGCGCTTCCTAAATGAATCCGTACCTAAGCGTGTTGCTCTGCGTTGGATCTTCTCTATTGATTTCTATTAACCCTACCTGGCTGATTCCACACTTGAAGAGTGGAACTGGTAAAGGTACTAAGTGCCGAAAATAAAATTGTTGAGGAAACGAGAAAAGCTGCAAATCTCTGTGAGAAATGGATATTTATTTCTAACAAAACACAAGTTAACTCTTTACATGGTTATTAAAACGTTGACAAATTCCAGAAGATTATTTCAGTTGCTCCAATGAAAACTCTGTGCATGCACTGGTCAGGTTAGAGTTATTTATCATGATTTGCATATCTTTTCGTGTACGTTTGTTTTGACCTAATGTAAGCATGCACAACGTCGTAATTTCACTGTGGGATGATAAATGCCAATAACGAGACTACCTCGCGTTTTGGATGTCTGTTATTGAGCTGTAATCTCCCTCCAGTTCTCTTCATTAATGACGTTGCTCATCTCGGTAATTGAATTCCTTGCTGAAAACGAACTGTTCGATATCTCAACGGTCCAGAGACCAAATCGGAGGCAGGGTAATTTCGGATCAAAAACACGGAGTGATAATCACTTTTAACAATTAACTTCATTATCATCGTAACTGTTTCTTGGCAGTGAACCAGTAACTTCCTCCATTCAAGTCGTGCCTTAATCTCATTTTATTTCCAGTTTAATTTTCTCATACTTAATTACTCCATCTACCCTTCTTATTCCAGCCTTCTTCCTGCATATCTTATCACGCAATCTCGTATGCTCTCCACGTATGTAATGCTTACTGTTCACACATGTCTTCCATATCAGACATTTTTCCAAATACATTCAGAATAGCAAATTTCAAGTATCAAATTTATCTCCGATGTTCGAAATTTACTCATTTTTACTTTTCTTGATTATCTACATCGTCTGTTATTTAAGATATGGCGGAAAGAAGAGACACTGTGATGATCCTATGGAAAAACAAAAAGAAAACAACAGACACTGGCTGGCAAAGGCACTGAATCTATTTAAATCACATAC
Source organism: Locusta migratoria (assembly GCA_026315105.1). Taxonomy (NCBI): domain Eukaryota; kingdom Metazoa; phylum Arthropoda; class Insecta; order Orthoptera; family Acrididae; genus Locusta; species Locusta migratoria. The sequence continues at coordinate 41,018,358 of CM048748.1, forward strand.
TATTTTATACTTTGGGCATCCACAGTTGAAATACATTGTTAAACAATTGTAGAAAGTAATACAGGCGGTTAACCAGGATTCCTTTCCATGGATTATCGTATTCCGCCTTAGCTCTCATAGATGCCTTTATTAGGTTACAAATGGTTTCGCACCATTAAAGGTTCATCTTCAGGTATTTTAGTTTACATGAGGTGGGATGGCTTATTGCGACGACACAATATTCATGTTGGGTGCCGGGTTTTATGGGGGCTTTCCTCAGAGTTGTTAACGTGGTTAATATGGGACAGTGAGACAGAGAGAGAGAGGGAGAGAGAGAGAGAGAGAGGGACAGAGACAGAATTCGGTGCAGCGACCGCTGACAAAGGTGAAAGTTGGAGCGCTTTCTGCTGGTTACCTCTGCTCCTCACGGGCTGGTGGGACGCTAGACCAGAGTGCTCTAGGCGTGAGGCTGGCGTTACGTACGCGAATGCTTCCATCGGCAAAGTCACTGAACAAAATCGTCCCTGGCCAAAATATTGTAACAGGGAGGGAACATTAACATGGGTGGAGATGATCACTGGGAGAAAGGAGAAGTGTACTGTTAAGAAAAATGTAAAATGTGGGGATTAGCAGCTTTTAAATATTTCTAGACTGTCTTGTTGACCACAGTTGCTTAATTTATTAGCTCAAAGCTGCCGGTTTCAGTTAATAAGCCATTATCAAAGGCCAGCAGAGCTTTGCCAGTTGATTAACATGGCATGTTGATTAACATGACAGCTTGAAAAACTTTAAAATAAATATTGGAAAAACATATCTAGCAAGGGCAGCACGATGCCAAATATTTATTTTAATATTTTTCAAGCTTGTAACATGTCATGTTAAGGAACTGGCAAAGATCTGCGGCCGTTTAATAATAATCTATTAACCGAAACAGGTAGCTCTCAGCTAATAAATTAAGCAACTGTTGTGAACATAACATTCCACAAAATACATAAATAAATATAGTATACTACATCTACATGGGATACTCTGCAAATGACATTTAAGTGCCTTGCAGAGGGTTCATCGAACCACCATTACACTATTTATCTCCCAGTCCATTCTCGAATAGCGCGTGGGAAGAAAGAACATCTGAATCTTTCCGTTAGAGCTCTGATTTCTCGTATTTTATTTTGATGATCTTTTCTACCTATGTAAGTGGGAGTCAATAATATAGTTTCGCATTCGGAGTAGAATGTTGGAGATTGGAGTTTGGTAAGTAGCCCACGCCGCAGCGATAAGCGCCGTTGTTATAATATTCCCATCCCAGATCCTGTATCATTTCCGTAACGCTCCCCTGTATCGTGACAATACGAAACGACCTGCCCTTCTTCGGACTCTTTCGATGTCGTCCGTCAAACCCAACTGATAAGGATCCCACACTGGGCAGCAATACTCCAAAAATGGACGGACAAGCGTAGTGTATGCAGTTTCTTTTGTAGTCCTTTTGCATGTTTTAAGGGTTCTGACAATAAAACGCAGTCTCTGGTTCGCCTTTCCCACGGCATTATCTGCGTGTTCTTTCCAATTTAAGTCTGAAGTAATAGTAATTCCTAGCTATTTTGTGGAGTTTATGGCCTTCACTTTTGATTGATTTAGCTTGTAAACAAAGTTTAACGGATATCTTTTCGTACTCAGGACAACTTAAAACCACTCATTATTTAGAGCCGAGAGCCGTATTTTACAACATAGTGATATTTAGATCGTTCTGCAGTTGCTTTTGATCTTCAGATGATTTTACTAGACAGTAAATGACGGCGTCATCTGCAAACAAACTAAGAAGCTACTTAGATTTTCCGCTGAATCGTTTATGTAAATGAGGAACAGCAGAGGACCAATAACACTACCTTGTGGAATGCCCCATATCAACTCTGTTTTAGTCGGCGCCTTACCATCGATTACTACAAACTGTGTCCTTTCTGACAGGAAATCCCCTATAAATCCCCTTCCTAATCGCAAATCTGGGTCGGTATACCATAACCACGCAATTTGATTAAACGCCGTTTGTGAGGTAAGCTGTCAAAAGCCTTCTGGAAATCAAGAAATATCGAATCGATTTTCGAACCCTTTTCGATAGCACCCATTACTTCCTGTGAATAAACAGCTAGTTGTGTTTCGCATGAACGATATTTTCTAAATCCATGTTGACCTTGGGTCAATAGATCGTTCTGTTCGAGATAATTCATAATATTTGAATACAGGACTATCCTGGCTAGTCTATATCTGTAAATGTGAATGTCTCTTCGGTGTAAGTTTATCACGTCTGAACCACAAGACATAAAGAAATAAAAATTTGTACAGTTACTTATGTCTACCCGGGAAAGGCTTTAGGCGCGGTTTTATAACAATCGGATAGCTATTTATCTATATATATATTAATGTGAATGTCTGTTCGGTGTACGCTTATCACGTCTGAACGACAAGACGCAGACACTTAAATATTTGTACAATTACTAATTTATACCTGATGAAGGTTTTAGGCACGGTATTATAGCGATCTGACAGATATCAAGTAATTTGAAGACTACAACGCGAAATGCGGAACAATAATTACTTTTTGAAAATTATATTTACCCTTTGAAAATGGTTTTATTTGTTGAATTGTTGCTTGAGGGTTGATAATGATAAAAGGGTGGATGTATATTGGGTGGGAAGTTATCGGTGTATATTAAATTCTTCGTGTGTGTGTGTTAATATTTCGTTGTGCGGCGAAAACTACAAAACGCAAACGATTGGACTGTGTGTAATTGTTGTCCGAAGTCTCCCGTTCAACACCATAGCAGGTCCATTCCGATAGCTATAAGGGCGTGGAATATATTGTGGTTGAAAGTCGTCAAATTATAAAAAAATTAGGACTGAAAGCCAGGGATGACGTATGTGATTATATAGTGATGAGGTTACATACAGCGAAACTTAATGCCACAGACCATATCTTTGGTCTATGCATGCTACAATGTCTTCAGCTCTCAGGAAGGATAAGCATACGAATAAGGAAATATAAGAATAAATAAATAAAGCAGTGCCGGCCGCGGTGGCCGAGGAGACTGAGGCGCTTCAGTCATGGTCTGCACGGCCACTACGGTCGGGGGTTCGAATCCCCCCCCCTCGGGCATGGATATTTGTGCCGTCCTAGTTCGTAAGTAGTTCATAGGTAGTTTGTAAATTTAGGGACTGATGACCCCGTAGTCAAGTCCCATAAGCTTTACAAACATTTGAACATTTGAAATAAAGCAGTAAAAAAGAAATTTCTTTTAATACACATCTTTAAAAAATCCATTTACAGCCCTCATTTTTTTCACATGGTCAATTATACGTCGCTTGCTCAAGGGTGGGCAACCCGAAAAATCTCTAGATTTACGCTCCAACCAATTCTACAAATAACGTAGTTTACCAAAATACCCTAAAATGAAATTAAAATGAATTTGGACATTACTCTCACATAATTTTATTTGTTTATTTGAATTTTGATTTAAAAAGTTTGTTTCTAAAAATGTTCAAATGTTTGTAAAGCTTATGGGACTTAACTACGGGGTCATCAGTCACTAAACTTACAAACTACTTATAAACTAGCTAACACTAAGGACGGCACAGATATCCATGCCCGAGGGGGGTTCGAACCCCAGACCGTGGTGGCCGTGCAGATCGTGACTGAAGCGCCTCATTCCCCTCGGCCACCGCGGCCGGCTGTTTGTTTCTAAAGAAGTTATTGTATTTCATTTCATCCTTCACAACCAGTCTCATAGCACACTACTACTAACCTATCGTAATCAACCAACACGCGAGCGGAGCCGCGGGTTTAAGCTAGTAGTAGATAAAAGTGCAACGTCGGCTTTTTGGCTAGTTTCAAGTTTGTTTTCATAAACGAGGGGTAATTGTCGTGTTTCAGGGGAGGAGCCGGCGGCGATGCAGCACGGCAGCAAGGGCTGCGCCGGCACCGCGCGCGCGCGCCTCGCGCTGCTGCTGGCCGCGTCCGCCTGGGCGCTGCGGTCGCCGGCGCTGCGGTGACGCCGCGGGCCGACGCCCGGCTGAGCCGCCACTGCGCATGCGCGGCGTCGCCGCCGACACCCTGCCGAGCGGTAGCGCCGCCGCGGCAGGCGGGACTCCACTACCGAGAGAGCTAACTGTGAAGCGCGCGATTCGTCCTGCCACAACTAACGAGTGTTTCCAGTTGCCGGATCCTTGGGTGTTTGTCGAAGGACACTTTTTGAGTGAACACTGTGCAGAACGTTATACTGTTATAACAAAACAAATATTTTCTGTCGCTTGCATATTTGAATCAATGTACTTGATCTATTCTTAACAGCATTATACGGAAAATAGCATTTGTTAACAGAGTAAAATTATGTAATAAATAAATAACAAGTCTATTAAGTGCCATTACGCTCAACGTTTGCCCCAATATATCGTTGTTCTACCTCACAGCTTATGACACAGCAATTAACTTCCTCAGAATGGAATAGGATCCGATATGAAAAGTCGTAGACCCATTACAGCACAGTACAAGATATGGCTGAAGTGGATCTCGGGCTGCGAGTTGTACAGGAGGTGAGTCAGATTTATCAAGTATATTTCAGAGCCTTATCAGAGAGGTAATGGTTATCTAATGAAGATCAGCATCTCAAGAATGAGGATAATGTTTGTGTGAAATACCTTTAAAAGCTGAGTAGAAAAAACGAGGAATGAAGATAAAACAGGTGAACATTTTCAAATATTTTGGACTTATTTTTTTCACAGCATTTAAACATGGTGGATGACCTAAAATCAAACTGTATGAAAGCTAAAGCGATAACCGCTAATTAGCACTGACACTAAGCACTACACTGCTCTATCTTTCGACAAACTTTTTTTTTTTTTTTTTTTTTTTTTTTTTTTTTTTTTTTTTTTTTTTTTTTTGCAGTGAAAGCTGCGTAGGTACAAGTTACCTTATTAACCCCGATAAATAGGCAATATTTTTGTTTCACAATTTTTTCATAATCAATTTATTACCTTCATATGCCTGGACGAGGTCGTTATAATTGATTTTTTTTTTCAGTCACGCTATAAGTTTTGCCTTAATACCCCTCTTTCTGGAAGGATGTCAAAATGAATGTTCTAGAATTTTAATCTGGTGAATCATTACTATTAAAATATCATTTAATATGAAATAATATTAATATAAATGTTGCAAAAATTAAAGAATGTTCAGGAAATACAAACGCAACTACGAGGAAGTCTTCAGTATCTCCAGTAAGAACCTCAACTTCGAAGCCGTATTACAAACACTTTGTAATTAATAATGCAAGCTAAAATTTATCTGCAAATGGGAGCAGGCTACTCAAAAAAGAATACGAGACCGTGCATGAATTTTTAAATACATGAATGAGAAAGTAAGTTGCCGTTCTCTTCCTTCTGGAAGGACCTTAGCGCTATCTGGGTTTTAATCACGGCACAAAATGAAAGTAGCATGGGTGGTTTCAAGTACTAAAAGACGGGAACAGTGGCAGAAGGGTCCAAAACGAACACCAAGACAGTTACCTAAAGCCCACCAACAATGAAGCAGTTAAAGCAAATAACGCCTAGATAGTGGGATGATGTTTCAAGCATGAGAGATAACCTAAGAGATACATAGGTTCGGTCGTAGAGGGTAGGAGGAGGTAGGACATATACCTGGATTCAGGAAAGAATAAGTTTCAAATAACAGTCTTCAGAAAAGACATCCACGTTATTATTTAAGAGGGAGATCATGGAGGAATTTTATAAGGGGAAGTGTGGTTCAGACTGAACTCTGAAAAGCGTAACGAGTCTTTCCATGATGCCCGTTGTGATGATAAGGTAATCCTGTCAAAATGGAGGGAAAATGACAACCAGAACTTAATTTGCAGCATAAATACTGTTGCCTATGGTAGGTTCCCTCCTACGAAAATAACAAACATTTAAAATGATTAAAATAAAATTCAAAGTGACTTGGAAGCTGAAGATAGAGTACATTAATTACAAATAATTCAACACGTCGGATTTTCCAGGGCAATAGATTATTGTCAGGGGGATAGTTGAAAAATTGTGCTAGCGGGGATTCTTGTTGCAACCTCCATCTGACACAAATTTTCAACTTTGCCGTTGAATTTAATTGAAAGCCTTGAAACAGCGGAGATGTTGAATCATTTCTATTTCCCAAATTAATGGCTGATTATGTTAAACAATGGTGTCTTCTCTTTCAGACAATAATATTTTAAAATAGCATGGCATGTCGTCGCAGGCAGAAAATTTTTCGAAAGATTTCTTCCTATAATTACATGCAAAAACGTGTCAGATTACATTGAAGTTTTTTACTTATTCCTCAGCTAAATACGGAACTAAGGCTACTACCACCAACAATCGGTAAACAAAGAATATCTGTCGTCAATCAATGCCGGCCGCGGTGGCCGAGGGGGCCGAGGCGCTCCAGTCACGGTCTGCACGGCCACTACGGTCGGGGGTTCGAATCCCCCCTCGGGCATGGATATTTGTGCCGTCCTAGTTCGTAAGTAGTTCATAAGTAGTTTGTAAGTTTAGGGACTGATGACCCCGTAGTTAAGTCCCATAAGCTATACAAACATTTGAACACTTTGAACATTAATCAATGATATACAGGGCTACTCTCTCCCCGCCATAATAACTACGTATAGACACTATTAATTTTCCAAATATAAATGTCCGAACTCATAAATATGTTAATATTCGCATAAAAATCAAATAATCACGTATACAAAATTACTAAAATTAATAATGAGCGTCATACGTGAAATCCGTTTAACCAGTAGCCATATTTACTTTCAAATATCTGCATTGTCTTTCAAGAAACCACTTTTTCTTTCAGTAATATCAGCTTACTTCCAATTTAGCTTTCTTTACATACCATGGTAATATTATTTTAGGAAAAAGTACAATGTGTTTCCCATTCATTAGATTATACGGAATGCGTATAGCATCAAATTCATAACTGAGTGTGATTCATTACTTGGTGCGAACGGGAAACGTCTCCCTTAGGTGTTCATGAATTCCTTACAGGTGGCAGTGTTGACGTTTGAGCCAAGGTAGCTCATTTGTTAATCTTTTAGCATTTTCGAACAATTTATCACTGACCTTCTGCAATTTCCAGATTTCTCATACTTAATTCTACAAGGAATTATGCTCGTGCTTGCAGCCAGTTTAGAATAACTAAATCACGAAATCATTTATATCTCAATTCCAGTAATAAATCGAAAACTTCCGCAAAACTTTTTTCGGTTTAAAACAAATAATTTTTGCTTTAAAGTTCCACGTTGCGTGTTTAATGCCTGTCGCGAAAGGGGTTTCGTCTCCGCACACATTGACCTCTTTCGGAACGGATATGTTGTAGTTGCGTTGCATATGTATTTGTGCAGTGTATTATAATGGATATGCGTGCCGTGCAATGTTGTCTTTGCGCACTAGGGGGACGTTGCAGCACGGTTTCGGGTCTAGCTCGCCGCTATCGAATAGCACCAGTGGGGTCGTGGAGTTTAACATCCTCATCCGACGACCGAGATCACAATCAATAGCGCTTAATGCCACCGCTGAGGCGTGCGTTAGTGACGTCTACTACGTTGGCGGGTACTTTAGACAATGGTACACGTCAGATCAAACAGGCTTGTAGCCAGTCAGGAATCGTAATCTTCATCATGCAGTGCCTGTTAATGTTACAAATTATCATGGAACCTAATTAACTTCCATCACAAGCGCTGACTAGATATATCCTATTTTCAAATTAACCTTTACAGTACTGTGGTACATCTGTTTTTAGTAAAATCAGACGACAATGCTACAATATTATGCCTTACAAATCGAATTATGTGATATTAGATATAGCAGATAAGTTCCACCTCAGTCGTGGATAAGGGATACTGCAGTTTGCACTACGGAGTACGGGGGTGAGAGTAAATACACGTAATCAGTACCAGAAATACACTTCTCAACACAACCGCAGATGTTGGGATGTCCTGCTGTTTTTGAGCAGCACTGGCAGCTTTGAAACGATTTACATAGGTTACAAGTTCCCTTCACGGTCGGAAGAGTGTTTATTAGTAGTTCTGAATGCGTTATGTCTGAGTGTGGTGGATATAACTTGGCAAACTGTTGGCGTTAGGAATACTTCGGTAATGAAGTTAACCGAAGTGTTTATTATATCAGGAAAGAACATATATAAAGTATACCGCGGTGCGTTTACAATGTTGTAAGACCCTTCCTTTTGCCATTCTTGGAATAGGATAATGCTCGCCCACATACTGAGCGTGAAACTCAATATGCTCTGAAGGACTTGCTGCAAATTTACTGTTCAGCGCGATCTCCGCACTTTTGTCCAATTGAGCATGTGTGGGTGGATAAGGCAAGAACTGACATCTGCGACCTGTTGCAGAAGTACGTGAATAAGTCGTGCAAGACCAGAAATAAATTTTGCCAAGGCACAATGCACTATCTGTATGATAGAATGGACACCAGAATCAGAGCCGGCATTACCTCCTTTGGAGGCCACATCACTTAAAAATATGAGAGTTTCAGCTAGGATCGACACACGGTAACTCGGTAACGCTTGAGGTATTGATTTTTAAATTTCGTTATTTCATATATTTCATGTATAATACTTCAAAAATAATTAAGTGAACTGAAGAATGCTTAAAGCTGCAATGTTCGCATAGGATCTCACAGTTACATTTCCGAGGAACAGGCTATCTATTCGTCAGCGGAACTAAAAATTCTGTTGGTAATTTTCATAAATAAATGTTCAGTTCCTTCATAAATAAATGTTCAGTTGCTGCCAGTGGAGGATACAGTTTTTTTTTTATCTATGTGTATGTGTATGTGTATGGGGGGGGGCATATAATGTAGCGCCTATTGGTTGTTGGGGTTTGAGATGGTATCCAAAATATTACGTTACAGCTTTGAATCCGTGACAATTGGAGGATAAATGTTGGATATGATTTTAAATATTCTTAAATTAATTTTGAATAACGTCAGAAAAAGGGGAACGTAGGCGGAAAAAACATCATGAAAATGACGCAGTATACCTTCTGCGTTACCATACATAGTTTCGATGATATCAGGAAGACTTTAAATTCAAATTAGAATAATTAAAAGTGAAACACCGTCGCGATCTTTCAATCTTATGTGAGGGCTTTGAGTGTGCGAATGGTAAAATATTGCGCAATAGAAAATTCTGATTTCATTATATACTATTGCTTAATAGAAATGACTGCATGTTCTAAAAATTGGATACTATTGTGAAGCAGTAAGATTGGAATTAAATGATAATGAAATGTTTAACAGTCACTGCACTGTTATTCGACAGCCGTAATGGCGTTCAATTCCGTCACACGCAAATTGTGTGAATCATCTACGCTACAGTAAGGTGAGGAATCAAATAAGAACGCAGCCGCCATTTAACTAAGGAACTTATACATGAAAAAAAAAATCAAATTTTATCCCTACACTTTCATAATTTTAATGGCGATCTGGGAGAGCTGCTTGTAATGAGTCTTAACTCGATGAAGGCAATAGACCAATGAAGCATATCCCTGTTCTTTCCCTCCGGCGTTAAAACAAGGGAATGTAGGATTTTCATAGGTGATTTTTTTAAGAGAGAAAGAAAACCGATCCTTGGCGGTATCTATAATCTTCGACTCGCGAAGTTAATTATTCTGTATTTGTTTACATGTTTAGTTGTAGCGTTTTATCACAAGGCTGAGGGGGTGGACATATATTTAAGGGCATTGTGGGACTAATACACAAACATATACAATGGCTCTCTCTCTCTCTCTCTCTCTCTCTCACACACACACACACACACACACACACACATACGATATATATTACAATGATTACACCACATTAAATAGTGAAAAATTTCAAAATTTACCACAAAATAATAATAATAAAAAAAGATAACAGAGATTTCAGAGTCTTCATGTCTTGTGTTCAGCTGTGGGCACATTTGTGTCATAATTTATCATCATAAGGATGAAACACTTGGCGAAAGCCTAGCACAGGGCATTCATGCTCTGAATTTTACTCGATTTGCGTTTTTCAGCTTGGCCATATGGGTAATCCTTATACAGAGGAAGCCATGCGAAATTGGCATTGGTTTCTCAACATATTAAACTTTCGAATAATTGGACTGTAAGACTGAATATGACTGACGACTTGAAAACTCAACCAATTGTACAATATTGTCGAAAAATACGTTTTGTACACTAATGTCCACAGGATTATGATATTAAATGTGCCAAATGAATTAACGCTGACTGCACAAAAACCTAGCAACTATAGTTCACAAAGAAAGGAAAAAATCGGGAAAACAAAAGAAACGCGACAAATTTTTGTAATCCTAAGGAACGAAACTGATAACGTCTGATCCCTAGTCTTATAAACTGCTAAAACTAACTAAGGACAATACGGACACTCATTTCTGAGGGAGGACTCGAACCCCTGGCGGGAGCGGCAGCGGCAGCGTACTCCCAGACGTTGCCGCCCAGATCACACGGCCATTCCCGCGCGGCACACACGGTTTGATTGCCATTTTGATAAATCCAGAATTCCATATTCCCGAAAATCTGCACTAGTTGCAGGACATTCATTTATTTTGGAGCGATGACACGTTACGCTGCCCCTAGACCCAAAACATTACTGCGCACATCGTTACGGGTAACGTTTCCAACACAGCGACGCTGCACTGCCTTTCGCTCACTGCTCCTCGCCTCCCGAATGCCATGGAACATGCCTCCTGCTGCCGCCGACAGCCAGCGTACGAATCGTGAACCTACCGTGGGCAAACAATACTGTATCCGACGTAGTTATGTCATTGTCAAACAATCAGGTTTCCTGTATTTGCGTTGTACTGAATCAATTTGTTTTTCATTCTTTGTAAATTTGCTACGCAAAACGAGATAAGTTTTCAATAAGGCTTTCCCGATCAACAAAATTACCCTTGATTAGGTTTCTATAAGAATTTCTACTGGCATGAACAACCTTTGTATCTGGTGTGCGGAAAAATACCATTGAAATTTCTAATTCGCTCCAATAACTGGAAAAACGAATTGTGTAGCTTTAAATAAAACTGTTTATAATGGGTGGAATTACTATTTCTTAGTGTCTAGGATAAGAATCCAGAGTGATAAACTGATTTCGGAAAACATCTGAATGGTCAGCCTGAACGCAGTCCTAGAAAATAACTTTTCCCCATAGTTAAATCCATTAACTATATTTGCGGATGAATAAAACGTTCATCATATCTAATTTATCTCCAAGCAATCACAAAACAATAAACACTTTGTTTTATTTAGTTTTCTTGTAAATTATTGACAAAAAGGAACAAGAAGCAATTAAAAGGAAACATAAACAAAACGTCAATTCACATCAAGTTAATTACAGGGATTTTGCCTTTTAAACTCACAGTTACATGCTATCCGTAAGTAAAGGTTAATATTTAAGTGGCATATTATGCCTATGGTGAGCAATCAAAATTTATATCAAACACACTTACTTCAACCAAGAGTTGTTGGCATTTTACCGGCTTCGATGAACTATGTCATCATTTTCAGAAACAATTTTTTGTAACAATTTTCTCCTATTTTCAATAAAATAGCTACTTGTGAAAATGAAATATAAGAAAAAGAACTTTGTCAAACAATTAAAATTTGCTTCACCAAAGTGGATTGTCATCTGTGTTGCACATTTTTACAAGTAACTTTTTATTTTATTGAAAATAGGAGAAAATTGTTATAAAAATTGTTTCTGAATATTAAGGCAGTTCATAGAAACCGGCAAAAAAACCAACAAATAAACTAGCGATCTTGGTTGAAGTAAGTGTATTTAAATAGAAGTTAATAATTCTTATGCTGAGATTTTCTTTATCCCTCCGTCCCTCTGCCCCCCTCCCCCTGTCTCTCCCTCCCCATTCTCTCTCTCTCTCTCTCTCTCTCTCTCTCTCTCTCTCTCTCTCTCTTTCTTTCTCTTTTTTTTCAGGTTGTCTGGGGGGGCGGAGGTTACGAGCTAATGTACGCACCCCCTGTAAATCCGCCCTTGGTTGCCGGTATTGTAAAACTTATTTTTTCCCTCACTTTATTTACTTCTTCACTGCAACATCTGAAGTTAATTAAACGTAAGGATGCACATTTGACCGTGTATTTCACAGATACAACGCGACCACCAATATTCCTCCAATCTTATAATCGGTAATGCAACAGAGAAAGCAGAAGAACATTATCAGTTATGTCATAACATGGACGAAAGTGTGTGTCGAATGATAGTGACCGGAGTTCATTGAATAGGGTGACAACCGCAGACTTTACTGCAGCGCTGTATCTCACACTATCGGAAACAGTCAGCACTGTAACATCACGTAGGATACACCATATGCAGGAGTCTGCAGTGCAATTTGCTGTTTATGAAACGTAGATTTCTGAACAAAAGCAAAGGGTGAATGACATATTCTAATATCCTGCATCCATTGCTGCCATTGGAAACGGTGCAAATAAGGACAGCCGGACGCTTATTTGATTCGCCACCATCTAATGGAGAGTGTAGTGTGTCACCATTGAGCCACATCACTGTCGATTAGTGAAAGATATAGATGTGTTTCCAATTTGAAGCCAATGAAACATGCAAAGAATGAAAGATGATGGAAGTTCTGTGATAATTTAGGCAACACTATCGTCTCACTCCATGGGAAATAGTTAGTTCTCTAGGGAGATAATGTCACTATATCCGGTGAACATGTGCACCAAGGACCTGCATAGACGAGAGCGCTCTTTCACACAAAGCTCGGATAGTGCAGGACTAGTTTCTAGAAAGTAAGGATGAATTATATCACCTCATCAAAGTCTCCAGCTCTCATTATAATCGAATTCTATTACCTCACTAAAGTCTGCAGATCTCAGTATTATCGATTGTTTTCGTAGGAGAGTTCTGTGCGTCTTCGCTAGCCACTTCTATATTTTGGCTGAACTTGTTAAAAACGTTCAAATGTTTGTAAACCTTATGGGACAACTGTGGAGTCATCAGTCCATAAACTTACAAACTACTAATGAACTTATACCAAGACAACATAAACACCCATACTGGAGGGGGGATTCGAAGCCCTGACGGGGAACGGCATCGCGCATCGGAACATAGCGCCTCAATGCGCTTGGCCATTCCGCCGCGGCGGCTGATCTTAGAATAATGGTATAAGATGCCATTAAAATCCGTTCGCGGTCTTTTTCGTTCATTTTGGAACGGTAGTGGTGTACTATCCCCGAATAAGGCACGGCTGTGTGTTGTTATTTAGTGATTCCATACATTTGTCCACCGTTTGGTGTTGACTCACTTCCCTACAGCCACATAGCGAGATGTAAGAAAAGCAATACTTCGATTTGACCTACCAAAAGTGGGAGCTGTGACAGCGTTCACCTGTTGTGAGCACGATCACAAACGCTTGCACTCTTGCACGGAGAAGCCACGTCTAGTGTCAGCAAACGCCTGTTGTTTTGTTCGTGAATGTGGTGTAGAATTTGTAACTGAGGAAATCGATAGGACACCGCGAAACAGTGAGGGTACAGTAAAGTAATGCCTGAATTTCTATGATGAATAAAACCCTGACCTGACAAGTAATACTGAAACCTTCCTGTTAAATTCAGATCACTGTGCACATCCATAACTACTTAGCACGTTTGTGTTAGACGACTTTCTTGGTTCTCTGCCTAGCTTTTACTTGCCTAAATTTTGTTTTAAACTATGAAATAAGCTATAGACTTAATATTAAAAGTGGTTCTGAGCTTGACAACACACAGTTTCATGTCGGGTCTGATGAGTGGACACTATTCGGCAGCTGAAGGTGTCAAAAGGAAACGGATTTGTAACGCCTGTTGTGTAGCGTATCCCGCACGATAAATGTGTTGCGTGGTGCATATAGGAAGAAATTTCAGGGGAAGACGTGCACGCAGACTAGGCTGCAGGAAGAGATGCGGGAAGGAGGAACATACATGACAGAGGTCATCAATGGACGAATAGTTGGAAGCAATGTACAGGACGAATGAGGAATAAATGGTGAGAAATAAAGATAGTAGTTGTACAGTACGTGAAAGGATGTTAGTAAGAGGCAGAGAAAGATATCAGCGCAGGAGGAATAGGTGAGGAGATTAATATAGGGAGGAGGAGAAGGAGGGGTTAATACAGAGGGGAAGAGACAAGAAGTCGGTAACAGGAGATGGACAAACTCGCTGTGGAAAAGGCGATGTGTGTTTCATACGCGACGTACGAATTCAGACGCGAAGAAATAAAAAAATTCAAGTGTTTGTTAAGCTTATGGGACTTAACTACGGAGTCATCAGTCGCTAAACTTACAAACTACTTATAAACTAACTTATACTAAGGACAAAACAAACACCCATGCTCGAGGGGAGATTCGAAACCCCGAAAGGGAACATAGCGCCTAAATGCGCTTGGCCACTCCGCCACGGCGAAGAAATAAAAGTCTTGAATCAACCAGACATTATAAGAAAAGAGTGTGCTATAAGTTTACAGTTTATCCTATAAGTAAATCAATATGTACATAACTGATAGATAAGTTTTACACACGAGGGCAAAGAAAATTAAAGGATAATTATAAGTACAGTAAATTTTTCATGTACCATATTTTCCATTTAGACCAAATGGTAAAATTAAAACAACCATTGACATTACAGTTCCGTTGTTGTTGTTGTTGTGTTTAGAGGGGACTATGCAGTTCCGTCAACAGTCCTGTAGCATTAAGGTAAGACGGTAGGCCCTAACCGACAATGTTAAATTAAGCAAATTCATGCCCCATTTTCTTAGAAACTACTGATACGATTTGTTTGAAATTTTCACTGAAAATTAAATTATCTTTGTGCAACTCACTTAACCGAAATCATCGTGGTATTGTAATTTATAATATACTTATTAATTTAACTGCCATGCAATAAATTTTTGTATAAATTAGTCACAAACATTTTTATTTCAGCAGAATTACTGATGCAA
The DNA here is from genome assembly GCA_026315105.1 of Locusta migratoria. Classification (NCBI taxonomy): domain Eukaryota; kingdom Metazoa; phylum Arthropoda; class Insecta; order Orthoptera; family Acrididae; genus Locusta; species Locusta migratoria. Next base: position 41,033,382 of record CM048748.1, read on the forward strand.
TCATCATGACTGCATTTCACAGCTGTAGCGCATTGTTGTTCACAATCTCTGAAATTTTCATTAAAGTTTCACTGAGAGTTTCTGAGAAAAAGGGGCAAATGTTTCAGAATTTATAGTTTTGAGGAAATGAGACATAAAGTTTTACAACATGTTTGAACTAGGAAAAACTTTCAGATCTGTCCCCAATAAGTTGTTAGAAGCGGCCTCCACCATAATCAAGACCCCATTATCTTTGGATTCATAGCTTGTTTCCTTTTCCTGCTTCCTGACTCTTTAGACATAAGAGAAGCAGCAAAATCTGACTTGGTAATACGGTACGCAAGCTGTCAAGTTCTCTTATAACAGTTACAGCAAACTGTCCGGCTGATATGTCTAAACGTTCTAAAACTTTTTGGCGATGTTTACATTGTTACACGTTATCAGAGAATCCAACAGTTCTAATTGTAAAGTTCTGTAACCAATAAACACATTTTTTAGGGCTGCGTATATCCGCATATCCACTGACGAGACGTCAACACATTCGCAATGTCCGCCACCTCCTGATATGTCGTGCAGGTTTAGGAACGCACAGGAAGCTGGAGGCCTCAACACATTCACACAAAAGCACCCTATCCCTAAATAAATTATAGATCACATCAAACCAATCTAGAGCGACCTTGCCCACCCTTGTGTGGAAGTGTTTGCTTGGAAAAACTCAAAACGTAAATGAAGCCTTCAAACGACGACGTATTTGTTTTTCCATCAAGTTATTTGTTATATTTTACCGTATTCTAGATCAATACTGTAAACAACAGTCACCTGTTGAATATTTTTGTCAACTTTATTTCTCTTAAGTGAATGAATAATATTGTTAAACAATTGTGATTTTTATGATTCAAGTAAAACCCCTTTTGAAAATGTTCAAATGTTTGCAAAGCTAAGAGATCAAACTTCAGCAGTATCATTTCCTAGACATGCTATGCTAAGGAGAGAACACACACTTATGTCCGAGGGAGGACTCGAACCGACGGTAAGAAGCCGCGCACAACGTAGATATGCCCCTTAGAGCGTACGGCCCTTCCCAATCTGCTTGCTGACCTTATTGTGGAATATTCGTTTGGGGTTATATTTGTATAAATTCCAATTATAACATTGACATGGAAGAACTGTACATCGGCCCAGGGTCATTACCATCAGTTAGGCATTAATAAAAACCTTTTGCGTTGACTGGAGTTGAAGTACACGTTTGCAGATCTTCTGTCAAGGCTAAGTCAGAGACAGCAATTAGATAATTAACATCCCCCTAATTTAGAAGTAAAGTCACATACATGTAAACTATCTATCTGAAGGCCTAGAAGTTTGAAGTGATTAGTATACTTAGCATATGCCTATTTTGTATAGTCAAAATGGTTCTTGTTGAATTGTCTATATTATCTTACTATGAATTAACATAAATTTAATCTCTACAAGCTATTAACTTATTTCTTTAACTGCATTTTTGATATTGTTTCGATATAGCAAACAACATCCTTGACTACAATGCTGGTCTCATCAGCAAATACAAAAATTTTTGGAATAACTGTTGTATTAGAAGGTATATCATTGATTCGAATAATAAACAACAACTGTCCCACAAAAAACCACTGCTGCTAACACCACTTAACTGTGCCGCATTGTGAGTGCACACCATAGCCTTACTTTAAGAGTTACTGTTATATTGTATTTCACTGGACATAAGTAATTTTACTTTTATCCTAGTAATTGCGTATAGTAAGTTTATTTTTCTGTGGTCTCTTTTAAATAGGAAGTGATTTTAAGCATAAAATATTTTACATTGATAATAACTGCCAAGGAATTTAATATTTATTATTTTTATTATTGCATCATCCCTGTTTTTGCCAGATGTATCGGGTTAGTTGTGTGATTTCTTTTGCAGAGTTATGACAGATGACGTTAGTTATATACCGTGTTATCTGGAAGCTTTAATTCTTTTAGGTCTTCTAATTTCTTAATTTGTTTCCTTATTTGTATTTCATCGGACTCTGTAGAGTTAGTGTTGGTGTTACTGCTACTTGGTGGTTGGAATTTATTCTTTAGTTCTGGAGTTTGTCTTCCAGATTAAATACGTTGTAATTTTCTTGGTTGTTAACAGTCAAATGGGCAATTTTACTTCTGAGACGAAGACACTGTGGTTAATAACAGGTTACTTTAGTTCTGAATGGTTTATTAAATTTACTGATATTCTGAAAGTCTTTTCCATTTCTAAAAGTTGGACATTTTCAGATTCTTTTAGTTCGTTGGATTAATTTACATAACAAAATTTCTCAATAAATGTACTGAGTGTTCTTCAAATTTATGTTTATGTATTGGACGATTTATACATTTCAATAACATATACAGTAGTACAGTCCACGGTACATAAATCCTAGACGAAATCGCTCTCCACTTAAACTCCAACACCAATGTAAATAACATTATAAATGAAGGCTATGAAAGTTTTAATGATAAATATTGAAAAGTCTGAGTCTGTCTGTCGAAAAAGTTAGTCTTTCAAAAAAAAGATTTCGTAAGGGATATGCTGAAAAACATTCTATTTATAAATACTGACATATTTTCCTGTAGCAAACGTGACTAGTTTACGAACGATTTCATAGTTCACTGATTTGTCAGCAGAACGCAAACATTTCCGAAACCCTACAGATACAAGAAAGTTGTGGTATTAGACTCACATCACGCACGCCTCCATATACCGGAAACGTGGAAGTATTAATACTACGTTTTTATTATTTGTAATTAGCTGAAAACCCAGTGTTTCCAGGGTATTTATTTATTCCAGACCCTGTTAGTTCACCTGTTATTCCATCCTCACTTCACCCATCTCTTTTGAATCATCCGTCTGTTACAACTCTCCGTGTCCATCGCCTTCCCCGATCTCTCTGTCTGTCTCCACTTCTTCGTGCACATATTTACCAACCCTATAGAAATTATTGGATATTTCTTCCAACCTTCATGCTGCTCGGGAGAAATGACGTGGAATTGTATTGCACGGCATCAAATTCCACACGCCATAAGATGGCTTACGGACTGTAATAACCTAGATTATTTTATGTAGGCCCTGTCCTTTGTCTTGTTTTGTAAATCAAGTGTACCAAACTTTATTAATACCGAAACATAACTGTTTACTGATGAGGAAGTCTGCTGTAAGGTCCGATATCTTAGGTAGACAGTGAGCTTTCTTTCATTGTGCAGTTCAGTGGTGTACAATTCCATAAAGATAGAGATAAAACTGCAGTCTGATGTCGAAGTCTGTTGTAACCTCCTATCGTTTGGAAGGTCAAGTGTGCAAAATTTCATCAAGCTCGGACTGGAATTTGAGACAGATATGAATTGCAAACAAGCGGACACACAAAATTTAATCTGGTTCAATCACTCCGTAAATAGTTACACACATGTTTTCGTCAAATTGTTGTTTATTGCTGGAAACCAGCTGAGACATTGAATTGAGTACCCTGTTTAAGTGAAATCTTGTAAATGTTCCATTTGGAGAGCTATTGAGAAGACTATTACATTGTTACTGTTGACTTTAAAATCTGTCTTGAAAGATAACTGAAGCAATAACCTAGACGTTTCGAGTACTTTGGTTGGAAACTACCAGAGAGACGTTTCGAATTAGTCTGTGTAGTCGAATACCACAAGGTATGCCTGCGCAACTAGAATACACAGTTATCTTCCCTTGAACCAATGTGTCCTTGAAGTAGGTTCTCCTACAACTTAGGTCTTAGGAAAACTATTTCACATTTGTTCATTTTTCAAGATTTTGGCTAGTTGAAAGGGAGAACTGTTGATTCTTCAAACGTTGCGAAAGGCAACTGCCATATTAAATATCTTAACAATAGAAGGAAAAATTAAGCTATGATTTTCTGTAGATTTCTGTATGAGTTTTAGAGATAAAAATACACTGTTGAAGAACTGTCTCTACGTTTAATGCTCTAAATTATATCGTATGAGATAAATTCGTTAAACCGCAAAACAAATATTTTTACTAACGAAACGTCGTTTCATCTGAACGAAAGCGCCTAATGAGAATGTTAGCAACCACGTGCAATAAACGTTGTTGATTTGTTTGATTTTGCAATTCATTTTCATGCACACCTAAATGAAATGATAAATTCACTAACAATGGTTTTATAAGCATCCAAATCGCATTACGTCAATTTTCTTCAAGAAAACATAATATTATCCTTTATTGTAGTATATGTTAAAACTGTGAACCATGAACTGAATGCACACCTGCATTCGTCGTTAGAGACAAAAATGAGCAGTTGTAATTACAGTGAATATGTTAAAGCTTGCACTTCTGATGCGACGACACTTGACATCTGACGTAGTTGCGGCTTCGTCTTAATGTATTTTTCAGAGCGTGCCAAGTAAAGAAACCAAGAGTAAATCTAGGGACTCACAGGCAATTTTACAGAACAATTTCTTCCAACATAACGGACACTTACCATTCTGTCTTTACATTGAAAGACGGCACGAGTGAGTTAGGGAATATTCGTTTACCCCCTCTTTTCGTCGTTCAAGCGCCCAATCTACACTAGCGTCATGATAATTCGTGCAATTACCTGGCGCGTCGGATACTGTCGATTCGCGTTGGTAGCATTGTACCGCTGTGCTATTTTCACGGCATTTTCATTTACATGCACGGGACAAAAACAGTAGAGTCTGTTTCACTTCGAGGGTGAACAGGTCTCTCGTCGCAAAGAATGTTAAAGCAAACGTGAGCGGCCTACAGTGCGGAGAAGTAAACAGTCGAATGTGTTGAAAACCTGACGCAGCATAGCACTACAGCTCTGCTTAGCGCTGTTTGCTCCTAATACGCCGATTCCGGAAAACGTGCTCTCAAATTCCGGGACAGTTCTCGTTTGTCTTGTTCTCATTTTTGTTTTACATTTATTTATTTTCTTCTACGTAATGATTCAACGTCAACATCAACAAACACTTCATTTATGTGGTTATCTTCTGAAGAGATATCTAATGCCAATTTCAAAACGTTTTCAATTCCAATAAAAATAATACTGTTTTTAATACCCTCAGTTGATAGCAGTACAAACATTCACCAAAATTAAAATAAAAACAATAATAATACCTGCTCCTTGAAGCTCCAACATTTGCCGACAACTGAGTTTCGGAATGTTTAACAGTTCACGAAATTAATTGGGTGTTACGTCTTACATGACTCACCATGTATATAGCTAGCTTCAGTTTCTGACGTTGCCCGGATGCGTATTTATTCGAAACTTATGCTTCTAGATCTCTATGTTCCATCTATGACTATCGCCTTCTACCCCAAGTGTGTGTGTCTCTACTGTTTCTAAATTAAACAATTTAAAAGAAAAAGCGTAACGACGCGACGAATGCGGCAGCGTAACTGTGTGCACTACGGCATGGTAGTAAGCGATAAACGTCTTCGTTTCATAAACTTGTTGTCGATCTGAACGACAAAATGGTAGAGGTTAGAAATTATCTTTCAAATCATTAATTGCTGCCAGTGTCAATAGTCGAAGAAGAAAGTCTATTTATTTACGTGTCGATTGATGCGGCGTTATCTTTTGACCCTCAGTTCCGAAAACGTTTTGACTATTTACAATAAGGTGATCGATTTCTGCCTGCCCAGAGATCACCAATAGTCCGAATTCGTCTCTAAAATAAAAGGCAATATGCTATAAAGAGAAACATCTACAGCAAATAATAGCTACAGTAAAATATTGTTGATAATATTTGTTATACCTGATGCCCTCTACACCATATTGTCTTTTATTTTAGTGACGAATTTGGCCTCTGCGTAGATCGAAACCAGTCATCTTATTATCCAACCCCATGAACCACAGACATTGTCGTGGTGGGGTGGCTTGCGTGCTTCAACAATACAGATAGCCGAACCGAGATACAATAAAATTAAAATTTAAAAAAATACAGATCGGAAGATTGTTGTTTCTATTTCATTACCAGTTTCAGTCTATTGTAGACCATCTTCAGGTGGATACCACTATGATGTCAGGCGGTCGCGGAGGACACAGCAGATCGCGCAAACATGAACATGTGCAATTCATGTTTATGCGGCCTGCTGTGTATAACGTCACCGCCAGCCATCATGTTGGTATCCATCTGAATATGGTCTACAATAGACTGAAACCGGGAATGTAATGAAAATAACAATTGAGCGATGTGGAATGATCTTTTAAACTATAGATCTATACGTCTAATTTAGGTGACAATAGTTTGTCTTCGAACAATATCAGTGTATTTGAAACTTAATCACTGACTCATGCTCATAGGTACTGAGTTTCTAAGAAATTTTACAGGTCGTAGAACACATCATGAATAGATGGGATAAAGTGACACGTGGTGTAACATTTTCGCATTCCCGTAAAAAATTGGGCCAATACTGCTCCCACCTCTGTATAAGATCCCATCCATAATTCTTTAATTATACATATCACATAAACTATTGCATAGAACATAATTTTGTGTAATTAAGGGGAGACAGAAGGCAACTGGGCTCAAAAATTCGATTTTTAGATTTTAGCGTATTCGAAATGCGTAGTATTTCCTGCGTAAAAAAGTTTTTGTTTTATATAATTCCGACAATTATATGGTGAGCTATTATGGTTTTTCTGTAGCTCTGTGCAATATGGCCACGCCTTCCGTTTTGCGCCATGCGGAGAAAATGCACACATCATTATTTTACTCCTTGTATATTAATTCATGCGTCTATTGTTTTTATCGCTTCAACGTTTCCTACCCTGTACACTTTTGGTTCCGATCGTGTCTGTTATTGGTTTCGAACGTTATTGGTTGAACTTGGTTGTGAGAGAAGTACGTCTTGATTTGTAATTTCGTTGGTCCCGCGTGTTACAGAATTATTATGGCTTGGCCATAAGAAGAAATGTAGAGAATTTAGAAAAAACATGAAAAAAGCTGTATGGACTATCTATTTCCATAAGCTAATCACAAATGAAAATCCTGTACACTGTCTTTGCCCAAATGGTCCTGACACTTGGTGCAAGTACAGGAGAAGTGACACACATGACCACCAACATTCTTTACCTGGAGCAGTAACGAATGAAATTAAACGTATATTTAGAGACCCCTGGTAAAGATACCTTGCTGAAGAAATGTCTTCATGGGAAAACCCAAAAATTTAAATGAATGTGTGAGTTCTGTCATTTGGACCCGGTAACCAAATCTGTATTTGTTCAGATCACAACCCAAAAAATTTTTATGATGCTATTTTATGCTTCAATGATGGTGTAACCTGAAAATTGGATGTTTGGAATTATTGGGCATACAATCTAGTGAAAATACTGCAAAATCCTTGGTGCAAATAGATAAAGAGAGAATCCGCAAAGCCGATACTTAAAATACACAAAAGAAGCTAGACAGAAAAGAAGAGGTACCCAGAGAAGAAAAGAAGATCAGTATGATTCGAATGATGCTCAATATGGTGCAGCAAAATATTAGTAGTAAGTAATTCTCATCAATAACTGTACTAGAATTGCAATATTAAACTTTAAATTGATTTTTCTCAAAACTACATTTTTTTTACTTTCATGTTCCATTATTTGATAAACTAATGGGGTTAGAAAGAAGACATTTGGTCTTTTTGTACTGAAGATGGTAATAAATCATTACAAGTAAATTGAGAACCACAAAACAATCATAACTGTTTTATAATAATTAATATACTAAAATGTTAAATTTTACTGGTGAAAGATTAAAAAAATATCTTCAAAACCATGAGAGTTATTATGTTCATTTTACTTATAAATTGAGACATATTTGTAGTAAACATTTCGTTGTTTTATCACTTATAGTTCCTTTGAAAAGTGTACCTATTCAAAGGATAAAATAGCATTGGCAGAATAGGGATAAAATTGCCTTCCGTCTCCCCTTAATGTTTATATGAAGCTTTATTACGACATGTCTTGTTTATGTAATTATGCTCTATTTTTAAGAAACAATTGAATGTAGATTTTTTAGAAAGTGCGCTTCACGCCGAAAGTGGTGGTACGCGAAGCCAGCACGGCCCAGTTGTGAGTAGTCCAGCACAGACCGCACTCGCGATATGACCTGTCACAGTTCCGCTCTTAGGATTGCCCGTTTGGCAGTTCAAACTTTATCGTGTAATTTGGACTCAAGTTTACAAAAAGTAATTGACATTGTTACTTATGTCGCTTGTTGTTTCACGACCTATAAATGAACAGTATGAAGCATCTGGCATCCCGTCTTATTTATAGCACCAATTTTAAAAGCTCCACAGCACTTCAAGATAGGAGGATCGACGTCCTGTGCGCTGCTTTTGCTAGGGGACAACAACGGAAAAGAAGAAGCCAGGTTAGTGAACAGAAACCTTAACTGCACGCACTGCTGATGCATGTAGTTCTACGGCTCTCATGTGCAGGACGTATTTAACTTTACGACATTGGCACGCGAGTGGTGGTAAAACCTCCGAAGGAAGATGTAACTAAAAGTGTTACAGAGACAGATCAGTTATAAAACTTTTATCAAACTCTCTACACTACATTTACTTCTGACCCCCCCCCCCCCCTCCCCGTAGCAAGCCACAGAGAAAATACAAATATTTCCATCGTGTAACGTGATTTCAATAACGAAGCGAAGTGTTCCTAGTTTAGCTCAACAGCAGTGGTGCAGGCACGGTGTGGAGGAGGCTAATGGGGCTGAGGCCCTCCCCCAAGCACCTCCCAAAATTTAAGAAACAGGCCGGAACCAAAATTTTAAATAGTACACAACGTAACTAAAATTTTTCAAGTTCAAGTTAACGTGACAGTGAGTTGTGAAAGTGATGCCGCCCCTGAGAACGTGTGCTGCTGTTACGGTGTGCGTCCAGATTTGATGCTGATTAGATTAGATTAGTTATTCGTTCCGTAGATCCATGTTGAGGGGATCCTCGTGGATGTGGAACATGTCAAGAAACAAAATTTACGAGTTGAATAATATATAATACTAATAATATAAATACAAATACATACACTTATAATATAAATACAGATACGTGAATTTTTAATTAATTTTTTGCTGATAATATAATAATACTAATATATTTTGAGTGCATGCATCATTTGGTACAATTTAGAAATTCACTAATGGAGTAGAAGGAGTTGGCCTCTAGAAAGTCTTTTAGGTTCCTCTTAAACTGATCTTTATTTGTAGCAAAAATTTTTATACTAGCTGGTAAATTATTTAAAATCTGTGTTCCTGATTAGTGGACCCCTTTTTGAACTAAAGTAAGTGCTTTTAAGTTCTTGTGTAGATCATTTTTATTCCTAGTGTTGTATGTATGAACTGAGCTGTTTGTTGGGAAAAGGGATATATTATTTATGACAAATTTCCTTACGGAATAAATATACTGAGAGGAAGTAGTTAATATATCCAGTTCTTTGAAGAGGCTTCTACAAGACGTCCGTGAATTTACTCCACAAATAATACGTATTACACGTATTACATGTTTTTGGACTCTGAAGACTTTTGACTTACTTGAAGAATTACCAAAAAATATTATACCATATGACATTAGGGAATGAAAGTAAGCAAAGTATGCAAGCTATGTTATTTTTATGTCTCCTATGTCTGATAACACTCGTATTGAAAATACAGATTTGTTGAGTCGCTTCTGCAGTTCTGTGATGTGCTCCTCCCAACTAAATTTATTATCAAGCTGTAATCCCAGGAATTTAATACTTCAACCTCTTCTATTTGCTCTTCTTCATACTTAATGCATATGCTGTCAAGAAATCTCTTACATGTTCTGAACTGCATGTAGTGAGTCTTTTCAAAGTTTAATGACAATGAGTTGGCTTTAAGCCATTTATTCATGCTAATGAAAATATCATTAGCAGATCTTGCTATCACTATGCTTGACGTACTTTGTATTGCAATACTTGTATCATCTACAAACAAAACGAACTCTGCTTCTGGTAGTGTAACTGATGAGAGATCATTAATGTACACAAGAAAAAGCAATGGCCCTAAGATGGATCCTTGTGGGACACCACATGTAATTTCTTCCCAATCCGATTATGACTGTTGGCTTAATTCACCTCACTTGCACTGACATCCTTTGTTTCCTGTTAGTGAGGTACGACTTGAACCATTTTGCAGCATTTCCGCTGCCGCTATTGTTACTGCTACGCTGAAGTTACGAGCAGTTGTTCATGTACGGCGACCCACTGCTTCGCATACTCTTAATTATAAACTGCACCTTAGCCTGAAATAAGCCTTATAACCCTTAATCACAATAATAATAATAAAAAGAAGAAAATTATTACTCCAAAAAGATTTTATGATAACGGAGATATATAAACAAATTAATGATGTTAACTAAATCGTGTACTATCAACTATGAGATAGGTTGCTCTGAATGGAATAAAATACCGCCAAATGCTTTTGGCAGGTCAGCGGCGCCACCGAGTGGAATTTTATGCAGTGGCGGACTAACGCTAGCAAAGGCCCCGCACGGCGGCAAAACAAAATGAGGCCTCCTGTCCACTTGGAAGTACATGTATTACGATAAAGTAGTAACTTTTTAAGATTTGGAGGCCCCCCAAGACGACTGGCACTGGACAATCTAAAAGAATAACTTTCGAGGTTTGGAGGTCCTCAGGACGAGAAGCCAATGGCACTCAAAAAAAAAAAAAAAAAAAAAAAAAAAAAAAAGAAGTTGCTCTTCATGTATTTGGAGGCCCCCGAAGACGCCAGAAGCGTGGCGCCCCCCCCCCCCCCTCCTTAGTTCTCCACTGATCTTTTGAAGGCCGACAAACGCTACGAATAACAATAATATTTATTTTAGTTCAGTTTTTACACATAGAATATCATGTTAATTAAACAGTTATAACATCGGTGAGCTTCTCATATGTATACTAGCAAATGATAAGAACTCTTTACCATTTATAAATTCGGTAGTGCAGAGATGCCCACAAGGGTTTGGGGGCCATGACGCAAACTGCTTCATTGAAAGTTCAGGGACGGGGTGGTGGGGGTTAGTGAAAAATGAGTACCTTTGTCCAGCCTGAGGGGGAGGGGCCTTTTTAAAGTAATTTACAAAACATGAAATAAACTATTAAACTATATTTAATTTTAATACTAAATGGTAAAACATTTTTTTAGGTAATAAACTAGGAATTCAGGACCTAATATATCGGGTGTCGCAGGGGGGGGGAGGGAGGTTGGTGGAAGTTTGGGGGGAGTTGAGTCATTCGCCAAGGAGGGGGGGGAGTGGACTTCTGCAGCATATTTTTAAGAAATGAGCGACCCCCCAGAACCAATTCAAAGCCGAAACAAATATGGGATGTTTACTTTTCAGTAGTTCTAGTTGTGACATCAACGGTAATGAACTGTCGACGTGTAGCAAATTTTACTATGAGATACGAAATGAAAACCTGGAACGCAACTGAAGAAAGTATTCGCCTGAGATAGAGCCGTTGCGAGTCAGTGCAGAGACGGGATCTTGAACGGCAGGCCAGACTAGTTCCAGCTCGGGCGCTTTTGCGATAGGAGCGAGTTTTGGTGGGCGGGGCGATGGCGAAAGGGAGGGGCTACGAAGCCCGGTTGGGAACGGCCGTCGCATTCCAAACTGGCAGAACGTTCCGGCGATATTGTCCCAGTGCGATGGAATCGCCGCAGCCTGGAGCGCGCGACTCACAGCCAGTGGTGTGGGCGTCGCAGCTGGGGTCGCGAGCGGTTTCGGCGAAGGTGTCGGAAGGGCGAGGGGTGAGTGGGAGGGTGCTGGAAGAGGTGGGGGTAGGTGGGGTGGCAGCAGCCGGCTGGCCCCGTGGCGATTACACCTGCCGCGCCCGTCACGTGCCTCGCATATTCAACCCGGGCTGCAGCGGCCGGGAGCTGCGAGGGCTCTGCATGCAGGCCGCCGTCACCGCTGGGCGCTGCGCCTGCGAGACACACGCGCGCTCGCGCCCTGCTGTTTTATAAAGCGCAGCCGGCGCTGGTCCACTCTGTTTCGTGACGGTGGCGGAAGGGTGGGCCGACTGCAGGGCTGGGGAGCTACCGGCGCGCGACTGGCGTGAACAAAGGCGGCAAAAAGCTAGGCAGGGTGCCAAGTACTGTCAGCAGCAGATTTTGGGAAGAGGCAGCGAAATCTACGGGGGACACTCTCACTACAGATCGAAAGGCAGACCGTGTTAAGCAAAGCGTTGAACTGACAAAACCAACGGACGAACTATTGTAAGTTTCTTTTGGACCATGAAAATAAATCAGCGCCGGCCGCGGTGGCCGAGGTGACTGAGGCGCTCCACTGCACGGCCACTACGGTCGGGGGTTCGAATCCCCCCTCGGGCATGGATATTTGTGCCGTCCTAGTTCGTAAGTAGTTCATAAGTAGTTTGTAACTTTAGGGACTGATGACCCCGTAGTTAAGTCTCATAAGATTTACAAACATTTGAACATTTGATTTGAATAAATCAGCAAAATTGTTAAATGGAAAGGTTCATTACTAAAGCCCGTTATCTGGTTTTCATTAACGCCATTGTTACGTCTTCAATAGTTGAGACTGGACCTCGCTACATCATAACTGCACTATGTGATCAAACCTATCTGAACGCACCCCGGCAACATGTCATTTTTTTTATATTTTTTATTTATTTTTTATTATTTATTTTGTGCATTGTGCTGCCATATATTGCCAGTTACTCCACATCAGCAACCTTAGTAGTTACTGTACATCGTAAGAGACCAGAATGGGGACGTTCCGTGGAACTCACAGTCTTTGAATGTCGTTAGGTGATTGGGTGTCACTTGTGACACACATGTGTATGCGAGATATCCACACTCCTGAACATCCCTACGTCCACTGTTTTTGATGTGATAGTTGATTGGAGGCCGAAGTAGAGAAGATATAAATTGCAGAATGGCTATGGGAAGAAAAGCATTTCTAAGGAAGCGAAAAAATCTTAACATCCAATATTAATTTATATGCTAGGAAGTCCTTTCTGAAAGCATATGTCTGGAGTTTAACGTATGAGAGAGAAACGTTCACCATGAGGAGTTCAGATAAAAATATGATAAAAGCTTTTGAAATGTGGTGCTAAAGAAGAATGATGAAAATTAGATGGGTAAATCACGTAAGTAATAAGGAAGTGCTTAACGGAATTGGGGAGAAAAGGAGTTTCTGGCATATCCTGACTAAGAGAAGGGATAGGTTGGTGGGACACATTCTGAGACATCAAGGAATCGTCAACTTGGCATTAGAAGGTAGTGTGTAGGGTAAAAATCGTAGAGGGAGACCGAGGGTCGAATACTGTAAGCCGATTCAAAAGGATGTAGGTTGCCGAAGGCATTCTGAGATGAAGAGACTTGCACAGGACAGGATAGCGTGGAAAGCCTGCGGACAGAAGACCACAATAACAACAGTTAAGTGGAAAGATGAAGATACACTTACTGCAAGGAAGTGTACGCGCTGACATATCTGCTGACTGACAGACCGCCGCCAGTTGAAGTGAAAGAGGCAGGCATCTATCTAGACCACCATACAGCAGTTCCTGACTACATCACGTTCAAGTATTGTGACAGGCTGTCCGTGAGCTACACTTCATTCTGGTCAATGCCAAATGACATCTCGCTTGGTTTAAGGACCGTGAAAAGTGTATAACGTTGCTTGCAGTGATGAATCACGGCGATCTGATGGCAGTGTGTCGGTATCTCAAAAGCCCGGTGAACGTCGACTGCCAGCATATGTAGCGCCAACAGTGAAATTCGGAGATGGTGCTATTGCGTAATCTTGTTTCTCCACAGAGCTACAACCCTTTTTGCTTTGCGTAGCACTACCCCTTTTAAGCCCTGCACTTAAATTTGTGCGTTGCTTATTTTGCTCGCTTTATTTCTTTGTGATTCACGTTAGGAAGGTCGGGCCTGCATCACACAATCGTCGATGGATTGCTGTAACATGCGCAACGTGTTTTAGTTCCATGTTTCTACACTTAGTAACACCAGCAGTCGGCAAGTTCGGCAAACTTTCAGGACACTCATAATGGCGACAAGAAAGACTTGCTGACAAGGTGTTGATAACCTTGTATTGACATGTGAAGCTATCATAGGTTACAGTCAGTTGATTTTACATGATCCTGTGATCATTTCTTTCAAAGACAAGTTTCTGTAAGATGGCTCTGTTAATAAATATTTGTAGCGAAGGCCCAAAACAGAAAACTGTATGGGTCTAAAATTTTTTGAGAATAAATTTATTTTCTGTTTTGGAACGAATTACTCAATGAATTTTGTATCTTAAGCGTATCTCTCTATATTACTGTCACATCACTTACGACCTTGGGTCTGAATGGGCTATCACAGCACAGAGCTACAATGATGTTCTAAGCATCTTCTAGCTTCCCACAAATGATGAGCAATTCGGGGATGGCGATAGCTTCTCTCAGCACGATCAAACACCTGTTCATAATGTACGGCCTGTGGTGGAGAGGTTAGACGACAGTAACATACCTGTAATACACTCGCCTGCACAGAGACCTATCTTCTATAAAACACCTAGAACGCCGACAACGATCCAGACCTTGCTAACCAACACTCCGTGCTAAATAGGATGCCATTCCCCAAGAAACCTTCTAGCACTTGATTGAGACTTGACTGAGACAGTGATAGCTGTAATCAAGACTGAGGGTGTACCCACAACGTACTGAATTCGAGCATTATCAACGGACGCCGCCACTATCTTGCAAGCCTTTTTCAGGCAGGAGTCCGGATACTTTTGTCACATAGTGTATACGGACAGCCCTGGAGGATGCACAGTTTCAATTACCGGCAGCACTAATTCAGACTGGCCACGTCGTATTGCGGAATGTCTGCTTGTTCGCATAGGTCCAACACGACAATATGCAGGTGTACCAGTTTCTTTAGCTCTTCCGCGTATCTCGCTACATGTGCGGCAATTTTAATAATATTTTGCGGCTTCTCATAATGCGAGAGAGTGATGGAGTTGTACGAAGAGCACAGTAGCAAGTTGAAATTATTGTGATGACTCTCCCCCGCCTAACACCTCACTAGCTCTGAAACCGATTAAATTAACTTGGTCTCAAAGCTCTTCACAACATCACTGGAATTTACAGCAATTGGTTTTGTTTGCGTGGAGATTTTGTCTACTCTTTCGAAAGATCAACCAAGTCTCTGAAGTCAATTTTATCCACGGCAAAGGAAAACATAGAGGCTATTGGGTGGGTGATATAATGCTCTGGCCGTTCACTGTTACTCTCTCCATATATCTAATATTTATAGTACTGTTCGGTTTCGGCACCCCTCTTAAACTGCAATTTAGAATGCTTCGGTTCTTTTCTCAATTTCCACAGTCCGTGATTGACTTACTAAGGAGTCCTGCCTTACAGATGTGTATGTTAACACTATTTATAAACCCCGAAAAAGCGTTCGCCCGTAATACATTTTCAAATGTTCAAATGTTTGTAAACCTATCGGACCAAACTGCGTGGTCATTAGTCCGTAGCTTACAAACTACTTAAAGTAAGGTAAAATAACCTAAGGACAAACAAATACACACATGCCCCAGGGACGACTCGAACCTCTGACGGCGAGCAACTGCCCGCTTCGCAGCGAGGCGCCTTAGACCGCCTTTTTTTTTTTTTTTTTTTTTTTTTTTTTTTTTGGACGCGGAACATCCAACTTACTAGGTAGGCGCTTTGACCACTTTTTTTTTTCCTTGCGCTCTCCAGATATGCCTTCAAAACGGCGAGCTTCGTTTGCTGTAAGCTTGTTTTTGTTTTAAGTGAAGTTTCTGGAACGGAAATAAAACTTGCGTTCAGATTAACTCAGACGTTCTCCTAACGATCGTTGTAACAAAATTAAATTTCTTCTCCAAAACTTAAGAACTTGTTGTTAAAATTATTCTTTGATGAACCGATTCCTATGTAAGTAATGTCGACAAAAATAATATTCTCTTTCTGTAAATTCATCAGTAATGAACTGATTGGCCGTTTAGTTCTTTAATGTGAAATTATTTCCACATTTAAACTAAAATGTCTTCATGTACACATTATATGTATATTCTTTCAAAGTAAGAAACTAAAGCGTAAGTACAAGTGATTGAATATATAGACATAAAATGACGTTGATATGTGGCTCATTTGCACCCAAATGATGGTATGTGAGCAGCCGACGAGCAAAGGTCGCAGAATTGCGTCTTCTTTCAGAGCAGAAGTTCTAGCCTATCCCTGTCTTTTTAAAGATTATCTTAAGTGCGTTCTCAAACTTCTTCTTATGGTCCCCGTAATTCCATGTTCTCGCATACTCCGTGTCCATATATGTCATAAACTCTATAAGGTTGTCACTACCGATTTAATTAACGACGTAACTGGTATAATGCCCAAGTAGCGACATCACAGTATTGTTTTTCCATTGCAGATAGTATTTTTTGTCTGGTCTATACAATAGTTTTGTTTCTATACAATCCGGTGAAGTCCTGGTTACAAGCGCTATCTGTTGCCTAATCCACTTCCAGTGATGGTCGCGGTTTCCGCACGTGAATCTGTGTGGAATAGTGTCCACTAGATTACAGGTGAGGCATCGTTCTGTGTCACTCAGTCCAGTCCAGTGCTTACGATGTTGTTTATCGTTTTGTATAGCGCTGACTTAACGTTCGAAGGAAGTACGCAGCTGTTAATATTCTGCCACACTGCTTCCCAGTCGACTCCAATGTACTTCGATTCTATTTTATTCCTTCCTTCGTGTTTTCTTCTGTATTCCAAAATGTCTCTTGCAGTTAAGTTCTTGTAATTTTTTAGTCGTTCGCTCAGATAACTTCTCTCAAGGTAGTACTCCCGGATATGTTTTAACTGAAAACTTATTGTTTGGACATTTATCGATGAATCTGTACTTTCTGGTTTGACTGCTTCGAACAGCTTCGTAGTAAGGCTGTCAGGGTCGCTGTGTATGTGGTTGGTCATTCGTTTAATATATAGCGCAGTTGCTTTATTTCTTATATTGGTCAAACCCAGTCCGCCATGTGTGGGGTCTAGCGTTACAGTTGTAGAGTATACTCTAAATATTTCACCCTTCCATATAAATGATGTCGTCTTTGACGTTATTGTCTTCGCTACCAGTTTAGGGATTGGAAATAACTGTGCTATGTAATATGCTTTTGACAGGATGTACGTATTTACATACTTAACCCTCTGGTACTGATCCAAACTTCGGTAATTATTTTCAAGCAGTGCTCCCTTGATTTTTTGCGCTACATCCCTCCAATTTTTTGCCATCATCTGTAAGGGGACGGTTGTCAGAATAGTTCCAAGAGCTTTATGTTCCACGACGTTTTTAGCCCAGTCGAGCCTGATGTCTTGCAATCCTCGTATACTTAAAAATTTACTTTATTTTCGTTCATTTTTGCTCCTGATGCTAGACAATATTTATTTAGTTGTCTCTCTAGAGCCATCACGTCTTCTCTGTTCCTTACTATTATCCCTACATCATCAGCGTAAGCGCCAACCACTATTTTCCTTTCATAGATTGTAAGACCTGTCAGTTTAGCCTGCAGTTGCCTTAATAATGGTTCCAGTGGTATTACAAAAAGTAACATCGATAGAGGACTTCCCTGAGGTACTCCTCGTTTAATTTGTATCGTCAGTTGACCGTTAACAGAAACTTTAGCCGAGATCCCCAGTGCGGCATTTTTGACGATGTTTATAGTTCCTGGAAGAAATCCCATTCGTTTCATGGTTTCTAGAAGATACTTGTGTTCGACCTGGTCGAAAGCTTTATAAAAATCGACGAAGAGGAGACCGCAGTGAATATTGCTAACAGATGTTAAAGCAATAATGTCCCTATATTGCGCAGCAGTTTGGAGTATCGTCCTTCCATAGGCACAAGTCTGATAATGACAGATAATTTTGTCAGTTAGTGGTACGATACGTTTATTTACTGCCCTTGCAATAATCTTGTAGTCAGAATTCAGTAGGGAAATTGGTCGAAGATTGTTGATTTTCTTGCATCCTTTGTTTTTTGGGATCAGAACAATTTTACATTCTTTCAATTCTGAGGGGACACGTTTACCCTGGAACACTTCATTCACAATTTCTGTCATCTTATCTCCTATCAAATCCCAGTACCTTTTATAAAACTCGATGGGTAAACCATCGGGTCCTGGTGACTTCTTAGTGGGAGAACTGCGTATAATTTCCAGTACTTCTTGATTAGTAAAGGCTGAAGACAACTGTTCATTGTCTTCTCTGGTTATTTTAGAAGTCACATTTTCAAACAGTTCATCATAATAGTCTTCATTAGAGTCATATATATTAGATTCATATATATATCTCTGTAGTACCGATGTATTTCACGAATTATTTCATTTTGTTTGGTGAGGACAGTACCATCTACCAGCTTGAGCTCATCCATGAAAGTCCTTCGGCGGTTTTTGTTGTGTTTTATTAAGTGATACAAAGCCGCAGATTCTTCCTCACTGACTGATTTTGCTTTAGATTTAAGCTTAAGTCCTTCTAATTGTTGTCTCTTCAGTGCTATTAACTTTGCTTTTATCTTTTTAATATCTTGCAGTCGAGTCGTAATTCCGTCTACCTGATCATATAACCCTCTTAATACACTGTAATAGAATTCCATTGACTGTTTGATTCCCCGAGAGCGCTCTATGCTATAACAAATAATTACTTTACGTAACTTTGGCTTCGCTCTGGTGGTCCACCACTCTAAAACACTATATTATAGCTGTTAACTGAGCATAGACACAGTTCCCATGCACGATTAAGTTCTTCTTCTAATTCCTTGTCCATTAAAACAGCAGCGTTCAAACACCATTGGCCCCTGTACCAACGTGTTGGTTGTTGATCTAAATTGATACAGGTAGAAATGCTGCAGTGATCTGAAAAGCTTGCAGGAATTGTTTCCGCTTTAAGTACATTGGTCGCTAGGTTGTCCGACACATAGATCCTATCAATTCTACTGGAGGATGTACTGGTAATATAGGTGAACTGGACCAGTGTCGGATACTTAATTTCCCAAACGTCCCTCAGTTTCATTTCTCTGACAAGACGGTTCAGCTCGTTTGAATAATTAAAATTGGGAAACTGGTCTTTTCGGTTCAGAACACAATTAAAATCACCTGATAGTATAAGTTTTTGAGGGTCCTTCCGAAGTAGATAAATTATATCTTCTTTAAAAAACTTTGCTCTTTCGGAACTATGCGTATTGCCAGAGGGTGCGTAAAGGTTAATAATTGTGGCACCCATTATGCTCACCCCTATTCCTCTTCCAGATTCAAGCATTTCTACATCATTTACAGGAATACCGTCTTTTATTAAAATTGCCGTGCCAACATTCATTTCAGGTGCAGAATTAATCAGAAAAACATATCCGGGTATTGTAAAATCTGTCATTAGCACCTCTTGCAAGAGAGCAATGTCTGTTGCTGATTAGTACAAAAATTGTTTTAAAGCTTCGGTTTTAATTTTAGACGTAATCTTATTTATATTTATTGACATTATTGTATAGGCCTGTAGCATTTTTTGAGACTATATAATGAATTAATTGACAAAGTTGGGAGGTTATCCGAATAAAGCATGCCATGGCCAACAGCAGCAATAAAATACTTACGAAAATATAAAAAGAAAAAAAAAACATCATATTGCTATGATACTTCATGAACGTCTTTTAGATGCAGCAAATATTTGTTAAAAAACTGATTGAATAACTCTTTTTTTTCCGCTAAGTGTTGCCTTCAGATGTCAAACCCTGGGATATATCTGTACGTTCATTACAGGGGGAAGTTCCTTGTAAGACATTTTTGGAATTTCCCTTCAAGGAACCTTCAGTGACTATTTCATATTTGATATTTGGCGGCTTTTTATTGCCCCTGGCGGGCTGTTGTCTGCTTTGCTTCCGAGTAACTCTCAGATTTTGTTGCGGTTTGACTCGGCGGCGCAGCAAGTCCTGAGTCGCCGTGGTTTCCTGTTCACTTTCCTTGTTTTCGTCTGCCGTGTTACAACTTCGATCAGGCGAAGTCTGTTGTCCGCTTCCGCGTTGCTGTTGACGGTCTTGCGCGACCTGCATCGGTGTGTCTGACGCGGCGTGTTGCTCGTCGACTGCTGCCTCGGTCTGCTTGTGTTGAGACACGTCCGGCTCCTCAGAGAGCAGCAACTTGTTCGCCGACGTGTCAGGCACTATTTTATCAGATTCCGTCTCTTGCATTACTTCTTGTTCTTTGTATGACTGAGATTGTAGCGTGGTTTCGTCCTCCGAAGGCAGTTCTTTCATGTCTACGTTCCCTGTTCCCTCTAGCTCTTCCGCTTCGCACGGCTTCTGCTTGCGGGCGGAATGTACAGGAGAGGAATCTTCATCAGATTGATCTTCCGTTTTTTCTAGGGGTCTTTTCTTGGGTTGCTGCTCACTTTCACGCACAGCAGAACCGCTATTTGTAACTGGATTCAAGGGTGGGAACTCCTTTTCGGGTATGGTGACCACATCAGAAGTACCTTCCATGGCGACCTTAACAGGAGGGGGTTGCTCAGTAGAGGCCATAATGTTACTGAGTGTGAGTCGTTGCCGCTGTATTAAATTGGTTCTCAAAACAACGGCACGACGTGGGCAGTCCTGTCGGAAGTGTCCAGATTCATTACAAATTTGGCAAGTTTGTTCATGTCCAGAATACACAATGTGAGCTTTATAACCTTCTACGGTAATATAAGAGGGAATATTAGTTTTAACTTCCATTTCTACAGATCGTATTCCATTATAACATTGCAGTTTGTACTGCTTGGACCACCGTTCATTCACAATTGAAATAACGTCCCCATATTTTGAAAGTGCTTCCTTAATCAACAGATTATCAATTTCAATAGGGATATTTAAAACCCTCACAGTTTTATACGTGATATCAGCTTTCCGTACTGAGACTATACTTTTAGATCCATCTCTATGTTCAAATTCTACAGCATTACCCCACTTTGTCAGAAATTTGTCGACCGTCACCGGACTAAAAAACTTTACAAACACACGGTATTGATCAGCGTCTAATTGAGTGGTATGTACAGAATCAGAATTAATGCCCATTACCTCAAACAGCCAGTCGTGTACTTCCAGAGCAGATGGTTGAACAGGACGAGTTTCCCTCTTGAAAGAGAAAACCAGATTATTTTTTCGTGCAGAATCAGCCATTTTCTTCAGCGGCGTAGAAATCCCGGTGAACACCGAAATCCCGGTGAACACCGAAATCCCGCCAAATGACGAGACGTTCACAAACGAAACACGTAAACACCACTATACAGCACTTCAAGTACGTGTACGAACACAGAAAGGACAGGAACACTGAACGTAAACAAATACGGAGCAGCAGCGGGCAGCAGCGGGCAGGTCCGTTCGCGTTGGCAGCTGAAGCCGAACTGATTAACACTATTTATAAAACCCGAAAAAGCGTTCGCCCGTAATACATTTTCAAATGTTCAAATGTTTGTAAACCTATCGGACCAAACTGCGTGGTCATTAGTCCGTAGCTTACAAACTACTTAAAGTAAGGTAAAATAACCTAAGGACAAACAAATACACACATGCCCCAGGGACGACTCGAACCTCTGACGGCGAGCAACTGCCCGCTTCGCAGCGAGGCGCCTTAGACCGCTCGGCTACTCCACCGCGGCAATACATTCTAAGAAATAAAGAGTTAGCTGTAGGGAGAGTGAATATACAATAGCTACAAGGAGTTGAACGATTATGAGCCCAAAATCGAAGTTCTTTGATTGAAAATGGTAAAAACCAGATTGCACTCTTTCGCCCATACTGTTCTAACTGTACATGGAAGAAACGATGATGGAGATAAGACAAACTAACGACCATAAATATCGAAGATTCGCGTATGTTCTTCTTATCCTAAGTGAAACTGAAAAATAATTACATGACTTGTCAAATCGAATGAATAAATCAAAGAAATAATTCATTGAGCCTGCGATTAGAAAACTAGACAAATGGAATGAGTAGTAGTGATGATGATGAGTGTGTGGCATTTAAGGCCGTTAGACACAAACTTGGGCCGTGTTGAGACAACTTGGTGCAAATCTTTTTAGATGACAGCACTTAGATGAATTGCGTGTCAATGATGATGACACAACACTAACTCCCCGCATCCCAATTTCCATCGATTTCGGTCGTTTCAGTCTCCTTCATTAAGACCTCTCGCCGCCATTGCTTCGTTTACGTCATCCTTCCACCATCTCGCAGGTCTGCCACGCCTTCCTATTTGAGGAGGAGTCCATTGTCAAATTGTTTATGGCCATATTGTGTCTGGAATACGTTGTAAATGACCATACCAGAGCAGGTGCTTTATCTCTATGCAGTCTAGGGTCGTGGTTTCCACTCCTATGATGTCTCTGATCCTGTGATTTCTAACATGATCAAGCCTGGAATATCCACAACTCCGTCTCCAATTTCAACTGCCAGTAGCCGTTCTTCTTGTCTTTTGTTAGCTGTCACATTTCTGCACCGTTCGTGGTGATACTTTCAATATTTCAATGGTAGATGATATGTTTTGTTTTGCGTGTTATGTTGTTGTTACAGAGAATACCATTTAGTTGTTTTATGGCTCGTTTGCGCTGGGCAGTTTTATTGTTTATATCATCCATAATTGTACCATTGGACGACACTGTCACTCCTAAGTACTTGCAGTTACGACACCCTTTATCAAAATCAGCACCGAGTTGTACATCATTAAGCATATTCTCTCCCACTTTCAAATATTCTGTTTTCCTTACGTTGGTGACATGACTCCATTTTTCATATTATTATTTTAATTTGCGGAGCATTTAATCAGCATCTTCCTCATCCCCAGCTACTAACAATTCGTCGTCAGCAAAATATAAAGTTCTCATCGTTTATGGGGATACCCATTCCTCCGCATTACCTTTTCCAGGATTTAAGTGTCTCCGTAGGGTGATCTTAAACAATGTAGGTGAGGGTGTGCATCCCTGGCGTAGTCCCTTTTTCACCTGAAACTCCTGAGATAGCTGATTTCTCATTTTTACCGTTGCCGTACAGCCTTTGTATTACTGACAGTTTCCATATATCTCGGTGACACGCCATTATTGATCAGACAGATTTAAAAAAAAATGTATGGTTAGATCACGTTTTTGGGTGACAGTGAGACGCTGGCAGTGAGGAAAGCAGAAAAAAGGAAAATCGCGGGCACCGCAGTAATGGAAAAGCAGTCTTGAGAGCCTCGTTGTAGAATTGCGCGGCCGCTCTCACCGGAGTTTCAAGTCCTGCCGAGGGCAGGTGTTTGTGTGTGTGTGTGTTACATCTTTATTTGTTTATTTGTAAGTCTAGGGACCGATGTCTTCAGCAGTTTGTTTGAGTTTTGAAACATATGAACATTTAAGATTCGAAGCGTTCCAGAAATCATGCTACAGCAAAAATTAGTTGAATTAATGAGATGATAAGACGTGTATTAAGTTTCCAGGTTATAATATTAACTGCATTGGAGAGATCTGTGGAGAGTGAAAACTGTTGAGGAAGACAAATATTCCATTACATCCGTGCAAATAGTAAGGACCTAGGGTGAAAGTGCTTCTCTGAAAGAAACACGTTTGCAAGGAAAAAAATAACCTTAGTCTACATGGATTCAGAAAGTGACGTTCTTGTGAAACACAGCTAGCTCTTCACTCTGATGATGTGATGCGTGCTCTAGAGAAGGGATGTCAAATAAATTATCTAGAGATTTCTGGAAAGCTTTTTACACTGTACCTCATACTGCGTGCTAATGGAATATGCCACAGTTGTGCGTTTGGATTTGTGATTACCTGCCAGAAAGGACAATATTCAAAGAGGTAACGGAAAGTCATCAAGTTAAATTGAAGCGACTTTCCCCATGGAAGTGTTACAGGACCCCCTAATGTTCCTTTATAAAGGTTTTGAGAGACAAAGTGAGCAGCTCCCTTAAACTCTTCGCGGACGATGCTGTCTTTTATCCGTCAGTAATGTCCGTGGTAGGTCAAAATCAGCTGCAAAATCATTTACATATCTGAATGGTGCACGAATTGACATCTGACCCTAAACAATGAAAAGTGTGACTTTATCCATATGTGCATTAAAAGAAACCAGTTAACTTTCGTTTATACAATAAATCAGTCAAATCTAAAAACCATAAAATGAATTAAGTACCTGGGATTAACAATTACGAACAACTTAAGCTGGAAAGTACACACAGAAAATATTGCAGTCGAATTATTTTGGAGTATTGTTGCCCGTTGGAATATCCCCATCATCTGGGACAGATGATACAGGGAAAGTTCGGCAGCTGGGTTTCTTTTATCGCGGTATAGTGGGGAGAGTGTCACAGAAATAATGCACGAGTTGGGGTGGAAATTAAAAGAGAGTCGTTACTCGTCGCGGAGAGATTTGTTTGTGACACTGTTGTCACCAACCTCCTCATCCATATGATATTTGGTTAGGACCCACCTACATTGGGAGACATGATCATCTTAATAAAAGCAGGGAAATCAGATCGAAAACGGAAAGATTCAGGTGTTCCATTTTCCCGCATGCTATTTGAGGCTGGAAAGATAGAAAAACATCGTAAAAGCGGTTCGGAAACCATACGTGATGCTCTTAAATAAGATTATCCGAGTATTTTAGTAGATGTAGATGATATTTATTACAAATAAGAAAAAAAATGTATGTCGCTTATAATGCCATCCTCATATTATATTGATTTGGAATTTTCTTTGCATGTGCTACTCGTAGAGTCTACCTTGCTGCTTGCGTCAATTTTTCTCTGTATACGAAGTAGCAGAAGACATTTCCTCTATACACTAGTTAGTTTCCAATACTAACATTATGAGGCGCCCCGAGTACAAATGGTGTTAAGTCCAAATATATCGGAAAATAAAGATATAGAGAAATAATAAATTCAACATACACGCCAGAAACATAAATTTAGTTTATTTTGAAACAGCACTCAGCACTTCATGCTGTCCATGAAAAATGAAGAACATAGAATAACTATTTGCGATGGTAACACTTTTGCAAACGAAACATTTGGACTTGCTTCAGTTGTGCCCTGAAAGTAAGCGCAAATACATTAGTGGACATAATAACGTTACCATATTTTCTTTTATCTCTAAATCAGTTCTTGTACACACTACATTACCTTAACGTAGTGAAACATGAAAACATTCATCATTTATTTTTCAGAATCAGCGTCATTGTCAGCAATCTGTGCATGGCGTGTCTTTGTAATACGTCGGATATGTTTTAAGAAACGGTGGTGAATGGGAGGAACAAAATGAAGTGAATAGAACACATCCTTCTTCTTTGCGGCTGTAACTACACGTCGCGGTAGCTGCTAGGTTCCAGAAGGAATCAAATATTTTCCTAGACTGATCCTCAGCGATTCGTGAAGAACATTATCAAATATCCCTGCCCGAGGGGGGATTAGAACCCCCGACCGTAGTGGCCGTGAAGACCGTGACTGAAGCGCCTCAGTACCCTCGGCCACCGCGGCCGGCTCTCTCTGCTTTAACAGCGACGGACTATTCTCTACGAGCCCCTCTCTGAGCCCTAACACACACACACACACACACACACACACACACACACACACACACACACACACAAACATACTAGCTGTTACAGAGCACCGAGAGTAGAATTAGTGTAAAGTAAGTGAATTCTATTTGATTAGAGGTTTCATAACAGGTTATTTTACTCTAGCCATACAAATATATATACAAATGGTATAAGTAATAAAAACACGTTTATTAAATATAAGGAGAGGTATTACAATTTGCACTGTGCCCGGGATTCGAACCCGGGGCCTCCTACTTAAGGTAGGCGCTTTAGACCACAGCGTAGCAGCCAAAGCGACTACACGGTCCTAAAACACGCCTCCCTTCACACAACATACTTCAATACTGCCTCAATGCTACATGTGCAATTCTGGGACAGTCCATGTAGTTTTCTGGCTGCAACGCTGATTGCTCGGAAGCGCCTACCTAGTAAGTCGGAGTTCCCGGGTTCGAATCCCGGCCACAGCACAATTTTTAATTCAACGCCCCTCCTTAAAATTTAATACCTTTGGTATAACGAGACAATGTTGTCTCAAGGATAGGCAATATTTGTTGATAAAAACAAGTGTTTTCTTTTTCAGTACGTTCTATAGTAGATTATGTTACCTTCAGTTTCCTCTGAACATTCTTCTCTATCGATAGAAGTTTGAAAACAACGTTGAAACACAGCATGTTGTTGTTTGTTACGTTTATGGGACTTAACTGCGGGTCTTCAATCCATAAACTTACAAACTACTTATCAACTAATACAAAAGATGGCACAAACATCCATGCCCGAGGGGGGATACGAATCCCCGACGAGGAACGGCCTCGTACATCGCAGCATAGCGCCTCAATGCGCTCGGCCGCGGCAATACAGCATGCAAAGTGGACGTGATTTACTTGTTGTCCGATGTAATGTTTCAGTTTCCAAGTGAAATTCTGCCATTTGACGACAACAAGTTCAAATAGGGATTTCAATCACTGATCGTGTGAAGAGTGCCCTTAATTCAGAGTGTAATACGCCTCATACCTGAAAAACACTTTTCTTTGGACTTATACCACTTGTACTCTGAACGCCTCATTTGGTTCTCGCTTATTAGTCCAAGCATTATGAAAAAGTGATTGCAAAAATTATTACCTGGAAAAAAAATGAGAGTGTAGGAAATTAAATTTCAAATAGACTTTCTGTTTTATGAAAATAGACTAATTTAATATTTGTACAAATGAAAAATATAAAATCTTTACAATTTTTATAATTCGGCAGTTTTCATTTCGAGCAGTCGTGTATGAGATCCAGACGTTGGAGCCGACTTTTTTTGGCAAGTTGGTAAAAATGATAATTTTGAAAACTGATTGCGGTCAAATAACTGTACCGATTTTGACATTTGCAAGTGCGGGCACTTTTGAGTGTTCTCAGAGAGAACACTCGCCAGTCTCTCCCCCCCATCCCCCCCGCATCTCCACCCAACGGATGATCTGCCGCTCTGGCCCAAGGCACTGCGCGATTGCACACTTAACTTTACCGGTCGATTAGTAACACTAGAAAATAGTGCAACGTATCCAAGTAGTTTTAAATCCATGAAGCAAATCGCTGTAAAATGTAAATTTCGTCCCCAAGATTTGTTTAAAGGAAAATATTTATCTCTGCTTCAGAAGGTCGTAGAGCAACATTATTGGATTGAAAATCGGTGGAAAAATGTCAGGAACATAGTTCTTTAACAGTTCTTTTCATAACATAAAATCAGAAATAGTCATTTGAAGAAAACAGACCCAAAAAAGTGCAAGTTTTTTTTAAAAGTCTTTCTTTGATACTTATAATCAACAAAATCTAAAAAAAAATATATTTAATAGTATGATATTACAACTCTTCAGGAAGAAAACAGATTTAAAACTGTTACTCTAGGTCGATCCTCTGACCAACTCTAGCCAATTTTCTAGGAGCCTCTTTTTTCAGAAAAGTCGATATATCTCAAATAATACTTAATATTCTTAATTTTTCCGGAAAAAGGTCTTTTTTTACTTATTTCGTGTTACACTTGTGGTAAATAGTAAGTTCGTAAACGTGGATATTGTCGATGCAATCTAGTTTTTAATGAAAATTTTAGAGTTTTTTTCTATATCACTCGAAACGTATCAAATCAATCGATACCTTCAGAAAAGCAATCGATAGATAATCTTAAGGGCCACAACTTTCTATTGTAACATTTTCCCATCGGTGCTATCGTTTTTTATTTATTTAATAAATACCGTTTTTTGGAACTTTGCGAATTTTTTGCGCAAATTTCACCATCAAGGCTCGAGTTTCATAAATAGAAAGTCTATTTGAAATTTTATTTTCTGCACGCTCATATTTTTTGTTTTCAGTTAATTTGCAAATTTAACATTACGCCGTGACGGAATGCTTGGACTATATCGTTTTCTAGTACCTTGGAGCTACGTAACTGGCTCAGAAGGCAGCACGTAGAATATTGGACCAACGTCTACCAACAAAAACGTGGCAAGGTAATGATGCCAAAGCCATGTTTTAAAAGAAGCTGTGCAATCCTGGGCCTGAACAGGAGAGAGATTAGACTCATGGTTGGATTGCTGCCAGGACATGGAAATTTCAAAAAACATCTACATACAATGGGAAATTCAACAGAGGACCCTAAATGTAGGATCTGTAATGACGGTGATGAAACTGCATCACATCTAATCTTCTAATGCATTGCATCGGAGAGTAAAAGGCACAGAACATTTGGGACAGCCAGACAGCCAGACCCGAAGAAATTTAATAAAGAACTGGTAAAGGGACTCCTTGCACTGTTCAAGGGCATTGGTTGGCTTTACTAGATATACAGGGAGCGATTCCGCACAATAAACTTAGTTTCGGTGCGGACTGTTTTGGCTTCCTTGAAAAAATCAATTCAAATCAATCTTGGAACTTGAAATACTAACTCAAGAAAATTCGGGAGTTTGTACCTCTAACGGGCTATGGTAAAATGAACAGACTCGCGGATCGTATATTTGAAAGACGAAACGTAAGTACTAGTCTCGAGTTTTCGGAGCCTTTGCCCGGTTTTCAGCTCCACGGAATATTTATCGCGCTGCAGAGCTTCGCGCAGTTTCGTTTTTACGAGTTCAGTTGTGCTGTAACTGCGCCAGAACAGCGGCGGTCTAACCAGACGCAAACCGCAGCGAGGGAGGGAGCGCGCCGCTAATTGTATCGGGACACGGACGACGGCGGTATTACCTACTGTCCCAAAGAGCGCGCAGGCATTAGCGCCGCGGTGCTCGGAGCACGCGTTATGCGCGTTATATTCGGCGACCGGGAGCACGCAATCTGCTCGTTACCGTGCAGGGGGGACGCCACGAATACAGGTCGCGCCACCGCAGGCCAATTGGCATCCAAAATTACGCAACTTATTGGGGCGGTACCGCAGCAATCAGCGGCTGCGGCCTCCGCAGGTAACCACGGCTTACGTCTCGCGGCCGGCCCTCCTGCGGCTTCCTTATTGACCAAAGTCGAGGCCCGCTTCCGCATGCTGATCACGTGGCTCAGCATGCGGAACCGTGTGCGCCATATAGGGCAACACGGCAACGGGGCCACAGAAGCAGGCTGTGGACGGGGTGGTAGTAAACTTACTTCTTACTAGCTGGAAACGCGGCATTGCCCGGGTATTTATTTATTCCACGCCCTTCTCTCTCTCTCTCTCTCTCTCTCTCTCTCTCTCTCTCTCTCTCACTCACTCTCTCTCTCTCTCCTCCTATGCCTTTGCCGGTTTCTTCCTCTGTTCATCTTGTCTTCCCCCTTCCACCGCCCACCTTCTTACTTGCATTCTCTCATTCTCCTCCTCCTTCAATTGATCAGATAATTTCCTCTTCCCCACTTCTTTTCTTCTTGTTCTGTGCCTCTTCTCACTTGCGAAGAGTCTGCGTGGTAACTATGGAATTCGACTTCTTAACCCTCAACTATGGTGGTGTTTTCAGGTTACGTTAACACTAGAACACCCGATGGGGGTCAAATTACCATTTTTAAGTATAAGATGGGAATATCTTCGGTGTTTAAAATACTATGTTCCTGTGATTGTATGAGTTTTACTAATTTTGGACGATGTTTAATTTAACTTTATAATTTTTATTTGTAGTTGCAATTTTTAAAGATTTCTACACATTTACTATTGGTTACCGACAGCAGCCAATTGATCGCTTCTTAAGACTATGCAGTTTATCCGGTTTATTTGGCGCTTTTCTTAGCAAACAATGATCAGTTTCGTACATTGTTGTCTGTTGCGGCTATTACGCTTTTATTTGGAGGCACCGGTCAAAAGTTCTCGGCCTCAGCAACTCCATACTCCATCTGTTCTGACTGCTGACAGAGAAGAAGGAACATCTAAACGAATGAAACGAAAAACGTGAGCCGGCCGCAGTGGCCGAGCGGTCTGCTGCGTGACAGTTACGGTCTGCACGGCCACCGCGGCTGAGGGGTTAGAATCCCCCCCTCGGGCATGGATGTTTGTGCTGTCTTTAGTGTAAGGTAGTTCATAAGAAGTTTGTAAGTTTAGGGACTAATGACCCCGTCATTAAGTTCCATAAGCTCTACAAACTTTTGAACATTTTGAAAAACGTGCCAGGTTGGATTGCGCAACAAAAACAGAATTAGAGACATTTGCTTCATATGTAAGAAATCTTCATGTGGTTCGTGTCTAAGTAAGCGGATATGCAAAAAGTGCACTCGAGTAGTCGAGTAAATCAGTATTTATTTGTTGTAGAAAAAACTATAATTTATGAATAGTTAAGCAATCCTTTGAGAACAACATTTTTCACTGTTGGTATGTAAAACAGAAACATTGAAAATGTAAACAATTTTATGTCTCAATAATATGGTGTCATTCGTTTTTGTTACGACATTGATTAAAACTACATTTTATCAGCTTCAAATAAGAATGTGTTTACATTATTATTATTATTAACAAGTAAAAATAGTAAAAACATTGTTAATGACAATAAATATGAAATAACTGTACGTTTTCTAAAATAAAATATTTTAAAATATGATAAAATGAAACAAGTAAACGTAATAGTCAATTGAACTCCATTGGGCGTTCCAGGGGGTAGATCTAAGCTGGGCGTTCTAGTGTGTTTGTAGAGATAATGGGACTTATCTACGGGGTCATCAGTCCTAAACTTACAAACTACTTATGAAGTAGCTAATCCTAAGGACGGCACAAATATCCATGCCCGAGGGGGATTCGAACCCCCGACCGTACTGGTCGGGCAGAGCGTGACTGGCGCCCCGCAGACTGCTCGGCCACCGCGACCGGCGGCGTTCTAATGTAATCGTGCTGGCAGGGTCTTAACAATCTCCAAATAAAATAAATTGTGAAATATAAAATACAACACGTTTTATACATAAATTGCAATATTATGAATCAATACATCACATTTTTATAATGACGCAATTTTAAAAACAAATTTCACATATTTAATGGTCTAATTACGTAGTAGTAGGAATTATGATATTTTCACGTCAAATTTCAGTTTGTACCTTCTGACAGTGGACAGATTTAATAAATACAATTAGAAACAATAAGAACAAAATATAATGTAGTATCTAGTAACGTGCAGTTGCAATTCTCACATACAAAACAGCTATGTTCCGCACAAATGAACACATCACATTTATCACACCGTGTTTTAGTTTTTCTGTCTGTTTGCCTTGGTCATGCTTCACATCTTGATAGTCTTGGCGGTTATTCTCTGAGGCCACGTTGAAAAGCTTGTATCCCTAAGAGTATGCGTATAATGGATTGCAGATCTCAAGAAACATGCTTCAAATCCCTATGTTGCATATGTGGGCGAATTAGAGATTTCTCAAGCTGCATCAGTTTTTCTCTACGGGTTGATTCCGAGGATTTTTTACGACACTTCACAATAGGTACGCATTTTGCGCCAGAAATGTACAAAATGGCATAAAATATTACCACTGGCCATCTCCTGGTGCCTCTAGATACTGAGTACTGAGCAAAAGGTTGATCTAAGGTGTAAACTCCACCTTGTTGTTGTCATTTATCATTTCGGGCTATCCATTTTCTTTGTTTATTTCTTGATCATGATACATTGTTGATGATTACAGTTGTTGCTGGATTTAGCGAAGACATTCAGCTGAAAACGCAAACACAACCTTTTGTTATCCTACACAATATAATTATTAATGACTGACTTGTTTCATATAAGAAAATTTCAAGAAAATCTAACTTCTTGTAAAAAAAGGGGGCCTACACTTATATTTCGCCTTTGAGAACCAACAATGTAAACTGCTTTCTGCAATGGTAAAAATGACAATGTGTACTAAGATTACGAAAGGCCTCCACGATATCTAGCGCATAGCTCCAGAAATATTATGAAACAAAAGAGCGCTGGCGTTTCATAACCCCAACTAGCACAGTTAAGGGTTAATTTTAAGGGGTGTACGGATTGCAATTCCTGAGTCACCTATCTGTCTGAATATACGTAAAATTACATACATCTACAATCAGTGAAACAGTGTAAAATTTAATGTAATGTATCCTCTGATAGGTAAAATACGATAGCTTTTTTGACGTTTGACTCCATATTGTGCTCAGATATTATATTGTAACATTTTTCTGGTGATAAAAAGGTGTTAATTCACTATTTTCGAAAACTACCGACTTTGGCTACTCTTCTAAAGGTGGTCTAGCAATATGTGAAAATTTGTGTTAGACCGGGACTCGAACCCACATCACCCGCTTTTCGCACGCGGTTGTCGTAAACTCTCCGCCACACAAGCACGTTGCCCGCCCACACCCGAACTTCCAAAGGTTACTCTTGCCTACATCCCCTATTGCTCGCACTCAATGTGTGTGATGCCTGCCAGGGGGAGAAAAATAAAGTGCCATAGTCAGCCTATCTTGGCTGTCATGTGATTGATGAACATCAATCAGCCGCACATATTTATTACTACATATCTCGATTTCACTAACTGTGCGACCATTCTCAGTGCTTTAAAAACGTAGTTAAAAACATATAAATGTTTTCGATCTCCACGTTCAAGTTGAGATTGGTCGCAACAATAAACGTAATTTAGATATGCAGTAACAAATAAATATTTGCTGTTGCTTATATCATTAATATACGGTATCTTGCTGAAGCTCACCTGTACAATATTTCATCAAAATCCGAAGTAAAATAATCATTATGACGCATTCCGTACATAAAATATCCTCCTGAATGTGTCATACGAAATTTTATGTAGACAGTACCCTCCCTCGTGTCTTAAGGTTCGAGCCTGCGACTTTTCATCGAGATCGGAGCAAAATTATGTTCAAATGATCAAATGTTTGTAAAGCTTATGGGACTTAACTACGGGGTCATCAGTCCCTAAACTTACAAACTACTTATGAACTACTTAAGAACTAGGACGGCACAAATATCCATGCCCGAGGGGGGATTCGAACCCCCGACCGTAGTGACCGTGACTGAAGCGCCTCAGTCTCCTCGGCCACCGCGGCCGGCCCAAAATTATGTGTTTTGAAAATATATACATATCTTAAAAAATGTTAAAATGTTTGTGAAGAGTATGGGACTTAGCTGTAGGGTCATCAGTCCCTAAACTTACAAACTACTTATAAACTAACTTATACTAAAGACAACACAAACGTCCATGCCCGAGGGGTGATTCGAACCCCACACGGGGACTGGCCTCCCGCATCGCAGCATTGTGCCTCAATGCGCTCAGTCGCTCCACCGCGGCTGGATTTTATCGAAGTGCATATGTAAGTACCCTCGGCCATGCATCATACGAAATTTTATGTTCACTGTGACCTTCATTTTGATTTAAAGGTCAAGTAGAGAAACTTTCATCAAGATGGGAGCATGAAAACAGATATAGCAATAAGAAATCTAAATTCAAAAAGGATTAATGGAGAAGAAACACAAGTTACCAAGTAAGCATTAGTAACTGAACACTATTTAAACTAATAAAACACATAATAGACAAAACTGAACCTCCCCACACACACACATCTTCACTAAGTGAACTAAATTCATATTTTTAAAAACACACACACACACAATTCAGTCAGATTATCACACACAAATTGCTGGCAGACGCCTATTTTGACAGAAAGATAACAAGAATATCAGCCAGTTTACAGAAATAGAGAATTTTAGGCATCTCTCTTAAAAAGTTTACTAACAGTTGCTATAAAAAATATGAAGGGGGCAACATAAAAAGGTGAGTAAACACAATAGATCACTTTATTCAAAATGTAATAAACCCCCTAGCATAAGCGAACTGTTTATGAGCGAATTCAGTATCAACTACACAAAAATTATTGACGCAAAACTTTTCCTTCACAGTTGTCCACTGAAGATACTTTGAACTAAAGCAAAACGCGTTTGGCAATATTGTCGAAGCCCGTGCATACCCGAAATTTTGTTTAGAAAGTGATCTTCGTCTTGCCTTCTAGGTTTACTGTGCAAAATATCATCAAGATCGAAATAAATCTGTAATATTTGTCGAGGGAAGTAGTAAATGTATCCATTGTAGGCGTCACATCTCCGGAACTATGTGTCGTATGTGGTCCTTACTCATACGCCTGATGCAGAAGTTCTCGCGGATTTCATTGTTCACTACGTCTTTGTATTTATGTGATATGTGTTGTACGCCTACGCCGACAGTGACTTGGTCTTATTCTTAAGGTCAGGTGAGCAAAGTTGCATTAAGATTCGAACAATGATATACATTTGAATTCAATACACGGACAGTCTACACTATTGATCGGAAGATTCGTCACTTCACAGAACTTTATTCCACTGTTCACTCTTCCAATGTTTACGCTCCTTACACCAATCGAGGGGTCTTTCGGCACTGACCAGAGTGATGTGTGACTTACGGGCAGCCTTTAGATCATGAATTCCCAGTTTGTGCCCCTTAGTTGGCATATTCGGAGTGTAATTTTTAAAACACATGTGCATCTTTGTAGATGAGTGGAACAGTATCGCACTTCAGTAACTGCTATTTCTGATGAGTTATTCAATTCAAAAATGTTCAAATGTTTGTTAAGCTTATGGGACTTAACTACGGGGTCATCAGTCCCTAAACTTACAAACTACTTATGAACTACTTACGAACTTTTTTTTTTTTTTTTTTTTTTTTTTTCCTTTTTTTTTTTTTCTTTTTTTTTCTTTTCTTTTTTTTTTTTTTATTTATTTTTTTTTTTTTTTTTTTTTTTTTTTTTTTTTTTTTTTTTTTTTTTTTTTTTTTACGGGGCTCCCTTCTCCCCTACACCCCGTCCTTGCGCTCTCCATTTTTCGCCTTCGTCGGCGAGCTTCCAAGCTATAGTAATAGCAGGTGAACGTAAAACACTCCGATGTAAGAAGCAAATTAAACAGTTCCGCTGTACAGTGCTTTGTATTCTTCAGTGATGCACTTCAAGTTCGATGGTAAAAGGTCTCAACTAAAAGTCCAAATGGTAAAGGAGAATTAAATCATAGACATGAAGAAGAGATAATTCTCTTCATGGAAATAAAAAAAAAACCATCCTCAACACTGAAGGTCGGTGGGCAGACCTGCGAAGCACTATACACTCTTAAACCGTGTCAACAAAACCGAAAGGTAAGGATAAAACAAAGC
The DNA here is from genome assembly GCA_026315105.1 of Locusta migratoria. Taxonomy (NCBI): domain Eukaryota; kingdom Metazoa; phylum Arthropoda; class Insecta; order Orthoptera; family Acrididae; genus Locusta; species Locusta migratoria. Next base: position 41,068,584 of record CM048748.1, read on the forward strand.
TGAGTTCTGCATAGACGCACACGCACATAAAGTGTGACATGCCACAAACATATAATTTTACTGCATCATGTTTCTTTCCGTTTAATAGTCACACGATAGTGTTCCGTCGGATTACATCATAACCAGAGACCATGTCCATAGCCAAAAGTCGTAGTCCGATTAGGGTTTGGACTGTCATTGAATTCCCCTCACAAAAGATTTTGGTATGCATGTTCAATTGCCACGATCAAAAACCGAGCAAAACGAGTAGAATAGTCCTTTGTACGGCGTAGGTTGTTATGTTCCTCCTGAAGGTAGATCATAAACTGATAGACCTATGTCAACTGTAATTGTAGAACGGCGTAGATAGTATGCGCGACGATCCAGGTTGTTGCGGCACACTTGGTGGCAGGGTATGGCTTGAAGTCAGGGATGAGGGCTACGTCCACCGAGAAGGTGTCCACGGCGGTGCGATTTATAAACGCCAGCATCCCGGTTGCAACGTTCCAGATGGGCGAACGCGTGGGGCACAGGAAACGGTGTTCCAACGTGTCCTCCTGTGAGCAGTCTACGCAAAGGCTGGAAGCGCGCAGGCAAATCCGGTGCAGTGTTTCGTTGGTGGGTACGACTCGATTCACGACTTTATACCAACAACTAACCACGTCCGCTGCAAGGAAGGGGGCGTGGACATTCGCCCACACATTCTTCCACCTAGACCCTGGGAAACGCATCTCCATTTTATTGGCAGCTGGCTGTCCTCGCAGTCCGTGGTAGACGATTTTTACAGTCCGCGTCCTCGGGTGGAGGTCTTCGTCGTCCAGGTAACTTTTCTGAACAAAGTACTCTCTCACATGTCGCAGCCGGTAAGGAATGGCAGTGGGGTTGAGCGGTGCTATTTCAGACGCGGGCCGGAGAACATCGAACAGAACGGCCGTGGGGCCGAGCGGGTCCTTTTCTATAACGGCGCACGTGCGGTGGATCAGTAGTGCCGCCGCTTTGACAGCGAAGTGCGTAAGGCCGAGGCCTCCTTCCTCTCGGGGCAATGTGCAGGTAGCATGGCTTACTTTGAAAATTTCACCCCTCCACAGAAACCAATAGGCTGCTTGTGTGATGGCTCGTCCTAGCTCTTTGGGCACGTGGAAGACCTGTGCGAGGAACCAGGCCTTGCTGAGCAGACACACGTTGACGATCGAAACCCGCTGCGTCAGTGCCAGGGTGCGGGTGGCAGTGAGGTGCGCCATAGCGCGTATTGCATGCAGTGTCAGGCGCCAGTTGAGTGCCGCTGTCTTCAAAAGATTTGCCGAGAAACGAACACCTAGGATCTTATGCACTTGTTTCACGGTAAACCAGGGACGTCGGAATCTGTTCGCTGCCCCATAAATAGGAAGAAACACAGTTTTACGATTGTTGATACATGCACCCGATGCATTTTCATATAATGTCAGGACCTTGCGCATGGTGTCCAAGTCAGCTTCCGTAGACACAAGAAGGCCGACGTCATCCGCATACGCGCGGCAAACCTGTTTCTTCCCTCCTACACTGAGTCCGACGCATGCACTGTGCAGGCGTCGCAACAAGGGGTCCAGTGAGATTGCAAACAGGGCCATAGCGAGAGGACACCCCTGCTTGACGGAGCAATCGACGGCAACAGGTGCGGACAAAAAACCATTGATCGTCACACGCGATGTCGAGCTGTTAAAAATATTGAATAGCATGGCCGTGAATTTATTCCCAAATCCAAGTTTAGAAAGCACTTTTCTTAGGTAATGGTGACTAACGCGATCAAACGCCGTGGCAAAGTCGACGGAAAGTATTCCAAAGGGAATTTTCTGCATCGTGGTGTATGCGATGACGTCACGGTATGTAGTGACCGCGTCGTAGATATTCCTTTGCGGCACTGCACAAAACTGACAGTCACTGAGGATCTTAGACATAACAGGCTTTAAACGGGACGCAACACATTTTGTAAAAAGTTTATAATCACCGTTTAAAAGCGTGATCGGGCGGAGACTGTCAATTCTATTGTTCACTCGGGTTTTCGGAGCCAAGGTGATTATTCCTTCCGGAAAACTCGCCGGTATTGCCACTCCATTTAAAAGTTCGTTAAAACATTCAACTAAAACTGAACCGAACAAGTGCCAAAAGTGGAGATAAAATTCTGGCGGGAGGCCGTCAGCACCGGGCGATTTGTTTTTTGCACATAGTTGTAAGACCTGTTTTACTTCCTCTACGGTGAACGGTTCCATGAGGTGACGGCGGTCCGTGACTGTTAAAACGTGAGGGACACCTCGCAATAGATCTGTAATGGCGGCGTTGTCCGTTGCTTTTGCGCTAAACAAGTCCGCAAAGTGCCTGCGCGCCTCTGCCAGAATGCTCGCCCTGTCCCTCAGCCGCGCGCCGCCGGCCGCCTGCAGCTCTGTGACGTCACGCCTAGCCGCGCGGCGGCGCTCGCGCAGCAGGTGGAACAGCGAGGCCTGCTCGTCTGCCAGCTGACCGGCCGCCTGGCTGCGCACCACGCTACCACGCAACGACGCCTTCTTCAAGGCCAAGAGTCTGGTTTTAATTTGCCTGATGTTCGCCATCCGGAAAGACGGATTGTCTGTTTGCATATTGATTGCGTCGTTGAGACATGTCTCGTAAAATTGCAAGGTGGTACGTTCCCAGTGGCAAACAGATTGACTAAATTCAATAATACTTTTTCGTAGCGCTGGTTTTGCATATTCTGTCCACCACGATAACGCAGAAGAGTAGAAATGGCGATAAGTTAAAACACTACTCCATGCCCTATTAATCACAACGTCGAAACCAGTGTTGGTAAGGTGACGTACATTGAACTTCCACCTACATTTCGTACGTGGCTTCTGAGCCATCAGTGAATGAAAACGGCAGACATATGCGGCATGGTCAGAAAACACCACTGGGTGTACCGCAGATTCTAGTACACAGTCTTTCTTTTCTCCAGAAATATAAATCCTATCGAGGCGACTCCTACCTGTCGGGTAGTAAAAAGTAAACCCCGGATCGTGGGGGTGTAAGTGGCGCCACGTGTCGATTAGATTCATTTCAGTCACGAGCGTTGCTAACTCTATGCACTTGTATGGGTTCGGTTCCTGGTCGCGGTCGTCGAGTACACAATTAAAATCACCGCCCATTATGACAGGCAAATATGGGCCTCTAAAAAGGTGACAAATGTCCGAACTGTAAAAGACTCGACGTTGCGGTTTGCAATCAGATCCCGAGGGAGCATAAACATTTACAAAACGAATGTTATTTATGGTACACGCTACTCCGTGTCCATTTGGGATAGTGGCAACATCACTGAATTCGTGACCATCACGTATCAAAATAGCAGTTCCACTGTGACTCTCCGGATCGAAATTTAAAACCACCTGGTAACCGGGTATATTGTGAACAAGTTCGGTCACCACTTCCTGAAGAAAAACAACGTCTGCCTTCAAAAAATTCAAAAATTGTAATAAACATTCAAACTTTACAATTGACACAAATCTATTGATGTTGATAGTGGCAACAAGTGATGGTGGGTGTGCCACCATTTAGTCAGGGAATTCAACGACGGCGCGAGACTAGGTCTCGCCCTCTTCCATCTCCTCCGCCCAAGACTTCGACACTTGCTGTCCAGTGTCGTGGCCTGCCGCGGCCCCCTGCAGAGAAACGCGCGTGCGCGGCTGCGGGTCGTCTTCGGCCTTTCTTTTGACCGCGGCTTGCGCCGGGTTCGAGTCCCGTGACAAGTCCATTGCCATATGATAGTCGGTGTCGGGTGCACTGAGCTTTTCCTTTATCTGCCGGACCACCTCCTCCATCCTGTATTCCTGTCCACTCGTCATGGGCTGCTGATAACCACGGCCCGCTTGTGCTTCCTGCCGAGAATCTAAATCCGACCGTGACGAAGCCAGTGACGCAGATTTCTGCAGCGACTTCGACGCCGAGCGCTGATACTGACGAGATTCGGGGGACCGACTCCACCCCCTCTGGTTGGAGTCCCGCCGCTCCGGGTATCCCGAGGAGCTGGTACTGCGGCCCTTCTCTCTGCGCGCGCGCCTTTCTGCTGCCCTGTCGCGACGTGACTTGCGGCCACCCGCGCTGTCTGCCCGTTCGCGTGGACGATCTGCAGCGGCGGTGGCAGAAACTCCAACCGCTGACACTTCGGGGGGGACGCTATCTTGCACGGCTTCTGATCTTGTCAACGTAGACAATGTCACATCTACCGGAGTCGACACGGCAGGCTTAACATATTGCGCTGGTTCGAGTCCCGTCGTCTGACTCTCCGGGACTACATTTGAGGAGACGTCAGTAGGACGCACATCTTCAACGGTTGCGGAATCTGTCACAGTAGTCGCCGACTCGTCAGGATGGACCTCGAGATGGGCGTCTGTCATCTGGGATGTCCACATAGTCGCCGCACCTGCCGCCAGTGGAACTTCAGCTGGGGTGGGTTCTGATCCCGTCGCGTCTTCAGGTGGTATCTGATTAGCTACCTTTTCCGCAACTACCACGGAACCGTCGGCTACATTCTGAGCGTCGGCTGTGACGTCACTGACCGTTTCATTTTGAGGGGCTGCGAGCGCGGCGTCTACATGCATGACAGTTTCATCCGCGGCAGCGCGACGCGTCGGTGAGGTGAGCCCTCCTAACGCGACCGAGGCGTACGTCACGGCGTCTGCCGCCTCCCCCGCCGGTAGTTGCGCGGGGCGCCTGCGGCGTGGGCAGTTCTGTCTGTAGTGTCCCGTGGCATTACAGTGCGAACACGTCGACGGCTGTCCGTTATATGTAATAAAAGCCCTGTGGCCTTTCACTACAAGGAAGGACGGAATGTGCTTTCGTACTATCATACGGACACTACGAATTCCGTTTTCCACTTGATAGATATATGCAGATGACCATTTTTCCCTAGTAACAGACAACACAGTTCCATACGGTGACAAACAGTTTTCAATTGTCTTATCTTTCATTTCGAACGGTAAATTAAACACTCTAACTGTCCTAAGTCCGTAACCGGCGTTAGACACTGCCACATTACTCACTGTTCCATCAAAGTGTTTAAATTTCCGGACACCACCTTCTACATTTACAATTGTGTCACACAGTTCTGGAGTACTAAGTTTGACAAAGAGAGAGTTCAGAAAAGCGTCCAGTTGTAAACCGAGTACGTCACTTTCATTAATTTTCAGATCGTTTTTCAACCAACCATGGATTTCGAAACCTGACGGCCGCGGAACCGACTTGTCAAATTCAAATTGCACATTATTTTCGCGATCTTCACAATCAGCCATTACTTACAAGTACGTAGATACAGCAAATAGAAGAACAGCGGACGCGAAGAACGCCGCCGGCCGCAGCGAGGAAGCACTTGTAAACACGGCCCGGAGCCGATGTGGCAGACGGACCGTCGTGGCCGTGCAGACCGTGACTGGAGCGCCTCAGTCACCTCGGCCACCGCGGCCGACAGTTATTCAATTGTTTCTTGTCGAGAACCACCAGTGAGCGTTGAACACAACTCAGTCAAACAGTGTCGGTTGACAAGCCACTATTTGGGGATAACCAGTGGAATAGCAAGTGGAATGTTTAGCTTTACTTTCATATTTCTGAAGATAATAGTGGTAGCTTGGATAGGCTATCTGCCTGCAGTACGTGGACACAGGACAAGTTGTCCACACTCCGGGGACCGCTGAAGGCGTATTTGGCTACGTTCAGTCGTGTTGTTGTTCCTTCTGGATGCAGGAGTGCAAAAGACTGAGGCGTGTCGCATGGGAAACATCATGTATTGCTTGTTTTGTTCACAGGCTCAGCAGCCCATAACAGCACTGGCGGTGTCTGGTTGAAATGCATTTGCCTCGCTCGAGGTTGATGATCATTGTGGAGGTAATCCATCTGCCCTCGCCCGTTGAGCCTGAAACTCGCCCGCTGTTCTTTTGGCTGTTAACTAGCCGTGTTTGTGAAATTAACAATTGACTGCTTGCTCACAAAATCTAATTACGGCGATATTCACACAGCGGCGGAAGCATATAGTTCCCTTAAGCAAAACTCTGATTCTATAAGTTAAGCAAATAGTTCTACCTTACTGTAATCTTTAGAGGAAACTGCACACAATTAAATAATGATCCGCAGTCTTGGATCTAAATGAAAAATAAATGTTGGCAACGTAAACGCAAATATTCTCTACTCCAGAAGGGAGCAGAGACACAAGATACAAATTACCCCACATTAATTCAAAATAAAGGATGAGGGGAGAATTTAAATTTGCACAAAAGGATTATAGTTAAACAAATTAATTTATTGTTCAAAACAAGAAAAGACATCACTTCTGCGGATGTTATTCTTTCATATTCACAGAATATATGACATCAGCTGTGAATAGTCAAAGCCGAAAATGTGAATCCAGTCGGGATTCGACCGCGGGTTTTCCACTTTGAAGGCAGTCCTACTCTTACGGGAATTAGTACATGGTGACTACCAGTTTTAGTACTGTGGGCAGGGTAAAGCTGAAAATTTGTGTCTGACGGAAGGCGTGCGTAGGTAGTCCTTGCAGGGGCGCTGATCACTGTGTCACCACTTGTGTAGTGGTCGGCGCAACCGCCTAGAATACCGGAGGGGTACACATTTTGGCTCTGCCCATTAGCAGTTGATGTCATATATTCCTTGAACATGAAAGTATAACAATTGCAGCATCAGTAGTGACGTCTTTTCTTTCGGAATAGACGTCAAATATATATGTCACGTAAATACGGTTGAAGGCGCAGAAAGATGTTCAAATGTTTGTTAAGCCAAAGGGACTTACCTACGGGGTCATCAGTCCCTAAACTTACAAATTACTTATGAACTACTTACAACTAAGGACGGCACAAATATCCATGCCCGAGGGGGTATTCGAACCCCCGACCGGAGTGGCCGCGCAGACCGTGACTGAAGCGCCTTAGTCCCCTCGGCCACCGCGGTCGGCGCAGAAAGTTGTATGAGTGTAGTATTCATTATGTTTAATAGTATTATGTAAAACATAGTAACAAATAAAATAATCTTTATTGAAAAGATAAAGGGTAAATAGGCTTTTCAAAGATTAGTATTAGTGTCGTATTTCACGTTACATTCTTCACATCAATAAACTATACCTTCATACTATCGCTATTCAACTTCTTGCGTTCACTCGCTTGGCTAATAAGAAGCTTTTGTAGAGATTTTTTTATCTCTCCAACTGTCTTGAAGTCCATAGGAAACCGACATTGTAAACATCGATTTTTGTAGATATACAAGCTTGTTGCTCTCAGCCCGGAAACTAACCCTCTCACTATCGTAACGCAGTCACAATCATTAATGAACTGCATACATTTCAATGTTGATGGCATTTATCAACAAGATCTTTCCGAAAGATCGTCTTGGGTGCAGTGCTGCATTCATTGCCTCCGGATCGTTTGGACTCCAGTGGAGCGTGAGGAACGTTGACTTTGGGCGCAGTAGGAGCGCCAGGGGCTTTCAACTTGTGTGCACTTCACGCGCCGCTGGCTCGGCAAGCCGAGAACTGCGTGATGGCGGAGGACCGCGTCCGCCCCTGACGGCTCCCTTAAAAGGGAGGACGCGGAGTCTTTTAATTAAAAGAACGTTAAGAGGAGAGCAAAGACGCCGGGCGTCCCCTCTGGAAGTCTTTCGCAAGGCCGTAGTGTTAGTCGCCAGATGAATGCTATCACGCTAGCGACCTTCCGGCGTGTCTTGCATTTCCTTCTAGAGAAAAAGGGACTCGTTAGTGTGCATCACATATTCATGTCATTCCTTGTTTTAAAGAAAAGTTTTTTGTTGATAGAATTTTACTGATGTACGAGAGACGTACTGAACCTGTTAAACATGATAAGGCATTTTGTTATTGAGATTTAACGTATCTTTCTTTACCCTTTAATTTCCTACTACAGCCTTATTTTTTTTTTTTCAATCTGTGGGACTGAACTACTCAGGTCATCAGTCCCTAGGCTTACAAACAACATAAACTGCATTACGATAAGGACAACAAATACACCCATCCCGAGGGAGAACTCGGACCTCCGACGGCGAGCAGCGACGCGCTCCGCAGCTAGGCGCCTTCGAACTTGACATATTTCAATAGCATTTCTTCATCTATATCTGGAGTGGCATACGTAGTCCTCAAGCGAACGCATGGTGCGTGGCTGGAGCATGGGGTATGTTGGGTGAAGCTGTAGCTGTGGCTGAATACGAGAAAATTACACCTGTTAGTGTCGTATCTAGAGGTGTGAGGAAACCCATATCACTCCAACTGCACACGCCCCATGGTATTACTAAGCCTTCTTGAGGTTCAAGTCTCATGCTGACATGGCAGGGTCCTGGATTATATGAGTTTGTCTACAAACACGGACATGTCCATCCGAGCGATGCAAATGGCAACGGGAATCATCAGGCAAGGCAACAAGTTTCCAGTCATTTACAATGTCGGTACTAAAGAGCCCAGGCGAAGTGTAGAGCTTTGTATCGTGCAGTCAGCAAGGGTGCACGAGTGGGCCTTCCGCTCCGTAAGCTCATAACGATGAACCTTGGTTGAATTTTTCGCACGGTGACGTTGATGGCAATTTACTGAAACAGTAATAATTTTTAGAATTTGATTCGCTCCATAATCGATTTGTTGGGACAACAGCTGATAAAATTTGATGGTGGATGAAAATTGTACCGGCAGCTTTAAAGTAGCCTGTTATTAAAATAAGCAAGATCTCGGGCAGTTGAGATGTAAGTTAAAACGCTCACTACTGCCCTAAATTACTTTATGAGTGGCCACAGTACATGTGCAACGGAAATTTATCTAATTGCTCACTCCTTAAGGGAGCAGACAACATTTTAACAAAAACAAAATCAATGTTAAAAATAAATGAATAGATAATTAAACATGGTATGGGGAGCACGAAATTATAAAGCAGAGGTTTGATTAAAATCATAATCTATTCAGTAAAATAAACAGGCAAATAAATGTGGGGAGACCAAATTAAGCACACACCTTGTACAAAAGTGTATAAATCATAAAATTACAGCCCATCATAAAATTGTCACAATCGTCATGATGGGATGGCAGGTGTCTTGATCACTAATTTCAAGTACACTGTGCACTAAACGAACTCATGTTTGAGGAGGCAGCGTCTCACTATTCGTACGTACCACATGCTGTGCCACCATGCAGAATTTCGTAGCATTTACAAACAGAAATTAATTCAGAATAAGCGAGTTAATCACATGTGAGAATTCATATAGAAGGCAAATAGTATCAATAAATGCATGGCTAAAGGCCGAAGTAGCGACTGTTATGAAAGAACGTGGTGCAATCAGTCATACAAGACAGGAAAGACAGACTCAAGCTATAAAATCTGAGAAATATTTAGCATACTGATGGATACAGATGCGACATGAGAAGTTAGTTAAAAACATGAATGAAATTCAAAGATAGTAAGTTTAAACAAAGGCTGAAGGCCACAGACACTTGTATTTTAATTTGAGCAAAACTGGACACACAATCATCACTGGAATGAAAATGCAAATAATAAATTTACACTGAATTTGCTCGATTTTTGTAAATTAAGAAACACTTCGCTTCTCATAGAGAAAGAATTACTCAAGAGATCTATCACTGACAAACCAAGACCATCTGATCACAAATTAATAATAGTCCTAACAGTTGTCCTTCCCCTCAGCATGATTCAGCGGAGTACTTACTTCCACTGTCATCAGAGCCAGAATAGAGAGAAGACTAAAGCCCTAAGGCCTCAGGGAAACCTCCCCCCACCATACAACAAATGTAGAGTGCACTAAAAGCGACGCAGAGTGCATTCACAGACTAGTGTTTACCAACCCTCGGTACCTGGCCAAGACAATTCCCTCTATAACCGCTCCCAGAGAGGTCTCCTGTCACCTCTTCTGACCAGGATTGGTTTGGTACGACACTAACAACCCGCCCAGCTCGTCACCTTGCCAAGTACGCTTGTCTCTGGCCAGCCAGCAGACGCCAGCGCAGACGACAAACGAAGCCATGCGTTCTTAACTACAGCAAAACAAGGCGTAAAGTAGGAGGCGGCGACTGTAAGTCATTGTACGGCTGTCAGTCATTATTAAAAGCAACCTTCCACATTAACATGAACAAAAAAGTTCAATCACATGGGGCAAATATATATAAACATGGGGCATTGATCATTAATAAAATAATTAACACAGAGATAGATAACATTAATGGTGCAGAAAAACTTTAGGTTAATAAATAAATCAGAATGGACCATTATGGTTTCCGCATGAATTGACGAAAATGCAGTCTTGTGGATGGTACGATGCTGCTCAGATGCACTTGGATCGCCATAAGCGTGAAAGAGAGGCTTTCTTGCAGCACATCCTTTAATTTGGGTGAGACTTGGGCCACATCGTAAGACCCAAAACTAAAATGCCAGTATAACAAATGTCGTCATTATCGGTCGCCGCAAAAGTCGAAATTGCGTCAGAGCCCCAGTATGGTGGCGATTACGGTAATTTTCGTGTATGACAATGATGTTGTTATCCTAACGCATTCCTCCGCGACAGACTATCAGTGCCCAGTATTTCTGTTCGTTAATATTCACAGAATATACGACATCAACTGCGATTGGGCAAAGCTGAAAATGTGTACACAGCCGGGACTCGAACCCGGGTCTCCTGCTTTCGAGGTAGTTGCGCTGACCCCTACACCACTCGGGACACAGTGATGACCGCACCCGCAAGGACTACCAAAGCACGCCTCCCTCAGATACAAATTCCCAGCTTCGCCCTGCCCACAGTATTTCTGTTCGTTTTTGGAGCATCACCCGCGACCATCTTTGCGAAAGAAGCGGCACCACTTTCTGTGGAACCTACTCATCATGTTACACGACAATACACGTGCGCATACAGCGGAATCCGTCTTGGTGTACGCAGATAATTAACTATATTTACCATTCAAGAAGTAGCTATTTCTGCGCGAGTGAACCTTCGATCTGCATTCTCTACATTGCTTGGCTGTCGTCTTGGTGTATTGGTGTCGGGTGCTTGGTAAGTACCTGAATAGCTTGGCGTATGAAACTGTGTGTGAATGTGCTGCAATTCCCCCGTTCCCTCCCTTTGCAGGTGGGCAATTTTAGGGCCATGTAATTGTGGATATTTTGTAAGGTGTGTTTTTATTGTAATTTAAAAAAAAATGGTTTTTCCCCCTTGTTGTATATGTCTTTTCTTTCGGAATAGACGCCACACACACACACACACACACACACACACACACACATATATATATATATATATATATGCCAGTGACGGGCAATGGTCCTTTCGTTAGTGGGGAGGGGTGGGCAATTTGTAAGCCTTAATCGAACGAGAATTATTACATAGTGACTACGAGCTTGAGTACTGTGGGCAGGGCAATAGTGAACGCGAGGCGTGCTTATGTAGTCCTTGCAGGTGCGCTGATCAATGTGTCCCCAGTGTGTAGTGGTCGGCGCAACTGCCTAGAAAGCAGGAGACCTGGGTTCGAATCCCGGCTGGGTACAAATTTTCGGCTTTGTCCGTTCGCAATTGTTGTCATATATTCTGTGAATATGGAAAAAATTATATATATCCGCTTGAAAAGACTGTACCGCCTCTAGCGGAGAAAGAACGAAGCGTAGCGGCAATGTCAATGTAGGGTCTAACCTTCGACCGTGCGTGTTGGTAGACTGGGCATGACATCCCTTTCAAGGCACCAAATTCTACACAGCGAAATCATTGCTTCGGCAATAGTCACGTGGTAGTGTTCAGCTTTGCTTATAAATTCTCAGAGCATTTTCTGTGTAGGAGAGTAACATGAAATTTCACATGTAAGTATCATTAGTTTAAAATAGTGGCATTTCCTGAAATTTGCTTAATTATTACCTATACCCGGCTGATGTCTGCCAATATTCACATGATTCATTGTTGATAATGATGATATTGGTTATTTAGGGCGCTAAACATCTAGGTCATCAGCGCGCTCTTTGTTTCTACAACGGTTGTGTACAGTTGCTCTGCTGTTTGCCCGACCTATTAGTATGTACGGTCGAAGGGTCTAACATGAAGTCATGGAAGCGGTAGCCCTGCAGTAACAGGAGAGTGTCGTGATACAGATGTAGAAATTCGCAGTTGTAATGCTGTTATTTACATATTTTCCAGACACCAAATTTTAGGAATATTACAATACGAAAAGGAAAAAAAGTAATTAAAGTAGTATTATATCTCCTGATAATATCATTCTATAATTATCAAATGTCATTGCAGCGCTGTACATACAGTTACCACCATCAAAACAAAAGGTCAGTTGTTAAATATTGCTGACTTAAATTGGTAACTGTGTTGCTTCTCCCGCGGCCAGTATAATATGGATTATTCCCGAGTTGAGACACTAAAAAAATTGATCGTCCTCTAATACACTCCTCGAAAGGCAAATCGAGGACCGATAGAACATGGGTTAGATAGGCATGGTGTGGTCCCCTTGAACGAATAAAAGAAATATGTTGTCCCATTTATTTTAAATATTAGATCTTTTTCCTTGGGTGTAACAAGACACGGCACTGTACCTATCGATATATTTGCTGTAAATTCGCATCAGAATCTTCTCTGTCCATCCAGCAGAAGTCATCTTGCAACAGTAAAATTGAATTTGACTATGCACGTGTTGGTTACCGCGTCACATTACTTCCCGGTCTTGAAATGCCGTCTGTTTTCCTGACTCCCATCAGAGGATAAAGCGGGAATATTATTTAGCTAAAGACGACCACACCCTGTTGTGGGAATGTTCCAATTAATATGTAATCATTTTCTTATGTCATCCACCTGAAAATGCATCTATACTGATGAGAAACCGGTAGTGTCGGAATAAACACTTCTTGACAGCTGTTGCGATTTTATTATTTACACACCTCCACCTAAGACATCATAGAAGTTGATTTTAATTTTCAATCTTTATTTTTTGTGGTGATTGTGTAGAGAATTCCATGAATATATATTTAAACTGTGGTTGCCCTTTTAAGAAAATTGTTTGTGACTAATATTAACCTTTGAAAAGCCTATTTACCCTTTATTTTTTCAATTTTCCCCTATGTCTCAAAAATATTTTTTTGTTACTATGTTTTAGATAATACGATTAAACATTATGAATACCACACTCATACAACTTTCTGCGTGTTCAATCCGTATTAACGTGACACACACACACACACACACACACACACACACACACACACACACATATATATATATATATATATATATATATATATATATATATATATATATATATATATATGACGCCTATTCCGAAAGAAAAGACGTCACTACTGACCCTGCAATTGTTATTCTTTCATGTTCAAAGAATATACGACATCAACTGCTAATGGGCAGAGCCAAAATGTGTACCCCTCCGGTATTCTAGGCGGTTGCGCCGACCACTACATCACTGGGGACACAGTGAGCAGCGCACCTGCAAGGACTACCTAAGCACGCCTTCCGTTAGACACAAATTTTTAGCTTTACCCTGCCCACAGTACTAAAACTCGTAGTCACCATGTACTAATTCCCGTAAGAGTAGGACTGCCTAGAAAGTGGTGTAGTGGACAGCGCAACTGCCTAGAAAACAGGAGACCCGAGTTCAAATCCCGACTGGGTACACATTTTCGGCTTTGTCCAATCGCAGTTGTTGTCATAAATTCTGTGAATATGTAAAAACTTTTGTATTCCCACTTGAAAAGAGAGTAGCGCCTCTAGCGGAGAAAGAATCAACCGTAGCGGCAATGTCGATGTACGGCCTAACCTTCGACCGTGCATGATGGTAGACTGGGCTTGACATCCTTTTCATGGCACCAACTTCTATACAGCGAAACCATTGCTTTGGCAACAGTCACGTGGGAGTGTTCAGATTTGCTGATCAATTCTCAGAGCATTTTATGTGTAGGTGTAACATGAAATGTCACGTGTAAGTATCATTAATTTAAAATACTGCGATTTCTTGAAATCTGCTTACTTATCACCTATATCCGGTTGATGTTTGCCAATAGTCGCGTGATCTATGTTTATAATCATGATATTGGTTAATTTAGGCCGCTAAACATGTAGGTCATCAGCGCGCTCTTTGTTGCCACCACTGTTGTGTTAAAGAATAAAGCAGTTTGCCCGGTCTACTATTATGTACGGTCGAAGGGTCTAACACGAAGTCACGGTAGCGGTAGCCCTGCAGTAACAGGAGAGTGTCATGATACATATGTAGAAATTCGCTGTTGTAATGCTGTTATTTACATATTTTCCATACACCAAATTTTAGGAATAACACAATACGAAAAGGAAAAAGTAATTACAGTAGTATTACAATTACATCTCCTGATAATATCATTCTATAATTATCAAATGTCATTGCAACGCTGTACATACAGTTAACATCATCGAAACAAAAGGTCAGTTGTTGAATATTGCTGACTTAAATTGGTAACTGTGTTGCTTCTCTCACAGCCAGTATAATATGGATTACTCCCGAGTTGACACACTAAAAAATTTAATCGTGCTCTAATACACTCATCGAAAGGCAAATCGGGGACCGATCGAACATGTGTTAGATGAACATGGGTTAGATAGGCAGGGTGTCGTCCCCTTGAACGAATAAAAGAAAGATATTGTCCCATTTATTTTAAATATTACTTCTTTTTCCTTGGGTGTAACAAGACAAGGCACTGCACCTATCGATATATTTGCTGTAAATTCTCCTCAGAATCTTCTCTGTCCATCCAGCAGATGTCATCTGGCAACAGTAAAATAACGGTTTCCAGTCCAGACCAAATGTTCAAACGTTTGTAAATCTAATGGACATGAAGGCTGCGTTTATGGGTTCCTGTGCTTACAAACTACTTAAAGTTACTTACGCTAAGGACAACACTCACAACCGGGGTTGGAACACTTGCGCGGAGTGACACTTGCGCGGTGTGACACTTGCGCGGAACCCGGGACCCTTGGGGCGGCAAATGGCTTTTCCTGGGTACAGGCACACCAAGAAGTCTAGCACTGCTGTTGTCAAGTTTCCACACTGTCAACATAACACGAAACTCAGTGAAATTGCACAACCCTTTCAAAGCTGAAGAGCAATATAGTAACTTGTTCTAACTACATATGAATTCGTTGAGTGTTCCTACTGAAAACAAAAAGGTATTTTAATAGTGATAATGTTTGGAGAGTTATTAAGACATTCTTTGCTACTACAAGACGATGACTTTCCACAGTCATACCTCCTAAAAGCATATTATTCAGAACACTAAGCATATCAAGACACCTGCACAAGCAATAAATATATTAGGCATCCTGCACAGATACGTTGATGTAATTGACCGCTATGTAGTTAACCCCACTATCACCAACTTCCATCTCTTTAAAAATAGCTACTATGCTTTTTAATAGGAGACGCAACCTTAAACCTTCAATTAAAAACCGTTAACAAAAGTCAATGAGTATTTTACATACTTGAAGCGTTTATTCGTAGACCCCAAAACGATTTGGATGTATTCGAATTAGGAATACATCTAAGAAATGTATGGAATACGGAATGTGTAAGGGAATGTCACACACCAAAAAATGCTAAAGATAAATTCTATTTTCCATCACCGTCATATAGAACCATTTTTACTCCGAACTTGGCATAAACCAACAGGGAGAAACAAGTTGCAAGACTTCCATGAAAAATGAAGCTAAATTGACAGCCAATAGTTGGTTATAAATTACATTGCCTGTTACCTATATAAATATAAATTACGGAATACGCGGAACTCCTGTTCAGTACAGTCAAAAAGGTCTAAGGTAATAGGCAGTGGTTTACAATCAGATATTCGTATCACTCTCCTCCTCAAGAAGTCTGTGTGAAGATTTATATACAGAACATTCAAGAAAAAGGTGTTGAAACTAGAAGCAGCTCATTTACTCAGGAAGGGAATACGTTATGGTGCCCGTAAATTTGAATGGCTGTATCTCTTGTAGTAACATTCATTTTTTGATAAAATGTTAAAATCCAATATACCAGAATTTTGTTTTTCTAAACTCTGTGCCAACTTTTTTTGTCGAAATTTTTGCAGGAAGTAGTCTTGACGTGATTTCATACTTCTATGCATTAATATTATCAAACATGTAATTTGTGTCACAAATTGCGCGGCCGGTCCGGTCGGATGTTCGAGTACTTCCTCGGACATGGGTATGTTTGTTTGTACTTTGCCTACGTTATTTTAAGTAAGATTAAGTATTGTAAGTCTAGCGACCGATGACCTAAGTAGTTTGGCCGCATAAGACTACACATATACACGTAATTTATTTATTTCATCACCACATTTAAGTACTAATAATTAAAGAAACTTAAATGTAGAAATTTGAAATAAACACTGAAAACAAATGATGGTATTTCTCATAAAATGAATGCACAGAACCGTTGAATTATGTCTTGTGAATGTACCTACAAAATCTGCCATATAGAAATTGTTGTGAGAGTCCCAAATTTGTTTTTTATGTAATAACATTAAAACATATTAAAAATTCAGAACTCGAAAACCAGTGAAGTTATGGACTTAAAGCGTTTTGTGTTGCTAAATCTTTACATAGTAGACAAGATTTTAAAATTTGGTTGCTATCGCCAAAGTAGACGAAACGCTAAATTTTTTGGTGTAATCTTCGCCGTGTAGACTGTATGTTGTAGAAATCTACGTCGAACCTAATTAGAATCATACCTCTGAGGAGAGAACGTTGTTTGCACTTCTCCTGCGTTTCCAGTCGCCGTGCTGTGCTACGTAACGACGTCGTACCGTTCCACTTTACCGAGAGCTATATATGTATTGGTGTGATGTTTGTTCTTTCGAAATAAGACATCACACCAATATATGTATGATTTAGACGCAAAAATTCTGGGTTCTGTTTTCATCGCTAACGCGACTAACAACGTTAGACCTCGTGTGTAAACAGTTAAAGGTTATGAGTGCCACTGGAAAAATGCATAAGTAACACCTGTTGTTTGAGACTTGAAGATGACCTGAAATTAGCCGAAATCGATATCTCATAATAAACATAAGGTGTAGCTGTCTATATTTCATAATGCTATTCCTAACATATTTAAAAGCTGCTCAAAACCACCTATAAAAAACCTTTATAATGAGATTGTATATAATTCCACGATCAAATTGTGTTTTAGTTATTTGTAGTAATACACACAAAGATCTGCCCTTGCTTTTAGTGCCTTGATCAGCTGTTTATTTTTAGAGTTGTTACTAGGGACAGGAAAAATTCGCATTTGCGATAAATGCGAATATAGATGCGAATTCTGACTCAAAATGCAGTAAATCCGAAATTGTAGTTAGCAACGGTTGTGCTCAATTCCGATTTCATCACATTCCTCTTCACATGGTGCTGTATTGCAAATCGAGTGATATTTGTATGACGTGTTATCTCCCTGTTGAATGAGGCTGTGATATCTCCGGGCCGTTACTACAGCTCCACCTCGCTCGGTGGGCCTTTCCCTGAATACGGCACAGGTAGCGGCTGGAGGGCGTGGAGTAAGGGTGGTGTATCCCTACTTCTGGAACGCCCTGTTCACTACCTGCAGCGTCCGGGTCTCCGCGCAAGTGTCTACAAATTCCCTTTCCGCGCAAGTGTCACTCCGCGCAAGTGTCACAAACTCCTCACAACCACGCCCAACGGAGGTCTCGAACCTTCGATGGCGAGCAACCGCACGCTCAACAGCAAGGCGCCTTAGAGCGCTCGGTCACTCTAGCACGGCCGATGCGGATAACTAGCTTCTTATTTTTGAAGGTACTCATATTGCTAGTTCGAGAAAAATGTGTCAGGTAGTAATCAAAATGCGTTCATTAGGTAAGTATCATGTGACTCGCAAAACGCACTATTCTTTATTGGCACACGCAGAGCTTTAGATAGGCTTCCACATAACTGCAGTGTATCTTGACTTTAGGAAGTCGTTCTATGTAGATCCGTAGATCCGCATCGTCTCCTATTAAACAAAATGCGAGCATGCGGAAAATCAGACCAACAGTGTGACTGGATTGAACAATTTCTAGCTAATAAAACATGTAGAGACGAGAAGTCTTATGAGGTGAAAGAAATTTTTGGAGTGTCCCACGAAATGTTAGAGGAATTATGAGTTATATATGCGGTTTGTGTTCATTCCGATATACCTGGTGAAGCTACGATGATTCTATATAGGCCCTTACAGGTACGAAAAGTCATGCACACACTGGAATTACTTGCTTTCATTACCGTTTTATAAGCACGCTTGTCATTTGTGTTAATACTGTGAAACTTTCTATGTACAGAAGGTGCTCAAAACGACTACTGCGAGCTGTAATGTAGGGGGCTATGAGTCGCATCATTGATTGACTCACTCGTTCCCTTATTCGAGGGGTATGTCGTATCTGGTGACACTCGTGCGCCTTGTTCTCTCAGTTCTATTATGGTCACGAACACGATAGAAGAGGAAGAAATTTAGCTGAAATATAATCCTAAAACAGGTTTTATAACTTTCTCGACAGAATGATATCGTTTTTTGTTTGAAAATAAAATAGTATTGATGAATGGCAAGTTTGATTAAAATTTTCTTTCAGTTATTTATAAAAAAAAGTCAAAATATTTGTAAATCTAAGGGACCAAAATGTTCCACGGTGGAGTGGCTGAGAACTTGTAACACCCAAATGGCTATCACACTATACAAAAGATTTCACAACACGAAGCAATGTAAGCTGCAAGTACCGCGAAAGACCACTGTAATGTTAAAACAACTTTTCAGGATTTTAATTTGACCGCGTCGTGTGTCCAACAGACAAGGTATCGTTTTGTAACTTCGTCTCCGAAGACTTTGTTTGGATACGGAAATGTTTCCGAAATAAAGTTACCTGAATCAGTTTAGACAGAACGTTAAATGAACTGTAACTACATACGGAAACGGTAGCCACCCTAAATTAGGGAATAAATACGTTGCACTACAAATCATCGAAAATCAGATAAAGTGAATTTAGGCCTACATCAGGTATTACTGTTATTCAAGTTTTTGGATGACAAGAAAAATATTATGGCAGTGAATATGATGAAATTTATAATGTACACAACACTAAGGCTCATTTACTTGACTGATTAAGATTCAGATTGACTACTGTAATAAATAAATGTTGATTGTTAATCAAATCAGGAAATATATGGTGGTACCGCACAATACTCTTAACTGTAATAAGGTTGATATACAGAAAGAAATGACCAGCTATTATAAGCAGCAAATCTAGTATTTTGAGGATTTAATGAATTTACTTTTTTCTCGATATTTTTGTAAAGAAATCTAGCTGAGAGAAACTGTACTACCATCTGACTACTCTCATCGAAAGCAAATGTCTGTAATTTTATACTTATATAGGATGCTAATGGTTTTGAATATGAACAGGCAGAACTTTCATTTAATACCAATGTGATACTTCTTTAAAATGTAAGGTGCTGCAACTTCTTTATATTAAATAAATAATCTATCAAATCTTTTATAAATCTGAGCATACCAAAAGTTACTATCATTTGTTTACTTTCCTTAACCTACCTTTTCTTATTGTATCTGTAGTAGGCACAGAACAGTCCTTTTTAAACATTTGATTTTAAATAATATTTTACAAAATATCAGATAGTTAATTCTGTAGTGAATATGGAACGCAAAACATGTAGTTGCTGTTGGTAGTAATGTCATTAAAACAACTGAACCTAGCTGCACTTTTCATTATGTAACTGAATAGTATCACGCAATAGAACTTCCAAATGTTATTTCAGCGAAAATTGTTAACAATTTATGATTATATAATGACAGATTTATATGACTGTATGAACACTATTTAAACAACTTAAGGATTTTTCACTGTACTAACTGCATTTAGTTCTGGTACTGTTTTAATCAACTTTACGTTATTTTGTAGACTTTTTAATTTTTTACCACACTAAGGACCTTACTTGGTAAAATGACTTGGAAAAATTAGTGGTTGTCACACTTTATCCTCTTAGCAGCTATGTTATACAACTTCCAAATACTCGGCTATTTCATGCAAAATTACAATAGAAAAATACATTATTTGGAGTACCGTAGATGGCTGATTAGATGGTTTTTTGGCGACGTAAACCTTCCAAAACCTATACTGTAGTTGATGTGGCTAATAGCTCAGTCCTCCTATTCGTGGCGGAGGCAGTACTGTATAACGAGCACACATAACAAAGCCACATTACATGAATGACCATAAATTTCTATCCGAGGCTATTTATATTTGCTGAAGGTTAATTTAGCCTCAAATTCCAACCTTGTTGTGATACACTTGCGCAGTTGCCACACAAAGCAATATATCCACCCAACAGTGGTAGCTGCTTGCTTCAGTAGCTGTATCGTCTCTCATACTGTGACCACGACTAACTCACTGTGACAATCACCAAATTCGCTCGCTCACATACTTCCTGAATCTTTTCTCGCCAACTTTCCACCTTTTCCCGTGCCCCAGCGACGTTTCTGTTGCTAAGTACTTAAATTAGACATACAATGTTGAATTTGCCGTTACTTGAACCAGCACACACTATTACATAATTTATACAACACAGATTAAAAAATTTAAAAAAATTGCGTCTCTGTTATTAGTTACACATTACTACAGAAATTCAATCAAGTTGTAAAATTCTAACAGAACACTTGATAACGAGGAAAGTAGTTGGGCTCGAACAAACACATATATATCAATATCGCACGAGAGATAATGTAAAGATCCCTTATTGCACTAGTGACACTCCCGCATCTGCAAAACTCTGCAGTCGTCCGTTAGAGGTCTCTGCGTGTGCCTTGCCACATTGCACTTTGACCTGTCGGTACACCAGTAGGGACGGTGCAATCTGCCTCCGAAGTTGCGTTTTGTGACGTTATTTGTGTGGTGTAGCGTCAGATGAAGCGGCGATTGGTAATCAATCTTGCTAAAGTATTGCGATTGGTTGAGATGAAGTTACGAAGAACCATTCTTCGTGAAGATGAATCATTCGCATGCTTTCTCGTATCCCTACAGAAATATGAGCATAAGTTAGATACTGTTGTAACACTAACACATAATGATGATAATAGGAGTGATAATGACGAAGATCTCATAGCTAGCGGTAGTGCTACGGTAAGTGTGGGAAGAGGCGATGGAAGCAGTGGCAGTGAATACCAACAGTCTTCCGAGAAGAAGGTTAAAGTTGCAACGATCGTCACGGCATTTGATGACAATACGCTAGAGAACATGTACGACGATTATTACATAAGTTTTAGTTCAGATATCTGCATTAAGTACGGCGTCTACAATTACATCTACAGTGCTATCTAGAGCATGATTGCGAAGTTTTGCATAAAAACGATACCCACCAGCACATTGAGGTGTACGTAGAGATACTGTAACCAAACATTCATACAGATATGTTTCTTCGAGCCCAATTACTTTCCTTGTAAGTTTTATGTCAAAGATGACATACAGATATCACAGTACAGTCCAATATAGTTAACTATCGATATACACCAGACATGAATGCAGATAATAAATAAACGAGTAATATGATCGTAATTATTAGGATAGAAGGGAGAGGAATAGACTATATTGTTAGAAACTCTAATGTGGCTTGCTGCGAAGTGCGCGGTTGCTCCCAGTCGAATGTTCGAATCCTCCTTCGAACACAGGTGTGCGTGTGACTCTGTGTGTGTCTGTGTGTGTTGTTCTTATGTTAGCTTGAGGAGTTTTTAAGCTTAGAGACGTAAACAAAGTAGTTACGTCCCATAGATTTACAATCATTTGGATCAAAACTTCTACAACAATGTCTCTAGATTTAGGAACTACTTAAGCTTTGGCGATTCTAGGATTCTGGAGCTGGGGAGGGGGGGGGGGGAGTTGAGATCATAGAAATTTATACCTCAAACTGATTTCTAGAGAAAGCGGCCCCGTAGACCTTGCCTCTGGATTCGCCACTGACTTAAACTAACCTATTGCAAGAACACTGCAAACACTCATGGTGAAGGGTGGACTCGAACCTCCGATAGATGCGACTAAAATTTTACAACTCCTCAAGCGACTCTATTGTCGCCCATCGTAACGACACGTCTGACATACCGACGTTAACAGACTGCTTACAAAAAGCCAAAATGGCCGCCTTGAGTAACCTCGTTGGCATACTCTGAAGTCAAATCAGTATCTGATTTTCACAAAATTACCTTGTTTACATAAAATACAAGTGAAATAAATGTTTTTAGGGGACTAGACAACTACATCCACTATGACATAAATACGGTAATGATAGTATGTAGAGGAAATGTTCCGCTTAAACAGAATATGGCATCAGAAACAATGTATAAATCGTAGTTTTTTCATTATCAAAAAATTAAACTTTTTACATTTCCTTTTTCAGTATATAAACAGGGATTATTCACTGTACTATTGATCCTGTGGTTTCATTAACTATTTACTTAAGTCTAGTTTATCGTACTGCAGCTAATAGTACAGTTACTATTGTTTATTTGTTAAAATCCAGCTTTTATACTTGGAAACCAAGTTACTGGATTCTTATTCCGATTGACTGAATTTGTGCAAAAATCTAAATATACATTTAATAGTACTCACTTAGATCTATCACTTGACACCTTGTGCGCAATATTTGGTTAAGCCGTTTTCAAGCTATGTTGTTTACAAAATCATTACTTTATAATGATTTTTGATTTACTATTACTCAAAAACTATTAAAATGACAGGAACCGCGTTTATATCAGCGCATCCATGTAGTCTACACGCTCCTTTGTATGATATATGGATCAATAGTTATTAATTTTTAAGTGGTTTACTGCATATTTATCCAAGGCCAAATAGACCTTCTCCCACCGATCGCCATTTAGTCTCATAACGGCCTGGATTTTTCATTCACATGTCTACACAGAAAGCGAACATTCAGACGCTCGTTTGGCAGATGAGAGGTGCTGCTATCTATTGACTAACCCCTGCACTACGACGACTCAGTAGCTGTCAAATCACATCACGATTGCCGCGCGTGTGCGCGCCTTGTCACGGAATGGTAGACTTCAAGTGTCCCGACGAAACTGTCCCCTTACAATGTGAAAAGTTAATGTATTTTAATAGCACACTGGATTCCGGTTTACTAGAACCATTGGATTAATTAATAATTTCCTGTAAGAGTAAGATTTCTAGTGATAAAATACCACAATATGACATACGTTATCTAATCTAATAAATGCTATGGTATTTACAACAAGCTTAATAATGGTTCCACCACTAACTAGAGGTCTCTACTTCCACCTGAACGTATTTCACGTTCAGGGCAATCAGCAGTTCATAAAATACTCATGGAATGGAACCATGCTAGTCATTCTACTTCGTGTACAATTTGGAATCTACTGGTAATAAGAAACAACAAAAACGAAAATCTGTAGTGAAACGTATCTCATATAACTAAAAGATATTAACGAATCAACTCAGAAAGCAAGCAAGGGAAACAATCTTGAACGATGTCAAATATGTCCAGATCACCTTATGAGCTCAGAAAGGAACAAACATAGAATTCATAACAAATTATTCTTCAAGGAAAAATGTAAGATGGATTATAAATGAAGAGAAAGAGATAGCCTTTTCCTGAATTCCACCGTCACTGCTTTTGTCACTCACTGGAAATTGATAGGGATAGACCCATTGTGAGAAAAATAAACTATCAACATAACAATAGGACCACGAAGGCCAACACATCAGCGCGTAACAGCAGACCAATTGTCACAAAAATGAATTGTTTTATGTTGTATACCAGTTGACGATGCCAATTATCTATCTACCTTAAAGACGTAATTCATTTCCCAAAGGACGAATTAGGTAAGTATACTGTTGAAAATGTCAATCGTCCGAAGTAATGAGGCGTCTGTATCTTATTTTCATTTGGTAGCTGTGGTTTACCCACACATGGTCCCTGTATAAACGATCAATTTACATGGTTAGGCAGAAAATCTAAGCAGCTGTCTTAGGCTAATTGCAGATGACGCCGTCATTTGTCGTCTAGTAAAATCATCTGATGATCAACTGCAGAACGATCTAAATAAGTTATCACTATAGTATAAACATTGACAGTTGAATCTAAATAATGAGAAGTGTGAAGTCGTCCACATCAGTACAAAAGGAAATCCGTTAAACTTTGTTTACAAGATAAATCAGACAGAAACGCCACAAAATACCTAAGAATTACTACTACTTCAGACCTAAACTGGAAAGAACACGTAGATAATGTCGTGGGAAAGGCGAAACAGCAACTGCGTTCATTGGCAGAACCCTTAAAAGATACAACAGAACTACTAAAGGAACTGCATACACTAGGGTTGTCCGTCCTTTTTCGAGTATTGCTACCCACTGTGGGATCCTTATCAGGTGGGCTTGACGGTGAACAGTGAAGACATGTCCAAGACAGCATTACGGAAATGATACAGGATCTGGGATGGGAACCATTACATCAACGGCGCTTATCGCTACGGCTAGGCTACTTACGAAACTTTAAGCGCCAACATTCTCTTCCGAGTGCGAAAATATATGGTTGACTCCCACTTTCATAGGTATGACGGATCATGCGAATAAAATACGGAAAATCAGAGCTGGAACAGAGATATTCAGATGTTCTTTCTACCCGCGCGTTATTCGAGAATGAAATGGGATATATATAGTATAAAGGTGGTTCGATGAACCCTCTGCCAGGCACTTACATGCGATTTGCAGACCCATACGCAAGGAAAAAGGCAAGAAAGAACGAGAACAATGTGTAGAAGGTCGAAATTTCACGAACTGGTAAGGCAGGATGGGTGAATAACTGGAGATATGGTGTTCCAATTTATTATTGTAATAGAAAACAGACGAAATTCATTTTATTTTATTTTATTATTATTATCTTCATGGAAGAAGACTGGTTTCGACACGGAAAGGCGTTATCTACTCGTCTCTGGAGACAGTGTACAAAATGTATGGTAACATAAAACACAGGGTAAGTACATTTAGTGTACTGAGATAGAACAAATAACGGGATACTCTCAGATATCGAATATAGGTTACATACCAGCTACAGTTGGCATTAAACGTCTTTTTAAAGCGGCCCACATATTATTCTGAAAATGTGATAGGGGGTAGTCAAGTAGAAAATATTGTGTTGGTGGAAATTCACACGAAGAACCCTTATAGTGCACATTTCAGACTGAGCACCTCCATAAAACTAATTAGCAGCGTTGGAAACTTTAAAGGTACCTATGAATGACACTAGAGAGCGCTTCTATAAGTAAACGTATAAATTCTAATAATAACCATCGTTTTATAAAAATCGACTAGAATGTTATCTTATCTGTTTTGTATAATGGAATTTACTATTAGCCAGAAGTTAAAAATGTATTGATAACAATGCATTATTCTAAAAGAAAAAAAAACAGCTATAATTAAGGTACTTGGATAGTACACATCCTCTGGTTCCTATATATGTTTAATAATTGTGTCTGAAGGTTCATGTGAGAGATGTAAGGACTAACTACACTAATTGCATTTATCCTGTAGTTACTTTATGTAATCATAAATTTTAAACATTTTCACCAGAGACCAGATGATGACACGCTTGAGTGTCGAACCATGTAGTCCAGCATAAAAAGTAAAATATAGAAAATGCGATCTCGGCTTTTCTCTTTATATTAAAATAGTAAGAAGTCCTCCTACGATTAACAAATTAAAAAAAAAAAAAGAAAAAAAGAAAAAGAAATGGTCGTAATTGTTCATAATGTCGGTACCATGACATGTTTCATGTGATTTAGCAGAATGACAGGAAATACTTTTAATCATTCTCCAGTGGTGACAACAGCGCTTTTATCTTTCCCCAGACCTCACGCCCTACTCTTCTCGGACTATTGGCACCTCAGCAGTAGAGAGTTAGGGTGATGGCCATCATTCCGGTGTCCCTGTAATGCATGCTCCGCCTACATCCACGCGATGTAAACCGTGATTATGACAGCTGTTTCAGCGCCGAAGCAACACCAACTATAATTTATGACGCCAATAATCGTATCCGGCCGACGCTGATTCATGAAGAGGGCTCCACAAAATATAATGCTAACCGGAATTAATGAACAGTAATGAAGGACTGCCATTAAACGGAGCTCAGCCTACCAACACAATGAAGGGCTTACTCCTGCAAAGCCCCTACACGGACCATTGTCGGCTGATTTACCGCTCGGCTGCTGCGGTCCGCGCGTCCTGTTTAAGTCCCAGTGACGCGTCACGTCGCGGTGGATTGCATGGCACAAAGCGACGGCGTAACGGTGGCCACTTGCTGTGAACGATCGCTCCAAGGCGACCTCAAAGACAATTTCCCAGTCACTGTGCAGGCACCGAATACGTAGTTTCTAGACCGGACGTTAAGTCCTAATCCCCCCTCCCTTTTTTTAGTAGTTACCTCGCTTATACAATAGCAAGTAGAATGAACCATTTTATCAACACATTTGTAGCTTCGTAGTAATTTCAAAAATTCTTTGCACGTCTTGGTTACCGTGTCGCATCACTTCCCGGTCTTGAAATGCCGTCTGTTTCCCTGACTCCCATCAGTGGTTTCTTTATAAAAGATAAAGCGGGATTATTCTTTACCTAAAGACGACCACACCCTGTTTTGGGAATGTTTTAACAAGGTACCCTGAAAGCTGGATGCTGTTCCAATTATTATGTAATAATTTTCTTATGTCATCCACCTGAAGATGCATCATTACTGATGAGAAACCAGTAGTGTCGGAATAAACACATCTTGACAGCTGTTGCGATTTCATTCTTTACACACCTCCACCTAAGACATCATCGAAGTCAATTTTAATTTTCAATCTTTATTTCCTGTGGTGATTGTGTAGAGAATTCCATAAGTATGTATTTAAGCTGTGGTTGCCCTTTTAAGAAAATTGTTTGTGAAAAAAAAGTCACTCATTGTGTGTCTTTGATATTAATTACAGATCTGGTGTTGACAGAAGCGGAAACAACGTTACAAATAAAGAAATTTTACATTATATTACAGTCCGAAGAGGAAACTACCTTCGGTAAATGTGCATTGTAGTAAAATTATTTCAATTATACCTTCAACAATAAACCATACGGGACGTCAGTATTGTTTGCATTTATGACTATGTTGTATATTTTACTTTGCAACACAGTTTTTTTCGTACCCAGTAAGTAGACTCCTAACTTTTAATGTAACATCCCCAGCTACAGAGACGCCTTCGTCAGCTCACGTGTCTTTGTATTTGGGATGCAATTATGGCACAGCTAAAATGTGTGTCATCATGGTGAGTCTTAATGTGAAGGGAGCCTTCGACGCAGCTTGGTGGCCTGGTATTTTGAAAACGTTGCGGGAGTTTAACTGTCCTGGTAATCTGTGTAGCATTACACGCAGCTATTTCAATAACGGTACTGCAATGATAAATGACATCATCTTTCGCTTAGAGAGATCTGTTACTAAAGGATGCCCACAAGCTTCTTGTTGTGGTCCAGGTCTCTGGAATATATATAATTCCCTGCTTAATTGGCTTACTCTGGACACTCTCTTGCTATAGCTTTTGCCGACGATCTGATACTACTAACCTAAGGGGAGAGTCCTCTTGCCGCTGAGAACATCTGTAACGCAGATCTGGAGCTAATAGGGTCTTGGGCCAGTAACAATAAATTCCAAGGAACAGAAATCAAAAGCTATGATTAACACCAGGAAAAGGAAATATGCCTCATCGAAAGTCGAAATTACCTCAATGACAAGGTGTTTCAACAACAGATCATCTAAAGTATCTGGGCGTTGTAATCGACAGTAAGTTTTAATTCAATAAACACGTTCAACACATTACAGATAACGCACGGTATTAATTAATTCCCTTTCAAGATAAGCTAGACACAACTAGACCCTGTGGGCTACAGAACTGCGATATATATAAAGGAATAACAATGCGTATATTAGACGTTCTGGAGTGGCAATACAACCATACCAAAATTAATAGAGTCCAACGGTTAATCAGTTTAAAGATGGTCAAAGCTTACAGGACGACATCCAGTCGTGTTTTATCATATATCATGCCCATAACTCTTAACCCATTTCTTCCCAAAAATAGAAATTGTGATAAAGTGTTATATTTAGTCATCAGGTTCTCTTTAAAATAATTTAAATATCATTACAAATATTACATACTAGCAGTATGTGTTTTAATTTGCACCACCCATAATGTTGCGCTGTTTCTTAGTAAAAAAAATTTGCTCAAACTGTGCAATACTGTCTATTAGATGATAACTCTGACTTACATTGATGGTATCACTCATGAAATATTGAAAAACACTATATGTGTGAATCTGAACTTTACATTTCTTGTGCATGTAGATCGTCTGACGTTTGTAAATCTTGCATCTTTTTACGAAGTTTTAAGATAATTTTGAAACTTTAACACATGTACAGAGAGATCGTGACTGCCTTTTAACACATGTGTGGTGAGTTTTGTATAGTAAGTCCATTTCGACTGCATTTTGTAAGGCTAAATTTTGTGTTGCATGTACGCAACACTGGAAAGAAATGGGTTAACTGCAGGTCATAGCCAAATATTATAATCTGGTCAAAATTAAAAACAGACAATCGACATCAACGTATAGAAGTTGGGCACAGCCGGCAGAGTTTACGAGAATAACTGAGAAGGACGCAAGCGAAAGTTACCCTGTTGAAGTATACACAGACGGAAGCAAGTCATACGACGGAGTGGGTTCGGGAGTAACAATATTTCTTAATGAGAAGCTTATTTACCAGATACAGTTTAAATTAATGAATGCTCAAACGATCAAGCGGAAGAATTTGACATTCTCGATTCCCTTGAGTTAATAACCAGTCTCTTGATATTGATAAATCTGCAGTAATTCACACCGACAGCAAGATTAATACGAAAAATCTTCTTGATTGAAGAAATACAACGTAAATTCAGAAGGTTGCAGACACAAAACTGGCATGTGCATTTCGAATGGGTTAAATAACATGGGGTATATGGGGCAATGAACTAGCTGACAGTCTCACTAAAAGAGCGGCTCGAGGACGACAATCCATACGGTATAGATTTGCATAAATACAGACTTTTGTACTAGGTTCTTATGAAAATGACTTTTTATATTGGTTGCTTCATACTTTAGAAATGAAATAGAGACGTTGAGTCTTCATTCAGGCGTACACGTAGGAATGGTGTTTGTGTAACACATACGACCCTCTGCATCATAATAATTATGCCAGCAATCGTTTGTTCCTCGATAATATGGATACAATTTTACAGACAGCATCTCTTCAAAAGAAACCGCGTCCTTCCTCACGAAGTTCCAAAATTCATGCGGATCTACGGAACTACATTCTTTTATTAGCTGTGACTATATTCCCCCGCCTTCCTTCTTTCCGGCCATTGTCGTACCCAATGTCTGGCATTCGTCGTTCTGCTCAAATTTGAAGATTGACGCCACAGATCCAAAAACGAGTCGTGTATGTGCAAAGTATTGCATAACTCAGAATTTAGATATACATATAACTTACAACCAAATGTCGTAATTTATAAGGACCGTTTGGTCTGAGGCTGCATGAAAGAAATTACGAGGCCGCTCCCGCCAGAAATTCGAGTCATCTCTCCGGCATTTGTGTGCATGTTGTCCTTAGGATAATTTAAGTCCTGGGACGGATGACCCAGGCAGTTTGCCTCTTATTTACACAAACTTCGAACTTTAAAACGAAAGTGGTGAGTATTCAGACCAGTAGTGACTCAATTCCGTGCCAACTACACAAGAGAAAAACAATTACTTGAAAGAAATAATCCGCGCGGGAGTATCCGAGCGGTCTGGAGCGACACGTTGCCTATCGCACGGCCTCACGCCTCAGAGGTTCGAAGCCTCCATCGGGCATGGATGTTTTTGTTGTCTTTAGTATAAGTTAGTTCATAAGTAGTTTGTACGTTGAAGAACTGATGACCTCATAGTTAAGTCCTATAAGCTTTACAAACATTTGATTTTGAAAGAAAGAAATCTTCTCATTAAGTAGGAACCTTGAGCCCACATAAATAATTTGAATGGCGTTCCAAGAAATCAGTTTCCCTCGGGTTCTTGTGCGGTATAAATGAACTATGAAAAAAGCTACGTTATTGCGTATGCGCGGATTGACGCCAAGAAATATCTGCCTTGCATCGTGTTAATAGGTCTACGTGAAGCAGTACGTAGAGATGACGCTTCGGGCATTGCTACATAAGTTTACGCCTCAGGTATATCGTATAATACGGCCTTGAAATAAGATTTACCGCTAGTGCAAATTGACTAAGCAGAAGAGTTCGGCTTAATAAAGTATAACTATGGAAACCGCCTACAGAAAATTAAAAGAAACTTTTGCAGACAGTAAAAGCAGCTGCATACGTGTCAAGAAATCAGTCGTGAACAAAGAAGTGAAACTGAACGGTATGAAGAATGTGTATGGGAGCTCCAGAAAGGAAATTAACTTTGAGACAATATTGTTGGAAGCTAAGAGAAATCCCATGGAGATGAGATAGGAGATACTATTCTGAGAGAATAATTTAATAGAGCTGTCAAATACCAAGCCAAAATAAGACCCCTGCAGTAAAAGAATTTTCCTCAGAACTACTGATATCTGCCAGTCAGCCAAGACAAAATTATTCTATCTTGTGCGTCAGATATATGGGGCAGGCGAAATACTCCCACATTTAAAGATAAATGTCATAATGCCAATTACAAGAAAAGAGGCACAAACTCCTGTGAATGGCCAGGCGCTATGCACCGATGCGGGAGGCCGTTTCCCGTCTGGGGTTCGCATCCTCCCTCGGTCATGGATGTTTGTTCTGTCTTTAGTATAAGTTGATTGTATTTTTAGGGACTGATGACCCCGCAGTTAAGTCCCATAAGCTTGAAAAACATACATTATTGACTGCTGTGAAAATTACGGTACTATCAGTCATGGTTGCCAAAGTGTAACACGGATTTTTTACAGAAGAGAAGAAATAATGGTAGAAGTAGTCTTCGAGGAAGGTCAGTATGGATGTAGGAGAAATACATGTACACACGAGGCAATACTCACTTCTGAAGTTGGGAGATAAAGTAAGGAAAGAAAGCTTTTGTAGGTTTGGAGAAAGATTTTTGCAATGCTGAGTAGAAAGTACTCTCACATATATTTTAGTCCTCTGGAGTAAACTACACCGAACGAAAAGTTATTATCAATATTTAAGAAAACTAGACAGTCGTTATAATGTCTAAGGACATGCAGCATTGGCAGAAAGGGGTGAGACCGCATTTTATCCCTTCTGCAATATTATTCAGTCTGCAACTTGCGCCAGCTGTGAAGATAAACAAGGATAAATATGGGAAAGGAATTAATTTTCAGGGAGAAGAAAACTTTGCAGCTTTCCGATAACATTGTAATTTTATCAAACATGGCAAGGACTTGGAAGAACAAATGAAGGGAGTGTACAATGTCTTGAAAAGAGTTAGAGGAACATTAACAACAGCAAAATAAGTGTCATGGAATGTAGTTTAAAAAATCTACATTTACATGTGCATATATACTCCGTAATCCACTGTGAAGTGCGTAGCACTGTACTTCTGCAAGACATTTCCTTTGCTTTTCCACACTCATATAGAACGAAGGACAAGAGTATGTCTATATGCCTCAGTACGACCCCTAATTTTTCTTGTCTTTGTGATCATTACGCGAAATGTAAGTAGGCAGGAAGATTGTTCTACACTCAGCTTCAGATTCCGGCCCTCTAAATTTCGTCAACAGAATTTCTCAAAAATAAGATAGAACATTAATGTGTTACGGAGTCCTTTCTGAAGGCTTATATTTTGAAGTGTTGCTTTGTATGGGAGTGAAATTTGATAATAAATAGTTCGGACAAGAAGAGAATAGAAACATTTGAAATCTGACGCTACAGACGAATACTGAAGATTGCGTGAGTACATAATGTAACTAATGAGGCTTTAGTGAACAGAAATGGGAGGAGGGGAGGAGAATTTGGCATTTCCTAAATAAAAGGACAGATCGATTGGTGTTACATATTTTTATACACCAATAAATTAAAAATTTAATATTGTAAGAAATAGTGTGGTGTAAAAATCCCAGAGGGAGACCAAGACACTTGTACACAATCAAGTTAAAATAGATGTGGATAGCTGTTCTTACGACGCTTCCTCAAGTTACAGTAGAGTGGGAAGCCGCATCAAACCATCCTTCGAACTGAGGTCCCCAAGAGTAACATTATTGCTGTGCCGTTTGAACATTAAACAAATGGTGTAATATATATATATATATATATATATATATATATATATATATATATATATATAGGGTGTTTGACTCTGTAACTTATAAAACAATAGGTGACGGGAAATTTTAATGCGGTAGGTCAACAAAAGAAATGTTACACTTTCTGCGGAGCTATGAACGTAGTTTATTGTATCATTTACCAAAGAGTTACAGCACAAAGATATAATTTTTTAAATGGAACAATAGTTTTTTTTCTATAGTGCATTGGATTCGTTGAAACCAGCTGCGTCCAAATCAATTTAAACTACATACCTATCACTGTTAGTTTGGGAGCTACAACCCTACGACGTTTAGGGGGCGGAGGCTACGACAGCGTAGCTCACTGGCTGGTGGTCAAGAGACAGTGGGCCGTGCCCCAGGGGTAGCCACTCGGCCAGTCATCTACGCTATCGCAGCCTCCGTCTCCGGAACTTTGAAGGATTTTAGCTCCCAAACTAACAGTGATAGGAATGTAGTTTATATTGATTTGGACGCAGATGGTTTAAACGAATCCAATACACGATAGAAAAAACTATTGTTCCACTTAAAAAATTATATCTTTATGGTGTAACTCTTTGGAAAAAGGTACAATAAACTATGTTCATAGCTCCGCAGAAAGTGTAACATTTCTTGTGTTGACCTACCGCATTTAAATTTCCCGTCACCTATTATTTTATAAGTTACAGAGGCAAACACACTTAGTGAAACACCATATATATATATATATATATATATATATATATATATATATATATATATGTGTGTGTGTGTGTGTGTGTGTGTGTGTGAGTGTGGCGTCTGTTCCGAAAAACAAAGACCACTTCTGAACGTGCTGTTATTATTATTTCGTATTCACAGAATATATTATATCAATTTGTGTCTGATGGAAGGCCTTGTAGATGCGGTGATCACTGTGTCCCCAGTAGTGTAGTTGTCAGCGCAGCTGCATAGAAAGGAGACACACACACACACACACACACACACACACACACACACACACACACACACATATATATATATATATATATATATTAGTTATAACTCTAGTAGAGCTATTTATATTATGTCGTTTTACAGAAGAATCTTGGCGGAATATAATGAGGTAGTAAAACGGATGGCGGAACCGGTATTACATAGTGATTTTTAACCCCTAAATCCGATTCTGTATTCACTTGGAACAGTCTGCCGTAAAATGTGGCTGACGAACCATAATCAGACAAGACGGGATGAGCTAAACATGTGCAGCTTTACAGAATTCGTCCCAGCCACAGCGATACCACAGCCCTGACACCTAATAAACGGATTCTCTAATACGTATCGCGGGGGAGAAAGCTTCGAGAACGGTTTCGATCGGGAGACGGGAGCTAGACGGCGTACGGCGACAAGAGGCCGCATCGCTCCTGGTCCCCGAAACGGGCGCTGAGGCGCTCTTGAGAGGCGCTGTATCCTCGCAGCTGTGGAGATTCGCGGCGCCGCGCCGCGCGGTATTATTTCGTCGGCAGCGCGCGCGGTGGCGCTGCAACGGCAGCCACCACCAGCCCCCCGTTTCCGATTGCAGCCCCTGCCGCCCCCTCCGTCTGCAGCGCGCCACCTCCTCTAGCCCCGCGCGACTGCCTGCCTAGTATTCTTATTCTTTCTGTTTCCGTCTTCCCACGCAAGTAAATTGGATTTTTCCTCTCCGTCCCGCGGCGTTCCTTTGCCGGCATCTCCTCCGCCCAGAACTGCTTCCCCACCTCCGGCCGTACACGCCAGCCCCCTCCCCTCCATCCCTTCCCCTGCCCTTCGCATCTCGACGCCGGCGAACGGGTTCGGAGTTTTCCCTATTTCCTTCCGTCTGTGCTGGCCGCGATCCCATCGCGCCGCTTCGCCCCACTACAGATATATCGCCCGCTGGCTGTCCTTTGCCGCTGTCACCCCCTGCAATGTGTGCCACTCAGACGAACACGATCTGTCAGTGCAGCTGATCGGCACTACTGCTTCTACGTCGGACAGTCGGGCAGTACATTTCACAGAGCTTCGTCACCCAGTGTTCCCTACGCACAAATGCACTGCACTTACTTACGAGACCGACTATACCTGGTATCCCCAAAACGAGTGAGTCCCGTCTCAAGGACGTATTAACATCAATTCCTGGCGAAGAGAACAAACTGCGAGCCGCGGCAGAGCGGCCGACCGCATTGAGGCGCTATGCTGCGATTCGCGAGGCCGTTCCCCGTCGAGGGTTCGAATACCCCCTCGGGCATGGGTTTGTGCGCCAGGACTTTGCCTCAGGCAGGCATCGTGGCTCAGTCGCTATGAGACAGCCGCGCGAGCAACAGCATTGTATCACGATGCCACGCTGTTATTACAGGAGACGCAGTTTCCTGTGTACAAAGAAATTGCTAATGTGAATCTTACACCTGGAGATTCTGGTGTTGGGACTACTGCTCAAGAAGAAGTTCTTCATTGGCCAATTACGTTTGCAAGAATTGATTTTACTGTGAAGACTACTGAAGTTTTTGGTCGTTCTGGGTGGATTACTATTGTCTTTGTTCGTACAAGTAATGCTAGAATGCCTGGTCTTGAGTCTTTCTCTGAGAGAGATGTTATTGCTTATCGTAGATAAAATATTTCTGACGTACCTAGCAAGAGTTATGGTACGTCTTACATTGTTTCTGATAAATCATTTTGTTTGAGGAACAGGAGTAGGAGACGTGTATTTCCTGAAGAGGGAGTACATATTTTGTTTAAAGATTAAGGACCATTTGAAAAAAATATTAATGTGCAAGGTGATGTTACTGTGTATTATCATTCCGAAATAAAGATCTTTATCCTTGAAAAACTAATTGCCGTGCACTTCGTGTCAGTATATCTCGCTTGTGAGTGACAGTTTTGTGTGAGGCACAGCTTAAGTTTGTGATGTCTATAGTATAAGGTAGTTCATAAGTAGTTTGTAAGTTTTAAGTCCCATAATCTTCACAAACATTTGAACAAACTGAGACAATTGAAAACAAGTCGCCAGCTCCGGATGGAATTTCGATTCGTATCAGCAGACACTATATGCATATCCCTAAAATAAGTGATACCTCAACCTTTTGGTATGATTAGGTTAGCCTGAGGAAATTGAATCGAAGAATAGATTTTTGCAGACAGCAATTTCAAGATCACCAAATCAAAAACTTTAACAATGGAATGGTACAGATGGAGGTGGCACCACTGAAAACAGTTCAGGAAATAAGGAAATTAAGCACAGGATGGCAAAATGGTAAACTCAACTAATCTCATGCACACATCTTTATTAACAATAAATAAAAACCCTAAAAATACTTCTTTCAAGAAACCACTTCAACAATTTAAACCAATGGAAAACGTTAAGTACAACTGGTGTTTCCACCCTTTTAGAAATAACAAAATTTTCAAGAACCACTGAATAACTTAAAATCACAATTAATTATAAACTATGCTTCCGAAGCACGTAACAAACTGGCATATGATATACTAGAAATTTAAACCTTCGACCACCACGAACAATGCACGTTGGTAGCCATCTTGATACACGCTACTCGGCAGACACTGCAGGACCGCAAAGGAGGAGAAGGGTCACTTAACTGAACGAAGCAAAACAGTCCAGCGCTACCGGGGCCCCCACACGCTCGTAACCGGAAATCACCACAACTTCCTCCTCCGTTTCGGTACCGCCGGGCCAGCCCCAATAATAAAAAATGTGCAACATAAATTCCAGAAACAGTATCCGGCACCAAATGACGCCTTCAAAACGCTTTAAATTATGAAAATATTACATTAACAAGCGCCAAAATATCAGACTTCGTTAGCAATTGGAGAAATACAAGGCACAAGATAAAACTTAGTAAAAAAAAAAAAAAAAAGGAAAAGAGACATCTGGAACAGCTGCAGGACTAGGGTTGGAGTGTTCCACCTTGTGACGGCGGTAGTAGATCAGCGCCCCCTCGAAGAGGAGGTGGTCGATGGATGACGCGGATTCGGTGAAAATCCACATCAGGTAGGTGGGGCCAGTGACATTCTGGATCAGCTCGGCAGACCAGAATGAGATGTAACGGTGGGAATCAGTTGATCAATAAGCTGCATTGTGATCACGGCGGTGAGGATGGGTGGGCAGTGGGGAGGGCGGGGTTGGCAAGGAGAGAAAGAGGTGTAGTACAGTCAGAGTGGTGCCAGAGTGGTGGCAAAATTGGATGCTGGGAAAGCACTGTAGGACGTAAGAATGAATAATACGAAGGACAAGGTTCTGTTGTCGAGGAAATGAGGATTGAGGATTGGGGTAGGAGAGAACAAAGGTGTAGAGGGAGGGTTAGGGGCAGTGTCCATGGCATCAGATAAATGCAGGGGGAGAAGAGAATATTTATTCCAGTGTTCACCTTCTCAATCTCAGTATTTTTTACTGTCACTACTTGTTCTATCTTTTTCCTAAAGTTACATTCTGTATTCTCTAATATTCCTGACAACAAAGTTTTTGTTTCCTCAATACCTGCCACCATCCTCTTGTTAACCTCAGCCAATACCTGCATAGTGCCCTCATTCCTGTGATCACATATTTGTTTCACAGCATCTAACTTGCCTCCTACCTCAGTCTCAATAGCACCAATTCTGGCATGTATCTCCTTTTCCCTATTTTCAAACCGATCTGTTAGACTTCGTATCTTTTTGTCAATGCCTGTGATTATTTCTGCCTTTAATGCAAACATTGAATTTTGTAGTGTCCCGATGTCTGCCATAAAGTGTGCTTTCAATTCTGATTTTACAGTTCCTATTTCTGATCTTAAATTTGATCCTAAATTTGAGTTTGAATTTTCTAATTTTGATTCTAAATTTGAGTTTGAATTTTCTATTTTTGATTCTAAACTTGGGTTTGAATTTTCTATTTTTGATTCTAAATTTGAGCTAAAACTCGCTAACATGGCTGCGATCATCTCTGGTGTCAACAACATTCCCCTAGAATTTACCCTCTCTGGACTTTCTGGTATGCTACTCTCTGAATCTACGTCGCTTGGCGACTTTTTAAAAACCTGATCCATTTTCGGTAACACAAGAAATTTATAGCGCCAGCTGCTCTACTTATCTTTTAATCAAGAAGTTACCGCACCGAGCTGTGACGTCCCCAACGCTCGCTGCCGTCTGTTGTAGAAGCTGTGGCTGGAATATGTCCTCACTGCATCCCTTATCCTTTGTAGAATAGAAGCTGCTGGGTCCCCGACGTTCCGTTGGCGACTTGCGAAGTCCCCACGATCACTGCTGTCCGATGCAGACAATGAAATTTGAGTCCGTGGATCCCGCGCGCCGCCGCTCACTGCTGCCGCGCCGACGCGCCGTCGATCGCCGGTTACGGATGCCCGCGCCCGAACTCTGCCAGCCACCAACGGTCGTTAACCGCGCGACGCGTTTGCTTATCGTCCACGATTATGCTAACTGTTTTGTCCACTATCACTGTCCTAAGCACACCCTACCTCTCTGTCCGAGCAAGCCCAGTGTGAATTTATCTCGCTCTCTGCTGCCAGCCGCCACACACACTTGAAATTGTCCGTCGCGTCCGCGCACTTATTTGCAACTGTTCGTAAGTGTTCACTGTCCTATACACACCCTAATCTCTCCGTCAGAGCAAGTCCAAAGTGAACTTATCCTGTAACGAGCCTCCAAATGCTAGGGTGAAGGATGGGCTGAGAGTTCAAATAGGGAAAGATTAATTTTTAAAACTCACAACCACCAACTGTGAACCAAATTCCTAAACATGCAAAAACACTGGAACTGTGATTGCTACTGTTTGACTCGTTTTCTAGGGGATGATATCACACGTCCGCAGCTTTCCTTCCCTGCATATGATTAACAAAAGAATTCATAAGAAAGTAAGTTCATGTGAGGAAAGGGTGTACCAACTACTATTTTTGAAAACACGTGAAAGTTCACTTTATGTTGTTTATTACCCCATATTAAAACCCGTGGCTGATACGTCTGTACGTCGACACATTTATCAAATAAAGTTACAGCTCGTGAGCCCCCAGACAAAATGAATATTTGTCGCAAATTGTTTTCACACCATGTTCCTGTCTCAAAAACCGTTTATGTTCATGCCTATGCGACGACACGTGTTACATTAACAAAACACAGTCACTTTAATTCAGTGCGATGCACACCTTGTTCCACCGGCTAAATATTCACAACACACAGTAGCACTCGATTCAACTTGGTGCAGTCTACCACGAGCAACCACACCTGGCAATTGCCACACAAAAATCTAGAGTCTCCACCTGGAGATCCACATGCCGACCGTGCAGAGCGACGCCGCGCCCAGCCAGCTACCGCACTCGTTCCCGACTCCTTACTGACTACCTGGGCCGCGCGCGCCCAACTGCCGGGTTTTTTCCCTACGTCATCAACTTCCCCATGTCAGCTGTTCTAACAGACATGCCAACGTACAGCGCTCAGCCAACACATTTCTAAAACTACTTGAAATCGAAATAATCACATTACACAATAAACAATGTCTTCTTAGGTTTTTATACTGGTATAAACATCCTTTGTACTATTTATCATAATCGTGCAATTTCTTATATCACAGATAAGTGATTTAACTGAATATTTCAAGATAAAATACACAAGATTAATTGAAAATAAAATGAGAAATAGTTGATATATTATTTTTATAAACAAACATTGCCATGCTAGTTGTGTAACTGTCTTGTATTCATTGGTAATTTATTACTTTTCATTGACAATTAAACATATTACGTCAGATGTGACTATATCAGCTAATGTATTGTTTATTTGTCAACAGGCTATTTTGTAATGAGGGCCTTAAAGGTTCCTAACTGCATCGTATTACTTCAAATGCCAGTAGTATTAGAATATTTTATTTCACGCTGTGCACTGCACTGTGCCTGGCACTCGCCATTGTCCCTCTCTCCCCTCACCGGAAACGAACTGTAAAATCCTAAGTTGGAACAAGCCACCAACATCGGCCTGCTCGCTGACGTCCCGTCAGCTACAAGCACACAGCAAATCTCAACGTGGAGAATTTCTACCTATGGCCTAACTATAAATGTTGTCACCCAACTGTGTACATACATTGCTACCACAATTAATAAGATTAAAATTGTATAACATTTGGTGCATTAGCATGGTCAATGTTTGCATTGAACTTCATACTGTTTAATTATCAAATGCTATTAATTACCAATATTTCTATTGGGCGGTAATCTCACATAGGTATTACTAAGGACCCGACCCCCGAGCGTAGTGGCCGTGCAAACCGTGACTGACGCGCCGCAAACCGCTTGGCCACCGCATTCGGCAGAGAGGCTCTACGAAGGAAATTAATTTCGAGACAATATTGTAGAAACGGAAGAGAAGGTAGATGAAGATGAAACAGGAGATTACTAGAAGATGAATTTGACAGAGTACTGAAAGACCTAATTGTAAACAAGGCCCCATGGAGAAGATGACACTGAAGTCTCTGGTAGAATCAGCCATGACAACATTATTTCACCTGGCGAGTAAGATGTATATACCCTCAGACTTTAAGAGAAATGTAATAACCCCATTCCAAAGAAAGCAGGTGGAGACATGTTTGAAAATTAATCACTTTTTAAGTCATGGTTGCATAATTTTAACACAAATTATTTAGAATTGAATGGAGAAGCTGGTGGAGTCAGACCTCGAGAAAGATTACTTTACAGTGAGGAGAAATGTAGGAACAGTGTGGCAATACTCACGACTTATCTTAGAATATAGATTAAGAAAACGAAAACCTACATTTCTAGCTTTTGTAGATCTGGAGTATGCTTTTGACAATGTTAATTAGAATACACGGTTTCAAATTCTGAAACCAGCAGGGGGAAAATAAAGGGAAAGCTGAGTTTTTTACAACTTTTACTTCAACCAAAATCCTGTTATTAAAGTTAAAGGGCATGAGAGGAACGCATTGGTCGGGAACAGAGCAAGACAGGGTTGTAGCCTTTTTCCAATGTTATTCAGTTTGTACATTGATCAAGGTGTGTAGGAAAGAAAAGAAGAATGTGGAGAATGAATTAGAGTTGAGAGTGCTTCTCATTGAGAGTGCTTTTCATTGATGACATTTTAATTTTGTCAGATACAGAAAAGGACATGGAAGAGTATTTGAACGGATTGGTCAATATGTTGAAAAGAGCGTTTAAGATGAGGATTAACAAGAGCAAAACATGGGTAATAGAATGCAGTCTAAGAACATCTGGCGATGCTGGAGGAATTAAATTAGTTAATGTAACAGTAAAGTTAGTAGATGAGTAATTACTTGGGCAGGAAAATGACATATGATGGTCGCAGTACAGAGGGCATAAAATGTAAAATGACAATGGAAAGGAAAGCGTTTTTGAAAAATATTTTTTTTAAACATCGAATATTAATTTAAGTGCAAGGACGTCTTTTCTGAAGGCATTATTGTGGAGTGTTGCCTGATACGTAAGTGACACATGGACGATAAATAGATTAGACAGAAAGAAGGTAGAGGCTTTTGAAATGTGATGTTATAAAACAATCCTGAAGATTAATTGGGTAGATCGCGTATGTAATGAAGAGGTAATGAACAGGATTACGGAGAAAAGGAATTTCTGGCATTACTTGACTAAAGAAGGGATCGATTGGTAGGAGACATTTTTAGACATCAAGTGATCGTCAATATAGCATTGGGGGGAAGTGAGAGGAGGAAAATTGCAGAGGGAGGTCAAGAGACGAATATAGTAATGGATGAGGGTTGCCGTTCTTCAAAAATGTTCAAATGTTTGTAAGTCTTATGGGACTCAACTACGGGGTCATCAGTCCCTAATCTTACAAACTACTTATGAACTACTTACGAAATAGGACGGCACAAATATCCATGCCCGAGGGGGGATTCGAACCCCCGACCGTAGTGGCCGTGCAGCCCGTGACTGAAGCGCCTCAGTTCCCTCGGCCACCGCGGTCTTGCCGTTCTTATGAGGAGACGAAGAATAAAGTATGGTGGCGTGATGAATCAAATCAGTCTCCAGACTGAAGACCACAACAACTTATAATCACTACAAAATTGTTTATTGTTGTTCAGAAACTAAGGGTCACACTGTAAGTGTGTTTACACCTCTTTATTCCTCTGCACAGTCTCTTCAATGAGGATACTGCGTTTACAGTGGGATCTTTCTTTTGTTTGTGTATTTTGCAGAGTTCTGGCCATCATCCATAGCAGTCCAGCTATAGGCCTGGTTCACACCAACAGTAACCGGTGGTTGAACCTGCCACGTGACATCTGGTCGCTCTCATTGGCTTGTCGCCTGGTCTGGTGACTGCAGCCACATGCGCGCTCAACTCGAAACAAAGTTATCGTTTGTGACCGCAGCGATCGCACCCATTGCCTATGTTAATGAAAATGAATGCTAGTCCAGGGACTGTACTGCCACACAGTTAGGCGAAACCAAACACATGTTGCGCACAGCACAGAGTGGGCAAATCAAGCTACGAGGTCGGAAGCCATCGTCGGCCCCTTCTCATCTGGCCACTCTGCGCAACATGTGTTTGGTTTCGCCTAACGTAACTCCATTGCGTCTGATGTCGCGCATTCGTATTTAGCAGCTTGGTATATCACTTCACATTTGCCTGCATTCTCCCATTTCACGCCAAAATTTTGAAACCTTTTTATAACCATGACGATAGGTTTACTTCCTAGATGGTTTATTTTACGATAATGACAAATAGCTCACCATATATTTACGTAAGATCATTCTCCTTTGCTTTCTATAATTTAGTTATGGGTCGTACAGCATTGAACTAAGCCATATATGGTAATCCCGTCCCACACCTCTAAAGCTGTTATTTTCTCATAACCTTTAAAGTTCTTGTATATAATGTGGTATGCACCACATCGTAAGTGTTTTTTTTTTCCTTCAGATAATCTGATAATGCTTCAAAAAGGCGAAACGCTTCAGGAAAAAAAAAAAAAAAAAAAAAAAAAAAAAAAAAAAAAAAAAAAACACCATAACCAGTTGTTGTGCCAGGCACCAGTATGGAGTGGAACCAAATTTACGAATGTACTCTTGACTTTCCTAAATAATTAACCTCAGTGTAGTAGCATTAGTAGATTGAATTTAATAACTATATTTCCATTTACCTGTGAGTTCCCTAAGTCTCGGGAACAAGTACTCCCTCGAGTCCCGAAATCGGCACCTCTCGTAGATGCCTCTTACTTGTCTTTATGTAGTCATTCCTTTGCGTTCGGCATTAGTAGACTGCACGACAAGCCCTTTTTCCTGTGTTCGGATACGACAGATGATGGAGCACCATTTTGGTATAGCTAGGTTTATCAGCAGCCATTTCCCGACCTCCTGTTCTTAATCCGTATGACTTCTGTCTGTGGGGTTCTCTGAAAGATTTCAGTATTCCGATTGCGAATTTAGCTGCATTGAAGGGACACATTACGGAACACATCCTGAATGTGACCTCGGAAAATGATCAGTCAGTTATAGAGGCAGGGGGTTGAGTTGTTTGGTTGGGATAGGGGTATTAAACCGCTAAGGCTATGAGTCCCACGGTGGGGAGGGAAAGGAGTGAGGATAGGGAAGGATGGGAGGGGAAAGTAAATGCAGTCCGGGAAGTACAGGAGGAAACAAGACTGCATTAGCTCGGGCCGCCGTGCTCGCCACGCACGTACACACGAAAGAACCGTGAGCCCGCTGGGGGGATGTTATGGAACTTGGTGTTTATCGACTTCAACTTGTTGCAGACAATGGTGGGCAGAGTACTGAACGTGTTTTGCGCCTGTCAACGGGAATTAAAAATCGTATTTCACTTTGATTGATGCTTTTTATGCGGTTTTTGGCTTCAGGACAATAAAAATCCGATGTGATTGATGCTTTCTCTGCGGTATTTGCCCTCAGGACTATTAAATACCGATTGTTCCCATCGATTTAATACGACCTCGCCGTGGCGGATGAGCTTTCGTAATGAATACTAAGACACCTGTAGAACCATGCACATTGAGTGATACAGTTTGTCTATCGTCTTACTTACACCTTAGGTATCGTTGTATAATTCATTTATTATTTGTAGTCGACTACTATATTATTACGCGTACAACTCCAACTATTGGTCACTTTCCACATTATTATTTTTTCTTCTGCCATAGGTTTTCCACCTTCTCCGATAATATTCCGTTGCAATTTCACGTCATTCTGACTAGAAATATTATTTTTACCGTGTTTCGAAAGCTGCCTTTCAATTATAATCACCCTGTATGTAAGTGGTCTGAATAGTAAAGGTAGTAGCCATCGGCAACTGTTCAAATTTTCATATGTTTGTTAAGCTTAAGGGACTTGACTGCGGGCTCATCAGTCCCTGAACTTACAAACTACTTATGAACTACCTTATACTAAAGACAGCACAAACATCCATGTCCGAGGGAGGATTCGAACCTCCAACGCGGGAAGCCGCACGATCCGCAACGTGATGCTCT
The DNA here is from genome assembly GCA_026315105.1 of Locusta migratoria. Taxonomy (NCBI): domain Eukaryota; kingdom Metazoa; phylum Arthropoda; class Insecta; order Orthoptera; family Acrididae; genus Locusta; species Locusta migratoria. Next base: position 41,112,430 of record CM048748.1, read on the forward strand.
AGACCGCTCGGTCTGCGACTGTCTGCTGAAGATGCTGTGCTGTACGGCAAGATGTCGTTAAATGACTGTAATAGGAGGCAGGACGATGTAGGAAAAATTTGTAATTGGTGTGAAGAAATGCAGCTTGCTCTAGTAATCGTACATGGGTAGTAAAATCAGTCCCATAATATTCGAATAGAGCATTAGTAGTGGTAATTTGTAAGATAATGAGCATGTTATGACATTCATGAGGGAGGCCATGGTTGACCAGTGTATTAGGAGAAATTTGCGAAGATATCTTTTGTCAATAAAGGGGATAGTACATAAAACGCTTGTGCGATCCGGTCTCGAATATTGAGCAAGTGTTTTTGGGATACCCACCAAATCGATTTAAAAGTAGACCAAGAAGCAATTCAGAGGGGGATTTTTGGGTTTGTTATTGGTAGATTCGCCCTATGCCCGAAAGATCTAGAGATGCTTAGAGAATTTAAACAGGAGTCGTAGAAGGGTTGATGACATTTCACACGAACGACTTTTGACCAAATTTGAATGGCCATAATCAGAAGATTAATGATCCATAATAAATTAGGACGTATTTAATAATCGGTACACAAACACAGAAAAAGAGGATTATAAATAGCTAGTATAATCTATGCAAAAGGCCTCCGGTCACTCTACGCAGCGGAACATCCTACGGCGATACGGTACGACATACTAAAATTGCAATACAAGTTGCTGATAATGACCCATTGGTGCTCTCGCGTTTTCAATGAGAAGACATGATATGTCATGAGACACGCGATGCAACTCGCCAACCGAAAAATGGCTGTGCGAATCGTGTTAATGTTTCGGTTTCGGCTGCAGTCATATGCACTTCTGAAGGGGAAGTAATTGTTGCTTTAAGTATTTGTTCGTATGGCTGCTTTACTTCACAGTATTATTACAGCTCAGTACACTGAGAAAGAAAAATAAGTACTACATGAAACTGTACAAATGCATACATTTTATGTGTGGGACAGTCAAAAGAGAGAAGAAAACCCAACACCACGGGAGTTTGGAATGGTTTCACTTCAAAGTAATCACTACACATGTGAAGATATTGACCCATGATGGAGACAAAACAAACACTTTCCGTCTCGTAGAAGCCGGTAGGATAATGATAGACCCACAACCAAACTCTCTCCTCGTTCGACGGAAGCCGATGTACTTGCATGTCTTTCTGTAAGTAGACAAATATCACACGGCAAGATCTTCCGTGCACCAAGTACGAAGTATATTTCAGTGTTCCCTAATCACAGCGCTTGATCGTGGCCCTCGTCCGACAGGCAGTGTTGCCATCATTGCAAACAAATTTCATGTTTCAAAGCTGCTGACACAAGATTCAATGTTGTTTTGATCTACTTCTTCTGCTTCAGTGGCACTCTGTTAGCCGAGTTCCTCGAGAAGGAAACCGCAACCGAAGAATATGAAGACACTTTGCAATGATTGCATTGCACCATGAAGTTAAAACTCCTGGGAAAGTTTGCCGGCCGCGGTGGCCGAGGTGACAGAGGCGCTCCAGTCACAGTCTGCACGGCCACTACGTCGGGGGTTCGAATCCCCCCTCGGGCATGGATATTTGTGCCGTCCTTAGTCTTAGCTAGTTCATAAGTAGTTTGTAAGCTTAGGGACTGATTACCCCGTAGTTAAGTCTCATAAGTTGTACAAACATTTGAACATTTTTTGAAACACAGTTGTCACTTTCCATGTCCAATAGTTGGTAACCTTAATAACTACGCAAGACACGCTTGCAGAATTCATAAATGATATTTTAAAGTTGAAAGTAATTTTGCAGCGCCTTGGGCTGCTGTTTGAGATACGTAAGTGTTGGTTAAGGTGCATGAAGTGTACCTACAGTACCGCTTCATAATGAGCATAAGTTTCACAACGGTTAGGAATACTTTGGAGCCTAATCGTTATGAAAATCATGCCTGTGTGCATGGAAAGAGATTACACTTATTAGCATGCATAGGCTCTCGACGGTAAGTAGTCTAAAGAATAACTCAAGTGTCCGTATTACTTTATGTCGTAGTTTCAAGAACATACAAAAAATGACTATTTGTCTATTAGGATATGAGAAATATTTAACGTGCATTCGTGTTAGTAAACATCTTTGAGGGAAGGGGGTAGTGGAAATCTGTGAATGCGATAACAGCATAATTAAACGCTGTCACCTACAAAGGAGGTCATCATGTACGGAAGTTGAATAACGGAAATAGCTGTAACATAGACTCAAATTCGGGTCGATGTTCAGAGTGATGAGATAGCCGCCACACAAGGTTTTCTTCAGTATTTGTTTTTCGACATATTTAACGAAATAAATGATATAATATTGTGCTCCATGCATAGATGAAATCGAAAATAAGCCATGCATTATGTTTTAAAATATTCGTAAAAATACTTTCACCCTATATTTATAACTGCTACTTATTCTTCTGGTAGAAATGAAATATTAGCATATATGTTCTCTTGTCTTTATTATGATAAGAGTATTCCTCGGCAGATAATTTTTGTTGAGTTTACTGATTCGACCATTCTTAACTAGCCCCGATTTTTTAAATCTTTATTAAAATTTTTCAATGCAGGAGCGAGAGTGTTGAATATTCTTACACAGACAAATAAAGCAACAATTATTGTGGAACTTGCTTCTTCTGTTAAGAAACACCTTCTTTTCTACGGCATTTTATTATCGCGTCTGGGTGCTATTTCCTTTTGCTACGTACGCCGTCAGTTATTTGCCACGCTAAATAACATACACATTGAATTATATACAGGCTTACTACGTCGCACATTCATTTATTTTACTGGCAATACGGTACAGTAACTTCGCGTTGGTGGTTAGATATACGGCTTTCATTCTAAAAATTGTCGGATCCTCTGATGTTTATCAGAAAGTTTGTTTCTTAATAGTAAGTAATATTCTTCAGTAAATATCTCTATGTTGCAAGGGAATCGTAAATACATCGTTCTACAACGTACTGTTCCCTACGTCCCAGCGTTCATAGAATACGGAAGTTTTATAAGGGGGTGGGAGGGGGGGGGTGTGAGCCTGCACTGTTACTCAGAGTGGGTAGAAATGTCGTTAAATCCTGCCTCCCGTGTAACAAAGGGCCTAAGCGAAGAGCGATGGGTCGGGACTCAATAAATCTGAGAAAACCTCTTAACGGCAAGGGAAATATGGAATGAGAGATTGAAGGAGTTGACACCATTACAGTGTAGAACAAGAAAAGGGACTTATTCGACTTCTACAAGACCTTTAGATCTCTCGCCCATGCCTTCTGCCGTAACGCTCAGTTTCTGAAGACACCATTTGTTACAGTCAAGGGACTGTTGACTTTAAATAATACAAAAGCGTGCTTCCTTAAGTTGTTTCAGTGTCTTCGACACGGAATATTAAAGACAACAAATTGATGTTAATACAAGGTCAATTATATATGAAGGTATGAAAAGAACACCAAAATGTCATAAGCGAGATAATGACGTTCAAATTTGCCTTTCCGTTAAAATTGTTCTTATAATTTTCTTTTTTTATTTATTTTATTTCTTTTTATTTATTTATTTTATTTCTTTTATATTTATTTATTTTTATTTATTTATTTATTTTGGTGTGGATGAGTGATTACTAGTGTTGCACTTAGTAATGGAAGATCAACGTAATTAATTACTACCCGACACGAAAAACAACAAAAATGGTCGTTATAATACTATTGTCAATGCACTTCTGTTACGTATAAGTTAATCGAAAGACCCAACCGTCCTTTGCTCTCATCATGCATAACTGAACTGAGCATTAGGCCGATTATAAAAATAAAGCCTTAGGAAGGCATGTACCTCTCAGATTCTGAAACAACTTGATGGTCACGTTACTGAAAATGAAGTTTAAATAAAGAACGTTTTCTAAACATCGTTGAAAAACTTGCTGAAGGTGTCAAAACTGTAGTTATGGTATCACTGACAGTTCATTCATGGAATTGTGTGAGAAACAAACCAATAATTGTAACAACGCAAATAACATTACAGTCACTTCTTGGACCTTCTACGAATGTCAATGATAGCTTTTCTTACATTCCAAATGGAAGTAAGTGTAAGTAACTGTGTACTCCACAATGGGCCTACTGTATAAACCCAGTGATTTTAAAAACAATGAAATTGATGAAAAAAATGAAAGGTAGTTAGTATTATTCGCATTCAATCTCGAAGTCAACGTGTTCATTGACAACGATGAACTTCACGTACCATAAATATAAGGAAATTGTAAAATCCGATTCTCATGTGGTCTCCTTGTTAGGCTGAGATGGCGCTTGATCTACTGTTGCAGAACTACAGATCGGCTTGTGGCTTTGTAATTAAAATCCGGGGAATTGGAATTTCGTCTTTTTCAATATTTCATGGAAACCGTTACCGCAGCGGTGGAGTGGCCGTGCAGTGTAAGGCGCCTTGCTGCGAAACGCGCGGTTGTTAGCCGTAGAAGGTTAAGTCATCTCTCGGGCATCGGTGAGTGTGTTCCCTTAGGTTACTTTAACTTAGTTTAAACAGTCTGTAAGTTTTGAGACTATAAACAAAAGATGTTAAGTCGCATAGATTTGCAAACATTCGGAAACCGTTACTACGGCGACAACGGTGATCTTTTTTTCCATCATAATCCACTCATATCAGAAATATTAAAGGAATGCTACTTGGTATGGTGGTTCACAACATGGTCGAATTGGTCACTGTGAAAAACAAAAAATAAGACCAGCTACTGAAATTCATTTTGGTGATCGCCGCATATAACATTTACATGTTAGAAAAGATACGAACTCTTAAGAGACAGAGAATTGAAATAGGTTTAGCCCTTCTTCTCTCGTTAAAGCAATTCCGACATGTTAGCTATATGTTGTTTTCCACAATATATTAAAAAAAATGCTGCATTAATAAAACGATCGCCTACTATATTGTTAGTAAAAATGTTATTTTAAATCAACAAAATAAAATTAAAAACCCAATCACAACGTAGGTTCAGAACAGATAGAACCACATAATATTACAGAACGAGATTTTTTAAAATGAGATTTTTGTTTTTTTGACCACAAGTATACAAAAAAACACTCGTGAAGAATCTGTCTCGATACGGCAATAAAACTCAACCAAAGTCCTTCGCCTGCTAAAAGGAGTCATAAGTAAATAAATACCCCTCAACAAAACTATGAATTCCTTGGTTTTATACGTACGTCCTCTACGGCTAATTTTAGCGAGTTATTTACAGACGTCTGGCAAAACTTGTGGAATCCAACCTCGGCGAAGATCAGTTTGGATTTAGGAGAAATGTAGGAGCACGAGAGGTAATACTCACATTACGACTTATCTTAGAAGATAGGCTAAGGAAACGGAAACCTAAGTTTTTAGCGTTTGTCGATTTGGAGAAAGCTTTTGACAATGTCGACTGGAATACACTCTTCCAAATTCTGAAGCCATCAGGGGTAAAATATAGGGAGCGAAGAGTTTTATTCAACCTATACAAAAACCAGACGGCGGTTATTAGAGTCGAAGGGCAAGAAAGGGACGCAGAGGTTGGGAAGGGAGCCTTTCCCCAAAGTTGTTCAAGCTGTACATTGAGCAGGCAGTGAAGGAATGGAAGGATAAATTTGGAGAGGGCATTAAAGTGCAGGGAGAAGAAATAAAAATATTGCGGTTTGCCGAAGACATAGTAATTCTGTCACAGACCGCAAAAGATCTGAAAGAGCAATTGAATAGGATGGGCAGTGTCTTGAAAGGAAGATATAAGATGAACATTAACAAGAGTAAAACGAAGGTAATGGAATGTAATGTCAGAAAATCAGGCGATGCTGAAGGAATTAGATTAGGTAATGAGACAACAGAAGTAGTAGATGAATTTTGTTATTTGGGTTGCAAGATAATTTCTGATGGTCGAAGTAAAGAAGATATAAAATGCAGAATGGCTATGGGAAGAAAAGCGTTTCTAAAGAAGCGAAACTTGTTAACATCCAATAATAATTTAAATGTTAGAAAGTACTTTCTGACAGTATTTGTCTGGAGTGTAGCATTGTATGGGAGTGAAACGCGGACGATAAGGAGTTCAGATAAAAAAATGATAGAAGCTTTTGAAATGTGGTGCTACAGACGAATGATGCAAAATTAGATTGGTAGATCACGTAACTAATGAGGAGGTGCTTAACCGAATCGGGGAGAAAAGGAGTTTCTGGCATATACTAAGAGAAGGGATAGATTGGTTTGACACATTCTGAGCCATCAAGGTATTGTCAACTTAGCATTAGAAGGAAGCGTGTTGTGTAAAAATCGTAGAGACCGAGGGACGAATATAGCAAGCAGATTCAAAAGGATGTAGAGTCTTCTGACTGAAGACCACAACAACAACAACACGGTCTGTTATCGTGTAACAGCCTACTTACGTGAAATTACTTAAGTGTTAATTAAAGTTACACACAGTTGTGCAGTACTGCGTCACGCTGAAAATAAGGCGTGTAATTAATTATTTCGTGCATGAATGGGCTGAAACTGCCGCGTGATGGCGGCTGGCTGCAACGATCAAGCGATGCTGCTAAAACTACCACTGACGCTGAAATACCAGAAATACTCCATGAATGGGCAGGATGTGCTACTATTTACAAATAATTTACTTCAATACAATGTTATTATTTCTATTAGAAATTATTAAGTACTAGTTACACACACATCGCAGGAGAAAAAAAAAAGAAATATATATAACATCGATTAAACAACAGTCTAATGGCGGTATAATAATTCGAAATACGATACAATGACTAGAGCATAAAGAACGATTTATTTTTGGTAAAGGTCCTAATATAGATGACAAAACACATCACAAGGTCTCGACATGAGGAATAAGGGGGAAAAAATCTAACGTCGATTAAACAACGTTTAATGGCGGTATAAAAACTCGAAACACGAAACAATGTCTAGATAATAAAGTGATTTTTTGGTAGAGGTCCTAATATAGATGACAAATACGTCTCAGATATCATAACAATAATTCTTAATAATTATGTTGCCTTTGGTGACTAACATCTGAGAAGCACAGCCAATGTTACGCGTGTATTCACGGGACTTTTCTAATTATATGAAACATCATTATAAAAAACTATGCACCATCATCCTAATACGAGTTATATATGTATATTATAAATTAAGTCATTGAATTTATGCCTTTATGAGCTCATTTTGAGGTACAATGCCACGAAGTTTCTATGAGCATAGCCCCATTTTCCCCACACCAGACAAAAATCATGGATTCGCCTCTGAGCTGGACACATATTTACGAGTGGATCGTCAGCACGGGACGCTACAATGCCCACTGGCAGTTAATTTCGTAAATTCCTTTGTAATGGCTGTAGCATGGAAATTTATTTATGTCTTTTGAGAGACGTCTGAAATTCTGACTCGCTGTACCGTTCATCGGATGGCTGTGACGTAGTTAATACTGATAAGCGGGAGAAATTACAGCTTCAGCTTAAATCTTATTTTATACGCTACCGCATAGTTCATCCGATTACGATTAAACTTCAAAAAAGGATAAAATTTATTTTGTACAGTATGTAAAAATTTCTGGTGCATGTCTTAGGGTACCTACGGAAATCGACAAAATCTACTGTTTTATTCCCATCTTGATGAAATTTTGCACACTTATACTTCAAAACAAGAGGAACATCACCGTCAACCTAAGATTTAATACGGGGAATGGCGGAAGGTACCTTGCAATAAACGTAGACACAAGTTCACTGATCAGCATGACAGAGAGTTTCACAATTTTTTGATATATGGAGGAGAAAATTGAGGAGGTGGGGGAAGAGTTTGACAAGGAGAAAGCGGAATATGTAAAAGGGGAAGAGAAGGAGGGATAGAGAGAGGGGAGATGAGCAGACGAACAGGGCGCGAGAGAGGGAGAAAGAGAAGAGAGAGGAGGAAACTGACAGAAGGAAAGAGAAGTTGAACAGAGAGAGAGAGAGAAATGAAGGAGAGGTTGACTAACTTATGACTGGAAGAAATGAGTACCCGGACGGTTTGTTTAGTGAATGCATCCCTTAGTAGTGTCAGTTGCGATTCCCACTGACGCAATATGATGCGATGTGACTCGTGCTTTTATGAAGCATTCGCATCGTCGGAGGAGATGCAAACATCGTGGATGCGACAGGACTAGCTCACATTCAGACGATAGCGATATGAAAGCGGCACGTGTCTTTATTACTTTGACGCAGATTTATCCCAGAAACTAGTGGGTCTGTGATACACGATGAGGGAAGTTTCACATTTGACCTTGTAAAACCGTGAGACATATCATAAGAAATAAAGAAGCATTGTTTTCTTGCACTCACTTGTATTCTCCGCTATATAGTCCGACGCATTCCATCCTGAAAAATTAATTTCGTGAAAAAATATTTTTTTTTCTATCTTACATTACGCCAACGTAGCTTGATAATATCCTGATTTCTGTTATTTTCTTTATTACGAGTGTGTACTGTAACACTTTGCACTGCCCAACTGACAATCTCTTTTATTTTTCTTTTCTTTAAGTTCTTCTTCTTTGAACATGAATTCTATTTCCCTCAGTACTTCCTTAAAACCCTCGACATCTTCATTCTTTCATAATGTCGATTGCTGATATTTGATCGGTATTCTACATAAACGTATTAGTTCTCCATTACTGTATGGTCTGTATAAGTACTGATGTTTTTCATCCATTATGTCAAAGAATTCGACTTTTCTCACCTGAGTTCTCGTAAGGTGCTATCTGCAATAATTCGTATGTCTTTATTATTATACCTTGTATTTAAACTGTTATATCTCTTTAACAAGACGTATTAGCAGGGAACAAAAATAGAACCTCTTTTTTAGGTGAGGTAAAAGTAAATTGATTTTGAAGTTTTATAATTATGCAAACCGGTAATGGTGCAGTCCGTGGCAATGGATGAAAGTGGCGACCAAACATCCACGAAATATTAAGCAATAAATACTTCTAAGAAGGGCTGTAAACTCTGTGACTAACGACCAAGCCGGGCACTCCAGCCTTGAGTCTCGTATTGTGCGCCCTCGTGACTTTTTAGTCATATGGAAGCTAAAGGTTCGTTACTATTCCTTATAGTAACTTAGTGAAAGTAATCACTAGCTCACGAACGAATTGTTGTATCTAGGACATTTGATACTTATCAACTTCTACGATATGGATTTGACAAAAGTTTTACTAGCGGGACTGACCGGTAAGAACCTTCAACTTTTTTTGTGTAATCTGTTTGCTTCAACAGCACAAGCGTCCCTAGTGGCACTAACAATAAATGTTCAAATGTTTGTAAATCTATCGGACCAAACTGCGTGCTCATCAGTCCGTAGCTTACAAACTACTTAAACCTAGGTAAACTAACCTACGGACAAACACACACACCCATGTCCCAGGGAGGACTCGAACCTCCACGGCGAGCAACCGCGCGCTCCGCAGCGAGGTGCTTTAGACCGCTCGGCTACTCCACCGCGGCCACTAACAATAGGCAAGAAGCAAGGTCCTGTACTATGATGTGTTCAATTTTTCAAGCTACAATAATAATCAGTAATTTCACAATAGATAACACCATTCACGAGAATATTAGTACAATAGGTAATTAAGGTTATTCTAATAAGGTAATGCAAGTGTAATAGTTCTTAAATTGCAAGGTAAAAGTGTTTTCTTCCTATGTTAAAATCGATAAACAGAGACCTGTGGTGTCATAATAGTTTGTTTTCACTGGTGTAACAACTTTGGAATCAGTAGAATATTTGAAAATGGGCTCATAACCCGAAACCTAGGACGTAAAATAAAGTTTTGTGAAACAAGGCAATAACAAGTGTTCAGTTATTTAAAAGTAATTCGTTTATTTTCGGAGCTATTGTCGCAATTTACGCCAATAGTTACGCTCCCTGTTGCAAAAACTATTGCAAATCAGTTTAATCGGTGCAACTCTTTGTTATACCTTACAGTATTCTGTAATACACTTTGCCGGCCAAGTCAAGCGTTGCGTCGCAGAATTCGTTACTTTATTGACTTAAAGCAGGTCATTGGTTAATTAATATAGAACAAATATCGCTCCCGCTGGAGTCTCTAATCCTTTTTACGCCTTTTTCTTCGTTTTACGTTCAAACTCAAAACAGCTGCAACCGTGGTTAAGTTGGCGTAGATACAGAAAGGATTAAGTGGCGGACTTCCAATGCATTCCGATTGTGGAGTGCAAATCCTGCCGAATAATACAGTGGGGTTTTCCCGATTATGTTATTGTAGGTAAAACTCAAACATCAAGCTAATATGGTCTCCATCCACAAAAATAAACGCATCTGCATTTAATAGTAGCCGTTTAAGGTATATTTCCTACAACTTTTATTAACGTTGTAAAAACACGAACGTACTACTGCTCAGGAAATTAGGTCTGTCAGCCCACCAAACTCTGTACGGACACTAAACCACTGACTCTCTACATCGACTGCAGATCACGTAGAAACTCCGGGGGTTAAATATTATTTCTCAGAAGTACAAAAAACTACCACAAAAGAGAAAGGAAACAATAATGTGAAATAACTCATTCCGAACTTTTTAATACTGCAGTTTGATAGAAACTTTTTATAATTGTTTACAGAGGCTTGTGAGTCAGGAATAAGGTTAATTTATTTAATTTAGTAATGAGTTACGTTAAAATATACTCTATGACGGAGTAACATTCCAATCAAAGTGATACTTCCCACATTAAATTAAAAATTGCCCTGTCTAAATTTCATGATAAAATTTAAATTCAACATCACCGAGATGTATAAATCTGGCAGATCGCTCAACACATTGCTGCGTTGGTTGGAGGCCATGATTGTTGGTAGTGTGACCGGATTTAGAAATGAAAATTAGAATTCGGAAATTGGGATTGAATTACATAAACCTAATATCAAGGCCGCTTAAAAAAGTGACTCAGTTTACTGATTATAAAGAAGGCTAAGTTGGTAGCCACGGTGGAGTTGCCGAGTGGTCTAAGGCGCCTCACTGCGGAGCGCGCGGTTGCTCGCCGTCGGAGGTTCGAGTCCTCCCTGGGGCATGGGTGTGTGTGGTTGTCCATAGGTTAGTTTATCCTAGTTTAAGTAGTTTGTAAGCTACGGACTGATGACCACGCAGTTTGGTCAGATAGATTTACAAACACACACACACACACACACACACACACACACGCACTAAGTTGGTCTTTGTGACCATCAACAATCACGTCTGTCCTTGTAGAGCTGCAATGTTAGGACCATGTATCAAAATTATGGGATTATGTTTAGGACTGATCATCATTTGAAAAGAATGAGGAATAAAAAATAAAACCTTCATTTAAGGAATACAAGTAATGAGCATTTTAAGGAAGCAACGACACTTAAGTCTACATTCCACAAGAGGACAAGTCGAACCAAATCTACCTTCAGCTATCAGTCCTTACTTGGAATTGTCACAGAAAAACTCTAAATGAACACTTGCTTGCCCCACAGAAGACTGCAAGGATCAGTTTCAAGCTTCGTTTCGGCTTCCAGTCCTGCCTTTTGTCCAAATTTCAAGTGAATATTACTTTATGGAATTCTTACTTCTCTAAAGTTTCTGAAATTATTGCAAAATCGTCAATTGCCTACTGAATATGCTACCTATTGGCTTCATCGCCACACTAAATGGTGTAAGTTTGCTCGTTTGGTGTGTGTACTTTTTATATATTCTACTTACAGTCCCATAGCATGGTCAACACATGTATACTGAGGTACCTGGTATGTTCATATGGTGTATCACATCTTATGGCCAAATTGTCATAGCTTCTTAAGGACACGAATGTCAGCAGTACAATGGTGGCAAGATATTGTTACAGTAACTGTTTTATTCAATTAATTTATAATTTTTACCGCTGCGCCTTCTGGCGTCTACTGGGCCTACTAGTTGCACTGTTTGCCCCCTCCTCACCATTGTTTGGCTTGTCGAACACACCGAGGCTAGACGTACATATTTTGTGGCAGACACCTTTAGTTAAGTATTTCCACTAATATATGTTTTATATCTTTTTTTTCAAAATAATTATAAGTACGTTTTGCGTGTAGTGTGTTTGCTCTCTTTGTATTTTTAAAACAATCTTCATACATCCGAAATGTAATGTAGTTTCAGTTAAAATCTGCCACAGATGCATGATTCAAAACGCCTAATTAAAAAAATAAAATATATGCGACGAAGACATTTAAGAAATTTTGTTGCATGAAAATTTATTGTGTTTTGGGTTCTTATTTTCGTTTCGTTCATTCGTCTTTATTTTTTCTTGAGGTGGTGGGTCACACGCTGTCCTAGCATGCGTGCAATTCGTACACGACAAAGGAGACGCAACGAGAAAGGATGTCAATTGTACGACTTCGGTGGAGATCGCGTAGCTCTTGCCCAGCCGCAACGCGCTCCAACTTGAGCAGTAACGCTCACCAGCGACGTCAGCGATTGTTATTGGGCACGCCCAGTTCGACTCTTCTCGCGTGTTTGGTTCCGGCGAATGTCACACATACGACGACCAATGGCGGAATGCTTGACCTTTGTGTGTTGCAACCCTCAGTTGGCGCCCGTCACTCGGCATGAAAATTGTAAACCGAACAAGGCAGTATCAGTTTGTGAAAATAAAAATATGTTTCTGCGTTGCAGTGCATACTTTACGTTTCGTAACTGTGTTCGTTCGCATATTTTCAGTCTTTGTTGTGCCTTTTTCATTTTGCACACGTGTATTTATTAGGAATATTGGCAGTAGAACTGCGTCATTCACCGTTTACAGACTAGCGTGATTTTGTTTTTCATTCGGAATGCATGAGCTTCCTGTTTTATTGCACATTGTGTTTCCACACTAACTGGTTTTCCAGATGTGCGTTCTAACTTGTTGAAAAGCACGAAATGTTAGAGATATTTATTTGTGTCCAATGCACAACATTCGAATTACATCGGTAACATACACTGTGCCGGTACTGTGGCTTGCACTGCGTATTGTCTCCCATGGCACACCACTTTTTACTGTATTTGTTTTGTGCGTTTGTGTGTGTATCTTGTCTGCGATGTCACTCCTCGTACGGTGAATCACAGTTTTATGTTTTGTATAGAAGAACGCAGACATTACTTATACCGACAGAATCTTTGCAGCGGAGTTTGTGTTGATATGAAACTTCTTGGCAGTTGTGTGCTGGAACCGACATTCGTTGGCAAGTTTGGAAATTAGGAAGCGAGATACTGACAGAAGTAAAGTTGTGATGACGGACCGTTAAGCGTGTCGGGGTAACTCAGACGGTAGAGCTCTTTGCCGCGAAAAGCAAAGGTTCCAGTTTCGAATCACGATTCCTCCACACAATTTTGATTTGGCAGGAAGTATCACTTACACCCTGCACGTTTCTAGTCCGACCGATGAAGAGAAGTGTTGTATGCGTCTGTGTGGCACATACTCAATTATCTGTTCGTCCACATGCACTTTTCTTTTGAGGGGAGCACTTAATAATAATCATCCGAGTTGATTATTTGTACTGTTTCCTAGTGTCACTGCTGTTGTTTTTATGAATGTTTCTGATAAGTTTTCTTTCTTTTTTTAAGGAATTGAATGGTAAAAGGGTTTCTCTTACAACAGCTGTTAAACGGTTTCAAATGATTAAATGTGAGTGAGCTCTTATGCGACCAAACTGCGTGGTTATCAGTCGCTAGAATTACACAATAATTACTTGATTAACTTAAACTGACTCACGCTAAGGACAACAAAAACACCCATGCCCGAGGGAGGATTCGAACCCCCTACCGTAGTGGCCGTTCAGACTGTGACTGGCGCGCCGCAGACCGCTCGGCCACTGCGGCCGGCGTTAAACGTTTTAATAGTAATTCCGCGTAATGGGCATTCTTCCAACAACATTATTTAAAATCTGATAAGTTTTAAACCAGTTTTATGTGCTTCGTCAACTTTGGAGATTTTTGTGAACAAGTTTTATGTAAGACGTTTTTCTTACATATTCAAAATAATATAATTTGAAAGGTATTATTTTACTTATTCTAACTGACTGTGTTTTGTAATGCCACAGAAATGGGAGAGACACGACTATTAAAATTTCTGGAATGAATAAAGGCGCGTTTCATTTTGAGAAATCTCTTACTTTAGGACAAGATTACCATCTTCCAACATGTTCCAAAGTTTGCACAGCTAAGGGACCAAACTGCTTCAGGCATTGGACAGTAGACTTATAAAATTCTTATCCAACTTCAAAAGTAATTTCCAGTAACGATAAAAAACACCGCCTATCCGAGGGAGGACTCGAATTTCTGACGGAAGCGGCCGAGCAGCCTTTGACATGGCGTCTAAAGCCGCTCACTCTGCCAATGGGAGAAGGATTACGCCCGAAAATTGATGTCGTCAAGTGAAATACTTCGACTGTTCGTGTAAAAAGCTTCTCTGGGCTATAAGAACACTTCTCTTGGGGAACCTGCCATGTTAATTTAAGTGCTTCTTTTGCGACCGTGTTAGACTCTATGCGTATTTGTCTGAATTTAGTCAAAGGCTAATAACTTATACCGATTACATTACCGAATTATATCAGAACAGTATATCTGATTATATAAGAGATTTTAGAAGTGCCGATATATTATTTGGCAGAATAATATTTACGATATTGAGAACCGACGATTATTTCGCGTTGTGTGATCGTGCCTGATAATCGACAATGGGAATTTTGCTACCATCTCATAACGCAGTTAACGCAACTGTTCTACTTGTTTTATAAGATTTGTATATATTTAATACTATTGCTTGCGTAGAATCACTTTCGATAAATCTGTCGCTGCTTGCATCATTTGCCAACGTTTATTAATTAATGATTTACTTTTACGTTACATTACGATTTCGACGGTGTTAGCGGAGAGCGTTTGACTGTCGGATCACGATGCAAGGTACAATTTGGTAGCAATTCCGTTGATGGTCATGAAAGCTGAGGAGTACGGTTCGACCCTGACACTACATCAATTCATATTTCTTGTACATAATCCACATGTGTAAGCTGTTTTTGGCTAAGGCACAATTCATCGGTCTACTAGCTCTGTCATACATGAGGAGATCGAAGAAATGTATGATGGAGAGGAAAATTGTATTATGACGGGGGACTGGGGAAAAGGGATGAAAGAGAAAGTCATCTGCCAAATTTTTTCACAAAATATAGTATAATCTTAGAAACTGTTGGATTAAAAATCATGTAAGTGTTTTTCACATAAAAGGGACTATGAGACAGCGGAAGGAAGCTGCTGATTTTGTAATGGCAAGAAATAGATTTAGAAACCGGGCTTAACTTGAAAGACACATCCAGAGGCAAATATAGATTCCGATCATGTCATATTATGATTTTTACGACTTAAGAAGCAAAAGAAATGTAGGTAAATGGCCGGCCGTATTAGCCAAGAGGTCTGCGGCGTGCAAGTTCACGGTCTGAACGGCCACTGCGGTCGGGGGTTCGAATCCTCCCCTTGGGTATGGATGTTTGTATAGGCTTTAGTATAAGCTAGTTCATAAGTAGTTTGTAAGTTTAGGTACTGATGACCCAGTAGTTAAGTCCCATAAGCTCTAAAAACATTGTAACATTTTTTTGAATAAAATGTAAGATTGACAAATAAGGTCTGAATAAAGGGCACAGACAGTTCTGCGACCGTTTGGGTTCCAGATTCCTCTACTTGCGCAATCGGGTTCCGTTAAGTCAGGTGCACACTCTACAAAGAGTGCAGCTACACGGGTGGCTCGGGCTTTCTGGTGTAGACTGGGCGGCTTCTAGGTTAGAGAACCTCAGGAACACAAGGAAAGTGTGTCATTCACAAAGGGTACAGATATAAATATCGTTGTTATACCAGTTTTAAATTATTGAAGCTGTGTGGAGAAAGTACCGGACTTCTAGGAGCTAATAATACTAAAGCGTAAATCAATATAGGTTGCGTAAACTGGATAAAGCAGGAGCCAAGTTCAGCCGAATTTTTTACAAAGGTGCAAATGCTGTTTTGACAGGATGGATTGAATAAAATAGATGGTGGCATATTTATTGCTGTCACAAGGGGTTCATCCTGTAGTGAAATTTAAGTAGATATTTCCCGTGAGCAGGTGTGGGTAGAGGTTATACCTGACAACCTGAATAAATTAATGTTTCATTTTACAAACCCCCTGACTCAGACGATTAGATTGCGGAAATGTTTTAAGTATAAAGGACATATGGAAAATACTGTAGGATGCGTGTCATTGGCAGAACAGTACTAATAAACACTCTACCTACACTACATTTGTGCGCCATATTTTGGTGTATTGGTGTCCGTCGTGGGATTCCTATGAAGTAAGCCTATCAGATGATGTAGAGAAAGTTCAAAGACGGGCACCTCGCTTTATATAGAAATAGGGTATAGAGTGTTACAGAAATGATGCACGATTTAGGGTGGAAATTATGATAAGAAATTCTATATTCGTTTCGGCACGATTTATTCGCGAAATTTCTTTCACAATATATCTCTTCCGAATGCGTAACTATTTTGTTAGCACCCACCTTAATAGGGAGACATGATCAGTACAATAAGAAAGCTGGTGTCCTAAATGAAACGATGTAGATGTTACATTTTCCTCCTCGCTATTAGAGTATGTTCAAATGTTTGTTAAGCTTATGGGACTGAACTACGGGGTCATCAGTCCCTAAACTTACAAACTACTGATGAACTACTTACGAAATAGGACGGCACAAATATCCATGCCCGAGGGGGGATTCGAACCCCCGATCGTAGTGGCCGTGCTGACCGTGACTGGAGCGCCTCAGTCACCTCGGCCACCGCGGCCGGCTATTAGAGTATGGAACGGTAGTGAAATATCATGAATGCAGTTCCATGAACCCTCTGACATGCACTTAAATGTGATTAGCAGAATATTTATGTAGATTTGAAGCGCTAAATGGTTAAGTAGGATTTACTACAAGGGAAATGCTAGACTGTGGAATTACGTATAACTAGAGAGAACAAGGTTACCGATTACAGGATAATAATACAGACATTTGCAGAAAAGAAGAGCGGGTGGAAACTTAGTTACGGGCAAAGAAGGGAAAACTAAAAAGGGGGAAACTTAGTGTATACGGGTATCAATTTCGAGATACTATTGTAGATAGAGAAATAGGCCAGTCGTCGTAGACAAAAAAATGGCCTTAGGTCCAAAAAAATTGCAGGAAGCTGAATTTTTGGTATGTTGTTAGGACATGTTAGAGTAGTATTAAACCACGTTTGCAGCTTCGAAATCCTTTTGCGTAACTTTTAAGAGCCAAAAAACCTCGAAATTTTCGGACTTTTTTCTGGTTTTGGCTTATAACTCGTGAAGGGTGTTTTTTTGACGAAACGTCACTCACACTTCTATTAATGTAGATAAAATATTCTAAAATTTAAGCCCAACCGCAGCTCTGTAAGTCCAATAGTTCTCGAGATATTGAACTTGAAAAATTGACTTATTTCTCCAGAAACTTCAAATTTTCCATTTTAGTCATCTTTCGGCTAGAATATTGGCTCTAATGATCATCCCACGAGGAATGTCATACAAAGCAAAGTTATAGAGCAGTTATTTAACTTTAATCTAAGTACCGAACGAAGTCCATAGGCCCAATAGATTTCTAGTTATCATTATAAAAACGAAAACTTGGAAAAATTGGAAAATGTTCAAATGTTTGTATAGTTTATGGGACTTAACTATGGGGTCATCAGTCCCTAAACTTACAAATTACTTATGAACTACTTACGAACTAGGACGGCACAAATATCCATGCCCAAGGGGGGATTCGAACACCCGACCGTAGTGGCCGTGCTGACCGTGACTGAAGCCTCAGTCTCCTCGGCCACCGCGGCCGGCGAAAAATTGGAGTAGTCAATAAATTGACCCAGACGAATTGCAGTCCTCTTCTTCTGTGTATGTTAAAGACAAAGGAAGAATTACTCATTGACGATGATTATTAACGCATAGTATATAAAAAGGATTTTTTTAACTCTGTTTTCCGCAAATTTTCAACAGAGAAGTTCTTTGAGTCACTTCCTGCCATTATGGCACCGACGGCCCCCATGAATAACATGAGGTGGTGAAAACCTCTAAGTCTCACCCCTATGTTGACAATTTGATGGCTGGTGGTTCTCCACAATGTCTCAGGCTTTCAAGTACAGTGGTTGATCGTAGGTCACAAAACATGTTTCCTGGCCGTAAATGCTTATTCTTTAACTGGCTTCTAAAAGTGATGTTAAAACAGTGTCGTAGTCGGTTGGGGGATCATGGATAAAAGGGAGATATACAATCTTTGAACGCTTGTAAGGAAGATCTTCTGTCACTTGCTCTATGAATCCATTCCATTCTGGGATGCCTGGCATGTTAGTTTCTGTCCCAAACAACCACAGCAGGTCTGGGGATTTTGACAAAATGACTTCAGCAACTTTCACTTCGTTAATTGAAATGGCTAACAAGCCAAATTTCTTTCTAATAGAAGAATGTTTAATGTGTGCGGCAGTGTGTGAACCTGATAGACTCGGCACATACAGAATTCAAACGTGGTTTGTTTATGTCTGGGTGAACGGATGAGTGAGAGGTCATAATCATTGTACCAGCCGTTTCATGGAACGTATTTTCTCCATCAATTGTGTTAACGTTCACATCTGCATTGTTGAAGACAAAATGCATAAAAGCTCCTTTGTCAACTGGTTGGGCCACTTCTTCACGGAGGCTAGCGGAACTTTCAAAATGCATAGCCTCCGTATATGTACAAGAAATTCCCATACAGTGGCAAAGTTCAACAAGGTGCTTTGATTCAAATTTTATATACAAATAGGTTCCAAAGCTTATTTGAATTTAGGATAGGAAATATTTGGACCTCGTTGCAGCCATGATTGCATGAGCAAATCCTATGCACTTCTTTTTCCACTGTTCAAGAGAAGGATGCCTTTGCGTCTTTTAAGAAAGCATCTAGTGGGGGATATTGAGTAGTGTCAAATGTTTGGGAACGAATGTCTTGCAGGATAATCTCTGCTGCAGCTTTGACAACTCTAAGCCGCTCTTCAGCAGGATCGCTAAGTCTTTGATTGTACCACGTTTCATAAAGAATGATTTGTCCATCTGTGAACATCAAGACTGGGCTGTGATACGGACCAACCTGCGCAAAAATAATTTTTCCGCTATATCGCTTTTTTAGATGAGCTTGAACACTTGCAACTGCTGGTTTGTAATCACATGTGAAGGTCTCTGCAAACAAATCACTTATGGAAAATTGGTTTTCCTGTCTTGTTTCTGCAGGGTATGCATATATACGCTCCATACCTTCGATAAGGAAGGGATGTTCAGGACGGCCTTGTTTACCTCCTGCACCAGTAGATCGCGACAAGGAGTGCAGTTTTACGTAGCAATGTTTGTGGTACTTACCCTCAGTAGCAACAAGTTCACTTATACATGAAAGACGCCGAAGAATGTGTTGCCCCCATTCACTAGCTTGTCTAGCTTTTTCCACAATCGATTATTTCACTTCCAGTGTTTTCCTTTGATGGAGTTCATCATGTAGATATTTGGGCAATTTTATCTGCTTCTCGAAATATTCCTTGGAGAATTTTTCACCACAAAGGAAACAATAATACCCAATGATGTGACGCCTTGAATCCGACGCACTTTTCAGCCTTTCCCCACACGAAGACGATGGTTGAGCAAATCAAACATCTCCTTCTCGCTGGACAAATGCTTACACATTACTTTCCACAGTGTACCTCTTCCTGCATGCGTCATGTACGGTCACTTCATTTAAACTGCACAAAAAAACCTCATGTTCCTTTCAAGCCCACGTTTCTCATTTTTATCAGCATCTAAATTCCGCGTTTTTTCACTGTCACTGTTCCCTCTGCAAGCACTTACCGACGACCCTGAAACGAACATGCGACGGGTGTAGCTCCGACATATTGTAAATCAGAAAGTACTTAAAACGCCACCAAGATCAAGATTTAGACGATTTTTGTTTGAAACGTTCTTCACGGATCCGAATACAGCTAAGGGCACACTGGGTGTAGTGGGGAAGGACTCGGAGACAAGAAGTTCGGGAGGGAGGACAGAACACCCGCTAAGTCACGACTCTCAGTAAGGGGGACGGGAGGGGGATTGATACTTTCACACAACAAAAGACATCGCTACGAACGAAAGACCCAATCCCTTAATGGCTGACCAATACCCAAAAACGGAGAGGCTTTCGTCTTTTTTACAACAATACCTACTTTCACAAATATATTTATATGCACTAACACATAATTACACTATATACAATACGTTAATAATCATCGTCAAGTTTTCGTTTATTAACGATAACTAGAAATCTATTGGGCCTATGGACTTCGTTCGGTACTTAGATTAAAGTTAAATAACTGCTCTATAACTTTGTTCTGTATGACATTCCTCATGGGATGATCATTAGAGCCAATATTCTAGCTGAAAGATGACTAAAATGGAAAATTTGAACTTTTTGGAGAAATAAGTCATTTTTTGAAGTCCAATATCTCGGGAACTATTGGACTTACAGAGATGCGGTTGGACTTAAATTTTAGAATATTTTATCTACATTAATAGAGGTGTGAGTGACTTTTCGTCAAAAAACCACCCTTCACGAGTTATAAGCCAAAACCAGAAAAAAGTCCGAAAATTTCGAGTTTTTTGGCTCTTAAAAGTTACGCAGAAGGATTTCGAAGCTGCAAACTTGGTTTAATACTACTCTAATATGTCCTAACAACATACCAAAAATTCAGCTTCCTGCAATTTTTTTGGACCTAAACATACCTGACGACTGGCCTAAAAAGGAAAGGTGAGTGTATTGAGAATACAATTTGACAGAGTACTAAAAGACGTAATTCGACATAATGCCCCTGAAGTACATAATTCCATAAAAGAAATAAAGTCTCTTGGAGAACAAACCTAGACAAAACTATTCCACCGGTTTGTGATACACGCGAAATGCAGACTTCAAGGAAAATGTAATAATTCCATTTCCGAATAAAGGAGGCACATGTAGACGTGAAAATCACAGACCCATCAATTTAATAACTCCTGGTTGGAAAATTCCAACAAATTACCTGCAGAAGAATGGAAAAACAGGTATCAACCGACCTACTGCAAGGTCAGTTTGGCTTAAAGAGAAATGTAGAACATGGGATACAGTACTTGCTTTAGAAGACAGTTGAAATAAAGGCAAATCTACATTTCTATCTTTTGAAGATTATTTTTGACAATGATTAATAAAATCCAAATTTTCAAATTCTGATGTCAGCAAAGTATTTGGACTGAAAATTATTTTAAAATTTTACAGAAACCAGACAACATGAATTGAGGATGAACTATTGGTTGTGTTATTCCTGGTTTGAAATCCATCATTAACATCAAAAAATTAATTTGACGCCTGATAGTAATTAAACTTCCGCGGTTGTATTTTCAAAAGTTTTATGTTCAAGTGGATGAATTTTTAAATACTGTGAATACGGAAGAGGGATAGCTACAGACCAAATTACTACAGCTCGCTCGAGATGGAGTAATGTCGAGCGTTCCTTCATGTTTCTTACTCTATAATGGAAGAATTTATTCGAATTGATAAGTCTAGGCTGTTTTCTCTAGTTGAATCGTTCTTCTCGTTCTGCATAATCTATTTAGAAAGCAGTCGTTCCAGAACATTAAAAAAATTACCTAACGTTATATTTGTATATCGTATGATTTGAAGTTTGAATACCTTCCAAAGTTACGAATATTGCACTCTCAAACAAAACTCACTGGATTTATCAATACACGAATGTATATTGTAGTTTGTGAAGGAAACATACAATATATGTGGAATTACGTGGACTAACATACTCCCAAATTTATCGAAAGATAAGGACACGAGTCATAATTTTATGTTCACAGTAGTGGATTACTGCAGAAAATGGGTTTTATTTCTAAACGAATAGATAGTGTCGTCTGTTGTACTATTGTCCCTAGACGATTTATTGCCGTATTAATATTCGAAACGAGCATATTTAAGAATTACTGCTACATTACATATTATGATGGACATGCATATTGGCCGCGGTGGAGTAGCCGAGCGGTCTAAAGCACCTCGCTGCGGAGCGCGCGTTTGCTCGCCGTGGAGGTTCGAGTCCTTCTTGGGGCATGGGTGTGTGTATTTGTCCGTAGGTTAATTTAACTAGGTTTAAGTAGTTTGTAAGCTACGGATTGATGATCACGCAGTTTGGCACGATAGATTTACAGACATTTGAAGATTTGTACAGGCATATTGACCTACTAGACCCATCGGGCGATGTGGCACACTGTTAACGCATTGGACTCGTATACAGAAGGATGGTGGTTCGAATACACCTTCGGTTATCCAGAGTTAGGTTTTCCGTGATGTCCCTAAATCACTCCACAGGCAAATCCCGCGATGGTTTCTTACAAAGGGAACGGCCGATTTCCTTCCCCCAACCTTACCCGAACACAGAGCGTAAGTTCCGTCTCTAACGACCACGCAGTCGACAGGACCTTAAACCCCAAGATTCTACTAGACGCAGATAAGGAAGAAATATTTTCATCTGGATGATTTTAAGACTATCGTAACAGTTCTCTACGAAGTTTGATTAAAGATATAAAACTGTGAATTTACGTGTGTTCCGCTTAGTACTGTGTAAACGTCATTCTTGTAAATTGAAGAATATAGCGGATAATTGAGACAACACTAAAGGCATTAGCTGCGATTAATACTATACACTATTGATTTAACTAGATTGTCAATAATGATGGATCAGTGACACCGACCATCGGGTGCCCCGCTTCATCTTCGTCCTTTGTCGGAAACAAATCAAACTAATCAGTCGTCTGTGACATACCAGCAGGCTATCTATCTGAATATAGAACAGGGGCGGTTGCAAGAAACTGGAACCATACTACGCGGGGCTAGATAAAATCAAGAACGTCGTTACGAACTTACATAAGTGAATGGTAAACGTTGGATGAGATACTGGACTATGAAACTGTAATAATTCAAGCAAACTACCACTGAGTTCATCAAGTTATTACATGTGCATATCACTGAAATTTCCTGATAGTTTATCAGAGTACTAAACATTCCTCTGAACTTTATTGTGTTTCATATTGTTTGGTACCGGTGCGAGGCGCCACAATGGCGCAGCAGCGACCGGACGCTGCAGCTGCAGGTAAGGGCGACCGCTACCTGCTGGACCGTCGCACAATGAAACGGCCGGCACTGGGCCGGCGGGGGGACTCGGCCGGTGACCGCCAACCTGTTCGGACGCATGTGAATCTGCCTCAGAATGTAGCACTTCTGACAAATATAGTCCACTTTTACCAGATATGTACTTTTATTTCTTAACGCCTTTCCTTTGCAACGAATGATTGAATTCGTCTGGACTGTGGAAAGAGCGAGGCAGTGCAGAATGTCCGCGCGTTTTGCGGCTGCCCACACATATATATCCCATCTGAGGGACGTTGACGGTAATATAAGAAAGTATTGCAGTCAAAACAACCGAATTTCTTGAATGTGGATTTAGTGGAGACGCCCCAACAGTCTGTTGAGAAATCTAGAAAATAACAACTGTATGTATCGATATAACCAACGCACCCAAATGATCCATTATAAGTGAATATGCGCCTTCATTTATGAATTAACGATGATTCCAACGTTAAAATCAGTGTATCAATACGTCACGTTTTCGCCAGTGTTGTAGGAATTTTATTTTTATCAGTTTACTTACTTGGTATTGATTTATTTGTTGACTTTACGAATAGAATTGTAGTATTTTTTATCACTTCCAAAAGACCGTATGATTTGAGATGCAATTTTGAAGAAGGAAAGGAATTTTTCAAATGTTTGTTAAGCTTATGGGACTTAACTGCGGGGTCATAAGTCTCTAAACTTAGAAACTACTTATTAACTAACTTATATTAAAGACAACACAAACATCCATGCCCGAGGGTGGACTCGAACCTCCAACGCGGGAGGCCGCGCGATCCGGAACGTGGCGTTCTAGTCGACTCGGCTACTCCTTCGCGGTAAGGAAATTTTCATTCATGGAAAATGAACAGAGAAAGTGACAGAGATGGGGAACAAGCTACTGATCGTATGGAAAACGTATGGGTGAATAAAGTGAGGTAAATGTAGTCCATTGAATACCACAGAATCAGTTTCACACAATAGTACTAGAGAAAAGTGAGGTAATAGATATGAATACATTCTTGACCGATTTCTTCCTTAAACAAGAATAACGCGATCAAGAAAGAATAAAACGCGATAAGGAAAGAGAACGAGTGAGGAAGAGAACAGCTTGATCAAGAAAGAAGACAACGGTAACAAGAAAGAGAACAGAACGTAAAAGAACCAGGTAGGCAAGGTCAGGACTACAGAAAAGAGTTTACTTCAATAATTAGGTAACTTCTGGATAATCAAAAGGATCTAGAGGAAACGACAGCTGAAGAATTTAGACAGGTTCAAGTTGAACACAATAAAGGATAGGCACAATAATGTGCAAGAACCAGCTGGAACCATAGACAGCGAAGTAAAGAAATTAGGAAAAAAAAAGACAAGGTATCTAGGAGGGTCAATGATTTATCTGTGAAAGTCGAAAATCTACAAATTAAAGCAAACTATAATCGATCCATATTTAACTGAAAAGGCAGAAAATCGGAAATGAATTTGCCAAGGGATTAGAGAATAAATCGAAGTAAAATTTGAGATACAGAGAGCAACAGAATTTGACGCGCTATTATTCAGGCAAGGATCAGCCAATTCGAAACACGCTGATGCTACAGATCAATTTCAGTCCCAGATTCGAGAAAACAAAGAAAAGGTAATAGCTGACAAGAGGACGTGGCTAAATCAATCCAGCAATTGACAAGAACTTCAAAATAGTATACGTGAAAGTAAATGAAAGCGAAGTAGTAATGGCGATGTAATATCACTCAGCATTTACTAATAAGGTAATGATATTTCATTCTTCCCATGGCGAGGATCATTAATGTCTATAAAGGATTAATCTACTAATTCTTAAGATCTCCCGGCGTACTTCATATCGAAATAATTCGCGGGTAAACTGCCATGTTCCAGTGTCCAACGGGCACAATATATCGGCAAACGACCTCGTTGCCATTATCAGGTGCGCTGATGAACTGATTGTGGGTTTCTCGCCGCGCTTTTTTCACTACCCGCTGGTGCTGGCACAAACGTCCAGATTCTAGGATGTGGCATTTAGAAATCTGTTGAGATACATTTCACGAGGTCGATAAATCATGATAGCTGGTACATTCTCAGCAAAGCATTGTATCCCGCTATTACATTGGTGCAGATGAGGACTCATATATCTGAGACAGACCTGACTTATGGGGTAGGTGGAGGAACAGCAGAGGAAACGCCAACACACGCACCTGGGCGCGGACCACGTGCTGGACACTGTCTGTGGTAGCGAGGGCAGGGGCGCCGGGCGCGGACCGTCGATGGAGCGGGTGGGGTAAAAGCGCGGCGAGAACCATACGTTTAGTCAGTTCATTAGCGCACCTGATGATGACAACGTGGTCGTTTGCCGAAATATTGTGCTCGCTGGACACTGCAAAGCGTCAGTTTACCCGCGAATTATTTCGATAGAAAACTACTGTATTAAAAAAATACATTTTGGTGGGTTAAAAGAATCCATACGTCGTATGACACTTGAAAAATCAAAACTGTTTATCCTGTTCATTATCCTTTATTCAGATAGCCGGTTTAGGCAGAAATGAAATGACAGGGTCGTAGATGGCACTGTAATGTGTCATCTGAATAAATATTAGAAGCGATTTCGGCTGATTTCCATAGTAAATTAATTGAACAGATAGCCGTCTCTTGTGTATGAGAAACTTTTATTATTTGTCCCAGTGCAAGACGGATACAGATGTAAGTTCACGGAATTCTTCGACTAATATGATTTCTATGACACGACCAGGTGAATCAAACATATCAACCATATATAATTAAAATGTACCTAGTAATCAAGGTAGTGACTAACGAAATTAGCCGACTAGTGAAACAATAAATAAATGCCAGAAATGTTTCGCCTACCCAAAGGGAGGAAGGAAAATAATTTTTATAAACACACTTAAGTTTAACGATGGGGTCAATATCAGGAAGGAACTTTACAAAATCAATACGATTCCAATGTTAACCCTATAAACATGATTCACGCTATGGTAGTAATTTACTCTCAACACACATACCACCAGGCTTCATATTCTATACCATGGACAAAGAAAAAACTGTGTAGCTAAAGAAATTAGGAAAATGCTAGATTGGGCGATTATCGAACCATCCATCCCACAGTACAGTTGTTCAATGGTTGCCATAATTGAATCAGATAGGAATATTCTCTTAGTGTTAGAAATGAAGAAAATTCTAGAGTGTCTAATAATCGAACCGTCTAACTCACAGTACAGTGGTCCAATATCAGCCATTATTAAATCAGATGGGAGTATTCTCTTAGCATTGTATGTTCACGAAATAAATAAAATAATTAAATCTATTAAGGACGAGATTCATAACAATTAATCGAAAGTTTTTATGGGGTGAAACGCTAACCTCATTAGGTTGCCGGTCTTCCTACAAGCAAGTAAAATTTTAAAGGAGTCTACGAAGCACACAGCGTTCATATTTGCCGAACGCAACGATTACTTTTAAGGTATTACCATTCCGTCTAAGAGTTAGTGGTGGTTTTTCCTTGTATCATTACATACTGTGCTAGAACTTCTAAATAGCGTTAAAGTACTGTAGATGAGTTGTTGATAGAAACTGCGATCTGGGAGGACAATAATTATCAATTTGTTAAGAGAAGTAATAGATCTAAAGAAAACGCATTACTGTCTATGTGTCTTAATCTTGCTTTGTAAGGAGTATATTGAAGTTTTTAGGTCATATTACATCGGCAGATCGGATAATGTCGAATCCTAACAAATTGGATTCAGTCCGAAATTTTCCGTATCCTGCGAATGAAAGAGGATTACAGAAATTTATAGGTTTGGAAGAAAAAAATTATCTTCTCATTTACTTAGAAATTACTAAATTTACCTAGAAAAAGTTGTGTCCCGGAAGTGTACCGATGGATGTGGAATAGTATCACCTCATTTCGGATATATGGAACATAAAGCTACTGTAATCTAATACTGCAAGATAGCCGTATCGTTATAAATTACCTTAAATTCAAGGAAATGTTGTAGCTGACATACTAACGCTCTTATCGAGGGATTAGGTCGTGACAACGATGAAATAAAGGGATTAGATCGTGACAACGATGAAACTGAAGAAAAAATGTTCAGAGTGATATATTTGAGTAATGTGTCATTCGAAAATGACTTTGAATAAATGCGTAAAATTTTAGAAATAATCAGAAACAGAATCGAATTGGAAACCTATTAAAATATCTTTAATCATGAGGTACATGTATACTGCTTCATAGCATTTCAAATTAAAGTCCTGTATACTTCTATACAGAACGTAATTGGAATATATGCATCCCCTAAAATATGTCCATAGATTCGTATTGTTTACTTATTGTACCTGGGCACGTATTGGTCTGTTAATTGTGTGGAAGAATTAATTCTGTAACTTCTTCAGTATGAAGCGCAAAGTGCAGAAATTGTCTAGAGTATGTAGCATATGCCAAAAGATAAATCGTATCAATGGCGCTACTGAAATGGCCCTACACCCAATCATGCCACTGGTACCATAAAAAATTGTTTCCTGTAACATAACTGGATCATTTGCAACAACCATAGGATGAATAAAATATTAAGTGTTTGTGTTTTGTTACTGTTTTTTAAATACGTTAAAATGTATCCAATGTGTTCGACAACTGTCAATCCAATGTTAAGTTATCTACGTAATGATTTTATTCCAAGGGTTGATAAAATACCAGCGCCTTTCACGGACAGTGCGTTGTATTTTACGCGCATTGTCTGGGGAAATGTCATTGCAGGTCAGGGAATTAAACACGTTATAAAGTCTAGATATCCTGTTATAATAATTTCGCGTGGCTTATTGGCCTGTTGCAAGACTTTCAACTGGATGCCACTACGGCGACTTGCATGTCCCTAGCCGATCTTAGTTATCCAAGCGGGAAAGGGACACTGCTTAACGTGGAATCCGAATCACGTGTCGTTTCTGGAGACTCTCACGTAATTGACAGGTGAAGGAATGGTTAAAATACAGACTGAAGATATTTGAGATCCGACCAGGTTTCAAACCAGCGACCCTTCGGTTCCCAGTCCAGCGCTTTACCCCAAGACCACCGGGCTCGAAAGGTATCTTGTTGACGCTTGCCGATACAAAGGGTGACACTGTAATCGGTCTATTCGTTCATATGAATCTGCCTATAAATACAGATGGCAAGAATATGTACCTGTTTTTGAAAATATTCATAATAAAATAGCACATTAATCCGCTAAATATACTCTGAACGAAGTGATGTATAACATATCGGAATCCAATGAATGGCTAAGCTCACTACCCTCTGTGACAAAACCAATTATAGACAGAAAACTATTGATATCTGTTTTCCATAATGACCTTATGAAATTTTTATGTAAATATGATTATTTCGTAATAATGCAATTATATAGTTGTACGCTAAATAAAATTTGCTGGAAGGGTACAGTTAAGTATTTACGTTTTAAATTGGTACAACATAAATAACATCACCCATAAACATGTAATAGTTAAGGAGTAAAGTTTGTACATTTAATGATTTCGTTATTTTACAGGTACTGTATTGTAAACTTAAAATTTATGCACATGACAGTACAGTGAATTACAATTATTTGATTAACGTAACCTTTTTATTCAATTTTGTCAGCATAAATGTTAAAGAAAATAATGGGAAAGCACATCAGTAATCAGTAGGACATAGAAGAAATAGGAAAACGGGAGACTGCCAATTGGAGTTTTGCGGATCTTAAACATCATTTGTGAACACTGTCGTTGAAATCTCGACGCGAAAATTTAATACATTTAAAGTGCTTTTAATAACATCTTTCAGTGTGTGGGGCCCTAACAAATACTGAACATATAAACGGAAAGAATAATTTGAAAGATTGTTTGTTAACGTTAGTGATAAACTTAATGTATCATATGTATCAGATTTATTTTTCCAACCATGTCTCGTTACCACTGATGTGGTGCGTCATATATCACCACCACACTAGCATGGGGAGAACTATTCCAGCAGGAACCCATCCCTGTCCAACCCACATGATGTCGTCACTATTGGCTGATGGAGCCAATCATTCATATCCTTCGCGGAATTTACTACAAGACTACAACCACAATCATGTACATCACGATTGGAATTTATCATGTACTTGTACGTGAAACTGTAAAATGTCAACGCAGTGAAACGAAAACACCTTATCGCTTCAAGTACAGGCACAATGATGAAAGCTATTGATCTGCAAGACAATAAAAGGCTTCCTCTGTTATTCAACAGCTGCAAATACTTTTTACGTTACACTCAAGGGAAGTCAAATATATAAACAAGATTCGAACTTATGACAAACTTACGCTGCAAGTCTTATGAAGGAACAGCATTGTCTTTAAAAAATAAATCACATCGTCATTGCACGATATAAGAAACGCGACGCCGTACTAGAAATAAACCTACACAAAAGAAGAATCTTTAAAATGACATTTGTTGTATTAAGAGTTATAGGGGGAGGTGAAAATTTTAATGAAAGCACATAAATTATGTTGACTGAGATAACTCGCACAAAGCGTTCTGTTCTCGAGATAAAATGACGTCGCACAATAAAAGAGGAGGCGACGTCATACTCAATAATGTATGTCAGTCATAGATAGCGTGCTGCATAGCCATTGAAGAAGCAGAGCGTCAGAAGAAAGAAGAAGCAAATTATACTGTCCCCTCTGTGCAACACACAAAGGGCCTGCATTTATTCGTGACTTCGTACAAACGGACGGAGCTGGCGAGATGGATATCGTAGACTTCGGCTGACACCACTCAATACAGAATACAATCCAGCCCCCATAAATTGTCATTCAATTATAAAATTGTTCCACTGTTAAATATAAGAAAAAAAACCTTCCCTTAAACAAGAAATTAAATTATTTCGGATCCGTGACTTCTGCTGCTATATCATCAAAATTTTAGTTGCATTTTGGTAAATTATATAAAATTTCAAATACTGAATGGAAAAATTGTAGAAGAAAGCTCTAAGGGTTCCTTTTTTGTTTCTTATACGATATAAAAAGAAATTATCCGCAGTGTTAAGTCCAGTCTGTTTTCTCTGATCTGTTAAGGAAACGTTCAATTGTTTGTAAAGCTATAGGACGAAATTGCTGTGGTCGTCAGTCCCTAGACTTATAATCTACTTAAACGAACTTACACCAAGCTACACACACACACACACACACACACACACACGCACAAGGGAGGACTCGAACCTCCGACGGGAAACAGATGCAGTCTCCGCAGCAAAGTGCCTTCGAGAACTAGGTCACTCCCTCGCGGCTCTAGCCATTTCGTTATCTTCTGCATAATCTGTTTCGATAGCTGTAGTTCCAGGAGATTAAGTAGTTGGTTAACGTTGTATTTAAATATCGGCTGTCTTCAAGTTTGAATACCTTCTACAATTAAGGACTGTGAAATAAAGGTCTCCGGATTTGTCAATACGAGTAGGCGTTTGCGAAAGAAACGTAAAATAAATGTGGAATAACAGTGATGTACCTCCGCATAGTGTCACAACGATGCTCAAGTAAATAAATAAATAATATTTATTGCAGTGGAAACTGGTGTATTTAATATTTGCCACACAAATTATGTACGTCGTTCATCCTTGTAAATAGCGGTACTAGTATGAACCGTACAGGAAACACAAACACCGTGCGAATAAACCAAAACGGTTATTACTATTTATTTACTTTTTCACTTAGCTGTATGAAGCATGTGTTTGTCATGATACACAAATCCGTTAAACACAAAAGTAATCGAATACATGCAAACTGGATAAATGATGCAGTTCTACAGTTATAATTAGCAACTTACAACATGATTCTTCCGTATTACAAATTACACTGTCAGCAGCATTGAAAGGATCACAAACCATTGGAAATGTTCCTTTCTTACAGGGATGCTCGTTAATGTTGTTCAATATCCACGTACTGATATGGTTATGAATGAGATCATTAAAGGTAATGACACCGTTATGACTATGGAGTTCAATTAACAAAAATGTTGAGCGATGTAGAGGGGCAATGCGAATGCAGGACGACATTGACCTCTACAGTAAGGTGTGTTGGCATCACCCTTGCAGCAATTACGCTAAATTCAGCTTTTAGTCACGTATTATGAATTCCATCATGTTCATTCTGATAATCTAGGGTACAGTAGAGTCTCTGTAGTCCGACATACATTGACCCGTGCTATATCGGATTATATAAATTATATATCAGGATATTCAATAAAAATTGCTCTTTATTATTATCAAAAATTTGATTAATAAAACAAAAGAGTTCTAGGTAAAACACAAATTACGCGTAAAACTACTTCATGTAAATCTTTATAATAAAAAAACGTATAAATTGAAATTTAAAAAAAAAGAGAGAAAAAACTACCGTTAATGTAATGCTTGTTTTTACATTCATTTTAATCAATCGCCTACGTTGGTCGTCAGTCCCTACACTTACAAACTCCTTAAACAATGTTAAACTAACCTCGAAAAAAAAAGTAAATAAAAAAAACCACATATTATTTCGTTTTTCTCATTCCACGTAATATGTATTAATGCAACCAATGCATCACTATGTCCTACAGTCTGCACTGGCAAATTCTACTAAGTTCCTGAAGGAACCATGTGTCTAAAGCATCTTCAGTTAATGGCTACCCGCCTATTTTTATTACTCGACTGTCACTGCGTTTTCTGTTCAAATTATGCACCTCAGTTTCTTCAAGATTTTTAATGTAATTCATGATGTAACGCCCAATGTCATAAAATGAAGATAAATCGCTGATTCCTAATAATTTCGGAATAATCAACCAATGTATTGTGTTATTGTTGCCCTGTTTCCAAGAGAATCAAGATACAAAACACGAAACACTTACTAGTACTAACGAACTCGAGTTAGAGAGGGGAACTGTTTCCATTGCAAATTCAACGCAATAATCAACAATTGGAGATTGACTGCGTATTCTTTACTAAACTGTCCACGTCACTTTATCTCAGCTTGTTGTGCCGTAACAAAGGGTGTGTTGGATTTATAGAGAATATCCTCCATCACATTCCACTAAGCGTCGTTAATGTTCTGAGAATTGAGTTTGTCAATATTCAGAGAAGCAGGAGATACACAAGGGTGCTCTACGAAATTTCGGAACAGTGCTTTTTTGTCCTGTGTGATGTATTCCATCATAGGAATGTTAAATAACGCAGTTAATTGGTGCCCTTGCGTCAATATTCTGGAAATTTTAATGTTATTGTACTCGTAATAGATGCTAGGTCCCACGCCAAGAGGATTCCCAGTTTGAGTGCTAAGGGTTCTTCACCACCAGCCTCATCCCCAGACCAAGAAACTTATTTGCAAAATTCATTTATTTCTGGCCTTCCCTTATTGCCCATACTATGACAGTCTGGACAGGTTAAAGAACATCAGATAATAACTATATAACAGTACATACAGAATACTACAGTGAGAGAAAAATATTTATAGATAAGTAAACATCAACTGTTGTGTAGGATATGAGAATGAAGCAAGCTTCCATTAGGGGCAGCACTTTGTCCTGCCCTTCGAACAGATAACATCACAAGTACGAAAACAGAAATCTATAATACATAGTACAAGACCAAAGCGAAAATCAAGACCGTCCCTATGAAAGTAGTAGCCACCCCACATTACAGTGGTAGGCCTAGACCATATATAACTTTATCAATAGTCAGAGAGCATACACTTGTGGTGCATTGCATATGGATTTGTCTTTGCACAATTTCTTCTATACTACACCCCCCCCCCCATTCCATACAATTATCAGCTATTCCCCTTCTTCTATAAAACTATCCCACACTAATAACACACCCACACTCATACCTTACATACATTATCTACACAGTTACACCATCCTATTCCCCAATTACACAACACACACACACACACACACACACACGCGCTCGCTCACACAAAACACTCTCCACCTGCTACGTGCTGTTTACTTATAAACTTAACATATTCCCCCTCCCCCCCACATACTACATTCAGTCACTCTTACAATATTCTTCTTCCTCTGTGCTACAGCTATATAAAAATTATCTCAATTATTGCAGTCCTACACTTTAACTCTTTTCAGTTGTCCGACTAGATGTACCAATTGCATCACTAGGTTAATATTACTGTACCCATTGACATTTCTTTGCACATTAGTTAACGCATCTTAAAACGTATAACCCACATCCTTAACTTATTTGTTGTATGATAATCACTTCATCAATCTATTCCCATTAATATTTGAAGCCATAGAGACAATGACAAATTCTTTATATTGACAGATTCCCTGACAGTGACATTCTAAGCATCCTACTACTGTGTCAGCTGGTAGTTCTGAAATATTCCGCCTATGGCGCCACTTATCATTGTATTTCTTAGACTACCGAATTTTATTCTGCTAAGCGAATGATTTATCTGTCACCTGCTCCTCTCTTTATGCTTTTCTTATCAACTACTTTGAGTATTACTGTTTTCCCATAGCCTTTTCTTCCTTATTTATATTTACTCTTTTACTATAAGCCTCATGCATAGATACTTTGTTAGCAGCTGATTGTTATTCATTGCATAATCTCTACACTTAGCATTGATTCTCCTACGAGCAAGTACATTCATTAAGCAACAGTATAAAAATGTAAGTGTTACATGAACTTATCTTTATTGCAATCAATTTGGTTCGAAACTGCTTCAAATTTTTGTAACCGACTTTTGTACGTTCTATAGCCTTTACTGTATACCAATGCACTTGTTTGTCTGTATAGAGACCAGAAGAAAGGCACTCAAGCGCCCGAAACCGGTCGTTAAAGTTAAAAATAAACAACCACAAGCAACTGGTTGCTGCATTTCATTAATTTACAAATTTTATTTGTTTATTATTTATTTAATATGTAATTAAGGGGTTTTGACAATTACGGATGACAGTCACCATGTTTAGCAAATCATAATTATATTTAACTCTGAGAAATTCATAAAATATAAAACCTGCTAGGTGAGTTATAAATTTAAACTGTTTTCAAAGAGCTATTTAAACTGCTGACCTAATCATTTCTTAGAAAGTAATAGACAATCTTTTCTCACTATAATTTCAGATAAAGTTAATGTAAAATATGACTCTTTTAACAAAATAAAGTTATACTACTTCATATACAACTTTTTGTGTCTCAGCCTCGTCGCCGCTTTTGTGTCTCGTTTCCGTCGTAGGTGTCAGTGGTTGAGTAGGAAGACCGACACAGGAATAAAGGTAACACGCTTGTGCAGGTACGGAGGTGAGCAGCCAGTGGGGCAGCAGAAACTATAAAAACTAGAGTAAATTAGAACGAGAAATATATTGGACAGAATGTATACAATACTTAACTTTTACATAGATCAGTACTGCAGAATGCTGATACATAGTTGAGGCCTGCCTAGTGCCTATCCGATAGCCAAGTCTTTACTGGTGCCTATCTGTTTCCGAAGTTAACTGGTTCCTATCTCAGTCCCAAGTGCACGATGTCGTTCAGTGGTGGCCACGAGCGGAGTTGCAGCAGAGGGCGCTCGTGGCTGTCGTCGTAAGAACGCCGCGCCGTGCGTGCATGGCGGCGCGCGGCGAAAGTAGGTGGCGCGCGCTTTGTACTTGTGCGACACCACACAACTGATGTGTTACACACAACTGATGTTCACTGTCCACAGAATGGATGATTACAACATCTGCATAACGTGATAGTTTTTCTTTTCGATGTTTTAGGGCACATACAGCAATATTTTCTAGTTCCCAGTTTGTCTCCACCGGATACTGTTTGCTTGTTTTCGTTAGTAAGAAATATTTGTAAATCTATCGGACCAAACTGCGTAGTTATCAGTCCGTAGCTTAAAAACTACTTAAACCTATTTAAACTAACCTAAGGACAACACACACACACCCATGCACTAGGGAGGACTCGAACCTCCGACGGCGAGCAACTGCGCGTTCCGCAGCGAGGTGCCTTAGACCGCTCGGCTACTCCACCGTGACTCGTTAGTAAGAAACTTCCTGTTAAAAGTAATATTAGAAGACATTAAGAACTCTAGTTTCATTTATATAAATGTAAGTTTTTGCGAAGTATATAATTTAGAGACAGTAGCTTCCCAGATTTGTCTCAAACTAACACCGATGTAGAGTCAAGTTGACTCCATAATGCGGTCCGTTAAATTCAGAAACAAATATGATATGTGTGATCTCGTTATGCCAAGTGCAGACTGAGGAGAGATAACTTTGAAGTTACTGAGAATACGGTGCGATTAACGGAAGTGCAACAATGTGCAACCGTGAGTATTTACCAATAGAGCGTCAATCTGACTCCCATGTGTTGTTACGGGTTAACTACTTGCGTGTCACTGATGATGAGGACGACAACACAGCCAATCCCTGAGTGGGGAAAATCTGGGGCCCAACAGGAAATCGAACCTAGACTCTCTAGCATGGCAATCCACCACGCTGTTCACTAGACTATGTAGGTGGAGGAGATGTGGAGCACGTTTACACACATGCATCCATTTTACATTATGTATATATTATGTGTTATACTTTATATGTATTTAATTTTATACTATTTATATTTTTAATATGCTTCTTCCCAAATATTTTCAAAAATTATGAACTATATGATAACATAAAGTGGGCCGTGCGAATACATCGTTCCACAGGGAAGCGTTATAGGTCCCCTACTCTTCTTTGTGTTTATAAACGATTCAGGAGACAATCTAAATAGCTCTCTTAGACTGTTCGCGGATGATGCTGTCGTTAGCTCTCTTAGACTGTTCGCGGATGATGCTGTCGTTTATCGCTTAGTCAAGTCAACAGAGGATCAAAAGCAGGTGCAAAGCGATTTAGACAAAATTTCTCCATGGTGCGAAAATTGGCAATTGGCACTAAATAAAGAAAAGTGTGAAGTAATACACATGACCACTAAAAGAAATCCGCTGAACTTCAATTACGCTATAAATCAGTCAAACCTTAAGGTCGTAAATTCTACCAAATACCTAGGAGTTACATTTACGAACAACTTTGACTGGTGACAACACATAGAAAATATTTTGGGGAAGGCGAACCAAAGGTTACGTTTCATTGGCAAAACGCTTCGAAGATGCACCAGCTCCAACAAAAAGACTGCCTACATCACACTTGTGCGTCCTATCCTGGAGTGCTGTTGCCCCTTGTGTGGCCCTCACCAGATGGGACTGACGGAAGACATTGAGAAGGTTCAGAGAAGGGCAGCTCGTTTTGTTTTATCATGTTACGCGGGGGGGGGGGGGGGAGCGTCACGGGAATGTTGCACGAATGGGGATGGAAATCATCAAAAGAAAGTCGTTATTCATTGCGGCGTGATCTGTTCGCGAAGTTTCAGTCACCAACTTTTACTTCTGAATGTGGAAATATTTTCCTAGCACCCACCTACTTAGGCAGACATGACCGTCCCAATAAATTAAGAGAAATCAGATCGAAAACGGAACGATTTAGGTGTTGTTTCTTCCCGCGCGCTATTAGAGAATGGAACGATAGAGAAAAGTTATGAAAGTGGTTAATGAACCTTCTGCCAGCCACTTAAGTGTGATTTGCAGAGTACCTATGTAAATGTAGATTTGTTTTCCTTGGCTTCTGTGAACACATATGACGCACTCGCACGGACAGCGTGCGGACAGCAAGTTAAAAAAATGTTCAAATGTTTGTATAGTCTATGGGACTTAACTACGGGTCATCAGTCCCTAAACTTACAAACTACTTATGAACTACTTACGAACTAGGACGGCACAAATATCCATGCCCGAGGGGGGGATTCGAACACCCGACCGTAGTGGCCGTGCAGACCGTGACTGGAGCGCCTTAGTCCTCTCGGCCACCGCGGCCGGCGCGGAGAGTAAGACATGACGTCAGTGATGCCAGTGGCACTCCGTTCTTGGAGAGTGTGTAGGAGCGGTGAAATTAATCCTTGCTCGGGGCGTGATTGAGGGCGGAGTGCTGCTGTGGCCGCTAGCGCCGCGCCGCCACGGCGCCTGGACGGAGCGCTGCCGTGACGGACGGCGGCCGGCGGCCTGCGCGGCGCCGCCAGCCAGTATTCGGAACGGCCGGGTCGGAGTTTATTGGCGCCACCACTGAATATATATTGGCCGGCACGCCGCGCCCCGCGGTCCCCCAGATCGCCAATATAAATTCTTCCTGTGTCTGCCCCCCCCCCCCCGCCCTGCCCCTCATCACACCCTACTGCCGACCGCCAGCACTTGCCGCGCCCTGGGGCAGCGAGACCACAACCGTGCCGCCACGGTCGCTGTCTGCCGCCAGCGCTTCAGGCCGGGTACTTCCCCACTCCGCGTATCTCAGTCCAATACTTCGACCGCCAGAGGTGTGACGGAGGGGTTCACATTGATACCAGTGCATTCTACAGACGACTCACATGAACTGGAGACGGCAGATCATTTGTACCCCAATACGATGACACTGTAGTCGATCTCAACGACCCAACGTACAGACGTCTAACAATTTTTAGTGAATTTCATAGACACTCCTTTTCTGCGGCCAGTCAATCTATTCTGTTTTTCTTCCTCGGCGTCACGACGGTTACCGCTGTCTGGAAACGAAACGCCATCCCTCGCTGTCCCTCTGCTGCATCGGTTTTATACGTCTTGAAATCACATCTTTCTGCACCGATTCAATTCATATCTTTACTCCATATCCACTTCTTGTTTCTGGTATGATCCATTCCATAACATTTCATGCAACTCACCCCTTCGCCATTCTCTTTACACGTCCTTACCACTCTAATATTTTTCTTGCTACTACATCTATATCTATAAATGTGAATGTGAGTTCGGTGTACGTTTATGACGTCCGAACCACAAGTCATAAAGAGCTAAAAATTTGTACAGTTACTAATGTCTACCCGGGGAAGGGTTTGGGGACGGTTTTATGGCGATCGGATAGCTATTTATCTATATATATTAATGCGAATATCTGTTCGGTGTATGCTTATCACATCCGAGTGGCAACACGCAGAGACTTAAATATTTGTACAAGTTCTAATCTATACCTGAGGAAGGTTTTACGTATGGTTTTATAGCAATCTGATAGATATTTAGTAATTTGAAGATTATAATGTGAAATGCGGAGGAATAATTACTGTTTGAAAATTATATTTACTCTTTAAAAATGGTTTTATTGGTTGCATTGTTGCTTGAGGGTTGGTAATGATAAAATGGTGGAGTATGTTGGGATGTAAAGTTATAGGTATATATAAAATCCTACGTGTGTGAATTCGGACTGAAGGCCAGCGATGACGTTTGGACTCTATAACAAGGAGATTACACACAACGAAACGCTACAGACCATATCTTTGGTCTATGCGTGCTACAATGTCTTAAGATCTTTCTCAGTAAGGGTAAGCACACGAATAAGAAAATATAAAAATAAACAAATAAAGCAGTAAAAAAGAAATTGCTTTTAATACATCTCTTAAAAAATATATTTGACTTTTCGCGCATTACATTACGCGATCAATCTGTGATATTATTACAATCATTATTGTTGAATTTCGTGATTGGATTCTTCGAAACGAGTGCAGTTTTACCTGTGATTTGATCTACCAACACTCGAGCGGAGCCGCGGGTTTAGGCTAGTGTACGATAAATTCGTTGAACCAAAATTTATTGTATGTATCTATTCTTTATCGTCATTCTATTTTTCTTTTCTTGTTCGTCCCGCTCACCTTCTTAACGCAACCCTTTTTGTAGCTAAAGATTCTGATTTCTGGTTGAGAGTTTCAATTCCAATGCTTTTCCGCTCGTAACTCGCTATCATACTATTTTCGGATCACATGTAGAAAACAATAGCCGGCCGCAGTTGCTGAGCGGTCTGTGGCGCGCCAGTCACAGTCTGCACGGCCGCTACGGTCGGGAGTTCGAATCCCCCCCTCGGGCATAGATGCTAGTGTCGTCTTTGGTATAAGGTAGTTCATAAGTAGTTTGTAAGTTTAGGGACAGATGACCCCGCAGTTAAGTCCCTTAAGCTTAACAAACATTTGAACATTTTGAAAACAATAGACCGGCATGGTAAGATTAAAATAGGTGAAACAAAAAATGAACATTCTCACATATGCGGTCGATTTAGT
Organism: Locusta migratoria; assembly: GCA_026315105.1. Classification (NCBI taxonomy): domain Eukaryota; kingdom Metazoa; phylum Arthropoda; class Insecta; order Orthoptera; family Acrididae; genus Locusta; species Locusta migratoria. The sequence continues at coordinate 41,151,879 of CM048748.1, forward strand.
TGATTTAGGTTGTATTAAATCATTGCAATCTACTACTTTGGAGCTAGATCAGAAGTTTAAGGGTTACGGCATGAAGATCAGCATCCAGAAAACATAAGTAATGTCTGTGGGAAAGTGGTTTAAACAGATTCAGTGCCAAATGGGAGAAACAAAGTTATTACAGGTGGACTGTTTCGAGTACTTATGATGTATTTTCTCATAGTATGTCAACAAATTGAAAGAACTTGAATCAGGGTGTAGCCAAGTTAATGCGATTAGTGCTCAAGTAAGATCTATTATTTTCTGCAAGAATTAAGTCAGTACCAATACTAAGAAGTGCACCGCTGTATGTTTCGACAAACTTTGTTGTATAGAAGTCAAATCTCGGTACATTATGACCTTATCAACGAGACTGTGTCAACAGATATAAAATTAGTAGGGACGATTGCAGGTACTAGTAAAAGGGAAAAGTGATAGGAGGGTGTCCATAACGAGGAAATCAAAGAAAACCTGCGAATTACACCATAGATGAAGCAGTAGAACGAAGAAGCCGAGATGTTAAGGTCATATTACATGCCTGCTGGAAGCTTGATTACCTAAGTGACTGAAGCGTTCGGCAGCAGAGGGTAAGAGGCACCGAGGAAGAGCAAGGAGAAAGTATACTTTGAGCTATGTAAAGGGTCTTGGAAAACTCTGCGCATTCGATTGCTGATCGGACAA